>OX422209.1:330796429-332068429 GCA_949130495.1 Sambucus nigra
CGGGTTTGAGAGTTAACTTTGGGTCAAATGTGGCTCGAAAGCACTCATCGGTCCTTTGGACGGGGAAACTTCAGATGCAAACGAATCGTTCGTCCGCATGGTAAGTCAAAATCGCGCACGGGGTGGATCGTTGGAAATTTTAGGAGATTTACTTTGACATTCCAAAGAGTTTAACCCGATCTGTGGAGTTGACTTTGGTTAACCAGACCCTGGAAGCATTCGATGACCTCTCGGAGTAAAAAAGGATCGTTGGTCCGTACTGTAATTCAGAATTGCACACGGGGTGGACTGTTGGAAAGGGGTTTCAGTGCCCTTCGAAGATTCATTTAGTCTTGGCCAAGCTGAAGAGTTGACTTTGGTCAAACGAAGCCTGGGAGCGCTCGGTGGCCTCCAGATCAGGTTTAGGGGGAAAATGAGTTATTCATTCGCATGGTAAGTCAGAATTGCACATAGTATGGACCATTGGAAAGGGGTTTCAGTGCCCTTAGAAGATTCATTTAGTCTCGACTGAGCTAAAGAGTTTGACTATTGGTCAAACTGAATTTGGGAGCGTCAATGGCCTCTAGGTCAATACCCAGGGTATGACTTGGGTTGGTAGTGATGACCAGAGGTGCTAGGGACCTAAGGAGTGTTTAGGGGGTAACAGAATGGGATGTCTATAGAGCCCCTCGATGGGTGAGTTTACAATAAAAGATAGTCGTCGAATAAACACCGCATGATGCCTTTAGAAGGGTATGACCAGAGGGCCGAGGTCGATTCTGAGGACTTAAGAATGAGGATGATCGATTCTGCTGGTCGAAGCCAATTATAAGGGTTTGGAGATGAGGGTGACCGATTCTATGGGTCAAAGCCAATTCTGGGGACTTAGAGATAAGGGTGATCGATTCTGTGGGTCGAAGCCAATTCTAGGGGCTTAAAGAGACATGTTGGGGGTGTTCTTAAAAGAAAGATTTAGGTCAATTTTGAGTACTTACAGCAATGATGGGGGTGACCAATTCTGCGGGTCGAAGCCAATTCTGAGGGCTTAAGTTGTGATGACCAATTCTACGGGTCAAAGCCAACTCTACAGGCTTAAGCTGAGATGACCAATTCTGCGGGTCGAAGCCAATTCTCTGGGCTTAAGGTGTGATGACCAATTTTACGTGTCGAAGCCAATTCTGTGGGCCTAAGGTGTGATGACCAATTCTGCAGGTCGAAACCAATTCTGCGGGCTTAAAGTGAGATGACCAATTCTGCGGGCTTAAGTTTGAAATGACCAATTCTGTGGGTCAAAACCAATTATGTGGGATTAAGTTAGGATGACCAATCTGCGGGTCAAAGCCAATTCTGTGGGCTTAAGTTGAGGTGACCAATTATATCGGTCGAAGCCAATTCTGCGGGCTTAAGTTTGAAATGACCAATTTTGCGGGTTTAAGTTTGGAATGACCAATTCTGCAAGTCGAAGCCAATTCTGCGGGCATAAGTTGAGATGACCAATTCTATGGGTCAAAGCCAATTATGCGGGCTTAAGTAGAGGTGACCAATTCTGCGGATCGAAGCCAATTCTGCGGGCTTAAGTTGAGATGACCAATTCTGCGGGTCGAAGCAAATTCTGCGGACTAAAGTAGAGGTGACCAATTATGTGGGTCGAAGCCAATTCTGCGGGCGTAAGTTTGAAATGACCAATTCTGCGAGTCGAAGCCAATTCTGCGGGATTAAGGTGGGATGACAAATTCTGCGGGTCGAAACCAATTCGAAGGGCTTAAGTAGATGTGACCAATTCTGCGAGTTGAAGGCAATTCTACAAGCTTAAGTTGAGATGACCAATTCTTCGGGTCGAAGATAATTTCGCGGGCTTAAGTAGAGGTGACCAATTCTGCGGGTCGAAGCCAATTCTACGGGCTTAAGGTGAAATGACCAATTCTGTAGGTCGAATCCAATTCTGCGGGATTAAGTTTGAAATGACCAATTCTGCTGGTCGAAACCAATTCTACGGGCTTAAGTGGAGATAACCTCGGGGAACTTTATGGGGGAAATTACCTTGTGATGCTGGGGAGCCGATTGTTGGGGAAATCCTTGTGATTTTGGAGATCTTTCGAAGGAAAGGAAAATTTGATGCTATAAACTCCACTGGGGAAGTGATTAGGTGGTCCAGGTATTGGACGTATTGTTCGGGGAGGTTTGAGGCCTTTGGGGTATAGGAGGCGATCCTTAGAGATCCTCCGGGGACGTCGTAGGGAGGAGTTTTACTTGGTTTTTGAGAGTTTCGCTGGGGAAATAGGGATTCTGCATGAAGGAGTGTAAAATTTTCTTGGTGAAAGTGTTCTAAATCCCTCCTGGGATTTTTAGGAATTTTTTGAGGATTTTTCAGGGTTTTTTTGATATTTTTGCGGAATTTTTGTATGAAATTTTAAGGGGGGTGCCGGTCGGCATGGTGTAGAGGGTGCCATTCGGTAGTGGCATGGTCTTTTAGACTGCCTCGGGAAGGTAAAGGGGCTATGTCGATCGGTAGATGGGGGGTCAGTGCCGATCGGCATGACCCTTGGCATCCTATATAAAGGGGGCGAATTCCCTTCATTTTTCACAGCTTCTTGCCTTCTTTCTTTCTTCAATTTTCCTCTGAGAATCGTTCTAGCATTCCGTGATCTAGAAAATGGCCGCTTTTTTTAGCACTTCAGTTCATCGAGAATGGTTGGCTGTTGATGACTGGGCAAACGTGGAATGGAGGTCCAGGGCATCTCTTGCTTTGGGGAACGAGAACTCCTTTGATGCGTTCTAGCCGGATGCGAATGAGCGAACCCTGCTGCGGTAGCTGTCGCATCATCGCTTTCGAGGGTGGTGAACCCTGGCGATTATGTAAGTAAAATGACCTTTGGCTTTCCTTTTTTTGTGTTTTCCTCTTTTCTTGGATTTTGACAAGGATTTTTATTTTTTGACAGTCCAATGTCTCTTTGAAGAACATGCATGCCCGCGGGATGATGTGGCTTAAGAATGTCTGGGAGCATCTTCCACCTGTGGTGCATTGGGTGGTATCATCAACGGGTTTTGGGAGGTTGGCATCTACGCTGGATGAGATGTCTCGTTCGACAACGGTCTTATGCACTCTGGGGGAGAGATGGTGGGACACTACCCACACCTTCCATTTTTGCTTCAGGGAGATGACTGTGACTCCCATAGATGTGCAGTAGCTACTGGGGCTAGATTGTGATAGGGATCAGATAGAGGTGGATCGCTCCCTGCGGGTGAGATCGGAGGCAGTGCGGGCGGCACTCGGTGACGTGGGGAGGATAGTATCTGGTGATTCCATTCAACTATCCCTGTTGAAGGATGTTTTGTTAGGTAGGTTGGTTGACATGGAGGACGGGCTACAGGTGAGGCAGATGTCCCGATTGTTTATCTTGTTTGTGTTGGGGGCTTTATGGTGGCGTCGAGCGGAGACGTCTTCCACTTGTGGTTCATGCCGTACTTGAGGGTTTTTTGAAACATCCCTTTCTATGATTGGGGGAGCCTGACTTTGGCGACCCTCTATTTTTCTCTGGATGCATTCAGACGGTGCTATCGGCAGACTTTTACTGGATCCCTGTATCTTCTTGAGGTATTCTTTAATTTGCGCATTTTCCTTTCATGCATTCGCATTTTCCTTATGCACCTCTTTTGATTTCGGATTTCTTGTCTTTGGCAAACGTGGTTCTATGAGTTGATTTGGTGTAATACCCAATTGATCGCTCTAAAAGATGATACTGTTAGGGACTTTTGCCGATTGTATCGATGGCGCAAGGCCAATCGACAGTCGAGGGGAACTCTTTCTCTAGAGGCGGTGCGTCAAGTCTTAAATGGACTGACCAGTGATAGGGTAAGACTTTTACCTCTTTAGTTCTATTATTTGTATGCTCTGATTATGTATTGACTTATACTTTCTTGGGATTTTCAGGTGACCTTTTACCCTTGGAGGATTGCTATTCAGGACACGGGGTTGACTTGGGTGAACGCATAACTGTGGTGCTTACTGGCGCATGAGTTTGGACACTCTTGGTATCTTGGGTATAGGGTGGTTCGACAGATCGCTGGGGAGGAGGTGGTGGTGCCACCTGTGCGGCCTTCTATGTCTATGAGGCGGGAGCGGCTACTACCGGAGGCTGCAAGGATTGGCAAGTTTTACCTGTTATACACGGATACGGCTGTGCCGTATGATTACATGGACTTTGGGACAAGCTGGCTGATGGCGCCCATTATATATTATGCCTTGAATTTCCCTCATGAGGGTTCGAGTCGGCTAGTGGGGTCCTCCCATAGCGGTGGTGGTCCATCGACGTCTGCGACAGTGGCGACTTCGGAGGTTCCCTTCGTGCGGTTCCATACTCCTTCGTACAACATCTGGCGGGCTAATGGAGGGATGATGCCTATGTTTCACCGTCCTCATGTGATGGATCCGGAGGAGCAAGGCTTGACAAAGGAGGTCCTTCGTCCTGCGGTATACCTTTTTGTTCCTCTCTTTTCTTTCTTTTTGATTTCTTTTCTTCTTTGATACTGATTTCGTCCTTTTTTGCTGAAAATTCGGGTGTCGACCACTTGGTTGAGGGACATCAGGGACTGGATATCTTCAGCGACTACCCATAGTCGGGAAGTGGTTCATGTTCCTTCTTGCTTGGTACCGTCTGCTTCATTCGGGGAGGAGTCTGGCTCGGGTAGCGGTGGTGCGTCGTCTCGTCATAGGGGAAAGAGAGCGCGTCACAGGGGTGAAGTTTAGGTTAGAGGGGGAGAGAGAGAGAGAGAGAGAGATAGATAGATAGAGAGAGAGAGAGATAGATAGATAGATAGAGAGAGAGAGAGAGAGAATGTGGGTTCGGGATGTGTCCCGCTGCTTTTCTTTATTTTCTGTAAAATTTGATGTAACACATAAAAACATATATATGCAATGCAATGGGGTTTTTATTATCTTCTATTAATGATGAATGAATGCATGCACATGTGCTTTTAACTTTGCTACTGAGACCGTAAAAAGAGATATTTTTGGGATTTTGAAGGAAAGTTTTAAAGGTGAGAAATTATACGAGGGATTTTTAAAATTCTGTTGAGAATTTCAATTTATTTTTAATGAGTTTCTCATTTTGACAGAAGAGGAAAAAAGGAAAATTTCCAAAAATAGGGGGTTGTCCATCGGCAAGACCCTTTTCCTGCCTATCGGTAGTCAAGTCCAGTCCCATCAATTCAAATCTTTTATTAGTACCCTCTTCAGCTTTTTGTACTTTGTGGGTCAGGATTCCCTTCGATTTTTGCAGGGGTTATGTCTTTTGTGAGGGTTTGCAAGTATAAAGAAGGGGTAAGGGTGGAGTATTTCCATCACACCTTCACACTTTCACATTACCCCATTCTCGCATGCTTACTATTTTTTAATCTTGCAAGATGGCTCTCCCTGGTAGCATTGAGTTTGCTAACTACCTCGAAGCCCTGGAAGTAATGTGCTCTCATAATGTCGACTATGACGCTTTTAACATGTGTCGAGGCTCTTTGTGGCATAATCGGCCCATTGAGTGGAACATGCTGATGGCGGCGGTATAATTTTGGCACCCTGAAGACCATGTATTCCTCTTTGGGTTGGATGAGGTTTGTCCTACCTATGAAGAGTTTTCTGCTATGCTGGGGATAAATCTCAGCGTTGCTACGGCTTTACCTAAATTTTCTCATTTTCTCAGGGATTTATTGGTCGGGCTTCTTCGTATTTCGCCTTCGATGGCTAGGCCACTAGTCGCTATAGGAATGATCTCCCTTTCTGTAGTGTTATAATCTGTGCATTTGCAGGAGGTTGGTGATGCTGGATATGCCAGAGCCATTGTTCTGGGCTTGGTTTAAAAATTGCTACTAGTGACTGGGGAACTGCTGGTGGACCTACAACTGGTAGCCGTTACTTCATGGATGTCATACCGTCGCAATCCTGAGGTGGTGATACTAGCGGAGACTTTAAACATCCTGGATGCCTGGAGAGAAGTTCGTTCTGACTTTTTGAGGGGTAGCCCCGTGATGCTGTTCATGTGGTTGTCTAAAAGGTTTCATCTAGAGATTCCTCCAGAATATCCTTTGTCGGCTGTACTCAACTTCTTCTCGTATCATTTCATCAGCATTGGCTTGGATATTGAGAGCTGGGAGAACTGGTTCGTGGAGCATGGGGCTTTAAATCTGTACTAGTCAGTGCCTTGGTGGAGATAGCTACTCCCTATTCTGGAGTTGGGAGAATATCCGTACATTCGGCTGGTTGGTCTTAAATAGACCTCTTTCTATTTCCCTTGGTGACTTCTGCACCAATTCGATCGGGGGCAGGTAATACCACCTCGGACACTAGAATTCTTTTTGGTAGAAGATTTGAGAGAGTGTCTGGGCATGCGGCTTGGATCTTTGTGGGAGAGTCAGCGTCCGTCGACCCATCCCTCTAAGTCTTTAGGGAGAGTTTGGCACATCCTAGGGGATTATATGAAGTGGTTATGGAGGAGAGTAGTTAGAAAGATATTGGAAGTGGAGACTAGTCAAAGGTGGCTTGCCTTATTTAATACCATAGAAGGAGGTGTTATGGTTTTCCAGAAGCAGGTTTGAGCTTATCGGTCCATGGAGCATCTGCAAAACTCTATTCAGGCAGGGGAAGCTTGGGGACCCCAGGATGTAGATGATGATGATGATGGAGCAGGCTCCTCTAGTAGCTGTGGATAGGACTCTTGGAGAGTTTATTTTGTAATGGAAAATAAGTGTGGGGATTTTATTTGGCTTTGAAGGTAGGGGAAGGGAATTATTCGTTCCTTTTCTTATGTGATTGTATCGTAATTTCTTATTAGTGAAATAAACAAGTGTTTGATCATCCAGTTGTGCCTTTTTGATGAGTTTTGTATTTTTGAATTATCTATACCGATCACTAAGGCATACATAATCCTTTTGTTCAAGTATATGTTAGAATGAACTGTCGTTCTCGAAGATAAGAAAAGAATAGTTTTTTGTGAAAAAGAAAGATCCGTGCTCATATAAAATGTGTGAGATGCCTACGTACCTCTGGGGTTTTGAATTTTTTTTAATTTTCTTGAAAATGGTTTTTGCAGAGGCTCAGGTCCACGTAGTTTTGGGTAGAGGGAAATGAAGTTTTTTTTTTAGAATAGAAGGGAGATGAGAAGAGTCGTAGCGCACTGAGATTTTAGACTAGGGGTAGAATTTCTTGAGACAGCCCTGGTTGACTAGACGAGCCATCTCTTCTCCATCTAGGTCGATGAGCATGGCAGTATCGCTAGACAAGATCTTCTTGACGATGTATGGGCCGCTCCAATTTGGCTTGAATTTCCCTTTGGGATCCAAGATAGGTTCTACTATTTCGTTGAGGGCTAAATCCCACTCTTGGACACCGCGGTCTTTAACTCTCTTGTTAAATGAATGCGCTATTCGGCGATGGTACCCTTGTATGTGATACAACACTTTTAGTCTCCTTTCCTCCGAGAGTATCAGTTCGTCGAGACGTCTTTGATGCCAGTCCTCCTCATTGACTTAGCTTTCGAGCATGACACGAAGTGAAGGGATTTCTAGCTCCACAGGTAGGACTGCTTCCATACCGTAGACTAGAGAGTAAGGGGTGGCCCCAATAGAGGTTCGAATTGAGGTTCGGTAGCCCTAGAGGGCATAAGGGATTCGGTCGGCCCATTATCGACAATTTTTAATCATCTTACTAATGATGGCCTTGAGGTTCTTGTTGGCAGATTTGACTGCACCATTGTTCTGAGGTCGGTAGGGAGAAGATTCGTGTCTCTGGATCCCATACTCATTGACCACTTCTATCACTTCTGCCTCGAAGTGCAACCCGTTGTCTGATACTAGCTCGTGCGGGATCCCATATCGGCAGATGATGTTTTTCTTGATGAATTTGGCCACTTTCTTGGCGTTTAACACTGCGTATAACTCAGCTTTGACCCATTTGGTAAAGTAATCAATGTCAACTAGGATGAACTCATGCCCGTTGGAAGACTTCGGTGTACCCTTCCCTGTGATGTCAATACCCCAGGTGGAGAATAGCCAGGGAGAAGTCATGTTATATAATTCATGCGGAGGCAAATGCTGAAGGTTGGAGAACTGTTGGCATTTGAGGCACCTCCAAACATAGGCGGTGCAGTCCTGGGTCATGGTGGTCCAGTAGTAGCCTCTTCAGATGATCTTTTTGGCAAGCATGTGATCGTTCATGTGGGGCTCGCATTCCCCGCTATTTATTCTTTGTATTACCTCTTCAATGTTAGCCCCTACGATGCAGTGTAGATGGGTTCCATCGAAGTTTCTCTTGAATAGTGCTTTATAACAGATGATGGGCAGCCAGTCTTTAAAGGGTCACTCGATATTTCTTCTTGGAACCCTCGGGATATCTACCATGTTTGAGGAGGTACCAGATATCATAGTACCAGTAATTGGCTAACTTGGGATCTTCTGTGGTGATGAGCTTAATGTGGTAGCAGTGGGTAGGTTTATCTTGCTTTTGAACTAGGAAGGGGGTCATTGTTATTCCTTCGGGCATGTCGACCATGGAGGCCAAGGTAGCAAGGGCATCGGCTAGGTTATTCTTTACTCAAGGTAGGTAATGGAAGGTCATATCTTAGAATTGGGAGGCTAGTTCTTCTAAGTGTTCATGGAAGGGTTGAAGTTTCTCGTCCTTAACTCTCCACTTTTTGAGCACTTGACTGATGATGAGGGCAAAATCCCTGTAAATATCTAGGTATTGAATACCTTTCTTGAGAGAAACTTTGAGGCCTACTGTGCATGCCTCGTATTCAGTCATATTGTTGGTGTAAGGGAAATCCAATTTGATGGCGATGTGAGTGTGGGAGTCATCTGGGGCAATCAGAAGTATCCCAATGCCATATCCTTTTTTGTTGGTAGCACCATCAAAGAACATTTTCCACCGAAGATTATCCTGGGCAGTGCAGATGATGTTTTCATTTGGGAATCCGAAGATCCAGACATCAGCTTCATCCATGGGGTAATCAATGAGGTAGTTAGAGATGGCTCTTCCTTTCATGGCCTTTTGCATGATGTACATGATATCAAACTCGGCCAGGAGCATCAACCACTGGGTCATTCATTTGGATAAGGCGAGCTTCTCAACCATGTATTTAATGGGGTCCATTAGGGATACAAGTTTGATGGGGGAAGGCGAGCATGCAGTGCCTTAACTTTTGGGTAACCCAGACAAGCGCGACACATGCCTTTTCCAAAGCAGTGTAGTTGACTTCGTATCAGACCAATTTGTGACTGGCGTAATAGATGGCTCTTTATTTGTGTGAATCTTCAAGGGTTAGGTATAGGATCAAAGGGAGACCAGACTATGGTGGCATGAGTAACGGGGGTTGGGTCAGATATTGCTTGATTCGGTCAAAAGCTTCTTGACAGGCCTCGTTCCAAGCCTTGGTTGAATCCTTTCGGAGTAGTTTAAAAATGGGTTCGTAGATGGAGGTTAACAGGCTGATGAACCGACTGATGTATTGTAATTTCCCAAGGAAACCTCGAACTTCTTTCTCCATTTGGGGAGGTGTCATCTCAAGTATGGCTTTCAACTTGGCAGGATCTACTTCTATACCTTTCTCACTAACCATGAATCCCAAGAGTTTTCCCTTTGTAACCCCAAAGACGCATTTCCGTGGCTTAAGTCTCATATGATACTATCGCAATCGTTTAAAAAACTTTCAGAGAGCGGGCTCATGTCCTTCTCTAGTCTTGGATTTGATAATCATATCATCCACATAGACCTCAACTTCTTTGTGGATCAGATTGTGTAGGATGGTTGTGGCAGCCCTCTGGTAAGTAGCCCCAGAATCTTTGAGACCAAATGGCATTACAGGGTAGCAAAAAGTTCCCCATGGGGTGATGAACGCGGTCTTTTCTTGGTGGTCTGGGTGCATTTTGATTTGGTTGTATCCGGCAAATTCGTCGACGAATGACTTAAGAGCATGACTGGCTATGTTGTCCACGATCATGTCGATATTGGGTAGTGGATAATCATCTTTTGGAGAGGCTTTGTTCAAGTCCCGGTAGTCTACATACATCGAACCTTCCCTCCTGATTTCGGCATAGGCACTATGTTGGCTAGCCATGTGGGATATTCGATCACACGAATGAAGCCCACATTCAGCTATTTGACCACCTCCTCTTTGACTTTGAGTGACCATTCGGTGCAGAGCTTTCTCAACTTTTGTTTAACCGACTTGTAGTGTGGAAGAGTGGGGATATTATATTGAGCTATTTTGGGGTCAATGCCCGGCATATTGTCATAGGACAATGCGAAGACATCCATAAATTCCTTTAGCAATTCTTCGAGTTGTGCAGGCTCATGCTCGTCGAGGGTAGCCCCTATCCTAATCTCACTATGTTGGCTACTATAACCGAGGTTAATAACAACAGTCTCTTCTTTATTAACTTGAACGCAGTTATGTTGTTTATTATTAACCTTATTTAGATCAGTTAAGAATTGTTCATTTGCAAAATCATCATCATCAAAAGTTTAATTAGAATCCAAACAGTTAATGTAAGGCACAACAAGATACTCAAAATATTTATTTATTTCATTGATAGGAAAAACAACATTGAGAACCTCATCAAATGAGGTATTGATTACATTTAAGCAAGGATAGACAATAGAAGAAGAAATAGGGTAAACATTAGGGTTAGGTGGGATTTCAACAGGTAGAAATGGTGCAGCATGCCAGTTGAGGAGATGTGTATCAGCAACTTTAATGAGGTGGGATGGATCCAGTGATGTAGTGTCTGAATGAACCATGCAGAGTGTCAGCCCCAGTGTTTGTAAGTTGAATGAGTCCTCGGAGTCACTTTCTTCGGTATCTTTGATGAGCGGTTGTACACGGTGTTGGGAACTTTTGACCCACGGGTAGTTGTCTTAGAAAAAGATCTCCATTTTGAGTTTTATCTTCTTGTCTATATGGTCATACCATGGTTCCAAAAAGCCTCAAAAGGGGAAGTCCTCACCCTCTTTAATGAATCGTCCATTCAAGGAATCACATGGGATAGTCTGGATGCAATCCAATCTTCTCTTTGGTCGAGACTGGCGGATCATTCTAAGATCTTGTTGTGATGGTTGATACCCCAAACCACAAGGAGGGAAACCTTTCTTCAGTTTAATGGGATCAAGTATCCCTTGCTATCTTTGTCCTAGACCTAGTCCGGGAATGAAGTGCATGTTTCTGAACATCTGAATCACATTGACGTTGCCATGAGGGTCATATTCCGGACAAACCCTTTCTTTGAAGTCATCTCCTACCGGGATTAGAGGTGGCTCAACTCGAAATCCTGATAGGAGAATGTCATTCGACACGTGCTGTATCTCAAAAGATTAGATTGTTGGTACTTGCACCCTCGGCATTCTCGTCGTCGCCCAAGATAGTGACGACTCTTCCATCAACGAAGAACTATAATTTCTGATGGAGTGAGGAAGACACACCCTTGATACTGTGGAACCAAGGTCGTCCAGGCAACAGGTTGAAATAAGTTAGGATGTCAATAACTTGGAATTCAACGACAGGGTTTATAGGGCCAGTCCCTATTATAAGTTTTATGGATCCCATCACCTCCCGACGGGTATTATCATAGGCACGTACAATAGTGGAGGTTCGAGCGTGGTCACTTTCTATCATTCCTAAGCATCGAAAGGTCCTTAGTGCGCAAACATTCTAGGCGGATACATTATCGACAAGAGAGAGTGGTACGACCTTCCCATAACTTCGTCGGAGATGTTGAGTGCATGATTATGGTTTGGCCCAATTCTGGGGATTTCTTCTTCAGAAAAGGATAGCATTCGGGTAGAGGTTAAGAATCCGACCAAATTTACTGCTTCTTCTGGTGTAGTAGAGGGAGGAACTATGGGTCCAGTGAGCAACTTGATCAAAGAATTTCTGTGCAGCTGAGAAGACATGAAAATCCCCCATAGAGTGATGTTAGCTTGAGTTTTCTTTAGTTAATCGAGGATTTTTTTCTCCTCAAGGGTCATCCCTGGAATATGAAGGTTTTTAATGCCCTTCCCTTTGTCATTTACCGGTAACGAGCTTGGGGTCTGGTAATGCCTCCCTGATCCGGTCATGTGATTTACCAAAGAAGGGAAGAACATGAACCTTGTCTCTTCGTCAATCTTGAGTTGTTCTGCCAGTTTGTTGATTTCTTCGAGGAGATACTCAAATGATATCATCCTACACATGTCGACTACCAGGACAGTTTTCTCAAAAACTTATTCTTCATTTGAATCTCTGAATTCTTCCCCCCATCTGGTGGCAACAATTATGTCGTTCCAGGTAAAGTCGATGTGTTCCACAACTTCAATGGCTTCTTCATACAGGTCTTCCCATTCTGTGGGTATATGTAAGGGTGAGGGGACCAGGCGCCCTTGCAATTTCAGAGTATCAAGTAACTCGATCATACTGCAGATGTCGTTGGTTTGCCTGAATAATTCTGTCATGATCTAGATAGCATCATCTAGGCTGACTTCATCGGTTGGGACCACCCAATTTTTTGACTCTCGGGCCCATTTTTGTGCTTCCAAGAATAGCGTACTGAACCTCTGGTAATCAATGATCATCTGTGAGGGAAATTTCATCCCGAACTCAAAGAGTTAGTTTAATACTTCTGATAATTCCATACTTCCATTTTTGGAAAGGGTACAACGACGATGCATGCTCTAATAAGGAGTGACAATGCTTGATCAGCAAGGCTAACATGGTGTAGGAGGAAATATGGGCAAGTTTGGAGAGGCTTAGGAGAGTATATGGGTGTGATTTAAGTTGAGGGATTAAATTCTGGGTTTTCCTCTAAGAAGATGGCATTGGCATGATTTAGGAGTGGGTTGTAAGTAGTGTTTAGCTTAGGATTGGCTAGTGGGGCAATGGTACCCCAGTCAATTAGACCTTGGATTATGTTTTGGAGATGAAATCATTGGTCTATGGTATGGCCAGCGATTTGGTGAAAGGCGCAATGGGCATTGGCCTTGAAGTTTCTTGGGAGTGGATTTGGAAATGGATGGAGATCCAAGGGTTTGATAAGTTTTCGTCTTAGCAGGGCTTGATAAACTTTGGAGAGGGGACCATGGAGCTCGGTGTATTCCTTTCGGACTGGGACAGGGTGGCTTTCTCGTGCCCATGAGGTGGTTGGTTGAGAGATGTTGTTGATGGTTGAGACTGCAGTACTAGCAGGTTTGTCACATTTTCTAGGGATGAATTGTCCGGACACCATCTTTGGTTCAACTTTTGTTTTATCAAGAACTTCCTCGATTTTTACTCCTGCTTCTCTAAGAGCTCGGAAGTGGGGATAGTATTGTCCTCCCATCATTTCTCAGACATGGGGCAAGAAGTTCTTCTTCACTATGCTGACTTGTTCTTCCTCAAAAGGTTGATTGGTCATGGTAGTTGTTTTTTCCCTCCATCAGGCTATGAAGTTACTGACTGATTCCCCAGAGTTCTGTTTGAGTAGCTCTAAATCACGGCAGGTAACCTTAAGCTCTTCGTTGTACTTGTACTGCGACATGAATATTCGGGCCACATCCTCCCAATTACGGATTTTGGACTCCTCAAGACACAAAAACCATCGGAGGGCGCTATCCTTTAAAGTTTGCTAAAATAATTGGGCCATCACCTCTTCAGAAGCCCCTAGGAGAGTCATGGCACGGTGACAACTGCGAAGATGGATGACCGGGGTTCCACCTCCTCCGTATTTCTCAATATTTGGCACCTTGAACTTCTCGGGTAACCTTGCTTTAGGATAAGGAGACATGTGGGTGTATTCCATGTAATTCCCAGAGACTCTGACTTGGTCCAACTTCTTAGTTAGCATCTTGAGATCTTCTTTGAATTTTTTCAACTTTTCCTCTTTCGGATCAATGATCATAGGCAAGTTAGCCCCAGGATGGGCAAGGTTCGGCATCAGAAGCTGGGAGGGCAGTGACCCATTAGCAGGAGGTGCACGTGGAGCGTACTGATACTCTTCCGGAACCCAAATAGGCTCGGGTGGGCCCATAGCGTGAGGGAATATGGCCTTGGGCTCTTGAGGAACGGGAACCTGGCATCGTTGCATCTCTCGGACCTCAGTCTGAAGGTTGTCAATCTTGGAAACTAGCTGAGCTAGGACTGCCATTAGATCCAGCTGCACAATGGGTACTTGGTTCGTGTTTTCCATGGAAAGCGAATGGATACCAGAATCGAAAGAAGCAACAGGGTAACTGACAGAACTCCGGAGTGATTTGATTGAAAATCGAAGCCAATAAGGAGCCAGGCCAAGGGCGTGCGATCAACCTAAGAAGGCGTAAAACGGGATTTATTTTTGAAAAGAAAGAAGGAAAATATTTTCAACATTTTTTTTTAGATTAAAAGAAAAAATATTTTTGGGATTTTTGATAAAGAAATGAGAAATGTTTTTAGATTTTTGATAAAGAAGGAATAAATGTTTTTTTGGATTCCTTTTTTTTAGGGGGGGGGGGGGGGAGACGGTCTTAGCATGATTATTATGATTATTATGTTCTCACTTGTATTAAATTATCCTAAATGCAGAATGAAATGTCGGACGGGACCCGTGCCTGGAAAAGTTAGGTTTGTGATATATGTAAAGCTATGGTTGGACTTGTAACCAGGCTCACGGTCGGGGTCCCATTTTCAAAATGCGCGAAAATTTGGGCGACAGTCCGACTCGGAACTTCGGCAAAGTTTCGGGTTAAAACCGACAATCTTATATGTGTGTCCTAGGCTTGACACCTATATGCGGGTATGCAATTGGTTGGGTGAATCGAAAAGGGTTCCCCCCTTTGGCGTGACTTCCATGATATACGTCTTGCTCTTGTATGCAATCGGTACATGTGGACAAGCCATTTGATATACCTGAGTGTACGTGAATGGCCTCACCACATACCTCATGGGGATGGTACATGTGAGAGCGAATTCGATATACTCGGCGTACATGAACGAGTTCCCTGCGATATACCTCCCGTCATGACTGCGGTCAAGAGGTACGATGCGGGGGAACCGTTCGATATACGTCGAAGGTACTTGTCCAATGGAAGGTGAGAGTAATATCACTTAGGTTAACTGCGCCCTGTCGGACCAGCACCCATCACAAAATGACCATTCAATTACTGGACATAATTTGGTCAATCACATTGCTCTTTGGTGATGTCGTATGAATCATGCATGATTATCTTATTAGTATCTTATGAGAGTATATTTCTTAATTATGAGAAACAGGGAGCAAAGTACAAGTACCAATGGTACACCAAGTAGGGATGGGTGATGCGTGTAACATATGGATATATGTGATCCTAGGTGCACGTGGTGTGAAGTGTATATGGAGAATTTTTCTACAAATGTGTGAATAGAAGCATAAGTATGGGGTACACATGGAAAAGGGGAACATGCAAAATGGTGGAAAATATAAACAAGCATAACATCCATGTAAATAGTGTCTAGCCCTCAAAATAAAAAAAATCCCCAGCAGAGTCGCCACTATGGCCATCCCCGGATATACCCCCTCGCGGAGCGGCGGGAGAGGATCCCTCTAGGTCTTGCGCGTCCCTCTCGGGACTGCTTCGACCAACGTCGATGAATGAGGTGAAAAATGTAGAGAGATAGAGTCGCCAGTCTATTTTACTCAAAACAGATAAAAGAAAGGGATCCATCTCGAAGGACAGCATCCAAAGACATACTGATACATACGAAATCAAAATGATTCGAAAAGGGTCCGGAGGCTAAGTTACGAAATGGGAAGGTGTTAGGCACCCATTCCGCCCTTACGGTCTCTCATGGTTTTTTGCTATTTTCCTTTATTTTCCCCGTGATATGTGTGCATGTGTATATGTAGCAGAGATAGTAATCATCAACTTGTATCATGGAAGAGATAAAGCGAGTCATCCATAGGAATTTTCCTGAAAAATAATATTAGAAAATAGGATTTATGCAATTATCCCAACGTTGATCATTATAAGGGAATGGTAACGCTTGTGGAATAATACGCCACTAAGAACAAATATAATTATATGTAAATATATAGAATCTAAGAGAATTGAGTTTAGAGAAGATAGAAAATGAGAGAAAAAGTAAGAATAGGAATCGAGTCCCGAGTTTTACCCCGAGACACCTACGTAGCCTATAGAGGCATCAAAGTCCACGTAGTTCTTATGCAAAATGAGGGGTGGGGGTTATCCCATAAATCCAACTGGGGCTTCTCTTATGTGTGTGTGTAAAAAAAAGTGTTTTAGTTGTGAGAAAAGTGTAAGAAAAGTGTGATAATTCCCATTTGGAATTTATGAGCAAACCCTATTTTTCTTATTTTTTTGAGTATTATTTATACGAAAATAATATATGTGCAATAATACTAAATAAAATGTATATTAGGATATGTGAGATGAGAGAATAAAAGTGCTAAGTAATAAAAATAAGTTAATGCGAGTTTATGATAATTTAAGGAGAGAATTGAGAAAATTGGACCTTCTTGAAGATCTTGAGCTTGATCTTGAATGTTGGAGAGCATCCCTTGCACTTGGATGATGATGGAAGGTAGTTAATTCACCAAGTTTGATGAAAAGGATGATGAAAAGTGAAGGTTGGAAAGGGATTTGGATGTGGAAATCACGGTGAATTCGAGAGAGGTTTTCTGGCTTCGCTGAGCGTGATGTATTTCAGATTTGGGCTCCCTTTGCAATGAGGTCAAGCCTACCTTTTTATAGGCCCAGGGCATTGCTGATCATCATAGCCCTGGTCCTACCAATCAGCAGGTGCGTTTAGGCACACTGCCGATAGGCAGGGTCTAGGTCCTACAGTTTGGAAGTCTCTTTCAGGCTCCTTCAAAAAATCGACTGCTGAGCGCAAACCGTTGATCAGAATCGCGCATGGGTCAAACCATTGGAAAGTTAATTTACAGACCTTCTGAAGTCCTTTGTACTGCTCCCAGGTTTGCGAGTTGACTTTGGGTCACATGTAGCTCAGAAGCGCTCATTGATCCTTTGGACGGGGAAACTTCGAATGCAAACAGATCGTTCGTTCGTATGGTAAGTCAGAATTATACATGGGGTAGACCGTTGGAAAGGTTAGGAGATGTAATTTGACATTCCAAAGAGTTTTGACCCGGTTTGGGGAGTTGACTTTGTTCAACCGGGCCCTGGAAGCACTCGATGACCTCTCGGAGTAAAACAGATTGTTCGTCCATACCGTAAGTCAGAATCGCGTAAAGGGTAGACTGTTGGAAAGGGGTTTTAGTTCCCTTCGAAGATTCATTCATTCTCAGTCAAGATGAAGAGTTGACTTTGGTTAAACGGAGCCTGGGAGCGCCCGGTGGCCTCTAGATCAGGTTTTGGGGGGAAAAAGGGTCGTTCGTCCGCATGGTAAGTCAGAATCGTGCACGGGATGGTCCATTGGAAAGGAATTTCAGTGCCCTTTAAAGATTCATTTAGTCTCGATTGAGCTAAAGAGTTTGAATTTTGGTTAAACAGAGTCTGGGAGCGTCTGATGGCCTCTAGATCAGTACTCGGGGTATGACTTGGGTTGGTAGTGATGACGAGAGGTGCTAGGGACCTAAAAAGAGTTTAGGGGGTAACAGAATGGGGTGTCCACATTGCTTTTTTTTATATTTTAAAGATTTTTATTCAAAAATTTGTTATCTTTTCGGCGCGATTTTACGAGGTGATTGGGCACAACACGGGGTCGATGCTTGTGAAGGAGGAAGAGGAGAAGGAGTGGCCAAGGATGATTCGGTGGAGAAATATGAACAGTATGTCAAAGGAGTTCTTACTCCTTAAAGAAGTGATGGATAAGATGAATTCCTTTACGAGCGACCAGGTTAGGTTTTATTCTCCTTTTTCGATTTTGTTTTTTTTATTATTTTTTTATATTTTTATTTTGTTTTCGATATTGATGATTGATTTTTATTTGCGAACATGTGATGTACTATGCTTAGGGTCATCCCTAAAGTATATTGGGGTCTATGGGCGTTCATGCCCATATGCGGAGGTTGCTGACTTTTGAGTTTGTGTACGTCCGATACCTAAGCGAGCGAGTAGTCAAGGATGTGATGGAGATAGAGGTGGAGGTACTATCATTGGTCCCTCATACGAATATAATAAGTGTGTGGAAGATGTCTTATGAGTCTAGGATGGCGGTGATCTAGGGGGAGTACTATTCACTCCATACAAATGTAGTGTTAGGGTATGACTACTTGGACTTCGTTTCTAGTTGGCTGATACCACCATCGGTGTGCCTCTACCATCGATAGGGACTAGGGGTGGTAGAAGTGAACCGGGCAATTCGACACATGCATCGAGGAGTGCTGCGGTGACAGAAGCTCTTATTCTCAGACATTACACCACTCCTTCTTACTACATCCAGCTAGGTGGGCCCCCCCATTATGTCAATACCTCGTCGTCCTCAAGCGACGATCGATAGCTTCCCTCCTGTTCCCAAGGATAATCTTCGGAGAGAGGTATATTTCTTTAATTTCACTTTTGCATTTTAACTATGAGTTCTTTTAATTTCTTTCTTTGTGACTGACTTAAACCTCACACTTGATTTTGTATTTTTACATACTGTACTTTCTTTGTCGTAGTGGCTGAGAGATCTCCATGATTGGATGGCCACCATGGCCGAGCATGTGCGGATGATGGCTCGATCATGCATCGCACCTTCAGCAACTACAGATGATCCTATACCAGAGGTGATCTCGGGAAGTTGGGATTCTACTGCACGCCGTCAAGAGAAGCGTGTTCGCTAGTACCTTTGAGATGGTCCTTTAGAGTTTAGGCTTGGGGATGGAAAGTTTGGGTTGCACCCTCATAAATTTCATATTTTTTTTTATTTCTTTTTATCTTTTTTATTCCTCAAAATGTTAAAGCAATGATACATACACACATGAATGTGTGTGCGTGTATATATATATATATATATATATATATAATGGGGCTCTCTAACATACCTCCTAACAACATTCCTATGAACATATCCATTTTTTAAAATAGTAAAAAAATAATTTTGAGATGATATTTTTTATATGGGTTCATGATATTTCAGTGTGACCCCATAAAAAAATCAACTAAAAATAATGTTTTTTTGTTATTTTTAAAAAATAGGTCAAAAAACTGATAGTTTTTACCCTTTAAACTGTCAGTTTTTTTACCTATTTTTTAAAAATAACAAAACATATTATTTTGAGCTGAATATTTTGCAGGGGCACATTTAAATATCATGAACCCATATAAAAAATATCAACTCAAAATTATTGTTTTTACTGTTTTAAAAAAAACAGGTATGTTCATAGGTATGTTTAATGAGGTATGCTAGGGAGCCTCTCTCTCTCTCTCTCTCTCTCTCTCTCTCTCTCTCTATATATATATATATATATATATATATATATATATATATATATATACATATATATAATGATTTGTTTTTCTTCTACTTTTTGGCTTCTCTTGAACTAATGACTTAGTCTATGTGCACTTTTCAATTTTCCACTCGCGTATTATTTGAATGAAAAAACAAAAATAATTAAAATTTTAAATATTGTGCTCTTTGAGATTTCTTTTAAAAATATTTTACATGTTTTAAGTAAAGAAAAATGCCCCAAATACTTTCTATAAAATATCAGCCTTGGAAAGAATTTATTTAAAAATGAGGGGGCAAAAGAGGAAATGAAGGACTTCCTAAAAAGTGGGTGTACTGACCTGCACACTCTTTCACTTACCTATCGGAATACTAGTGCGATGCAATTTCTTTTCAGCAATGATTATCCTTTTCCCGCATCTTTGGTACTTAGGACTTGTTGTTATAGCAAAATATTTGTTATTTAATCCTCTTATGGAGAGTTCCAAGTATAAAAGGGGCCTTTGGGTGGAGTTTTAAACCACACTTCAATGATTCTTTTCTTTTCCTTCACCAAGATTTTTTATTCTTTTGAAATAGTTGTCTCTCCTGACTGAGTCTTTTTCCACTTATCTTGAAAGGTTGGAGGACATGTGCTTGTACAATGTCAACTATGAGTAATTTAACTTGTGCCCGGACACTTTGTGATGTAATCACTCGATTTACTGGAATCTCTTGGAAGTGACTTTGCAGTTCTGGTACCCTAAAGACCATATGTTTCGATTAGACTTGGATGAGGTGCATCCCACCTATGAAGAATTTTATGCTATACTAGGTGTTGACCCTTAAGTTTTTGCAACCATTACTGGCCTTTCCTATTCTCCTCGGGTGTCTTTACCTAGTTTTGCTAGTGCAATGGCCTAAGGTTTAACTACCAAGATGCTTTAGTGATAAGCGGTCTGAATGAGGACACTTAGGCAGCTACCATAGTTCTATGGATGAATTACCGTTGTAATACTTTTACGATCATACTAGAGAAGACACTGAATGATCTCTATGATTGTAACGAAGGTCAATCCTCTTTTTTGGGAGGTAGTCCTATGATGTTATTCATATGGTTGTCAGAGAGGGTTCATTTGATGGCTCTTCCTGAATATCCTCTTAATTGCATCCCGAATTTCTTTGCACGACGTTTACAGAGTTTTGGTCTTTTTATGGAGAACTGAGTTAATTGTCTTATGGAATATGAAACTAGACACCTTCATTGGGTTGTGCCGTGGTGAGGTGAGTTGAAGCATATCTTGCAGTTAAAGGAATACCATTACGTTTGGTTGGTAGGTCTCCATCATACTTCGTTCTACTTACCTTGGGATAAAATCGTTGCACCACGCATAGTTAATTTCTTTCCCATGGAGGACCTAACTAAATCCAGGAGCATAGCCTTGGTGCCTCTATGGCAAAACTATAGGTCGTTCACCCGTATCTCCCAATCTATAAAGGAAGGTGATATAGTACCTAGGGATTATTTAAAGTGGTTGTGGAAGGATGCGGTACCAAAGATCAGTTATGAGGAAACTAGGAAGAGGTGGATTGTGATGATTGAGGATATAGAGGGATATATGGTGTTGTCGTCTAACCTTTCCAAGACAGACCACCGCATGGAATATATAAGGAAGTGCCTGAGGATGAGGATTTTTGAGACCCTCGGGAAATAGTGGTGATGGCGGTGATGATAATGAGAAAGGTCCTTCTAATAGTTAAGATGTGTTTGTGAAGCTTTTATTAGTGTTAATTAGGCAATAGGCGTGTTTATGTTTTGGATTATGTTTGGTACATGGATTAGGTTACGCTACGTTTTGGTAGGTAGGTGGGCGGTTTATGTAAGTTTTTAGGGACTTTTGTGGTCACTGATACTTCATGTAACCATCATATTTAAGAGAATAAAGAGTGAAATAACTAATTATTTTATATGTATTGTTGTGCCTTTAGAAGAATGTATTTTTGTTTGAACATTCTATACCAACTGCTAAAGCATACATAATACTTTTGTTCGTTAAGAATGATGTGGGAGACTAATGTTTTTTAAAGGGAGAAAATAATAAATCTTAGTAAAAAAGAAAGGATCCTGCTGAAAGTGACTTTATGGGTTGCCTACGTACCTCTGTGGGGATAATAGATTGCTTGTCAAAATTTTAAACAGTGATTTGAGAGGATCAAGTTGTATGTGTTTCTTGTAGAGGAAAGAGGGACGGAGTTTTTTTTTAATAGAATGGAGATGAAAAATGCGTAGCGCGACTATATTCAAATTATGAATAAAATTTATAGGGATGGTCCAAATTGACTGGGCATGTAATCTCCTTTCCGTCGAGCTTCGTGAGCATAGCGGGGCCTCCTAAAACGATTTTCTTCAATAATTATGGCCCTATTCAATTAGGATTAAATTTCCCTCTTAGGTCCCAGATGGGTTTTATAATTTCTTTGAGAATGAGGTCACCTTCTCTCACACTACGGTCTTTGACTTTCTTATTAAGTAATTGTGCAATGCAATGGTGGTACCCTTGTATGTGGTATAAAGATTTCATCCTCTTTTCATCCACAAGAGTGCGAGTTTTTCGTAATGACTTTATTTCCAATAAACCTCTCCGATATGACTTTCAAGCATAACCTGTAGAGAGGGTATCTTAAGCTCAATAGTAATGACTGCTTCCATGTCCTACACCAAAGAGTAAGAGCTAGCCCCAATTGGAGTTATGATAGATATGCGATAAGCCCAAAGGTCATATGGGATCCAATGAGCATAATCCCTACAATGCTCGATCATCTTGATGATTATGGATTTGAGGATTTTGTAAGCAACTTCAACATCCCCATTAGTTTTTGGTCAGTAAGGATAAGAATTGTGCCTCTAAATTCTGTATTCTTCGACCACTTTTGTGACTTCTGATTCAAAATGGAGTCCATTATCTGATACCAGCTCGTGAGGGACCCCGTAGTGGAAGATGATATAATTTCTGATTAACTTGGCCAATTTATTAGCATTCAATGCTGCATAAGATACTGTTTCAACCCGTCTGGTGAAATACTCGATGGGGACAATAATGAATTTGTGCCCATTTAATGCTTTAGGGGGTGACTTTCCCAATGATGTGCATGACCCATGTTGAGAAGAGTTAGGGAGAAGTCACTTTGTATAACTCGCGGGGAGGTAAGTGTTGAAGATTGGAAAGTTGTTGGCATTTGAGGCACCTTCTAACATAAGCAACATAATTTTGAACCATGGTGTTCTAATAGTACCTTTGTCAGACAATATTCTTGGCAAGAATATGACCATTTATGTGGGGTTCACATTACCCGTTGTGGATGTTATGCATCATTCCTTCAATGTCAACCCCTTTTATGCATTGTAAAAGGGTACTATTTAGTTTTTCTTTAAAGAGCCTCATTGTTGATGATATATTGAGCTGAAAGTTTACGAAGGATCGTGCAATCTTTTCTTACCATCCCCTTGAGGGCACCGACCATATTTGAGGAGGCACGAGATGTCGTATTACTACAATACCAATTTTTTCGGATCTTCTTTCGTAGCGAGATCAATGTGGTATCATTGGGTTGCCAACACTACACCAAAAAGGATAAATTTTCACCTTTAAGCCCGCCAACCTTGTCACGGTCATTTGACCGTGACAAACAAGAACGTGTTTTTTGTCATGGTAAATGACCGTGACAAGTTCGTGACAATGCCTTGTCACAATCAATGACCATGACAAGTTTGTGACAGGTACAGTTGTCACGGTCAAAGACCTTGACAGTTCCATGACAACTATGTTAACTAAAAACCCTACTGCCTCTGCTTTTTCCACCATTTCCCTCTCTCTCTCTCTCTCTCTCTCTCTCTCTCTCCCTTTCTCTCTTTCATTTGTATATGTGTGACTATGTGTGTGTGTAAGCTTATGGGGGGGGGGCGTATTTGTGTGTGTGGGCCTACGTGTGTGTGTAGGTGTGTGGGGGTGGACGGGGTAGTGATGGGGGGTAAGGGGCAGGGGCGGTAGTGGGGGTAGGGGTGTGTGTTTGTGTGTAGGTGGGGGGCAGGGGGTGGGTGGGTGGGTGGGTGGCGGAGTGTGTGTATGTTTGGGTGTGGGCGTGTGAATTAGTGTGTGGGGGGTTTCAATACTGAGTTTTTTTAAAATATTTTCATCATTAAGTAGACGAGTATATATGTTTGTAATTTGTATACATTGTAATTCTATTAGACCCATTTCTCTAGTGAAAAATATTTTATTTGTTACTGGATGTGTGTAAGTACTAAAATGGAATTTATTATACATTGTCGATAAAGATATCAATGACTACACATACAACTTTTGTTTTGGAGGCCCTGAGTACTAATAATTTTTGTGACACCCTAACTTTTGGAGGCCCTAAGTACCAATAATTTGAATTGGTATAAATTGAAATTGAATTTTAATTGGTATTGATATTGGTATAAATTGATATAAATTAGTATAAATTGGTATAAGTTTTAGTTCTTATGCGTACTTTAAATTAGGTGAAACATACTTTAAATTACATAATTAAATGAAATATCTCAAATTGTGATACGACATGATTAAATGAAACATACTTTAAATTATATATAGTGCACATAGATACTAGCCTTTTAGTTCTTATGCATATGCATTCAATATTCCTTAGTCCCGTTCGAGAGTCATTACCCCTGTAATGAGATATCTCGAATTGTCCCATTTGGACAGTTTGGGATTGCATAGTTTATGTATAATAATATTCTTAGTGGCCTAAACTTGTTATATTTGGGTTAAGTTCTGCAGTCGTATCTTAATATCCTTTGGGTACATATTATATGATTTGATGTTAAGTGTTATTTCTATTGATAAATTGAAATAACACTCACACTTGTGAATCTATGTCGTGTACTTGGAGATCTATGGAGATATGTTACCGAAGTTTCCTCAAATTAGAACAATGTGCATGAGTTGTTAAGTATTTTACAGAAATATAGGGTCTTGAATGGGATATGACCACTCACCCTTTACAGGAGATGGAGGAAATAGGAATTAATATTATAAATTTAATCTTAATTTCAATTTTAATTTCAATTTCAATTTCAAATTAAAATTGAATTTGAATGCATGAATAAATTTACATTAAGTCAACTTCTTATATAACACTTGCTTCGGGGGTGCATGCTTGCATGTATTCTCATTTGAATGCACGATATAACGGTTATGTAACATTTATAACTAATTTAAATTACACATAGTGTGCATAGAAACTAGCCTTCTAGTTCTTATGCGTACGCATTCAATAGGTGATTGTTTATACTAATGGGAACTAAATGTTCACACTTTTGTTTATTCTAATCCATGAATGCACGCTTCTTACCCATAATAGGTGACTGTTTGTAGTAGCTATGATGGGATGAGTGGATGGGTGAGACAAATATATTAGTGGATGTGCTTTGCAGAGGTGATGATGAATTTATGAAATACGCAAAGAGATCTCATAATGATGAAGAGTTTTCGTGTCCGTGTGCTTGTTGTAAGAATGGTAATGTGTTTGAGTAGAAAACAGTTGAAATACATTTGTTAAGATGGGATATGCAAGATAGTTAATGAATTATATTTTTCACGGGGAACCAAAAGTTTATGTTTATCCCTGAGCAACCTTCACAACAACCTTCAACAAGTAGGACAGATATACAAGGGGAGGATGGCAATATATATCATAATATGATAGGGGATTTAGTTGAAGACTCCTATGGAGTTCATGAAGTTGAAGATAATTAGGTCAGTGACGATGTACAAGGTTCACGTGCTCATGAAGATATTGGGATAAACCTTAATGATGATTACGAATGTTTAAAATTTAAGGCGAGCTAGTCATTATACTCTGGCTATGAGAAAAATTAAACAACTTTACACGCCATGGTTGCTTTGCATAGTTTGAAGACCCAATATGGTTTGTCTGGCAATAGCATGACAGGAATTTTAAATTGGGTGAAAAGCTTTCTACCCATGCAAAATACGCTTCCAAAAAGTTATCCTAGTATAAAAAATAGCTTGAAAGGTTTGGGAATGAAGTATAAATCAATTCATGCTTCTTTTAATGATTGAATACTATACCGAAATAAGTACGAAAATCTCCATCGGTGTCCACTACGCGATGAGCTAGATATGTCCAATCTGCTGCCAAGGAAGGCACAAGATCAAAAGTTCCTCAAAAAGTGCTGAAATACTTTTCCATTGGGCTTAGATTAAACCAATTTTTCACAATACCATGGATAGAAGAGGAAATGACTTGGCATACTAGGGCAGAAGAAGGGGGTAATTTCATGCGTCATCCTATTGATTCTATAGCTTAGAAGAGGTTGAGTTTTGAGAATCCTGATTTTGCTTGAGAACAGTGTAACATTTATTTGGCAATATCAACATATGGCTTTAATACATTTGGAAATATAAGCCCCAATCAGAGTGTATGGTCAGTGATCCTAACCCCACTCAACCTCCCTCCTTCACAATATATGAGACCTGAATTTTCGATGTTGTCTTTACTGATATCTGGGCCAAAGTCACCAAGTGAGGACATCGATGTCTGCCTGACTCCTTTGGTAGTAGAATTAAATGTGTTGTGGGAAGAGGGCGTACAAGATTTTAACTCTTTTAAAAAAGAAGAGTTTACGCTAGAAGCTACGTTGATGTGGACAATTCATGATTTTCCTGCTTATACAAAATTATACGATTGTGTAGTAGATTGTTATTTGGGGTGTCCTATTTGTGGAGAGGAGACTGATTATCTTTGTCTCCCCGATAGCTCAAAAAATGTATACCATTTCCACAGGAGGTTTTTATCCCCCGCTCATAGTTTTAGATTCGAGAAAGGTTTCAATTTTATATCGGGTGGGGTTGAATATAGGGTACCGTCGAGAAAACTTTCAGGCTCAGAAATTGAAAGTAAATTGTTTGATTGTGGCTATAATATGCCAAGTAAGAATCCTAAATTTTAGAATGTCAAGCATAAGAAGACCCAAATTGGGAATGAAACTGAGACAAGAAAGGCAAGGTCTAGGAGGTCGATTTTATTTGACTTGCCTTATTGGAAAAATAACTCGGTGCACTGTGTATTGGATGTGATGCACATAGAGAAGAACGTCGCTAAATATATTATGGGCTCGTGCCTTGGGAGATTCATTCGAAGGATAGAGAAAATGCACGAAAAGACCTTAAAGTGTTGAAACTTAAGCCACAATTATGGTTTAAGGAAGATAGTAGGGGAACGACCATAATTCCCCCTCGCGTGTTTACTTTGACGAATGAGGAAATGGAGACACTTTTAGACACAATATATAATTTTAAAGTTCCATCTAATTTTTTTTCCAACTTGCAAAGGATTGCAAATTATGCCACCCATGATTTACATAAGTGTAAGTCCCACGATTAGCATGTGATCATGAAATTGGTTCATTTATTGTTTAAGCACTATTTCTCCAAGCACAAGGATTTGTGGAGGGATATTATGGAAATTAGTATATGCTTATCACTTTTATGTGAGAAGGTAGTCAATCGAAATCACATGGTGGTGAAAAAATTGGAGGTGAATGAAGTAATTTGTGTGTTGGAGAAGTACTTTCCCCCATCTTTCATTGACATAAGTGTTCATTTGTTGGTATACCTATGCAATGTGGCACTTCTTTGCAGCTTAGTTAGATATTGGTGGATGTATCCATTTGAAAGATTGATGAAATTTTTCAAAGTTTACGTCAAGAATACATGATACATTAAAGGATGAATTGCAAAGGAATACATCACCGTGGATTCATCAATCTACACTCAGGAATATATGCCTGACTCGATCAGCGTGGATAATATTGATGAGTTCGTCGATAAGGGTGGTCATATGATGGAAAAGTGAGTGAAATTAATGAGTCTGTAACATGAACAAGTAGATCGTTATCTATTTAATACACATGAGGATGTTGAAGAATGGAAAAAGTAAGTTTAAATTATTTTAACTTTTACATTATTTTAATTTTTACATGATTAATTTTGTAATATGTTCATCATTATCTTTGCAGAAAAAATGAAGCCTGCGAGAACAATAAACGAAGAAAAACAATGGCACAATTGGACAACGAATTTAGGTTGTGGTTGTCACACGAGGTAATTATAATGAAAATGGTTACTATTAAATGTCACGTTATAAGAAAGATTTACAACTAACCTAATTAATTTATCTATATCCTCAGCTCTTAAAGACGGGTGATGCGACATCAAGGCTTGATCGTCTATCCACTGGACCCTTGTTAGTACAAAAAGTATCGATTGAACGGTTATGCATTCAACGCAAGGGTGTACGAGAAAATTATAAATGTACATATTTCAGCATTTCATACAAGGCTCTTACTTTCTTTTGAGCGAGCGCGAAAGATAAAAACCACGTTGACACTGAAATGACTTACTATGGTGTAATTCAAAATATATTTGAATTGGACTATGAAAGCTTCAAACAGGTTGTATTTTACTGTGATTGGGTAAGAGTTAAGGATTAAAATTCTTATAAAGTTGATCATGGCACCAATTTGATCATGGTTGACTTATCCAGGTTGAAGAGCAATGAACACGTAAGAGATGATCCTTTTGTTTGTGATTTTCAAAAGGTCAAGCAAGTGTTTTACTCGGAGTATATCAAAAACAAGCCATGGTCAATCGTCCTACATGTGCCAAAGCATCTAACAATTGGGTGGATGACTTGGCTGCTCCTATCGATTTTTTATGATAAACCCGAATTTGAAACAATTTTAAGATTTGTAATATGTATTCAAATTTTTTGTAATGACCAGTGGTTGTATTATTCTAGTGCTTTATTATTATCGGACGAAAATTTAATGCTTTTTATTCATTTGTACTTGGTATTAATTAGTACAAATTGGTATTGGTATAAATTAAAATTAATATAAATTGGTATTGGTATAAATTGAAATTTATATCGTATGTATTGTTATTATCGGATTTGAGAATTAATTCAAAGTCAATATACATGTTTGTACTAATAATAACATTTTTTGCAAAAAATGACTTCGTCCCAGAGCGGTAGTAGAGGTAACGAGGGATCTTCAACCAGTAGGCCCACAAAATGGGACAAATTGGGGTTCGCCGTCGAGAATTAGACATCATTATTTCCTAGATCGCTAGAGTTGCTGAAGGCGATCATTGGCCTAGGGTACACTGATTGGAGGGTCTTGACTAATGACCTCAAGATGAACATCTGGGGGGAACTACAAGTAGTGTATTTATATTTATATTTATAAGCAACTAACACTTACTTTCTTTTTGGTTTATATTTGTTTGATAGGAACGATTCGGCCTTCCCCCACATCTCTGCCACTCCACGTTGGAATAGTTGAGGGATGAATATAAGACGTGGAAGAAGAATATGCGAGCACGGTACTTTGGCAAGACCCAAGAGTCTATTCTGAGAGTACGTAACATCGTCCCCCCGAAGGAGCCAATATCATTAGCACAATGTCAAAAGTATGTCGACAATGAGATCGATGAGCAGAAATTGGCATCTTGCCAATCAGGGAGGGACACCCGAGTGAAAAATTTAGATGCGCACTACTCCGGGAAGACGTCCTACGCCGAGGTGGAGCAAGGGATGGTAAGTTTTTATTTAATTTTAATTTTATGTTATTCTGATTTAGCATTACTTTGCGTTACTTACTATTTATGTATTATTTTATTTCAGGAAATGAGGAGTAGCATTGGGGGTAGGTCACATAGGATCGATGCCTATGTGGAAATTCGAACGAAAAAGGGCAAGGATAAGGAGGTGGATCCGAGCGTCGCACGCACCATTGTAAGTTATAAATGTTTAATTTTTTCAATTACGTATAATTTTTTATTTACTTAATTAACTAATTTTTTACTTTTTGTCTTTTCAAACAAAGCTTAACGAAGTGAATGCATCATAGTTTGATGCTGACAAATCATCTTTGGCTACAGACGCACTCAACCAAGTGCTCAGGACGGATCACAAGGGGAGGACTGGGGGGTGAGATCGTGGGTGGGGAAGTCGAGGATCATTGGAATGGATACGAGCAACACCGAGTTGGAAAATAAGGTGGACACCCAGGATGATATACTATCAAGGTTAGAGGCGATGCTCTTAGATATGTACGCCTTCAAGAAGCATCAGTTGGGTAAGGGCATGGGAAAGGGGAAGGGAAAGGATAAGGATAAGTAGGTAGAGGTATACGAGGAGGAGGACAAGAAAGAGGATGGGGACGTCACTTCTTCATCGCCGATACGCACGGAGTCGCCACCATTTGATCCATTTCCCATCGTGGCCTCCGTCGAGAGTCCTATGTCAACAATCAGTTGGTCGAGCATGTTTTTACTCGACATATATTATGGGGAGCCGATAGCGAGGGGGTTGAGGGACCCAGGCTTCCTCCCGGGTATGGTGGTTCATGGACGTCCCCTCTAAGAAATTGAGGTAAGGGTGATCATCACGTATGTGGTGTTTGGAAATGAGAACTCACCTTTGTGGTTGCACGTAAAAAGCGGCGTGATGCATATTGACGGGTGTGTCAATGCATATGTCGTGTGGAATTCCTTCCTCATCTGACAACCTCAAGACCCTATGCCATGACATTATTTTTATCTATTTTATTTGGATATTGAATTATATGTGTAATTTTTTTTATTTTTTATAAGTTGGTTTGGATATGGATATTTGTATTTCTATTTTATTTGTATATGGAATATATATGCCTTGATTTGGTGCATTGTTTCTATTTTATTTGGATATATGTTGTTTGGACAGGTACAATTTTGCTATAACAGGTACAAATATACTATTGGGCAATGGCAGTGACCATATTGCCCAGTAGTTTTTTTAAAATTTTGCCCAGAATTATTACGATCGAAGACCGTGATGAAGAAACTTATCACGAACCGTGACAATTTTTGTTTTTTTTTGTCATGTACATGTAACGGTCTTTGACCGTGACAAAAATTGTCAAGGTCAAAGATCGTGATAGGACTGTGACAAGTCTAATGAACTTATCACGATCTTTAACCGTGACAAGTCCGTGACAAAGGCAGTTGTCACCCCCATACTTGTCACAATCAAAGACCTTGATAAGTCGACTGTTTAATTGTAGTGCAAAGACTACTTTTAAACTTAAAAAGGGGCCATTATTATTTTTTCGAGGATGTCGACCATGGAAGATGAGGTTTCTAATTTATTGGCGAAACTATTTCTTGAGCAAAAAAGGTAGTGTAAGGTGCTGTCTCTAAATTAGGATGTCAGTTCTTCAAGGTGAGCGTGAAAGGGCGGGAGATTCTCATCTTTGACTTTCCATTTCTAGAAGACTTTTTTTATAATGAGGGTCGAGTTTCCATAGATAACGAAGCATCAGATTCCTTTCTCACGGGATATTTTAAGCCCTACAGTGCATTCTTTATAATTGGTTATATTATTAGTGTAAAGGAAATCTAACTTGATAGCGATAAGATTGTGGGAGTCATCAGGCGTGATCATAAGTATCCAAGTGCCATACCCCTTCTTATTTGTGGCTCCGTCAAAGAACATCTGCCTTCAGATCTCTTAATGAGAAGTAGAGAGAATATCTTCATCCAGGTTTTAAACAATCCAAACATCAGTTTCTCCCATGCGGTTGTCATTTAGGCAATCAAAGATGACTCTACTTTTTCATGTATTTTTGCATGACATAAGTGATATAAAACTAAACTAGAAATAACAACCAATGGACCATGTATCTTGACAAAGATGAATTTTCTAGCAAGTAGTTTATGGTATTCATTTGAGACACTATCTTAATGGGGAATGCAAGCATGTAGTGCCGAAGATTCCGAGTGACCCAAATTAAGGCGACACATGCCTTTTTCAATGAAGTGTTATTTACTTCATATTCTATAAGTCTACGATAAATATAGTAAATAGATATTTTCGTGTGCAATTCTTCAATGTATTAGTCTAGCATAGCCACAACAGTAATGTCTATAACAATAAGAAATAAGAGAAGGGGGAGACCAGGCTGCAGTGGCCTCAAAGTCTTCGTGACATACCTCATTTCAGACTATAGTTTAATCCTTTTAGAGGATCTTGAAGTATGGTTCGTGGATAGAAGTGAGTTGGGTGTTGAATTTGTTAATGTATTTAAGCTTGCCCAAGAAATCATGAACTTCTTTCTCTGTCCGAGGAGGTGGAATTTTGAGGATTACTTTGAGTTTGTCAGTGTTATCTTCGATCCCTCTTTCACTGAATATAAATCCAAGTATTTTACCTTTTGTGACACCAAAAATTAATTTTTGTGGGTTAAAATGCATCTGATATTACTGCAGTTGTTTAAAGAATTTCCTAAAGGAAGGAATGTGACCTTGAGTTTTTTATTTGATGATCATATCATCAATAGAGACCTCAAACTCCTTATGGATAAGATCATGTAGGATGATTATAGTTTCTTTTTAGTATGTAAACCTGAAATTTTTTAGACCAAAAGGCATGATAGGGTAGCAGAAAGTACCCTATGGGGTAGTGAAATCAGTCCTTTTTTTTGTTAGGATGCATCTTAATCTGGTTATACCTCGCAAAGCTGTTGAAAAATTACTTGAGGGAGTGATTAGTAGTATTATCGATGATCATATCAATATTGGGAAAAGGGTAATCATCCTTCAAAAACTTTATTCAGATCTCTATAGTCGATGCACATGCGAACTTTCCCCCTTGATTTAGGCACGGGGACAATGTTGGCGAGCCAAGTCAAATATTTGATCACACGGATGAAACCCATGTTTAACTATTTAACCACGTCATCCTTAATTTTGAGGGAGCATTCGAGATGGGGCTTTCTTAGTTTCTACTTGAAAAGATTATATTCTGGATAAGTCGGGATCTCATGTTGCACAATATCTGGGTCGACGCAATCCAAGTTATTATAAGACCATGCAAAGACGTCCACAAATTATTTCAGGAGATCTTAAAATTGTGATTGTTCATGCTCATTAAGGGTGGACCTTATCCCAACCTCACGTGGAGTGATACTAGAACCAAGATTGATAATAATGGTCTCGTCATCATTAGGTTGAATGCGATTATGTTCTTTGATTGTTTCCTTATTAAGGTTGGTTAAGAATCATTCATTCATTAGATCATCTTTATGAATTATTTTATTAAATTCAAGGCAATTAATATAAGTCACAACAAGATAAGGAAATTCATATAAGGCACATCAAGATACTCAAAATCTTCATTTATTTCATTAGCAACATTTTATGGGAATACATCATTATGAACCTCATCAAAAGACGCCTCGTTTATAGTCATATTAGTAATTTGGAAAAACAAAGGGTTCTTTCTGTAGATTATGAATGACAGGGTTTTGAATGGGTAAAGTTACACTACCTAGAATGCTTTGCCATTTAAGGATAAGTTTCTCAATAGGTATTATGTTTACATATGGGTCATATGGATCAACCGATGCGTGGATAATGCAGATATCCATTTCGAATGTATGGAAGATAAATAATTCATCAATGTCAATGATTTTTGGGCTTTTAGTGTTCTTAGTGCTTGAAGAGATCGATCTAGTAGACTTGATGGTCAAGGGCTTCACTTAACTCTTTGGTACCTTGTTATGAGTAATTTTATCTTTGAAGAAGATCTCAAATCTGAGTTTTAGCTTTTTCTCACAACATCCTACCAAGGCTCAAAAAATGCCCATAAACCACAAAAGGGGAAATCTTCACCCTTTTTGACAAAATGCCCATTTAGGGAATCCCTAGAGATCACCTATTTTCTCATCAATAATATCTTTCGAGATAATTAATGGAGACCAATGAGATTATCTTGAGATGGTTGATATCCTAGTCCACACGGAGGGAAGGAGGCTTTTAAGACTATCCATTAAAGGATTACCCATTGACGATGGCCCAGCCTCATTCCAGACATAAAATGCATGTCCTTGAACACCTATATCACATTAATATTACCATGTGAGCAATTTCCATGGCACATTATGTCTTTGAAATTTTCCCTTGTTGGGAGAGGAAGTTCATCAATCTTAAAGCCTAAGAGAAACATATCATTGGCTTTGTGTTGTATCTTAAAAATGATGTTGCTATTCTGATGCTATCGGAGTCTTCATAATCTCCTATGATGGTGATAACTTGATTATCGATCAAGAACTTAATTTTTATTGAAGGGAAGAGGTTACTCCACTGATGTTGTGGAGACATGGTCACCCAAGGAGAAATTTGAATCAAGCATGGATATTAATGACTAGAAATTCTGTTTGAGGGCATATTGGGTAAGCCCCTAGTGTGATGGATACTTAACCCACAACTTCCTATCGGGTATTCTCATAGGCACACATGTCAAAGAATGTATGAGTGAGGTCATTGACGTATAATCCTAAACATTGGAGGGTTTTTAATAGTTAGTCATTCAAAGTAGAACTGTTATCCATGATAACTAACACGACTATCTTCTCCATGACTTTTATTAAGATACTGAGAGCGTATTTATGATTTGGACCGAATTTAGGAATATTCTTGTCGACGAAGGAGAAAAGGCTAGTAGCAGTTAGAGTTTCGACTATATGAACTTCCTCTTCTAAGGAGGTAGAATGAGGAACCATAGATCCAGTGACAATCTTGATCAGGGCATTTATGAAAAGTTACGAAGGCATAAAGAGTCCCCACAGAATAATATTGCCTTTTGTTTTCTTGATTTTCTCAAGGATTTTTCTCTCTCCAACCGATTGGATCTTATAGTATCGCTTTAATCGGGTCACATGATTCACAAATGCTGGGAAGAATACAAAACCGGTTTATTCATCTATTTAAAGTTCAAGAGATATCTCATTTATTCCTGGTTAAAGTTCTTCGAAGGAGATCATTCCAAAAAAAAGGCAATTGTATTGGTGTTCTCATCAATAGGTCCACCATCTGAGTTATCCACACGGTTAGAGTCGCCTCCCCAATAGATATATATAATATTATCTTTCTAAGAAAAGTTGATGCATTATATAACTTTGACTACTCTATTATATAAGTCTTCCCGTGAAAAGGGGAAGAGTTAAAAGGAAAGGACCATATACCCTTTGAGTTTCAGCATTATGACTAGATCGAAGACTTCACATATCTTCTTCCTCTTGATAGATTTTTCTGATAAAACATGGACCATGCTACATAAGATGATTTTTCAAGAGAGACAAACCAATCGTCTGACTGATGGGCCCACTTTTGGGCCTCCATACACATATCACTGATTTTCTCATAACTAATTTCTTAAAAAGTAATTTCAAACAGGAATTTCATCACAAGGCTTTTGAGTTATTCTAAAATAATCTGTAATTCCATATTCTTTATTTCTAAGACAGTTCGAACAATGATGATGGCTCTTTCCATGAGGGAAAGAGTTTGATTGGGGGTGTTTTGAGGGTGTAATAGGAAATATGAGAAAATTTTATGAGGTTTACATGATTTGATTCTCCTTTTAAAAGGGTACATATATTGATGGGTATGATTATGATATAGGGGTTAAAAATTGGGTCTTCATTGGTGACTATGGGATTCACACCTATTTGGTGTGTTGGTAAAGGGGTTATGGTGGTGTTTGGCTTAGGATTTGTAGGAGGAGTGATAACATTCTTTTCTATAAGGCCGTGAATTATATTCTTTATGTTAAAGCATCTATCAGTGGTGTGCTTGTCGATTTTCTGGAAATCACATCGTGTGTCATGTTTAAAGTTCTTAGGAAGTAAATTAGGCAGTGGACGAGGGTCCAAAGGCTTAATGAGATTTTGGGACAAGAGATTTTGATAAACTTTTGAGAGGGGAGCATGGATCTTGCTGTATTCCTTTAGGTTTGCAAAAAGGCGGGATTTCAGTGCTCGTGAAATGGTATCCTGAGAGATGTTATTGATAGTTGAGATAGTGGTAGTAGCAGAGTTGTCATACTTGTGAGGAGTATGCTTCTCTGTTGGCTTCTTTGATTCAAACTTGGTCTTCTGATTATGGAAATTCTCTTTGATTTCCTAACTTCCCTAAGGGATTAAAAATGGGGGTAATATTTTCTACACATATAAGTCCAAATGTGTGACAGAAAATTCTTCTTCACGATATATACTTGTTCCTCCTCAGATGAACTATTGATCATGGTTTCGACTTTTTCTCTCAACCTACTGATGAAATTAATGACAAATTCTTCGAGGATTTGTTTGACCAGTTCAAGATCTCTCAGGGTTAGCTCCAACTCTTCATTATTCTTGTATTGGTCCATAAATTCCCTCATTACATCCTCCCGCTACTTATTCGAGATTCTTCTAGTGATAGGGACTAGCGAAGGAAGTTTTCCTTGAGAGTCTGTTGAAACATCTGAGCATTGATTTCTTGGTGGCTCCAAGTAGGCTCATGGAATGGTAGTAGTTGCGAAGATGTGTAATGGGAGTTTTTCAACCTTTAAAATTCTCGTTATCGGGCATTTTAAATTTCTCTGGCAATCTGGCCTTCAAATAAAGGGACATGTGGGTGTAATCCACGTAGTCCCCTGAGATCTTAACCTGATCGAACTTCTTTGAAAGTAGTTTGAGTGCTTCCTTGACTTAGTTTTATTCTTCCTCCTTGGGATCGAAAGACACTGGTATGCTAACCCCAGGTTGAGCAAGGTTTAGTATTGGTGGATGAGCAGGTGGTGGTTCGTTGACAGACGGGATATGCGAAAAGTGAGGAACTTATTAATATTATTTTAGAATATACATTGGCTTAGGCATTTGAGGTCCCACGGCACAGGGGGAGGAAATATCTTGTTCAGGAACTTCAGGAATCCGTCCTCCATTTCTCTACATTTCTTAGACATTGACTTTTTTATTTTCGCACTGAGTTGATCATGTATTGTCATTAGATATGGCTAAACATTAGCATTTCGTTTCGTGTCCAGCATAAGCAGTCTTCGATAAGATTGCTCGATTTTCACTAAAGTGGATAAGGAGTGTGTAGAATTCAAAGGGGGCTTGATGGAAGATCTTAGTCAATAGGGAGTTGGGTTAAGGAGTGTGGTCACTCCTGAGATGGAAATACTTTTTTTAATTTTATTGAAAAAGAATATATTTGGTTTATTTGGAAAAAAAATGAGGGAAAATGTTTTCATCATTTTTGAAGAAAATAAGGAAGGAATAACCCCCAATACAGTTGTTATTATTAGGTTTCACTTGTATAATGTCCCACCTAGGGTGTAAGTAAAACTCCGAACATGACTCGAGTCTGGGAAATTATGAGATACACGATGCAAGATACGATTTGACTTGTTTCCAAAATCACGGATAGGGTCCTATTTTAAAAACAAGATGAATAGTATAAAATTTTGGGTGGTAAGATGACCCAAACTTTTGAAAGAATTTTTCATTGAAATCGACAAACTAAGTGTCAGTGCCCTATATGACATATATGCATAGGAGGTTAGTGTAAGGGTTCCCCCTTTTAGCATGACTTCCATAATATACCTCTTGTTTATAAGTTAAATCCTTCATTGATGCATGTAGAAAAGGCATTCGATATACATGAGTATACGTGAATTGACTCACGATATATGTCATTGTGACAATTCGCATGAGACCAAATTCAATATAATTGACATACATGAGCAAGTTCCCTTCAATATACCTTCCGTCATGAGCTCAATCAAGAAGAACTATATGGGGGAAACCGTCTGATGTACGTCGTAGGTATTTGGATAATGTAAGGTTGGAGTCATATATCTTAGGTTGACCGCGCCCCCAGAGCTGGCAAGCTATCAAGAAGTGACTCCTCAATACGAGATAAAGTTTAGGTCAAAATGTAGTGCTCACGTGATGTAGTGTGACTCCCCAATTTTGGGGGTCAGTTGCGAAAAACATTTTTTATACTTCTATTTCTTAAAGAAAACCCTTCTTTTAAATTAAAATCTTGATTCTCCATTTTTATCGTAAAATCCATTTCCTTTAATTAGAGAAATGATGTCCAGCTTATCAAGGTTTTAAGAACATGAGAAAACGTGCAGAGGCTGTATTGATTTACTTGTATCATAATTTTATCATAATTTAAATTAAAGTGAACATGAAAGATAAATTGTGAAGACAAATTCAAAACCAAAGAGAATGGGAAGAAGATAGAGGAAAAATCTCTTTCGAACAAAACCTTTAATCTAACACTGTATCAAAATCGACAGACACAAGACGACTTACAAACTATTTAGATACCCAGTAAGTATAATGCGAAGATGTCTTCAAATCTTCAAAAGAAAATAATGAAGTCGAGCACCACCCACAAGAACCAGATCTTCCCTCGGTATCCACCAATCAGCCTCGAAAACTATAATCCCTTTCTTCTTCAGCCATAGAGCCTCAATTACACAAATCAACAGTAGAGAATTTCTCTACGGGGGTTTAGAACATTAGATTGAGTTAATTTTCATTTATAAAAATGATCCAAAAAGATCTAAAGGGTTTGGAGGAAACAATTGTAGAGTTTGATCAGAAAAAGAACTCTAAAAAGGCTTGTGGAAAAGGCTCATCTCGTATCTCTATTTATAGGGAAAGTGGTTGCAATGAGATAGGATTATAGATTTGGAAAAAATCCAATGAAAAATTAAAAACATGCGTACTTGTTTGAAAGAAATGCCACCTTGTTTAAACCAAATACATAATTATATAAGTCTTCAACTGAAATTCTTCATCTTGTGTGGTTCATGAAATCATCATCAAGGAGGAATGACCTACACATATGAGACAAACAAAATATTATGATGTGTACGATTTTAAAGAAAAATAAACTCCCCCTCAATTCGTTCTCCCCCTTGTTGTCCATAATAGACAAAGGGTAAGAAACTAAGCATCAATAATAAGGATCACACGATTCCACATGAAATAATATCACAAAGATAATAAATTAAGCACGTGTGATGAGATTTCGAATAAGCATACCAACTTTTTTTAAAAATTTCAATTTCTCTCAAGTATAAAAACAAGTACATGCATAAAGAGTACATATAGGTACAAATACATCACATCAGGGAATAACACTAAAAATATCAAAAACACGAAAGAGAAATATAATTGTATGAACATTTTTCATAGGCAAATCATCATATGCATTCATAACATAGGCTCACAAAGTTAATGAGATACTTTTAAAGAAAGAACTTAATTTCAACCATAGGTGTAAGGATGCTGAACAAGATGTAATTAACTCGACTTATGCAACATGACATACATTTAAATGCTTCTCAAATCAATAATGCCGAACTATTTACTGTTTTTCAAGAGAGTCCATTGTGAAAATCCATTGATTTTCTACTTTATAACACCCTCAAAAGCTCACATATATAAGAATTCACTCTCAAATGTTTGAACATATCATAATGCTCAGATCTAACGAAGCATCAATGAAATAAAAATGGCCTTGGTTCTTCTATTTTTTTGTGTCGTTAATCTTTTAGGCTCTTTTTGCAGATGGTGAATTTTAATGGAAAGACAATTTTGCTCTTTCATAGCCCTTTTCCATTGCTTAACATATAACCAATTTTCCGGGAAAATAAAATCTTGACAATGGTTCTTATAAGCACAACATATCTCTAGTGCATTTGGTTCGTTATGAAGCACTTTTGAGATGAGAACATTGTCTTCAACACATGATAAGCTAGTACAATGTTCATAAAGTCTATACATTTATGCAATAAAGGTGATAAAAAGTCTAGCATGAAGAAATTAATCATCAATGAATAACGAAATGTTATCCACGCATTATTAAGCACACTAAAGAAGCAAATACATGTCTCAAAGAGCTATGAAAAAGTTACATGAATGGATGGAATGAAGGAGTGATTTAAACATCTTAACTACACATCCATATATGGTGGGAAAAAAATACAAAAATATTGTTTCTTTTTTAAAGATTTTCTTAAAAAGTGTGATTAAAGGTGAGAAACAAAAATTAACTAAAAAATGTGATAATTGTAATGAAATGTGTGAAATGACACTAGATTGACAAATAGTGAGGTGAGGGAGTTATGTAAGATATTTTAATAGAATGCCTTTGGGAGTGATGTAATAAGGTTATCACACGAATTACGAGATTAAAAGTCATGAATGGTGAGGTCACGGTTTCCTTAAATAGGGAACCCTAAAAGGTTAAAATGACCAAGATATCCCTAAAGGGTGTCTATCGGCATGGATCTTGGCCTGCCAATTGATTGAGCTTCCAGACTTAGCTGCCAAGTAAAGTCTCCCCAGCCAGTAGGAAGGGGGGAGGTGTGCCTATATGCAAGTTGAAGATGAATTTTTTTAGAAAAATGGGATTAAAATACAAACCGTAAGTCCTATTTATGCACGATCAGGGTCGTTAAAAAGAGTATTCAGAGCTTTATGAAAGTTCTCTGAGGTAATCTCTAGTCCAAGAGTTCAAAAAAGTCAAATGGATCTCATGGAGTTTCCAGTTAAGGTTATTGGGTAAGATAGTTACTAAATATGAATCGTAAGTCCGATTCACAAACGATAAGGACCATTGGAAAGGGAATTCATAGCCCTATGAAAGTGTGTTGGGATATTCATGGGTAAAAGAGTTTAATAAAGTCAAATGCAGCTTAAAAATCATCCGGTGACCTTTTGGGAAAAAAGGTCCAGTTCGCACATGTTTAAGACCATTAAAAAGGCAAGTCAGACTCTATGAAAGTGTGTTAAGATAATCTCGGGGCCGAGAGTTGACTAAAGTCAAACGGAGCTCAGGAAGCATCACATCAATTTAAGGTTTAAAAGAGGCCTAGGGGTCTGGGGTTTGAGGGGACTTTGTTTGGATCTCGGTGGGTGTATTAAAATGGGGTGTCTACACTACCGAAATTGCAAGGCCGCCGCCAAAATACCCCACTTAATCTGATGGTTTTGACATAAAGTTATCGGATGCAAGTTGAAAGCTATATAATTAACTTCATACAAGATCATATCCTATAAGTGGTTGATATAGGAAGAATAATCCTTGGTCAAAAGAATAGTCATTCGGAAAAAAAGGCTTTTAAAAGGGAAAGAAGAAGAAGTGAAAGGAGAATGATGACCCTAAAGACCACAACATGACAAAGAAGCTAAGGTGGAAAAATCACTCATGAAATCATTATTCCTTCATAGCAGCAAGAGAGTACAAAAGGTGGTAAACAAAGTACTTGGCACTCATATTCCGACAGGTAAGCGAGAGGTTTAGCTTCACTTTTTATCAAATTTTATCATAATTTAAATTAAAGTAACATGAAATATAAATTGTGAAGAGAAATTCAAAACCAAATAGAATGGGAAGAAAATAGAGGAAAAATATCTTTCGAACAAAACCTTTAATTCACCACTATATCAGAATTGATAGACATAATACGACTTAGAGACTGCTAAGATATCCACAAAGTATAATGCGAAGATGTCTTCAAATCTTCAACAGAAAAAATGCAGTCCAGCACCACCCACAAGAAGCAGATCTTTCCTCGGTATCCACCGATCAACCTCAAGAACTGCAATTTCTTTCTTCTTCAATCATAGAGCCTCAACTCCATAAATCATCAGTAGAGAATTTCTTTACGGGGGTTTATAACTATAAAATGAGTTCTTTTTCATTTATAAAAATGATCCTAAAAGATTTTGGAGGAAAAACATTGTAGAGTTTGATCATAAAAAGAACTCTAAAAAGTCTTGTGGAAAAGGCTAATCCCGTATCTATATTTATAGGGAAAGTTGTTGCAAAGAGATAGGATTATAGATTTGGAAAAGATTTAATGAAAAATTACAAACATGCGTACTCGTTTGAATGAACTGCCACCTCGCTCAAACCAAATACATAATTATATAAGTCTTCAACTAAAATTATTCATCTTGGGTGGTCCATGAAATAATCATCAAAGCGGAATGACCAATACATATGACACAAACGAAATACCATGATGCGTACGAGTTTAAAGAAAAATAAACTCCCCCTCAATTTGTTCTTCCCTTTTTTGCCCATAATAGACAAACGTTAATAAACTAAGCATGAATAATAAGGGTCACATGATTCCACATGAAATGACATCACAAAGATAATAAATAAAGCACATGTGATTAGATTTTGAAGAAGCATACCAACTATTTTGGAAATTTTTCAATTTTTCTCAAGTTTAAAAACAAGTATATGTATAAAGAGTACATATAGGTACAAATACATTACACCATGGAATAACACTAAAAATATCCGAATCATGAAAGCGAAATGTAATTATATGAACATTTTTCATAGGCAAATCAACATATGCATTCATAACATATGCTCACAAAGTTAATGAGATACTTCTAAAGAAATAACTTAATTTCAACCATAGGTGTAAGAATTTTGAGCAATATGTAATTAACTCGACTTATGCCACATGCCATACATTTAAATGCTTCTCAAATCAATAATGCCGAACTATTTAATTCTTTTCAAGAGAGTCCGTTGTGCAAATTCGTTGATTTTCTACTTTATAACACCCTCAATAGCTCACATATATAAGAATTCACTCTCAAATGTTTTAACATGTCATAATGTTCATATCTAGTAAAGTATCAATGAAATAAAATTGGCCTTGGTTCTTCGGTTTTTGTGTGTCGTTAATATTTTAGGCCATTTTTGCAAATGGTGGCTTTTAACGCAAAGAGAATTTTGCTCTTTCATAGCTCTTTTCCATTGCTTAACATATAACCAATTTCCCTAGGAAATAAAATCTTGGCGATGGTTCTTATAAGCATAACATATCTCTAGTGCATTTGGTTCGTTATTAAGCACTATTTACATGAGAACACTATATTCGACACATGATAATCATGTACAATGCTCACAAAGTTCTTACATTTATGCAATAAAGGTGATAAAAAGCATATCTTGAAGAAAGTAATCATCAATGAATAACAAAATGTTATCCACATATTATTAAGCACCCTAAAGAAGAAAACACATGTCTCAAAGCACTATGAAAAATTTACATGAATGGATGGAATGAAGGAGTGATTCAAACATCTTAAATGCACATTCATATATGGTGAAAAACAAAAATACCAAAATACTTTTTTTTAATTTTGTTTTTTTTTAAAGTGTGATTTGATGCGAGAAACAAAAATTAACTAAAAAATGTGATAACTGTAATGAAACGTGTGAAATGACACTAAATTGACAAATAGTGAGGTCAGGAAGTTATATAAGGGACTCTAAGAGACTGCCTTTGGGAGTGATGTAATAAGGTTATCACACGAGTTACGAGATTAAAATTCCTTAATGGTGAGGTTGGGGGTTCCTTAAATAGGGAACCCTAAAAGGTTAAAATGACCAGGACATCTCTAAAGGATGTCGATCAGTATGGCTCTTAACCTGGCAATCGGTTGAGCTTCCAGACTCAGCAGCCAAGTAAAGTCTCCCCTGCCAGTAGGAAGGGGGGAGGTGTGCCTATAGGCAAGTTAAAGATGAATTTTTCACAAAACGAGATTAAAATGAAAATCGTAAGTCTTATTTATGCACGGTTAGGCTTGTTAAAAAGAGGATTCAGAGATTTATGAATGTGCTCTGAGGTAATCTCGGGTCCAAGAGTTCAAAAAAGTCAAACGGATCTAAGGAAGTTTTTGATTAAGGTTATTGGGTAAGATAGTTGCTGAATGCGAACCGTAAGTCCGATTCGTAAACTGTAGGGACCATTGGAAAAGGAATTCATAGCCCTATGAAAGTGTGTTGGGATACTCATGGGTAAAATAGTTTAATAATATCAAATGGAGCTCAAAAATCATCCGGTGACCTTCTGGGAAAAAAGGTCCAGTTCGCACATGTTCAAGACAATTAGAAAGGCAATTCAGAGCTCTATGAAAGTGTGTTGAGATACTCTCGAGGCTGAGAGTTTACTAAAGTCAAACAGAGCTCATGAAGCATCCCATCAAGTTAAGTTTTTAAAGAGGACTAGGTTCTGGGTTTTGAAGGGACTTTTTTTGGACCCTGGTGGGTGTATTAAAATGGGGTGTCTACACTACCAAAATTGCAAGGCTGCCTCCAAAAGGCCCCACTTAATCTGATGATTGCACCATAAAGTTATTGGATGCAAGTTGAAAGATCCATAATAAACTTCAGATAAGCTCATATCCTCTAAGTGGTTGAGATAGGGACAATACTCCTTGGTCTAAAGAATAGTCATTTGAAAGAAAAAGGCTTTTAAGATAAAGAAGAAGTGAGAGGAGAGTGATGACCCTAAAGACCACAACATGACAAAGAAGCTAAGCTGGCAAAACCACTCACGAAATCATTATACCATCACAGCAGTAAGAAAGTACAAAAGGTTGGAAACAAAGTACTTTGCACTGACATTCCGAAAGGTAGGCGAGGGGGCATGTTAATCAGCACCCCCAATTTGAAGGAATTTTACTTTTTCCATTTTACCTATTTTTTTATCCAAGTAACCCCCCAATAAATTATTTCCTCCATAAAAGTCTCCTTGTTTTTCTTCTATCTATCCTTGCCAAAAATCTTTAGAAGTTTCAAATATACCACATAATTTTTCAAATCCTATAAAACCCTCATTGCAAATGTGAACTTGCGTTTCCACCATAGAATGAGAATAAGTCACAAAATTGAAATAATGAAATAAAAATGAACCCTGTGTATATATATTTATTTACACTCTCAAGTACATTTCAAAAAATGAGAAACAATATAAAGAAAAAAAAATCAAAACGCACTTCAGACATTCCTTTTAAGCCAACAACCATCATTCAACATTACTCATGGAAAACGCGCTTCTTGTGATGGCGAGAGGTGGATCCTATACTCCCATAGATGAAAGGGGAAGGGATGTAGTCATCGTAATGGAAGGTATTGTGCAATCATGAGTCAACATCCAGATATGCTCAACTACTATATCCATTTAATCACGAACATCATGCACTCAAGATGTCTGCATTCATACAGTCTGGAAAAAAAAAGAACAAAAAGAGGAACCAAAGTCATCAAATATAACATGGAACTAAGAATGAAAAAATCAACATTAAGGTGAACATAATTACCCCTATATGAGCATCCTTTACTGAAAATGGGTAAAGCCTTCCAACTTAACATGCGAGCAGTGAGGTATCTCCACTCTCTCCCTCTAAATAATATGCAAATATCGGGAAGGTAGCCCATACTCATAAAGCAGAGGAGGGTCCATTGCTCTAGCATCACTAACCAAAGGCTATCCCAATGATCCAGGTATCCTGCTACCTCATGTCCTAACCTTTAGGTACGGAACCTTATCCATGTCATATATCGAAGGTGGCATCAACCAACTTCTTACAAAATCTAGGTAGTCATATTTCTCTACCATGTATATGTAGGACATTAATCCTCCCCAATCATAGAGGACATCCTCACCTTATCTGATATCCTCTTCGAATCCTTCATGTGGAACAGAGGGCCTACTAGTGGAACCATAATCTCTCCTACCATTATTTGTTTAATCACCCTCTCCCCTAGATACTAGTTATATGTATTAAAACTCATGAGAAAGCAGTCGATGCATCTTTGTATGACCATCGATGACCCCATGTACTCAATCCTCGGACGCCAAGGGAAGAATGTCACATATTCGAAGAATTCCATTTGCAAAAAATGCAATCCAAAAATAACAATCAAGGAAATACAAAAATAATAACTAACATGAGCGCTCGTAAGGGTGTTCTGAACATTCCTCACATCCTTGATAGTGGGAAGGGTCTTTAAGACCCTATTCTCGCTCCTCTATCTCGTCATCCTTAGCCACATACCAGCCTCCATGTCATTTAAGTGTATTAAATGGGTGTTGTACCCGATCACCTCATAAAACCATATTTAAAATGCAAGAAAAATCCAAAAACAACAAAAAACTCCAGAAATAATGCAAGAAAACCAAAAGGAACAAAAATAAAAATACCTACAAAAGATATGGTGCCCTTGTGAAGGTGGGGCGACAACAACGGTTGAAAGAGTTCAAAGAAAAATAGAGCGATGTCAATGTCAAGCTTTATGTATTAAAACTCATGAGATAGCAGTCGGCGCATCTTTGTATGCCCATCGATGACCCCATGTACTCAATTCTCGGACGCCAAAGGAAGAATGTCACATATTCGAAGAATTCCATTTGTAAAAAATGCAATCCAAAAATAACAATCAAAGAAATACAAAAATAATAACTAACATGAGCTCTCGTGAGGGTGTTCTGAACATTCCTCACATCCTTGACAGTGGGAAGGGTCTTTAAGATCCTATTCTTGCTCCTCTATCTCCTCATCCTTAGCCACAAACCAGCCTCCATGTCGTTTAAGTGCATTAAATGGGTGTTGTACCCGATCAACTCATAAAACCATATTTCAAATGCAATAAAAATCCAAAAAAAAAAAAACTCCAGAAATAATGCAAGAAAACCAAAAGGAACAAAAATAAAAATACCTCCAAAAGATATAGTGCCCAAGTGAAGGTGGGCCGATAACAATGGTTGAAAGAGTCCAAAGAAAATAGAGCGATGTCAATGTCAAGCTCCCCCTCAAGCTGACCAATCTGGGTGAAGTCGTACAAATAAGGTAGGAACCAAAAGTTGATATCATCTCCACTCTTCGCCAGTAGAGTGGAACCTAAGAAGAACATAATAAAAAGGCGCATCATCTATCGTACCTTCCACGCATCTATCATATTCACCAGTCGACCCAACAAGTCCTCCACACTAACCAACTCGCTAGAGCTGACCCTCTCCAAGATCCCCATAACTGCCTCTATTGCCTCGTTTATGAAACGCAAAGTACGTTCCACTACCACCTACACCCCCTCACACGGTAGAACCAAAATCTAATACACATCTTCCCATGTCATAGTTATCTCCCCCATTCCAAAATGGAAGGCATGGGGTGTATCCCATCACCTCTTCCCCATAATGCACAAGACAACAGAAGATCGTGGCATCTTGTTCAGAGAGTCTTTCAAATCACCAAATGTCGTACCTTGCACCAGGTTACTCATATGACCAGGAAGGTTCTCCCATACACTATTTACCCTAATCGACCCTCTAGCATAGATGGACGAAGAATAAGTACACACATACAAAAGCACACCCCAAAGAAGTTCAAAATATTCTCAAAATAAAAAAAAAATATCACAAAAAGAATCACTTACGTAACAGCTACTGTTCAGCACGAAAGTCGAACGATGGGGAAGATGCTCCTTTATAAGAACCCAAGAATATTTCACTGGCATAGCCCCATGGTACACATTCTCGACCCATGGCAGTCTCACCCTACGGGTAATTATCTCAATGTTAGTCCAGTCATCATCTTGTGTCGAGTTCATAAAAGCCATTTCTTCTTAAAACATACACATGTTTGCAAATGTTTGAGGTGAGGAGAATTCTCCTGCCCTCGCACCCATATATAGGAGTCCAAGGGGCCTTCCAATATAAACTCTCAATGGGATTGCGTGTCGAAAGGTAACCCTTGGAAATTTGTGTAATGCCTGATTTCCGGTTACCATGCCGATAGGCAGGGACCAAACCCTACTGGTAGCCCCCCCCCCCCCCCCCCCCCCCCCCTCTTTGTTACAAAAAATTCTAAAAAAATCACAAAAAGTTATGAAGGTCATAAAAGCAAAAAATACACATACATTATAAAAATTATCAAAATTCAAGATTACAAAAACATTAAAAAATCATCAAAAATATTAAAACCACTCAAAAAAAATTCTAACCCTTTTAAAATACTCTCATGTCACCATGTATCCTTTACAAAGCATCTTAAAACTCCTTAGACCCTTGGAGTAGATATTTGCTCTCAGAATTAAGTCGCAATCCCCGTATTGGTCGTATTCACTTACGTCCTTAGAATAGACCTTGTATCTTATAATTAGTTCAGGATCCCTGTATTGGTCGAATACATTTAGGTCCTCAGAATAGACATTGGCCCTCAAAAGTAGGCCCCGACCCCCATATTGGTCGCATGCACTTAGATACCTAAAATAGACTTTGGCCCTCAGAATTAGGTCGCGTTCCCCACATTGGTCGCATTGATTTAGGTCCTTATATTAGACCTTGGCCCTCAAAATTTGGTCACGATGTAATACCCCATATTTTCTATGAACTTATATAATTGTGGAAATTAATTATGTGTGACGCCTATAATATGTGATGTCATTATTTATATGTATATGTGTTATATTATCCTCATTTGAAATCAGACTTAATATATGGTAATGCATTAAATAAATTACTGGAAGTGACTTAGCATTATTGGAGACTATGGAATAGCCAAGGACTAAGTGTCGAGGATTTCCTTATTTGGATTATCCCCTCGGTATCGAGTTTCAAGGACTGTGAAGTAGTTTCTTATAATATCAAGTCATGTAGAATTAATGAATAATTAGATTTTAATTAATTTGACTTATATCGGTTTATAACTTAAGTCAATGAGATAAATAAATTTTTAAACAATTATTATATCTCGTAGTGACTTTTCGGACGTTTAGAAAAAAAATTACTCAATATATTAGGATTTAAGCCCATTGGGTTGGTATATAACTTGGGTGGAGTTTTAGACCATTTGAACTCATTAGGTTGGGGTTTAAGTTGGGTTAAGCCCTAATTTTGTGGGAAGTAGGTTTAGAAGGTTAGAAGACTAAACCTAAAACACATTTAGAGCAAAGGAGAAACCCTAGAAGGCTAAGGAAAGAGTAGGCCTAAGGGGAAGAAGAGATTTTGTGTTAAATTATGCTTGAATTCCCACATTTGTCCTAAGGCAAGTTTATTTAGAGATTGATTTTAATTGTGTCTATGTTAAGATATTCCTATTCATTGTAATCTAAACCTAATATAAATTATACTCTGATCTGAGAAGATAAATTAGTTAAATTAGTAATTAACTTAAATTAAGATAATAGTCATGCGAATCGTATAATGTCAAATTGGGTAACTCCTTCATGAATTTGAGTTAGGCCTAGTATGTAATTGTTGAAACCTGATTATGTATTATTAATCTTATAAAGGCCCCATGTTAATTGAATAATTTAATGTGAATCCTAAGCTAATTGGAAGAATTTCATAAAACTAAGGTTTTTAGTTGAATCCTTAATTTACCCCCTGTAATCGTGTTAGAATTGTATATAATTGTTAGAAATAGGTTTGGATTGATGTGGGGACAATTATATATGAAGGGGTTTTAGTTTGGATATGACTTGAGAGATTGGAGTTTCATTAATGGAGGTTTTTGGAGTTGATTCCCATGAGGAAGAAGAAGGAAATTTTTTTGATTGTCAATCAACCACGGCACTATGGAGGGAAATATGGTAAAATAGCCCCAGACATCCCATCAGTCGAGAAGTCAAACCCCAAGGCTCACATATGATAAAATCGCGTGGGCAACATAACAGCCTTTGATTGGTCCAAAACCAATCACGCGGATCAAACCAAAACAGCCTTTCAATTATTAAAACGTTTTCGTTTAAATATAAGTTGAATTTAATTAAGAAACAAAAATCTATTTTAATTTTGTTTCTTTTAAATGTTTCATTTCAGCATTTAAAAAATTCCAGAAAATCATATAAAATATGAAAATTAATTTTAAAAATTTGAAAAATTATAAAACCAATAAATCTATAATATAAATAATTATTTGAGTATAAAATACATATAGGATGTATAAATACATAAATAAGGAATATATTACAAAAAATAGAATTAGGGTTTTATAAATAGAAAGTTTGACTTTAAAATTCTTTAAAAATATTTTTAGGATTATATTTAGTGTGTGCAATGGTCCGAGTGTATTTGGGACTATTGTTACAAAATTGAGCCAATTCAAACCCCATAGAATTTAGAAAGGGAACTTTCAATCTTTCCCTTTGGCCAATTTTAGGACCACCCAAATTGAGACTAAAAAAAATAAGTCTCACACACAAATACATAACTCACCTATACACAAGTTTCCTAAAAATAATAGTACATAACTCATCTAATAAGATATTTCCTAAAAGAAATAATACATAACTCAACTAACAACATATGTACTAAGATACTCAATAAATACACCATATAACTAGGACTCTCGCAAACTCCCCAAAGTAAAATAAAGAGTCTCGCATTCTTTCCCTTCTTGTCATAAAGGGACAAAGGTTGGGGAAGAACCTACAAAGATGTTATCACCAAAAGATATTATGATAAAATAGGTATTAACATGCAATCCTAACATATTAAATAGGGCAGGCACAAACACCAATAGACATTCTAAGAGTTTCAAAATGTTGATTGTCTAAAGTCTTTGTGAAAAGATCTGACAATTGATATTGAATGTTAAGATATTCAACGTCAATTTCCCTTTTCTCAATCAATTCTCGAATAAAGTGTTCTCTCATTTCAATATGTTTTGCTCAAGAATGAAAAATAGGATTCTTTGAAATGCTAAAGCACTTTGACTGTCCCATTATAAACACTCAAAACAGTACAATTTATACCCCAAATAGATGTATTTTAGTTGCTAATTCTTGGTAATATGGGTCTTATGTGCTTAATTATTTATCATACAGACTTAACTGCAGTTGATGTATCAAAAGCTATATTTAGAGGCCAATTGCAGTTAGAATGGAGCTACATCCCTCTCCCATACCCTAACCCGAGCCTAAACCTAGCCCAAACTTACCCCAAGCCCGTGTGTGTTTTATTTGTGTCATTTTATTATTTTTTAGATTTTTAGTTTGAGTCATTTCTATTTTCAGGATTTATTTTAGATTTATTTAGTATTTTCTAGGTTTTATTTTCTATTTTTCAATTTTATTTTTATTAGTATAATTTTATTTTATTTTTTATTTTTATTAGGATTAATTTTTAGGAACTTATTTTTATTTTATTAGATCTTATATTTTTTTTAGGACTTTAATTTTCATTTAGAATTTTATGTTTTTATTTCTTTTATTTTAGTTTAGTTTTTAATAGCTCAGGATTTTATTTTTAGTTTTAATATTTTTATTTTTTTTAGTTTGTTTTATTTTATTTTTATTTTTATTTTTAGTTTTATTAATTTTATTTTGAGTCTTAGTTTTTATTTAGGGTCACAAACTACACACACCCCCTAAAACCTACACACTACCATACACCCTACACCTCACACACACCATAACCTACACCACATCATCTTCTCCAACTCACCCACCTTCTCTCTCCTCTAAACCCATTTCCCCCATTAACAAAACCACCTCACCATTCTCTCTCTCTCCTCTATATCTCCATTATCAACACACCAAACAACAAAAACCCACCCCATCATCACCCCCTATCCGGGCAGCCCCTCCAACCAACACTCCGACCACCTGACAAACCCGCCGGACTGGTGGCTAAACCCAAAACCAGGCGCCGGCGACCCTCCTGGTCCGACCCGGCATCGTCCCAAACCTAAACCGCTTGCCTGGCAGTTACCCAACACCATACCCGCCGTCGCCGACCTAGATCCACCTGACCCACCACTTACCGGTCGCGAACCTACACCTGCCCGAGCTACCGCCGATGCCCTGCCTGCCCACCTCGCCGAAATACAACCCCTCCTTGCCGACGCCGCCATCGGCGGTTCCGTCACCTGAACGCCGACCTCCATCTTCTTCCCCTCTCTCTCTCTCCTCGATCCAACTCCATCTCTCATACCCGAAACCATTTCCATATACCCATCATCCAAACCGGGTATCCAACCAAACCCAAACCCATTTCCTCCATAACCCAATTCAAAAACCCATTCCCCATTTCCAACTTTGAACCTCCACAAAACAAGCCACGATCTGCAATACCAAAACCAAATAACAAACAATTCCCACATGTGCCAAAATAAAACCCATTTAAACCCTTTTACCCCAACAAACCTTTTACCCCTTTTCAAAAAATACCCATAAACCATATCAGATTTTTATATCCTCTCACCTCACTACCCACATGACCTCACCCAAACCACATGCACACTTATACCCATTACCCTATATACCCCTAGCCCCATGCCTTATATAAAAGGAAGATGAAGACCCCATTGAGGGGGATCTTTTGGAGAGAAGAAGAATAGAGAGAGAAAATTGTAGAGAGAGTTAGAGTTTTTGAGTTAATTTTTTTGGAGAGAAATTTTTTTTAGAGTGTGTAACTATTAAAAAAATTGTTGAAGAATTGAAGTCTAGTGCTATTTCAAGAGGAATTTTGGTTTGATCATCTCTTCCTTGATTTTCATTACATGCTTTAAATTGTTTCTAATTTTTATTGGATGATGATCATGGAGGGGTAATCACCCCATTCAAGGGGGTGATTGAAACCCTCATGAATCCAAATCAAATTAGTTGTTAATTTTAATTTTTGTAATTTCCTTTGAGTTGTATATTTGATCCCCACTTTATTTTCACATTGAGAAATGGAAAATCAACCTTGAGAAAGGTATGAAAATTTAATTAATATTTGATCAAGTGATGTAAGGTAGAGATAGACCTATCATTTGATTTTAATATTAATCTAATTTTCATCTACTCTTGATTTCATTAATTTCTTTCAATTTAAAATTAGTTGGACAAACTATTCCTATGGGATAATTTGTTTGATTAATTTTAATTTAATTAGAGTAGTGCTTGTGGGAATTAAATTTTCTTTTCTAAAAGAGTATATAATTAATTCACTAGTTTAATGAGAATTAGCTTTTGAATTATTTAAATATTTTGGAAATTGATGAAATTAAAATAATACAAGTTTAGTTGATTTGGGGAATTGAGGGTGGATTTCTCTTCCCTTGAATATTTTTCTCTCATTTAATTACACTCTCACTCATTTCCATCACTCACTAGTATTTTTGTCGCACTTTATTTTAGTTTGATTACTCTTATTTTTGTTGTTAGTCTTAGTCATATTCACTCATCCTCAAAACTGGTTTTAATATTTGAAAAACATAAAAAAAAATTAGAAAAAGTAAAAAAGCACAAAAAGAAAATAAAAGTGAATTTACAATTGCTCCCCTCACGTTACTCCCTTAATTTGGATTTATTACCTTATTTACCGCTATGCTTGAGTTGTTATATTTGTAGGTAATTTGAGGATTTTTATTAGAGGAGCATTTCAAGCAACGACGAAAAAAATACACGCAAAAGTCTCTTTCTATCAAATGGCGCCGTTGCTGATCTTTGGAGCTTGATGTGCTTGAGAGGATTTCCAAATTTTGAGATTCACTTGTATTGCATTTTTCAATTTTAGTACCATTTTTTTTTATTTTAGAAGGTTTGTTTTAGGATTTTATTACCTTGCTTGTATTGCGGTGCATAGAGACACCATTTCATTTTCATTTAAAATTTGTAATAATTGAAGAAAGCGTGATAGGGAAACCGGACAAAGTAGAGAGAGGGCGTCCATTGGGGAGGATTTAGAAGCCTCTCTACCTTGGGTCGGTCGGACTCCCGGGGTCGATTGAGATTGGCGTATTCTCCCCCCAGTCGACTCAACATATTCGGCACCCCGCGGCCTAAAAACCGTGGGAGGTACATTTCTAAACCCTTGCGCCCTCTTGTTAGCGAGTTCATATCTTGTGTGCTCCTCCGTGCTCTTGTGTGATTTCATTCTTACATTAAATTTTGAATGGAATGATGAATTAAATTGACTAAGACCTACGCCCGGTCACTCACGATAAGGGATTTCGTCACCCAACTCAATCACTTATCCTTTGTGTGCTACCCTAGCCATCACTAATTTAAAATCAATCAACTAGATAGCCCCATAGGATACGGTGTTCGTAGGCCCCTTTTTGATCATTTTGACTTGTAGGATAACCCGTAGAGTCCTCTTCACCGGGCAAACCATCGAACGGTTCGCTTTGCGGCACGAAAGTGTCCAGGGAAACTGGGTTTTAAGTGCGGCTGCCCAGTAAAACGGATTTGTGCTGTCCCCAGCGTTGTACTGGACGATCGTTTCGTCGTAGTAGCCTTGTGGAGAATCTCTGTGGCAAGACTTTTGGAATCTTGTGATTAAAGTTGGAACACACATTTTGCAAAAGGCGATCACTCATATAAATTTCGTGCTTTTTATCGCCCGCGAATTTCATTAAAATTTGACTATCCCTCTCATTAATTTTCAAGACAAAAAATTGGTTATGTGCTAGTAGGGATTTTTCCTTTACTTGTGTGTGTCCAATTCCTTTTTTCGGTAGTCCGTTTTAGTGAATTCGTCCCAATTCTTAGAGTCCAAATTTTCCCCCACCTTTTCTCTTCCAAAAAAATCAAAAAAAAATATTTTCTTTTCTTATTTTTATAAAAAACTCCAAAAAAATATTTTCTTTCTTTCCAAAACAAAAGCAAAACTCCAAAAATATTTTATTTTTCAAAAAATCCAAAAAACCAAAAAGAATCCCTATTTGCATGCCCACGTGGAAACGAGTTAATCATCGATTAATTTGTTCACATAGTCTTTCTCCCGTCTCTTCCACCTTAGGATAACCAAGTGTTCCCCTTCCTTATTCCATTCCACCGATCACTTTAAGTTGTCCGCGAGTCGACATATCTAATCCCATCATTCATCCACCCACCATGGCTGAAGAGTGTGCCTTAAGGGACTATTTTTCCCCGATAATGGCTACCCCACCATCTTGCATAGTTCTTCCACCCACCCCGGCGGATCAATTCAAAATTCGCCCGGCGACCATTTCCATGTTGCCCAATTTCCATGGTCTTGAGCGTGAGTCTCCATACACCCACTTGCGAAAATTTCTCACGATTTGCTCTACTTTCAAAAATCAAAACTTAGATGAAGAAAATGTTCGACTTCGCTAGTTTCCATTTTCTCTCCATGATAAAGCATCCATGTGGCTACATTCCTTGTCACCGGATTCTATCCATACATGGGAACAACTTGTGAAGAAGTTCATGTCTAAGTTTTATCCCACAAGTAAAACCAATGAGATGCGCCAAGCCATTCAAGATTTTCACCAAAAGCCCACCGAGAAATTTTGTGAAACATGGGGCCATTTTCAAGATTATATCAATAGTTGCCCACATCACGGTCTCGAGAAGAGTCACCTCGTCCACAGTTTTTACAATGGTCTCATTCATTCCATTTGCACCATGATTGAGTCCATGCACAAAGGCAAGTTCATGCACTTAACTCCCACTGCCGACACAATTTTCTCCTTGAATTAGGCGATGACTCCCAAGATTGGGAGGGCACCAATGAATTTTCGAGATCAGAACCACCACGAGTAGGTAGCACTTATGAGGTTAAAAATTATCCCGATTTTAAAACCTTGCTCCATGGCTTAAACACTTTGACTAAGACTATTGATGCTCTCAGTTGTTCTCTTTCTAAACAAGTGATGAATGTCAATGAGTCTAGTCCTTCTTGTCATGTCTGTTTAAGTCAAGATCATTTGTCTCGTTTGTGCCCTCTTATTCAAGATGATCCTGAACCCACTCTGTACCAAGCATGTTCCTCTGACACCACTAGGAAACCAGCACCACCGTTTTTTACTTATAATCCGAATAATAGGAACCATCCCTATTTGTATTATAAGTACGACAATCACCTTGCTCCATCACAACCATAACAACATGTCGGTGGTCCACTAGGGTTTCATCAAAAACCGAAAAGGCAACATCGCCCTCCTATCCAACACCACCATGCTCCTTACCATCAACAAAACCATCCATCATCCTTTGTCCCCCAAGGAGGACCGTCCCACCCCAATCATCAAATTGTCCATGTCCCACCTCCTTCCTACGAGTATTCATAGCCGCTTAGTTCTAACCGAGAGTTGGTCCCCCAACCCCCTTATGCCCCTCCACCTCAATCATCCACATCCTCTATCGAGAATCTTCTCACTCAGTTCATCACGACTCAACAACAAACCACGCAAGTACAAACTCAAGCCATCCAACGGCTTGAGCAACGTCTTAATCAGTTTGAGTCCGAGCGAGAGAAAGGTCTTTTTCCAAGTCAACCCATTCCTAATCCTAAGGGACATGGAAAGGAGTCGGCTTATGAGGTTGGATCCCCTTCCACTACACCCACATACCAAGCCGACATGAAAGCGGTGAGTACTCTACGATCCGGTAAACAGGTTGACAATGGTATTGATGCTCCCTGTGATGTTCCAATCCCACCCACCCAGAATACCCTTTAGAACCACTCCCTAAGGTCCCACCTCCCCATAAATCCACCGACAAGAATGCTTCTAAACCTACTGAGGCCACCACTGCTTTTGTCCCTAAATCCCCCTTCCCTCATAGGTTGGCCCCAACAAATAAATCTCAACAATTTGATGAGATCAAGCAAGTTTTTCAGAATGTTCACATAAATATTCCATTCCTCACCGCGATTAAACAAGTTACTTCTTATGCAAAATTCTTGAAGGACTTGTGCACTGTCAAGCGACGGACGAATGTTCCTCGTGATGCCTTTGTCACTGAACAAGCCACGTCCCTCATCCATGAGAATGGTATTGTGAAATATAAAGACCCTGGTCGTCCCACTGTCTCTTTCATGTTAGGAGATCAGTTCTCTACTCGAGCTTTGCTTGATCTTGGAGCTAGTGTTAATTTGCTACCTTACTCTCTCTACCTTGAGTTAGGTTTACAAAACATGAAACCTACATGGGTTACTCTTCAACTTGCAGACCGTTCTGTGAAAGTGCCTAAAGGAATTATTGAATATGTTTTGGTGAAAGTGTCTGACTTTTACTACCCTGTGGATTTCATCATCTTAGACACTCCTGCTTCTGACCCAACCAATATTCCTATCATTTTGTGTCGCCCCTTTTTGGCAACTGCCAATGCCATCATCAATTGTCGAGATGGGTCAATGAATCTTTCTTTCGGCAATATGACCGTCGAAGTCAATATTTTCCACCTCATGCACCAACCGGCCGATGTTGATTCCATCGATGAGGTTTGCATGATTGACTCCTTAGTCCAAGAGATATTGGATACCACCTACCCAGAAGATCCTATCCACCAATGTTTGGCTCACTTTGGGTCCAACTTTGATATTGATTCTTCCATCTCCGAGGTCAATGCCTTGTTAGATTCTACACCTCTGCAGGACACTTCCACTTGGGTTCCTCCATTTTAGCCTCTACTTGTTAATACTTTTCTTTCTGTGGATGACCCCGTCAACCCCTGTCCCGATATTCTCCCGAACTCTGTTTCTGCGTCTGAGTCTGATGCCTCTCCTGAACCATCAAAACCCGTTGTCCTTTTCACCCCACTACCTGGTTTGGATCGTGATCTTACACATTTCAAGTTTCCATATCCATTTTTACATCCTCACCTGAAACCACCCACCATCCATGAGAGTATATGTGCTGCTACTCTCCACTTTCGTGACAGCGAGCTTGTTCCTCCATTCACACCACTTCCTTGTGGTGTTGATTTTTCCCATCAACAGCTCCCTAGCGTGTCACAGCGCGACCATTATCATCGCCCATTCATCAAACAGTCGTGTCATTTCTATGAGTCCCACCCCATCACTATTTCTACAACATTTTCCCTCACCAAATTGAGCACCATGCTTATAGGGCCCTTGTTGCCCTCACCTTCCAGCTCAATAAGGCCCGTGATCGATGCTTCATCACCCATGCCTTTCTCACCTTTACCCTAATACCCACCCGCCCATGGTCCACCGATGCTTTGCATCGCGTGATGTACTTTGCCATACAAGTGCATTGACCCTCTTTAGCCTTTTTCCAGCAAGACTAACGCTTCAGTCTTTTTTGGGGGTGCTCTTCATCACCCAATTTTTCTGCCACCCCGCACTTTACTAGATCTTATCTTTAGGGTGAGAATGGTTCGGTCTGGCTGAAGACATTAAACTTAGCGCTATCGGGAGGCAACCCGTGTTTCTTATACTAGTTTTATCCTGTTTGGGGGTGGTGTTTCACATCACCCTATGCTTTACCATGTTATGGACTTGTACCATTTTGTTTTCTTCTCATTTCAGGTTTATTCCTAGTTACATCTTTCCACTTCATGAGCGGTTCATTCTGGTAATCTCTTTCCTACCTTATGCTCTCAATTTTAAAAATCATTTTATCTAACATCGAGGATGATGTTCCTTTTTGTTTGGGGGTGGGGAATTTTATCAAAATCGTGCCTCTTTTGAAAAATTTTGATATTTAAACCTTATTTTTAAAATTTTCATGCAGTTTCTTTCATCTCACTCATTGATGTGAATTTTCAATCATCCATCTTTTTAAGTCTAGGAATCAAGCTAGAGAATATTTTTTATAAATAGCTTATATAATACATAACAAGGCATTTTGCACCATGAATTTCTAGACTCAACAAAATTTGCGTACTTATCACGTCATTACGTTTAGAGTTGAGGAGTGCTACAATTCTAAAGAGAACCTTAAGGACCACTAGTAGAGACTTCAGCTTGTGAGATTTGTGCCTTTCACCCTTTTAGAGTGTTTTACGCAATCTCCGAGTCACAAGTTGATTCAACTTCTTTTGGGTCCGCATTTAATTGTTGTATGATCTCATTATTCTTCATTTTTGGCTTGATCACTGAGAATGACATCTATTTCGAGTTGTAAGAAACGTGTGTCTTGATATTTGTCCCGATCACCAAATTTTCATCCATACACTTACCACTTTTTCATATCACATTTCCATTCACTCACCTATTACATTCCCATGTTCTTCACCCATATTCTTCCATATATTTCCCACACCATCCATATATATATATCGTACCTCATCTCCATATCATCTTCCATCATTTCAAATAAAAGAGTGTTGTTCAAAATGTTACTTGTCTTCAGTGTTGGTTTGAAAAGTGAGAGAAAAAGAAAAAGAAAGAAAAAAATAGAAAAACAGAAAATAGCAAAAAAAATAGAAAAAAAAAGAAAATAATAATCGGAAAAAAAAAGTAAGGAAAAGAAAAGAAAGAGAGTGTAGTTAGTTATTTTGAAATAAAGACATTTGTGCCTAAAGTATAGTACACACTTCTCGCTCATCCATTTTACATCCATCATACACCATCCATCCATTATATCACCATCCTACCTCATATCATCATGTCCTTCCCATCTCATTTTTCCCTCACCCATTATCATCCATATTTTCCTAGGTGTTGAGGCAAATGAAAGTCAACGTGGTGAATAACTCGACGTTCTCACTATAGTGATTAGAATTCTTTCATGAGATCAACTTTCTTTCTAATTGTTCGTTCTTTCTTATGTGTGTGTGAGACGTTTGAACTTGCTTACATTTACTCACCTCCTCACACATAAGAGCGATACACTATCCCAAATCTCGTGAGTTCGTTTGAGAGAGATATATCCGTAAGATTTGAAGTTGAAGTGTTGATTTCGAAAAGGCAATCTAGGAATTACTCTTGTGATACTCGACCCGTTTTGACTGATTCACATTACACATGTTGAGTTCGAGGGAGGATGTGTCTTGAGTATTTACTTCGCTAAACTTTTTACACATTCTAGCTTGTATTTCTGAAAATTATTTTCTCATTTGATGGATTGTGCGATTATTCTACGTCTAATAAAAGATTGACTGCCATTTTGCAAGTAAATAATTTTGTGGTTATATTCCCTGCAAACCCTCACGAGACACAACTCGTCCTGTAGGGCAACCTATAGGTTTAAAGGCTTGTTGCACATTCTAAGTGCAATCGCAAGTGCCCGCGAATGTGGTACACTTTTGGTTTCTTATCTATCTCTTTCTCTCTATCTTATTGCTAGAAGACTAGCAACGCTCTGTTTTGGGGTGGTGTGATAAGCACCCAAAACTGTACAATTTATACCCCAAATAGATGTATTTTAGTTGCTAATTCTCGGTAATATGGGTCTTATGTACTTAATTGTTTATCATGCAGGCTTAACTGCAGTTGCGGTATCAAAAGCTACATTTAGAGGCCAATTGCATTAAGAATGGAGCTAATTCCCTCTCCCGTACCCTAACCCGAGCCTAAACCTAGCCCAAACTTACCCCAAGCCCGTGTGTGTTTTATTTGTGTCATTTTATTATTTTTTAGATTTTTAGTTTGAGTCATTTCTATTTTTAGGATTTATTTTAGATTTATTTAATACTTTCTAGGTTTTATTTTCTATTTTTCTATTTTATTTTTATTAGTATAATTTTATTTTATTTTTTTTAGGATTAATTTTTAGGATCTTATTTTTATTTTATTAGATTTTATATTTTTTTTAGGACTTTAATTTTCATTTAGAATTTTATGTTTTTATTTTTTTTATTTTATTTTAGTTTCTTATAGCTCAGGATTTTATTTTTAGTTTTTTTAGTTTGTTTTATTTTTATTTATTTTTAGTTAGATTTTATTTTTTAGTTTTAGTTTTATTAATTTTATTTTGAGTCTTAGTTTTTATTTAGGGTCACAAACTACACACACACCCTAAAACCTACACACCACCATACACCCTACACCTCACAGACACCATAACCTACACCACATCATCTTCTCCAACTCACCCACCTTCTCTCTCCTCTAAACCCATTTCCCCCATTAACAAAACCACCTCACCATTCTCTCTCTCTCCTCTATATCTCCATTATCAACACACCAAACAACAAAAACCCACCCCATCATCACCCCCTATCCGGGCAGCCCCTCCAACCAACACTCCGACCACCTGACAAATCCGTTGGACTGGTGACTAAACCCAAAACCAGGCGCCGGCGACCCTCCTGGTCCGCCCTGGCATCGTCCCAAACCTAAACCGCTTGCCTGGCAGTTACCCAACACCATACCCATCGTCGCCGACCTAGATCCACCTGACCCACCCCTTACCGGTCGCGAACCTACACCTGCCTGCCCACCTCGCCGGAATACACCCCCCCCCTTGCCGACGCCGCCGTCGGCGGTTCCGTCACCTGAACGCCGACCTCCATCTCCGGCCTCTCTCTCTCTCCTCGATCCAACTCCATCTCTCATACCCGAAACCATTTCCATATACCCATCATCCAAACCGGGTATCCAACCAAACCCAAACCCAAACCCAAACCCATTTCCTCCATAACCCAATTCAAAAACCCATTCCCCATTTCCAACTTTGAACCTCCACAAAACAAGCCACGATCTGCAAGACCAAAACCAAATAACAAACAATTCCCACATGTGCCAAAATAAAACCCATTTAAACCCTTTTTCCCCAAATGCCCCCAACAAACCTTTTACCTCTTTTTCAAAAATACCCATAAACCATATCAGATTTTTATATCCTCTCACCTCACTACCCACATGACCTCACCCAAACCACATGCAAACTTATACCCATTATCCTATATACCCCTAGCACCATGCCTTGTATAAAAGGAAGATGAAGACCCTATTGAAGGGGAGCTTTTGGAGAGAAGAAGAATAGAGAGAGAAAATTATAGAGAGAGTTAGAGTTTTTGAGTTAATTTTTTTAGAGAGAATTTTTTTTAGAGTGTGTAACTATTAAAAAAAATTGTTGAAGAATTGAAGTCTAGTGCTATTTCAAGAGGAATTTTGGTTTGATCATCTCTTCCTTGATTTTCATTACATGTTTTTAATTGTTTCTAATTTTTATTGGATGATAATCATGGAGGGGTAATCACCCCATTCAAGGGGGTGATTGAAACCCTCATGAATCCAAATCAAATTAGTTGTTAATTTTAATTTTTGTAATTTCCTTTGAGTTGTATATTTGATCCCCACTTTATTTTCACATTGAGAAATGGAAAATCAACCTTGAGAAAGGTATGAAAATTTAATTAATATTTGATCAAGTGATTTAAGCTAGAGATAGACCTATCATTTGATTTTAATATTAATCTAATTTTCATATACTCTTGATTTCATTAATTTCTTTCAATTTAAAATTAGTTGGACAAATTATTCCTATGGGATAATTTGTTTGATTAATTTTAATTCAATTAGAATAGTGCTTGTGGGAATTAATTTTTTTTTTCTAAAAGAGTATTTAATTAATTCACTAGTTTAATGAGAATTAGCTTTCGAATTAATTAAATAATTTGGAAATTGATGAAATTAAAATAATACAAGTTTAGTTGATTTGGGGAATTGAGGGTGGATTTCTCTTCTCTTGAATAATTTTCTCTCATTTAATTACACTCTCACTCATTTCCATCACTCACTAGTATTTTTGTCACACTTTATTTTAGTTTGATTACTCTTATTTTTATTGTTAGTCTTAGTCATATTCACTCATCCTCAAAATTGGTTTTAATATTTGAAAACATAAAAAAAATTAGAAAAAGTAAAAAAGCACAAAAAGAAAATAAAAGTGAATTTACAATTGTTCCCCTCACGTTACTCCCTTGATTTGGATTGATTCCCTTATTTACCGCTATGCGTGAGTTGTTATATTTGTAGGTAATTTGAGGATTTTGATTAGAGGAGCTTTTCAAGCAACGACGAAAAAAATACACGCAAAAGTATCTTTCTATCATCCCATTGGATTAAGGTAAATATATTATATAAGGCATAGTCATTTAATATGTGTTTCATCCAGGAAAGATGAGTACAATAGCTTCCAACATCAATGTATTCGGCTTCTGCTGATGAAATCGAGATGTAGTTTGCTTTTTAGAGGATCAAGAGATTATATTGTGTGGTAAGTAAAAACATCCATCAGAGGTGCTTTTACTATCATCTGCACAACCAGCCCAGTTAGCATATGTATACCCGAGTATTTTGGAGTTTGTGTCAAAGGTGTACATGATGCCATAGTTTATAGTTCCACTTATATATTTAATAATATGTTTTATAGTATGTAGGTGAGATTCTATTGGTTCACATTGATATCTAGTGCACGCACACACACGCACACATATGGTATGAATTATATCAAGTATTTTTGCAATTAAGTAAAGTAAGTTGTCTATCATACTACGGTATAAACTGACGTCAATCTTTTTGCCAGATAAGTCTTTTAAAAGTTTGATGGAGGAACTCATAAATGTTATAGAACTCTCAGTAATAGTTAAAATAAAGAATTTGATCAAATCAGTAGCATATTTAGATTGATAAATAAAGATATGACCGGGATCTAAAAAACCTTTAAGTTGTTGAACATAAACTTCTTCATTTAAAATTCCATTTAGGAACATCAATTCTACTTCCATTTGATAAACTTTGGCATGAAACAACATGTAAAAGTATAAAAGATTCTAGTCTAGCCGCAGGAGCATAGGTTTCATCGACATTTATTCCATCAGTTTGAGAATAACCTTGTGTTTCTAACCTAGCATTATTTCTAAAAACATTTCTAGGCTCATCACACTTATTTTTCAAATATCTATTTTGTTCCAATTATGTTAGGTAGAGTCGGATGTGGGACTAAGTACTAAACACCGTGCAGTCTAAACTGTCATAATTTTTATTGCATTGCTAACGACCAAGATTCATCTATTAGTGTTTTTATTACATGTTTAGGTTCAATCAAAGACACATAAGAAAAAAATAAAGCATTAAGAGATTGATATCTAGTTCTTATAAGGTCTTTAACATTTCCTACAATATTTTTCTTAGGGTGATTTGCCTTAACCCCGTTAGGAACATCGGGTTCATCAGGTGGTGGAGAGTCAAAATCAATATATGTTAGTGTTTTGTTAAATTTTTATTTTCAGATTAGTCAACAAGTAAAAGATTATCACTTTCTTCCAAATGATAGGCAACATTATCATTTACAGCAACATTAATGGATTCCAATATAGTTTTTGTTTTAAGATTAAGCACACAATAAGCACAGTAGTGTTGTGAATAACCTAAGGAGATAGCTTTATCACCTCAAGTGTCAAACAAGTCTTCTTTATTCTTATAAATATAGAATTTGCTTCCAAAACCCCTAAAGTATTTCAAATTGGGTTATTTTCCATACCAAATTTCATATGTTGTTTCTTTAGAGTTTTTCCTTAAGTACACTCTATCGATTATGTGACATTCAGTTTGTGTAGCCTCATTCCAAAAAAACTTTACCGAATTTTTAGCGTGAAGCAAGGCACGAGCCATTTCTTGTATGGTTCAATTCTTTCTTTCAACTATACCTTTTTGTTGAGTGATTTTGGGTGCACTAAACTCGTGTTTATACCTATTTTCTATACAATACTCTACGACGCCAGTGTCTTTAAACTCTCCAACCCTATCACTTTGTATCCTAGTTACTTGGATATCCTTTTCATTCTCAATACTTAAAAGGATTCTTAAAAAGTTTTAAAAATTGTCAGATTTTTCTTTCATAAATGCAACCCATGTAAATCTAGAAAAGTCATCTATAATGACAAGAATGTATGGGTTACCACATATACTAGTACTCCTAGAGGGACCCATTAAATCCCTGTATAGTAATTCTAAAGGATGAGATGTTATAACATCTTTGACTTACTTATGAGGGACTTTATGCATTTTTCCTATTTGACATCATCCACAAATAGAATGTTTGATTTTGGGTATTTTAGGTAGACCAGGTACTAGTTGTTGACTAGTTAATCTCGATAGATTATCATAGTTAATGTTTCCTAGCATCTCATGCCATAAGTCTAAGTCATTTATTTTGGCAGAAAAAAAATTAAAATCTTTGTTTTGAGTAACAGCATAGCAGTTATTAGGTGTTCTTTCACCACAAAGAATTGTTTTCCTATATATAGACTTAAAATTTTGCACTCTGTTTTGAAAAATTATCAGTATGATCAGTAAAATTGACTTATACTGGATTTAAGTCATTCAACTAATAAGACTTCATCCAAGTTAGAAATCCATTCACCTTTAATTGCTCCTTTACCCATGATTTAGGACATTTTTTCATCTCCAAAGTGTCATTTCCTCCAATAAAAGATTTTAAAGAGGAAAATTTTATTTTGTCCCCAATCATATGTCTGGAACATACAGAATGAAGGTACCACTGAGAGTTTTTATAAGAGGCATTTAATGTTAATACAACAACATTATATCTCAGTTCGTAATTTAATTTTTCTTCCCAATCCAAACCGCTTTAGTTTTTAAAAATGATTTTTAGACTTATAAGGCGTCGGCTTAGCAGGTATGAGCTTCTTAACAGGTTCAACCTTAATAGTTCTCCTCAGTCTATAGATTTTTTTATTTTTTCTATTTTGATTTAATCATTTACAATAGAATTGTTCTAAGTGACCAGTTTTGCTATAAAAGTTGCAGTGATAAATCCTCTTACCTATATAAAGAGCTTGAGTATGTTTATGTTTTTAAAATATGGAATAGACAAATGAACTTTTGAGGATTCTGGACAGTCTACATTAGAGGATACAAAATTTGTTTTAAAAATTTCTTTTCCTTTGAAACCAATTCTTTCTTTATCACTAGAAGAAGACTTTTCATAATTTAAAAGTTGTTTTACGATGATGCCAAATTTATTGAAAGAATTTATTTTGTTCAAAACTTCTTTCAGTTTACTTCGAGATTTCTCAAAATTTGTTAAGATATATTTATGTTTTGTTCTAATGAAAAACATATTTCATTTATTTTAGAAATGTTTTTCTCTAACATCAATTTTCCAGTTTCAAACTTTCACTTGCATAGTATATTCATCAGAAATTAAGCGACTTTGAATATTGAGAACATCAGTTATAGATAATAGCCTAGTATTAACTTTGCCTATTTGAATACAAGTTTCCAAATTATACTTATATAATTTCTTAAAATGTAGTTTATCACCATCAAAGTCACTATCAAAAGTATATATTCTAATGGAAGATTCATTATACACATCATTTTCATCATCCTAGTTAGAATTAGAATCATAAAGGGGTTTAGATACATTAGCACAAGTAAGATTATGCACATGGGGCTTAATAGGTAATAAAACATTTACAAAAGTTAAATCATAATTGTCTATGAATAATTAAGAATCATCATACATTAAAGACAAATTATCAATACCATCAGGAGGCTCATTTAAAAAAATAGAAATAAAAACCATAAGGTTATTACAACTATGACTACAGTCACTGTTGGAGTCAGAACTGTAATTCCGAGTTTTAGATAAATGAGGTTTTTGAGAAGATTACCAATTAGTTTTTAAACAACATTTATTATTATAATGCCCAAATTCATTACACTTTTTACGTTGGATATTACTTAAATCTTTGTTATGATCCTATTTTTCAAAAGATTTATTTTCAAGATACTTTTTATGTGGCCTATTAGTATAACTAGGTTGTCCTTCTCTAAAAGAAAATTTGTTCCTAAACTTAACAAATTTTTTGAAATGTTTAGACTACAAAGCAATTTCATTATCTAATGACTCAAGAGACATAGAGGAAACATCAATATTAGACTGGGAAGATACAAAACAAATACTTTTAATAGTAGATTTAAACACTAAATATGGTTTTTTTTTTTAATTGAATTTATAAAAGAGAGAGAAATAAAAACCCATTTCCATTGACAAGGAAATCAACAACTAATGGGGAAACAAATGTCCCCGCCGACAACATGGCACTGAAGTCAGTCCTCCCCGCTTCGGCTTATCCGCCTCTGGTGATTTCATATGTTTGGCAATTGTTCAGAGACTCACATATTAATGCATGTTTTAGTTAGAAATTTATTCAAGACAATACTATCAAAGATCAAATCAATAGCTCGATCGGAGACTCTGAGAAAATCACATATTGTTTGGTTCACTAGAAACAAGGTTAGTTTAAAATGAAACGCAATGATCCATCTTAAATTTTAGATCAAGAATTTTGTACCGCGTTGTATTAAAGATCTTAGGTCGACGGTTGATTTGCATCAGAATTTAGATGACAGATGTTCTACGGTTGATTTCATTAGAGACTATTGTTGGTGGGTGGGTTTCGTAGCTGCGTAGGCTTCCGAATTTGCCTCATAATTTCATCAATAGTTATCCAAGATTTTGTTTATCATTTTTTAAACGATGACACTGATTATTGGGCCTTCAAATATTATATACAAATGATGTTTGGTCGTTTGTTAAAAAAAAAAAAAAAAATTGTGTGCTTTTTTTCCTCTTTGATTTTGACTTAAGGAAGTATTAAGTTAAAAAGTTTTCATTTTACTATATAACAGTTCAGGTGTCATGTTAGGATCATCCATTTCTTCTATGACATGTTTCTTCATAGCAAAAGTATGAGGTAGAGATCTATGTTTTAGCATAAATTTCAGAATCAACATATACAATACCATTAGCATGTGATTGATTAACTATGTGTTGTAACCTAAGATAAAAATTATCAGATTTTCCATCATCTTTCATAAACATGGTATCATGCATATGAACTAATAGTTGTGACTTAGTCTTTTTATTCAAAGCATCACCCTCATGTGTAGACATTAAAATGTCTCAAGCTACCCTAGAGGTGGTGCGGGATGAGATTCTTTTAAACTCAGACTCACCCATTACTTGGAAAATAGCATTTCTGCTTTTATTATTATATTGTGAATTTAGTTTCTCCTCTCTAATCCATTTCGAAAGATACTGTCTTTCAGTTCTTTGAACATCACCTTCATCAATAACTCTAGTCGGTATAAAAAAATCATTTTCAACATATCCCATACATCATTTTTTAACTATTAGATAAGTGCAATCATTCTTACGTTTCAGCAAGGAAAGTTTGCACTATCAAACATAAGTGGACGTACATGACTACTGTTTTAATCTTCCATTTAAAATAAGTTTAAAGAGTTCAGAATATTAAAGAGTAAAAAAAACTCTTTGAAACCAAAGTAATCATGATGCTCTCATACCACTTGAAAGTAATCTATTACCCAAAAGTGCTAAGATTCAAATTTCTCTTTTAACTATTTTGGAAAAAATCTTTTAAACTTCAATGGTTGAATACCCACACAAAAAAAATAGTTCTAGTTAGTGTGATGTTCAAAGTCTAATAAATAAAAGTTGAAACAAAATGAGATGAGTAGAAGGAGATTTTAAGATAATAGTTTTGTTAACGAGAAAATCAATGTACTGAAAAATCCCGAGTCCTTTAGTTCCGAGACCACACACACCAAAAGTCTACTATAAGAACATTTAAGGTACAAATTACAGTTTATAATGTGTAAATGAATCAGTCATATTAATACACCTAGTATACCAATGTTAGCACTAAATAACCCCACAACTACTGAAATAGACGAAACATAAAATAGTAGACTTAGAAGTACTACAAAACTTCACACTCAAAACAAAAGCATCCAGTGAAAATGTAACTCAAAAAAATAAGTTTAAATATTTGTAATACTCACAGATGATTGGAAAATCAAATTTAATGTTAAGGATATAAAGGGTATTTGCTTTGGGATTTGATGTTTCAACCATGTGAAAATAGAAAATTAGTTTGTGTAGAACTAGGTTTAGATCGTGAGTTTAATAAACCCACAAATGGATCTACACAATTCTGAATAGAACAAAACCAAATCTTGTTTCAAAGTATATATAAGTTTCAAACATATATATATATATATATATATATATATATATATATATATATATATATATATATATATATATATATATATATATAGGAGAAGGCTCACCTACATCATGCTCTATACATCACTCATGCATCACGCCTAATTCTGGGCCCTAAAAAACTTTTTTTTTCAAATTTATATTTTTCCCTTGAAATTAACCTTCCAATCAACCCATATGCAAAAAATTAGGTCAAAATACATTTTGTAGCTATTTTTAAAAAATCCACAAAAACCTGCTAAAAATACCTTATTTTTAAGGGTCTGCGCCAGCAGTTTTTTGTGAATTTTTTAAAAATAGCTACAAAATGTATTTTGACCTAATTTTTTGCATATGGGTTTATTGGAAGGTTAATTTCAAGGGAAAAATATAAAATTTGAAAAAAAAAGTTTTCAAGGGCCTAGAATTAGTTGTGATGTACGGTGTGATGTATAGTGCATGATGTAGGTGAGCCTCCCTCTCTCTCTCTCTCTCTCTCTCTCTATATATATATATATATATATATATATATATATATATATATATATATATATATATATATATATATATATATATATCTGTGTGTGTGTGTGTGTGTGTGTTATAACATGTTTAGACAGGTTCGTATGAGAAAAGAAGTTTTTAAAATTAGGATTTGTTTAAAACATGTCAAAATGACCTAAACATTTAACAACTCAAAAAACACATATAATCTGAATATAATGTTTTGCATATATATAAAAGAGTTAGAAATATACCCAGTAGAACTCAAAATTCAAACAAGGTTTGAATATAATAGCCTCCAAACAAAGAACTCCAACATGGCTTCAAACGTTCAAACCCAGAAAACTCTCAAACTTACAACCCAAAATCTAAAGCCACATCCTCTCACAAAATATTTATTGCAAGATCTGTTGAGGTTTGAATAAGTTTAGAGAGAGCAAAGGGCTGTGAAAATTTTGGCAACGTTTCGTTTAGGTTTTAAACAAATTCTCAACTTTAAAAAATGAACCCCAAGCCCTCTATTTATAGATGTGGAGGAATGTCTCAACTAAAAGAATAATTCCCTAAAAAAGATCAAAGAGGTAAACAGTCAAGGGTATCCAAGGGCGGAATAAGCATCGCATAAAATAGGGGTCAGTGAGGGTATATCCGTAGAAGACCATGGCACTGTGGAGGGCAGTATGGTAAAAAACCCTCAAACAGCCCATCAGTCGAGCAATTAAACCCCAAGGCTCACGCGTGATAAAATCACGTGGACAACAAAATAACTTTTGATTGGTCCAAAATCAATCATGCATATCAAACCAAAATGACCCTTCAATTGTTGAAACGATGTCATTTAATATAAGCTGAATTTAATTAAGGAAAAAAATGTATTTTAATTTTGTTTCTTTTAAATGTTTAATTTCAGCATTTAAAAAATTCTAGAAAATCATATAAAATATGAAAATTAATTTAAAAATCTGAAAAATTATAAAACCAAGAAATCTATAATATAAAAAATATTTTAGTATAAAATACATATATAATGTATAAGTATAAAAATAAGGAATATATTACAAAAATTAGAATTAAGGTTTTATAAATAAAAAATTTAATTTTGAAGTCCAGGTGTATTTGGGATTGTTGTTACAAAATTGAGCCAATTCAAACCCCGTGAGATTTAGAAAGGAAACTTTCAACAAAACTTATATTCAGTCGAGATGAAAAATACTTAATCTTTTGAGACATTTAGTGTAGCATTATTAGGGGTCCAGTAGTTGTATTCAATCAAGATAAATAATACTTAATTAGGGGTCATTTAGGTTTAGGTTTAGGTTTAGACGCATGAGATGTCTAGAATTGTGTTGGTTAGGATAAACTTAATAATAACTAAAATACGAGAGGAAGATGTGTAATAATATTGTATCCTAAATTAAATTCTAATATTATTTTACTTAAACTTTTTGTTAACGTTGTTTTTATATTTATTTTTCATAGGTCTTAAGATAGTACATTGTCGGAGACTTGGTTTGATCATTGAAGGAGCATCTCTAACGATATCTCATTCATTATTCGTGGGATGTTGGAGTTTAGCGGTGTACAGTTTATTCTGAGTCATCTCTTGTACAAGTAGTACTTATATTCAAAGATTGTATGTGATATATTCATATTTCAGAGTTAGAATATTGTATTGGCAGTGATTGGTATCAGACAGTGTCTTATGTTGTTCAGTGTTTATTATCTCTCATCATTACTTGTTTAGTTTTATTTATTTCGTTATGCTAATAATGCTACCAAATATTTTTATTCTTGTGATTTTTGTGTTAGACCTGATCAATCAATTTACGGATTTTACAGGGTGTCACACGCGATCCCCATATTGTCGTATATATTGGAATGCGAGGCTCCCGATTTTGAATTTTCTCAATTAAAATATTTATTTCCTTTTTGGACCACGATGCGGAAGCGTAAAGAAGTGTGATGGTTCAACAAAACGAATTAACACAAAATTTTAATTTCTATTTCAAATTAAAATTAAACCCAAGTGAAAATTAATTAAACACACACAAATGTTAATTTCACTTAAACCAATTAATTCATGCAAGTCCTAGAATTTACCTAAGTCATACTTTACAATTTTATCAAATTAGGCCAAACCAATTTTAACAATTAAATTAAATGACTTAAATAAATTAACTACACATTACCGAAATTAAACACGTAGAGATTAAATAAAACCAATTTTATCTTTTTAACCTAAGCATGCGTTCAAGGTGAGTGTAAGATAAAATAAAACAAGAAATCCACTACGCCGTGATGTACGAGGAAAAACCCAAGACGGGAAACAACCTTGGACGGCCCTAGCCACAAATCCACTAAGTATGGAATTTACAAATACAAGACAGAAAGGCTTACAACACACGACTCAAGCCCCGACGCTTCTTCATGTAGATACCTCTTCCTAGAGGATAACCACGGAGCTCCACCGCGGTCTCAGAGTCCACCGATCGGACTTTATTTGGTCACCGTCACCCGTACAAGGAGCTTTTCTCCAAGTGGGTAATGCCGCAACAAACACTCTTCTTCTTTCTTTATGGGCTGTAGAAGAAAACTCGAAACTTCTCTTTGAATGGAAGAGATGAACCCGGTGCCAAACTCCAAGCAATATATATGTATATGGGAACTTGGAAGAACAAATTTGGGTGTAAACTAGAGTGGTGTATATTTTTCTCTTTGATAAAAACACACTCAAAACATGATCTTTTTCCCTCTTTGATTTTACTCTCAAGACACTCTCTAGGAGTTAGTAGGATATAAAAAAAATGGATTATCAAAAATGATTCCCGCACATAGTTATGCTGTGAAAAGATAGTGGGGAAAGAAGTGGAGATCATGGGAGAAAAACTGCTTAAAACTGCCAAAAACTGTTCCCGCCTGGCATCTCGTTCGAACAACATTTCGTTCGAACGACATTCCCGTTCGAACGAGTTTTCTAACAAAGTTCTAGTATGAACTCGTTAGAAGCTCGTTAGAAATCTCGTTAGAACGACAATCTCGTTCGAACGACATTTCGAACGAAGTTCCAGTATGCCATAATGGGAAGTCGTTGGCAGGTTCGTTCGAACGACATTTTCGTTCGAACGACTCTATCGAACGAAAAACCAGAAAGTTTGAATATTCCATTTTTTAGCCCAGAAAATGCTATAAACTTATTTTAAAGTTTTAATTAATTCTTTCTGAAAATAAAACACAATTTTAATTAAACCTAACACCCAATAAACAAGTTCCAAGTTCCTATATATATAATTACATTCATACCTTGGGAGCATGGAACTATGGTTGATGACGTATAAACGAGGCACGAAACCGGCATGATGATGAAGCTTTATACTCTTTGTCGCTACGTCTTCAATAAACACGTCATAGTCTTGAAAGATGATCAATATACTCTATCCTATGACTCAAACGTTTTTGTCCGAAATTGAGCCAAAACAACAAAGGACTCAATTGGAAATTTGCGTCCTTATAGTATACATTTTGGTACTCAAAATAGATCTTGGCCTTTAGAATTAGGTTGTGATCCCGTATTGGTCGCATACATTGAGGTCCTTAGAATAAACCTTAGCCCTCAAAATTAAGTTGCGATCCCCATATTAATCACATACACTTTGATCCTCAGAATAAACCTTGGCTCTCAAAATTAGGTTGTGATCCCCGTATTGGTGGCATACACTCTTTAAACCCACATAATTATGCTATAATCCTCATCTCACACCCTTTGAGCCCTCAAATTTAGGCTTTAACCCTCACCACACAGTCCTTTTCCCTTCAAAGTTAGACTACATTCATCATCAACATATTTTATAAGCCCTTGATTGCAAGCCATAATCCTCACATGTGTTTTAATCCCTCAAAATTAACCCATAAACCTCACATGCACTTAGGTACTTATAATAATACGTCTCCCCTCATAATTAAGCCATGACCCTAAGCATGGTCATTAATAACCTTAGGCACTTGGCAAAGCCTCAATCCTCTTCATAATTATCAACCCCACCATATTTCTGGCACAAAGGGACTCAATACTTATAACCTCTATTAGGTGTATATCTTTCGACGTTTTTTTTTTATCCTAAGCTTGCCTATAGAAGGGATATAGATACCATATATCGACACCCCTACACTCTTTCTGGATCCTCCTCCAAACCCTGATCGGAGAACAACGGTTCTCTATCTGATCCCATTTGACTTTGGTGAACTCTCAAACCCGAGCATCCCTCTATCATAAAATTATAGAGCTCTTAATCCTCTTTTCAGCGGTTTGAAAGCTATGACCAAAAAATAAATTATGTTTGCCTATATGTAAGTAGGTAATCCTTAAACCGCAAGTCAGACCCACATGCTGACAGGCAGACCTTGAGTAATGCCGATTGACAGGCCTTTAGGGGAAGATAGTAATTTTTTCTCCTTAGAGTTTTCCTATATAAGGAAATCATTACTTTATTTCCTATTGTTGGAGACGTAGAATTAATTTTTTCAACACAACATAATTAATGCTATGTACACATTTTCCTTGCCTAGCAAAACCTAAGGGGACAAACCTTTGTAGCCTACTATTTTAGCCACAATACAATAATGATGTCCATATTTCTTTTGATTTTGGCAATAACAATGGAGCCTGAAGTGGAATGGTTTTTTATTAGCACAATTTAACCATAGTATCACTTTACAAGAGGGCACTTTCATTCTTCTAGGCAAGGAAATTCGTAGAATTAATTTCAAAACATAGGGATTTTGTCTATTTTAAAACTAATATATTTCTCTTGTTGTTGCGATTGCAGAATCATGGATAGCGTGGAATGCATGTTTTCTTGAGATAGATATGTGTGTGTGTGTGTGTGTGTGTGTGTGTGTGTGTGTGTGTGTGTGTGTGTGTGTGTGTGTGTGTGTGTGTGCACGCGCGCACGTATGGATGTAGAGATGTGGAGCCCTTCAATAGTGGTGGCCCTGTCTTAGCTGTCGAATGTTAAAGTCGAGGTTATGCACACGTCCTCTATATCGGACCAGAAGCAGAGAAACATTTCCACACTACTTAAGGAAGAGAAAAGTTTCATGACATTCCCAATCAACGGATGGGTTGTCAAATTCACAGGATGCTAGATAGTTAATGGTTTAGGGTGGTGTAGGTTGAGTACATGGATAGAATGTATTGGTAGTGGAGGATGTGTAAAGCACGATGAAACTAGCACACAGTTATCACGTATCTTCTTCAACTATACTATTGTTTTACACCAACAAATATGATAAAAGGATAACAAAGTACCTAATACATTTATGTAAAATTTTTCAACTCAATAAACTCAGAAACCTAAATTAAGTTAATTAAAATTAAGAATAAGTTAATTTTCATTTTTTCACAAACTATAAGCAAAAGGCATTACGTCGTCTTCAATATAGATAAAATAAATTCTTACCATTGAGAACCACTAATCATATAAACATACTAGCAAGAAGGCCACACGATGTGTGGCCGAATATAAATTAAAATCAATTTTTATAATTTTTTTGTTTACATTGAATTCCAATTATGTATATGCAATGCCAATGTGAGGAATATAATTAATTGAAACTGTAGAATGTAATTATCACATAGTCTTGTAAAGAATAATGTGATGTAGTACAGAAAATGTTAATCAAAAAAGAATTAGCCGTCCTCTTGTAACTTTCGTGTAGACTTGATTACAATCCGTTGGAAGGAAGCTCTACCTGATTTTGTCCTGCACGATATGAAATAATATGTTACATATTTTCGCAGGAATTTGTATTTATTTTATAGAATGATATATTTGGTTTTGTTAGTAATTACCTGTTTCATTCGTCTTCTTCAACTGGGCTAATATAATTTCTCTTTTTTGTTAGCTGACACAATGAAGATATGTTTTATTAGAATGAATTGTTATATTAATTTAAGTAATATATATAATATATTACCTTTGATGTACTTTCGTAATCGCCCGTATTCGAATCTCATGTTGGATTTCCTCGAATTGTTTTAACTATGTAGTACTCTTTCGCCATTATCAAATTAAATTTGTTGAGCTTGAGAGTGAATTTGAATTTTTTGGCAATAATATTTTTAAAAATATCATTAGAATCATTTGTTTGTTCCTCAAAAAATACGTAAATCTAATTAGCATCGTTTGTTTGTTCCTTAATTTTTGTTTCAATTTGTGTAAGTGGGAACCCAAACAGTTTTTCTGCGACCTTGTCGAAAAGAAACAATGTTGTTTCTTTCGTATAGTCTTGTACGTCTATTTGAAGTTATATCTAAAAAAATTGAATCATTAAGTAAAGCTATATTTATTTCGTCCTAATATATATTATATAGTTAAAAGAGTTTAATGATACTTACTCAGGAAGAGGAAATGCATTGTCAGTCTCGCAGAATTTACATTTGTATGATTCTTCAAGCTTTGTCAATATTTTGTTACAAACTTTGCATGCCACGTAAGACCAGCCGAACTTATCGTTGACACGAATAATAGTTCCTACAATTGATACAATATTTACCTATATAACCACATTAAAACTTAATATCTAAAATATAAAGCTAATAAATTATTGAAAATAATGTACATTACCTCATCTTCCGACTTTGACCTCATGTGTTTAATTTCTGAAATGTTTAGGATAGTAGTTGATGCGTTACTCGATTGCAAATTATGAGCAGTTCAATTGTTTAGAATTTGAGCTTTTGATTATAAAAGGTGAATAAATTAAATTGGATAATATATTTGTTTTATTTTTTTATTAATTAAAGAAATTACCTTCCAATTATTGCTTGAATCTCAGGTACAGTGATGTTAATATATGTCTTCATCGCATTTGTTGACGTTAGATATAAACCTGTCATTTAAAAGTGAATGAAGGGAAAATTTCAACAATATAAATTTGTTATTAATAATACATGCGTACCTCTGAATTCTTTAACATTGAGTGATTTAATCACAATTGTAATCGACAGTTCTGTTACATCTTGCAAATTGTCGTTGAGACTAATTGTTGATTTTCCCCACAAAGTGATTTTCACTTTGTTGTTCGTGTATTGAATATATTTTTCAATAAAGAAATGTTATGTTAGTTTAATATATATATATATATATATGAATAGAAAACATAATTGATAATTTAAAAAAGTTTTAATACATCGGATCAGAGATGTGAATGTCTAATTTCTTGACACTATTTCCACTCAAATTCAAGTATTCGACATAGCTTCTCCCGATAAGAATGCCACATGCATCTGCAAAAAAAATTCTATGCATTATGTACGACTTACGTTATCTAATTTATAAATAAGTTTCTAAGGATAAGAAATTTGTTAAAAATTAACCTCTGAGGTTTTCCTTGTTCACGATTTTGTATTTGAGTGTACCGTACTCAACGAATTCAAATTTATGTAACGAAATAAATGACATGTTATTTTTCACTTCTTCTACATTTGTACCGTCTTTGAAATTTATTACACATGGATGTGTTACACATTTGTATCCTCTGTTGTTCGCGGCAACTTTGAAATTGGAGATTTTGTAAATTTTTGCTTCTTCAATTAAGGATGCAAATTCCTCAACTTCATCCTTCCAAAAAATTCCTTGAATATGATTATCCTATTTGAGATATGATATAATCATATTAGATCACCCAATTGAATACCGCATCAGTGGAATTAAATTATATTTGATCAGTTCAATCGCAATTGAAACGAATAAATAAATAACCTAAAACTTTTTTTGTTAAAAGTATAAAATCAGAAAAATCATATTTATATTCCCAAAGTGAAGCTTATTTTACGTGTATTCATTACTTTATAATTATATTTAATTTCTTTTAACTTATGGTACGTATAGTGAAAAAGTGTACAAAAATGTAATAATTACATCTCGTTTCGATTAATTTTTTCGATTCTCCCTTGCACTATTTCTCGAGTGATTTAACTTTAGCGAACCTTGCATCGACCGAAAAATGACTCCGAGGAGAGTAGGACATCATCATCGCCACCTCCTGCCCTAGAACAAAATCGATCCTACATATTGGTAGAGTCGTAGTCTCATCGCTGCTTACCTTCCGTAAGGACAGTACCATATAATCACCCTTTCATTGTCTTAAATTTTTTCCTGATTGTTTGTTACATTGTTTTAAATATATTCTAACACATTTTCTGTAGCCTTTATTTAGTTATTTGTTGCCTTTTTTTGTCAACGATTATTGATCAAAGAAATTAACCAGTTGAATACCAATTCTGATATAACTTATGGTGCGTAAGGTTTTCAGAAGCACAAAACAATCAGTACAACTATTTGAATAATACTTATAAGCAAAAGCAAATAATATTTCCAGAATGCAGTTATGTCAAGCCTAGTTTCAGAAAGATTTTTTGGGGTTGCAAGTTGTTAATTCCGTTGTTTACATACAATTACTATCAACCCCATCTGAATTTTCTTGTTTGAATTACGATTTCTTAATTTTCATTCAACATGAACCTCACAAAACACCTCCCTGATATACCAAATTAAAACAAGAGTCTCATATGGTTCATTCTTAGCATCACTATCGAAAACCAATTATTTACTAATAACTTATTAGGCTGGCGTCAAAATTTTATATTAACTAATATTTTTAACCAAACCAACTGAAAAAGCATCCACAGAGTTTATATAAACATAAACTGAAATGAAATACAATTATTTAACTCTCGGTTCAACATAATACAACCAAATCGAATGTCGCACAAAAAAAAGCGGTAAAAGAATAAATGAATATAGTTGGGCTATCGTCTCGAATGTTACTACAATGCTTCCTATCTAGATCACAAGAATAGAAGCGTCTAAAATAAATCGGCATGCATCCACAGCTGCTGTAGCGAACGTCTGACACGAAAGAATCATCATCCAGGCATCCCTGTGTCTGGACACCTAATATATATACATATATAGAAAAAGAGGGGGAAAATAAAGAAACGGGTCTGAGCCCGAGTTTTGAAAATTATTTAGCAAGTTCATTAATGTCATATTTTTAAATATGAAATCTCTCATATTTAATTTGGTATCACAGTCTCATGATATATACATCACCCATCTTCTAATAGTGCACCCCTATCGCATACCTTTTAAACAACCTAGTTAAGCTACCCCTCCTAATTAATCTGTTCACCCATCCTCTAAATTTCTCATAACTATCACTTACCCAACATTATATAATATAGGTTATACCGTAAGCTATCACATAAGATTTTTGTTGAAATCATCATCAATGTGCTATATATAGTTCTCATTTCTATATATAACTATACCGTTCATAATCCATAACTTTCACTAGTTTAAAATACCATTTTCACTTTAGTATATAAAATCTCGTATATATAATTCTCATTTTAATATGCGATTACATTGTATTAATCCGGATATAAGTCTCCCGGAAGAAGAATAAACCCTTATTCATTTTACTCTTACACAGCCTAAAGCTATATGATATCTCGTCTTCATATACAAGTAATATACTATACGCAACAAGTATAATTATACCTATCACAATCATAAGTATAATAACCATCCCATCGAGCGATAACTTGAAGATGCAGTCTCATAGTGCCTATCTGAATCCGGGTTTACTAATTTAACCACGGTACCAAGCCAGACTCACTCATGGTCATGGTAAAAATACATAACGGTGGAGGCGGTTATGTTCCCTCATGCAAGTGAAATACACACATCGCACTCGTATACGGGACGATATGACATGGGGATATACTCTCCTTGTTCCTCAAGCTAGGGGATTCAACCAAATCGTGCAACCTCCCTGGATCGCAGTAAAGAAATATATAATCTGGTTGTCCAACCCTATGCCCGGGGAAGCCTGTGGAACCAGCCTCTAAGATACAAATATACCAATCACACATAGATATATTTATTTTTGTACCATATCATATATATACTTTAACAACTCCCATATATATATAATATATCTCACTTCTCAATATTTTATGGCTATAATTTCTGAACTCTTATGGCGATAGCCAATAACCCGAATGTTCCCGTTCATAATAGTATAAAAGTATTCGCACACTTACAATACTAAACTTATAAGTATTTTCTTACTTAATATATAACTCGCACCTTAATCACTGTTAAGGATTTCTATATAATCTCGAATATACCAATTCATAATAATCAAATAAGTATAATATCAACTTATCTTAATTCCATAGGTATCGCATCACCTATAATAATAGTCGTCAACAGAAGTACCGGATAACCGCGTAATTATCTTGAGCCCGTATCCTAAATTCCATTCGAATCGCATCCTAGGATTTACTCAATTATAATCGGCCCATATTTATTCTAACCACATAAATATATCTACATATGCTTGTCAAATACTTCCCGTGAACATTATTCATACATGCATTAAATCCATATCCCAGATTGTACACAAAATTAACCCGAGATTCCCTCTTTCGAGCCATGGTTTACTCACCCTCAATACCATTATCTAGGAGTCCTAATATCACTTCTAGAATCCCCTAAATTAATCTCCAAATAATTTTAGCCTTAATTATCCCAATATCAGGTTTGATTTCTAGTTAACGATTTCGATCTCGGATAACCTTCCGTAGAAAAATCATTATAAATTAGAAAAAATTAGAAAAATATGCGGTCAACGCCCACTCGACCTTATCGAAAATATCTACAAATTTAATTTTTTGACCAAGAGACGAATCGATTCGGCTCATGGACCAATCAATTCGTAAAGGACGTTGAGTTACTATTCATCATCTTCTCCAAAATCCCAAATATCAACCCAACCTCCATTCTTATGGTTTCTAATCTCAACCAACATCACCACAATTATCCTAGCACTGATTTGTAACTAACAGATCAATTTATTTATAGTATTAAACCATTTCTCTTGGATTTAAATCCTAAAACCATTAAAGCCGTAGTTTTATTATTTCTCCAATTTCAATCCATATATGTATACCATTAACATGGTTTTAACACTAGAAATCATTAAGAGTTTACAATACATCAATTTGTAAATTTAAACTCAAATTTCCCAAATTTATTTTAAGGGTTCTAACCCAAAATTATATAGTTTACCAGCTATAATATGATATACACACACCCAATTAAATAAAGCAAGTAAACACTTGCCTCGTGGATAAAATCCGACGACCTCGAGTCGAATCCGGCGGACTTTGGAACGAAATCCCCTTTTTCTTCCTCTTTTTCTTTCCTCTCTTCTTTTTCTCTTCTCTTTCTCATTTTTTCTTTCTTTCACTCCCTCTATCTTGCCTTATAAGAGAGAAAATAAAGGCTTGTCCTTATAAACCCAAAAATTACTCGTTTACTCAATTGTGAGTCCCTACTAGTCCAAAAGTCCCCGGAACTCAAACACTACTCCCAGGTACTCTATTCTGACTATCTCGGCCATTCTGAAACCAACCGTGCACTAAAAATTTTCATCTGAGTCACTTAACTAAAATTCACTAATTAAACCCAACACATCTCACTACGCGTTTTCCAATTAAAATATTATCCTTTGTCGCTTTACCCAACTGCGGCATGTAATTAAAATAATCCAACACGTATACTTAGTCCCATAAGAAAATATAACCCATGTAAATAAAAATCCGACACTTGCAAACTAATATTTACTACTCACTTTAAATTCTCAATTCATCAAATTATATTCATAAATTCCAAAATGACTATTTATCGAAATTCCTCAAATTACCAAATTACACCTATTTTTGTAATTTTAAATATCTATAAAAGTACGGGGTATTACATTCTCCCCCCTTACAATGAAATTTCATCCTCGAAATACAGATACGACCGGTACTACCAACCTAGGATCCCTAATCACATTTCATCCTGCACACATAAGTCGAAAGGTACTAACCCAAATGGTACCCTACCATATACTCGTTCACGGTAACCACCTATCTCAAGGCTTATTTTGTAATCTACTAGCTTAACAACAAGCTTAACCAAACCTCTATATGCTACAACATTACCTCAGTTGTAAGATTAACTATAACCGCATATAAAGAAAATGAGCTTTTAATTGTCGCTATAACGTATAGATCCCATCGGAGAGCCACGACTCTAGAGTCCACTCATCTACAATAGGAAATCGAATTTCCCTCAAAAGGAAACTACACTAATGCTTGACTATTCCCGTTAGTCTTCCTGCTTAACTTAGGTGTACTAACTCTTGTTGCACCTACACCATTGGGTTATCGCATGCCTCCTACGGCGTTCAATCTAAACCATAACTGCTCAAAAGCATATTCTTCAGCTTTATCTTCTATTTCTGGCGACATATAAAACTAACTTAACAGGGTGCCTATACACCTTTTAATCCGTGCCTCCTTGCACAACCATTATAAACGTCCGACACGTAACACTCTCTATAATGGGACTCATTTCCTCAGCCTGGTACTAACACCTGGGTATTCCTAACCTGAATAATTCAAAATTCAATTCTTCGTATACTTGGAAATCCAATCCTTCTTAAAGTTAACCCGCCAATCTTCTCGTGGTTAACTCACTACAATCTTTCAAAAATATCTCCACATGACCCGCTGGCCTTACTTCATCGAAGTCCTAAGATCAATGTATTTCCTACACACGTAAAATGAGTACTCTCCTAACCATGTCCCTAGTGCCCAAGACCTCTATCAAATTTTGACATTTGCTCGATTTCATGCGTGGGACGTCTCGCAAAGTGAAATCTAAACAAGGAACCCTCCCATTACACTACTCCCTCGCATCATCGGTCATCGAGATATAACAGCCTATGGCACACCAACAGGACATTCTAAATCCTATCTTGCTAACCTACTTACATACTTCTACCACTATGTCCTTCCATCTTGGCGAAATGGAAAGTCTAACTAATCAGGGCGCCTACTCTATGCAAAAGTGTAACGAACATCATACCCAAAACATATTTCCTCTGAATTTGCCTTTTATTCAAGGCCTGGCTATAAGCCTCCAATCAATTTCCTTTAGCTTGTCTCACCCACATACTTGAGGTGAGAGAAACATTTCCAGTGCTTTTCCATAGCACATCTTCTTTCATTAGCCTTTAATCGTCACATGACCCTCAGCTAATTTATCATCAAAACCGACATCCAAACATACAATAACATCTCTCAACTTCCAGCGTCGTTAAGGTTCATGCATGGAGTGTCTCGCAAGAGAAATCCAAATAAGGAACCCCTCCTATACACTACTACTTAACTTTGTCGGTCGTGGAGGTATGTCAATGTAAAACATAAAAAATTATAAATCCTGCTTATCACCATGCACTTAAATCATGCTAGTGAAACATCTACTCACCGAAGTTCCATTTAAACACGTAATAAAGGCGATCTCGACCTGTATCCAAGTGAGATATCACAGCAATAACCCGTTCCACCCTGGAACCGCAGATACAATAGTCTGTAATCATTAGCCTGTTATTGCTCTGATAATGAAATAACATTACTTTTACAATAGTACTATACTCGTATAACACACACAAAACCAGCACGAACAAGACATAAATTCAAAATATCGACACCTGTTTTTCATAATGAATGAAGAAAATGGAACCCCTCTATCGCGTAAAAACATATAGACTTACACTATATAATGTTACCGATGCTGCCAGTAAACTCGAATCACACACACGAAACTAGGGCTAATAAAATACTGTGATTCAATCTTGCCACACAGAATATACCTCCTTCATTCGAGGTGAAACTCATAACAACATTCTTACCAATTACCCAGGATGCTCCAAATGGTTCCCAGATATAGTACACTTGTCCAAACTGAACCAAAAGCTACTTTAATCAATGACCCATCTAGGCACCCTACTCTCGTCCTTTAACTCCAATCGGGAAAGATCAAAGTGTGTGGTTCTACGTTCCACAGTACAATCATTCCCTATCTCTGGCCACCCTGACCATGTTAAGGTTATTAGTATCTCAGACTTTATAACCTCGATACTAAAAATCACCCTTGTAGTTCCCTTAACTCCTTCGTCAAAAGTAAACTACACCACCGGCCTCAACTGCCCTGCTTCAACGAACCCCCGGGTGGATTTCCACCTGTGGGGTCTCATGGACACCAGCAATTCTAGTCTTTACCCTTGGACTTAATTCTTCAACTCATCCAACTCCATTCTCATGGAAGCGTTAAGATTAACAATATAAGAGGCACAACATCGCCCTTATATTCACCAGAAATCCGAGTAAAATTTCTATAAGTGTTAGCAACACTTACTAGGGAGCCTATCATTCCACTCAAGGACTCTCTCTTCAGTGTACCTACCTTAATTCGGTACAAAGTTCACTTAATCATATAACTCTTTATTCACTGTCGGCCTCTAATCGGTCCTCATAAGAATAATTCAGAAAATGCGTTCTCCTCATTTCTGATAAACCAAAGGAACTAACGGTTAAAACCATCCATAAGATTCCTCTATGAGCCAAAACATCCTTATCCCCCCCCCCCCCCAAATATGGTGACTACCGTTCCCATCAATTAGACATTGCTCCCACGAGTGAAAAAATTTCCTCAAATTTCCACATCTTGGTATTTCCATACCCTTCTCTAAGCCCAATCTTTTGAGCCTCCTACTTCCACTGAGTAATGCTACACTTCCTTCGCATGACTTAACTTCAACATATGGTACTTATCAAAGACCCTCTCAACTTTTCCCAATTCACTTAACTGGGTAGGTCAAGTTTAGCACAACCCTCTACTATAGTGGTACGTGGGTAGTTATAACTACGATACTTTAGTAATCGTTGCAGCAATCCTTGACAATCCCACATGGAGAGTGACCTCTGTTGCAGTCCTCGTCCCCAACTTCAACTTACAGCTCCTACTATGCCCCACCTCCTGCTGCCCTCATCACGGCCTTCCTTAGTCGCCCTTCCTCGATCATCACACGAATCTCGAATAAGCTCACAAAAGATTTACTATAATCTTACATAATGGCAGGAGAACGAAATCTCATAAGAGGAATCAACAATCCTAATTATAAGGATCTATATTAAGTCGAAAGTAACGTTGAAAGCGTAGTACGTTCGCACAGATTCCTAAAGACACTAGAACCTCATGCTCTGATACCATCTGTGATACCCCACCTAATAAAATACCGGGTGATCAATCCTATACCAAATTAAAACAGGAGTCTCATATGGTTCATTTTTAGCATCACTGTCGAAAACCAATTATTTACGAATAACTTATTAGGCTGGTATCAAAATTTTATATTAACTAATCTTTTTAACCAAACGAACTGAATAAACATCCACACAGTTTATATAAACATAAACTCAAATGAAATAAAATAACAGAACACTCGGTTCAATATAATACAACCAAATCGAATGCCATACAAAAAAGGCATTAAAAGAATAAATGAATATAGTTGGGCTATCGGTACGAATGTTACTACAATACTTCATATCTAGATCACAAGAATAGAAGCGTCTAAAATAAATCGGCATGCATCCACAGCTGCTGCAGCGAACGTCTGACTCGAAAGAATCATCACTCATGCATCCCTGTGTCTGGACACCTAATATATATATATATATATATATATATATATATATATAGAGAGAGAGAGAGAGAGAGAGAGAGAGAGAGAGAGAGAGAAAGGGGGAAATAGAGAAACGAGTCAGAGCCCGAGTTTTGAAAATTATTTAGCAAGTTCATAAATACCATAATTTAAAATATGAAATCTCTCATATTTAAATTGGTATCGCACTCTCATGAGATACACCTCACCCCTCTTCTAATAGTGCACCCCTATCGCATACCTTTTAAACAACCTAGCTAAGCTACCCCGCCTAACTAATTTGTTCTCCCATCCTCAAAATTTCTCATAACTATCACTTACCCGACGTGATATAGTATAGGTTATACCGTAAGCTATCACATAAGCCTTTTGTTAATATCATCATCAATGTACTATATATAGTTCTCCTTTCTATATATAACTATACCGTTCATAATCTGTAACTTTCACTAGTTTAAAATACCATTTTCACTTTAGTATATAAAATCTCGTATATATAATTCTCATTTTCATATGGGATTACATTGTATTAATCCGGATATACGCCTCGCGGAAGAAGAATAAACCCTTATTCATTTTACTCTTACACAAGCCAAAGCTATATGATATCTCATCTTTATATACAAGTAATATACTATACGCAACAAGTATAATTATACCTATCACAATCATAAGTGTAATAACCATCCCACCGAGCTATAACTCGAGGATGCAGTCTCATAGTGCCTATCCGAATCTAGATTTACTCACTTAACCACAGTACCAAGCCAGACTCACTCATGGTCAAGGTAAAAATACACAACAGTGGAGGCGGTCATGTTCCCTCCTGCAAGTGGAATATACACATCGTACTCGTATACGGGATGATATGACCTGGGTATATACTCTCCCTGTTCCTCAAGCCAGGGGATTAACCCACATCGCTCAACCTCCCTGGATCGCACTAGAGAAAATATATAATCTGGTTGTCCAACCCTATGCCAGGGGAAGCCTGTGGAACCAGCTTCCAAGATACAAATATACCAATCACACATAGATATATTTATTTCCGTACCATATCATATATATACTTTAACAACTCCCGTATATATAATATATAACTTCTCAATATTTTATGGATATAATTTTCGAACTCTGATAGCGATAGCCAATAACCCAAATGTTCCCATTCGTAATATTATATAAGTATTCGAACACTTACAATACTAAACTTTTAAGTATTTTCTTACTTAATATATAACTCGCACCTTAATCACTTTTAAGGATTTCTATATAATCACAAATATACCAATTCGTAATAATCAATTAAGTATACTATCATCTTATCTTAATTCCATAGGTATCGCATCACCTATAATAATAGTCGTCAATAGATGTACCGGATAACCGTACAATTCTCTTGAGCCCATATCCTAAATTCCAGACTAATCGCATCCTGGGATGTACTCAATTACAATCGGCCCATATTTATTCTCGCCACATAAATATATCTATATATCCTTGCCAAATACTTCCCGTGAATGTTATTCATACATTCATTAAATCCATATCCCGGATTGTACAACAAATTAACTCGACGTTCCCTCTTTCGATCCAAGGTTTACTCACCCTTAATACCATTATCTAGGAATCCTAATATCACTTCTAAAATCCCCTAAAATAATCCCTAAACAATTTCAGCCTTAATTCTCCCAATATCAGGTTTGATTTCTATCTAACGATTTCGATCTCGGACAGCCTTCCGTAGAAAAATCATTATAAATTCAAAACAAATTAGAAAAATATGCGGTCAACTCCCACGGGACCATATCGAAAATATCTACAAATTTTATTTTTTGACCAAGAGCTGAATCCATTATTATCATGGCCGAATTGATTCGGAAAGGACGTTAAGTTACTATTCATCATCTTCTCCAAAATCTCAAATATCAACCCAACCTCCATTCTTATGGTTTCTAATCTCAACCAACATCACCACAATCATCCTAGCACTGATTTATAACTAACACATCAATTTATTTGTGGTATTAATCCATTTCTCTTGGATTTAAACCCTAAAACCATTAAAGCCCTAGTTTTATGATTTCTTCAATTTCAATCCATATATATACACCATTAACTTGGGTTTAACCCTAGAAATCATTAAGAGTTTACAATGCATCAATTTGTAAACTTAAACTCAAATTTCAAAAATTTATTTTAAGGGTTCTAACCAAAAATTATATAGTTTACCAACTATAATATGAGATACACACACTCAATTAAATAAAGTAAATAAACACTTGCCTCGTGGATAAAATTCGACGACCTCGAGTAGAATCTCGCGGAGTTTGGGCCGGAATCCCCTTTTTCTTCCTCTTTTTCCTTCCTCTCTTCTCTTTCTCTTCTTTCTCTCTTTTCCTTTCTTTCTCTCCCTCTCTCTTGCCTTATAAGAGAGAAAATAAGGGCTTGTTATAAACTCAAAAATGACTCGTTTACTCAATTGCAAGTCCCTACTAGTCCAAAAGTCCCCGGAACTCAAACACTACCCCCCGGGCACTCTATTCTGACTATCTCAGCCATTCTGAAACCAATTGTGAACTCTAAATTTCCATCCGAGTCACTTAACTAAAATTCACTAATTAAACCCAACACATCTCACTACGCGTTTTCCAGTTAAAATATTATCCTTTGTCGCTTAACCCAACTGCGACATGTAATTAAAATAATCCAACTCGTATACTTACTCCCGTAAGAAAATATAACCCATGATAATATTAATCCGACTCTTGTAAACTAATATTTACTACTCGCTTTAAATTCTCAATTCATCAAATTATACTCATAAATTCCAAAATGACTATTTACCGAAATTCCTCAAATTACCAAATTACACCCATTTATGTAATTTTAAATATCCATAAAAGTACGGGGTATTAAAGATTTTCCATTCAGTGGGACCTATCTGAATAAACCTCAATCACAACTAGTTTCATCCTATGTCCATAAGTTAAACATCATTTCAATTCCTAAACCCAACAAACACTTTATTACCTCCCTATTTCAATTAATCTCTTTGAACCATGTCACTTCTACAAACTTGGTAAATATAGCATACAAAAGTGGTTGAAATGAATATTATTATAGTCCCAAGGAAAAATAACCAACAACCATATAAAATAACAAAAATTAATAGAAACAACATATTGAAGAAGTTTAGAAACATTATATAACTATTTTAATATATAAACTTTATTACTTACTTTATATAAAACCATTTTCTAATTCGATATTTGTAATTAATTTATATAAGCATTAATATTTAAGTTTTGTTATTTGTTATGATAGATGATGCTTACTATAATGAAGTTGTCAATTACTCAGTTGTCATTGATTATAAGTTTAAATAACCCTCCAAGGTCTATGTGACAATACAACTCTATTTTAGAGTGCAAATCCATGTTTATGCATATAAGTGTGAAGATGAGGTGAAATTTCTAGGAGGTTTAATATCCCAAATAAATCCCGCTTGTTGGTGTTGTTATCCAGTGTTAAATACTTCCAGTTTGACATTTGAGAAAACTGACCAACTTTCTACAATTTTAATATAACCCGGATACACCAAGTCCCAATTGGAGTTTTGCATTGAATTTCATGTCGAGTTGGTATTTAATACTGGCAATCTATTGGTAAATCTATGTATAAGACCGTGTTGTATGTAGGAGCATGAAATGGTATTCTAGATATATGGTCAAATACCTAGGCATTTAGTGGTATTCTAGCTATTGATGAATCTATGGAGAAGTGCGTGTTGGTAAATCTATGACAATATATGTTTTTTTCTTACTCTCATGTCCCTGATTTCCATATAATGTGTAAATTTGAACAAATTTAGAAGATAAAATCAGTATATCATCATGAGGTGAATAGTAGTGGGACATGAGTAATGTTCACGTATGTCTAAGTGTCAAGGGCTTACGTTATACATGAGAACAATATATAACTGGATTTTGTGTTATACATCAACTTTAGGAATAATGGATGTTCTAATTTGAAGTAACTGTGAACTGACCATATTCATCAAATAAAGAAATACTATAAAATAAAACCATATAGAAAGACTTTTGTAGCATGTAGAAAAATGATAAACAATCTGAACCCATATGATAATATTGAAATGTGTATATAAACATAACGAAGTGAGGGAAGACTACACTAAATTAGTTATAGGCATACATCTAAAATAGATCTAGAAAACCTTATATTGTACTTACAAAAGTGCATTTCTTTAAAGAATGCTTATATTAAAATTTATATGTTTTATACTTTTAGAACTAAAGGGAATCATCAGTGAGATTTCCTAATTCATATGCATATTAGTTAACACAATATGTTTTTAAATAACTTTATATTATCAAGCAGAATAAAGTATATAAACATAACGAAGTGAGGGAAGACTACACTAAATTAGTTATAGGCATACATTTTTGTACCACATATTAATCATTGATTTGGAGTTGTTGATCTTGTTTTGATTTCTTGCATACTATATAGCTATTTCAATACATTTGCTGTGGAAAGTTGATTGTGAAGTATTGACTGTCCATTTTGAGTGTTTATTTTTTTATTTTTAACATAGGCATAGTGTATTGAAGTGTGGTATGAGAAATATACGTATTAGTCATAGGCGTAGTGTATTGAGGGTGATTCATGTTCAATCTACATGAATATGAGAAATATACGTCAAATGTATAAGAAGTGTGGTATTAGTCATTAACCAAAAAGTGTTGTGAGCATGTGATATGAAATAAATGTGTGTAACAATAGTAAAGTTTAGTTACCAGAGTGTAAATCCTGGAAAATCTCGTTGAACATTATATTCTTAGTATAGTTTTGAGGTATTGCATCATCATTTCTTATTAGAATTTTCAGACCTGATCTCGATTTCACTCTTGGCATAGCTACATAGAGTTGTCCATGACAAAATATTGGATTGGGCAATTAAATTCCAAAGTTAGACAGAGTTTGTCCTTGACTTTTGTTTATAGTCATAACAAAACATAGCCGCAATGGGAATTGTCTTCGTTTTAGTAAGAACGGCCATTTCTTATCTGTTGATGTCATCACAATTCTTGGAATAAAAACTTTTGTCCCAATATGCGATCCAATAAGAACTCTAGCTTCAATAATCCAATCACTCATTTGAGTAATGATTAAACGTGTTCCATTACAGAGTCCTACACTATGATTAATGTTACGTAGTAGGATCACAGGGAAGCTAACTTTTAGATGGAGTTCTTGGTTAGGCAACCCATTGAAATTCGAGTTGTTTAGGAACTCCACAGGTAGCTGCATCTCTTCGTCGATCGTTCTTGCTGATGTTTTGCAAATAGAATCAGAACTTAGGTAAGTACGCTCCTCTTGATGAATTTTACAAAGAACAAACTTGTTTATATCGTCAACCACATCGTTAGTTGCTGTTAGAATTGCTGATGATCTCAAGTAATCTTCGTTCATAATGTTATCAACCAGATCAGGATGCGTGCTTTTGACGATTGATTCGACTGGATTTTCGGTATGCTCAAGTAGCAGATCATTTGGAATTTCAATCCATGTCTTCTCCACTTTGTCCTTGAAACAAGTAGACGGTATCGTACCATCTCCAATCCTAAGAACCCAACGTAAAAATTCATATGTGTCTTCTTTACGCATATTTTCTTTTAGTACAAAGACTTTACAATCCTTCCAAATTGAATAAATGTTTAGTGAAGCTCGAATAATATCATGTATTGTTCGTCTTTGGATAAGTGGTAATGTTTTCATGAAGTCTCCCCCGAGAAGAACCATTTTCCCACCAAAAATTTTATCGTTCGATGTTTGGTCGTCGAAACGAAGGATATCTCGTAATGTTCTATCAACCGCTTCAAATGTGTGACGATAATCCATAGGAGCTTCATCCCAAATAATTAGTGAGCATTTTTGAATCAGTTGAGAAAGGTTGATGCCTTGTCGTATTTCACATGACGACGATTCAGATATCTCAATCAAAATTACAAATCGTGAATGTGTTGTTCTTTCACCCGGTAGCAATAATGCAGCGATTCCAGATCTTGCTAGTTCTAAGACAATCTTACCTTCAGATCTTAATCATGTAATAATAATCTTGTATAAATATGTTTTGCATGTTCCTCCTGTGCCGTAAATGAAATATAATCCTCCCTTATGCTCATTAATTGAATTAATCACATTGTTGTAAACCAACAATTGATCTTGGTTTAAGCCCACGTGTAGTCTCTGGTGTTCAGATGCCATCTCAGCAATACCTTACGATGTCTCTTCATGAATCAGTTTATTTCCCATATCCCTTAATAAAGACTCATCAGGAAGCTGTAGCGGTTAAAAATCTGTCAAACTTCTGTTGTTACGACGCATAATTTGTTCGATTTCGTAAAGTGTGTAACTTTGTAGTGATAATCAGCTATGATCAACTGAGGAAATTGAAGTTTTTCCCTATGCATATAGAGAACATCTTCAGAAAGAATATGCCAATTTTGTTCCCAAAGAGCTAATGGGTCAGTAACCTCACAGAAAATGAGTACCGTAACAAATAATTCACGAAGTTGATTACCAGATGACCAAGTAGAAGCCTGGGATAGTGCATCATGCCATTCTTTATCATCATCTAGTAGACCCAATGCATAACACATTGCCTTGAAGGTCGGATAAGTTACCCCATTTACTGTTCTAATATCTTCGTAATTGTGGGGACCTCTTATAATGTTTAGTAACATTCGTAAGTAAAATCTCTCTCCTGAGGCCAGATGTGCGTATACAATACGACCAATGCAGTCTTCTCTTTTTCTTCTTTTCCACTCTTTGTACTTTGGTTGCCATACCCATTTAGTAGGGAACTCTACATATGTAAGCTCACGTGCATTCGGATGTTCAGAATTTATCCTCATCCATTCATTGAACATTATTTTCTCAACATCGATTCTGTTGATGACATTGTCTAACCTTTCAGAATCCTTAAATGTTATATTGTGTTCATTTGGTAAGTGGAATATTAATCTCTCTACTGTTATGATGCGATGTTGAATATCAAAATTAAATATCTTCCTGCGGACTCACGGGCAGATATGTACCTACAGTCGAGATATGATATAATCTCATCAATGGGTATAACATTATCTGTGCTTGTATTTTCATTTCTTGAAACATTTTCTTGCAATACAGCCCTTGCTTTATCAACACCCTTGTTGACATACTTAAAGAGATACTTAATATCTCCAGATATGGTACACAACTCGACATTAATGTGTGCATCGTATGTAATGATCAAGTCTTTGTTATGAGGTACAAAAAATCTATTATCGAGCCTAATTCCATTTTTGTCAATAACAGTGCCATTATCTCTCCTTTTGTAAACAAGAAAACCTTTTTCATCTAAAGATGTTTCCGATCCAAATGGCTTGGGGAATTTTTTTGAACAAATTCTTTTGGACATACATGGGGAGTTACGATTTGCTTCACCGCAAGGGTCGTGCATCATAAATTGGGAAACAGTTTAGAAGGCAATGAGATTATCTTCCTGAATTGGTAATTCAGTTGATATAATCGAATCAATTTGTGTTACTATTCGAGGCTTATTTTTGGGATGCAGGAATAATATGATATGAGCATGTGGCAATCCTCTTTTTTTGGAACTCAATAATGTAAATAACTTTAAAAAAATTAGAAATTAGATTATAATAAAAGTATAAAATAACTAAATATGAATAAAAATGTAGTTACAGGCTAAGATTGTGCCAAATAGCTTCCTTTCTTTCAAATCTTGCATGAAATGATCAATCTTTATTTTAAAACATCTCTCAATAATGTTGGGATGTTCATTCGCTTATTGGCCATGATTTAGTGATAGAAATTGGCTAATTTCTGACCACTTTGGGTTCGATGTCAAAGTGATGAAAAGGTCTGGGTTGCCAAACCATTTACAAATTGCCATAACATCCTGGAAACTTTGAGCCATGTACCTTGGTCCACCTGTAAAACTCGATGGGAGAACAATTCGTTTACCAACAGATGCAGGTGTTTTATCGCCTCTTAAGACTGCATCATCAAGGCCTTTGTAAAGCTCGAAACGCAACTTAGCTTGATTGAGGCTTATCCATCGCCCCTCTCTTCCTCTATACATGTGTACGTATCAACAATGTATTGTTAAAATTAATGACCTGAAAGACGTAATAAATTGGAATCGTTACGTCTTTGTTGTAGTTTATATGAATAAAATTCCCGTATAGTGACGTATTCTCTCTTTGTATGAAGATGACCCGTATTACTTGCATAATGAATGTCTACATGATATCCATCTTCACCATAGTAAAAAAATGATTGGATATTGCATTGACATAAATGATGGATGTAGCTCGCTTATTCGTTGAAATTAGTTAGACTTGTGATGAATGATAATGTCATGCCTATAATTAGTATTCGAAAGGTCACCAACTATTGAACTAGAAACCTCAGAGGCTTGAGGAAAATTATAAATAGGTGAGTCACCACGTATTGTACCCAGTAACCTTAGGCGTATGGATACAAAATCAGAATCTTTAAAACGATCACGGGCCATTCTAAAAACCTTTGTTAATTCATTAGTTTCATCAAACATTTTCATAAGTCCTTTAACAATTAAGGGATCAATGTTAGGGTTAATGCTTGATGATCGTATAGCTGATGTACGATTAGAAACCTCATCTTCAGTATCGTAGATGTACAATTGTGCAAATTTTGATCGTTGGCCTTCAATGAGGAGCAAGGAACCAATTTCGTGATGATTCTGTCTACTTATTCGATATACATATGGACCACCACCATTATTGTATCTATTATCAACGTTCCCTCCTATTGAGCTGAATGCAAACATTAAGTTATATGCACGGATATTGGTTCAAAATTTTGTTGAACGCACACCTCCTTTATATAATAGTAAATCTATAAGGAATAACGGTGGTTCCTTGGTCAGTGGTAGTTTTATTTTCCCAGCATAAGGAGAACTTAGGACATGATGGATTTTTATGTTTTTCAGTACGTTCCTTATACCACATAATAGCACCGTAAAAGCTACATTCCTTTGAAGGAGGACCAAAAGTACAGAGGACAGAGTTGTTACCTATAATATATTGCACAAAGGAATGTGAGTGCATCAAAATTTGGTAAACTTTTAAACACAATATTTACGTATTTTATACTGTCTTACTATTCATAGATGTAGTTGACGCTCTAGTCTTACGATATGAGCTGGTTGAAGGATGTTTCTATTTACCTGTTGTAAACAACCAAAATGTATATATTTGGTTATAAATATCAATGACTAGTTCGAATTAAATTTTATTTTTCAAAATTTTAATTCATACCAGATATACACATTTGGGGATTATTCACTGTTCGGTTGGGGATGAATTCAAAGGAATTTGAATTCAACAGGGCACGGGTTTCCCATTCTAATGAGTAGCCACAATATACACCAATGTTTGGATTAGGGTCATAGTTTGGTGTAGAATTTTTTGTGGAAATAGACCCATTTGCATTAACATGGGTTGTAGAAGAAATTGATTTTACATGTGCGCTCCTCGATAAGGTTGAGTCAACATTTATTGAAGCACATGAGTAGGTAGAAGGTCTAGTTCCAGACAAATGGGATGAAGAGGAAGGCTTAATGAACGTGTTTAATGGCGTCAAACTGCGTTAGAGAACAACAGCCTCCTATACATCCTAGCGACTCTACATCATTCAGTATATTCCATCTATTAAAAAGATGAATATGAATTTAACAAGGATGACATACATATAACGAATTTGAGACAAAATTTTGAACAATACAATATTTTTACAAAAGTTTTTTACTAACAAACTATTAATGAGGTATATATTGAAAGCTACTAACTTTTGACTTATTTAATAATTACCTAACATACAGTACAACGGGTATAGCTTAACAACATAGAAAAATTTCAGTACAATACAACAGTAAAGCATAAAACTATTGATTTTCATTAGTTATGAACCATGGAGAATAATGTAAAGAAATTGAAAAAATGGTTGTAAAGATAAAAAATAAAGAATAAATATATTATAGATTCGGTCAGAATGAGTATATATGGAGTTATAATGAATTTTGGCATCGTATAGTGGGGGGAGAGGACCTGACTTCCTAATCCATTTCGATCTACTTATCATGTTGCGCAATTCTGTCTTAAAATCGTGGATAGGCTCGTTTTATAGTATGGAATGTAAGGAATATTATTTATTGAGAGGATTTTTGAATAGGAAATGCATATTTCTAAGGTTTCTACTAAGATTTTACTGTGTATAAATTCTTCCTTTGAGGGTTATTCAGATATTTATGACTACAAACATGCTTCATTTAATGGATTAACTGAATTCAGGTAGTGGGAATGGGAGGCTATGTCTAAATTGATCTCTAACCTTTATAAAAATGTAGGACCTGAGTACTTTATATTGTTTATGTTTAATCAGGTCAGGTCCGTAAAAATATTTAAATACTAATACGGGCACATATCAAATGACCATATTAGCAGTTTAGATTTACAATGAATATGTTAAAGATTTTGCACTAATGCAGATTCAAAATTCATTCAGCTAGAAGAGAAACAATTGTAATTGCAATTAATTATAAATACCAGGGGCTATATTGGGATGCTCATTGATGACTTAAGAGATTAATTACAAATTAGCCACCTCCGGCAGGGGTACTGAACTGACATTAACACATGATATTTTTGTATTACATCAATGTCGATATATACCCTAACATATGTAGACAACAGAGAAAGTCAAATACATTGAAGAGCTACATAAATTTAAGTAGTTGTTCGATGTTTGTTAGCTCAAAAGTTAGTTATACATAGAAATTCAAATTACTAAAATTGATTTCAGACATGATTATCGAAAATCCATAGATCAGAAAATTCAATGATTTGAAAGATAGATATGTTAAAATTCACAACTCTATGAACAGTAACCCAAATTCCTATATATAAAGTAAAATTGGGAAAAACAATAATTTAAAAAGTTTTGAAAACGAAATCTTTGAACCATTAATTGGCTCATAGGAGAGTTATAAAATCAATCCAAATGCCAAAAAAAGGTAGACAATAAACACTTCTTGTTGACATCATCATAAATAATCAACACGACGTATAATGACTAAAATAATGATTTTACAGCCAAATACATCCAAAGAAAATAAGTATGTAAATCTATTGTTAATATGAAAATGTATAAAGTTTTTGCAAATTTTAAACATAATAATTATTTACGAATGTTTCCCAAAAAAGAAATATAGTTGATTCATATATCGAAAATAGTGAAAATTTGAATTACCTATTAAAAGATAAAACAGTCGAATTAAATTATTTAAATGTTTATTGGAATGGTTGAAGGACGATAGAATGTAAGATTATGACGTCTATGTTTAGATAAAGTAAATGGTATAGTAAATCGAAAACAAATACTGTAACGTGTCTACATTTTAGACTTATAAAAATCTAAATACAATACAACAATAAAGCATAAAACCATTGCTTATTGATTCCTTCATTGTTTATTACAATAATTGAAAAACGAAACATAGTAAGGATAGGACATTCATGTCGACAAAATGTAGATGTTTATAGTAAACGAAAACAAACGCAATTGTATTTTAAAAAGTAAAATAAAGTATTATCCCAAACACCTAGCGATGGAATACATATTGAACTCTAGCAATTCATTTAATGAGCAGATGAATTCTCGGACGGATCAAATTTGAATGAAGTAGAGCCATCGCGGATTGCTAATAGTTGGTCATAGTAGTAGCTGGAATTTTGAAGATGATCTAACCAAGTAGAGAGGTTGATGAACTCAGCATGGGATCTTCATCATCAAATTCAATGACGTGGACTCCAACGGATTCATCCTCAGAGTTGGGATCTAGATCAATGAAAGTGACGGAAGTAGGACATTGTCCTTCAATAGGCATATTTGTTGATACATGCAATTTGTGGATTAGTGAACTGCGTATAGTAGCCTTTGATTTCTCTATATTTTCAAAGTTAACAACATTTTCTTCTTTGTTGTAAATTTGAATGACAGAAGTATTGTCTAAGGCCTTTAGAACAGAATAAATTTATTTTGCTCGTGATTGCTTGGCCTTGGTTTGGAATTGAGAGATGGGTGATTGAGGAGCATACATTCGACGACGTGAAATACATCTTTGTTCCCGAGGACTGCTTTTGTCCACGTCGATAATTTCCTGCCGTGAGAACATTAAGTCAGACTTCAGGAGAATTTCACGCTCATTGCGAACCAAACTTATCCTAAATTATTTATAAATGCGAAAAATAAGTTAGTCGGAAAGGATTATTCTTATTAGATAATGGGAAAAATGAATTGAGATAAAGGTTTCCTATGTGTATGATGTTAAATGAAATTGAGAATTTTGTCAATTATATTATGAAAATCAATGATTTAAGTAATATTAATATATGTATTTATACAATATACTTTAGAAGGCAATGTCACAATTGATTTTATGAAATATCATAAAACAAATAAATGTAAGCAATGAGCTATGGACCAAAGTAGTATTGACATTGGGTGACTTATCTTGGATTTCATTGTAATTCCAAATCTTAGATTACTAAATATATTTGACATAATAGAAATTGGGTATTATTTTCTTTCATATTTTCGTCAAATATAACTTAATATAATGTTAAATTGCAATTTAGGAGATGGATTGTATCTGTATGCTCGAGGGTAAGTATTTTCAATTGTTTCTTCAAAGTGTAATTGATAAAGTCCAAATACAAAGTAATTAATGCAATTAATTCAGTAAAAAAAGATAATAAAATTGATTTGACGATTTCTAATCATTAGCATATACTACTAGTGACGAATAAAAGAATATTACCAACGTTTATAAATTAACATAATTAAAAAATTAAACAACAAAAGTAGGAGGAAAATAACATAGTTTTTTTCTTTATTAAAAAATTAAACAACAAAAGTAGGAGGGAAACAACCTACTTCTAAACTTATTGCTTTAAAAATTAATTCCTAAAGATACGTACATGTTATAAACTAATTTCGCATTGAAATTTTCAAAATATACAAATTGGGAAAAAAAGATATGAAAAGGCAACATCATACGGGAGACCAAAGGCCAATTATAAATTTAAAATTTTGAAAATTACAATCGACTAGGATACACTTTGAAGAGAATATACATTTGGGTTGAAAAAAAAATACACATTTCTAAATTAACTTAATTGAAAAATTCAACAACAAAAGTAGGGAAACAAATACTTTTAAAAATATTGCTTTACAAATTGAGTCCTAAAGATAGTTTGGAAATTTGAAAAATAAACGTAAATTTGGGTTTAAAAAAATTCCAGCATTTATAAATTAACATAATAAAAAATTAAACACCAAATGTAGCAACAAAACACACTGCGGTTAAACTTATTGATTTAAAAATTATTTTCTAAAGTTCCGTTAAATTCATAAATAGATATCGTATTCAAATTTTCGAATAAACCAGATGGGCAAAAAAATAGATGAAAACACAACATCATACGGGAGACAAACATACGAATATAAATTTTAAATATAACAAATTTAAACAATAGAAGTGGGAAGATACAGACAAACATACGAATCTAAATTTTAAATATAAAAAATTTAAACAACAGAAGTGGCAAAATGGAAGATACAAAGATACCTTCAAACTGAGTGCTGAAATCTTCTTCGGAAGGAAAGACTGCAAAAATTGTAAATTGATTTGAAATCTAAATCCAGAAATGAAAATATAGTTATTAGAGGAGAAAAAAATTCGGTATAATAGAACTTACAAACGAATGATGTTAGGTTATTGTGAGGTTCATTTGGGAACAACTTGCCCTCTTTATATACGAATTATTTGGGAAGTCGAAGGACATATAATAAATTCAATTGCTCATCTTTCGATTTCATCTCTAACCAATCGACGAATCTGCCGTCTAATATGAGAGTTGCGATTTCAACCCTTTTCAACTTGTAAACTGGAACGATTTTCATAACAGGTCGTCTCATACCAGGTATGGGATTTCCAAAGTTTTCACTTTCGAAACATTGATGTAGGAGAGAGAATGAAGTAGAAGGTTAAACGTTTCCTATTTTGCGTTCAAACGACGTTTCAACGACAATAGTAGAACTCTTCTCCAATTCAGAACACTTAATAGAACTCTCAATTTATTACAAATGACACGTGGCATCCTCAAACGATTTCAGGCAACAACTTTTATATAGTTATATAGATTTCAAAAGTTCAAAGGTTACATATAAAGCTTGAGGGGTACATTTAGTTTTTCAAATGCTCATAAAGCATTCGCCTTTGTTATGTTTACATAAATATGCAAACATATCTATTTAGCGTATTTTATAATGGGACATATACCAAATAGTCCCTCGAACTTTTTTTAATACACGTTTAGTTCAAATTTATTTATTTTGTACCAAAATAAAAAAACTTGAACTAAATATGTATTAAAAATTATTTGAGCGACTTTTTGATATTTGATCATTTTATTAATACTATACATATATATATATATATGACCGAATATAAGTAGTGCACGTGGAAAAAAATCTCAGGTTACATTGTTTAAATTTTCATTACATTGACAATGCCAATTCAACATTCTCTCTCTCTCTTCCGCCAAAAAATTAAAAAATAAATAACCCCTCCTTCCTCTACTGTCTTCCCGGAGATTGATTCACCTGCAATGTTAGCACTTACAGCCGCGTATATACGGCAAAGGAGTCGGCCTCCTTCCCACATGCCCTTCTGTACTCTCTCCTCTAAATGGCTTCAATCTCACTGATATTTTTTACACAAAAGAACTGTTAAAAGAGACAAATGGTAAAGTAAATTTTTTTTGTAAAAAGTAAAAACCCCATTTGACTCTTTCGATATAAACAAGAAAAATAGAATATGAACAATGCCTGGAGATGTTCTAAAGGGCTTTTTTTCTATTAAAGTAATGCATGTGATTGGGTATGTGTCCTACATCTTGATTATCTTCACCCATATTGTAAAGCAAAAGCAATTGCATTACCACTTCCTTCCTCCTCTCAATTGCTTGTTGAGCACAATTGTCCTCAATTTCTTAGCCATACTGTAAAGCAAAAGCATTATCCCCACAAACCTAATTATCAGGTTTAGAGTGAGCGCGGGATCTTACAGTTGCCATATGCAGTACCTCTTACGGTTGTGTGAACGTAACCTCATCCACCTTGACGTTGCTAAAAATTAGTCTAAAATCGTTGGGCAGGCTACAAGAGATTATTTGAGTCTCCCAAAGGCCCTGGAGCTTTTTCAGAGGATTATTTAAAGCCAGTGGAGAACCAACAGGAAAAAAAGTAACATTAGTAGGGGAAAAGTGTCTTCAACAAGATATTTTCTTATATTGTGAAGTTAGTATTTCAGAACAAGTTTTTTTTTAATGTAAAATAGTGAAATTTAAGACTTAAGGCACTAAAATAAATTAATAAGTCTCTTACTAGAGTAGTAATTGTGGTGGTGGTAGTGGCGGCGGCGGCGATAGTAGTAGTAGTGATAGTGGTAGTAACGGAGAATATATTTTTACTCTGTATGCTCGGAATTGTAATGATGAAGAGTATAGTGGTTGATATCGTATAGACAAAATTATGTATGATTAGTCATAATGAGAGCTTCGCTCTCTATTCCGGACGACAGAGCAAACTAAAGGCAGCAAAGAGAGAAATCCCGCATAATTCTTGCCTTTTCATGTGGAGTCCAATTTTGACCTCGTAGGATATTATTAAGGGATTTTGGATCGCGATATGGGCTATTTTCATGGCAGAACAAAAGATTATGTTGACTAATATTGAACTTCTCACTCCATTCTTGAAAACTAATGAACAATTGGTCATTGAGGAGAAACTCGGAATGAATGAAAATTTGTAATCATTATTTTTTATATCAATACAAGAATCACCCATATTTACATGTGGGCGTAAACCTCTAAGTTAAAACACAAAAATATTATTTTGCATGGTGGATGAAGGTATATAAAATTGGCAAAAGAAGAATTCTTTAAGGCGACAAAATATCTATCTTGATTAAATATTACCCATGGTTTATAGATGTTAGGCATCGACCATTATTGGCAAAATATAGCTAATGCGTGTCAACAGTAGTACCCAAATTGTTATTTGTGTTGGGATTGAAAAACCATTAATTCCAAAGTCCAAGGTAAAAATGAAGTACTTGGTGACTAGGGCCGGCAAAATGGGTTAGAGAAGATGACACCGCCCACTTTCACCCAAAAATTACTATGACAGGATCCATTAATTGAAGCAGCGGGTCAAAATGGTTTAGTATCCCATTAAGTCGGTTTGAGGCGGGTTAGTCGCGGGCAAAATACGGGTTAAAAGGGGGAATCAAAGGAGAAGAGGGGGATTGGGATGAATAATGTTTTTTATCTCTAAGATGTGGGCAGTTTTATAGCTTCTGGGTTTAGAACTTTTGGTATAGTTCTAAACAGATTTTAGCTTCTGGGTTTATTGAACCCGTCGAGGAGAAGAGGGCGTTGGATAAGGAAAGGTTTGACCCGGAACCTACCCGGTTTAGCTCGAACCGAATCCGACCCAACAGACATGCTGATCCATTTTGAAACCGTCCAAATCTGACCCGAACCATTTTCGAACCGCCCACATTCGCCCGTAACCGTCCATTTTGCCGGTTCTATTGGTGACCAAGTAAATTTGATGCCCAAGATGGAGTACTTGGTGGCCAAGTGAACTTGGTGCTTAAGTTGGAATGTTTAGTGTCCAAGCATACTTAGTGGCTAAGTTATAATGGGTAAGGCATATAAATTGGAGGCTTGGGTTCAAGTTATGTGTGCACGAACAAATGAACACCAACTTGAAAGATTTGGGCATTCTCATCGTATGTTCCAAAATATAAAATTATTGTGGCTGAAAATTAAGGGTCCAATTTGTGTAAAATTGGTTAATTTGAAAATCAATTTTGAGTATATCTATTGAGCTATTTTAAATGAAATTTATGAGCCTTTTTGTGGTGAGATTAATATTTAATAGTCTTCAAATATTGTGTGGGGGTTATTCTGTGAGAAGAAATATTATTTTTGTAAGAAGGGAACAGAAAGTCATTTCATTTGTAATCTTCTTTTATTTAGTGACACGTCTCACCGGTGGATGTGGCCAAATTGATTAACCATGTAAAATTTGTGTTCTTCATCTCATTTCTAATTTTCTTTATTTAGATTGCTATTTTTGGAATGATTATTTATTGGCCACGATACCTTACTTAATCACTATATACCATGCTCTTGCACAGAGTTTGATAGTTTAATAATTGCGTACCAAGCCTCTAATTTAGTTTGGGGTTTCACTGGTAGATTGGAGTAGATGAATTGAATGAAAATGACCCTTGTTCTTCATAGTGTGTCAATGGCACCATTTCTTAATTACTAGACTACTCCGGGTGAACAGTGGACTTATTTTTGAATTTTTCGTTAACACAAAAAATAGTGTACTAAAAACATATTATTTCCATTAGTTTTATTCTCTACAAAAGTGATATACCATCTATTTCAAGTATTAACTCATTCATTTATCTTCATCATATAAGATTTTTAGACATTCTCTAATTTAAACTGTATTGTATCTCGGAACAGATAAAGAATCCAAAAGAAAAATATAAAGTGTATAAAGAGAGAATATAACATGTTTGTAAATGGTCAAATATGTATTCATATATAATTTTATATATAATATTGCACTTGAGAACATATACCTTTCAAAGCTTGATTTGAAGTAGTCTGGAGCTACAGTTTCATGGGAAGATGTTTGCTATCCTATGGAGGAAGGTGAATTAGGTATAAAAAAAATTAATTATTTGAAATAGGGTATGTATGCTAAGATATGATTCGGATTTGGTTAGAAAAGAAGACTTTTTGTGGGTTGAATGGGTTCATTCAGTTATTACTAAAAATGATACCCTATGGACAGTTAAGCTCGCAAATGACTCTTCACGGACATGGAAGAAACTGTGAAAACCTAGAGATCAATTAAGGAAGCTAATTAATTATCATGTTTGTTGATTGAGTTAAAACCAAGCGTCGTGTAAATAGATTTTTCGTTGTCGTTGGTTTTGCACCTCGATACAAAAAAACTAAACTTTAACTACACATGTTTTATACGTAAAGTGGCGAGTTCGGGTATCGAATCCATCGAAAATGTTGTTTAGAACTTGATTGATTTATTACTTCTCAAAAAAAGTGTAAAAGATGATTTTTGATTTTTTAAAAGTTTTTATAATACAATTAATCTAGGCGAGTTTTTAAACTAAATTTATTAACAAACATAAAAACTATAGGTTGATGTGACCCCCTGCATATTTTGATATTGGAGATGGCCAGTCCCCGCTGTCAAATTATGCTAGGCGTCAAAATTAAAATACCATTCTTAACATGTGAAAAAAATATGAGATATTAAAAAAAATCCACAAGATATAATCTGAATTTTAATCTAATGAATATAAACATCCAAACAATAAAATTCATCACCGTGTTAACTCTAAAATAAAACTCAACTCCAAAAGATAAATTAATACATAAACGAATAACCAAACTACAAATCTCTAACTGAAAATCATAAACAATTGTGAAACCGAATGGCCCATCAAATTCATAAATAATTTTATCATATATTAAATGATGGAATGAAATAAATCTAAACTATTAAAGTGATAAAATAAAACTTCATCTCCACTCCACAAATCTCCAGTCCATCCTATGCAGCTATTCCAGTAACTATTCCTGAAATGTTAGTCAACGCAATGGGTCACAGCCCACCGCATGAATGCCAGATACTCCACCCAATTATCTGTGAATCCAAACATAAGCATCATACGTGATAAATATTATAATACATTATTTTAAATTACGCGATATAAGAACATGCGAGTAAAGTAAAACAATAGTAACTACCCACACAGCTAAGCTACCCCATTGTTCAAGTCCAATTATGTGATTAATTTATTGAATTAACTATAAACCTTTATCTTACTGAATTTAATTATTTAATTATTCTTATTCGTGTGACATCACTATAGTCAGACAACATTTATATTCGTCCTGCACATACTCTTGATGCACTTAATTTACAACACGTCACACCCATTCCCTTCACTATAGTCAGTCAACCCAATTTCATTAGCTTTGCATATACTCGTGACATTCTGTGCACGACTCGTTACTATAGCCATTCAGCCCAATTAGCGTTAGTCCTGCACATACTCATGACAACAACATACACCCACATCGCTATAGCCAGTCAGCCCAATTAACGTTAGCCATGCATATACTCGAGCCGAAATTCATTTTAATACCCGTTTATTATCTTAGGTATTAATTATTAGTTCTTAGTAATGTTGTCCTCTTCTTTATTAGCCTCGCCTTTAATTCGGGTATTAGAATAAAAATCATACATAGTCCCATACTTAGATATTACCAAACCATAAGTATTACCTAATATGTCCCCGAGAAAGAATACCTACCAAAATAATCAACTAGTCCCTCACTCCGGCTAACGGAATAAAGTAACATCATACTACCTAGCCCCACTAAGAAAAATGTCCAACCGAACGTGCACACACTCAGTAGTCTCATTCCTAGAAAGTGCCAATAACAACAAAGTCTACCTACTCATCCCATACCTTCCAAGCAACTTATAAAATAAGGGTAAAAGTATAACTACTCTCAAAGTCCCAACGTTCCCATGGCATCAAAATTTAATACAAACAATCTCCACATGAATCATATTTTAATTTATTACTATAATGTTTTCAATTAATCCTACTATTTCAATTTCATTCATCTAATCATGGAATAAATAAGTTCTACCAAATAGTCACACAAGTTGTCAAATTTTATAATTTCAATACAAGTGATATTTTACCAATTAACACATAATTCTATTTTAACATGTGTATTAACAACTTTACACAAAAATAATTCCGCTATATAACGTACACATCAATTTCGTCATTTTACGAGTCGAAATAATATTACAAGTTCATATTTTTAATTATATCATGTGAATCGTCCCATAATTCTACCAGAACCCAAGCATCTAATCTAAGAACATGATTGGTTCAAGTCTTAAATTCTATTTGTATATTTAATAAAAATATCCTCGATTTTTACTTTCACTTTTTCTAAATAATCTTTCTAAGTAATTTAAAAAAAAATAATTAATTAAGGTTGAGGCAATATTTAAAACATATAACACCTAAGGGAAACAATAGAAGTATTCATGCCTAATCAAAGTTGTCGAATATAAAATTTGTTGATATGGTTGTGTTGCTCTTAAAAAGTTAAAAAAGAAAGTCTCTTGGATAATCTTGAGAAAATATATCCGTTTGCTTCAAAAATAAATTTCAAAATCTTCTAGAGGTTAAAATTTTTATGAAAGAGGGGAGGTATTTTAGGAGAGAAAATCTCTTTGGAATACATTAATGTGAGTTTGGAAAAGTCCTCCCACGAGCTATCTTTAAATAGGTAAAAATGTGCAGAGTGGGGTTAAATAAATTAACCACCGACACTCTAATGAATTAACCCCGCAGATTTGATTAAATATTGAATCTATGATTTATCGAGTTTTACTACAATCTAGGCCCCACACAGGCTGAGATGTTATTACGCATGATTTAATATATTGCGTATACACCACATTTGATAAATTACAATAGACAATACTCTAGTAGTAATTTAATTTGTTCATTTAATATGCCACCACATATATTGTGACAAGTGGCACCATAATTGGACGCTTGGTTTCATAAAGAATATGACATGTGTCAAACCCACTTGAGTCACTTTTGCTATAAAAGGAGGATCCCCCCCTCATTTGAGGGATGATGGTCATGGGGGCAAAGTAAGTAGAGGAAATCTAACTCTCCTCCCCCACGAACCTCTTGTGCTCCGTCACTGGTTCAATAGTGACAAGAAGATTTTCATAGTTTCATTACGGTATATGGGCGTTTGAGAGGCGGCTAGCCGAATTTGGCACCCCCGCGCACTAAAAACACTAAAACCACCAAAATCGAGTTTTCTGGCGTAGCGTACGGACCCACGAACTATGCAGACTTTGATTCCACAAACGAGATGCATACGTAGGCGCCACAATGTTTCTCAAGTCTAAAACACGTTCAACGCGGTGCTTCCTCAAATATGCACTAACATCTTTCATTTGGCAACTCTGCTGGGGAGGTATTCATGATTCCAGTTACATAACGCCTCGTCCGCACATGGAGATCTCGGTGGTGGTGGAACACCATTCTTCAACAAAGATAAGTATTATTACTTTTATCCTATCATTTGCTTTGTTGAGATTCTGATATATCCTTTTTATGATGTATATCACAAATCATATTTATTAGAATAGAGATTAAATCTGTTAGCATTTATCTTCAACCAGAATATTTGAAATAAGCAGATGAAAAAAATATACGCATGAGTGATTCTGCTGAAATAAAAATTTATTGTTGTTGATTTTCAGCATTAGTTTGGTTAAAAGTTTTGTTAGCCATAGTTCTGGTCAAACAAATAAAGATATTATTTATTTGTGTGTAGTCCACGAATAAAATTTTCGTAGATTTTAATAGTTTGCGTGTGTCAATTTTGTTAATCAGACTGACCTCTATCAGAGCCGAAAATGCAAAAGAAATCAGGGTGATAACTATTGATAGCTATCAAATACGCACTGTGAAATGCTTTTAGAATTTTACAAACGTACATAATAATAGTTTAAAATACATTACAGATATTATTAACCATTAGAAATTTTTGTACAAAAAAGTGAAAGATGGGCCATGTGCTTTATACATTTTTACTCTGGTCCCGTGTTTGTTGGTTGACGGCTATCTCACCGAAGGGATCTCTTCCCAATCTCCCAAGCGGGTACTAATTAAACTTCCCGAGAAGATTCAGGACCAAACTGCCCCAAATCTTTCGAATAAGAACTGTCCAACCAGATCGTAGCACAAAGCGAGAACAAAAGCCAAGCAACAAACGATCCAACGCGATTCAGACTGACAAACCCAAAAAAAATCTCACCAGAGCTTCTTTTGAGTAGCCTGATTTCAGAACCCTTACCTCTGAACAGGGATCTCTAAGGCATTTGACCTCCGAACAAACTAACCTCTCCGAACAGGTATCTCTGGAATATCCTCATCCTCTAAATAAGCAGCTAGAACAACCTCGACCTCTGAACTAGCAGTCGGAACAGTCTCGATCCCAAGGAATACGAACTTCCTAGAACATCGGGGAGGAACTGAACGAAAATAAACTCGTGTATAAAAAATTTCTGGGAGCTATGATTTTAATTGAGGAAATACTCGTTTGGACTCCAAAGTCCCAAGATAAAGGGTTTTTCTTAGGTTTAATATTTTATATAAGGTGCTGAGATATTAACTTACGGTACCTCTTTTAGAGGCATGACGTATAGCAGCAGAACACCACATTTGAAACACTTTTAAAAAATTCCACAATATTATTTATGTCATTTGAACATATTGACAAAAAGCACTTGCAATTATTGATATGTGTTACTGAAAGAAAAATAGGCCAAATAAAGCATATTGCCTATTTGATTAATTGTGGATGTCGTGATATTTAATTTATACTTGTTTTTACAAGGCCTGAAAAAAATACTCTTTAAGACTTGAAAATATATATAGCATCGCACGAATTTGAGTTGCTCGAGTAGAAAAACATTTATTTCTGAAAAAATCATATAACCCTTGAAATTGTGAATATTTTATCCCACGAGAGACCATTAAAAGTTTGAGCTCAAGTTAGTATGAGCATGTACTCGAGCGATCTTGCCAAAATAATATTTTTGGGCAACCATGTAAAAAATGACATCCTTCGAAAAACCATATCAAAAATGATATTTTTTGAGTGACCTTGTCAAAATAATATTTTTTGACGAAACTTAGCAATCTGCTCAAATCATGGTACCACGAGCAAGTACCTCGACGAACAAGTGCCTCATACAACTTCAGTCTTTATACCTCGAGCAGATTCGGGTATGTACCTCAAGCAACTTTAGTCTTAGTGCCTCGAGAAACTTCAGTCTTAGTGCCTCGAGAAGCTTCAGTCTTAGTGCCTCGAGCAGCTTTAGTTTTAGTGCCTCGAGAAGCCTCGTACTAGTGTCTTGAGCATCCTCTCCTAGTGTATTGAGCAACCTCTTCCTAGTGCCTCGAGCAGCCTCATTAATCGTAGCTCTGGCTTCCTCATTTACAGTTTCTCGGAGTAACAACCTGAGCAACCTCATCCATGTTCACTTGGAACAACTTTTTGCACTACCTTGTATTTGATTTATGCTAAACTATGATTTATTCACATTGTGATGTTAGTTACATGAAAATTGAAGTCTAATATTTCTTATTAACCTCAATGTGACTCAGCATGCTTATTGACTGAATTATTCTGCATATGACTGAATTATTCTGCCACATGATATATCTACACCCTATCAACTTCATTTTGTACCATATCAAATTCTCATCATGAAATTGCATAGAACAATATGTCTATGATTCCTCGAAGCATGTTTTCGAGTTTATTTTATTTTATTAACATAAAGTAAAATAAAGGGGGAAAGATATACCCCACATGATTATATATGGCATTATAATATGCCTTATGAGTTACTAATGATTTTTGTGCCAGAATATGAGTCAATTTCTTATCCTTGCAGATATTGAACGCACATGATCAAATCGAGCTTCAGCAATTACATCAGGCCTTATAGATATCAAAGCCAAATGCTTAAGAGATCTTATTTTAAATTGGGGGCAAATACCCCGTGGAATGTATTTAAATGCTTTCAACTCTTAGATGTTACTGTAACTAGTAGTTGTATTTTTCTTTACTTACTTTATCTTGAGATAAAAGACCAAGCAAAGTAAAGAGGGGGAAAAGTATTATATAATGTACCACTTGTAGTTAGACATAAACACAGGTGAAAATCATGCTCGGATTGTCTCCCAGAATGGTCATCGTTGATAAAGCATCCCTAAAAAAAATTAGGATTTTTTAGCAGAGCCATCAGATGGCTCATATGTGCCACTTGCTACATGACATTATTCCTAGCAAAGCGACAGGGGGTAAGCAAATTACCCGCAAAACCTGGAGCATGGATACAGAGTTTGCATACAAACCTTAGAGGCGCATTATAGTTCTCACAAACCTTACCAGTTTCGAGGTAAGTCACCCACAGAGGTTCATTATAGTTGACACAAAGCTTACCAGTATTGTGGTAAGTCGCCCACAGAGGGGCATTATAGTTCTCGCAAACCTTACTAGTTTCGAGGTAAGTCGCCCACAAATGTGCATTATAGTTCACACAAACCTTACTAGTTTTGTGGTAAGTAGCCCACAGTGGTACATTATAGTTCACACAAACCTTACCAATTTCGTGGTAAGTCGCCTACAGAGGTGCATTATAGTTCTCACAACCCTTGTCAGTATTGTGGTGAGTCGCCCAAAGTGGTGCATTAAAGTTCTCGTGAAGTCCTACATTACTTGTCCCGACTGACCTTTGGATATGGGAGATTTAAGTCCAATATAACTTCGCCTGCCCGACCCTTGGATATGGGAGATATAAGTCCAATATAACTTGGCCCACCTAACCCTCGAATATGGGAGATTTAAGTCCATTATAACTTTTCCCACCTGACCCTTGGATATGGGAGATTTAAGTCAAATATAACTTGGCCTGCCTGACCCTCGGATATGGGAGATTTAAAGTCCAATATAACTTGGCCCCACTGACCCTCGGATATGGGAGATTTAAAGTCCAATATAACTTAGCCTGCCTCCACCCTCGATTATGGGAGATTTAAAGACCAATATGACTTGGCCCGCCTCCCCCCTTGGTTATGGGAGATTTAAAGTCTAATATAATTTGGCACGCATGACCCTCTTAAGGGAGACATAAATCCCTACATTACTAGGCATAAGTCTAATTTAAGGGAGACTAAAGTCCGATATTACTAGGCACGCTTAAAGACCTTAATTTTCGGGCAAGCTTAAATTCCTAAAAGGACCTTTATGATTGCTCGACCAAATAAAGTTGGGCACACTTATAAAATATATTGGTTAAAAAAAAACCATTTCACTTGAAGCACTAATGGTTGCTCGGTCGAGTACTATCGGCAGGTTTTGATCTATAATTGCAAAAAGATCCACTATACTTAGATATCCACTAACTAGTTGCTCGGGCCAGTACATCTGGCAAGTTGGTTGTTCAAAATGTTTAAAGCCAAAATTAAAAATTGGAGACATGCTCATTTGAGAGGAATGGGGGCAACCCCCAAAATACTACTCCAAAATAAAAAGCAAAAGGCATAAAAAATAGCCCTCAAAACTATATGCAAATGATATGTGCATATGCATGCATGATAACACACCGAACATAGTTATGTGATGATTTTCTAGTCAGAACAAGCTAAATGATTATTTCGTACACACAGTTGATATGTCTCATCCAAAGCATTAACACACCAACTATGTCTACGAAGGTGCAAATGTAGAGTGGGGTTAAATAAGTTAACCACCGATACTCTAATGAATTAACCCCACGGATTTGATTAAATATTGAATGTATGATTTATTGGGTTTACTAAAATCCAGGCCCAACACGGGCTGAGATATTATTACACGCGATTTAATATATTTCGTATACTTCACATTTGATAAATTACACTAGACAATACTGTAGTGGTAATTTAATTTGTTCATTTAATATGCCTCCACATATATTGTGACAAGTGGCACCATAATTATTGGACACTTGGTTCCATAAAGAACATGACATGTGTCAAGCCCACTTGAGGCACTTTTTCTATAAAAGGAGGGTTCCCCCCCCCCCCCCCCCCCTCCCCATTTGAGGGATGATGGTCTTAAGGGAAAAGTAAGGATAGGAATATAACTCTCCTCCCCCACGAACCTCTTGAACTCCTTCACGGGTTCAATAATGACGAGAAGATTTTCATAGTTTCACTATGGTAAATGTGTGTTTGAGAGACAGCTCGCAAATTTGACACCCCCACGCACCACAACTACCAAAACTGACCGTTTGAGAGGCGAATAGCCACATTTAGTACCCCCCCCCCCATGCACCAAAACCACCAAAATCGAGTTTTCTGGCATATCTTACGGACCCACGAACTACGCAAATGTAATACCCCGTATTTTTGTGGCTTTTAAATTTAGGGATGTATTAAATTTAAATGAGATAAATTAATTTAATACTAATTCAATTTTTTTTTTATTATTTACTAGAGTGACGAGAGTTAGTAATTATTGGAAATTTGTCGAATATTACTAAATGAATAAATTAATGTATAAGATTGATTTTATAAAAATTGTCACGAGTGAATAAAATGACAATTACGGAAATTTAAGTCGGGACGCGCCTGTGTCGTGTCAAGACTAATTTATGATTATTAAAAGTGAATAAATTATAAGTCACTCGTATGGTCATTTTAAGTAGGCCAATGTGTCCGGAAGGGTCGAGATAGTCAAAATAATGTACCCGGGGGTTTAGTTTGGGTCTCGAGGCATTTTGAGGCCCAATTAGCATCCCGGGAGGGTGTTTTGGACATTTCATATTTTTGGATAATTAAACCCACGAATTTTCTAAGTAAATATCAGATGATAGGGTTTGTCTTCTAGGGTTATAATAACTAAAAACCAAGGATGGCCATTGGAGAGGAAGAGGAGAAGCTTTCCAAGGAGTTCTAGGCCAAGAACTTCACCGTTTGCACCGCCGTCACCGCCAAATTGTAGATCGCGCGATGAGGATCACAACCACACCAATTTATTCCAAAAAAATCTGAGACAAATATTTCCAGGCAAGTATCTATCTTGTTGATTTCTAGTTAATGTTCCTTCCATGTTAGTCTAGGAATGAGGATCATATATTTTATTTGAAGAATTATAGGTTTTAGAAGAAAAACCGCATGTGTTGTAGGGAGAATCTATGTAGCCAGAATTTTGATCACATGTAGAGGTTTTATCACGAAATTGGAAATAATATTGATGAACGAATTGAGGTTGGTTGAGTTCTTTAAATGAAAATTTGGAAACTAGGGTTCTTATGAATTAATTTGGGGATTTCATGTAATCTTAATGATTTTTGACGAATTAATGATTCTAGGAGGTTATGAATGATATATAACCATGTAATTATTGTTTGGGATTGAAGATGAGACGTTGGGGATTAAACTGTAGAGGTTTTTAAGCTTAAAAATGGTAAAAAACGAGGCCGCCAAAGGTTGAAGACGAAACAGTCCAGTTCGCGCGTAGTCGCGCGAAGTCGTTCGAGCGATATCCATTCTGGTTTGAGCGAGATTTCTAATTTTTAGGGAATTTCCTATTTTGCCTCTATTTTAGTGAACGGTTAATTTGAGTGAGGGAAACCAGTATCCGAGGAACCCAGAATAGTACAAAATTATTGGGAGTTGGTTAGGTGTCATGATTTAAATATCTGGGACGATGAATTTACCCTGAAGATCACGAGAGTGAGATAATCGTAATTAGGACTTACACCAAAAGATAAGTGAGAGTATACCTACTTAAATTATACTTAGTGAGATAGAATACTTCAAGAGATGAGAAGTAAGTAGGAAATAAATTATAAATGAGAATAAAAGATACGAATCCGTTATGCGAGATAATTGAGCAATATGTGCTAAGAACGGATAATTATAATTATTGGTCGTGGGTGAACCTAATTTGGAAAAATGTGAAAAATTATATATTTGACTGTGTGACTGTGCAGATATTGTGTATCTATGTAAAAATCATGCCCGCGCTACTTTTTATCACGGAGGTTACCGCGTCGGGACAGTCTTATCTAGATGGGACCTTTATGGGGGGATATTGACTTGTACCCTAGAACATAGGACTCCTTGGTACAGGCTATCCGATTGATAGTCAGATGGTCCTAAGAGACATGAAGGTATGTGCTGACCTCTTAGTGACTTGGAACTGTGCTTGGCCTCCATTTGTATGTGTTTTTGTTTTAATACAGTTCGAGAGTGATTCCGAACTAGTATTTCCCTTAGTTTGTGTGATACGGGGACTTGATAGCCGAGTATGCCAGCACCATAGATCTTATGTGGGGTGCCGTTAGTATATATATTATATGTGTGACTAATATATATACGTATATTTATATGGGAATTTTCTACTGTGCGTATAAGTAGGTAAGTAATGAATAAATTCTTCAACTTTATTATAAGTGTTCGGGAACTTTATAACGGTAATGAGTTATTTTAAATAACGTAAGAAATCCTTAAGAGAATGATTTCCTAAAAGTAAATATCATAACCTCGCTTTTCACATGATAAAACCTTATGGAGAATAAGATAGTGAAATTGATGAGATTTATTAGTACGGTAGGCATGCACACTAGATGAGAGGTGAGAATTCTCAAGAGAGTGTCGCATACTAGCATGGTTGTTTCATTAGCAGGTAAGCATTTTAAATACTTGCTAAACTAATTTTAAACTGTTTTACACTCGGACTCTGACCCATTTCCTGATATATATATATATATATATATATATATATATATATATATATATATATATATATATATATTTCAGGTGCCCAGCCATAGGGGCGTCTCGCGTAAATTCTTTGGACCGGACGCGCTGCAGCTTATGTGGGAGTTGCATAACATTTCTTAGATGACCTCGATGTTGAATCTAATCTCATTCTAGTTCTGATTAGGTTGGGCATGTGTCGTGTGTTCCCTTATTTAGTTGGATTTGTCAGAGATTATGTTCATTTATCTTTATCATTTTTACTCTTTGGGATTTAATTACTGTCGGGATTGTTTTCCTTTGTAGTTTTAAAGTTGGTATTGGATTATCTGAATGATTAAATTCATGGGTGTTTATTTCCAGTCTTAATAATTGTGTGAATCTTAAAATGTTACTTAATAAAGGATTTCATAATTGGATTTAATAAATGGAGATAATGTTTAAAATGGTTTTGACACTTAGCTTAATTATTTAGGGTGTTCAAATTGAAAAGTTTATTTTGCGACAATGATGCTAAGAATGAACCAACCGTTCACCTTGACTATAAGTTAATAAAGGACTGATCACCCGATATTTAATTAGGCAGAGTGTTACAAGTGGTATCAGAGCATCCAGTTCTAGTATCCTTTAGGATCTGTGCGGCTTATTATGCTTCCAGCGTTGCTTTGTTTGATATAGAGCCCTAAGTTTTTTATTGTTGATTTCTATGGTGAGATTCCATTCTCCTGCTATAGTGTATGTATATTAGTGAATTCTAATTGCATTTAGATGTGTGCGTATGCTGAGCAATGAAGGATGTCTGATGAGGGGCGTTAAGCGGACATCAAGAGACAGGGCTTAGTTGAGGTTGTAAAGTATATTCGAGGATGATGACCATAGTTAAGACCACCCCTATTATGGCATGAGAAGCCAGGACTGTAAAGGCGACTATGGCACGACCCATGATTTTTAAGTGCTGCTATAGTCGAAAGAGGTACAAGAGTAAACTCACCAAACGTGGTACGATTGGGAAAAAGTCAATTGAAACATTGAAGAGAGCTGTCAGTGGGAATTCTATAAATGCGAAAACCGCGTGTATTAGCTAGAGGCTGTAAAGTATCTGAAGGTTTGGACATAGGACGGAGTGTGGCTAACTGAAAGTGGAAATTTGGAGAAAATTTTTCTTGACTTATAAGAACAAAGTTATCATGGTGGGAGTCAGCCACTACTTTTAGAAGTTGAATGCTATGCCTATAGGAGAATCTTATGTACAGTTTGACTACATGTTCCTTTATCAGATGCTCAGAATAAGATGTGAACGTTGTCCTGAACTCATCACAGGAGAACCTGACACAGGTCCATTTGTGAATATGAATCGGAACCATTAGCGAATCTTGTATCGGAGGATGTAGATACAAATGGAGGAGAGAACTCCAAGTGGGAGATCGACTCGTAATAATAATTAATAACACTTAAAAAGGGAATTCTGCTGGATGGTCGATTAAGAGGTTGATAATGTCGTACTTTGTCAATGGAGATGATAATGCTTCTTTGTGTGGGAAGCTAAAAGAATCGAATAATTTAGTCAAGAATAAGACTGGATACAACGGTGGTAGTGTAGCACCACAAGGGGGTGTGGATACACATCAGGGGACCCATTGGAATGATTCGGATAACTGAATTCTTACCAAGCGAGGGTAGATTCAATAAGGACTATTGTAGTCAGTAACATGTTCTTTAGGGCCAACAAGGCTAAGGGAATGAAGGGGTAGCCATCAAAAATTGAGTCTACCAAAGTCCGAGAGAAGGAAAATCCTAATATGGTTAGTATAACAGGTGATAAGTGGATTAAGTATCGAAGTATTTTGTGGAGAGTGAAATCACACGTGCTAAAATATTTTTCTCGAAGCGAGTATAGGGGACAAGAGTATGGTGTCTAGTAAGGGACAACGATTAAAGTAGTTTTGTTTTGGTTTAGACAGGTGTGTCACATCCGGAGACCATCTGTGCAGTCAACACGATTAGCGAGGTAGAACTATGAGTTTTATCCTCGACGGATCAGGCGTGTTTTATGTGACCCGAGAGAGTCACTACTTCTTTGTTCATTGCTAGATTAACATGTGAGATGAGTTTAATGTGTATAACTATAAACATTATTATTATGTTAATATTTTTCCTAGTGTAGCGGGATTATCCTTAGTGCTATCCACAAAAGATGAATTGGTATATTAATAGTGTTATTTACTTTATTGAGATTACTCATTTTAGTGATGTGATATACGAGTATGATATTGTCTTGGTTATAACTTTATAGTAATGGTTAGTACGATAGTAGGCAGTTATTGCAAGGCTATCGAAATGGTTGCATTAGTGCAACATATTTTGTTCTGGCGAGGCCTCACCTGCGAGAGGGTCGGACTCACACTTATATTATCTATTTTAGAGACTTCAGAGGGAATAGTGGGCTCGAGATATTCGATCCCGATGTGTATAATGACTTTGTTGTTATGATTCAGTATGTATTAGGTTTATTATTGAGAGAAAAAATTTAACTCATTATGATGTTTAGTGCTCAGGACTTGGTGATAGGAAGAGCTCATTGATATATCTATACTTTAGAGATGTGAGAGTTAAGAGTTAGACCCATATGTTTGGGGACAGGATTTCGAGAACCCCGAGTGTATGTATTCGAGGTTTATGGAGTGAGATTACCACCAATTTTTGAATGATTGTACAATTGGCAAAATGTTCGTTGTCAAGTATAATCACGGGAAGAGATGTAACTTTTCTGTCAAGAGACGGAATAAAGGGGTACATGCTATGTACGAAGGGCCTAACAGATTTCGATAACCGATAATGCTAGGTAGTAGGGTATTGGGGGTTCCTTGTTTGGATTTCGCTTTGTGAGACATCCCACGCATGAAATTTAGGTAAGGTTGGAAATAGGGAGATGTTCGGTCATTAGTCCATGAGTTTGGTACCTCCGTCGTAATAGGAGCATGTAATTATATCTGTAAGTTGGAAGTTGAGTTATGATTTAAGGCCAGTGGAGCCGGTTGTGTGGTAAGAAAGCATTAAAAGTTTTATCAACACAAGTTGAGGAGTGGAACGATTATAAGGATAATTTAAAATTTCAATTTTTAAGGTTATTGAGAGTACCCAAGTGTTATAACCGCATTCGAAACACAACGGAAATAAAGAGTTGGGATGATTTTTAGTGTGGATTATCTGGAGAAAATTTTTAATACAAGAAAGAAGACTTGTATTTATTTATTTTGATGTGTAGAGCATTAGTGAGTTATTTTAGTTATCGTACTTATTCGAGAGAATTGTTGTACTTATCTGAAGAAATTGGAGATTTATAGTTTCTCTGTTGTTGTTATGGGATTTAGATACTCTATACCTTTTTGCATTGAGGATTTGGTTAGTGTTATTGATGAGTAGCGCTCCGCTCGCTCTCCCCGGGCGGCCGGGGTGTTACAAAATGTGGGTATCCTGGTTAGCTGATGTTAGGATCGTCCGAGTTGAAGGGATGTGGGAATGGATGTGTGGGATATATGTTTGTGGGACTAGCATAACAAGGTGGAAGTTGTAGAGTGGATTAAGTGTCGCATGAGGGACGATAATCCATATATACGTGTACGATTAGAGTAGCACACCCAAATTTGGTTGGAAGACTGTGGGAAGCCATTTGAAAGGAGTATTCCTTAAGAAGGGTAAAATTTAATTATTATGGAGGACCCTCGGAGTGGAGTTATAATAAGTTGAATGTGAGAACGACTTGCGCATACAAAGAGTGATGATGTTAGTATGGTATAAAAAGTCCAGAAGTGCACATTGTGGAGAAAAGTACACGAGTCGAAACTTTCAGTAATACGCCAAGGAAAGAAGGGGAGTATTAAGTGTCACTTAATGTGAGAAATTTCAAGTAAAATTCGATGTTTAGTGGGACATAGTGAGGAGTCTCTGCATGCACCACTCATAGATAGAGATCGATTGGAATAAGAGGATCAACTAGAGAAATTATGGGGCTATCGACGATTCCTGTAATGGAAGGGGCCAGTAAAGTCGGTAATGTTTCCTGGATGGGTTGCCATCCTCAAGGAAAGATCATGGGTCCATCCGAACAAGTGGAACAAGTCGCCAAAGAAGGAAGTGATTGATAGTGTTCCTCAATCTTCCTTTGCAAGGAAGGATCACGACGGTACGTGGTCCTACACGGAATTATTTTGAATCGGGATGAGATTTTTGAATCCCACCTTCAATATGGGATTTTAGGAAGCAACGGGAGTAACGTTTTGTTTTGAGCAGGATGTATCACCCATAGCGGGGAATAGGCGCAAGGTGATTAACGATTAATGGAGCCGCGTGAATGTAATTTCGGATTCATTGTGATCGTTTCACTTCCGCAACGGTAATAACTAGCAAGCTGAGTATAGTACGGTAATTGGGGGATGATATTACCTAATGGTAGGGTTCCTTGGGAGCACGCGTACCTGTTTATTGTGAACATGATGCTTATTGAGGTTTTGATGTGGGAAAAACATTAACTTTCTCACTCTGAATGTTAAGAGATGGGTAGATAATCAAAATTTTGGATTGGTTGAGTTAGAGTCGGATGACTATGGTAGGATTCCACCACTATTTTAAGCGAACAAGAGTTGTCAGATGTTCGTATGGTTTCTCTCAGAATGGGAGTTTTGTGTTTAAAAATCCGAGTAGTTGTCATGTAGTGAGGTGCGGCCTCCTAATGATATTGAAATGATGGTAATTAATAATATATAGGAATGTCTAATGCGAATGATGTCGGATAGGTGCGTAATGTGAAGTGTCTTTAATGAAATAGTTAAACAAGCTTGCTGCGAGGAGGGGGCTATAGTAATTAAACGCCTTACTATGTAAATAGTTTGCGTACTGATAAGGTATCCAGATTTGTTTTACCAGGTAGGCCTTATTTTCTGAATTTTGGGATGAAATTCCATTATTAGGGGGAAGTATGTAATACCCCGTATTTTCGTGGCTTTTAAATTTAGGGTTGTATTAAATTTAATTGAGATAAATTAATTTAATACTAATTCGAAAAAATTGTTTATTATTTACTAGAATGACGAGAGTTAGTAATTATTGTAAATTTGTCGAATATTACTAAATAATAAAGTAATGTATAAGATTGATTTTATAAAAATTGTCACGAGTGAATAAAATGACAATTACGGAAATTTAAGTCGAGACGCGCCTGTGTCGTGTCAGGACTAATTTATGATTATTATAAGGGAATAAATTATAAGTCACTCGTATGGTCGTTTTGAGTGTGCCAATATGTCCGGAAGGGTCGAGATAGTCAAAATAATGTACCCGAGGGTTTAGTTTGGGTCTCGGGGCGTTTTTAGGCCTAATTAGCATCCCGAGAGGGTGTTCTGGACATTTTATATTTTTGGGTAATTAAACCCACGAATTTTCTAAGGAAATATCAGATAATAGGGTTTGTCTTATAGGGTTAGAATAACCAAAAACCAAGGACGGCCATTGAAGAGGAAGAGGAGAAGCTTTCCAAGGAGTTCTAGGTCAAGAACTCCACCATTTGCACCGCCGTCACCGCCAAATTGTAGATCGCGCGACGAGGATCACAACCACACTAATTTATTCCAAAAAAATATGAGACAAATATTTCCAATCAAGTATCTATCTTGCTAATTTCTAGTTAATGTTCCTTCCATGTTAGTCTAGGAATGAGGATCATATATTTTATTTGAAGAATTATAGGTTTTAGAAGAAAACTCGCATGTGTTGTAGGGAGAATCTATGTAGCCTGAATTTTGATCATATGTAGAGGTTTTATCAAGAAATTGGAAATAATATTGATGAACGAATTGAGGTTGGCTGAGTTCTTTAAATGAAAATTTGGAAACTAGGGCTCTTATGAATTAATGTGAGGATTTCATGTAATCTTAATGATTTTTGACGAATTAATGATTCTAGGAGGTTATGAATGATATAACCATGTAATTATTGATTGGGATTGAAGATGAGACATTGGGGATTAAACTGTAGAGGTTTTTAAGCTTAAAATGGTGAAAAACGAGGCTGCCAAAGGTTGAAGACGAAACAGTCCAGTTCGCGCGCAGTCACGTGAAGTCGTTCGAGCGAGATGCAATGTCGCATGAAGTCATTCGAGCGACACGTGGAAGTCGTTTGAGCGAGATCCATTCTGGTTCGAGCGAGATTTTTAATTTTTAGGGAATTTCCTATTTTGCCACTATTTTAGTGAACAGTTAATTTGAGTGAGGGAAACCAGTATCCGAGGAACCCAGAATAGTACAAAGTTATTGGGAGTTGGTTAGGTGTAATGATTTAAATATTTGGGACGATGAGTATACCCTAAAGATCACGAGAGTGAGATAATCGTAATTAGGACTTATACCAAAAGGTAAGTGAGAGTATACCTATTGAAATTATACTTAGTGAGATAGAATACTTCAAGATATGAGAAGTAAGTAGGAAATAAATTATAAATGAGAATAAAAGAGACTAATCCCTTATGCAAGATAATTGAGCAATATGTGCTAAGAACGGATAATTATAATTATGGGTCATGGGTGAACCTAATTTGGAAAAATGGGAACAATTATATATATGATTGTGTGACTATGCATATATTGTGTATCTATGTAAAAATCATGACCGCGCTACTTGCTATCACGGAGGTTAGCACGTCGGGACAGTCTTATCTCGATGGGACCTTTATGGGGGGATATTGACTTGTACCCTAGAACAGAGGACTCCTTGGTACAGGATATCTCATTGATATTCAGACGATCCTAAGAGACGTGAGGGTATGTGCTGACCTCTTAGTGACTTGGAACTATGCTTTGCCTCCATTTGTATGTATTTTTGTGTTAATACAGTTCGAGAGTGATTCCGAACTAGTATTTCCCTTAGTTTGTGTTATATGGGGACTTGATAGCAGAGTATGCCAGCACCATAGATCTTATGTGGGGTGCCGTTAGTATATATATTCTATGTGTGACTAATATATATACGTATATTTATATGGGAATTTTCTACTGTGCGTATAAGTAGGTAAGTAATGAATAAAGGCTTCAACTTTATTATAAGTGTTCGAGAACTTTATAACGGTAATGATTAGTTTTAAATAACGTAAGAAATCTTGAAGAGAATGATTTCCTAAAAGTAAATATCATAACCTCGCTTTTCACAAGATAAAACCTTATGGAGAATAAGATGGTGAAATTGATGAGATTTATTAGTACGGTAGGCGTGCACACTAGATGAGAGGTGAGAATTCTCAAGAGAATGTCTCATACTAGCATGGTTGTTGCATTAGCAGGGAAGCATTTTAAATACTTGCTAAACTAATTTTAAATTGTTTTACACTCGGGCTCTGACCCGTTTCCTGTTATCTCTTTTCTCTCTTATATATATATATATATATATATATATATATATATATATATATATATATATATATATATTTCAGGTGCCCAGCCACAGGGGCGTCTCGCCTAGATTCTTTGGACCATACGCGTTCAGCTTATGTGTGAGTTGTAGGACATTGCTTAGACAACCTCGATGTTGAATCTACTCTCATTCTAGTTCTAATTAGTTAGGGCATGTGTCGCCCATTTCCTTATTTAGTTGGATTTGTCAGAGATTATGTTCATTTATCTTTAGCGTTTTTACTCTTTGGGATTTAATTACTGTCAGGATGGTTTTCCTTTGTAGTTTTAAAGTTGGTATTGGATTATCTGAATGATTAAATTCATGGGTGTTTATTTCCAGTCTTAATAATTGTGTGGATCTTAAACTGTTACTTAATAAAGGATTTCATAATTGGATTTAATAAATAGAGATAATGTTTAATATGGTTTTGACACTTAGCTTAATTATTTAGGGTGTTCAAATTGGAAAGTTTATTTTGCGACAGTGATGCTAAGAATGAACCAATCGTTCACCTTGATTATAATTTAATAAAGGACTGATCACCCGGTATTTAATTAGGCGGGGTGTTACAGCAAACTTTGATTCCACAAATGAGACGGATACGTAGGCACAACAACGTTGCTCAAGTCTAAAACACGCACAACGCTATGCCTCCTCAAATATACACTCACATATTACAAAATGTAAGAGTCCTTATCCCAATAAAATTATTAAAAATCACAAATTTGCACATATCTAATATTTTGACAGATTAAACATCTTTTACTAAAATAGTTATCACTCCGTCCACAGAAGTCCAAATGACCTGATTCAAAACTCCATAGAAGACTAGGATACATGCCTTTCTTTATATCTATGTCACGTAGTCTAATTCAAAGACTAAATAAAATAGCATGCGTTTGAATTGATGTCAAAATTTTTAACAAATTTTTCATCAGAACTTAGGGTTATTCATCTCATAAAATCAATATTTTATTTTTATCAAAATACTTTAAATTGAATTCTAAATATCATTTTAAAAACCCACTAATAAATTATTATCTTCTTAATAATTAAATAAAAATTGACGTGTTCGCACGATTCCACATTTTGATAAGTCCAAAAATATCTAAATTTCACATTTAATCAAAATTACTAATTTTAAGTTACAACCATTAACTATTTTCACAATTTTCAATTTACTAACCTTAAATTAATCCTTCAAAAATTTGGGGTATTACAATTGAGAATAAATCCCTCACCTCGGAATACATAGCATTAATGGTTACATTGTTAAACATGTGTAAAATACGATTAATACTCATTTGAACAATTATTTAAAAATTCAGAGTGTCACTGTGACACCCCACCTAATTAAATACCGGGTGATCAATCCTTTATTAAATAAATCAAAGTGACCGGTTGGTTCATTCTTAGCATCACTGTCGAAAAATAATTTTTTTTCATTAATCACCTATAAATAATCAAGCTAAGTGTCAAAACATTTCATTTTTAGAGATTGCGTCCTATTGTTATGATTTAATATACGAAATCATTTTCATGAACACGAATAACATTAAAACCAAACCATCCAAATGAAATAAACATGCTAGATAACTCATCCAAATAAAACATCCCGAATCGCAGGACAAAGTAATAATGAAAAGCAATCCCAACTAAAACATAATACTGAAGTAAATCAAGAGTATAAATCTCTCTGAACTAGATAAAACTGGAAATGGGTGACACATGCCCTATCTAATGATGACTAAGTACGAGATTGAGAAGACAAGGATGAAGTCTTCTACTGCAAGGACCTGCAACTCCCACACTAGCTGCAGCACGTCAATAGTCCAAATATCTAATCCTGATGCCCCTGTGGCTGGGGCACCTATAATACATATATATATATATATACAAGAGAAATAAGAGATGATAGGAAACGGGTCAGAACCCGAGTGTAAAACAGCTTTAAAATAGTTTAGCAAGTATTTAAAATGCTTACTAGTTGATATCACATACATGTTAGTACCTCGACACTCACTTGGGAATTCTCACCCCACAACTAGTGTGCACGCCTAATGTACTAATGAACTAATCTAGATAAAGCTAACCCAATTCACTAGTTTAACCCAATTTCCCCTCACCAAATTCTGTTTCAAGTAATCGCGTGATTATAGATTATATCAAATAACCTTTTCGTATGAATATATTCAGCCAGTTATATTCATCTCAGTACAGACTTAAGTTCGCAACCACTTAATTCATTTAATATTAATTATTCAACTCGTATCTACTTACAAACAAGTAAATTAATCACATGTATATATATTTATCACTCATAATATATATACTAATAGGGCACCCCACATAAATCTATGATGCCTACATATTCTGCTTTCAAGTCCTCGTATCTCTCATACAAAGGAAAATACTAGTCCGGAATCACTCTCGAACTGTATTAACACAAAACACACATATTGGAGGCAAAGCATAGTTCCCAGTCACTGAGAGGTCAGCACATACCCTCACGTCTCTTAGTACTGTCTGACTATCATTCTGATATAGCCTGTATCCAAGGATGCTATGTTCTAGGGTACAAGTCAATATCCCCCATAAGGTCCAATCGAGATAAGACTGTCCCAGAGCGAAAACCTCCGTGATAAGAAGTAGCATGGGTTTGATTACACACAAAAATATATATAATAAATATTCACACACATATTTATTTTACCGTCATTCAGATAAGTAATCACATGACTCACATAATATACTGACCATACTCGACACGTAGTGACCGAGTCCTACGTATAATTAATCCACTCTTACTTTCTCAAATTCCGTAAGTCCTTAAGTGCTTCTCGACTCTCGAAGTCTATCATCATGATAAATATAAAATCAGTAGGTGTACGCTCTCTACCCTACTGGTCTAAGTCATTCTTAATACTCACAAGACCTAATTTAACGTACGCACAAGTTCCACTCCATTTCATACCCCCGAAATCCCACAGTTAAATCCCATATAAAATCGTCTTCCCCGGACCCTACTTATACCCTACTGGTCCTCCTCAAGTCCAATTATAATATTAAATTTATGCCCAAAGGTCCTTACACATTGGGTTTGGATTAACATTTAAAAGGGAAAAAAGTTTCCATTTCTAGGAGGAGTCGATCGATCGATAAAAAGGGGTCGATCGATCGATCCAGACGATTGATCAACATTCTTGACTCGATCGATCGATCGAGCAGTTCTTGGCCCAATTTCTTCAATTCTTTACCTACGGGTTTCCTTAACATAAATCCTCAAAACCTCTATTAATTCTTTCCAAACTCCCAAACAATAAAACCAACAGTTGTATTACCCTACATACATAATTTCTAACGTAAAACATATACGAATTCATCAAGGGCCATCAATTAAAGGGTTAATTCAAATTAATACATCAACAACCCTATTTTTATCATCACGATAAATATCTTCCTAATTCTTCCAGAATTTAACCTCTACTGAACATCAATTCGTAGTCAATCATCTGCATATAACAATACTGGTGTCCTAACATGATTTCTATTCATAATTTCAATATAAATCTCCAAAATATCATTTATCTTTCATGAAAATATAAATTTATTATCTCCTACACTAGCATGGATGTGTTATCAACTAAAGAACAGCAAGTTAGATACTTTCCTGGAAGTCAAAGGTCTGATCTGACAAATTTGAGTGGTATAGGAACGATCCTCTTCTTTTGATCTACGCATTGGTGGTGGAATTGGTGAGGATGGTGTAGGGTTGGTGTTTCTCCTCCTTGGGAACCTTCTCTCTTCTCTCTTCCTTAGCCTCTCTCCAACTCAAATATTTCTAACCCTCGAGGACTCCTACTTTCATCAGATATAACCTCTCAATTTTCATCATTAATTAAGGTCTAAAATGGAAAATTACTAAAATGCCCTCCCGCGTTGTCGGCTAGGCCTAAAAAGTCCCGAGACCCAAACTAAGCCTTCGGGTACACTTTTTTGACTATCTCGATCCTTCCGAACACATTGGCGCACTTAAAACAACTATACGAGTGAATTATAATTAATTTACTTTTTATTATATTACTTTAGTCCCGACGCGACCGACACATGCACCCCGACTTAATTTCTATAACTGTCGTATTATTCACTTGCGACAATTTTAATAAATTCGATCTCATATATTACTTTACTCAATAATTAATATTCAACATAATTATTATCAATAATTACTTTCTCTCTTCACGTAGGATATATTTATTTTAAAATCCGAATTAATATTAAATTACGTTGCCTAATTTAATTTAATTAATCCCATAATTAAAAGCCATAAAAATACGGGGTATTACAGTCACCCATCAAATTTTCATTAAAGTTTAAATACAAGTATGGCATTAATAATATTCTCACAATTATACACTCAAAGTAATAAATATGGTGCATGCTTGATATACACCATTAAGATTCGTAAGTGTAAAAACGGGAATAATAAACCCACTAAAAAGTTTATTCCGTCATACCATAGAGAAGAAACTATATATCTAATGTGAGTTCATTAATCTTATACTAATTTATACATCGGAAGAATGATAAAAAAATTAAATAAAACTGTTAATGGGAATAAATGATTTTTAAAGTAAAAAATCAATTTTTGAAATAAGTAAACTAATTATAAAAACATTTAACTAATTCGAAATGTAATTAAACTAATTATAAAAAAGAATTGAATTAATTAAGAGAGAAATTCATTGAGAACTAGAATTACATTACAAATTGCAAAACTAAACTTCAAATAGGACTAAACTACACTATACTACCAGATATGCGATGTTGTCTACAGATGGCTGAAGTGTTGAATTTGTCGGCTAGGAATTTTGAATGGCAAGAGTTGAATTTAACAAAATAAATTTATTTAATGATAAATTAGGAAATTATAAGAGAAATTTTTATAATTGATTAATATCTATTTTAATTTGGCGTATTCCGCGATATATTCATTATCATGTACTTCTCAAGAGCTTCAAACTAAAGACAAGTTAGTGACCGAGCAATAATCTAAGATCGGATGCGTTGAAATCGTGGCTACATTGATTGAGAAGGTATATGGTTTTTGATTTATGGATAAACACTTTATTTAAGGATGTTTTTATAATTTGTTCAAGGTATATTTTTAAAAAGATTTTTCAAAAGAAAATTTTTATTTTGTAATCGTTCGAATGAATTTAAGCTTTAGTTGAACAACAAATGGGTTTGGTCTATTTATAGAAACTAGTTCGTTCGAAGCTCGTTTGAACGAGATTGTCTCTTCATTCGAACAATATTTGCCTTGGTTAGATTGAGATACTATTTTCATTCGAACGAAGTCCAATTTCCATTTGGACAACTTTTCACAAAACCTGTATGTGACGCCCCGCCTAATTAAATACCATGTGATCAGGCCTTTATTAAATTAAAACAGGATTTAAAAAATGATTCATTCTTAGCATCACTGTCGAAAGACAAATTAATTACTAATCACCTATTAGTTAATTAAGGCAGTGCAAACTTTTATCTTGCATTAAATAGACAGATAATATGCGCGAAAAACTAAATTACAACATTCATATAATATTAGAGTCCAAACCATCTCAAGTAAATAAAGAAATAAAGTCTTTCCAAATAAACCATCGGCTAAAAATTCAAACCAAATAATGAATCCAACTAAGAAGAATATCTTAATACAAGTCTGAAACTGAAATACTGAATAAATAAAGTCACAAATGGGGAAACACGCCCAAACTGAAATACTAAAATACTGTTGAAGGTCCTATACTAGAAATGAAGGAATGATGCCTCTAATCAAAACCCTGTAAGCCTCCAAAACGCTGTAACTATACGTCCCTATAAAGAATCATCAAGTCTGGCATCCCTGTGGCCGTACACCTAAAAGGTTTTGAAAAGATTTTATAGCAAGGGTTAGAACCCAAAACATTTCGAAAATATTTAGCAAGTGTTTATCATAATTTAAAATCATTTATTGATTACACATGTTAGGTTCACATACACTCTCCTGAGTTTCCTCACCCCTCAACTATTGTGCACGCCTAACATTTCTACTTAACCCACCTAGATATTCTACCCAAGCTAACTAGACTTAAGTGTTTTTGAATATGGACTTGTCTCTGTTCCCGTACCGCCCATACAATACTTCACCCGTTAGTTAACGTTTCCCGTACGTTATAATAGTTGAAATTATCATTTCACTTATATTTTGATTTTTCAATTAATTAAGTTTCACTACTTAATTCAATCTTTAGATATCCACTATCTAATTGTCTACTGTCACACATAAGTAGAATATATATATATATATATATATATATATATATATATATACGGCGTCTCTCAAGAGGACCACCGTGAAATATGGGCATATGTTGCTATTAGTCCAAGTACCTCTCGTACTAAATATGGACAAATGGTTCGATACACCTCCTCGGACCTAAAATCAAATAACAAATCGTGGAGGTCAACATAGTTCTAAGCCTTTGGGCTAAGAACATACCTAAATTACCCAAACGACATACCAAAGACACTAATACACGGCGCCCAAAGTTTTATGTTTTAGGGCACAAATTCAGACATCCCTTAAATCGGCAAGGTGGGATCGCCCACTGTGCGGGGACCTCCGTGATACCAGGCAGCATAGGTATGTTAACATATATCATCAATCATATAATAGTTACACACCTAACATATATATATATATATATATATATTCAGTAGGTATTCACACAACCTAATTATCATTATTTGTACATAGTATATATCACTTGAATACTCGGCATACATTCAATTTATGATTATTATCACTATCGTAATTAATGGAATATTATTATCTACTCTAAGGAACCTAGTTACCCCTTGTTCTATCTCAGTATCTAAGTCTTCCTTACCATACTGGTTCATACCATAAGCTCACTCACACTTTACAGTAATTATATGCTCATTCTCACGAATTAATTTCAATTTTTAAGCCCAAATCATTATAGTCTTAACTCTCTCCCTAAGAATACCACATGCCCTTATCAAGGTCCTACTGTTATCCCATAAATATCTCGTAATGATTTAAAGAGGCCCCAACGGTCACCCAAACATCTATATGAAGTTTCGAGGCTTAAATAAGAAAAATAGTCAAATGTGTCAAGGAGGAATTGATTCGCCCAAATACCGAATCGATTCTCCTTGAAAAATCTATTCGGTCTTGGGCCTAATCGATTCGATTTGTACTAGGTTGTCTTCTTCACCATTAACACCCACCTAATTTACCTATTTCTCCACCAAACTTACAACCAATTGTCACAAACCTTGCCCACATGTATTAGGGAAGTTTCTAACGTAATTTTTACATCAAAACATTACGCATATCATTCAAGAATGGACTTAATCATTTAATCCTCAAAGACCCTAAGTTTTCGTATTCTCCATTAATCTTCAACATAAACGAAAAATTAATTCATGGATAACAACTCAAAATTATCCTCGAATAATATTAAATCACTCTACATGCAATTCCTTCCCAAACATGCATTTAAGTCATTCTTGTCTTCCAAGAATCATCACTTTAATCAAAATATGATAAAACCCTAGTCACATGGGTATTATAATGTAATACCCCGTATTTTCGAAGACTTAAATAATTATGTGGTTTATTATTATTGTGGGATTAATTAAATTAAAATGTGAGAATTAATTGTTAATCCGAATTAAATTTGAATATTTACTAGCATGATGAGAAGTTAGTAATTATTAATATTACTCCGAGAATAAGTAATATGAAATGTCGAATTTAAATAACTTATCATGCGAGAGAAATATGACATTTTGGTGTATTAAGTCGGAGACGCGCGTGTGATTCGTGTCAGGACTAATTAAGTGGAATAAAAAGGTAAATTATTTTTTAGTAACTTGAATGATCATTTCGAGTGCGCCGTTGAGTCTGGAGGGGTCGAGATAGTCAGAAAAATCAACCCGAGTATTTTATTTGGACTCTAGGATATTTTTAGGCCAAGCCGGCACCCGGTAGGGGTAATTTTGTAATTTAGATTTTTGGAGGAATTAAATTGATGAAAATTAGAGATATATTATATCAGCTGATTGAGGACAGTTAGGGTTAGGTTACACCAAAATTAAGAGAGATCCACAGTGGGTGAGGGAGAGCAATTTCCAAAGGAGGAGAAGCCATTTTCACCACCTTGCACAACCACCACCACCACCATCGTGTAGATCGGAACGCGAGGAACGCATCCATACCAAAAACATCAATGAAGAAGACCTTCGAAATTGAGGCCAGTGTTTATTTCTTACTTTCTTTAGAGATAATTACATTCATGTTAGTCTAGGTTAATAAACCTATGTTATGAAAGTTAATTCGGGTGAAAATTGGAGAATTAATTTATGATGATGGGCTTATTGGTTTAGTATTTTAATTCCTTCATGTATGTTGAGGTTTTATCATGAAATTGAAAATAAAATTGATGAACGAATTAGGGTTGGTCTGGTTCTTTAATTGAAAATTTGGAAACTAGTGTTCTTATGAATTAATTTGGGGTTTCATGTAATCTTGATGATTTATGACGAATTAATGATCCTAGGATGTTGTGAATCATATATAATCTTGTTATTATCGATTGGGATTAATGATGAGAAGATGGGGATTAAACTGTAGAGGTTTTTAGGTTTAAAAATGGAGGAAAATGTAGAAATTTGGTGAAGGAGACGACACAGTGCAGGTCGCGCGATGTCGCGCGTAGTGGTTCGAACGAGATTGGTATCTCGCGAGAAGTGGTTCGAACAACAATGGAATGTCGCACAAAGTTTGGTTAGAGCGAGATTGGAATCTCGCGTGATGTAGTTAAAGCGACATCCTGATCTCGTTTGAACGAGATCAGGTCTGGTTCAAGTGACAATTTATATTTTTGGGAAATTGCAGAAAGGTCCAAATTAGTGTGGCACAGTAATGTGAATGAGAAAATGAAATTTTGGGAAAATCAATATAGTACAGGATTGTTAAGGAGGAAATGAGGGTAAATACTTTAAATATTTGGGACGGTGAGATTACATTAAAGATTACGAGAGAGAAATAATCGTAATTGTAAATGCGTCGAGAGTATTGAGTGATAAATACTAACGATATTAGTCCGGAAGAAATAGAACATATAAGAATAAAAAATTAGTGGTTAATTATGGGACTTATTCTAATTCTGTATTAAGGATTTTCGGGTGACATATTATCCTTAGAAATATATTACGAGAGAGGGAATATCGTAACTTAAAATACGTTGATAGTATTTAGTGATAAAAATACTACGTATGGAAAATGACACTTGGTTGTGTATACTGTTTGATTGCATGGGTAGTGTGAATACCTATTACTTGCTAGTATTATGTGTATGACATACCTAGCTGCTTGCTGTCACGAGAGGTGGTGTAGAGATAGTCTTATCCTGCGGGGATTTTGACGTGTATCTCAGAACATAGGACAGTGAAGACTTACTTGTGAGTTGGTAAGTTACTGACTATGGGAGCGTAGGTATGTTCGTGACCCATAGGTATGTGAGCTATGTTCCCCTCCATTATGTGTGTTTTGTATATATGGTTCGTGGGAGACTTCCGAACCGATAGTCGTTATTTGAGTATGAGAGGTACCAGGACATGCTAGTAGAGTATGCAATGCACTACAGGTATAGCCTTGGGGTGCTGTGTTAGTATATATATAATGAGTGGTGGATATTTATATATACTTGTGTTGTACTTACAATGTGATATTTGCAGGCTATTAAGACTGGGTTAATGCATATATATAATAGTGAAAGATATATATATATGTATGCTTTTGGTAAATCTAAAATGAGAAAATATCAGATAAGTAAGATAGTGAAATCTTCAGTAATGTAAATAGTGAATACTTGACTTTAGTGTGATAACACTTGTTTAAAATGATAAACGTTGAGATCATATACGGAACACTACTGCGAGGGGTAATTAAATGGATAATCCTATCACCTAGTTAGAAGTGTTAGATGGCTAGGTTAGAGTATATGTACGTTAGGCGTGCACACTAGTCGAGAAGTGAGAATCTCATTTGAGAGTTCGAACTAACATGCATATAATACTTGATTTAATGCAGTTTTAAATACTTGCTAAAACAAATATTTTTACACATCGGGCTCTGACTCGTTTTTTGCATCTCTTTTCTCTTTTCTCTCTCTCTCTCTCTCTCTCTCTCTCTCTCTCTCTATATATATATATATATATATATATATATATATATATATATATATATATATATATTAGTACAGGTGCCCAGCCACAGGGACACCGGTTTTAGACACTTGGATGGTTTGCCGAGATGCAGTTGTTGTGGAAGTTGAGGGTTAATTGAGATAGACGCCTCTCTCATTTCTTTCAGTTCCTAGTTCAGATGTTTCAGCTCGGGCATGTGTCGCCCATTCTCATTAGCAGATTTGTACTAAGTTTACTTTGTAGTTCTTCTCAGTTGGTTTGAGTATTTATTATGGTTTGGTTTGTAATTATAAACTGGAAGGTTTTATCCAGTCTTATCTATTTAGTATTTGATTCAGTCAGTATTTAATTCTTGTGTATGGTTTGTATTTACATGTTCAGAATTTATTAAATTAATTGGTTTAAAGTTTAATTGGAAAATGTTTTGACACTAGGTTAATTAAATGTTAGGTAATTAATTGGATTTTAGTTTTCGACAGTGATGCTAAGAATGAACCAACCGAACATTCTGTTATAAATTTTATAAAGGACTGATCACCCGATATTTAATTGGGCGGGGTGTCACAGGTGGTATCAGAGCATCAGGTTGTAGTGTCCTTTAGGATCTGTACGGCTTATTACGTTTCAGCTTAGCGTTCTTTGATGTAGAGCCTTATTCTAGGATTGTTGTATTCCACTACGTATGCTATTTGCGGTCTCCTGCGACTTAGTTTAGTGAAGTCAATTCCTATGCGAGAGTGATTGGACTTCGTACTCTGAGCAATAGGGGGCGACTAGCGAAGGCCATTAGCGGGACTGCAGGAGGAGGAAAATAATTTAGAGTTGTGAAGTATTCGGGGAATGGTGATCGCAGTAGAAGTCACCAACAGTAATATCTAAGCGTGATGGGCTAATGGATGAAGATAATCAAAAGGCAATAATGTAAAGTAGAGTGTAGTGACACTCATAATTTTGAATTCATAAGAAATTTTCTAGCTCAGATAAAAAGCAAGGAGTGAAAATAGTTAATCACACCGAGATATTGGGTTCGGGTTGACCATTTAAATTTTTCTGTCTTCTGGTCAGACATAAATATGGAAGAGATATTGAACTTATCACTAGTAGGTCGGGTAGAGACCGATCATAAAGGATGAGTTAACTTAGTAAGCTAACTTCGTGACTGAAGTATAAGTCATGGAAGATAAAACGGGTCCGTAAGTTGAAAATGGACACGTGGGTAGAATGCCCTAGCATGAATGGGAGGTGGAAATAAGGTGACTAGTGTCAACGTCATCAAAGTATATGTTTACTAGAGTATGTCAACACCCCAAAAGAAAGGGAGCCAGTCGAGTTGTAATACCTAGCCGAAGGGCAGGGTTGAATTCAATAGCATTAGTAGAACATCACCTGAAAGTATACCCAGTGAGGGGAAACCTATTTAAATGATATGATTAAATATTAACATAATGGTGATGGATTCAGTCAAGACCAGCGGGTCGATCATGTGTTACATATGCCCTGTAGAGCGCAAGGAACAACGAAAATAACAACTGGGAGTTAAGACTGCCAGGTCCGAGAGAAGGACATCCCAATAAGGCCAGGAGGACCAGTGAAAGGGAAAGTACCCTGTATGTAGAGATAAGGGTTACCAGTATGAAAGGTGATCACTTGAGAAGTGAAATTGATAGGTATCGGGAATAATAAATCGTGCCTGTAAGGCATACCAGTTGGAAAAGTAAAATATCCAGAGTAGGAATCGGGTCAAGAGAATTGGGACCAGGAACTAATAACCTGAGAGTAGTGGGTCTAGGCAGGACCAGTGTAGCCCTCAATAACTGTATCATACTGTATTTTAGGGTCGACGGGGCCCAGGGAAATCAAGGGAGGCCAGTAAGATTATAATTGAGGCCTAGGGATATGGGGCCAATGTATCAATTTTGGGCGGGTAATCCGTAACACAGAATAATTTACCCACCAAAAAGGTAGGGAAAATCTAATTAATGGAATCCAAAAGGTATAATGATTATAGATAATTATGGGTCACAAAACGTGCGTACGGGGACCCTACGATCAGGCAAGACTGACGAGGCTTTGTTTTATCCTTGTGAATAAATGATGAGTTCTAGTGAATGGGTGTGTCACAACATATGTGAATAGTTAACACTAAGAATTTGAGTGTGCATTTGGTTTAGTGGGTATGCTGGTGAAAGCAACCTTATTATCTAGGTGACTACCATTTGGTAGCGAGATTTTTCGTACCACTTGCGGGGAGGAGCAAGTGTAGACACTAAGAGAAATTTGTATATGGTATTATGTAACGATTCGTGATCCTTTGAGCATTATGATAGTAGAGAATATTATGATTATATTGCATGGTTACTGGTTATCGAGGGTTTGAACAGTAGTAAATTGTGTAATAAGACTATTGTACTAAATTTTAAATTTTAAATATATGGTTTTAGAGAGGCATCACCTGAAAGACGGTTGAGCCTTTACATGTGTTGTATTGTATTATAGACTTCAGTGAGCATGTTGTCTTACTATGTTGATCCCGGTGAGCAGGGACATTTTATTGATGTGATTCAGGGTATATTGAATTATTATAGAGTTGAGGGATATAGCTCGTGAATTATATAGCGCTAATAACTCGTAATAGTGGGAGCCCTGTGTTGTATACTATATTTAGTAACATGAGAATGGACAAGTAGACTTTTATGATCATAGATGGGAATTCAGGGACATATGTTATGGATTAAGGACTTAGCAGATCCCGACGACCAGCAGTGTTAGGTAGTAGTGTATCGGGGGGTTCCTTGTTTGGATTTCGCTTTGCGAGACATCCCACGCATGAAACTTAGCGAACGTTGGAAGTTGGGAGAAGTTTGCCTTTAGTACCTGGATTTATTTTCGTAGTGATTGCAATATACATGGTTATAACTGTAAGATAATGGTTATTTTACAAATTAAGGCCGATGGGGCCATATAAGAATAAATGTGATAATGTTACCAATCGTTGACACCACGAGCAGACCGGTGGGACAACCTAAGATATGATTAGGTGGAAAAGGTAGGTTGACTGAGTAGGACCTTACCATATAGTCATGCTAAGTAGGTGAGGCATAATTTGTTATTTATAACACGTCTAGTACGATGGTGCTGCAATGCACAAAGCATAGGGTATATGGGGGCCCTAGATATATGGGTAATAAATTTTTCTTCCTTAAGTGAAAGATTATGAGGCAATGCGAATTTTGGTGGTAACTGAATGTAGAAGAATGTGACTTCAGGACTTAGCTGTTTGATGATTTAGGTCAGTTAGAATCGTTAATTTCCAGATTTTCCACGAGGATAGTATAGGAAAAAGTTTAACTCGGGGAAGTTAAAACTTACTTGTTATGATATGGAGAGAACATGTTTTACAAGAATCTAAAGTTTAAAGAGAAGGGGAAGGACTAGCGACATGTAGTGATGACACTGTCGCCTGAGCAATAGATATAGTTGTGGTTATAAGAAAGGTAAAATGCATAAGGATACAAAGCCGTAGTAGTGATGGCATAAGCAAAGTAAGACATTTTTGAGCTCCAATTGGAAGCGGACCATCAGGAAATAATAAGAGTTCCTTTAGCATCAGGAATTCCTTGGTAGTAATGGGAGAGTAAATCCACGCACAATTACAGAGTTAATTACTTCGCAATGGGATCTCGGCCCTATGTGGGTGAAAATGGGTCGGGTAATTAGAATAGCTCACATTATGCCAAGTTGGGACAAATCGTAAGGTGTAACAGTAAACCCCAACCATTATTCCTGGGGTAGTAAGGTTATAGGGGGTACAAATAGAGTTTTTGTTCGAAAGAGTCGAGAGAGTTATGACTCGATTATTCGAAAGAGTTTTGGGAGGCCCTGAATATTAAGATGCGAACATATTCGGCCTAACACACTCGCAGGCGGACGGTAAGTCTGAGAGTTTTAGTTTCACATTGCGAGGTATGTTGTATCTCTAATTGTGGGAAGGATTAGTGTAATATCTTCCACGGGTGGAGTTAGCGTAAGACGACTCCCCTCAACTTATTTTGGATAGAATTCCATTCGAGGCATTATATATATAAATGCTTGTTATCCTTGTGCTTATTGGATAGAAGGGAGGAAAATAATCTACTAGGTCCAGAGGAATTTTAAGGCTCGTCAACCAGAGTGGAAATGATTGGGAGTTGCATTATTGCATGTTGGAATGAGGAAATTGGTACCGAGTGATGTGGGATCTTTTCCTATTATTGTTAAGTTTGAGTCGGTAGCATACAAGATTAGGTTTCATAGTCCTTTGCAGAGGCAGTATGGCAAAAATGTGTTAACATTTATGGTATTTATTATGTGTAAGACAAATTTGTATATATCTAAATATCAATTAACCTACTAGTATGAGTAGTAGGAGTCTAGATAGTAACTATATATAAGTTAAGTGGTGAAACTTAAATGGTTAGGCGTGGAGAGGAATTAATCAGTGATGTGTTCATTATTAAGGGTATTCAGTAATTTACTGTATGGGCAGTACTGCGTAAATTCATGAGATGTGAGGTAAATACTCAGAGTTTTCCTTACCAGAAATGCCTTATTTTACAAATTTCGGGATGAAATTCCGTTATTAGGGGGAAGTATGTAATACCCCGTATTTTCGAAGACTTAAATAATTATGTGATTTATTATTATTGTGGGATTAATTAAATTAAAATGTGATAATTAATTATTAATTCGAATTAAATTTGAATATTTACTAGCGTGATGAGAAGTTAGTAATTATTAATATTACTGTGAGAATAAGTAATATGAAATGTCGAATTTAAATAACTTGTCATGAGAGAGAAATACGACAGTTTGGTGTATTAAGTAGGGGACGCGCGTGTGAGTCATGTCAGGACTAATTAAGTGGAATAAAAAGGTAAATTATTTTTTAGTAACTCGTATGATTATTTCGAGTGATCCGTTGAGTCCGGAGGAGTTGAGATAGTCAGAAAACTCTATCTGGGTATTTTATTTGGACTCCGGGATATTTTTAGGCCAAGCCGGCACCCGGTGGGGGTAATTTTATAATTTGGATTTTTGGAGGAATTAAATGGACTAAAATTAGAGATATATTATATCAGATGATTGAGGACAGTTAGGGTTAGGTTACACCAAAATTAAGAGAGAGCCACAGTAGGTGAGGGAGAGCATTTTCCAAAGGAGGAGAAGCCATTTTCACCACATTGCACAACCACCACCCCATCGTGTAGATCGGAACGCGAGGAACGCATCCATACGAACAACATCAATGGAGAAGACCTTTGAAATTGAGGCAAGTGTTTATTGCTTGCTTTCTTTAGCGATAATTACGTTCATGTTAGTCTAGGTTAATAAACCTATGTTATGAAAGTTAATTCGGGTGAAAATTGGAAAATTAATTTATGATGATGGGCTTATTGGTTTAGTAGTTTAATTCCTTCATGTATGTTGAGGTTTTATCATGAAATTGGAAATAAAATTGATTAACGAATTAGGGTTGGTCTGGTTCTTTAATTGAAAATTTGGAAACTAGGGTTCTTATGAATTAATTTGGGGTTTCATGTAATCTTGATGATTTATGACGAATTAATTATCCTAGGATGTTATGAATCATATATAATCTTGTTATTATCGATTGGGATTAATGATGAGAAGATGGGGATTAAACTGTAGAGGTTTTAAGGTTTAAAATGGAGGAAAATGTAGAAATTTGGTGAAGGAGACGACATAGTGCAGGTCGCGCGATGTCGCGCATAGTGGTTCGAACGAGATTGGTATCTCACGAGAAGTGGTTCGAACGACAATGGAATGTCGCGTGAAGTTTGGTTCGAGCGATATTGGAATCTCGGTGATGTGGTTCAAGCAACAACCTGATGTCGTTTGAACGAGATCAGGTCTGGTTCAAGCGACAATTTACATTTTTGGGAAATTGCAGAATGGTCCAAATTAGTGTGGCACAGTAATCTGAATGAGAAAATGATATTTTGGGAAAATCAATATAGTACGGTATTGTTAAGAAGGATATGAGGGTAAATACTTTAAATATTTGGGACGGTGATATTACTTCTAAGATTATGAGAGAGAAATCATCATAATTGTAAATGAGTCGAGAGTATTGAGTGATAAATACTAACGATATTAGTCATTAAGAAATAGAACTTATAAGAATAAAAAATTATTGGTTCATTGTGGGACTGATTGTGATTCTGTATTAAGGATTTTCGGGTGACATATGATCCTTAGAAATATATTACGAGAGAGGGAATATCGTAACTTAAAATACGTTGATAGTATTTAGTGATAAAAATACTATTTATGGTAAATAACAGTTGGTTTTGTATACTGTTTGATTGGATAAATTGTGTGAATACCTATTACTTGCTAGTATTATGTGTATGACATACCTAACTGCTTGCTATCACGGGAGGTGGTAAAGAGACAGTCTTATCCTGAGGGGATTTTGACTTGTATCTCAGAACATAGGACTGTGAAGACTTACTTCTGAGTTGGTAAGTTGCTGACTATGGGAGCGAGGTATGCGCGTGATTCATAGGTATGTGAGCTATGTTCACCTCCATTATGTGTGTTTTTTATATATGGTTCGTGGGAGACTTCTGAATCGATAGTCCTTATTTGAGTACGAGAGGTATCGGGACATGATTGCAGTACATGTATAGCCTTGGGGTGCTGTGTTAGTATATATATAATGAGTGGTGGATATTTATATATACTTGTGTTGTACTTACAATGTGATATTTGTAGGCTATTAAGATTGGGTTAATGCATATATATAATTGTGAAATATATATATATGTATGCTTTTGGTATATCTAAAATGAGTAAATATCAGATAATTAAGATAGTGAAATCTTCAGTAATGTAAATAGTGAATACTTGACTTTAGTGTGATAACACTTGTTTAAAATGATAAACGTTGAGATCATATACGGAACACTACTACGAGGGGTAATAAAATGGATAAGCCTATCACCTAGTTAGAAGTGTTAGATGGCTAGGTTGGAGTATATGTACGTTAGGCGTGCACACTAGTCAAGAGGTTAAAATCTCCTGTGAGAGTTCAAACTAACATGCATATAATACTTGCTTTAATGCAGTTTTAAAAACTTGCTAAAATAAATATTTTTACACATCGGGCTCTGACCCGTTTCTTGCATCTCTTTTCTCTTTTGCCACATATATATATGTATTAGTACAGGTGCCTGACGCGACTCAGAAAGTGTCTCTAATGTGCGTTCTCTCTAGGCTCAAGTGCAAGCCTGTCACGTTAGTAATAAACCTGGTAAGTCGGGATCGTATCCATAGGGAAATAGGACAACAGAGTTGTGACGACGGGACATATGAGTGAATCCTAACTCTGACTCTAAAATGAAAGGAAAAATGATTTGGTTTTGAGAATTGATTACAACTAAATGAAATTATGAAATTATGAAGAGATGCAATTATACTAATTTACCTAAAATACTGATGAAGAATGATTTAAAACTTTTAAACTATGTGATGAGAAAAACAGGACGAGAATACAATCCCCCAACCCTAGTGTATTGGAGTTATAATACTAATCGTAAAATTAACTGATTAATTAGATCCAGAATTAAGTACTCCCAAGCATTACGTATATGAGGTTCAAGCCCGCATCATACTTAATCCGAGGATGAGTAAATCGATATCGCGATAGTGACACTCGAATTGCATTCTAAATCATCCCGGTTACCCAAAGGAAAACAAGATCTAAAGATCTACAATTATCTTATTCCTACGCAATACGGTCGTAATCAGTCACTAAATGCAGAGGATTAATGTTATACACATGCAACTAACACATCAGGCTGGGTTCATGTATCCCGGCCTTAGAAAATCTAGCCTAGCATGCTGAAAGTAATGAAAACAGTGTTTAAATTGCAGAAAACCATAATGAAACTAAGGAAAATTTTTGGAATGATGTAGACCGAAATTTGACTGAAGAAAAGTAAGTCCTAATCTTACCAAAGAAGTAGCAACAGCAATTAAGAACACTTGTAATCAAAGAATTTCTGAATAATCTTCACTATTGGAATTTAAAACTGTAAACTGTATCTAAACTTGGGTTTCTGAAAAAGAAAGAAAAATTATACTAATTTTTTCGTGCAAATAATAATAATAAAATGGGTTTTTATACCCTACAAGAATTCAGGAGTTTTTGTTGCACTAGGACTCTTCTTAGGAGAAGATAAGATTACAAAATCTCGATAGCCGCACCGGTCCGGAGCTTAGGCGGATCGTTCTGCCTTCCATGCAGATTGATTCTTTTATTTTTTTGGCAGAATGGTTCTTTTTATTTTCATCCCTCTTTGGTTTGCTTTCAATCCGAGGTCTTCTGGAGTATGGCACAGCGGACCGGTCCGGACTGGGGGCGGATCGATCTGCCTGTTTGACTTTTATCTCAACTTTGACCGCTCATAACTTTTGTTCCGGGACTCCGATTAAGGTTTCGTTTCTTCCTATGTGCTCATGAATTTGATATCTTCAACTTCTCTTAGGTGCCTCATCCGAATTCCAGGTAGAAATTACACTTTTGCCCTTTTGACTTTCCTGTTTGTCTTTCTTGATTCTTCTGATTTCTTTCTTTCGTTTCTTGACATCCAATACTTGTAAAATCAATATGAAATACTAAAAACTCAGTGTACTCATTAGGATAAGTTAGTAGCAATATTATGAGATAAATTCAAATCTATTACGTTGTTCGAGGTGCTAAAAGTAACTAAATTAAGGGATAAATTGGGAAGAATTTATGCCTAATCAAACCCCCCTAACTTAGAAATTTGCGTGTCCCGAGCAATGTAAAAGAATCCTAGCAAGGCTCAACTCTTGAAAAACATTTTATTGGGATAGAATACCTTTTTTGTGGGAAAGCGATTGCATTTAGTGTATGCAACAAGCCTTTAAACCCCTAGGTCACCCTAGTAGGACGAGTTGTGTCTCGTGAGGGTTTGCAGTGAATATACCCACAAAATTCATTATTGACTCAAAGAAATATCAAAATACTTAAAAATTGTATAACTCAAACTTTCCCAAAAAATAGTCATCATCAAGTCATATTTACAAGTCTCAAACCGTAGTGCGTGTGTGCGAAGCCAAAAATATAACCACCAATTTCCACTGTTTGATTATTACATTACTTACCCGAAAATTCGTTTTGATTTGAAATTCTCACGGAATGCTCTCTCAAACGAATCACTCGGAATGTGGCTATTCTCTCGGTATGCGTGGTCTAAAGAGTAAGTGTAATGGATGCAAAGTCACGCATACAAGTAGAAAGATGAAAATTTCATAGTGATAGGATCTCATCAACGGAATACGATTTTTCAAAACGGGAACATTGCCTCTTTTTCGCGCATTCAATCTCTTTTATTATCTTTTGGGGTTTTAACTCTCCACGCGGTAACTAATTTTGCAATTTGGACTCGGTAGGGCTTTTTTGGGTTTTAAGGTATATTGGGTAAAATAAAAATGGTAGGGAAGGTTGGAATTGGAAAAGTCATTTATGATGTCCATTTGTGCTTTTTTTGAGATATTGCTCATTTTTTTCCTTCTTTTTCTCTATTTTTTCTGTTTTTCACTTCTTTTCTTTCCTTGCTATTTTTGTTGAGCATATCTATTTTTTTCTTGCCCCTTTATATGCACTTTTCGGACTTATATTCTGAATTTTTCCATTTTTCACAATTCCGGACTATTTGGGTTTTTCTAGTTATCAAACGAAAAGGACAATTTATTTGGCTCAATTTGGGTTACGAAAAGGGTGATTTTTCGCATTTTTTTCTGGCCAATATTTTAGGGTGACAAACTAGGGCCTACTTCATTGTCCAACATACTAATTGCGTTATCATATCCGTTTCGAGATGAATTTAAGTTTAGATATCAATTTTGGCACATTTTTCAAAGCAATATCACACACATCTTTCATAACCAATCAAAATGAAAGGATTGAGATCCTCGACGACTTTTTAGGTGCTGAAAAAAACTTTGAGGTAACAATTAACTCGGATTGATTTAAAAACTCGCAAAAAGTGATAGGCTCGAATCTCACCGGGTTTGTTAATCTCCACACCTATTGGTTAAGTCGTCAATTTTCACTCAATTTCCATCTTTGGTCAATTTTGGCTTTGTGTAAGTTGAATTTTACAACTTGAGACTTCAATCCAACTGTTAATGATATTTTTGAAAATTTTGAATTCCAATTTTTATTTATTTTGAACAAAAATATTTTTGGATTTTTTAGAATTTTATGATTTTTTTGGAAATTTCTGGGCATTTTTGAAAATTTGTGAAGTTTTAGAAATACGCACTTGTGACCCCCCTAACTTAGACTTTTGCATTGTCCTCAAGCAAAAAAGACTAAAATCTAAACAAGGAAAAATATTATGTGCGATAAATAAAACAAACAAATGGAGAAAATTCAGTTTTGATTACAAACAAGACTGTGGTACAATTACAAGGAAAAGCATACACCCATGTGAACAGGAAAAGCAAATAAAAAATTGTCACAACCAAAATACAACTTCACTGGGGCGGGGGTTGGGGAGAACCGGTCCCTTCGGGGCCATAGGGATCATAGTAATAGGATGGCAAGGGCTCGTTGGGATCCCCTTGGCATTGATATATATCCGCTTGGAACTGGAACATCAGGCTCATATCGCGACGGTAATCGATCATAAAGATGTCGAATCTCATCTCCAGCGTCGCCATACGGTTGGTGAGCTCGCTACCTGCCCACTCAAAATCTGGGTCATCTTCCTCATCCGCCGACTCTTCATCCGGACCGATATCCCCCATTTCGACATCCGCACCACTGTCTCTTCTTCCTCTTCTTTGTTCTCGCTCGAGGCATCCTCTTCTTCACTATCACTTCCCTGCCTTGCCCAAGGATAACTATCTGTTTGGCACTCTTAGTGCGGGTTCCCTGTCCAAAAGGACCGGGAATGCGAGCACGATCGAGCGGCACCGCTATGCCAGCATCCTTAAGGATGGAGGTGATCAATCTTGCACAAGGAAGTGGGGCAGCACCTTTCTCATCCAAGGTCGCGGTGATGATGTCGGCATATAAGGTTCGGGCCAAGTGGATGGAAGTGTGTGGGTCAAAGAGGTGGTAAGTCAAGGTGGCCTGACGGGGCCGCATCGGTGAGTCGTTTGATGTTCGCAAGATGTTGGCACACACTATTTGGAAGGTTAGGCGGGCTTTTTCATTGAGGCAGCCCACAGCGACAGTTTGCCCCGTCCAAGCAACATCCGGTGCAATGTGGGCCATGATCAATTCCTTGGCGACCGGGCGACATTCCTTGGATAGGTGAATTCTTGGACGTCGGGAACATCGTATTCGGCCAACTTAGCCGTGAGACGGGACAATGAAAATGGGATGACGGTACCATCCACATACGCTTGAGCCTCGAATTAGCCCGTTCGAACAAGGGTGCCATAAACGGATCGGACCTCGGCTGCCCAAACCGCTTCTAGGGTTCATTGAGGAATCGGAACCAACCCATAGCCATGAATTGGGCGATGACGGAGTTGGGCAGACCGATCCATTGGACAGCGCGCTCCATATGGAGTTTGTGATCCGAGCTAAAAAATTGATGTCACCACCGTTCCTCTTGGCAAGAACTGAACTCCCCATGGCCGGAGGGGAAGATGTCGGTGGAGTCGTACTTAGTGGGGGCAGCTCTTTGGGCCATGATAACGAGAGAGATTTTTGCTGGAAAATTAAGGAGGGCGAAGATAGGAGTTTGGTTGAAGGTGTGAGGGGAAAGGGAGGGTTTGGATGGTTATTTATAGGTGAAAGGGTGGGGGTAGGACTTGGATTTGGAGGGAAAAGGGGGTGTCTTTGGGAGGGAAAGGTTAGGCTTGGGAGTGGTGTGGACGAATTTGGAGGGAGTGAATAGGATTGAGGGGAAGGGGGAGTGAATCTAGGGAAGGGGAAAAAACAGACCTGCAGAAAGCAGACCGGTCCGCCTGGGGACCGGACCGGTCCGGTCCTTTAATGTTCAGGCAAATTTGACTATTGGACCGGTCTGGCTCAAAATTAAAGGAACCGGTTCGGGGCGGAGCGATCCGGCTCTTGTGTTTGAGCTGGATTTTTTGCCGAACTTACTTTCGATCGCTCTTCTCCGAAACGTTTCACTTTCACAACATGCTCCTTATCAATTTGGATCAAAACCTCTCGAAACCAATGACCAACGCAACTGGATGCAATATTCCCGAAACATGCGAATGCTTTCTCCTGAATGTACTTTAATCCTATCGACGCTCACTACACACACGACTCTCACTACACACATGACTTTTACACCATACGTGTCGGGGGTGTGACGACCTCGCTGTAACAGCTCACTCTACCTCGTAAATGGGGTCCGACAACCAGACGGTGTCGACTTCTTCCACACACACCTCTAGATATGGCTTAAGGAGTTGTCCATTTACTTTGAATGTATTTCCCCCTTTTAAATCGTCTAATTCAATAGTTCCGTGAGGGAAAACATTCTTTACAACGAACGGGCCAGACCATCGTGATCGCAATTTTCCCAGAAAGAGATGAAGCCGAGAGTTATAGAGAAGAAATTTTTTCCCGAGAAGAAACTCTTTGCGTCGAATGATGTTATCGTGAGCGAGTTTCATCCTTTCTTTGGAAATTTTAGCATTCGCATAGGCATCATTGCGTAGTTCTTCTAACTCATTCAATTGAAGCTTGCGGGCTTCACCGGCCTTATCCATGGCATAATTCAATTGCTTAATCGCTCAATATGCCTTGTCCTCTAATTCAACGGGAAGATGGAAAGGTTTGCCATACACAAAGCGAAAAGGGTACATACCGAGTTGATTTTTATATGCGATACGATAGGCCCATAGCGAATCGTTCAATCTAAGTGACAAATCTTTTCGGGTAGGATTGACGATCTTTTCAAGAATATTCTTGATTTCCCGATTTGCTAGCTCGGCCTGCCCATTCGTTTGTGGGTGATAAGTCATTCCAACCTTGTGAACAACACCATACTTTCTCATTAGCTTCTCGAATTGCCTATTGCAAAAGTGCGTGCCATTATCACTGATTATCGCTTTCGATGCACCGAAGCAGGAAAGTATGTGTTCCTGCAGGAACTTATTCACCACTTTATTGTCATTTATCTTAGTAGCCATAGCTTCCACCCATTTAGAAACGTAGTCTACTGCAACAAGGACGTATAGGAAACAAAAGGACGGGGGGAATGGACCCATGAAGTCAATATCCCAACAGTCGAAGATCTCAATGATGAGTATGGGGGTAAGAGGCATCATGTCTCGTCAGGTAATGGCTCCCATACGTTGGCACCTATTGCAAGATTTACAAGCAGCGTTAACATCTCAAAATATTATGGGCTAATAGAGGCTGCATTGCAGAATTTTAGCGGTCGTCTTTTTCGTCGAAAACTGGCCTCCACAAGCTTCCGAATGGCAAAACTGGATGACGTTTGGGATCTCATCATCTGGTACACATCGTCGGATGATTTTGTTGGTGTAATATTTAAAAAGGAAAGGATCGTCATAGAAAAACATGTGTGACCAAGTAATAAACCTCTTCTTATCTTGCGGTGTCCAGTCGGGAGGGATGGCTCCCGTGACAAGGTAGTTCACTATATCCACAAACCAGGGCAAAGAAGAGGTAGCAAAAAATTTGCTCATCCAGAAAGTATTCGTCTATGGGTATGGGATCACTAGGTACGTCGGACGAAATCCGTGATAAGTGGTCGGCAACGACGTTTTCTACCCCTTTCTTATCTTTGATGGAGAGATTGAACTCTTGTAGGAGTAGGATCCAGCTTATGAGGCGCGGCTTTGCATCTTTCTTTACAAGTAGGTATTTCAGAGCCGCGTGTTCGATAAAGCAAGTAATGGGAGAACCGATAAGATATGATCGGAATTTATCAAGGGCTAAGACTAATGCTAGCAACTCCTTCTCCGTGGTAGAGTAGTTGGGTTGTGGTTCGGTAAGGGTATGGCTAGCGTAGTAGATGACATCAACCTGCTTATCTTTTCTTTGGCCCAAAACATCCCCTATCGCATAATCGCTAGCATCACACATAAGTTCGAATGGTAGAGACCAATCCAGAACTAGCATGATGGGAGCGGACACAAGCATGGTTTTCAGTTTTTCAAAAGAGCTTTGACATGCTTTTGTACACTCAAATGGGGTGTCCTTCATGAGTAGGTTGCTTAAGGGTCTAGCGATGGCGCTAAAGTCCTTAATGAGTCTTCGATAAAACCCTGCGTGGCCCAAGAAAGAGCGCACATCCTTGAGAAATTTTAGTGGGAAAGATCAGCTATGACATCTATTTTAGCCCTATCAACTTCTATTCCCTTAGATGATACTATGTGGCCAAGAACTATTCCCTCGGTGACCATGAAATGGCATTTCTCCCAATTCAGCACTAAGTTCTTTTCCACACACTAGGCAAGTACTTGTTCCAGTTTTTCGAGACAAAGGTTGAAAAAGGTGCCAAAAACGCTGAAATTATCCATGAACACTTCGAGTCCTCTCTCGACCATGTTGCTAAATAGTCTCAACATGCACCTTTGAAAGGTCGCGGGTTCATTACACAAGCCGAATGGCATACGTTTGTAGTCAAAAGTACCAAAAAGGCAAGTGAAGGTCATTTTCTCCTTGTCAAGTACATTTACCTCAATCTGGTTATATCCAAAATAACCATCAAGGAAGAAATTGTAAGGGTGGCCCGCTACTCTCTTAAGCATTTGATCAATAAACGGCAAGGGGAAGTGGTCTTTCCTAGTTCCCGTATTGAGTTTCCAGTAATCAATGCAAACACGCCACCCGATGGTGGTACGTTGGGGAACTAGATTTCCCTTATCATTCTCAATCACTGTCATGCCCGACTTCTTCGGGATGACTTAAATAGGGCTCACCCACTTGCTATCCGAGATTGGGTAGATAATCCTGACATCCAATAATTTGATGATTTTGGCTCTCACCACTTCTTTCATATTAGGATTTAGCCTTCTTTTCATTTATCTTGAGGGCTTGACATCCTCTTCAAGATGGATCTTGTGAGTGAAAATCAAAGGACTTATCCCCTTCAAATCAGCAATGCACCAACCAAAAGCACTTTGGTGCTTCCTCAGAATTTTTAACAGTTTATCCTCCTGCTCTTCTTCTAGGCTAGAGGAGACAACAACGGGAAATGTCTCATCCTCTCCTAGGTAAGCATATATAATATGGGAGGGGAGTTTCTTTAATTCGAGGGTTAGAAATTTATCTCTGGAGGGAACCATGCGTGTATCCCTCAGAGGTAACTCCTCGAATCTAGAAACCCAACTTACATCTCTCGCGTCCTCGTCCGACGCTCTCTCATCGAGTAACTCTCTCAACTCCTCAACCTCCTTATCGAAGTCGTTGTACGTCCCCTCACTCTCGTGTCTCGCCACTAAACAGGACCCTAAGGCGTTGCCACAATAATTCTCCTCAAAGTAATCCTCTACTATCTCATCTATGAAGCTCACCGCGTGAAGATCATCTTCTTCCCCCGTATGTTGGGCTATGTGGAAGATGTTGGTTTCTAAGGTCATGTTCCTAAATGTGAGTTGTATTCGCCCATTCCGAGTATTGATGATTGCGTTAGCCAAAGCTAAGAACGGGCTCCCAAGAATGATGGGAACATGGTTGCTTGAGGTGAAGGAGGGCTCCGTGTCCCAAATGACAAAATCTACCGAGAAGTAGAAAGTGTCAACTTGGACGATCACGTCCTCGACTATGCCTCTTGGGATCTTCACGGTTCGATCCGCTAATTGGAGGGTGACTTTTGTGGGCTTGATATCGCCCAAGTCAAGTTGCCTATAAATAGAGTAAGGGAGGATATTGACACTTTCCCCCAAATCTAGTAAGGCCTTTCGATTTTATTTTCTCCAATGATGTAGGAAATGGTGGGTGCACCGGGATCTTTAAATTTAGGCAGGAGATCATTAAGTAGAATGGAGCTCACATTTTGTGCTAGAAAGACATTCTTCTTTACCTTCATTTTTCTCTTTACCGTCAGCAAGTCTTTGATGAATTTTGCATAGGCTGGAATTCGCTTAATGGCGTCGAGGAACAGTAAATTCAGCCTTACTTGCTTTAATACGTCTAGCACATCATCATGTGGGTTTCCTTTATGGGAAGGAATCAAACTTTGAGGAAACGGTTCTGCGGAGGGTGGTTTCACTACTACCTCGGGCTCACTAGTGTCTTATTTATCACTCTCATTTAAGGGGACATCTTTGGCCTCTTTCGTGTCGGGAGAAATCTCCTTGTCTTTCGTTGTGTCATGTGGGGGAGGTGATAAATCAACGACTCTCCCACTACGAAGAGTGGTCACAGCTTGACATTGCTCCTGATGTTCAGGAGAAGTGGAGATAACACTAGTTTGACCTTGGGGAGGTCTTTGGCCCTGGGCAGGAAACTTTCCCTTCTCTTGGATACTCAATGAGGATTGTATCTTTGATAGACTTGCATTTATGTCTCTAATTAGACGATCATATCTAGCATTGGTTGCAGTCTGGCTAGTGATAAATTGATTCATAGTATCCTCGAGAGTTCTCCGCGGTGGCGGGATATATGCTCCTTGAGGTGGTGGTGCTTCCACATGTCCTTGCATGTGTGGAGCTTATTAAAAGTGTTGTGGTGGAGGAGAGGCAACGTGTGAAGGAGGTTTCATCGCAGTATGTTGTTGCCCATCGCTAAAATCAAGACGGTTTTTCCATGAAGGGTTGTAAGAATTCCCGTGCGGTGCACCGAAATTACCCTTAAATCCTTCTATACCACTAACTTTCTCTTGAAGCATTACTTTGTAGGCAGGTATAGTTGGGCATTCCTCAGTTGAATGACCCGCCTCACAAATTGCACACACTTTCTCGACGAGGGTTGGTATGGATCCATTTGGTCCTCTTCCCAATACTTCACGTACTTCTCACAGTCCTTTCTCAAGCGTATCTAGTCGACTGTCCGCTACAAAATTCTTTTCTACATGAAATAGGTTGGACGCCGATGGAGTGGTGGTCACTTGACGATTTCGATTTTGAGCTTTAGGACCATATGTATACCAAGATTGGGTAGTCTCGGCGACATACCTCAGGTGAAGCTCAGCATCGTGGGCATATAGATCGACAAACGGACCACTACACATGGTTTTAACGAGTTGCTTGGAGGTAAGATTCAGCCCATTATAGAGAAAAGAAATGATTTGCACTGTATTAAATCCATGATGTGGGCATCAAGTGACTAATTCGTTGAAACGCTCGTAACATCGATGAAATGGCTCATTTTCAGATTGCATGAACGCTTGAATTTGAGCCTTTATGGACATTATTCAATGTAGTGGGAAGAATTTCTTGAGAAATCTGGATTGCAACTCATTCCAAGATGGGATCGAGCTTGGAGGTAAAGACCATAGCCAGGTCTTATCTTTATCTTTTAGCGAGAAGGGGAAGAGTTTGAGGCGGATGACCTCTTGTGTGCAAGTTTGCTCATTGAGAGTATCACACACATCCTCGAATTCCCTGATATGGATATATGGCTTTTCAGAGTCCATACCATGGTAATGGGGTAACATCTGGATCATCCCATTTTTAAAACAAAATTGCACGGCAATATATGGGAGTATAATGCATCCCGGAGTGACAGTGCGCTCGGGAAATAAGATTTCTCAGCGGGAGGTATGAGGCCTCTTCCTCACCGGCAGCTGCACTATCGTGTTGCAACATCTCTCTCTCTTAACGACTCGGTTCTCTCACTTAATGTACTCGGAGTGTGCTTGGGAGTGTGACCTAAGAAGGGAAACAGAGTATTATTTGATATTGAGTGGGACGGTGTGGGAGGTGGAATCCAGAACTGTGGGGCGTTAGGAGTGTGGGGGCTACCGGGGTCGTACTCAACAATTGGATTTTCGTGAATGATGGTTGGATTATTATGGGGTGTGGGAGTGAGTTCAGAATTTTGCATTAGAAGCTTATGAGAGATGATGATGGATCTTTTTGTGCTTTTTCAATTTTTCATGTTTTTTTAGATTTTTGGAAATTTTTTTTGTCAAAGTTTTAGATTAACTCAATCTAATCCTAAGTCTACCTACCTCCCCGGCAACGGCGCTAAAAACTTGACGCGACTCAGAAAGTGTCTCTAATGTGCGTTCTCTCTAGGCTCAAGTGCAAGCCTATCGCGTTAGTAATAAACCCGGTAAGTCGGGATCGTATCCACAGGGAAATAGGACAACAGAGTTGTGACGACGGGACATATGAGTGAATCCTAACTCTGACTCTAAAAAGAAAGGAAAAATGATTTGGTTTTGAGAATTGATTACAACTAAATGCAATTATGAAATTATGAAGAGATGCAATTATACTAATTTACCTAAAATACTAACGAAGAATGATTTAAAACTTTTAAACTATGTGATGAGAAAAACAAGAAGGGAATACAATCCCCCAACCCTAGTGTATTGGAGTTATAATACTAATCGTAAAATTAACTGATCAATTAGATCCAGAATTAAGTACTCCCAAGCATTACGTATATGAGGTTCAAGCCCGCATCATACTTAATCCGAGGATGAGTAAATCGATATCGCGATAGTGACACTCGAATTGCATTCTAAATCATCCCGGTTACCCAAAGGAAAATGAGATCTAAAGATCTACAATTGTCCTATTCCTGCCCAATACGGTCATAATCAATCACTAAATTCAGAGGATTAATGTTATACACATGCAACTAACACATCAGGATGGGTTCATGTATCCCGGCCTTAGAAAATCTAGCCTAGCATGCTGAAAGTAATGAAAACAGTGTTTGAATTGTAGAAAACCATAATGAAACTAAGGAAAAATTTTGGAATGATGTAGAACGGAATTTGACTGAAGAAAAGTAACTCCTAATCTTACCAAAGTAGTAGCAGCAGCAATTAAGAACACTTGTAATCAAAGAATTTCTGAATAATCTTCACCATTGGAATTTAAAACTGTAAACTGTATCGAAACTCGGGTTTCTGAAAAAGAAAGGAAAATTATACTAATTTTTTCGTGCAAATAATAATAATAAAATGGGTTTTTTTACCCTATAAGAATTCAGGAGTTTTTGTTGCACTAGGACTCTTCTTAGGAGAAGATAAGATTATAAAAACTCGATAGCCGGATCGGTCCGGAGCTTAGGCGAATCGGTCTGCCTTCCATGTGGATCGGTTCTTTTATTTTTCTGGCAGACCGGTCCGGGGCGGACTGCTTCTTTTTATTTTCATCCTTCTTCGAATTGCTTTCGATCCGAGGTCTTTTGGAGTATGGCACAGCGGACCGGTCCGAACTGGGGGCGGATCGGTCTGCCTGTTTGACTTTTTTCTCAACTTTGACCGCTCATAACTTTTGTTCCGCGACTCCGATTGAGGTGCTGTTTCTTCCTATGTGCTCATGAATTTGATATCTTGAACTTATATTAGGTGCCTTATCCTAATTGAGGGTAGAAATTACACTTTTGACCTTTCGACTTTCCTTCTTGTCTTTCTTGATTCTTCCGATTTCTTTCATTCGTTTCTTAACATCCAATACCTGTAAAATCAATACGAAATACCAGAAACTCGGTGCACTCGTTAGAATAAGTCAGTAGCAAGATTATGAGAGAAAGTCAAATCTATTACGTTATTCGAGGTGCTAAAAGTAACTAAATTAAGGGATAAATTGGGAAGAATTTATGCCTAATCAGTGCCCAGCCACAGGGACACCGGTTTTAGATACTTGGATGGTTTGCCAAGCTGCAGCTGTTGCGGAAGCTGCGGGTTAATTGAGATAGACACCTCTCTCATTTCTTTCAGTTCCTAATTCAGATGTTTTAGTTCGGGCATGTGTCGCCCATTTTCATTAGCAGAGTTGTACTAAGTTTACTTTGTAGTTCTTCTCAGTTGGTTTGAATATTTATTATGGTTTGGTTTGTAATTATAAACTGGAAGGTTTTATCTAGTCTTATCTATTCAGTATCTGATTCAGTCAGCATTTAATTCTTGTGAATGGTTTATATTTACATGTTCAGAATTTATTAAATTAATTGGTTTAAAGTTTAATTGGAAAATGTTTTGACACTAGGTTAATTAAATGTTAGGTAATTAATTGGATTTTAGTTTTCGACAGTGATGCTAAGAATGAACCAACCGAACATTCTGTTATAAATTTTATAAAGGACTGATCACCCGATATTTAATTGGGCGGGGTTTCACATATAACTTCAAATCACTTTTATATACACACTTGCCTTTGATCAGTAGGGTCTGATTTTATGGCTTGTTGATGGATTTTATTGTCCTCTCTATCAATCCTCACTCCTAGGTTGTTTGTGGTGCAAGATTGAGATGAAAAGCTCCAAGAATCTCCTCAAAAGCTCCAAGGACTCTCTCATTTTGATCTTCAATGAACTCCCGTTATATTTTGAGTTTCTAACCATAGACCATATTATCTAACATCTGATAGAGGAGTTAGATATTCGTAGGTCTCCTAACCCTCATTTCCTATATGACTAAAACGCCCCTAAACGGTGCCGGTTTAGCCTAAAAATGCCACATGACCCAATCGACACCCTCGGGTATACTATTTTAACCCTTTCGGAGTCATCTGTGACCTCAAAATCATTATACAAGTGACTCTACATAATTATTTCATCTCGACCCCAAATTAGTCTACACGCGACTTCCAGTTGAGATAATTCCAATTATGCCAATATCACTCGCTATTATGCGTAACAATTTCCATACGTTATTTACTATTTTCACTTAGTAAATAAAATTCATAATATTAATCATTACCCTTCTCTCGATTAATATTAAATAATCACATTATCATTCAATTTAATTAAATTACTTCTCTCGCATAATTTAAAATAAAACAAATTAATTACCAAATTAATTAAATTCAAATACTCATAAATACGGGGTGTTACATACTTCTCCCCTTACAAAGGAATTTCTTCCCCGAAATTAGGTCACACATGCGGTAAAAAACTCTTGATACTGCTCTCACATGTCATTCTCCCGCTCCCAAGTAAACTCATCAACATTGTGCTGTCCCCACTGAACTCTCTGACTAGTAGCACATACTCTCCTCAAGTGGAACATGCCATAAATCTCTCTCATTCCTCTTGTACTTCTTCAGCAATTCTACATGGAACACATCGTGTATCCGCTAAAGATGCCCCAGTAATCCCAATCCATATGCCATTGATCTCACTCTCTTAATAATCAGGAAAGGCCCCCCATATCTTAACGCTAACTTCCCTTTCTTATCGAATCTCACGGTTCCTTTTATGGGAGACACGCGAATTAACACCTGGTCCCCAACCTCTAACTCCAAATCCCTTCGGTCGGCATCAGCACAACTCTTCTTCCTATCTTGAGCAATCCGAATACATCCCCGAATCAACTGAAACTTAGTAGTCATCTCCTGTATCATCTCTGACCCCAATAACTTTTTATCCTCCACCTCTAACCAATAAGCGGGTGAACGACAAGGTCTCCCATATAATGCCTCAAACGGTGCCAATGGGAGGTATCATTCACATCCTCCCCCAAAATCCAGAATGCACATCCTCAACATGTCCTTTAGCATCTGATTAACCCGCTCAATCTGCTCGTATGTCCGTGGATGATAAGCGATACTCAATCGCAAGTCTGTACCTATGGCCTCCGGGAACCTCTGCCAGAAGTGAGACACGAAGATCTTATCTCTATCAGACATAATATCAATCGGCATCCCATGTAGCTTAACTATCTCGATAATAAATAGTTGCGCATACAAACTCATCTCGTAATCGGTGCAGATTGGAAAAAAGTGCGCCACCTTGGTCAACCGATCCACTATCACCCAAATGAAATTGTGACTCCTCCGTGATGTCGATAGCCCTATAATAAAATCCATTGAGATACTTTCTAACTTCCACACGGGAATATCCAATAGCTATAGCATCCCTGAAGGTCCCTGATGGTCAACTTTCATAAGCTGACAAGTAACACACTTCGAGACAAACCTTATATGTCTCCTTTTATTCTTGCCCATCAGTATTGTCTCCTCATATCCTGGTACATCTTATCCCCGTCGAGATGTACCACAAACCTCAAACTATTAGAATCAGTCATCACAACTTGCCTTAAATCCTCGTCCTTAGGCATAACTAATCTCCCATTAAAACGTAAGCCTCCATCCGATCTGATTGAGTAAGACTCTGCACCCTCAGCTAATAACTGTCGCACCCTATCTTGACAGAAATGATCCTATACCTGCTATTTCACTACCCGCATCATAATCTCGGGCGTGATAGATAATAGTGTCATACACGCTCTGGCGACCTTATCATCATGTCAAAGATCACTCCACTTCACTTTCTAGACCTCTGTTAACTCTTCAACAGGTCATCGGCTCAACGCGTCTTCTACGACGTTAGCCTTACCAGGAAGATATTGTATATCAAACTAGTAATCCTTCACAAACTCTAGCCACCGCCTCTACCTCATTTTCAAATCCTTCTATGTGAAGAGATACTGAAGTGACTTATGGTCTGTGAACAATATAAACTGCTCTCCTAACAGATAATGCCTCCATATCCTCCAAGCAAAAATGACCGCTGCTAACTCAAGGTCTTGGGTGGGGTAATTCTTCTCATGGGGCTTAATCTTTTGATATGCATAAGCTATGGCCCTCTCCTCCCGCTGCAATACACCCCCAAGTCCCTGCAAGGATGCATTAGTGTAGACCCGATACTTCACCCCACTCTTAGGCAATGCAAGCACTGGTGCTAACGTCAACTTGTCCTTAAGCTCATCGAAGGCCAGCTAACGGTGGTCACTCCACACGAACGATACCCCCTTGCGAGTCAGGTTCATCAATGGACCTGTAATATTCAAAATTCCCTTAATGAAGCGGCAATAATACTCGGCCAAGCCCAAGAAGCCCCACTCCTTCACCACCTATACCTTACTCGGATCCACTATAATACCCCTTTCAGATACATTGTGTCTGATAAAATGCACCTCTTGTAGCCAAAATCCACACTTACCAAATTTGGCATACAACTGATGGTCCCGAAGGGTCTGTAAGACCTTACTCAGATGCTCTGCATGTTCCTCCTCAGTAAGAGAGTAAACGAGAATGTCGTCTATAAACATGATCATGAACTGGTCCAAGAACTCCCTAAATACTCTATTCATGATATCCAAGAACACTGCAGGTGCATTGGTGAGCCTAAACGGAATCACCCTAAACTCGTATGACACGTACCATGATAGGAAAGTGGTCTTGGGAATGTCCTCCTCCTGATTACGTACCTGGTGATAATTCGATCTCAAAATAATCTTTGAGAAGTAGGCAGCCCCTCTTAACTGATCAAATGGGTCATCGATCCTCGGTAATGGATTATTTCGTATCGTAACCTTGTTCAGCTCCCTGTAATCCACACACAAGCGAAGAAAACCATCCCTCTTCTTTACAAATAACACAGGCGCACCCCAAGGAGATGTACTCTACTGAATGAAACCCCGACCCAAAAGCTATTGAATATGTTATCTCAACTCATGCATCTCTGCAAGGGCCATGTGAGATGGTTCTTGAGTAGTTGGTCTCGTATCCGGTGCTAGGTCAATTACAAACTTGATCTCTTATTTGGGTGATAATTCGGGTATCTCCTAGAATACATCCTTGAAATCCCTCACGGCCGAAATCTAGTATAAAGGAATCAATACCTCATGTGAGGTCTCCTCCTCAATGTATTATAAGTGTGTGCATGACCCTCCCTCAGGAAGAGGAATCACCACAAGTAACATCTCCTTCCTCGAAATGGAAAACACAATAGTCCTTTCATAGCAATCTACCATCGCCCTATATCTTGCCAACCAATCCATACCCAGAATCACATCGTACCCCCCATGTCTAACACTAGAAGGTATACTGTTAAGCTTAGTATCCTTATCATGATATCAACTCCTCTACGAATCGAATGTATCATTGAACTATTACCATTGGTGACTCTACATATATAAGGAGACTACAGACAGTCTCTAATAAACTGGAAGCTCTAGGAAATTTGGTCTTAGTAAATGAATGAGATGCCCCAGTATAAAAAAGAATCCTACCCTCAAGACCATAAATAGGAAATGTATCCTCTACTGCTGGTGGTGCCTGAGGTGCAGGTGGCATTGGTATGTCCCATACATTATACACACGCCCATAATGCATCTGTCCCTACTACTGCTGAGGGGATGATGGTGCTGGTGATATTGGGGGTAAAGGATCTTGTTGTCCCTGCTAGGCACCCTGTTGATATGACCTACCCTATTATGGCCAATCTCTCCTCTTATGACCCTACTGTCCATAGATGAAGCACTGCTCGGGAACTCTTTGTCTGTAGCCCTGATGGCCTCCCTTGGTTCCCTTCACCTTGACAGCCCTGAGAAAACTGCTAGTGATTTGGGCCCTGCTGACCCTATCTGTAACCTTGTCCCTTTGGTCGATACCCTCTGTACCTGAATCTCTTGGCATTGTTCCCCTGTCGGGAATCCTTCCCTTGATGACTGGTTGTATGTTGTTGTGTTGTCGAGTTAGTACCACCCTCATTTTCCTTTCCCTGCCGGCTAGGCTCTCCACCTCTATTACCCCCCTTCGCATGGAAGAGATGATCCTAACAGTGTATAAAAGCGGCATTAATGACATTAGTATATGTCACCAATGCGGGGTTACCTATCAAGTGATGCATGATCTTCCAGGCCTACCCATCCATAAACTTTTCCTTTTTTTATCTCCTCGTTGCTCACCTCATCTGGCACAAAATTAGTCAGACGGGTGAACTCTTCCTCATACTCAACTACTGAGCGATCACCCTGTGCTACATTCCCAAACGTCTTTCGCATCTCTAACTCGACTGCAGGTGGAAAGTATTTGCAGTTGAACCACACCCAGAACTTAGGCCATCGAGATCATCGTTGGTGGTGGTTGTGGATGAGGCACCTCCTGTGGCTCCTGGTGAGCCTCCCTCACCCCATCCCTGGTCGCTGCCCTAACAGCTCGCTCTCTCCTCGGTGGATACTGAAAACAGATAGAATTGTATAAGTACACAGTTATACAAAATCTAATAGATGAAGAATGATATCTCAAATACGTGAAGATAAAAGAAATAATCCTAATAATCGGGATTTATGACAAAAGAACGATATGCTGAAATCATAATAAGCCGTACAGATCCTATGGATACTAGAACCCGATTCTCTGATACCATATGTGACACCCCGCCAAATTAAATACCGGGTGATCACGCTTTTATTAAATTAAAATAGGATTTACAAAATGGTTCATTCTTAGCATCACTATTGAAATCCAAATTAATTAGTGATCACCTATTACTTAATTAAGTCGGTGAAAAATTTATCTTGCATTAAATAAACAAATAATATGCGCACAAAACTAAATCATAAACTTCACATAATACTAGAGTCCAAACTATCTCAAGTAAATAAATAAGTCTTGCCGAATAGACTATCGACTAGAAATCCTAACCAAATAATGAATCCAACTAATAAGAATATATTAATACAAGTCTGGAACTGAAATACTGAATAAATAAAGTCTCAAATAGGGCAACACACCCAAACTGAAATACTGAAATACTGTTGAAGCTCTTACACTACAAATGAAGGAATGATGCGTCTAATCAAAACCCTACAAGCCTCCACATCACTGCAGCAATATGTTAAGTCTGGCGTCCCTGTGGTTGGACACCTTAAAGGTTTTGAAAAGATTTTAAAACAAGGGTTAGAACCCAAAACATTTTGAAAATATTTAGCAAGTGTTTATCATAATTTAAAATCAGTTATTGATTGCACATGTTAGGTTTACGTACACTCGCTTAAGTTTCCTTACCCCTCAATTATTGTGCACGCCTAACATTATTACTTAGCCCACTTAGCTATTCTACCCAAGCTAACTAGACTTAAGTATTTCTGAATATGAACATTTCTTCGCTCCCGTACCGCCCATATAGTACTTCACCCGTTAGTTAATGTTTCTCATAAGTTATAATAGTTGAAATTATCATTTCACTTATATTCTCATTTTTTAATTAATTAAGTTTCACTACTTAATTCAATCTTTAGATATCCACAATCTAACAGTCTACTGTCACACATAAGTAGAAGATTCACATCGGTACACACACACACACACACACACACACACACACACACACACACACACATATATATATATATATATATATATATATCATTACGGCGTCTCTCAAAAGTACCACCATGAAACATGGGCATACTCTGTTATCAGTCCAAGTACCTGTTATGTTAAATAGGGACAAATGGTTCGATACATCTCCTTGAGCCTAAAATCAAATAACAAACCGTGGAGGCCAACATAGTTATAAGCCTTTGGGCTACACACATACCTAAAGTACCCAAACGATATGCCGGAGACACTAATACATGCCGCCCTAAGTTCTATGCTCTGGGGCACAAATTCAGACCTCCCTGGAATCGGCAAGGCGGGATCGGCCACTGCACGGGAACCTCCGTGATAGCAAGCAGTGTATGTATGTTAACATATATCATCAATCATATAATAGGTACACACACAACCTACATATATATATATATTCAATAGGTATTCACACAACCTAATGATCATCATTTGTACGTAGTATATATCACTCAAATACTCACTGTACATTCAATTTACGATTACTCTCACTATCGTATTTAATGGAGTAATATTCTCTACTCTAAGGGCCCTAGTTACCCCTTATTTTATCTCAGTAGCTAAGTCTTTCTTACCCTACTGGTTCATGCCATAAGTTCACTCATGCTTTACCGTAATTAAATTTTCATTCTCACAAATTGATTACTATTTTTAAGACCGAATCATTCTAGTCTTATCTCTCTCCCTAAGACTACCACATGTCCTTATCAAGGTCCTACTATTATCCCATAAATCTCTCGTAATAATTTAAAAGGGCACCAATAGTCACCTAAACATTTATACGAAGTTTCGAGGCCTAAATAAGAAAAATAGTCAAATCTCACAAGGCCTAGTCAATTCTCCCAAATACCGAATTAATTCGCCTTGTCGAATCGATTCGATCTTGGGCCGGATCGATTTGATTTGTACCTTGTTGTCTTCTTCCCCTACACAGGTACATTTTTTACAATTAGCACCCACAAAACTTACATGCTTCTCCACCAAACTTAAAACCAATTGTCTCAAACCTTTCCCACATGTATTAGGACAGTTTCTAATGTAATTTTTACATCAAAACCCTACGAATATCATTCAATAATGGATTAAATCATCTAATCCTCAAAAACCCTATGTGTTCATATTCTCCATTAATCTTTAACATAAACCCAGAATTAATTCGTGGATAACAACTCAAAATCTCTAATTTATTGTCCTCTACTGATATCAAATCATTCTGCATGCAATTCCAACCCAAACATGCGTTTAAATCATTCTTTTCTTCTAAGAATTATCACTTTAATCAAAATATGATGAAACCCTAGTCACTTGGGTATTATCAACACTTGCCTTTGATCAGTAGGGTCTGATTTTGTGGCTTGGTGATGGATTTGATTGTTTTATCTATCAATCCCCAGTCCTAGGTTGTTTGTGGTGCAATATTTAGATGAAAAGCTCCAAGAATCTCCTCAAAAGCTCCAAGGACTCTCTCCTTTTGTTCTTCAATGGACTCCCGTTATATTTTGAGTTTCTAAACCTAGCCTATCTTATTTAACAACTGATATAGGAGATATAAATTCATAGGTCTCCTAACCCTCATTTCCTATATGACGAAAATGCCCCTAAACGATGTCGATTTAGCCTAAAAATGCCCTAGGACGGTGTCGATGACAATCCTTAATTCTTTGATAATTTTACATACTCTTAGGTTAAAAGATTTTGTAGGAAACCTTTAAACTTACGAAATAGATATGTTACCAAAAACTCAAAAGAAGAAAGAAAAGGGGATCACTTTAAAATCTCAATTTAGGAGAAAAAAGGAGGTCTCTAACTCCGAGTTTGATTTCGATCTTGATGATCTTACCTTATTTGTAAAAAAATCAAAAAAATCAAAAATTAAGAAATTGAAAATCTTCTAAAGTGGAAAATAAAAGTTTTTAGAAATCCAAACATTTAAATTGGGCAAGAAAAATTTTATTATAATCAAATAAAAGCGAGATGAGATTACCTTAAGAAAGACGATTAGGAGATGCTATGAGTACAAGGATAAGGTTCAAAAAGCCCACGAATGTGCTACAAGGCTAAAGAGGCAAGACAAAGTTAATGCTACTTATAATGCCACTCTAAAGGATAGCGATGTCAAGTTGGTGGATTCTAAGGATGAATCACTGCATGGGCGTAACTTCACCGAGTTCATTTCTTTTCATGTTATCACTTCACGTAAGTCTCATGTCGATGAGGACATTTCTAAACATGAAAGCCTTGACAATGAGTCGATCTATTCTAGAGAGAGTGAGGGAGATGATGATGTGAATGAGGAAGAGTGTGGCCTCCGAAATGCGTATGCCGAGCTTTACACTGAGTCCTTAAAAAACAAAAAGAAAAACAAGAATTTGGATCTTTGGATGTCATATTTAGAAAAGGAGTTGAAGGCGTTGATAGAAAGAGAGACTTCAGTGAGGATTTCTTTGGGTGATTAGTTACCTTTGTTGGGGAGGAAAAAGAGTTACTTGAACAACAAATTGGTTAGTATTACAAGAGACCATCAAGAATCAGTAGAGACTCGTGAGAAACTTGAAGCCCATATTTCCTAACTTGGTAAAGATTTCGAATGTGATCAGGAGGTCAAGGTTTCTTTAGAGAACACATTTAAGAAGGTTGGAATGATGTTCCTAGGTCCCGCATTAGGTTTGAAGGAGAGGAGGATAGGTTATGATGGTGCTACCACTTCCCAAAATGCACCCAAATCGATTACCAAGTTTGTGATGGATTCGTATGGGGCTAGACATAATCCACCAAGGAGAAAGCATCCTAAATGTATAAACTAAGGTAGACCCATGGAAGTCTATGCTTGTACCCATTATAAATAAAGAGGTCACCTTCGATAATTTGGCCGTAACAACCCACGTAATTTTGGGCTATTTTAATTAATTTTTGGAAAATGGAGGAAAATAAAGTTTTAGACAAAATTATTTTTATTGTTCAAATATGTTGGTTATTATTTTTAAAGGCGAGAATTTCAAACGGTTTCGAAATCGGAGTTAAAACGGATTTTAAAATGATTTTAAAATATTTTTAACTCTTGGAATTCTAAGTCGACGAACATAAAGTAATTTTCAAGAGTTGTTTTCACTTCCAACTCTTCATTTATTTTCCTTATTTAAAGGAGTCTTTTGGATTCCAACTCTTCATTTCTTTTCATTATAAAAGGGAGTCGTGGGCAAGACTTTTAACATACTTTTGGCACAAATTTTGGCAGCAAATATATTTTATATTCCTCTTCTTTTTATATACACATTGGACCTTGAGATTTGTGAGTTCCAACCTTAGATTAGAGGTGTTCTTGGGGATATTTTGTTGGAGGTTCTTGGAGAAGATTTTGTACATATTTTGTGTTTATCTTAAGGATGTGATCATTGGTTTCTCATCATGGTTTGAGGTATGGGATTTTACACAATATGCTCCTTAAATCTCGCGAGTGTCATTCTCTTTGAGTTCTTGTTAATTGAACTCATATTTGAATTGTTAAATTCATTGAAATCTGGAAAATAATTGTTGAAATTATTTTTATTCATGTGGTATCATTATATTGTTGATGAGCACGTTGTCATGAGATTTTAATATGGCACGGATGTTGGGCACCCGCCAAAATTCCTGTTTCCCGGACTATGGCTTGATAAAGCATATACGGATGTGGTGAGGCCTGGTGACCCGGTTAAAGTGTTGTTGAGAAATTATAATGACGAAATGCTATTGAGATTTGAATTTGATTTGAATATTCGTACTCGTGTTGTTACGTTTTATTCATTGCTAATCCGTATTTGTTGAGCATAATTCCTATCGTATTGTGTACTTCCCCATATTTTCTTTTAGTCGCAGGTTAGTGCGGATTTTGGGGCGCTGTGGAGATTGATTTTAGCGAGGATTATTTGGGAAAGATTTGTATTATTTTGATGTATAGAGCTTTGGAGATTTGTATTTTATATTTCGAGTTAGATGTTGTATTTATTCGAGAGACTTGTTGTATTTAGAAGAATTGAGGTTAGTGGATTTATATTATTGTGGGTTTATTTAGATGCTCTATACCTTGTCACTTGTGGATTTGAATTTATTTTCTCGCATTAGAGCTCCGTTCGCTCTCCCCTGGCGGGCGGGGTGTTACAAATGGTATCAGAGCTTAGGTATACGGCAAACCTTGGGCCTTGGGTTTTGGATTCATTGCGTGGTTAGCAATTTTTGGAGATTGAAAATTTTAGGTGATATTCATGATAAGTTTCGAGATTAGAGGTGAGGAATTATTTTTGGAGATGAGATTATTTTTGGAGATTGTTAGCCTGATTTTTGAGAGTTAGGCATTCGGCGAATTTCGAGGGCGAAATTCCATTGTTAGTGGGGAAGTGTAACAACCCGCGTAATTTTGGACTATTTTAATTAATTTTTGGAAAATGGAGGAAAATAAAGTTTTAGACAAAATTATTTTTATTGTTCAAATATGTTGGTTATTATTTTTAAAGGCGAGAATTTCAAACGGTTTCGAAATCGGAGTTAAAACGGATTTTAAAATGATTTTAAAATATTTTTAACTCTTGGAATTCTAAGTCGGCGAACATTAAGTAATTTTCAAGAGTTGTTTTGACTTCCAACTCTTCATTTATTTTCCTTATTTAAAGGATTCTTTTGGATTCCAACTCTTCATTTCTTTTCATTATAAAAGGGAGTCGTGGGCAAGACTTTTAACATACTTTTGGCACAAATTTTGGCAGCAAATATATTTTATATTCCTCTTCTTTTTATATACACATTGGCCCTTGAGATTTGTGAGTTCCAACCTTAGATTAGAGGTGTTCTTGGGGCTATTTTGTTGGAGGTTCTTGGAGAAGATTTTGTACATCTTTTGTGTTTATCTTGAGGATGTGATCATTGGTTTCTCATCATAGTTTGAGGTATGGGATTTTACACAATATGCTCCTTAAATATCGCGAGTGTCATTCTCTTTGAGTTCTTGTTAATTGAACTCATATTTGAATTGTTAAATTCATTGAAATCTGGAAAATAATTGTTGAAATTATTTTTATTCATGTGGTATCATTATATTGTTGATGAGCACGTTGTCATGAGATTTTAATATGGCACGGATGTTGGGCACCCGCCAAAATTCCTATTTCCCGGGCTATGGCTTGATAAAGCATATACGGATGTGGTGAGGCCTGGTGACCCGATTAAAGTGCTGTTGAGAAATTATAATGACGAAATGCTATTGAGATTTGAATTTGATTTGAATATTCGTACTCGTGTTGTTACTTTTTATTCATTGCTAATCCGTATTTGTTGAGCATAATTCCTGTCGTATTGTGTACTTCCCCATATTTTCTTTTAGTCGCAGGTTAGCGCGGATTTTGGGGCGCTATGGAGATTGATTTTAGCGAGGATTATTTTGGAAAGATTTTTATTATTTTTATGTATAGAGCTTTGGAGATTTGTATTTTATTTTTCGAGTTAGATGTTGTATTTATTCGAGAGACTTGTTGTATTTAGAAGAATTGAGATTAGTGGATTTATATTATTGTGGGTTTATTTAGATGCTCTATACCTTGTCACTTATGGATTTGAATTTATTTTATCGCATTAGCGCTCCGTTCGCTCTCCCCGGGCGGGCGGGGTGTTACATTGGCTATAAGTTAGGAAGAGTTTCTCGCACACGTTCTCCCACACACCACTATAGAGACTATGCTAGTCTTAGAAAGAAAGTTGAGTTTCTAGTGGCATATTATAAAATTTTAATGGAAGAATTTTAAAGGATGTCTATGCCTTTCGAGAACACTTCTTACGCTATGACTAGAGCCAACAATGATAAGTAAAATAAAAAGTTACCTCTGTTTGGGTACTTAAGAATGATGACAAAGCCTTTATTGTTCAATATGCTCTTAAAGTTCAAGATACTTTTCAATGGAATTTTGATAGTTGGTGCTCTAGGAACATGACCAGTGACAAGTCGTATTTTACCGAGCTTATGGATTGCAAGGAAGGCAAAGTTACCTTTTGAGATGGGAGTAGGTCTAGAATCTTAGGAAGTGGTTGCATGGAAATACCCAATTTTCCTAAGCTATACAATGTTTTGTATTTGGAAAGTTTAAAAGAAAACTTGATTAGCATAAGCCAACTTTGTGATGTTAACTTTGAGATAAAGCTTGACTAGTTGGAGTGTAATGTTCATGATCAATCCGATGAACTTTTTCAACAAGGTGTGAGGACTAATGATAATTTTTATGGGATCATTCCTAAGTCCTTCTTTAGAGTGGAATAATTTTAAGGCCTACACTACGGACCTTTCGCATCAACGACTGGGTCATGTCAATTTTAGGGATCTTGAGAGATTGGTCAAGAAAAACCTAGTTTGTGGCTTACCATCATTTGGGAAACCAACTGTAATACTCCGTGACTTTGGGACTGAGAAATTAAATTTTTGGGAGAAATAAATTTTTATTTAAATTGGAGAATTTTAAAATTTGGTAATTGAGGCCCAAAAATTGAGGACGTTATAAAGTATTTCGGATGACAATTTTGAGTGTACCATTGATTTCGGATGGGTCGAGATAGTCAAAATGACTATCATTGAGTTTTATTTCAGCTCTGGAATATTTTTAAGTTAGTTGGACTCGAATTGGAGTAAACGAGTCATTTAAAGTGTGTATTACCATTTAAAACTGGGGTTTATGTTTTAAAGGTTTAAGAGGCTTACGGATCAAGCCATTCTCATTTGTGAGAAAGAGAGAAAATCCCTAGAGGGAGAAAAGAAAAGAGAAAGAAAGAGAGAAGAAGAAGAAAGGAAGAAAGAGATAGGAGGAAGCTTGGAGATTCCGGCTAATCCGCGGTCCCGGGGACGATTCAACCACTACCATTTTGAGGTAAGTGTTTAAACTTGCTAAATAATTCATTTGTGTATTTCATTTCATAATTTGCAGATAAAAGAAATGGATTTTTAGGTCATGTGTGAAACCTTAGATTGTTGGACTAAAACTTGAATTTAATGTTTATATATGGTATTGATAGCATTTAATTTGATGAGATGAGGTGTAGGTTGGGTTTTGATGTGGGAAAAATGATTTAGTTAAATATTGAGGGTTGGATGATAAAATTTTAGGTGTTTGGAGAGTTTGGGTTTTTCTCAAAAATGGGAAAAGATCAAGATATCTAGTATGGTCGGTTGATCGCGCCTCAAGGTAAGAGCCTACTGCATTCTTCGTAGGACAAAATTTTAGGACTCGCGGTAGATCGGGGGTCTAGGACCAGTCGATCGGTCCTCTATTTTTAGCTAAAGTTTGGTATTTTTCTTCTACCCACTTTTCTTTTGGGTTTGATTCATGGGGGTCTTCTTAAAGGACTTATTATGGAAGGTTATGATGTAATGTTAAGGGATTTGTTCCTTAGAATGATTAGGGGCATTCGGACCCATGTTAGAAATGGATTTTGAGAGTATGATGCATCTTTTAGTGTGGAAAGGATTGAGGGACTGAGTGATAGGCAGATTATCTTGAAGTGATCGTGGTGGGCTATCATGGAATAGTTATAAACTATAGAGATAGTCCCTTTGTTTTTATGTGTGTCTTAATAATAGATATTTCGGGGTATAGTGGGGAATCTCATTGAGGATGGGAGTTCCATTGTGAGGTCAGAAGTGAGTTTGGATGATGTGAAGTTTAGAACTCTTTGAGAGAGGGCATGAAATTGTCGGTTAATAATTATGTTGAATCCTTATAGTGATAGGATTCTAAGTAAGATATGATTGGGGACCATTGAGAGGTAAAGGTTTCGTATCCTTAGTGAGGATAAATTCTAGTAATATATTGTGAATGTGTTAATGTTAAGGGTTCATAAGGACAATTGAACCATAGTCAAAATTGGGAGCTATTGGGTTAGACTATCAACTAGAATAGGGTGTTGTAAGTCTAGTCGGGATAGTTGTTATATATCAGTGTGGGATTTACAATGGGGATTCCAATAAGTGATGGGATCATGGAATGAATTTAGGATTGACCTTGAGGTTTGTAGACTATTAGTTATGTGAATACCAATAGTCGAAATCATTACTAGATATATCGATGTGCTTTCGGATATAGATGGGATGTATAGTGATTGATACATACGTTAAAATTTGGGTTGATAATCTTAATGTGGGATATATTGGAAGACTATTCATATTAGAGGGGTGATGGTTGAATATGCTTCAAGCGAGGTATCATATTCATATAACAAAGATTAAGTTAATACATTTGGAACGACGGCTAGTATATTGAGGATTATGTACATTATAGCCGAGTTTATGAATTTTATACATACGGACGAAAGCTGGTATGTATATATGTATATGCACATATATGTATAGATATGTATAAATGTGTGTAATTATGACGTGAATACCTATACCGTGCGTGATGGTTTGTATATATGATGTGATCATATGGATGTATATATATTGTGTGTGTGAATGATTTATATACTTATGGTGTGAAGCATACCCGACACATGCTATCATGGGAAGTTACGCGATGAGGGTGAGCACCCTGGCTTTAGGAGTAGGTGTAACACCCCGTATTTTTGTGCATTTAATATTTAATTAATTCGGGATTTTTTTTAATTACTGGTGTGTTGTAATTTTAATTGAATTGATTATGGCAATATATATATTTAAATATTAATCGGGAAGTGAATGGTTAATGTTTAGGGAAATTTATTTACTAAGTGAATAGTAATAATTTAATTACGTCATTTCGAGTATTAATGACGAGGTATACACTTATCCCAGCCGGGAGTTGGTATAGACTAAATGGGGTGTGAGATGAAGATTTTTATAAATTATTTCGGATGCCAATTCTGAGTGCGCGGTTGAGTCCGGATGGGTCGAGATAGTCAGAAAAGAGTACCCGGGGGTAGTAATTGGGTCTCGGGGTATTTTTGGGCTTAGCCGGGCCCACACGGGGTGAGTTGGGCCACTTTAATTAACCCATTAGGTGAAAAACGGGATGGAGAGTTTTAACCTAAGTGAGGGGTTAGGAAATCAGCAGCCATCACAAATCTAATCCTAGGGCTTGAGAGGAAATTGGGGGAAAGATTAGCATGAGCAATTGGGAGCTTTTGGAGCCAAATTAAAGGGTTAATTTGGGGTGTTCTTCGTCAACCAAACTCTACAACAACGGAATCAGACCCTACGAATGATTCTAGGCAAGTGGTTAACTGTTTTGATTCTTAAAGCATGATAATCAATTTATATTATAGTGATGTGGGTATGAAAATCCGTTTTTGGGTGTAAATGGGTACAAAATGGGGTTTTTATTTTTGAAATAATTGAATGAGATTCAAAGTAAGATTTAGATAGGTGATTGATATCTGAATATGTATATATGATTTGAACGAAAATTTCAGAACATAAAAGAGTAGAAATTGAATCTGGAATTTGGGATTTAAAACAGATAGTTGAATTTTATGGAGAAAGACCCATTTCGAAAATTATGAGATAAGTAGAGAGGTTAATTATCTTAAGGTCCCTATGATGAATGGGAGGTGGATTGACCATGTGTAGATAATGGGAGAATGTAATTAGAGGTTTAAATTCTGGTTTAGAAACCTTGAGGTTCGTTAATGGCGGAAAACAGGGGGGAGGCAGAGCTGTAACGAAGGAGTCGATCGATCGATCGGGGGCATCGATCGATCGATGGTAGGAAATTCTGGACAGTTCGCCCAGTTTGTATATAAGGGAAAAAAATTAATTAAATTTAACTCCCAAACATTTATTTAGTGATAAATAATGGTGAAACAAATATTCCTAGCAATTATGGGAGAAAGTAATTGGGACTAGGATGAATTTGTGTGGGGCATTTAATGGATAAATTTGAGAGACTTTATTCCAAAATAGTGAGGTATGGATCGAGTGAGTGAATCCGGGTATATTGGTAAAGTGCCCCATGGTAGTGAATTAAGTTTGGAGATAAACTAAGTAATTTAGAGTCGGGGTATAGACTCAAGAAATATTTAATTTCGGGCCAAGTGAATCGAGTCCGGGTATGTTATTAATCATAAGCAAATATAATTAGGAAAATTCTAGAAATAAAGGTGTGACACATTGTAGGCAAAGATGTGGGTATTATATTATGAGATGTAAATTGGACTAAGTGAGTGAGTTCGGGTATGTTGGTTAAGTGATATCAAGGTGTCAAATTAATTATAGAGAGAAAGTAATTAGTTTGGAGTCGAAACTTTGACTCGGAAATGTGGAGGTAAGGGCCAAGTGAGAGAGTCCGGGGATAATGGTTGGGTGACACCAAGTTATTAAATTAATATGTGTGTTAATTAGTTTAATTAGAGTCGGTTTATAGACTCGGGTAGAATTAAATTAATATGTGTGTTAATTAATTTAATTAGAGTCGTTTTGTAGACTCGGGTAGGATTAAATTAATATGTGTGTTAATTAATTTAATTAGAGTCGGGCGATAGACTCGGGGAAAGTATTATATTAATTAAGGTATGAATTAATTATATTAGAGTCGGACCATAGACTCGGGAAGAGGATAAGTTATTAAGTGAGAAAATTAATTACATTGAGTCGGGCCACAGACTCAGGAAATTACAGGCAGTGTATGGGATTTTGAGTACATGGTAAAGCCGGGTTTATATTATATATATATACGGTGTCATGATAGTATATATATATACGTGTATTTATTGTGCGTGATGCTAAATATCAGTGATTAGATATTTATTAAATTTATATACTCTAATGCTATCAAGGGAGGTTGCGCGATGTGGGTGAATCCCCTAGCTTGAGGAGTAGGGCGAGTATATCCCCAGGTCATAGCGTCCGGTATATATGGGTGAGGGATTTATCTCACTTTCAGGGAAGGAATATGACCGCCTCCACTTCGTTTATATTTTGGTCCAAGTTGGTGAGCGATTCTAACTTGGGGAAACTAGGTTTTGTGAGCACACCTAATGAGATAGCATTTTAGAGGGGATCATCCGTTGAGGGTATACTCGGAAGGATGGATATACGTATTATTTATGTGTGGATGTTAGTAAAGGTACGTATAATATGGTAGTAAATATTATATGTACGTAATAATACAGTGCGTGATGTATTTACTTTATATAACTCGGGTTATAGTTATATGCAGTTAATTAATGGGAAATTAATTTAGTTAATTATTTGTGGGAATAATACAGTGTGTGATGTATGTATTTTATATAACTTGTGACACGGTTATATGCTGCTATTTAAGAGGAATAAATTAAGTTAATTATGAAATAACTTATATTTCAAGAATCATTATACTCGGGTTAGAGTAGTATGGCAAGGGAAGGTTATACCAGGACTAGTTGGACGGGGTAGTACAACTAGGTGGGGTTAAGGTAACCGGTAGGTGTGCACAATAGTGGAGGGGTGAGAATGTCCACAAGGGAGTGCGACACTAACTTAAATATGAAGCGCATTCATGCATTTTAAATTACTGCAGTTAATTCACTTGCTAAATATTTTCAAAATGTTTTGGGTTCTAACCCTTGCTATAAAAATATTTTCAAAACCTTTTAGGTGTCCACCCACAGGGACGCCAGGATTGATATTCTATTCCAGGGACACGGAGCTGCGGCATATGTGGATGCTAGCAGGAGTTTGGATTAGACGCATCATTCATTCATTCCTATAGTAGGAATCTTGTATCGGTTTCAGTTATATTTAGGGCTTGTCGCCCAGGCTTCTCGGTACAGTTTCAGGTGTAATTCATTCAGGTGTTGATTAATTGTATTTGATTATTTATTTGGTGGCCGGTGATTTATTCGGCAAGTTGTGTAATTACGATTCAGTTTATTTTCATTCAGTTGTGTGAATGGTTTATATTTAATTCCGCATGTATTGTTTTGTTTAATTAAAAAGTTAAAATTGGCACCAGTTTTTGGAATACTAGGTGATTAGTAAGTTTTAAAAAGTTTTCGACAGTGATGCTAAGGATGATCCAACTGGGATTCCTGTTTTAATTTGGTATAGGACTTATCACCCGGTATTTTATTAAGCGGGGTGTCACAGTAGGGTGTGGATATTCCCCAGGTCATAGTCGTCCTTTTTATTATTGTGTGATTTTATTTTGGGGGTGAGAAGTCTTGAGTATGAGCCGTTCTCACTTGCCGGTAGGAAATATGACTGCTTCCCATGCATTGTGATTTGGTTTTGACCACGAAGTGGGTGACATTTAGTCCCACCGGTGGTCCCCAGGATGGTATGTGAGTGATGCCCTGGAAGATGATAGCATGGTGCAGTATTTTGGCATCCTATAGTCATTTATGTTATGTGTATTGCATAGTGTACATTATGTGTGATATGTACACGTGGTTATAGGAATGAATGTTTGCTTATATATATATATAGGGTATAAATATATATATTTGTATATCCTATAGGTGAACAGGATATGAAGTTTCTATGAGGTACATCTAGGGTGATTTTGGTGTACTAGTTCATTGGGGCCAAAGGATCGTATTTAGAGGCAATTGCGGTTATGTTGACCCAAGGATTTAATAGAGATTCTATTTATGTTTTTAGATATAATATTCATTAAGTAGTTGCAGAAATAGGAATTGTGTGTTTGACATAATGGATCCCTACGATCAACATTGTCAAGGAGTAGTGTATCGGGGGGTTCCTTATTTGGATTTCTCTTTGCGAGACACCCCACGCAAGAAACGCAATGCAATGTTGAGAGCGGAGAGAATTTTTGTCCTTATTAAAATGTATGCATGTTATTTAGAGAATAAATTCTTATATTGAAGCCTAATGTTAATGTGTGACGTATTTAGACTATAATTGGTTTAAGTTAATAATTTGGAACCACTATAGCCTAGTAAGGCATATATGTGAAAATATATTTAAGTGTGATTAAAATGGAAAGTATTCGAGGGTTATGTTAGAATGGCAGGTAATGTGGGTATAGGTCGTGCGTATGGTAAGATAAGTTGTGCTTAAATGGGTGGGGTAACTTAATGAAGGTTCCAGGACAAGATTAGGTGCGCGTTGTAGATGAGAGGTGAGTTTGGGGTTTCATGAGAGTGTGACTTCACTTTAATTATGAAATAGTGCATTTAGATTTATTATACACGGTTAACACACTTGCTAAACATTTTTACACCTCGGGCTCTGACCCGTTTATTTTTCGTTTTGCATTATATATATATTGTACTACAAGTGTCCCACCGCATGGATACCGGATGCTCTTCTTTCCAAAGTCTTGGGAGCCGTTGCAGTTGCGGACTGTTGCGGGATTTAAATTGTAGTCGCTTCCTACTTCTTTAAAAATCTAGGTAGGATTGATATTGTTTATCGGGTTTATACCCAAGGGATATTTGTAGATGTTTATATTTATTTCTTTATGATTGTTGTACTGTCTGTGACCCGACAGCTTATTCGGGTATATTTCCTTGTATATTCTCGTTTTGTTTTAATGTTAGCATTTTTTTTACCATCGTACTTGTGTACATTTTGCAGTCTCTTGTAGTTTAATATTATTGGTTTGTTGTCCTTTGCTTATTTTATTAAAATTTTTGGCATCCGCTTTCATGGTTTCGGGTAGTTAGCCATATTTATATTTGTATAGTATGTTAGTGATAAAACTAAGCCATCTGAGATTCCTGATTTAATGTAGTATAGGGCTGGCCACCTATTATTATTTTAAGCGGGGTGTCACACCAACTTCCTCGGTTTTTCATCCTTACCAATAAGGAAAACAAATCACGAGTACCCATTGGAAGTTGAATACCATTACCACCTCTCATGTTTTGGAGCTAATACACGTGGATCTTATGTGCTCCACACGTACACAGAGTATAGGTGGTACGAAGTAGGAGTGCACACGATTCGGGTTGGTTCAGTTTCATTACTAAACCAGAACCAGAATCAGGATGGTTCGATTCTAGGATTTTGGAACCGAAATCGGAGCCAATTTTTCTAGAAGTCGAACCAAACCGAACCGATGGTTCTTGGGTTAGTTCGAATCGATTCCCGGTTCTAATCACTTTTTAAAATAAAATATTCAATTACCTTTCAAAAATAGTTTGTAAATGTCATAACAAAATTTGTTCTTCCATAATGCTCAATTATATTATAATAAAAAATTTAAATATATAAAAATAGATTATAATAAAAAAAAATTATATAAAAACTTAAGCACAAAATAAAAAACAAAAATATATATGATTTTACAATAAAAACAGAACTCATTTGTTCTCTATTTTTCAAAAACAGATATATAATCAAAGTAGGTATATAATCATGGTTTACCATTAGTCAAAGCAGGTATATAATCATGGTTTACCATTACCAAAAACAAAGTAAGCTGATGTTCTATTTTCTCATGGATTACCATCTTTCTAAACCACTGAAAATCGAGATATGATCAAGCGTCAGGCATGTTCTATTTGTTTATTTGGTTCGTATTAAAAAAAATGGGTAAGCCATCTATTTGTTTGGTTCGTATTAGAAAAATGGGTATCTCCGGCAATGGGCTTATCTCCGATAGTGGTGGTCTGTATGTATGGTGGTGAGTTTGAAGATAAAAGTTATATTTAAACCGATGAAGGGATGTTTGATCTCATTTTGCACCAACATCAACTAATATCCGATCTAAGCTCCAACCTGAAGGGTTGTGTACGATGGTTAGTTTGAAGAGGGATAAGCATGAGGGTTGAGTTGACTAGAAGATAGAGCAGAGAGATGAGTTGAACGGCTCAAATGTTTTGAAATGGTTAGGGTTAGAAAGGCGGTGAGCACAATTGGAGAGAAATGGCGTAATGTTTTCAAATGGTTAGAATCTTTATGTAGTATATATATTTATATTATTTAATAACTATATATATATATATATATAAACGTAAAGGAATAAATCGATTCGGTCCCGGTTTGGTTCGAGTTCGAATTGGATTGTTTTTTTAAAATTGGGAATCGAATTAAAATATCAATTCTTTTGGGGAATGGAAACCGAACCATTAGTAAAAAACCTGAACGAACCCGAACTAATACCTTCGTTTTATCGGATTTTTGGTTCCATTATGAACCCCTAGTAAGATGTATATCCTAGTGATGGTTAATAACTTTTCAAGATATTCCATCATTGGATTTCTTAGAGAAAATTTTGACCTTGTTGAGTTCCTAATAACCAATAGTGATGTTCAATAGAATTAACATGGTGTATCTATAAATCAAATTCGTAGTGACAATGGCACTACATTTAAAGAAGTCGGAGTGAATAGATTTTGTGACAAATTCATCATCAAACATGAGTTTTCGATCGTTCGTAGTTCTCAACAAAATAGGATTATTGATCGAAAGAATTGAAAATTTCAAGAGATGCCTAGATCCATACTTCTTGAAAGAAACGTGCGTAGATATTTTTGGGCATAGGTAGTTAATACCGCATGCCACGCGGTGAATAGCGTATATCTTCAACCACACACACTTCACACTCCATATCAGTTGTGGATAGGCAATAAACCGAACCTCTCATATTTTTTAGTTTTGGGGAGTCCTTGCTATATCCTTAGAGATAGAGATCACGTAGGAAAGTTTGACTCCAGAAGAGATGAGGAAATATTTTTAGGGTATTCATCGTTGAGTAGAGCCTATAGGGTGTTTAACTTTAAAAGCTCTAAGTTTATGGAATCAATAAATGTCACGATTAGAGACAATGCGTCAGCCTCATATATTAATACTTATCTTGAGTGTGAGAACAATGCACCCCTCATTGATAATCTCATTATTCCCCATACCGCCCCAGTGGACTTCTCTTTTGATATAAAGGATACATACTCTTGGGTTCAAAAGAGTCATGACCCTTCTGACATACTTGGTGATCCCACACTAGTTGTCAAGACTCGCGCTCAACTAGAGATTGTGGTTAGTTAATTTTGCTACACTTCCATGATAGAGCCTAAGAATGTGAAGGAAGCACTCAGAAATGAGCATTGGATATGTATTATACAAGATAAGTTGCTTAAATTTTAAAAGAATGGTGTTTGGGAATTGGTCCCCCGACATAGCGAGACTAACATGATTGGTACCAAGCGGGTGTACAAGAATAAGATGGATAAGAATAGTACTATTGTTCTAAATAAAGCTAGGTTGGTCACTTAAGGCTCACATGTTGAGGGTGTAGACTTTAATGAGACATTCACTCCTGTTTCTAGGCTTGAGTTTGTCCGCTTACAACTCGCCATAGCATGTCATCTACGGTTCAAGTAATACCAAATGAATGTCAAGAGTGCCTTCCTTAATGAAATACTTCAGGAGGAAGTTTACGTGGAATAACTAAATGGGTTTGTAGGCACAAAGAAGCCAGTACGCATCTTTAATCTAAATAAGGCCTTGTATAATTTGAAGCAAGCACCTCGTGCTTGGTACGAAAGGCTAACTTTTAATCTCTTAGCTCGTGGATTTAAGAGAAGGGGAGTTGATACGACATTGTTTGTTAGGAGAGAGGGAGGTGTTATCTTGGTTGCCTAAGTCTATATGAGCGACATAGTCCTTGGATCCACATGTTCCCAACATGCCCACACCTTTGAGGAGGATATGAAGAGTGAGTTTAATATAATCATGGTTAGTAAACTCACGATATTCTTAGGTGTCCCAATGCGTTAACTTGATAGTGGTATATTTATATCTCAATCTATATATTCTAAGGACCTAGTGAAGAAGTTTGTCCTAGACTCCGCTAAGAACTCATGCACACCCATGAGTTCCTCGACTGAGCTTAGCAAATACATTTTAGGCAAAGACACAGAGAAAACGCTTTATAGGAGCATGATATATAGTCTCCTCTACTAGACCGCTAGTCGTCCCGACATAGTGTTCAGTGTTGGAGTTTGTTTTCATTACCAAGCTTCCACAAAAGAGTCTCACTTACTTGTTCTTAATCATATCATTAAATAATTGAATGGCACTCTTTCTAATGGTATTTGGTATTCCTTTGATGACGATGACCATTAATCATCTTATTTGGATATCGATTGTGTTGGGGATGTTGATGGTTGTAAAAGCACCTCAGGTGGATACTTTTACTTTAAGAGTGATATTATCTCTTTATTGAGCAAGAAATAAAACTCCATTTCTTTGTCCACGGTGGAGGTCGAGTACATAGGCATCGGGAGTTATTACACATAAATTTTATGGATGAAGCAAATGCTGGAAGATTATGGGATTACTCAAGGAACAATGACTATTTATTGTGATAATATAGGTGCAATCCACATTTTTTTGTAATTCGATCAAGCATTCTCGTACGAAGAATATTAGGATTCGTGAGTACGTCATTCATGATCTTATTATGAAGAAGTTCATTTCCTTGAGCTTCGTGAGCACCGAACGTCAATTGACTGATAATTTCACTAATCCTTAAGATGCACTTAAATTTTAGGATCTTAGGAAGTCTTTAGATATTTGCGCCATTGATTAAGTTTGGGTATTGCATCTAGTATAGGGTTATTATCATATTGTTATCTTTTGTCCTTATTACTATATTGTACTTCATGTTCATATTTGTTTAAAAAATTCCAAAAATATTTCCTTTCTTTTAGAAAAAGATTCAAAATGAATTCAAAAATATTTTATTTTTTATTAAAAAAAATTAAAAATTTTAAAAAGATTTTGTATTTTGTTTTACATGGTATATGCATGTGCATTTAAGATATTCAGGTCACAACTACATTTCATCCATTCATGTGGCTTGTTCATGGTGTTTTGAGACTTAGCTTCGATTCTATAGTGTGCTTAATAATGCCTGGTTAGTATTTCGTTATTCTTTGATAATTACTTCCTTCATGCTAGACTCTTTATCACCTTTATTTCACACATGCACAAATTTTTTGAACATTGTACTTGCTTTTCATATGTCGAATATGGTGTTCTCATCTCAGTAGTGTTTAATAATGAACTAAATGTACTCGGAACAAATTATGTTCGTAAGAACCATTGTTTGCATTCCATTTCCTGGAAAATTTATTTTTATTTAAAGTAATGAGAAGGGACTACGAAAGAAGAAATCTTCTTATTGTTAAAGTAAACCACTAGTAAGGGCTTAAAAGATTATTTTGGCACACAAAAAAAGAAGTGCTAAGGCCAATTTTGTATTTCACCGATGCTTCACTATCACGAGCATTATGATTCCTTCAATAACTTGAGAGTATATGATTAAAATGTGAAATTTCAAGGGTATTGAAAGTTGAATATCAATGGGTTTTCACAATGAACTTCGTTCAAAACCATTAAATAGTTTGGTATAGCATTAAAATTCTTGGCATTTTTAATAAGTTGAGTCAATTTCACTTCGCTCTACGTTCTTACACCTAAGGTTGAATTTGAGTTATTTCTTTAAGAGTATCTCTTTGACCTTTTGCACCTTTTCTTCATATGCCTATGTTGACGTATGATTTAAGTTCACATAATTTCAGTCCAATTGCCCGATTCGAATATTTTCTTTCTACTCCATGGTGTGGCTGTACGTATTTTGTATTTATATGTAGTTTTTATATTAACAAAACATTGAAACAATTTTAAAAATAATATGTTGCTTCATTGAATTCTCGTCGCTTATACTTAATTATTTATCTTTGTGATCAAATTTCAAATTTGGTTTCATGTAATGCTAACATTTCTGGATTAGTTTCTAACCCTTTATCTATTACGGACAAAATGGGGAGAATATATTGAGGGGGAGTGTTTATGTTTTCTTTAAATTAAATACATCACATGGTATTTCTAATTCTTCATATGTGTACGTATTTTCCTCATTGATGATTTCATGGACTACATGATGAAGACTTTCAGTTGAAGACAATGTCACTTGTGTCTTTTTGTTTTTGGGTTTGGGAGGGAATTAGTTGTACTTGTCTTATGGGTTTTGGTTTCAATTTGTGTTTTGTATTGGAATGGACAAAGGGGGAGATTTGTAAGATCAAGTTTTATAATTTCCTAATATCTATTTTACTATGTCATATTCCATTACATACTAATTATCATGTCCTTCTCAAGAGCTTCAAAGTGAACACAAGTTAGTGATCAAGCAATGATCTAAGATTGGATGCATTGAAATTGTCAATACATTGATTGAGAAGATATATGGCTATTGATTTCTGCATAAACACTTTACTCATGGATGTTTTTACAATTTGTTTGAGACGTAATTAAAATAATTTATTATTATTTTTGAAGTCGTTCAAATGATTATAAGCTGTCATTCGAACGAGATTGAAAGTTTGTTCAAACGGACATCTAACGAACATCAAACGGGTTTGGTCTATTTACAAATCCTAATTCGTTCGAAGCTCTCATTCGAATGATATTGGCTCTTCATTCGAACGAGATTTTCCATGGTTCGATGGAGATGTTTTTTCATTCAAACGAAGTCCAATTTTTGCTCAAATGACTTTTCTCAAAAATTTATCTACTCCAAATTTGTGTTTTCAATAAAATGGGGTCTTGGGATTAGTTTTCCTCAGAACTTTTGGGGAGATTTATTTTTCTATCATATCTAAACGGTCTCCAAACCCTAGTTTTTATAAACTACTTTTCTTGAATGATTTATTGAGCCTCATAAAACCCTAGAAGAACACCAATTAATGTCCATACCCTTGTAGAGTGATTCTCTACTACTGCCCTTGTGGAGTTAATTCTCTATAGCTGACGAAGATAAAAATATGAATTCCTAAATTTAATCGGTGGATACCAAGGCAAGAGGAGCTTGATGTGAGACGGTGTTGGATCTTCATTATTTGTTATGGACAACTTGGGTTAAAGAAATTACTGTGTCGCTTAGTGAATATCAAAGTTTCGTAAGTCTGTATATGTCTGTCTATAATACCTAGTTGGAAATAGTGTTGAATATAGGTTTTGCCTAAAAGGGATGTTTTCCTCATCTCCCATCTTCTATCTATTTGGTTGATTGTGGTTTATTTTCATTTGAATTCAAAATATCTTGCATGTTCACTTAAGTTAATCAAGATAAAATTTTGACTAAATGGAATTTGGTGTGTTTGACATCCTCTACAAATTATACATATAACCAGACCACTCAATCGTGTGTGTTTTTAAAATAATGGGTCTACCTTAGCATGAAATATGAGGCTAAAATTATTAGCAAAAAGAGTTGGCTGGGGACACGGGAATATAGCACACGGGGTTAAGGTTGATGAAGATTTTAATTTGGTCAAAAGATATGGGTGTTAATATTAGTTTACAATTAAAAAGGGGGAGGTCATCATGGGATAAAAGTTGGTATGAAGTAAGCTGGCAAATATTGGCCTGGGAAAAAGACAAGGGAAAAATGGTTTGTGTATTTGGATATGGGTTGTAACATTTTTATTTAATATAGAACATAAGAAGTGAATTAAAGAAAAAAAAGGTATGGATAAGAAAGGCTATGGGTAAAAAAAATAAAAGGATGGAAAGAAGCCACATTGGAGAAGCTAGGCACGTGGGATGGAGAGAAAGGGAGGTAGTGCATCATGCGTGCCTTGGCTAGGTAAGGGACTGGTCGTGCACCACATGGCACATCCTGTCCCTAGATCTCTCTTCCAAGTGGAGAAATTTGGGAGCTTGGGACTTTACTATTTTGAATTAAATGGAGAATGGGGGCGAGAGTTCAACTTGTGACCTCCCCCTAAACGCATCCCTCCCTACCACCAATCTAAGTAGCCTTTCAATTAATATATTACAAAAATTAATATTTAAAGCCCACTTTGAAACTATTTTTCTGTAATTACATAATGAATCTCAAAGCTTGTAACATCTTCATATGACCTCATATTCACGCACCGCTTGAATCGATGTGACCCTCATTTCGATGCTAATAATATTTTAGCAGTGTTTAGGTCATGAGGTGAGACTTTGGGGTTAATCTGGTGCTTTGACTTTTGACTTTCTTTTGGATCCAATTTGAATGATTATAGTTTCTTCATTTGAGATCAAATTTATTCCTCGTTTGAATCCATACGTTCCTTGTTTTGAGGCTAACAACTTTCGTGAAGAGTCCGAGTCCAAAATTAGTCATGTGAAAAAATCATCTTTGCCCCTGGAAGTGTGTATGTGAATGTTTCTTGCTCCGATTGCTTCCAGACTTCACCATTAGAATCCCAAACCCTGTAAATACTCAAATAAACCTTGCAAAAGTGATTAACCATGAATATTTAAGGTTATATAGTAAATGAGTATAAAATGTGCATTTTAGCGATCATGGGGCTACCATATCGCATAGAAATAGGGATAATAAAATACAATAGTTGACCCTAATCACACCCCGTAACTAACGTGTTGCTGAAAGATATGTTGGTGTAAAAATCGTTACTTTATTCAATAACTATACAAAAAGATAAAGATCCACTTTCGTGGGATGCAGGGTTGCAATTAGCTTATGCAAAACGTCATTAAACCCCTAAGTTACCCTAGTGAACGAATTTTATCTTGTGAAAGATTACAGTGATGATACTTACAAACATCAGACTTTCTCAAAATAGTTACCCATTTTTCAATCAAAAAAATCTCATACACAATCTTGAGTTTTAGTAATTAAATAGCAATGACAACCATATTTTTCCAACAGTTTATTTATTATAAACATTATGTTAAATCAATTCACGAGATTTATATGTATTGACTAAGTGTGTGGTGTGCTCCACAAAATTACAAGTGATATAGTATTCAACTTTTGATGACTCAATGTTTATTATGAAATGCACTAGTTCAATTCTCGCTAGTGAAAACACTCACACAATGATGACACTCTGAATTGGTGTAAGTCATTCGGGACATGTAGGCATAAAGACCAAGTATAATTGAAAGAATATCATTGCACATGTCAATGATGAAAGATGCTTATATAAAACGATAAAATGTAATCTCATGATAGGATACTATTTTCTAAAGACTGTAAAAATATAATCTTTTAATGTTTGAGAAAATCATATTAACCCTGTGATCATATATGAACTTTTTGGGATGGAAAATGTGTACATGGATGATAAAATTAAACATCTTAAAATGATATTTATTTATTTAATTGAAAAAAAGGGTGAACTTGAAGAGTCTATTTCTTTTATTTTATATGGAATTCTTTTCTATTTTTGAATTCCTTATTTCTATTTTTCTTTTCTTTTTTTACTTTTCCTCTCTTCTTTTGTTTTTATTCAGTCCCTAAATCTTTGCATTTCTTTATTAATAAATTTTCAAGGTGTTGGTGATGCGTATGTAATGGTGGCAATGAATTTCCTTTGATCAAAACTGAGTATAAAACATAATATTTTAAAATTTTATTTCATAAATATCATATCACCATCCTTTCGTCAACAATCAAAATAAAACTATTGAGATTACCAAAGACTTAAAACATTTTTCAAAAGAATAATGAATAATTTTAGACATCACTTAAAATATAAAAGAGAACACGAAGCTCATATGGTAAGTAAACCTATGCAGCTTTAAATTTACTCAATCATTTAGCTTTTAACAATTATGTAAGAGCAAGATTCTATAATTTCCCATAGCTTAGATATTTTGGATTATTTTGTTACAAACTGTTGCTACGAATTGAACATTACATCCTCATTCACCTCCATGATCTTTGAAGACTTATTAGCGACCGAGCATCATTTTTTTAATTTCAAGCCGTTGGAATTGTCATGAAATTTTTATAGAGGGGTACTCTTGTGGTTTTGATTCTTTCTCAGTCATATTATATCCTGGGAGGTTTATTCTTGATCGAGGCATTTTTTATAAAACTTTTTTTAAAAATATTTTTTTTTATTTCGTTGGAGCTAATTTTGATCTCTTTAGAATGAGATTCATTTTTCGATCGAATGAGGTTTGTCATCATTAGAACGAACTGTTAATTTCATTGGAACAACCTTCTAATGAAAGGATCTCTATTTAACATACACACTCTCGTTGGAAGCTCCTTGGAAAGCTGATCGAACGAGACTAGGAGTTTGTTCGAATGAGACTAGATCTCGTAAGAATGAAATGTAATACCCCGTATTTTTGTGATATTTATTTATAGGATTAATTGAATTAAATGTGTATTAATTGGAAATTAATCCGGATTAAAATACTAGCGAGATGCGAGTTGGTATTTGATTATAATGAGTATATATGGCTATATATGTATATTGAACTGTGAAACTTGTCGTGAGATTGAAATACGGCAATTTGGGAATTTTGTGAGACGCATGTGACAGGCGCGTCAGGAATATTATTATTTAATTAAAAAGTAAATTTTATTTCTATTAACCGTATGGTTGTTTTGAGTGCGCCAACGCGTCTGGAAGGGTCGAAATAGTCAGAAAACACTAGCCGGGAGTTTAGTTTGGGTCCCGGGGCATTTTTAGGCCATGCCGGTAACGTATAAGGGTAGTTTGGTAATTTTGGATTTTTGGGAATTAAAACCCACGAAAATTAGGAAATAATTATCTGATTTAGTAATTACCCACTAAACCCACTAATAACTTAATGGGCTACGAGGGTTATTAGAATTAGTCCCAAAAGTTCCTAAGGCAAAAACCCTAGCCACCATTGTCACTTTGGAGAAGAAAAGCTTGGAGAGAGATAGAGGAGAAATTCTGCAGAGAGAGATAGAACGATTCGATCTTCAACATCAAAAATCAGAGATATACATAAGGCAAGTGGTTTAATTTCGTTTATTATAAAGAATGTTTCTTCCATGCGTAGGAAATTGATAAAACTGTATTGTTTTGGGAGATTGATGAAAACCCATTAAATTGGAATTAGAAACTTGTATTTTGATGAGGAATTGCATGTAGAATTGTATGTAGGTGATTAGTCTGATGATAATATATTTTGTATGAAACAAAAACGGATTTAATTAGACTCATTGGGGATTTAAGAATTTCTAGGGTTCATGTTCTTGAAATTGGGGAAAAATGTATAAATTTGATATTTGGATGATGTTTAGAATGAATTAACACCACCAAACACGTTAGTATGTGACCTAAGTATTATTAGGGACGATTAGAAACCTTGAACAATTGTTGGATTGATGTTTAGAGGATATTAGAGAGGAAGAAAAGTTGAAAAAACGAAAAAAGGGATTTCTGGGCTTGAAACTGGCCACTCGTTAGAAGACCTGCCCAGGTCGTTCGAACGAGCTCGTTTGAACGAGCTTCTAACGAGTTGATAGTTTGACTTCTAATGAGAGGGATGTTCGTTCGATGACTTTCGTTCGAACGATATCTCGTTAGAAGGCCTAGTTCGTTCGAACGAACTCTCGTTCGAATAGCCTCGTTCGAACGAGACTTCTAACGAGTTGACAGTTTAGGCTTTTTAGCCTGTTTTGATTTCGCGTGTCCCATAACCTTATTTAATGGTAGAGATAACCTTCCCTTGATGATAAATTGATATAGTAGGGACATTTGAGATATATAGAGGAGTAAAACCTAGAAGTGTGATTCGAACCAAATGGAAATTATGGATTAGGACGTGAGTGTCTATTACAACGTGAGAACAATTAAAGGCTTGTATAATTGTATCATCCGGGAATATGTAAATTGTGTAACATTATACGTAGGTACGAGAATGAGAAGTGTACTACAAATAAAATATGGTGAATACTAAGATGTGTGCATACTTAGTATATGTATTGATTTTATGTGTATGACATACCTACCATACTTGCTATCACGGGAGGTTTACGTTCGCTTAGGGCCCTCTAATCCTTGTGTTGCCCGGATTTAGACTGGTACCTCGATGAACATAGGTCAGAGAAGGACTTATTGGGATGTCAATAAGTCTGCTGATCGTGGGAGCGCAGGTATGTGCGTGACCCATGTGATGTGACTGTGTTCGCCTCCATTGATTGTGATTGTTGTTATCTGAGAACGATTCCTGAGAGATTCGGAATGCGTGATCCTTATGTACATGATGTACCGGGATGGATAGCAGAGTATGTGTGCACCGCAGCTTAGTCTCGGGGTGCTTGTATCGTATATTTATGACGTGAATAATATACACTTTATTAATGGGAACTTTAATGTTGGTATTATGAATATACTTATGGTAATGTTTTGAGAAAGCATAACGGGTTAACCGATAGTGAATTGTATTACTAATTGAGAATCCGAGTTTAAGTCAAGCCCTCTATTTAATTGATAACGCTAGAATGTAATATGGGAATGGAGTAGTAAGGGGTATAACTTCTTACGATTTGGTTAGACATGTATGTCATTTAGATGGGTACGGTACGTTAGGAGTGTACATGTAGTCGAGAGGTGAGAATTTCATGTGAGTGCACGTCCTAACATGTATTTTTCATTTAATGTTTTAATGTTATTAAAACACTTGCTATTTTTAAAATGATTTCCACTTTCGGGCTCTGACCCATTTGCTTTCAAATCTATTTTTGTAAAAACCATTTTAGGTGCCCAGCCACAAGGACACCATGCTTAGGATCCTCATTCAGGTGACGAGCTGTAGCTGTTTGTGGAAGTTACAGGACTTTGCTTTTAGACGCTTCATCTATCTTGACTCTATATTCAGCATTTATCAGTTGTAGGACATGTCGCCCATTTCTTTTAGAGGCATTCCATTTATTTCAGTTATTCAGACTTCGGGCATGTAATTAATTCAGGATTCAGACTTATGTTATTATTTCATTTGTGGGATTGTTGGGAGGAGTTTTTCCTCCGGACTTATTACTATTTGTTGGTTATTTCATTACTTCGTTATGGTGAATGGATTATGTTGCTCTTCCATTATTCTTGTATTGCATGTTAATCAGACTTAATTTAAAATTTGGCAACTTACTTTTTGAATACTAGGTGGTTAGTAATCTTTAAAATGTTTTCGACAGTGATGCTATTAACTGAATCAACTTGGCATTTTGTATTGATTTGATAAAGGAGTAGCTACCCGGTATTTAATTAGTCGGGGTGTCATAGGTGGTATCAGAGCATCAGGTTCTAGTTTCCTTTAGGATCTGTACGGCTTATTATGTTTCCGCTGAGTTTTCTTTGATATAGAGCCCTATATTTTAGGACTGTTGTATTTTTTTGTTTATGATACGTTCTTCAGCTATTTCAAGTTTATAACTGCGAACTTATAAACTTTATTCTTATTTCAGAATGCCTCCACGACGTGCACAAAGGATTCCCAGGGATGCAACGCCAGAACCACAGCCCGCACCAGTTCAGGGCACGATGAATGCCGCCGAGGTTGCAGCCATTGTGGCCCAGGCGGTAAATACCGCACTAGCCATAGTTCAGCAGGCACCACCTCAGGCGCCGATAGCTGCGCTAGTTCAGGTACATGCATTCACGTCTGCTTGAGAACGTGTACGTGATGCTTTTCAGAAAGCACACCCTCCGGAGTTCGCAGGTAGCTCCGATGTTGTGACTTCTAGTCAGTGGAGGAAAGACATTCAGTGGCACTTGAGGATGTACAAGTGCACAGAGGTTCAGAAGCAGATACTAGCTACCTTTAAGCTAGTGGGGTCTGCACTGCAGTGGTGGGAGTCTATTACCACCGTGGAGGAGAGAGATACTCTCACTATCCAGGAGTTTTGGGTGCGGTTCGATCGCAAATACTTTCCGTCAGCTGTTCACACGGAGATGAGGAGGAAGTTGATGAGCCTCAAGCAGGAGGGTAAGACTGTGGCCGAGTATGAGGCCGAATTCACTAATCTTCTGAACATTGTTTCGGATGAGATACCGACAGAGGAGAAGAAGATACAGAAATTTACGGACGGGTTGACTTGGAGGATCCGTCAGCATTTGTTGGGGAAACTATCGTTGGCCACTTACTCTGATGTGGTTAACGCTGCACTGTTACATTGCCAGGATCACCGCTTTCACATGGCTGAGGGCAAGCGATCGGGAGAGTCCAGCCATCAGGGCAGGACTGGAGGAAATGGTGCCAGTGGGGCACAATCTGTTCAGGGGCAGAGACAGGGCGACCAGGGTTCCCAACAGGGGGATCACAAGAGGTTCAAGTCGGGAAATTTCAGGCACGGACAGGGAGGTTTCCGATAGGGCCATCAGGGTCCGAACGGCCATCAGAACCAGCAGGGTCAGAATGGTCAACAGCAGTTTCAGCAGGGCCAGTGGCGGAATGGTAACGGCCACCAGGGCCGGGGACAGCAGGGACAGAGAGGGGGGAACTTCCCGGGGAAGTGTTTCGTTTGTGGCAAGACTGGCCATAAACGCCAGGATTGTCCCGATAGGGGCAGGGACCCGCAGCAGCAGGGTGCTTGACATGAGCCACAGAGGCCACTTTTTCCACCTGCCCTCCCAGCTCCATCCCAGGTGCCAGCACTTCCAGCCATTCCAGCAGTTCCTGTGCAGCAGGGGCAGTTACAGTATGGACGTGTCTATAACGTCCACCAGGCAGCAGCTCCACAGGCACCACCCGCGATTGAGGGTATGTTTCCTATCCATGGTACTATGGGTCGGGTTTTGTTTGATACGGGGGCAACGCAGTGTTTTATAGCTACACATTTTGCGAAAGCCTTAGGGTTGTTAGCCACAGCAGAAGCACAGTGACGTGTGTAAACTCACCATTGGGGAGTGGGTCGCTTATTTTCTTTATATGTCGGGGAGTGGGGGTAGAGATTGGTAGTCTGGTATTACCTGCAGACATGTTGGTATTAGATATGCATGTGCACGATGTGATTATTGGTATGGATTGGCTCGCTGATTATAGAGCCATGATTGATTGCTTCGGTGGGAGCATTGTTTTTGCCATTCCGGGGCAAGAGATGTTTGTAGTGGCGATGCCTCGCCCAGAGGGAGGTTCGACCGCTCATTTGTATTACATAGAGGAGGATACCTCTAAGGAGGTTGCGATTCCTTTAGATTCAATCCCAGTTGTCAGGGAGTATTCTGATGTGTTTCAGGAGATACCAGGCCTACCCCCCAGTCAAGAGATAGACTTTGTCATAGACTTATTACCAAATACGAGACCTATAGCACGCGCACCGTACCGTATGGCTCCGGCAGAGATGCGAGAGCTACGAGATCAGATTGAGCAGTTATTGGGTCAGGGGTTTATACGGAGGAGTACTTCGCCATGGGGTGCCCCTGTGTTGTTCGTGAAGAAGAGAGATGGTTCACTGAGACTGTGTGTGGACTACCGGGAGTTGAATAAAGTCACGATACGGAATAAGTATCCGTTGCCTCGAATCGATGACTTATTCAACCAGTTGAGAGGAGCTTCTTTCTTCTCGAAGATTGATTTGCGATCGGGATACCATCAGTTGCGTATCAGGGAAGAAGATGTCTCGAAGACTGCGTTCTTAACGAGATATGGTTCTTACGAGTTTCGGGTTATGCCTTTTGGTTTGACCAATGCTCCAGCCGTGTTTATGGACTCAATGAATAGGGTGTTCAGAGATTTCCTAGATCAGTTCGTCATGGTCATCATTGATGATATTCTGGTTTACTCCCAGACAAAGGAGGAGCACGCCGAGCATTTGAGGCAAGTTTTGCAGATGCTACATCAGAACGAGTTGTATGCAAAGTATGAGAAGTGCGGGTTTTGGCTGAAGGAAGTCCAGTTTTTGGGGTATATTATTTCCGACCGGGGGATATCTGTTGATCCGGGGAAGGTAACCGCAGTGATGGAGTGGGGACAGCCCACGACACCGACGGAGATTCGTAGTTTCTTGGGACTAGCAGGATACTACAGGAGGTTCATTCGGGGATTTTCGAAGATAGTGGGTCCTTTGACACATTTGACTCGTAAGGGTGTGCCATTCATCTAGAGTGATGCCTGTCAGTTGGCATTTGATGAGTTGAAGGATAAGTTGACCTCAGCACCTGTGTTAGCATTGCCGAGACCGGGAGTTGAGTATTTAGTTTACACCGATGCGTCCTTGCAAGGACTTGGAGGTGTATTACAGCAGGAGAGTCAGGCCATAGCTTATGCTTCCCGTAAGCTTAAGCCTAATGAGAAGAATTACCCCCTTCATGATTTGGAGTTGGCGGCAGTTGTATTTGCCCTTCGGATTTGGAGACATTATCTTTTGGGGGAGAAGTTTCGACTGTTCACGGACCACAAGTCCTAACAGTACCTATTCACGCAGAAGGAGTTGAATATGCGGCAGCAAAGGTGGCTTGAGTTTGTGAAGGACTATCAGTTTGATATCCAGTATCACCCGGGGAAGGCTAGCGTGGTAGCAGACGCGTTGATCCGTAGGCTAGTAGATGAAGTGGCAGGGGTGTGGAAGGCAAAGTGGAAGGAGTTGGGACACCAGGATGCAGTGGCCCGATCATTCATGTCTGTGATGACTGTTACGCCGCAGATTGTCACGAAGGTGTTAAAGGTCCAGGCAAATGACTCGTTCTGTCAGGAGCAGATAGTTCAATTACTAGCAGAAGGAGCCGAGTCCTATACCGTTAGCTCAGACGGGGGATTACGCTTCAATGGGAGATTGGTAGTTGCGAAAGGGGAGGAATTGCGGCATGAGGTGATGGCAGAGTCGCACGGCTCACGGTTCGCAGTACATCCCGGTGGGGAAAAAATGTACCAAGACATGAGACGACAGTATTGGTGGAGCGGGATGAAGAGAGATATTGTCGTGTTTGTTTCAAAATGCGCCACTTGTCAGCTTGTAAAAGTGGATTATCGGAGACCGGCAGGACTTCTACAGCCATTGGAGGTCCCGATGTGGATGTGGGAGAGCATATCCATGGACTTTATCATGGGGTTGCCTACGTCACAGAGGGGTCACGACTCCATTTGGGTAATTATGGACAGGTTGACCAAAGTCGCTCATTTTCTACTCGTAAGGACAGACTACACTACAGGACAGTATGCCCAGCTCTTTATCGCAGAGATAGTGAGACTTCACGGTGTGTCCCTAAATATCGTGTCTGACAGAGACAAGATATTCGTTTCACGGTTTTGGGAGAGTTTTCAGGAGGCCATGGGCACGGAGTTGCGGTTGAGTACGGCGTATCACCCGCAGACCGATGGGCAGACCGAGCGTACAAACCAGATGTTGGAGGACATGTTGCGTATGTGCATCATTGATTTCGAAGGTGGATGGGAGCAGTATCTTCCACTGATGGAGTTTGCTTACAACAACTCCTACTAGTTCACCATTGGCATGGATCCATTCGAGGCATTGTACGGTAGACCTTGTCGTTCCCCAGCATGTTGGTTGGAGGTGGGCGACAACAAACTACTTGGGTCGGAAGTGATTCAGGATACTTCGGCGAGGATAGAATTGATACGGAGTCGCATTCGAGTAGCTCAGGATTGGCGGAAGAGCTATGCTGATGCGAAGAGGTTCTTCAGGGAGTTTCAAGTGGGGGACCAGGTTTTGCTCAGAGTATCTCCTATGAAGGGGATTATGCGTTTCGGGAAGAAAGGGAAGTTGGCACCGAGTTATGTGGGACCATTTCCTATTATTGAGCGGATTGGACCGGTTGCGTATAGGCTTGGGTTACCGGAGCATTTGCATCGGATTCACGATGTGTTTCATATTTCCTCGCTAATGAAATATCTTAGAGACGATTTGGCTCATTCTCATATTGCTTTGGAGGACATCGATCTCCATCCTGATAGCTCCTACGAGGAGGGGTCGATTGCTATTTTGGACCGAAGTGAGCGGAAACTGCGGTCAAAGATAGTTCCGTTAGTACGTATTCAGTGGCGACATCATAATGTCGAGGAGTCCAAATGGGAACGCGAGGATGAGATGTACGAAAGTTATCCAGAGTTGTTCTTACCAGGTACTTTCTAGTTCCGAATTTCGGGACGAAATTCTGTTATTAGGGGGAAAGTATGTAATACCCCGTATTTTTGTGATATTTATTTATGGGATTAATTGAATTAAATGTGTATTAATTGGAAATTAATCCGGATTAAAATACTAGCGAGATGCGAGTTGGTATTTGATTATAATGAGTATATATGGCTATATATGTATACTGAATTGTGAAACTTGTCGTGAGATTGAAATACGGCAATTTGGGAATTTTGTGAGACGCATGTGATAGGCGCGTCAGGAATATTATTATTTAACTAAAAAGTGAATTTTATTTTTATTAACCGTATGGTCATTTTGAGTGCGCCAACGCATCCGGAAGGGTCGAAATAGTCAGAAAACACTAGCCGGGAGTTTAGTTTGGGTCCCGGGGCATTTTTAGGCCATGCTGGCAACGTATAAAGGTAGTTTGGTAATTTTGGATTTTTGGGAATTAAAACCCACGAAAATTAGGAAATAATTATCTGATTTAGTAATTACCCACTAAACCCACTAATAACTTAATGGGCTACGGGGGTTATTAGAATTAGTCCCAAAAGTTCCTAAGGCAAAAACCCTAGCCACCATTGTCCCTTTGGAGAAGAAAAGCTTGGAGAGAGAGAGAGGAGAAATTCTGCAGAGAGAGAGAGAACGATTAGATCTTCAACATCAAAAATCAGAGATATACATAAGGCAAGTGGTTTAATTTCGTTTATTACAAAGAATGTTTCTTCCATGCGTAGGAAATTGATAAAACTGTATTGTTTTGGGAGATTAATGAAAACCCATTAAATTGGAATTAGAAACTTGTATTTTGATGAGGAATTGCATGTAAAATTGTATGTAGGTGATTAATCTGATCATAATATATTTTGGATGAAACAAAAATGGATTTAATTAGACTCATTGCGGATTTAAGAATTTCTAGGGTTCATGTTCTTGAAATTGGGGAAAATGTATAAATTTGATATTTGGATGATGTTTAGAATGAATTAACACCACCAAACACGTTAGTATGTGACCTAAGTATGATTAGGGATGATTAGAAACCTTGAACAATTGTGGGATTGATGTTTAGAGGAGATTAGAGAGGAAGAAAAGTTGGAAAAATGAAAAAAGGGATTTCTGGGCTCGAAACTGGCCACTCGTTAGAAGACCTGCCCAGGTCGTTCGAACGAGCTCATTCGAACGAGCTTCTAACGAGTTGACAGTTTGACTTCTAACGAGAGATATGTTCTATCGATGACTTTCGTTCGAACGAGATCTCGTTAGAAGGCCTAGTTCGTTTGAACGAACTCTCGTTCGAACAGCCTCGTTCAAACGAGACTTCTAACGAGTTGACAGTTTAGGCTTTTTAGCCTGTTTTGATTTTGCGTGTCCCGTAACCTTATTTAATGGTAGAGATAACCTTCCCTTGATGATAAATTGATATAGTAGGGACATTTGAGATATATAGAGGAGTAAAACCTAGAAGTGTGATTCGAACCAAATGGAAATTATGGATTAGGACGTGAGTGTCTATTACAACGTGAGAACAATTAAAGGCTTGTATAATTGTATCATCCGGGAATATGTAAATTGTGTAACATTATACGTAGGTACGAGAATGAGAAGTGTACTACAAATAAAATATGGTGAATACTAAGATGTGTGCATACTTAGTATATGTATTGATTTTATGTGTATGACATACCTACCATACTTGCTATCACGGGAGGTTTACGTTCTCTTAGGGCCCTCTAATCCTTGTGTTGCCCGGATTTAGACTGGTACGTCGATGAACATAGGTCAGAGAAGGACTTATTGGGATGTTAATAAGTCTGCTGATCGTGGGAGCGCAGGTATGTGCGTGACCCATGTGATGTGACTGTGTTCGCCTCCATTGTTTGTGATTGTTGTTATCTGGGAACGATTCCTGAGAGATTCGGAATGCGTAATCCTTATGTACATGATGTACCGGGATGGATAGCAGAGTATGTGTGCACCGCAGCTTAGTCTCGGGGTGCTTGTATCGTATTATGAATATACTTATGGTAATGTTTTGAGAAAGCATAACGGGTTAACCGATAGTGAATTGTATTACTAATTGAGAATCCGAGTTTAAGTAAAGCCCTCTATTTAATTGATAACGCTAGAATGTAATAGGGGAATCGATTAGTAAGGGGTAGAACTTCTTACGGTTTGGTTAGACATGTATGTCATTTAGATGGTACGGTACGTTAGGAGTGCACATGTAGTCGAGAGGTGAGAATTTCATGTGAGTGCACGTCCTAACATGTATTTTGCATTTAATGTTTTAATGTTATTAAAACACTTGCTGTTTTTAAAATGATTTCCACTTTCGGGCTCTGACCCATTTGCTTTCAAATCTATTTTTGTAAAAACCATTTTAGGTGCCCAGCCACAAGGACACCATGCTTAGGATCCTCATTCAGGTGACGAGGTGTAGCTGTTTGTGGAAGTTACAGGAATTTGCTTGTAGACGCTTCATCTATCTTGACTCTATATTCAGCATTTATCAGTTGTAGGGCATGTCGCCCATTTCTTTTAGAGGCATTCCATTTATTTCAGTTATTCAGACTTCGGGCATGTAATTAATTCAGGATTCAGACTTATGTTATTATTTCATTCGTGGGATTGTTGTGAGGAGTTTTTCCTCCGGACTTATTACTATTTGTTGGTTATTTCAATTCTTCGTTATGGTGAATGGATTATGTTGTTCTTCCATTATTCTTGTATTGCATGTTAATCAGACTTAATTTAAAATTTTGCAACTTACTTTTTGAATACTAGGTGGTTAGTAATCTTTAAATTGTTTTCGACAATGATGCTATTTACTGAATCAACTTGGCATTTTGTATTGATTTGATAAAGGAGTAGCTACCCGGTATTTAATTAGTCGGGGTGTCATATGAAACCTATGTTTTCATTCGAATGCGGTTGCATTTTATCTCAAACGAAACCGTCATTTCGAAAAATGTGTTTTCTTATAAAAATAATTCTTTTGGTCAGTTTTACACAGAACTTTGGGCAAAAATCTTGTGTTATACATATGCCAAAAGTTTCCAGCTTTGTGTTTTACAAAAACACTTTTATTTTCCAAATCATACATCCCTTATATGATTTGTTGAGTTTTGTTAAACCTAAGTTTCCATGAATTTTATCAAACTCTTGTATAGTTTTACTATACTGTTGATTATGGAGTTGAGGCTCTACTACTGAAGAAGAAATAATGTTAAATTCTGAGGATGATCGGTGGATACCAGGGGAAGACTGCTTTCTGTGGATGATGCTTAACTTTTTTGTGTCCATAGAAGATTTGAAAACCCCGGTGTTATATTTAGTGGAGCTCTAAGTAGTCTGTAAGTCGTATAGTCTGTCATATTCTGATACAGTGGCAAAATTTAGGTTTTACGCAAAAGAGATTTTTCCTCGGTATTCTTCTTCTGCATGTTTGGTTTGATTTTGTGATTATACCAATTAGATTAGACTTTATCTTGCATGGACACCTTAATTTAATCAAGATAAAATTTGGATTAAAAATTGAATCTTTGCGTGTGGGTAACCTAACATACGAAGTATCCATACGACTTTATAGTTTCAAATTGGTATTAGAGCAGGTTGCACTATTTTGCTGTGTGATATTTAAATTGTTTTAAAATGGATAATTTGTATAATAGGCTACCTGTTTCTTATGGTTCTAATTATGCATATTGAAAAGCTTGAATGAGGTTAGCAATAAAAAAAATGATGAACGTGTCTATCTTGTTTATGAAAGAGGGTGGACACCACTCATTGTGACTAAAGATAATGGCAAGAGTCTTAAACTTGATTGTTCTTAGACAAATGATGATTTTAAATGAGGTACATTTAACACTAACGGTTTGAGTGCCATTTTTGGTGCCGTCACCCCCGACAAGTTTCACCAAATCATGATGTGAACCACCTCTAAGTAAGCGTAGGATATCCTCCAACCCACTCATGAGAGTACCAACGTCGTGAAAGCTTCAAGGCTTTAAAATCTCACCACCCAAATTAAGACTATTACCATGAATGAGCCTGACACTTTTGATGACTTTTATGCACGTTTATCGGATATAATCAATTCTAATTATAAATTTGGTGAGAGAATTTTTTAGATGAGAGTTGTGAAAAAGAATTTGAGATCCTTGCCAGCCCGGTTTCATCCTAAAGTTGCAGTACTTAATTCGTTGGGAATATTAAATACTCCTAGGTTATAAGAACTCATAGGAGACCTTCGAACTTATGAAATTCGCATGTTTCTAAAAACTCAAAAGAAAAAGGAACTAGGGATTGATTTGAAAGCTCAAACTAAAAAGAAAAAGGAAAAGGTTTTTTATTTTGAGTCTAAATTTGATTTTGGGCTCGATGATCTTGCCTTATATGTGAAAATTTTCAAAACGATTCTTAAATTTAACGAAGAAAATTCTTTCAAAGAAAACAAAGTCTTGAGAAAATAAAAAAAGGCAATGAGCACAAGGATGTTTGTGAGAGAGAAGAAGTGAGATGTTTTGAATGTGAGGGGAAAGGGCACAAAGCCAATGAGTGTCCCACTGGTCTAAAGAGATAATCCAAAGGTAAAACTTGATACAAAGCCATTCTTATCTATAATGACGTCGAGTTGATGGACTACGGGGGTTAATCACCGCATGAACCTAATTTTTATGCATCCATGGTCGGTCATGTTAGTACTTACAGTTTCTCCCTCGCCAATGAGGATATATCTTCACGTGATAGCCTCGAAACTTTGTCGAACCATTCTAGATAAAGTGAGAGTGATGAGGATATCTCGTTTGAGGGACAAAGTGGTCTTTAAAAGCGTACACCAAACTTTACAAAGGGTCCTTAAGAACCCAAAATCAAAATAAAAGTTTGGCTTTTAGGGTGTTGATCTAGAGAAGGTGGTGATATCTTTGAGAGAGTGTGAGGCATCGGTAAGCCAACTCGAGAAGGTGAAAGTTTCGTTATGTGAGCAATTGATTGTGGTTGATAAGGAGAATATCAATTTGACTAACACTGTGGCTAGTCTTACGAGAGATATTAAAGCTTTGTTGAAGATTTTTTTAGAAACTTGAAGACCGTGTATCTCAACTAGAGAAAGATCTTGAGAGAGTAGATACAGCGGAAATATTGCGACTTCTCAAATAAAAACCAATTTTAATTAATCCCAAATTTTAGTTAAACCCTAAGACATGCATCTAGATGATTTATCAAATAAAATATAGCATGCATGATAAAAACAAACAATTTCAGGAAAAATCCCCTAAAGGGGCAAAACCTTTTATTTTCATTATAATATTGTAACATACAATTTCGGATTACAATGAAAATACAGTGACTAAGAATTACCCTCAGGTATCGAATTATGTAGTCGGCGGCTGGAAATATCCCTTTCCAGGAGGGCAGCAATGAATCCACACGCAGCGAACCCACATGAACCTCAGTCCAATCAACAAAGGAAGAACCGCAGCACTCCTCAATGACACGCAGCCATAAAACTTTGTAGAGACTCCCTCAGCAATGACACGCAGCCCTCGGTTGCAAAGATCTCTCCACAAAGGTTTGAACAAACACAAGGTTGTGTTCTTGGGTTACCAAAAAGATTCACAAGGTTTGGCAATTGTGTGAATCAAAACATGAGTCTTGGGACTCAAAAATATGAAGACTAGAGTAATTTGGACTCTCAAAAACGTCTTCTAAAGTCTTGCAAAACAACTCCCCCGAAGTTGGTATTTATAGGAAAAAATATGAAGAGTCCCATGTTCTTAAAACTCTAAAATTCTATCCAGCGTACAAAAAAAACAGCATTCTTTAAGGAATTTTCTCTATCTTCAAAAGGCCATAACTCCTTCACCGTAGCTCGGATTGAGGTGCCGTTTTTTCCAGTATCTTCGTTGCGACGAGATCTTCAACTTTATAGTTGACCAAACCTCCGAACTATGGATGTAAAATTACGAAAATTCCCTTGAACTCTCCTATAGTGCCTTTTTTCACTGTTTTGACTTCCCTTGCGTACCACTTGCATTAAGTCCCTAAAATCTTGGACCGTGAAGTCGTTGAGGCAGATGTGGGACATATTAATGGAGATGTTGAATGCTTGATTCCCGGAATTCGGATAGAGGCCGTCATGTGAGATCGTGAGGTGACGTGCCAAATGTAGCGGCGTACGACATACACAAATGTAACATGTTGGACATGAGAAAAAATGTCCTTACAAATCTCCCCCTATGTCTATGCCGGTACATACATAAAAAATCCGAATTATCAAATATGAAATTGCCTATACAAATCTCTATGCCGGTACATACATAAAAAATCCGAATTATCAAATATGAAATTGCCTATACAAATCTACCCTCCCATGAACCCAAAACAAGGAAAAGGTACAAATGAATAGTCTTCATCGTTTGATCTTCAAATCTTCAGGAATCTCAAATCTTTTCTCATCAGGGTGTGCAATTCAGAGATCATCAATGTAGTACCTACACACATGAGATAAAGAAAAATACCAAGTGACGTATCGAGTTTGAAATGAGATAAACATAGATACCAATATATGATAAGCATACGTCAAATCTCAAAACTCCCCCAAAATTCAAACTCCCCCATAAAATGATAATTCTTTCTCCCCCTTTTTATGATGTCTCCAAATAGACAAATAAGAAGAATGAATCAAACAAGCAAAATCGGGGTGTCACGGTATACAAATCAAGGCATCAATCAATATGGTAAACGTGCTCTAGCAAGGAGATGCTCAGAAAAAAACTTTCACAGAGTATTTTTTGATTTTTCAATTTTTCATACAAAAAATAGATACCATTTTGAAAAAAAATGTAAAACGTGATACAAAAATCACACCATGGATTTAGACTCAAACAACCAAGTCATGGGAATGGAATGTATGGGTGTGAACACATTCGATAGGTAAATCAACTCAATCAATCATATGTGCACGATGCATATGTGTACCCCTAACGAATGAGCATCAAAAGTATCCTTAGTTGTAAAAAATTTGTTGAATTTAGATGACATCGTCTTATGCAAATCAACAAATCAAAGTCAAAGTGATTTCCACACCAATAACGTCCAAAACTATGTAGCGCATTTTCAAGCATTTCAAGGACGTGCAAACCCGTTTTAAATTCTCCAACCAAACTCCCTCATATATATATATATATATTCTTTTAGAGGTAATCTAAATTCTCAAACTTTGGAGAATTGGTGCAAAAACCTAAATGGCCCATAATTGGCATGAATTTTTTTTATTTTTTATATTGCCTTTAAATTTTTTTCGGGCTCTTTTAACCTCTTTGGACCTCGGATAATAAAATTCCTCAATTTTTTTAGGTCCAATTTAACGGTGGCTTTTGCGCAAAGGATAGATAATTACCTTTCGCAGCCCCTCCCCGTTTTTAAATAAAGCACACAAACTCACAAAACGGTTCTTATATGCACAATTTCCTTATCAAAAAAATTATCGCGCTTGGTTCGTTTTAAGGACAGGATTGAAGTGAAAACACCCAACCAACATGTGATAAGACAAGCACAATAATCAAATAAATCCGTGCATGTGTGCAATAAAGGAAACATGAGTCAAACATGTAGGAAGTAACAATTAATTACGTCTTAATGACTCCAAACATTATAAAGCACATGGATGAATTAACCTATTGTCTCAAAACACTATCAAATAGTCACATGAAAAAATGGAATGATGTTGTGACTCGGTCATCCTAAGTGTTCATCCATAAACGGTGCAAACAAAAAACAAAAATCTTTTTGGATTTTTTTTTTTTTTTTTAAATTTGACAAAATAAAATCTTTTTATATTTTTCAAAATTTTTCAAAAAATATATGCAAAAGGTACAAGTCATCACACTAGTAAAAATATATCATGAAACCACAACTAGTGTATGACAAACATGCAATCACAATCAACCAAAAGATTTCACATGGGGTGAATTACGTGCAAGCAAACGGGAATCGTGGACAAATAAACCATAAGCCTCTAAATCCGATTTTCTAACCCAAATTGATGTGTAACGAAGTGTGGGGGTTTTGGGAATCGAATTTATTCTTTCATTAACCTTCTTAGGTCCATTTAAAAGCTTATAACAAAAGTGCCTAAGATGACCTTGCCTACCACAATGTGTGCAAGAGTAAATCGGGCGATTTGTGTTCCCTAAAGGTGGCCCTCTCCTCAAATTTATCGGTTGCTCTCTCCGAATTTGCCTAGGTGGGTCTCTCCTAATGATCCTAGGAGGTTCTCTCACACGTGTGGGAATGGGTGCAACATATTTTTCAAGACCAATCCCACCCCTATCCGTTTTGATCTCGACTGTGCCTAAAATCTTATCAAGTTTTTCAGACCTAGACTCCAAATCAAATTTCACTTTACTTGAATCTTTCAATTTCACCTCAAGTTCACCTATCCTAGATTCAAGTACTAGTTTAGAATCCTCAAACTCTAAAATCTCCTTTTTCATAGTCTCCATCAACCCTCTAAGACTATCTCTCTCACCCTCGACGTACTCAAGCTTCTCTTTCAAAATTTTCTCATGTGCCCTAAGTTCTTTAATTAAAAAATCATTATTTTTTATGGCACACTCTTTCAATTGAGCTTTCAATTTCAAATTTTCTTTCTTTGTTTTCAAAGTTTCAGCATAAAGTTCATTGAAAGCAGTTTGCAAGTCATGCTCATCTACACTTTCCTCCTCACTTTCATCCACACTCCCATCACCTTCACTATCATTACTAATCACAAGGATGGGAAACTCTCGCCTAGAAGCATTAAAAACTTCTTCTTCCGAATCACAATCACTAAGGGTAGTAACATGAGAAATCGGTTTATTCAATTTCTTCTTTAAATTTGTGGTACACTCATGTAACGTGTGACCAACACCCTCACAACAAGGACACCTCTCAGATTCGTTTTCAACAGAAGATTTAAAACAAGAGTTCGTGTGAATTTTCCAATTAATTTTTTCAAAAATTTGACATCGAAGATCATCAAAACCATCAAAAGCCATTTTTGTGCAAAATCAGGATCAAAACACAATAACTTAGTGCAACAGGCTCTGATACCAATTTGAGAGAGTAGATACAGCGGAAATATTGCGACTTCTCAAATAAAAACCAATTTTAATTAATCCCAAATTTTAGTTAAACCCTAAGACATGCATCTAGATGATTTATCAAATAAAATATAGCATGCATGATAAAAACAAACAATTTCAGGAAAAATCCCCCAAAGGGGCAAAACCTTTTATTTTCATTATAATATTGTAACATACAATTTCGGATTACAATGAAAATACAGTGACTAAGAATTACCCTCAGGTATCGGATTCTGTAGTCGGCGGCTGGAAATATCCCTTTCCAGGAGGGCAGCAATGAATCCACACACAGCGAACCCACATGAACCTCAGTCCAATCAACAAAGGAAGAACCGCAGCACTCCTCAATGACACGCAGCCATAAAACTTTGTAGAGACTCCCTCAGCAATGACACGCAGCCCTCGGTTGCAAAGATCTCTCCACAAAGGTTTGAACAAACACAAGGTTGTGTTCTTGGGTTACCAAAAAGATTCACAAGGTTTGGCAATTGTGTGAATCAAAACATGAGTCTTGGGACTCAAAAATATGAAGACTAGAGTAATTTGGACTCTCAAAAATGTCTTCTAAAGTCTTGGAAAACAACTCCCCCGAAGTTGGTATTTATAGGAAAAAATATGAAGAGTCCCATGTTCTTAAAACTCTAAAATTCTATCCAGCATACAAAAAAAACAGCATTCTTTAAGGAATTTTCTCTATCTTCAAAAGGCCATAACTCCTTCACCGTAGCTCGGATTGAGGTACCGTTTTTTCCAGTATCTTCGTTGCGACGAGCTCTTCAACTTTCTAGTTGACCAAACCTCCGAACTATGGATGTAAAATTACGAAAATTCCCTTGAACTCTCCTATAGTGCCTTTTTCACTGTTTTGACTTCCCTTGCGTACCACTTGCATTAAGTCCCTAAAATCTTGGACCGTGAAGTCGTTGAGGCAGATGTGGGACATATTAATGGAGATGTTGAATGCTTGATTCCCAGAATTCGGATAGAGACCGTCATGTGAGATCGTGAGGTGACGTGCCAAATGTAGCGGCGTACGACATACACAAATGTAACATGTTGGACATGAGAAAAAATGTCCTTACAGATCTCGAACATGCATGGGAGGTCAAGGTCACTTTAGAGGACACATCTAAGAAGGTTAGAAGACAATACTCTCTCTTGCTTTAGGTTTTAATGAGAGGCGAGGAATAGTTTATGACGGTGCATCCACTTCTAATGCCGCACCCAAGACAATTCTTGAGTTTGTTATGGACTTGCATGGCCCTCGTCCTAACCCACCTAAAAGATTGAACCCACAATGGATAGTGCATCCTAGGCATTTTGATCAAGGTATACCCAAGTCGGTCTATGTTTTTCCCATTGCAATCAAAGAGGTCACCTTAGAAAGTTTTTTTTAAGCTTGACAGAGTTCCTTACCCACGTGTTCCACGATATGTTCCCACACATGTTCCCTCATGTACTCCCACATGTGTTACTACTTATGCTCCTATACACGATCATAAAGATTTTAAGACTCTTAGAGAGCAAGTAAAATTTTTGGACAAAACTTTGCAAATTTTGATGGAGGAATTTCAAAGGATGCCTATTCCTATTGAGAACACCTCCCAGACCAATTGTTAAGTTTGGGTACTTTTCTAGTATAGGGTGATTATCATGTTCATATCATTTGTCCCCATTTCTAGATTGTATTTCTATTGTATTATGATATTTATACATGCATTTTCTTTTTCATATATCTTGAAAAATTCAAAAAGATTTTCAGGTTTCAAGAAAAGGATTGAAAATTTCCAAAAAGATTTTATTATTGATAAAATTTTGAAAAAGACAAAACTATTTTATTTTTTATAAAAATAATTTGAAAAGTTAAAAATATGCTTGTATTTTCCTTTTTCACCATATATGGATGTGCATTTAAGATATTCTGATCACCCCCACATTCCATCCATAACATTTCATTGTTCATTAGTGATTACTTTCTTCATCTTAGACTCTTTATTACCTTTAGTGTACACATGCATGGACTTCATGAACATTTTTCTTGCATGTCATTTGACGAATACGATGTTGTCATCTCAATCTTTCTTAATAACGAACCAAATGTAAAAAGAGAGGAGTTATGCTCGTAAGAACCATTGCGCAGACTTCATTCCTCAAAAAATATTGTTATATATTAAGGAATGAAAAAAGGCTAGGAAAGAGAAAAATTATCTTTGTGTTAATATCCACCATTTGCAAAAAGAGTCTAAAAAGATTAACGGCAAAGAAAAATAGAAGTTCTAAGGTCATTTTTTTCGTTGATGCTTCACCAATTATGAGCATTATGATATCTTCAAAATTTTGAGAGTGAATTTATATTTATGAGAGATTTTGAGGGTGTTATAAAGTAAAAGATCGATAGGTTTGCACAATGGACTCTCTTCAAATGCATTATATAGTTTGGAATTATTCATTTGAGAATCATTTAAATTTGAGGGATGTTGCATAAATTGAGTCAATTTCATATAAGTTCAACACTTTTACACCTAAGGTTGAAATTGAGTTCTTTCTTGAGAAATATCTCATGACTTCATGCACCTATATTGTGAATGTTTTTGTTGATTTCCCCATAGATAATGTTCACACAATTAAATTCGTCTTTCACAATTCAGATATTTTAGTGTAATTTCATGATGTGTTGTATTTGTTTTTTTACCCTTTTATATACTTTAAAAAAAATGAAAAATTTGCAAAAATAATTGATATGATTCCTTCAATTTTCATTGCATATGCTTTCATGATTATATTTGTGATGATATCTTTGTTTCTTAGGGTGATGCTTAATATTCATGAGTAGTTTCATACCCTTTGTTTATTACGGACAAAAATGGGGAGAACAAATTGAGGGAGAGTTTATCATCTTTAAAACTCGTACGCGTCACGGTATTATTTTGTTTCATGTGTGTAGATATCTTTCGCTTTGATGATGATTTTATGGACCACAAAAGATGAATAATTTCAGTTGAAAACAAAGTCTCTTATGTCATTCCTCTTTGGGTTTGGGAGGACATTAGGATACATTGTCTTAGGGGTTTTATTGTAATTTCTTTTTTTCAATTTTTATTTTGAATTGGAATAGTCAAAGGGGAGATTTGTAAAAGCTATATTTTATAATTGCGCATAGCTTAGTTATGATGGTGTATCCCATTACAAACCGTTACTAAGAACCAAACACTACATCTACATTCACCTCCAAGATCTTTAAAGACTTCTTCATGACCAAGCATCATTTTCGGATTTTAAGTTGTAAGGACATATTTTCTATAGTCTATGTCGTATATCGTTACACCGTCGAAGAATGTTCAAGAAATCGTATGCAACAAGACGACTCTAAATATCAAGTATTCTTCAACAACAAGCCTCGACAGGATTAACTTTGGTATGGTTGTGTTTTTTAATCGCTTAATGGTTCATTATAAGTGTTGGGATATTTTTTCTAAAAATTTTCAAAGTGTTACGGCGTCCTTTTTCATTAAAATATTTTTTCTAAGTGTTGAGGTGGACTGCATTAAAATATTATTTTCTCACTCCAGTCGTTTGAGCAACATTGTCACGTCATTCAAGTGATAGAGGCATCTCGCGCGAAATCATTCGAGCGACATGTTTTTTTTAGCGACCTGCTGACTCGGCTTTTCAATAAATTGGATTGTCGAACTTCATTTTTCAGTAGAAGATCTAAAAATTTATTATACACGAAACTGCTTTGGCAGAATACTTTGTCTTCTCACTTTTAAGCTTTTAAGCCTCTGTTTTCAATTCACAAACATCCCAATTTCTTTATGTGAATTAATTTGGAACCCAAGATACAACTCTGGTGAAGTTTTTCTCTTGTAAAGAGGGTAAATCAACGGCAAACAACTGCATGTCAATTGGGAGTGCTCGAGAGTGTTCCTGGATGAATCAGACTGCATGTTCATGTGGACTGCTGTGATTGTTCTATTGCTGACTCTAAATTCGTGTCTATGTGATTGTTCTGAGGAGTGATCATTGCAGATATCATTATAAGCATTTTAAGTATTATAATGAAATAAAAGATTTTACCTGAAAGGGTTTTTTTTCCTGAAATCTGTGAGTTAGCAATTTTATTTGTGATGGTTTGACCCCCCCCCCCCCACACACACACACACACACACGTAGTTGCATGTTTTAGGGCCGAATAAAATTGGTTTAAAAATTGACACCTATTAAATAAGGTTAACTTGGAAATTTGTGAATTTGGTTTAATCAGTATCGCACACTCATTTTCTCAAATTGGTAGAAAAGGTCAACTCATAGGTGTCGGTCCACCCGTTTACACATGTTCACATTGTGGTAGGAACGGTACTTATGCATTTTTATTTTGATCTTGGAAGAGGTCCTAGGAAGTTGAAGTCTAGAGTTTCGTTGTCTCCCGAAACCCCTATTCGACGTTTCACATCTAGTTGGGTTAGGAAGTCACTTTTAGAGGAGATAGATGGTAAACTAGTTGATTCTCACATGCTTACACATGATGCGTCACTTGCTATTTCTTAGGGATAGTTTCTTGCATGCTTTATTTATCATACACTAGTTGTGCTTCATGATATATGTTTGCTAGTGTTATGACACGTGTACTTTTTATATTAGACTTTTTATTTTTTGAGAAAATTTTGAAAAAGCCAAAAAGATTTTATTTTGATAAATTTTTTGAAAAATACAAAAAGAGTTTTGTATTTTATTTTGCACCGTATATGAATGGACATTTACGATGACCGGGTCACAATTTTATTCCATATCCATTTGACTATTTGATAGTGTTTTGATATGCGTCATCATTTCATTTTTGTGATTTACAATGTTTGGAGTCATTGAGATGTGATTTGTTGTTACTACCAACATGTTTGACTCATGATTTCATTTATTGCACACTTGCACGAATTTTTTTGCTTATCGTATTTGTTTATCACATATTGGTCGGAGTGTTGTCATCTCAATTCTGTCTTTAAAACAAACCACATGTGATAAAACTTGACAATAAAAGTAGTGCATGTAAGAATCATTGCCCGTTCGGAATTAAATTTAAAAAATATTGAGTGAAACATGGGAAAGGGTTGCGAGAGTACAAAATTAACTCATCGTGAAAGCCACCGTTTGAAAAGAGCCCGAAAAAAATGAAAGGCAATAAAAAGATAAATATTCCAAAAGGGGGCCATTTAGTATCATCACCTCAAAAGAAAAATAAAAAGCATTATTATTTATGAGGGAGTTTGGATGGAATATAAAACGGGTTTGCACGTCCTTGAAAAGTCATAAAAAACGTTACATAGTTTTAGACGTTATCAGTGCAAAAATTAGGTTTGAATTTGATTTGTCAATTAGATTAAGACGATGAATTCATATTTTCGACAATTAAGGACGATTTTGAGTTCATTCGTTAGGAGTATCTATATTCATTATGCACATATTTTATGCATGATTTTATTGATTTGCCTATCGAATATGTTCACACCCGTTCATTACGTTTCCATGATGTGGTTGTCTTAGTGTAAATTCATGGTGTGTGATTTTCGAAAAATTATTTTTACACTTTTGTATAAAAAAATTAAAAAATAAAAAATAGTTTTTGGAAGCTTTTGGGTTACTCTTTTGTATGAGTGTAGTTTAATTCATGATTCCTATGCATATTTGTTGTGACAACTCCATGTTTGTTCTGTTTTTTCGTTTCCTTGTCTATTTCGGACAAATAAAAAAGGGGAGAACGAATTATGGGGGAGTTTTTGCATTATGGGGGAGATAGTATTATTGATTATTTTATTCTTATATCATTTCAAACTCGATGCGTCACGAAGGTATTTGCTTTGTCTCATGTGTGTAGGTACAAAGATTGAAGATCATATGTTTCACACCCTGATGTGAAAAGCTTGGAGATTTAAATATTTGAAGTTGAATATTTTAAAGAAACGTTTGAGACTTACATGTCTAGTACCTTTTTAGTTTTAGGTTTATGAGAGGGTATTAGATTTGTATAGGCATTTTGTCTTTGATAAATCGAATGCTTTTATATTGTACCGGCATAGACATAGGGGGAGGTTTATAAGGACATATTTTATATAGTTCGTACTTTGTATTGAGTATGTCGTATATCGTTACACCGTCGAAGAATGTTCAAGAAATCATATGCAACAAGACGACTCTGAATATCAAGTATTCTTCAACAACAAGCCTCGATAGGATTAACTTTGGTATGGTTGTGTTTTTTAATCCCTTAATGGTTCATTATAAGTGTTGGGATATTTTTTCTAAAAATTTTCAAAGTGTTAGGGCATTCTTTTTCATCAAAATATTTTTTCTAAGTGTTGAGACGGACTGCATTAAAATATTATTGTCTCGCTCCAGTCGTTCGAGCGATATTTCCATGTCGTTCAAGTGACAGAGGCATTTCGTGCTAAGTCATTCGAGCGACAGCTGGTCTCATTCGAGCGACATGTTGTTTTCGTTTGAGCGACCTTCCGGCTCAAATTTTTTATAAATTGGATTGTCCAACTTCGTTTTTCAATAGAAGACTTGAGAATTTTTTATACACGAAACTGCTTTGGCAGAATACTTTGTCTTATCACTTTTAAGGTTTTAATCCCTTGCTTTCAATTCACAAACATCCCAATTGATTGATGTGAATTATTTTGGAACCCAAGATACAACTTTGGTGAAGGTTTTTCTCTTGTAGAGAGGGTAAATCTATTGCTGACGACTACGTGTCGATTGGGAGTGCTCGAGGGTGTTCCAGGCTGAATCGGACTGCGTGTTTGTGTGGACTGTTGTGGTTGTTCCATTACTTACTCTAGACTGCGTGTCTATGTGATTGTTCTGAGGAGGGTTCATTTAGGATTTCATTGTAATCATTGCAAGTATTATAGTGAAATAAAAGGTTTTACCCGAAACGGCTTTTTTTCGGAAATTTGTGAGTTAGCAATTTTATTTGTGATGTTTTGACACACACACACACACACACGTAGTTTCATGTTTTAAGGCTGAATAAAATTGGTTTAAAAATTGACACCAATTAAATAAGTTTAATTTGGAAATTTGCGAATTCGATTTAATCAGTATTGCGCACTCATTTTCTCACAAGCCATTAGAATCATCACGAACTTTTTATTGAGGTATACTTTTGTGGTTTTGATTCTATCTCAGTCAAATTATATTTTGCACTGTTTGTTTTTAATCGAGGCATTTTTTCTAAAATATTTTTTTAAATAAAAAATTTTATTTTGTTAGAACGAATTTTGATCTCTTTAGAATGAGATTCATTTCTCATTCGAACGAGACTAAATCTCGTTAGAATAAAACCTATGTTTTTGTTCAAACGAGGTTGAATTTTCATTCAAACGAAATCGTCGCCTTTAATACATGTTTTCTTATAAAAAGAATGCTTTTGATAGACAGAACTTTGGACGAAAATATTTTACTATGCCGGTGCCAAAAGTTTCCACCTTTGTGTTTCACAAAAACACTTTTCTTTTCTAAATCATATATCCCTTATATGAATTGTTGAGTTTTGTCAAACCCAAGTTTCCATACATTATATCAAACCCTTATAGAGTTTTACACTACTGTTGTGTAATACCCTATACTTTTATGGATATTTAAATTACATAAGTGGGTGTAATTAATAATTTGAGAATTCAGAGTAAATGAGATGGACTAATTATATTTCATGTCACGGGTGAACAAAAGTGACAGGTGATGTTATTTTATGCAAAAAGTACGTGTGGAGATATGATGAGTTTAGGACGTGAATTTTTTATAAGTGACTCGGATGGAGATTTTGAGTGCACTGTTGGTCTTGAAAGGGCCGAAATAGTCAAAATAGAGTACCCGAGGGTAATGTTTGGCTTTCGGGGACTTTTTGGATCTGTAGGGACTCGCATTTGTGTATACAAGTCAATTTTTGGGTTTAATAAGGGATAACCCTTATTTCATCTCTTATAGCTCATGAGAAAGAGAGAAAAGAAGAAAGAAAGAACAAAGAAGAGAAAGAATGAAGAAAAGGGAGAAAAGAGGATACTCAGGCCAAGATCAGGCGGATTCCAGCATGAGATCGTCGGATTTATCCAACCAGGCAAGTGTTTAACTTCCTCTAATGATTTAAGTGTGTTTATTGTTCATATTATAGTTGGTGTAAAAACTATAATATTTTAGGTTTGGGATTATTGCACAAAAATGGGTTTTTGAGGGATGATTTGATATGATTTTGATGTGATAATAATCCTACATGAAATCTAAGTTAAAATACATGTTAATGGTGTAAATTATGGTGAAAAACTGGAAGAAATGAAACTTAGGGTTTAATTAAGAAAGGGTTGATTTTCATGGTTTAATTAATGAATCCCAAGAATAAATTATTATATAGATGAATATATTTATGGTTGATGATGTTGGAGACCATATATTTTGGGTTAGATGAGTGTTGGGGTGATTTTTGGAGGTGGAGAAGGAGATAAACTCGTAGAGAAAAAGAACTGTTCACATAAAACCGATCTGAATGAGGTTCGGTTCATTTTATTTCCATGGAACCGTACCGGTTCATTTTTGGTGTTATCGGCTCGGTTCGGTTCGTTTGTTTGGAACAGGATCGATTTATTTTTGGGGCCATAGGTTCGGTTCGATTTTGGCAGAAAAATTTGAGAGGTTTTTCCTGGTCTAAAGGGATTGAAGACTAATTCCTTTTGAAGATAAATAATAGGGGATCCTATATATTATGTGAGGACCTCTAAGTGATGAAATGAGTGACGTATAAATCTCGGGTTAGTGTGGATAAAATCCGGGGTATAAATTTTAGGAATGTTTAGGATGAACGACATTCAAGGAATTATTCGGTGGGTCTGTACATATATATTTATGCATGTAGAATATATATATATATATATATATATATATATAAGGTGCGAATAGGATGATTTAAGAATACTAGCTAGACATGATAAGCTATTATTCGGGAATATACATTTATGTGAGAATTGCATCATAAGTGAGTGGATACTTATGGGATTAATATAAGTTTCATGTATACTTATAAATTATTGTGAATTGGTATATTCGGGATTACAGGCTAGTGCCACGAGAGATAGACACGATAGCCGTATAGAGATCATATATATATATGATTATAACTATATATGTATGTGATTGATATATTTATGTGAAGCATATCATGGTAAGTTGAGCGATGTAGGTGAGGCCCCTAGCTTGTGGAGAAGGGAGCATATAGTCCCCAGGTCATAGCATCCATTTATATATTGTGTGATTTTTAGCAGGGGTGAGACATGGTGACTATGTTTTGTTCTCATTTTCGGTTAGGAACTATGACCGCTTTCCATACGCTATGGTTTGGATTTGGGTCGGTGTCAGATCCCATCCTGATTTCCCAGATCGATGTGTGTTCTCCTTGTTGGATGATAGCATCGTAGAGACTGCATCCATTGAGTTATAGCTCTAAGGGATGGTTATTATACTTATATAGTGTGTGATATATAAGTATGGATATACTTGATATTTATAGTATATTGTATATATATATATATATATATATATATATATGAGATGTGAAACATATATATACGAATAAAATAAAGATTGAAGTGTGAGATATATTCTGGATCATCCGGGAGTATAAAATCCGGAATAAGATTATGATATGCGTATATAAGATGAGAATATTATATACGAGTAAAAGAACACTTAAATGTGAATATTGTAAATAACTAGTGAGAGCTATAAATTATGAGCGGATTCATTATAAGTGACAGATTATAATTTATAAGATCGGGCGATAGCTTAGAATATTTTATATTATGCGGGGTACGTGTTAGCGTATGGTGACTTGGGAGTTTTGTGAGGTGCTAGTTAGGCTGGGTATCTAACTAGGGTGTTTTAAAATACATGAGTTAGGTGTGCACTATTATATGAGAGGTGAGGGGTATCTCATGTGAGTGCGACACCAGTTTAAATATGGAGAGTATCATATTTTAAATATTAAAGTATGTTAAGCACTTGCTAAAATATTTTTCAAAATCGGGCTCTGACCCGTATATATTTTTTTTCTTTTTCTTCTCCTTTGTATGCTTTTTAGGTATCCACACAGAGGGACTCCTGGATAACTATCCCTTCGAGTCAGACGTTGCTGCCACAGCTATGGATGTTGGTAGGAAATTATTTAAACGCTTTTATCCTTATGGTCTAAATAGGAGGTATTGTTGTAATATTGGGGCATATTGCCCAACTGTTGTCTTTTAGTTTCTTTTCGACATTTTTATTTTACGCTGATTCGATATGGTTGTATGAATTATTTTACCGAGAGTTATCGGTTGTTTATTTATTCATTCATTTCAGTTGTTGTTCATATCTTTTAATTGATTTATTATGCGTTTAAGTTAAAAAGATTAGAAAGTTTTAAAATTTGATGCCACACCTAATAAGTTATTAGTAATTAAATAGTTTTCGACAGTGATGCTGATAATGAAACCATTTGACATTTCTGTTTAATTTGATATAGTACTGATCACATGATATTTTATTAGGCAGGGTATCACATGTTGATTGTGGAGTTGAGGTTCTAATTCTAAAGAAGAAAGGATCTTGAATCCTGAGGCTGATCGGTGGATACTGAGGAAAGACTGCTTCTTATGGATGGTGCTGGAATGGGTTGTGTCTGTAGAAGATTTGAAGACCCCCGCGTTATAATTAGTAGAGCTCTAAGTAGTTTGTAAGTCGTAGAGTCTGTCATATTCTGATACAGTGCCAAAATCTAGGGTTTTCCTGAAATAGATGTTTCCTCATTATTTTTCTTCTGTGTGTTTGGTTTGATTGTGTGTTTAAATCATTTAATTTGTACTTTATCTTGCATTCATACCTTAAATTAATCAAGATAAAATTTGGATTAAAAATTGAATCTTTATGTGTGGGTAACCTAATATACGAAGTATCCATACGACCCTGCAGTTTCAAATTACGCAAGTAATAGTTTTGTTGTGCATAAGGTGTTAATTAATGAATCATATGAATTAATAAAGCATAATGATAACTGTAAATGAGTTAAATAGCTATTAAGTCAAGTAAACTCTTAGATATGCTTATTGCTTTTTGTTTAAAGAATGGGATAACTAGAGAGTTAAATTTTTGTAAAATTTAAAAAGTTAGGCAAAACCCCTAAAAAGAAGAAAGAAAATATTTTAATTTTCAAATTTTTATTTTTTTTAATTTGATAATTTTTTTCTTTTTTATTATAAAAATATATAGGCTCAATGATAACATGTAATTATGAAAAATGAACATGATGTACGCAAATACATAATGACACCCTTTAACAAAAACGTTACATTATCCCCAATGTTAATTAAAAACTATATTCAATTAAAGTGATAGGGAGATGTTATTAAATAAGGAACGATCCCTGGACATCAAGTTCAATGATTATGTAAAGCATGTTAGAACCAAGAAAAACAAAACAAAAAAAAATTAATATGTAGAGATATAACATTTCAGCCTTTAATTTACCAATAACTAAAAGACGAAATATTTTTGGGTCCACCCATAAAACATGTTAAGCTTTTAAGATTAATGGTGGACTCCCACGAGGTTTCATACCTCTCAAAAAATAAGAGTTTCATTTATGAAATGGGAGCATACTTTGGGCGAACGAAGTGAGTGTAATACCCCGTACTTTTATTGATATTTATTTGTGGGATTAATTAAATTAAATGGGAATTAATTGAGAATTAATCCGGATAAAATACTAACGAGATGTGAGTTGGTATTTGATTATAATGGGTATTATTTGATTATAATGAATATTGAATATATTGAAATTGTCATATTGAATATATTGAAATTGTCGCGAGACTGAAATACGGCAATTTGGAAATTTAGTTGGGACGCACGTGTCAGTCGCGTTGGGAAAGTAATTATGTGAATTAAAAAGTGAATTTTAGTTTTATCAACCGTATGGTTATTTTGAGTGCGCCAACGTGTCCGGAAGGGTCGAAATAGTCAGAAAACACTAGCCGGGGGTTTAGTTTGGGTCCCGGGGCATTATTGGGCCATACCGGCAACTTAAAAGGGTATTTTGGTAATTTTGAAATATTAGGATAATTAACCAACGAATTTTGGGAGTTAAATATTAGGATATTTAGTGACCCACTAAGCCATTACCAGCACTTAACCAACTAAAAGGCTACGGGAGTTATAGGAGAGGTTAGGAGAAGTTCCCAAAAGAGAAACACAACCTCCATCTTCAACCTTCAACCTTGGGAGAGAAAGAGAGAGACCAACCTTCATCAATTCAACAGAAAATTCAGAGAATAATCTGAGGCAAGTGGTTTAATTACGTTAATTTCAAGCGAATGCTTCTTCCATGCTTAGAAATTGATATATTTTGCATTTTATTGAGAGATTTATAAAAACCCATGAAATTGGAGTTATAAATTCAGATTTGATATAGGTTTGTATGTAGATTTGTTATTGGGGGATTGGACTAAAAGAATTATTACTTTTTATGTTACAAAAACGGATTTATTTATGGAAATTGAAGACTTTAAATTTCTAGGGTTCATGTTCATAAGGTTTGGGAAAAATTGGGGAGTTATGATAATTAGATGATGTTTAGGAAGATTTGGCCCTATATAAATGTTGAGTTATGACCTACGAATGTTTAATGATGATTAGAAACCTTAAAATACTGTTGAGACGACTTTTAGATGAGATTAGAGTTGAAGAAAATTGGGAAAAACGTAGTAGGAAAATTCTGGGCTCCAACTGTCACCTCGTTAGAAGACCTACCCAGGTCGTTCGAACGAGCTTCTAACGAGTTGACAGTTTGCCTTCTAACGAGTGGGATGTTCGTTCGATGCCTTTCGTTCGAACGAGATCTCGTTAGATGCCCCTTTCATTCGAACGAACTCTCGCTCGAACGACCTCGTTCGAACGAGACTTCTAACGAGTTGACAGTTTGGCCTTTTTGGCCTGATTTGATTTCTAGTGTCCTGTATGTAATACCCCGTATTTTTGGCGATATTTATTTTTGGGATTAATTAATTAAATGAGAATTAATTGGGAATTAATCCGGATAAAATACTAGCGAGATGTGAGTTGGTATTTGACTATATTGAGTATATATGATGCTATATGAATATTGAATTATGAAATTTGTCGTGAGATTGATATACGGCAATTTGGATATTTTATTGGGACGCGTGAGACAGTCGCGTCAGGATATAATTATTTTAATTGTAAAAGTGAATTTAAATTCTATTAACCGTATGGTCGTTTCGAGTGCGCCAACGCGTCCGCAAGGGTCTAGATAGTCAGAAAACACTAGCCGGGGGTTTAGTTTGGGTCCCGGGGTATTTTTAGGCCATACCGGCAACATTAAGGGTAGTTTGGTAATATTGTATTTTTGGGATCTAATAATGACGAAAATTAGGATTTATAATCTGATTTGGGTAACTAACCACTAAACCCACTACCAACCATATTGACCCATAAGACTACGGGGAGTTTTAAAATTTGGTTTTCTAAGTCTCCTAAACAAACCCTAGCCACCCTAGCCACCTTTGGAGAAGAAGACTTGTAGAGAGAGAGAGAGAAGGAATTCTGCAGAAAAAGCTTCATCAAACCAACACCAAATTCAGAGATACTCGAGGCAAGTGATTTAATTCTATTTAATTCAAAGAATGTTTCTTCCATGTTAGATAAATTGAAAGATTTACAATTGTTCTTGGAAGTTAAATAAAAACCCATTTTAATTGGACTTGAATTTTGAGGACAAATTGCATGTAGAATAGTATGGAGATGATTATTCTGATGTTAATATATGTTGGATGTAACAAAAACGGATCTAGAATGGACTTATTGAGGATTTAAAATTCTAGGGTTTATGTTCTTGAAAATTTGGGGGAAAGGGTAGAGATTTGATGAATTAATGATGTTTAGGATGTGTTAATTCCTTAAAAGATGTTAGTATATGACCTTAGTATGTTTTAGGATGATTGGAGACCTTAAAACATTGATTGGACGAATTTTGGTTGAGATTTGAGGTGTAGAAATTGGTGAAAAACGAGATAAGATTTCTAGGCTTAAATCTGGTCACTCGTTAGAAGACCTACCCAGGTCGTTCGAACGAGCTCGTTCGAACGAGCTTCTAACGAGTTGACAGTTTGGGGTTCTAACGAGAGGGATGTTCATTCGATAATATCGTTCGAACGAGATCTCGTTAGATAGCCCAGTTCGTTCGAACGAACTCTCGTTCGAACAGCCTCGTTCGAACGAGACTTCTAACGAGCTGGCAGTTTAGGCCTTTTTGGCCTGTTTTGATTTTGGGAGTCCCGTAAACTGTTCGAGGATAGAGATAACATTCCTTTGATGATGTATTGGTATACTTGGGACAATTGGGACATAATGAGGAGTAAGTTACAAAATTGTGGAACGAATCAAATAGACATTTGAGTTGAGACGTGAGTGCCTACTACGACGTGAGAATAAATTACGGCGCGTACAAATATGGACCGGGATTATATAAGTTGTATATATATTAAGTTGGTACGAGAATGCGATAAGTACTACAATTAAACTACGGTGATTACTAAGATGCGTGTTTACTTAGTATTGATATATGATTTGTGTGTATGACATACCTACCATACTTGCTATCACGGGAGGTTTGCGTTCGCTTAGGGCCCTCTAATCCTTGTGTTGCCCGGATTTAGACTGGTTACCTCGATGAACATAGGTCAGAGAAGGACTTATTGGGATGTCAATAAGTCTGCTGATCGTGGGAGCGCAGGTATGTGCGTGACCCATGTGATGTGACTGTGTTCCCCTCCACTGTTTGTGTTTTGTGTTATCTGAACGATTCCTGAGAGATTCGGAATACGTGATTCCTTATGTACGTGATGTACCGGGATGGATAGCAGAGTATGTGTGCACCGCAGCTTAGTCTCGGGGTGCTTATATTGTATATTTATGTTGTGGAAAATATACACTTAATAAACTGGAAACTTTCATATGGTATTGTGTGTTCAACTATGGAATAACAAAAGGGATGATCTATAATGAGTTGTATTACTTTTATGTGAGAACCTGAATTTACGTTAAGCCCCTATTTAATTGCGAGCGTTATAATGTTAATGGGAACCGAGTAATAAGGGTAGAACCTATGACAGTCTAGCTAGTTATGATGTCACTTAGCTAGTGGTTTGTGTCATTTTAGATGGGTACTTACGTTAGGAGTGCACAGTTAGACGAGAGGTGAGAATTTCATGTGAGTGCACGTCCTAACATGTACTTTGCATTTAATGTTTTAAATGTTTTTAAAGCACTTGCAGGTTTTTAAAATATCTCCACATTCGGGCTCTGACCCGTTTGCTTTCAAATCTATTTTTTTGTAAAACCATTTTAGGTGCCCAGCCACAAGGACACCATGCATAGGATACTCATTCAGGTGACGAGCTGTAGCTGTTTGTGGAATCTACAGGGATTTTCTTTTAGACGCTTCTACCATTAGGATTCCATATTCAGTATTCTTTAGTTGTAGGGCATGTTGCCCAAATTCTATTAGAGACTTTTCCATTTCAGTTTTTCAGACTTGGCATGTATTGTTTCAGTATTCAGTATTTAGTTACTCATTTCAGTTGTGGAGTTTGTTGTGAGGAGTTTTTCCTACGAATTTATTCATATCATGTGATGGTTATTCTAGTATTTCGTTATGGTGAATGGTGATATTATTTTTGCTTTATATCTTTTGCTGCATGTTAATCAGACTTTAATTAAAATTTGGCAACTTACTTTTTAAATACTAGGTGGTTAGTAATAATAAAATGTTTTCGACAGTGATGCTATTAGCTGAGCCAACTTGGCATTTTGAATTAATTTAATAAAGGAGTAGCTACCCGGTATTTAATTAGTCGGGGTGTCACAGGTGGTATCAGAGCATCAGGTTCTAGTGTCCTTTAGGATCTGTACGGCTATTATGTTTCCGCTAAGTTTTCTTTGATATAGAGCCCTATATATTAGGACTGTTGTACTCTTTTTGTGTATGCTTCGTTCTTCAGCTATTTTAAGTTTATAAACAGTGAACTTATAAACTTTATTCTTATTTCAGATGCCTCCACGACGTGCACGACGAGTTCCCAGGGATGCAACGCCCGAACCCCAGCCCGCTCCAGTTCAGGGCATGATGAATGCCGCTGAGGTTGCAGCCATTGTAGCCCAAGCGGTAAATGCCGCAATTGCCGTAGTTCAGCAGGCACCACCTCAGGCGCCGGTTGCCGCACCAGTACAGGCAAATGCATTCCCGTCTGCTTGGGAACGTGTACGTGACGCTTTTCAGAAAGCGCATCCGCCAGAGTTTGCAGGTAGCTCAGATGTGGTAGTCTCGAGCCAGTGGAGGAAGGATATGCAGAGGCACTTGAGGATGTATGAGTGCACGGACGTTCAGAAGCAGGTGCAAGCTACTTTCAAGCTAGTTGGATCTGCACTGCAGTGGTGGGAGTCTATTACCACCGTGGAGGAGAGGGATACTCTCACTATTCAGGACTTTTGGGTGCGGTTCGACCGCAAGTACTTTCCGTCGGCTATTCATACGAAAATGAGGAGGAAACTGATGAATCTGAAGCAGGAGGGTAAGACCGTGGCCGAGTATGAGGCCGAGTTCACAAATCTGTTGAATATCGTTCCGGATGAGATACCGACAGAAAAGAAGAAGATTGAGAAATTCACCGACGGGTTGACATGGAGGTTCCATCAGCATCTGTTAGGGAACCTTTCGTTGGCCACTTATTCTGATGTGGTTAACGCTGCTTTGTTACACTGCCAGGATCACCGCTTTCATATGGCTGAGGGCAAGAGATCGGGAGAGTCTAGCCATCAGGGCAGGACTGGAGGACATGGTGCCGGTGGGGCACAATCTGTTCAGGGGCAGAGACAGGGTGAGCAGGGTTCTCAGCAGGGGGATCAGAAGAGGTTCAGATCATGGAATTACAGGCACGGACAGGGAGGTTTCCGTCAGGGCCATCAGGGTCCAAACGGCCATCAGGGCCAACAGGGACAGAATGGGCAGCAGTTTCAGCAGGGCCAGCAGGGCCAAGGGAGGAACGGTAACGGCCACCAGGGTCGGGGACCGCAGGGGCAGAGAGGAGGGAACTTCCCAGGGAAGTGTTTTGTTTGTGGCAAGACTGGCCATAAACGACAGGATTGTCCTGATAGGGGCAGGGCCCCACAGCAGCAGCAGGGTGCTCGCCAGGAGCCGCAGAGGCCTATGTTTCCCGCCGCTCTCCCCGCACCGCCACAGATGGCAGCATTGCCACCCATTCCAGCAGTCCCAGCTCAGCAGGGGCAGCTACAGTATGGACGTGTCTATAACGTCTACCAGGCAGCAGTTCCACAGGCACCGCCCGCGATTGAGGGTACGTTTCCTATCCACGGCACTATGGGTCGAGTATTGTTTGATACGGGGGCTACACATTGTTTTATAGCTACACATTTCGCGAAGGCTTTATGGTTGTTAGCCACAGCGGAGAGCACAGTGACGTGTGTTGACTCACCATTGGGGAATGGGTCACTTATATTCTTTATATGCCGTGGAGTGGGGGTAGAGATTGGTAGTCTGGTATTACCTACAGATATGTTGGTATTAGATATGCATGTTCACGATGTGATTATCGGTATGGATTGGCTCGCTGAGTATAGAGCCATGATTAATTTCTTTGGTGGGAGCATTGTTTTTGCCATTCCGGGGCAAGAGATGTTTGTAGTGGCGATACCTCGCCCAGAGGGAGGCTCGACCGCTCATTTGTATTACCTAGAGGAGGATACCTCTAAGGAGGTTGTGATTCCTTTAGATTCGATCCCAGTCGTCAGGGAGTATTCGGATGTGTTTCAGGAGATACCAGGCCTACCCCCCAGTCGAGAGATAGACTTCGTTATAGACCTATTGCCAGATACGAGACCTATAGCACGCGCACCGTACCGTATGGCTCCGGCAGAGATGCGAGAGCTACGAGATCAGATAGAGCAGCTGTTAGGTCAGGGCTTTATTCGCAGGAGTACCTCACCTTGGGGTGCTCCAGTTTTGTTTGTAAAGAAGAGAGACGGTTCACTGAGATTGTGTGTGGACTACCGAGAGTTGAATAAGGTCACGATACAGAATAAGTATCCGTTGCCTCGAATCGATGACTTATTCGACCAGTTGAGAGGAGCTTCTTTCTTCTCGAAGATTGATTTGAGATCGGGATACCATCAGTTGCGTATCAGGGAGGAGGATGTCTCGAAGACTGCGTTCTTGTCGAGATATGGTTCTTACGAGTTTCGGGTTATGCCTTTTGGTTTGACCAACGCTCCAGCAGTGTTTATGGACTTGATGAATAGGGTGTTCAGGGATTTCCTAGATCAGTTTGTCATTGTCTTCATCGATGATATTCTGATTTACTCCCAGACAGAGGAGGAGCATGTCGAGCATTTGAGGCAAGTTTTGCAGACACTTCGTTAAAACGAGTTGTATGAAAAATATGAGAAGTGCGGGTTTTGGTTGAAGGAGGTCCAGTTTTTGGGACACATTATTTCCGACCGGGGGATATCTGTTGATCCGGGGAAGGTATCCGCGGTGAGGGAGTGGGGACAGCCCACGACACCGACGGAGATTCGTAGTTTCTTGGGTCTAGCAGGATACTACAGGAGGTTTATTCGGGGTTTCTCGAAGATAGCGGGTCCTTTGACACATCTGACTCGTAAGGGTGTGCCATTCATCTGGAGTGATGCCTGTTAGTTGGCATTCGATTAATTGAAGGATAAATTGACCTCAGCACCTGTGTTAGCATTGCCGAGACCGGGAGTTGAGTATTTGGTTTACACCGATGCGTCTTTGCAAGGACTTGGAGGTGTATTGCAGCCGGAGAAATAGGCCATAGCTTATGCTTCCCGTAAGCTTAAGCCTCATGAGAAAAATTACCCCACGCATGATTTGGAATTGGCAGCGGTGGTATTTTCCCTACGGATTTGGAGGCACTATCTTTTGGGGGAGAAGTTCCAACTGTTCACGGACCACAAGTCCCTATAATACCTGTTCACGCAGAAGGAGTTGAATATGCGGCAGCGTAGGTGGATTGAGTTTGTGAAAGACTACCAGTTCGATATACCGTATCACCCAGGTAAGGCTAACGTGGTAGCAGACGCGTTGAGCCGTAGGCCAGCAGATGAGGTGGCAGGGGTGTGGAAGGCAAAGTGGAAGGAGTTGGGACACCAGGATGCAGTGGCCCGATCTTTCATGTCTGTGATGACCGTTACACCGCAGATTGTCACGAAGGTAGTACGGGCACAGGCTAATGACTCGTTCTGTCAGGAGCAGATAGTTCGATTACTAGCAGAGGGAGCCGAGTCCTATACCGTTAGCTCAGACGGGGGATTACGCTTCAATGGGAGATTGGTGGTTCCGGAAGGGGAGGAATTGCGACACGAGGTGATGGCAGAGTCGCACGGCTCACGGTTCGCGGTACATCCCAGAGGGGACAAAATGTACCAAGACATGAGACGCCAGTATTGGTGGAGCGGTATGAATAGGGATATCGCTGTGTTTGTTTCGAAATGCGCCACTTGTCAGCTAGTAAAATGGGATCATCAGAGACCGATAGGACTTCTACAGCCGTTGGAGGTTCCGAGGTGGATGTGGGAGAGCATATCCATGGACTTTATCACGGGGTTGCCTACGTCGCAGAGGGGTCACAACTCCGTTTGGGTAATTGTGGACAGGTTGTCCAAAGTCGCTCACTTTTTACCCGTAAGGACTGACTACACTACGGGACAGTATGCGCAGCTCTTCATTTCAGAGATTGTGAGACTTCACGGGGTGCCCCTAAATATCGTGTCTGACAGAGACAAGATATTTGTTTCACGGTTTTGGGAGAGTTTCCAGGAGGCCATGGGCACGGAATTGTGGTTGAGTACGGCTTATCATCCGCAGACCGATGGGCAGACCGAGCGCACAAATCAGATGTTGGAGGACATGCTACGCATGTGCATTATTGACTTTGGAGGTGGATGGGAGCAATACCTTCCACTGGTAGAGTTTGCTTATAATAACTCCTACCAGTTCACTATTGGCATGGCTCCGTTTGAGGCATTGTACGGTAGGCCTTGTCGTTCCCCAGCATGTTGGTTAGAGGTGGGGGACAACAAACTACTTGGGCCGGAAGTAATTCAGGATACTTCGGCAAGGATTGAGTTGATTCGGAGTCGCATTCGGGTAGCTCAAGACCGGCAGAAGAGTTATGCTGATGCGAAGAGATCTTTCAGGGAGTTCCAAGTGGGGGACCAAGTTTTGCTCAGAGTATCTCCTATGAAGGGGATTATGCGTTTCGGGAAGAAGGGGAAGTTGGCACCGAGGTATGTGGGGCCGTTTCCTATTATTGAGCGGATTGGACCAGTTGCGTATAGATTCGGGTTACCGGAGCATTTACACCGGATTCAAGATGTGTTTCATATTTCCTCGCTAAGGAAATATCTCAGGGATGATTTGGCTCATTCTCACATCGCTTTGGAGGAGATTGATTTACAGCCTGATAGCTCCTACGAGGAGGGGCCGATTGCTATTTTGGACCGAAGTGAGAGGAAGCTGCGGTCAAAGATAGTTCCGTTAGTGCGTGTTCAGTGGCGACATCCCAATGTCGAGGAGTCCACATGGGAACGCGAGGATGAGATACGCGAACGTTATCCAGAGTTGTTTTTATCAGGTAATTTCTAGTTTCGAATTTCGGGACGAAATTCTATTATTAGGGGGGAAGTATGTAATACCCCGTATTTTTGGCGATATTTATTTTTGGGATTAATTAATTAAATGAGAATTAATTGGGAATTAATCCGGATAAAATACTAGCGAGATGTGAGTTGGTATTTGACTATATTGAGTATATATGATGCTATATGAATATTGAATTATGAAATTTATCGTGAGATTGATATACGGCAATTTGGACATTTTATTGGGACGCGTGAGACAGTCGCGTCAGGATATTATTATTTTAATTGTAAAAGTGAATTTAAATTCTATTAACCGTATGATTGTTTCGAGTGCGCCAACGCGTCCGGAAGGGTCGAGATAGTCAGAAAACACTAGCCGGGGGTTTAGTTTGGGTCCCGGGGTATTTTTAGGCCCTACCGGCAACATTAAGGGTAGTTTGGTAATATTGTATTTTTGGGATTTAATAATGACGAAAATTAGGATTTATAATCTGATTTGGGTAACTAACCACTAAACCCACTACCAACCATATTGACCCATAAGACTACGGGGAGTTTTAAAATTTGGTTTTCTAAGTCTCCTAAACAAACCCTAGCCACCCTAGCCACCTTTGGATAAGAAGGCTTGTAGAGAGAGAGAGAGAAGGAATTCTGCAGAAAAAGCTTCATCAAACCAACACCAAATTCAGAGATACTCGAGGCAAGTGATTTAATTCTATTTAATTCAGAGAATTTTTCTTCCATGTTAGATAAATTGAAAGATTTATAATTGTTCTTGGAAGTTAAATAAAAACCCATTTTAATTGGACTTGAATTTTGAGGACAAATTGCATGTAGAATAGTATGGAGATGATTATTCTGATGTTAATATATATTGGATGTAACAAAAACGGATCTAGAATGGACTTATTGAGGATTTAAAATTCTAGGGTTTATGTTCTTGAAAATTTGGGGGAAAGGGTAGAGATTTGATGAATTAATGATGTTTAGGATGTGTTAATTCCTTAAAAGATGTTAGTATATGACCTTAGTATGTTTTAGGATGATTGGAGACCTTAAAACATTGATTGGATGAATTTTGGTTGAGATTTGAGGTGTAGAAATTGGTGAAAAACGAGATAAGATTTCTGGGCTTGAATCTGGTCACTCGTTAGAAGACCTACCCAGGTCGTTCGAACGAGCTCGTTCGAACGAGCTTCTAACGAGTTGACAGTTTGGGGTTCTAACGAGAGGGATGTTCGTTCGATAATCTCGTTCGAACGAGATCTCGTTAGATAGCCCAGTTCGTTCGAACAAACTCTCGTTCGAACAGCCTCGTTCGAACGAGACTTCTAACGAGCTGGCAGTTTAGGCCTTTTTGGCCTGTTTTGATTTTGGGAGTCCCGTAAACTGTTCGAGGATAGAGATAACATTCCTTTGATGATGTATTGGTATACTTGGGACAATTGGGACATAATGAGGAGTAAGTTACAAAATTGTGGAACGAATCAAATAGACATTTGAGTCGAGACGTGAGTGCCTACTACGACGTGAGAATAAATTATGACGCGTACAAATATGGACCGAGATTATATAAGTTGTATATATATTAAGTTGGTACGAGAATGCGATAAGTACTACAATTAAACTACGGTGATTACTAAGATGCGTGTTTACTTAGTATTGATATATGATTTGTGTGTATGACATACCTACCATACTTGCTATCACGGGAGGTTTGCGTTCGCTTAGGGCCCTCTAATCCTTGTGTTGCCCGGATTTAGACTGGTTACCTCGATGAACATAGGTCAGAGAAGGACTTATTGGGATGTTAATAAGTCTGCTGATCGTGGGAGCGCAGGTATGTGCGTGACCCATGTGATGTGACTGTGTTCGCCTCCACTGTTTGTGTTTTGTGTTATCTGAACGATTACTGAGAGATTCGGAATACGTGATTCCTTATGTACGTGATGTACCGGGATGGATAGCAGAGTATGTGTGCACCGCAGCTTAGTCTCGGGGTGCTTATATTGTATATTTATGTTGTGGAAAATATACACTTAATAAACTGGAAACTTTCATATGGTATTGTGTGTTCAACTATGGAATAACAAAAGGGATGATCTATAATGAGTTGTATTACTTTTATGTGAGAACCTGAATTTACGTTAAGCCCCTATTTAATTGCGAGCGTTATAATGTTAATGGGAACAGGGTAATAAGGGTAGAACCTATGACAGTCTAGCTAGTTATGATGTCACTTAGCTAGTGGTTTGTGTCATTTTAGATGGGTACTTACGTTAGGAGTGCACAGTTAGACGAGAGGTGAGAATTTCATGTGAGTGCACGTCCTAACATGTACTTTGCATTTAATGTTTTAAATGTTTTTAAAGCACTTGCAGGTTTTTAAAATATCTCCACATTCGGGCTCTGACCCGTTTGCTTTCAAATCTATTTTTTTGTAAAACCATTTTAGGTGCCCAGCCACAAGGACACCATGCATAGGATACTCATTCAGGTGACGAGTTGTAGCTGTTTGTGGAAGCTACAGGGATTTTTTTTTAGACGCTTCTACCATTTGGATTCCATATTCAGTATTCTTCAGTTGTAGGGCATGTTGCCCAAATTCTATTAGAGACTTTTCCATTTCAGTTTTTCAGACTTGGCATGTATTGTTTCAGTATTCAGTATTTAGTTACTCATTTCAGTTGTGGAGTTTGTTGTGAGGAGTTTTTCCTCCGGATTTATTCATATCATGTGATGGTTATTCTAGTATTTCGTTATGGTGAATGGTGATATTATTCTTGCTTTATATCTTTTGCTGCATGTTAATCAGACTTTAATTAAAATTTGGCAACTTACTTTTTAAATACTAGGTGGTTAGTAATAATAAAATGTTTTCGACAGTGATGCTATTAGCTGAGCCAACTTGGCATTTTGAATTAATTTAATAAAGGAGTAGCTACCCGGTATTTAATTAGTCGGGGTGTCACACTGTAACCTTGTTTAATTGTAGAGATGACATTCCCTTGATGACTAATTTAGATAGTTGGGATATTTAGGAAATATTGAGGACTAAAACCTAGAAGTGTGAGTGGAACCAAAAAATATTTGTGGATTAGGACGCGGATGACTAATCACGTTGTGAGAATAATTGATGAATTAAATACATACGAACCGAACATATGAAAGGTGTAAAACTATAAGTTCGTATGAGAATGAGAAGTATACCACTAATAAATTATGATAATTACTAAGATGTGTGCATGCTTAGTATATGTATATGATTTTATGTGTATGACATACCTACCATACTTGCTATCACGGGAGGTTTACGTTCGCTTAGGGCCATCTAATCTTTGTGTGCCCGGATTTAGATTGGTACCTCGAGGACATAGTTTAAGAGAATGACTTATTTGTGAGTTAATAAGACAGCTGACTATGGAGCGTAGGTATGTACGTGACCCATGGATATGTTGAATTATGTTCGCCTCCATTTTTGTGTGTGGTGCTTATTCTAACAATTCCTGAGAGATTCGGAATTTATAATCCTTATGTACGTGATGTACCGGGATGGATAGCAGAGTATGTGTGCACCGTAGCTTAGTCTCGAGGTGCTTATATTGTATATTTATGATGAGAATAATATACGGTTAAATGAAAAGGAATTGTTATGTTTAATTGCAAGTATGATTGTAGTAACGTCTTGATAAAGATAAAAAGGGATAACCTGCTGTGAAATGGTAATGCTGATAATTGAGAATCCGAGTTTAAGTAAAGCTATCTATTTAAGTGATAACATTGGGAATTCATATTGTGAATTGAGTAGGAAGGTAGAACTTATGTCGGTTTAGTTAGATATGAGAATCACTTGAATGGGTACGGTACGTTAGGAGTGCACAATTAGTCGAGAGGGGAGTATTTTATGTGAGAGCACGTCCTAACATGTATTTTACATTCATTGTTTTAATGTTATTAAAGCACTTGTTATTTTTAAAATAATCTCCACTTTCGGGCTCTGACCCGTTTGCTTTCAAATCTACTTTTTGTAAAAACCTTTTTAGGTGCCCATCCACAAGGACACCATGCATAGGAATTCTATTCAGGTGACGAGCTGTAGCTGTTGTGGAAGTTACAGGGCCTTGATATTAGACGCCTCATTTCTAGTCTTGACTCGATATTCAGTTTCATCATTTGTAGGGCATGTCGCCCATTTCTATTAGAGACATTTCTTATTTCAGTTATTCAGACTTTGGTTTGTAATTAATTCAGGTTGCAGACTTGTTTTATTTATTTCCATATTGGGATTGTTGTGAGGAGTATTTCCTCTAGACTCATTATTACTTGTTGATTTCACTTTTGGGACTTTATTGTGTATGGTTATGTTATTATTTTATTCTTCACTTACTTCATGTTAATCAAAATTAATTTAAAATTGGCAACTTGCTTTTTAAATACTAGGTGGTTAGTAATCATTAAAATGTTTTCGACAGTGATGCTATTAACTGAACCAACTTGGCATTTTGTATTAATTTTAATAAAGAAGTAGCTACCCGGTATTTAATTAGTCGGGGTGTCACAGGTGGTATCAGAGCATCTGGTTCTAGTGTCCTTTAGGATCTGTACGGCTTATTATGTTTCCGCTGAGCTTTCTTTAATGTAGAGCCCTATATTTTAGGACTGTTGTATTCTTTTATGTATGCTTCGCTCTTCAGCTATTTTGGGTTTATAACTGCGAACTTATAGACCTTACTCTTATTTCATATGCCTCCACGACGTGCGCAGCGAGTTCCTAGGGATGCACAGCCCGAGCCACAGCCAGCACCAGTACAGGGCACCATGAATGCCGATGAGGTTGCAGCCATTGTAGCCCAAGCGATAAATGCCGCTCTTGCCGTTGTACAGCAGGCACCACCTCAGGCGCCAGTAGCCGCGCCAGTTCAGGCACATGCATTCCCATCTGCTTGGGATCGTGTTCGTGATGCTTTTCGGAAAGCACACCCTCCGGAGTTCGCAGGTAGCTCCGATGTTGTGGTATCTAGTCAGTGGAGGAAAGATATTCAGAGGCACTTGAGGATATATGAGTGCACCGATGTTCAGAGGCAGATACTAGCTACTTTCAAGCTAGTGGGATCTGCATTGCAGTGGTGGGAGTCTATTACCACCGCAGAGGAGAGAGATACTCTCACGATACAGGAGTTCTGGGTGCGGTTTGACCGCAAATATTTTCCGTCAGCTGTTCACACGGAAATGAGGAGGAAGTTGATGAACCTTAGACAGGAAGGAAAGACTTTGGCCGAGTATGAGGCCGAATTCACAAATTTGCTGAATATTGTCCCGGATGAGATACCGACAGAAGAGAAGAAGATCCAGAAGTTCACCGATGGATTGACATGGAGGATCTGTCAGCATTTGTTAGGGAACCTTTCGTTGGCCACTTATTCTGACGTGGTTAACGCTGCACTGTTACACTGCCAGGATCACCGCTTTCACATGGCTGAGAGCAAGAGATCAGGAGAGTCCATCCATCAGGGCAGGACTGGGGGAAATGGTGCTAGTGGGGCACAATCTGCTCAGGGATAGAGGCAGGGTGACTAGGGTTCCCAACAGGGGTATCATAAGAGGTTCAGATCGGGGAATTTTAGGAACGGACAGGGAGGTTTTAGGCATGGCCATCAGGGTCCGAACGGCCATCAGGGCCAGCAGGGGCAGAATGGTCAACAGCAGTTTCAGCAGGGCCAGCAAGGCCAGGGCAGAAATGGTAACGGTCACCAGGGTCGTGGTCAGCAGGGGCAGCGAGGGGGAAACTTCCAGGGGAAGTGTTTCATTTGTGGTAAGACTGGACACAAAAGCCAGGATTGTCCTGATAGGGGCAGGGCCCCACAGCTGCAGCAGCAGGGTGCTCGACACGAGCCACAAAGGCCTATGTTTCCCGCCGCCCTCCCAGCACCACCACAGATGGCAGCATTACCACCCATTCCAGCAGTCCCAGTTCAGCAGGGGCAGCTTCAATATGGGAGGGTATATCAGCTTCAACAGGCCGCAGCCCCACAGGATCCACCGGCCATTGAGGGTATGTTCTCTATTCAGGGAACTATGGGGCGTATTTTATTTGACACGGGGGCTACACACTGTTTTATTGCTATGAGATTTGCACGCACCATGGGGTTGTTAGACACCGCCGAGAGTACGGTTACTTGTGTAGATTCACCGTTGAGTAGGGGTTCCGTGATTTCCCTTATTTGTAGAGGTGTGGGTATAGAGATCGGGAGGTTTACTTTACCCGTTGATATGTTAGTGTTAGAGATCATCGAGTATGATGCCATTATTGGTATGGATTGGCTAGTTGCGTACCGATCCATGATTGACTGTTTTAGTAGGAGTATTATTTTTGCCATTCCCGGGCAGGAGATGTTTTTAGTGACGATGCCTCGCCCTGAGGGAGGATCATCCACTCATTTGTACTACATAGAGGAGGAGACCTCTAAGGAAGTGGTGATACCACTTGATTCGATACCCGTTGTTAGTGAGTTCGCTGATGTATTTTAGGATATACCTGGACTACCTCCGAGTAGGGAGATAGATTTTGTGATCAATTTGACGCCGGGCACTCGTCCTATTGCCCGCGCACCTTACCGTATGGCTCCAGCTGAGATGAGATCATTACGGGATCAGATTGAGCAGTTGTTGGGTCAGGGGTTTATTCGGAGGAGTACTTCGCCGTGGGGTGCCCCTGTGTTGTTCGTTAAGAAGAGGGATGGATCGTTGAGGTTGTGTGTGGATTACCGGGAGTTGAATAAGGTCACGATACGGAATAAGTATCCGTTGCCCCGAATCGATGACTTATTCGACCAGCTAAGAGGAACTTCTTTCTTCTTAAAGATTGATTTGCGATCAAGATACCATCAGTTGCGTATCAGGGAAGAGGACTTCTCGAAGACTGCTTTCTTAACGAGATATGGTTCCTACGAGTTTCGGGTTATGCCTTTTGGTTTGACCAATGCTCTAGTCGTGTTTATGGACTTGATGAATAGGGTGTTCAGAGAGTTCCTAGATCAGTTCGCCATTGTCTTCATTGATGATATTCTGATTTACTCCCAGACAGAGGAGGAGGAGCACGCCGAGCATTTGAGGCAGGTTTTGCAGACGCTACGCCAGAACGAGCTGTATGCAAATTATGAGAAGTGCGGGTTTTGGCTGAAGGAGGTTCAGTTTTTAGGGCATATTATTTCCGACCGGGGGATATCTGTTGATCCGGGGAAGGTATCCGTGGTGCGGGAGTGGGGACAGCCCACGACACCGACTGAGATCCGTAGTTTCTTGGGCCTAGCAGGATACTATAGGAGGTTCATTCGGGGTTTCTCAAAGATAGAGGGTCCTTTCACACATCTGACTCGTAAAGGTGTGACGTTCATTTGGAGTGATGCCTGTCAGTTGGCATTCGATGAGTTGAAGGACAAGTTGACCTCAGCACCTGTGTTAGCATTACCGAGATCGGGAGTTGAGCCATAGCTTATGCTTCCCGTAAGCTTAAGCCTCACGAGAAGAATTACCCCACCCATGACTTGGAGTTAGCGGCAGTGGTATTTGCCCTTCGGATTTGGAGACATTACCTTTTGGGGGAGAAGTTTCGATTGTTCACGGACCACAAGTCCCGACAGTACCTATTCACGCAGAAGGAGTTGAATATGCGGCAACGGAGGTGGCTTGAGTTTGTGAATGACTATCAGTTTGATATCCAATATCACCCGGGGAAGGCTAACGTGGTAGCAGACGCGTTGATTCGTAGGCCAGTAGATGAAGTGGCAGGGGTGTGGAAGGCAAAGTGGAAGGAGTTGGGACACCAGGATGTAGTGGCCCGATCGTTCATGTCTGTGATGACTGTTACACCGTAGATTGTCACGAAGGTGGTACAGGCATAGGCAAATGACTCGTTCTGTCAGGAGCAGATAGTTCGATTACTAGCAGAAGGAGCCGAGTCCTATACCGTTAGCTCAGATGGGGGATTACGCTTCAATGGGAGACTGGTAGTTCCGGAAGGGGAGGAATTGCGACACGAGGTGATGGCAGAGTCGCACGGCTCACGGTTCGCGGTACATCCCGGTGGGGACAAAATGTACCAAGACATGAGACGACAGTATTGGTAGAGCGGGATGAAGAGAGATATTTCCGTGTTTGTTTCTAAATGCGCCACTTGTCAGCTGGTAAAAGTGGACCATCAGAGACCGGCAGGTCTTCTATAGCCATTAGAGGTCCCGATGTGAATGTGGGAGAGCATCTCCATGGACTTTATCACGGGGTTACCTACGTCACAGAGAGGTCACGACTCCATTTGGGTAATGGTGGACAGGTTGACCAAAGTCGCTCATTTTCTACCCGTAAGGACAGACTACACTATGGGACAGTATGCCCAGCTTTTTATTGCAGAAATAATGAGACTTCACGGTGTGCCCCTAAATATCGTGTCTGACCGAGATAAGATATTTTTTCACGGTTTTGGGAGAGTTTTCAGGAGGCCATGGGCACAGAATTGCGGTTGAGTACGGCTTATCATCCGCATACCGATGGGCAAACCGAGCGTACAAATCAAATGTTGGAGGACATGTTGCGGATGTGCATCATTGACTTCGGGGGTGGATGGGAGCAGTATCTTCCACTGGTGGAGTTTGCTTACAACAACTCCTACCAGTTCACCATTGGCATGGCTCCATTTGACGCATTGTACGGTAGACCTTATCATTCCCCAACATGTTGGTTGGAGGTGGGGGACAACAAACTACTTAGGCCGAAAGTGATTCAGGATACTTCGGCGAGGATAGAATTGATACGGAGTCGCATTCGGGTAGCTCAGGATCGGCAGAAGAGCTACGCTAATGCGAAGAGATTCTTCAGGGAGTTCCAAGTGGGGGACCAAGTTTTACTTAGAGTATCTCATATGAAGGGGATTATGCGATTTGGAAAGAAGCGAAAGTTGGCACCGAGATATGTGGGGCCATTTCCTATCATCGAGCGAATTGGGTCTGTTGCGTATAGACTTGGGTTACCGGAGCATTTACACAAGATTCATGGTGTGTTTCATATTTCCTCGCTAAGGAAATATCTTAGAGACAATTTGGCTCATTCTCACATTGCTTTGGAGGACATCGATCTCTAGCCCGATAGCTCCTACGAGGAGGGACCGATTGCTATTTTGGACCAAAGTGAGCGGAAACTGCGGTCAAAGATAGTTTTGTTAGTGCGTGTTCAGTGACGACATCATAATGTCGAGGAGTCCACATGGGAGCACGAGGATGAGATGCGCGAACGTTATCCAGAGTTATTTTTACCAGGTACTTTCTAGTTTCGAATTTCGGGACGAAATTCTGTTATTAGGGGGGAAGTATGTAATACCCCGTACTTTTATTGATATTTATTTGTGGGATTAACTGAATTAAATGGGAATTAATTGAGAATTAATCCGGATAAAATACTAACGAGATGTGAGTTGGTATTTGATTATAATGGGTATTATTTGATTATAATGAATATTGAATATATTGAAATTGTCGCGAGACTGAAATACGGTAATTTGGAAATTTAGTTGGGACGCACGTGTCAGTCGCGTCGGGAAAGTAATTATGTGAATTAAAAAGTGAATTTTAGTTTTATCAACTGTATGGTTATTTTGAGTGCGCCAACGTGTCCGGAATGGTCTAAATAGTCAGATAATACTAGCCGGGGGTTTAGTTTGGGTCCCGGGGCATTATTGGGCCATACCGGCAACTTAAAAGAGTATTTTGGTAATTTTGAAATATTAGGATAATTAACCAACGAATTTTGGGAGTTAAATATTAGGATATTTAGTGACCGACTAAGCCATTACTAGCACTTAACCAACTAAAAGGCTACGGGAGTTATAGGAGAGGTTAGGAGAAGTTCCCAAAAGAAAAACACAACCTCCATCTTCAAACTTCAATCATGGGAGAGAAAGAGAGATACCAACCTTTATCAATTCAACAGCAAATTCAGAGAATAATCCGAGGCAAGTGGTTTAATTACGTTAATTTCAAGCGAATGCTTCTTCCATGCTTAGAAATTGATATATTTTGCATTTTATTGGGAGATTTATAAAAACCCATGAAATTGGAGTTATAAATTCATATTTGATGTAGGTTTGCATGTAGATTTGTTATTGGGGGATTTTACTAAAAGAATTATTACTTTTTATGTTACAAAAACGGATTTATTTATGGAAATTGAAGACTTTAAATTTATAGGGTTCATGTTCATAAGGTTTGGGAAAAATTGGGGAGTTATGATAATTAGATGATGTTTAGGAAGATTTGGCCCTATATAAATGTTGAGTTATGACCTACGAATGTTTAATGATGATTAGAAACCTTAAAATACGGTTGAGACGACTTTTAGATGAGATTAGAGGTGAAGAAAATTGGGAAAAACGTAGTAGGAAAATTCTGGGCTCCAACTGTCACCTCGTTAGAAGACCTACCCACGTCGTTCGAACGAGCTTGTTCGAACGAGCTTCTAATGAGTTGACAATTTGCCTTCTAACGAGTGGGATGTTCGTTCGATGCCTTTCGTTCAAACGAGATCTCGTTAGATGCCCCTTTCATTGGAAACGAACTCTCGTTCGAACGACCTCGTTCGAACGAGACTTCTAACGAGTTGACAGTTTGGCCTTTTTGGCCTGATTTGATTTCTAGTGTCCCGTAACCTTGTTTAATTGTAGAGATGACATTCCCTTGATGACTAATTGAGATAGTTGGGATATTTGGGATATATTGAGGAGTAAAACCTAGAAGTGTGAGTGGAACCAAATAATATTTGTGGATTAGGACGCGGGTGACTAATCACGTTGTGAGAATAATTGATGAATTAAATACATACGAACCGAACATATGAAAGGTGTAAAACTATAAGTTCGTATGAGAATGAGAAGTATACCACTAATAAATTATGATAATTACTAAGATGTGTGCATGCTTAGTATATGTATATGATTTTATGTGTATGACATACCTACCATACTTGCTATCACGGGAGGTTTACGTTCGCTTAGGGCCATCTAATCTTTGTGTGCCCGGATTTAGATTGGTACCTCGAGGACATAGTTTAAGAGAATGACTTATTTGTGAGTTAATAAGACAGTTGACTATGGAGCGTAGGTATGTACGTGACCCATGGATATGTTGAATTATGTTCGCCTCTATTTTTGTGTGTGGTGCTTATTCTAACAATTCCTGAGAGATTCGGAATTTGTAATCCTTATGTACGTGATGTACCGGGATGGATAGCAGAGTATGTGTGCACCGTAGCTTAGTCTCGGGGTGCTTATATTGTATATTTATGATGAGAATAATATATGGTTAAATGAAAAGGAATTGTTATGTTTAATTGCAAGTATGATTGTAGTAACGTCTTGATAAAGATAAAAAGGGATAACCTGCTGTGAAATGGTAATGCTGATAATTGAGAATCTGAGTTCAAGTAAAGCTATCTATTTAAGTGATAACATTGGGAATTCATATTGTGAATTGAGTAGGAAGGTAGAACTTATGTCGGTTTAGTTAGATATGAGAATCACTTGAATGGGTACGGTACGTTAGGAGTGCACAATTAGTCGAGAGGTGAGTATTTCATGTGAGAGCACATCCTAACATGTATTTTGCATTCATTGTTTTAATGTTATTAAAGCACTTACTGTTTTTAAAATACTCTCCACTTTCGGGCTCTGACCCGTTTGCTTTCAAATCTACTTTTTGTAAAAACATTTTTAGGTGCCCAGCCACAAGGACACCATGCATAGGAATTCTATTCAGGTGACGAGCTGTAGCTGTTGTGGAAGTTACAGGGCCTTGATATTAGACGCCTCATTTCTAGTCTTGACTCGATATTCAGTTTCATCATTTGTAGGGCATGTCGCCCATTTCTATTAGAGACATTTCTTATTTCATTTATTCAGACTTTGGTTTGTAATTAATTCAGGATGCAGACTCGTTTTATTTATTTCCATATTGGGATTGTTGTGAGGAGTATTTCCTCTAGACTCATTATTACTTGTTGATTTCACTTTTGGGACTTTATTGTGTATGGTTATGTTATTCTTTTATTCTTCACTTACTTCATGTTAATCAGAATTAATTTAAAATTGGCAACTCGCTTTTTAAATACTAGGTGGTTAGTAATCATTAAAATGTTTTCGACAGTGATGCTATTATCTGAACCAACTTGGCATTTTATTTTAATTTTAATAAAGGAGTAGCTACCCGGTATTTAATTAGTCGGGGTGTCACAGTGAGCCTTAACAAATTTTTGAATATGTGTTTTTTAGGTGATGCGTGGATTGGATATAGAGTGTTAGATACAATCGAGAGGAATAGGCATGGTATCTCTAAGATATTCTTAATTTCTCGATTGGCTAGCTCGGCCTGGCCATTCGATTGAGGGTGATAAGTCGTTCCAACCTTATGGACGACCCCATACTTTTGCATTAGTTTTTCCATTGGCCTATTACAAAAACGAGTGTCATTATCACTAATGATAGCCTTAGGAACTCCGAATCGAGAAAGTATGTGTTCTTGAATGAATTTTATCACCACCTTATTGTCATTCGTCCTTGTAGCTATGGCCTCTACCCATTTTGTGACGTAGTCTACTGCGATGAGGATGTATAAAAAACCAAAAGAGGGTGGAAAAGGCCCCATTAAGTCAATACCCTAGCAATCAAATAGCTCTAAGACAAGTATGGGGGCTAATGGCATCATGTCACGGAGAGTAATAGCACCCATTATTTGGCATCGATCACATGATTTGCAAAAAGTATTCACATCCCAGAAGATTGTGGGCCAAAAGAGACCGCTTTGCAGGATTTTTGCAGCAGTTTTATTTTTAGAGAAATGACCTCCACATGCTTCCGTATGACAAAATCGAATTACCCCTTGAATTTCTTCATCAGGTACACATTTTCCGATGATTTAATCAGCGCAATACTTAAACAAATATGGATCATCATAAAAAACATGTGTGACCAAGTAATGAACTTCCTTCTCTCTTGCGAATTCCAATTGGAGGGTACGACCCCCGTGACCAGGTAATTCACTATATCCGCAAACCAAGGAAGAGAAGAAGTAGCAAATAGATTTTCATCCGAAAAATACTCGTCTATAGGGATGGGATCACTAGGTACGTCGGACGAGAGTCATGACAAATGGTCAGCAACGACATTTTTTACTCCTTTCTTATCTTGAATTGAGATATTAAACTCTTGTAGGAGTAGGATCCACCTTATTAGGCGCGGTTTGGCATCTTTCTTGGTCAGAAGATATTTGAGTGCCGAGTGATCAGTGAAGCAAATGATGGGTGACCCAATAATGTAAGAGCGGAATTTATCGAGAGAAAAAATGATCGCTAGTAATTCTTTCTCCGTAGTAGAGTAGTTAAGATGGAGGCTAGATAATGTCCTACTAGCATTGTAAATAACATGAGCTCTCTTGTCTTTTCTTTGTTCGAGAACAGCCCTAATTGCGTAATCACTTGCATCACACATAAGCTCAAATGGGAGTGACCAATCGGGAGCTTGCATGATAGGAGCATAAATTAGCATGCTTTTGAGTTTATCGAAATCTTCTTGGCACGCTATATTCCATTCAAAAGGAGTGTCCTTCGTGAGAAGATTACTCAAGGGTCTAGCGATGGTGATAAAGTCTTTGATAAATCTCCTGTAAAATCCAGCATAGCCTAGAAAGGACCTCACATCTTTAAGCGATTGGCGGGGGTAACTCAGCTATTACTTCTATTTTTTCTCAATCAACCTCAATTCCCCTAGATGAGACTATCTGGCCCAAAACTACGCCCTCATTGACCATAAAATGGCATTTTTCCCAATTGAGGAATAAGTTTTTATCCACATACCGGAATAATACCTTTTCAAGATTAGCTAAACATTGGTCGAAAGATGGATCGAAAACGCTGAAATCATCCATGAACACCTCAAGACCTTTTTCTATCATGTCGCTAAAGAGACTCAACATGCACCTTTGAAAAGTTGGGGGTGCATTACATAACCCAAATGGCATAAATTTATAAGCAAACGTACTAAACGGGCATGTAAAAGTCGTCTTTTCTTGATCAAGTGCATCCACTTCAATCTGATTATAGCCATAATACCCATCTAGGAAACAATAGTAAGGATGGACCGCTACTCGTTAAATCACTTGGTCGATAAATGGCAAGGGAAATGGCTTTTTCTTGTTCCGGCATTGAGCTTTCGGTAATCAATGCAAACACGCCACCCGGTGGTGGTGCGTTGAGGTATTAATTATCTCTTAGTGTTTTCAACCACGGTCATACCCGACTTCTTTGGAATGACCAGAATCAAGCTCACCCATTTACTATCGGAAATGGGATAGATAATCCCAGCATCTAACAATTTGATGATTTCCGCTTGAACTACATCTTTCATGGTTGGGTTCAGTCGCCTTTGCATCTCTCTCGAGGGCTTCACCTCCTCCTCGAGGTGGATTTTATGGGTACAAATCAAAGTACTTATACCTTTTAAATCTTCTATAGTCCAACCAAACGCACTTCTATGCTTCCTCAACACATTCAACAACATGCCCTCTTGCTCTTTTTTTAAACTAGAAGAAACGACAACAGGAAATGTATCATCTTCTCCTAGAAAAGCATATTTTACATGAGAGGGTAGTTTCTTTAACTCAAGACTAGGAAATCTATCTTCATAGGGGATCATGAGTGACTCCCTCGGGGGAATTCCTTAAATCTAGAAATCCACTCAGCATCTCTCAACTTCTCAAAAATCACTTCTTCTTGCAACCAAGCTCCCAACTCTTCCACTTCAAGCTCAAACTCAGTATAAGAACTCTTAATCTCAACACCTTGCACTAAACAAACTTCCAGTGCATCTCCACCTATGATCGTCTCGATGTGCTCATCCACCACCTCTTCAATAAGGTTAACCTCATGAATTTCATCCTCATCACCCATGTGGTTAGCAACATTAAAAATGTTGGTCTCGAGGGTCATGTTTCCAAAAGTGAGTTGCATTTGGCCATTACGTGTATTGATCAACGCATTAGCAGTAGCTAAAAATGAACGGTCCAAAATTATGGGAACGTGATTACTCGAATGGGGAGAAGGCTCCGTGTCCCAAATGACAAAGTCAACAGGGAAGTAGAATGTGTCCACTTGAACTATCACGTCTTCCACAACCCCATGAGGCACTTTCACTGTTCAAATTGGCCAACTGTAGAGTGATTCGGGTAGGTTTAAAATCACCTAAATCAAGCTGCTTATAGATAGAGTATGGAAGGATGTTCACACTCGCACCTAAGTCAAGCAAAGCTTTTTCAACTCTACCCTCTCCTATAACACACAAAATTGTAGGTGCACCAGGATCCTTGAATTTTTGTGGAAGATCATTAAGAAGGAATGAGCTCACATTTTGTGCCAAAAAGACATTCTTCTTCACCTTAAGCCGTCGTTTGATAGTCAAAAGATCTTTGATGTCTTTGGCATATGCTGGAATTTGTTAGATAGCATCCAAAAACGGCAACTTCAACTTTACATGCTTCAGAACATCTAACACTTCCGTACGCGAAGCTCCCTTTTTGGGTGGTGCCAAGCGCTGAGGAAATGGAGCAGCAGTGGGTAGTTTTACTTCAACGTCGGGTTCAACCCCTTCATCCTTATTATCCATCTGGAATGGGGTCTCCTCAGATTTTGAAACTTCTTTGGCTTTAGATTCCTTGGGAGGTGATGGCGCTAGATCAATTACGCGACCACTACGTAGATTAGTGACAGCTTGACATTGTTTTGGCAAATCCGATGATGTAGAGCTAACCGTAGTTTGTCCTTGAGCTGGGAATTTACCCTTATCCTGAGTATTCAATGCAGATTGCAACCAAGATATGCTAGTATAAATCTCCGTGAACATTAAATCATACTTAGCATTGCTCTCCTTTTGAGATTGGATAAGTTGATTTAGATTAACCTCAAGAGATCGCCTAGGTGGAGTGACATACGAACCATGGGATGGTACCTGCATAGGAGTTTGCATCGGAGGAGGCATTTACTGAAATTGAGGAAGGGGTAGTGACAAAGACACATGTGGATTAGGAGCCATCCCACTTTATGGTCGTCCATAGTTGAAACCAGGATGATTCGTCCAAGATTGATTGTATGAATTCCCTTGCGGTACATTAAAATTACTTCGAAACCCTCCTATCACTTCTACTTTCTCAGTGTACATTGCCTTGTAGGTAGGTATGGTAGGACATCTTTTGGTAAAATGACCAGCCACAAAAATGGCACACACTTTCTCCTTTCCTGCTTTCACGGGTCCAGCAACTTCTCTTAATCGAACCTCAAGTATGTCCTTGAAATTCTTTTCCAATTGGTCAAATCTACGATCTAACAAAGTGTCCTTGTCCAAGTGATAAATACCGGACGCAGCAGGCGAGTAGGACATTTGTCAATTTTTATTTTGACTATTGGGGTCAGAAACATCCCATGCTTGCGTAGTCTCCGCTACGTATTTCAGATGCGCCTCAGCATCGTTCGAGTCTAGCTCATAGAATGGTCTTTCGCACATTGTCTGAACAAGTTGTTTAGATGTTAAAGTAAGCCCTTGAAGAAAAAATGAAATGAGATGATGTTTTTTGAATCCATGATGTGGGCAAGTGCTAACTAAATCCTGAAAACATTCCCAACACTTGTCGAAAGCCTCATTCTCATTTTGCCGAAAAGCTTGTATTTGGGCTTTGACAGAGTTGGTTTTGTGATGTGGAAAGAACTTGGAGAGAAACTTAGTCTGCATATCTCTCCAAGATAAAATATAATTCAGGGGTAGTGACCAAAGCCAAGTATTAGATTTATCCTTTAAGGAAAAAGGGAAAAGCTTTAACCGGATAACATCTTGTGGGCAGGTTTGGTCACCAAACGTCTCACATGCTTCTTCGAACTCTCTAATATGGAGATATGGTTTTCCAGAATCCATCCCATGAAATGTAGGAAGGATTTGAATCATCCCATTACGAAAGTGGAACTGACCGGCATTATACGGGAGTAAAATTCAACCAGGGGTAACAATTCGCTCCGAAAATAAAAGATCTTTCTTGGGAAGATATGGTATATCTTCCTCTACAGCACCAACACCTACACTACCGTGCACAGACATATTGATACCAAAAGATTCAGAATTCTCACTCGGTGTTCAACTCAAAGAGCGACTTGTGATCGAATTATTAGGCGAAGGAGGTGGAACCCAAAAGTGTGGAGATTCGGTGGTATGAGAATTTTCAGAATTAGCTTCGGCAATAGAATTTTTGTGAACTTGGGTGAGAATTGGATTCTTCATGTAATCGTACAAGAGATGAGATGAATTTTTTTTTTTGAAATCACTTTAGGATTAAAATCACTTTCCTAATTATTACCAAATTACGATCTCCGGCAACGGCGCCAAAAACTTGATGCGACTAAGAATTTGTCTCAGAAGTGCGTTCTATATAGGCTCAAGTGCAAGCCTGTCGCGTTAGTAATAATTCGACAAGTCAGGATCTTCTCCACAGGGATCAGAAATTGGCAATTGTGAATAATGTAGGACGAGTTATTTAACCTTAAAATGGTTTCTTTAAAGAAAAGAAAAGATGATTGATGAGTTGAAATTTCCAATTGGTGATGAAATAAAAATAAACTATGTGCACAAAAATACTAAGAATTGTAAAGAAATTAGATATGAAAATGAGAGAAAATAGGGTGGAGTACAATCCCTCAAACCTTAGTAAATTATCGTATAGAATATTAGAATTGTAAATTGAATTTTGACTGAATCCAGTCTTTATAAATCCTAAGCATTACATATATGAAAGAACTAGCCTGCATCATATGAAATCAAAGGTAAATACAAAGATGTGTAGAACAATTGCACTTGCATAGCATTCTTAAACATCTCAAGTACCTAGGGCAAGAGAGATTAAAAGATCTATAATGTTAATATAATTTCCATACACGATTCGATCAATATTCAATTTGTACTCTATTTTCTACATGGGTATTTTACCTCGGGATGAGTTCATGTACTCCAACCCTTGAAAATTTAGCTAGACATGGTTTTATGAGAAGACAACTTCATAACAATGTATGGAATTATGTATCTAATAAACATTGTAAAAACAAAAATTACAAAACAAGTGAGAATTGCATTGAAAATAGAATTGAGACTAAATAAGAAAATAAAATTTGATACTTGGCTTGAAAAATTGATACTTGTATTCAGAACTAGGGAAAATAGATGAACTTAAATCCAGAATACTTCTTCTTCCTCAAACTTACAAACTAGGGTTTTTCTAAGAATATGAAATTGTCTGCTAAAGAAAAACTAAAAAGGATTTCTCAAATTAGACTCTCCCTTGGAAGGATGTAGGGCTTGGCCTTTTATAACACCAACTTATCATAATTTTACAGCTAATATCGATTAGCTGTACAAGGTTTTCCAAGATATGCACCTCTTTAGCTCCATAATAAATTCCAGTATTTTGAACCGTCGGGCCGGTCCAAATCCCATCGGATCGATTCATTTTTCAGTAACCGGATCGGTTCTTTTTTTAGGACCGGATTGGTCCAGATGTTGTCGGATCGGTTTGGCTGTCATCGATTCTGCATCATTCTGGAGGCTACTGGAATGGTGAGATTTCGAATCGGTCCGAGATAAACCGGATCGGTCCGATTATCTTTAAGTTTGACTTTTTCTTTCCATCTTTGACTTGTCAAGACTTTTGATCTCGAGCTCCGATTTGATTATCGTTTCTTCCGATGATCTTGTGAAATAAGGATCTTCAACTTTCCTTTAGGCTTCAAATCCGAACTTCGGGTGTAAATTTACACTTTTGCCCTTTGACTTTTCTTCCTTTATTTTCTTCCTTTATTCCGATTTCTTTCTTTCTTTTCTTGCATTAAATACCTGTCAAATCAATAAGAAATACACGAAACTCGTGGTACTTGTTAGAATAAGTCATTAGAAAAGATATCGGATAAAAGAAAATCAATTAAGTTGTTCGAGATATTAAAATTACTAAATTAAGGGGCTAAATTCAGAAGAATTTATTCTTAGTAAACCACCATCATCGATGAGCTCATCAGTGTTATCAACGCTGGTCGAGTCAGGAATATATTCCCGAGTATATATTGATGACTCCACGGTGATGTATTCCTCTGCAATTGATCCTGCAATGTATCGCGTATTCTTGACGTAATCTTTAAAAACTTTCATCAGTCTTTCAAACGGATACATCCACCGATATCTAACTGGACCACAAAGAAGTTCCCCGTCACATAGGTGTACCAACAAGTGAACACTTATGTCAAAGTATGCTGGGGGAAAGTACTTCTCTAATACACAAATCGCTTCAGTCACCGCCAATTTTGCGGCCACTATGTGTTCTCGATTGACTACCTTCTCACACAAGAGGGAGAAGGTAATATTGATTGACAGATGTAAGATGCATTTCTATATTTAGATTAATTCACAAACACTTTCAATCTCGCACGAACACTTCAATATTGTGGTTCTTGGTGGGATATATTATTTGCTGAGCTACTATAATCAAGTGGACAAGGAAAAAGCAAAGAAGTTGTAGGAGGAAGATCATATCAAGTCATAAGCCTTTGAGAGTGGAGTAACTGATGTAGGTAATTTTCTGAACTTAGATTTAGGATCTTGTATTGCATGTTTTGTGTTGTAACTTGTGCCTTGTGATTTTAGTGGATTTTTGTTTTGCTCCGTAGAGGGGGGTCGTGGATGTTTCCCTTATTTTATGGTTTTACCCCATTAAAAATCGCGTGTCAAATTTTCTTGAATGTTCTTAATTTCTTTTGTGAACAATATCTCATTCAAGACTTAATTGTAGGTTTGTTTAAAGAGTTTGTTTTCGTAGTTTACTCAACCTATAACGTTTTGTTATTAACTTAGTAAGCAGTTTTTCAAGTGGTATCAGAGCGGATTTATCAAAAGTTATTTTGATCCTGAAACTTCAAAAATTGTTTTCAAAATCTATTTCTGAATATTGATGAACAATTTGAGACGTTAGGTAACCTTTCCCGACCACCACTCTTTGATGGAAACAACTTTTCTTACTGGAGAGTAAGGATGGTTGCCTTCATTCAAGGAACTCTTGGTGATGATGTTTGGGATATGATTGAAAATGATTATGAACATCCAACTAAGTCTTTATCTAATACTGATCCCACAAGGGTTAAGAAACTTCTAAGCGAATTTACTACGGCAGAGAAAAAGAAGTCTCTTGATAATAATAAGGGAAAGAATGCTATCTTTATATCCATTAACGAGCATTAGTTTAAAAGAATATATATATATATATGCTCTACTTCTAAGGAGGCCTGAGACACCCTATTCACTACACATGTGGGTGATGAACGTGTTAAGGCTGGAAAAATACAAATTCTTGTCCAACAGTACAATACATTGATCATGGATGATATAGAATCCTTTGACAATTTCTACATTAGGTTAACCAATATTTTTACAAAATTACATGAAAATGGTATAACCTGTAGTAGAAAAGAAACCGCTCAAAAGATTATTAAGTCATTATCTGTTAAGTTTGACAATAAGAGATATGTCATAGAAGAAGTGGACGACCCAAACCTGACTCCTGAATTGCTAAATAGCAAATTAAGAACTGTTGAGATATTGTTAGAGTTCAAAAAATAAATGACTGCCCAATACAGAAGATTTATTGAATCTAATGTTGTGTTTTCATCACAATTGACTTCACCTAAAGTCAGTCCCTTAGACTTTAGCCTTGACCTAAATGATGACTGTGATTTGGATGATATTGATAACCAAATTGCCTTAATGAGTAAACAGTTTAAGAAAATAATCAAATTCAGGAACTCGGTAGCAGCCAAAAATGGAAAAGTAGGTTATCAAGAGCCTCAAAATTCTAGGCCTCATGAAAGATACAACAATAAAGAACATACGAAAATAATCATCCTAAGATAGACATGAAAGATGTCAAATATTATAGATGTGGCAAAAGGGGGCATTTTGATAATAAATGCCTAGACATACTTAGCAATAATACAAGGGCTAATTTGTGTAAGACATGGGACGACTCTAGTAATTCTGATGAAGATGAAATTGAGTCAAACCATAATTATGAGTCATGTATGTCATTATATGCTAGGATCATATACCATGATGATGATGAATGTGCGACTACTCATGATTCTATTGTTCCTATTATTGCATCTGTTGTTGAGAATGTTGTAACTGTTGATGATTAAAATAACACTGATAGTGATAGCTTAAGGGTGTGTCAAACTAAAAACATTATCGATAAATCAAAGTGTGTGTGAGTTCCACATATGAAATGAGAACTATAAGAGACACTACACACACTACACTTAGTCAGTCCGACGATGATCTTCCAGATCTTCAAGAGCTATACACGAAAACACTTAAGAAAAGATCCCATCTTGAGAAAACGGTTAAGCTACTGAATGAGCGTATTGATTCACTTAACCAGACTATTAGGAAGAACATTGAAGATTTTACATCACAATGTGTTGCCCAAACTTAAACTAGGGAATTTTCCACAAAAATAGAAAATCTTTCTGAGAAAAATAATATGTTGGAACAAAAATACAAGTTTAATTTAGTTGAACTAGAAGAATCTAAGAAAAAAATTTCAAACGTGTTTGAAAAATGCTTACTCTTTGAAACTCAAGTTAAATCCTACGAAGAAATTATTGTAGGAAGCAAGTTTGATTCTGAAGACAAATCTGGTTTTGGATTTGGAGAAAAAGTTTATACTAGCAAAAATGTTTCTCCTGAAAATGTTGTTTTTGTAAAACAAGGTCAGAATCTTCAGAACACTCAGAAAGAAAATTGTTTTAAAAATGTCTCTAAGGCAAAATAAAGTGATTGTACTCAACAGCCCAAATCTAATGGTTCAGCTAAGTACGTTTGTCCTCCTATTAGAAATCATTATCAGAAACCCAAAACCAATGACACCTAGATGACCATTCCTATTATGGATAAACCAATTTTCAAAGACTTTAGTAATAAAATCAAGTCCTCCACGCATTAGTACTATTCACATTGTGATGTCTGCAGCCACTCCATTGCCAAATGTTTTCAAAAGAGATTGAATACACCTATTATTCAAATTTTAACTATTCTAAAAAGAGTAGGAATACTTATGTTCTCCCAAGAAAGACCACTCATAACTCTAACAATAAAAAGAAGGGAGGACCTAAAACTAAGAAGAAATATTTTAGAAAGACCCAACAAAACTTTTCTAAATCAAAGGCTGATAGAAATGTCAAAACTAGGCCTATTTGGATTGGAAAAGATGACCTGTTACCCCAGATCAAGTGCAACATTGTCATATCTGCTTTTATGTCACAACGCACTTCATCGGGATGGTACTTTGACTCTAGGTGTTCTAAACATATGACCGGAGATGAAACAAAATTAACAAATAAAACATACTTCTTTGGATGTAGTGTTGTGTTTTGTGAAGGAATTTCGTCTTAGATCATAGGTAAAGGAAATATGTGTGAGTAAGGTCTCCCCGATCTAAATGATGTCCTCCTAATTAAAGGCCTCAAGGCTAACCTACTTAGCATATCTAAATTTTGTGATTCCAGTCATACTGTTACCTTTTGAAAAACTGATTGAAAAATTTTTGATAAAAAGGGATAACTGTTAAACAATCCTTCCTAAGTCTGAATCTTGTAATATTTTCATATTAGAAGATGATGATCTTTGGCACAATAGATTGGGACATACAAATTTTGATAATATTCGTAGGTTAAGTTCCCAAGAAATTGTTAGGTAATTGCCTAAAATCAAAAATTCTTTTAATCATGTCTGTGGTCCTTATCAGGATGGGAAAATAAGTTAACCCTCTCATAAGAAAGTTAAAGATGTTTCAACTATAAAACCTTTGGAATTAATTGTAACACCCCGACTAATTAAATACCGGGTAGCTACTCCTTTATTCAAACTAATACAAAATGTCAAGTTGGTTCAGTTCGTAGCATCACCGTCGAAAGCATTTTAAACAATTGCTAGCCACCTAATATTTAAAAACTGAGTTATCAATTTTTATTAAATTAAATTAACATGAAACCAATTAAATTATAATCTAATTATACCATATCCACGTCACAATCACAATAGAATAATAATGGAATAAATAAAACGATTCTGGAATAACACTCCCCTGAATAATCCAAATACTGAATAAATTCCAATACAAAAGTCAGAATAAATAAATAAATCATAAGCTGAAATGAAACTGAAAGTCCGAGAATGCTATATCTAAATGGAAATGGGCAATATGCCCTAACAGATGAATGACCTTGAGTAGAATAAAATGCAGAATGTGGAGGCGTCTAATGTCGAGATCTTGTAACATCCACAGCAGCTACAGTACGTCAATGGAATGGAACTCCTATGTTTGGCATCCCTGTGGCTGGGCACCTAAAAAGGTTTTACAAGAAAATTGATTTGAAAGAAAACGGGTCAGAGCCCGAGGTGAAAATATTTTAAATATAGCAAATGTTTAATTGCATTAAACAGTAAATATTATATACATGTTAGTTACGTCCTCTCACATGAGTCCCTCACCCCTCAACTAATGTGCATGCCGAACGTATACCCTTAACCCATCCTAGTTATCCCGCTAACTAACTAGTTTGTACCATTTCCTGTCTTCACATTACAATATAGGGGTCTATTCATATTATTCTAATATATTCTTCATAAATCACACCTCCATATTAGTCGAATTATTACATAAAGTACAATATGGATATTCACATTTTTAATCCCACTCAATTATCTCCATTATTCCCATTCACCAATTTACAATTAGTCAGTTATAAGTACAAGTATATCCTTCTCCGCATAAATATACATATATGGAACCCCTAGGCTAAGCTACGGTGCACGCATACTCTGTTATCGAATCTCAATACATCACATACATAAGGACTACGTGTTCCGAATCACTCAGGAACCGTTTCAATAAACAAAATCACACATATTGGAGGAGAACACAGTTCACATACCCATGGGTCACTCACATACCTATGCTCCCATATTCAGCTAACTTATTAACTCACAAATAAGCCATTCACAACCCTATGTTCTTGAAATACCAATCTTAATCCCCCCGTAGGCACATAAAGATCATATGGTCCTATTTCGAAAGCCGACCTCCGATGATAGCAAGTATGGTAGGTAAGTCATACACTAAGCATTCACACAACTTAGGTAATTATATTATTAAAGGTATAATTTTAGCCCTATACCATTAGTCTTATTCGTACGTCATTATTACTCCACTTATATATAATATGTTTTGGCCAATAAATTTCATGTCGTAACGTTTCAAGTACTTAAACCTATCCCGAAAAGGTTACGAAGTCTCCTACATATACCACATGTCAATTCAGTACTCTGAGGTCCTTATTTATGTCTCGAATCCTAACTTATCACTCACACCAACTTAAGTCACGCTCTTGCATTTTATAATGGTAAATTATTCATCGTACACTCGCAAGTTCAACACTGTATTCCAAACCAATTCTAATATCTTATGGGCTTCAATTACATCCCTACTGGCCTCCCTAAAGATCTAATGTATTCACACAATCCCCACCTACAACTTTCAATGGCTGGAATCGCTTAAATTCAAAAGGGGGATAAGGTCACAGTTTCTGGGGAGATCGATCGATCGACCTATGAATGTCGATTGATCGAGACCTGTCGATCGATCAACCTATGAATGTCGATCAACCGATCAAGAGGGTGCAGGTCTCATGTTTCTTCATTTTCAGCCCCATTTTTGTTCCAATTCTCCATTACAAGATGTTAAATCCTAAAGTAAACATTTTGGGTAATCATACAACCTAAATACATGATTCTTAATGTTCCAAACTTCTTAAAACATCATCAATTAAACTTTTCTTGGATCAAATCATGTTATTATCATAAAAAATCCTATTTTTCTATTTCCTTCAAGAATCATCATACATCTCCTCATGAATCAGTATTTAACTAAGCATGGCTTATGATTTAGGTAATATATTACTTCCAGAATCAAACTACATGTAAATCCTACCCAGAATTAAGGTTTTATCTCCAAGTTTCATGAGTTTCAATATTTCTTTTCATGGCTATCATCAAACTCTATACTATCATGGATAAATTATTTGTTGAATCTTAATGGATTAAATCACTTGCCTGGAAATTTGATGTTCTGATCTTTGATGACGATAAGGGTTGGTTCTCCTTCTCTCTCCGGTCACAAATCCAGTGATAGTGTTGGTGTATGGTGGTTATGGCCTTGAAAACTCCCTTGGAACTTCTCCTCTCTTCTCACATTGCCCACTACTTGATTTTGACTGACAATGGCCCTAATGGACCTAATATTAGATGATAAATAAAGCCTAAATTTCGTGGGTCAATATTCCCTAAAAATAAAAATGACTAAATACCCTCTCGGGTTGCCGGTTTGGCCTAAAAATGCCCCGGGACCCAAACTAAACTTCAGGCTAGTGTTTTCTGACTATCTCGACTCTTCTGGACACGTTGGTACACTCTAAATGATTATACGGATGATACAAATATAATTTACTTTTAAATCCATTTAAATTAATTCCTAACGCGACTAACACGCACGTCCCAACTTAATTTCTGCATTGTCGTATTTATGACTCGCGATAAGTTTAATAAATTCACTAATCATATATTACCATATTCACTCAGTAATATTCAACCTTATTATCATAATCAAATACCAACTCGCGTCTCGCTAGTAATTAAATTCGGATTAATTTCTAAATAATTATCCCATTTAATTTAATTAATCCCATTAAATAAAATTAATAATTACGGGCTATTACATACTTCCCCCTAATAACAGAATTTCATCTCGAAATTCAAAAATAAAATGTACCTGGCAAAATAACTCTGGATAACGTTCGCGCATCTCATCCTCGCGCTCCTAGGTAGACTCCTCGGCATTATGATGCCGCCATTGAACACGCATTAACGGTAATATCTTCGACCTTAATTTCCTCTCGCTATGGTATAGAATAGCAACCGGCCCCTCCTTATAGGAACTATCTGCTGTAGATAAATATCCTCTAAATCAATGTGAGTATAGGACGAATCATTTTGAAGATATATCCTCAGTGAGGAAATATGGAACACGTCATGGACCCTATGCAAGTGTTTCAGTAACCCAAGTCTACACCCGACTGGTCTAATTTGCTCAATGATAGGGAATGACCCCACATATCTAGGCTTCAACCTCCCCGTCTTCCCGAAACGCATAATCCCCTTCATAGGAAATACTCTGAGCAGCACCTGGTCCCCCACATTGAACTCTCGAAAGGACCTCTTGGCATCGGCATAACTCTTATGTCAGTCCTGAGCAACCCGAATACGGCTCCGTATCATCTCTATCCTCGTCGAAGTATCCTGAATCACCTCTGGACCTAGTAGCTTGTTGTCCCCCACCTCTAGCCAACATACTGGGGAACGACAAGGCCTAGCATACAACGCCTCAAATGGAGCCATACCAATAGTGAACTGGTAGGAGTTATTATTAACAAACTCCACCGGTGGAAGATACTTCTACCAACCACCTCCAAAATCGAGGATGCACATACGCAACATGTCCTCTAACATCTGATTCGTAGGCTCGGTCTGCCCATCTGTCTACGAGTGATAGGTTTTACTCAATCGCAACTCCGTTCCCATAGCTTCCTGGAAACTCTCCCAAAACCGTGACACAAAGATTTTGTCCCTGTCAGACACGATATTAAGAGGCACCCCGTGGAGTCTCATTATCTCAGCTATAAAGATCTGGGCGTACTGTCCCATAGTGTAGTCTGTCTGGGCTGGCAGAAAGTGGGAAACCTTGGTCAATCGATCCACAATTACCCATATGGAATCGTGACCTCTCTGTGATATAGGTAACCCCGTGATGAAGTCTATGTAAATTCTCTCCCATTTCCACATTGGAACCTCTAATGGTTGTAGAAGTCCTGTCGATCTTTGATGGTCCACCTTTACTAGCTGACAAGTGGCACATTTCGAACGAACTCGGCAATATCCCTCTTCATCCCGCTGCACCAGTATTGTCGCCTCATATCCTGGTACATCTTATCCCCACCAGGATGTACCGCGAATCACGAACCATGCAACTCTGTTATTACCTCGTGTCGCAAGTCTTCCCCTCAGGAATAACTAATCTCCCATTGAAGCGTAAGCCCCCATCTTAACTAACAGTGTAAGAATCGACCTCCTCTACTAGTAATCGTACTATCTTCTCTTGATAGAACAGGTCTGTTTCCTGGTCCTGTATAACTCTCGTAATGATCAGGGGTGTAACTATCATCACAGATATGAATGATCGGGCCATCGCATCCTCATGTCCCAACTCCTTCCACTTTGCTCTCCATACCTCTTCCACCTCACCTACTGGCCTACGGCTCAACGCGTCTGCTACTATGTTAGCCTTTCCTGGGTGGTATTGGATATCGAATTGATAATCCTTCACAAACTCGAGCCACCGAAGTTGATGCATATTCAGCTCCTTTTGCGTGAAGAGGTACTATAATGACTTGTGGTCTATGAAAAACCAAAATTTATCCCCCATGAGATAATGTCTCCAAATCTGAAGTGCAAATACGACTGTCGCTAACTCCAAGTCGTGGGTGGGGTAATTCTTCTCGTGAGGCTTAAGCTGACGGGAAGCATAAGCTATGGCCTGACTCTCCTGCTGCAGTACACCCCCTGCATCAGTGTAGGCTAGATACTCCACTCCTGGACTGGGTAATGCTAGCACGAGTGCTGAGGTCAAATTATCTTTCAACTCGTCGAAAGCTAACTGGAAGGAATCACTCCAGATAAATGGCCCTCCCTTGCGAGTCAGATATTTCAAAGGACCCGCTATCTTCGAGAACCACCGAATAAACCTCCTGTAGTATCCTACTAGGCCCAAGAAACTATGTATCTCTGTCGTTGTCATGGGTTTTCTCCACTCCCTCACCGCTGATACCTTCTCCGAATCAACAGATATCCCCCTATAAGAAATGATATGCCCCAAAAATTGAACCTCTTTCAGCAAAAATCTGCACTTCTCATACTTTGCATACAACTCATGCTTATGTAATGTCTGCAAAACCTGCCTCATGTGCTCGGTATGCTCCTCTTTGGTCTGGGAGTAAACCAAAATGTCATCAATAAAGACAATGACGAACTGGTCCATGAACCCTCTGAACACCCTATTCATCAAGTCCATAAATACGGTTGGGCGTTAGTTAGGCCAAAAGGCATAACCCTGAACTCATAGGAATCATATCTCGTCAAGAAGGTAGTCTTCGAGATATCCCGATCCCTGATACACAACTGATGGTATCCCGATCTCAAGTCAATCTTTTAGAAGAAGGCAGTTCCTCTCAATTGTTCCAATAAGTCATCGATTCGGGGCAATGGATACTTATTCCGTATCGTGACTTTATTCAACTCCCGATAATCGACACACAACCTCAAAGCTCCATCCCTCTTCTTAACGAACAGCACAGGAGCACCCCATCGAGAAGTACTCCTACGAATAAACCCCTAACCCAACAACAAAATCTATCTCTCTACTAGGAGAAAATCCAAGAATATCCTGGAATACATCAGCGAACTCCCTAACAACTGGAATCAAATCAAGTGGTATCACCACTTCCTTATAGGTCTCCTCCTCTATGTAGTACAAGTGAGTGGACGATCCTCCCTCAGGACGAGGCATCGCCACAAGGAACATCTCCTGACCGGGTATGGAAAAAACAATACTCCTACTATAACAATAAATTATGGCTCTATACGTAACTAGCCAATCCATAAAAATAATCGCATCATACTCGGACATATCTAATACTAGCATATCGGCAGGTAAAGTAAATCTCCCAATTTCTATAACCACGCCTATATATATAAAGAAAATCACAAAACCCCTACTCAATGGTGAATTTACACAAGTGACAGTGCTCTCCATGGTATCTAATAGACCCATAGCGCGTGCAAATCTCATGGAAATAAAATAGTGTGTGGCTCCCGTGTCAAATAAAATATGCCCCATAGTCCCCTGAATAGAAAACATACCCTCAATGACAAGTGGATCCTGCGGGAGTGCGGTCTGCTAAAGCTGGTAAACTCGACCATACTGAAGTTGTCCCTGCTGGACTGGGACTGCTAGGATAGGTGGTAATGCTGGCATCTGTGGTGACACTGGAAGGGAGGCAGGAAACATCGGTCTCTGGGGCTCCTAACGAGCACCCTGTTGTTGCTGAGGGGCCCTGCCCCTCTCAGGACACTCCTGGCATTTGTGTCAAACCTTTCCACATATGAAATATTTCCCTACGAAGTTCCCCCCTATCTGACCCTGCTGCCCACGGCCCTGACGGTTGTTACCACCCCTACCCTGGCCATACTGGCCCTACTGAAAATGTTGTTGGCCCTGATGGTCGTGCTGGCCATGCCTAAAACCTCCCTGGCCATGCCTGAAACCTCCTGGTCTAAATCTCTTAGAATCCCCCTGCTAGGAACTCCGATTACCCTGTCTGTACTGACCCTGAGCTGACTGTGCTTCGCTAGCACCATTACCCCCTTTCCTGCCCTACTGGTTGGACTCTCCGGCTCGCTTACCCTCTGACAAATGAAAGCGGTGGTCCTGGAAGTGAAGTAATGCTTCTTTAACCACATCTAAATAGGTGGCCAATGAAATATTACCCAGCAGGTGCTGACAAATCCTCCACGTCAACCCATCTATGAACTTATGGATATTCTTCTCTTCACTAGGGATCTCATCGGGAATGATATTCAAAAGATTGGTGAACTCAGCCTCATACTCTGCCACTGTCCTCCCTTCCTGCTTAAGGTTCATCAATTTTTGCCTCATCTCGGTGTGAACTGCTGAGGGAAAATATTTACGGTCGAATCGCACCCAGAACTCTTGAATAGAAATAACATCTCTCTCCTCTATAGTGGTGATGGACTCCCTCCACTGCAATGTTGATCCTACCATCTTAAATGCTGCCAGCATCTACCTTTTCACATCTGTACACTCATACATCCTCAAGTGTCTTTGTATGTCCTTCTTCCACTAGCTCGACACAACAACGTCAGAGCTCCCTGCAAACTCCAGAGGGTGCGCCTTCTGAAAGGCATCATGGACATGTTCCCAAGAAGATGAGAATGCATGAACCTGGACTAGGGCTACCACCGGTGCCTGAGGTGGTGCTTGCTGCACAACTAATAACGCGGCATTTATTGCCTAGGCTACAATGGCGGCAACTTCAGTAGCGTTTACAGAACCCTAAACTAGTGAAGATTGAGGCTCGGGCTGGGCACCCCTGGGAACTCGCTGTGCACGTCGAGGAGGCATCCGAAAGGATAGAGAGGTTTCATCAGTCCACAGTTAATATCTTAAAATAGCTGAAGAACGTAAGATACATAAAAGAGTACAACATTCCTAAAATATAGGACTCTATATCAAAGGACACTAGAGGGAAACATAACAAGCCGTACAGATCCTAAGGACTCTAGAACCTGATGCTCTGATACCACCTGTGACATCCCGACTAATTAAATATTGGGTAGCTACTCCTTTATTCAAATTAATACAAAATGTCAAGTTGGTTCAGTTCATAGCATCACTGTCGAAAGCATTTTAAACAATTGCTAGCCACTTAATATATAAAAAGTGAGTTGTCAAATTTTATTAAATTAAATTAACATCCAATCAATTAAATTAAAAGCTAACTATACCACATCCACGTCACAATCACAAGAGAATAATAATGGAATAAATAAAACGAGTCTGGAGTAACACTCCCCTGAACATTCCAAATACTGAATAAATCTCAATACAAAATCTGAATAAATAAATAAATCCAAAACTGAAATGAAACTGAAAGTATGAGAATGCTATCTCTAAATGGAAATGGGTGGTATGCCCTAACAGATGAATGACCCTGAATAGAATCAAATTCAAAATGTGGAGGCGTCCAATGCCGAGATCCTATAACTTCCACAGCAGCTACAGCACGTCAATGGAATGGAGCTCCTATGCTTGGCGTCACTATGGATGGGCACCTAAAAAGGTTTTACAAGAAAATAGATTTGAAAGCAAACGGGTCAGAGACCGAGGTGAAAACAGTTTAAAACATAGCAAGTGTTTAATTGCATTAAACAGTAAATATTGTATACATGTTAATTATGTGCTCTCACATGAGTCCCTTACCCCTCAGCTAATGTGCACGCCCAACGTATACCTTTAACTCGTCCTAGTTATGCAGCTAACTAGTCTCTACCACTTCCTATCTTCACATTACAATAGAGGGGTCTATTCGTATTATTCTAGTATCTTCTACATAAATCTCACCTCCATATTAGTCGGATTATTACATAAATTACAATATGGATATTCACATTTTTAATCCCATTCAATTATCTCCATTATTCCCATTAACTAATTTACAATGAGTTAGCTATAAGTACAAGTATATCATTCTCCGCTAAATATACAAATATGGAACCCCTAGGCTAAGCTACGGTGCACGCATACTCTGCTATCGAATACCGGTACATTACGTAGATAAGGACTACATGTTCCGAATCACTCAGGAACCGTTTCAATAAAAAAAATCACACATATTGGAGGCGAACACAGTTCACATACCCATGGATCACGCACATACCTATGCTCCCATGGTCAGCTGACTTATTAACTAACAAATAAGCCATGCACAGCCCTATATCCTTGGCATACCAATCTAACTTCCCCCGTAGGCACACAAAGATCAGATGGTCCTATTTCGAAATCCGACCTCCCGTGATAGCAAGTATTGTAGGTATGTCATACACATAATAGTCCATACACTAAGCATTCACACAACTTAGGTAATTATATTATTAAAGGTATAATTTCAGCTCTATACCATTAGTCTTATTCGTACGTCATTATCATTCCACTTATTTATAATATGTTTGGGCCAATAAATTTCACGTCATATCGTTTCGAGTACTTAAACCTATCCCGAAAATGTTACTAAGTCTCCAACGTATCCCACATGCCAATTCAGTACTCTGAGGTCCTTATTTATGTCTCGAATCCTAACTTATCACTCACACCAACTTAAGTCACGCTCTCGCATTTTATAATGGTAAATTGCTCATCGTACACTCGCAAGTTCAACGCTACGTTCCAAACTAATTCCAATATTTTCTGGGCTTCAATTACATCCCTACTAGTCTCCCTAAAGTTCAAATGTATTCACATAATCCCCACCTACAACTTTTTCAATGGCCGGAATAGCTTAAATTCAAAAGGGGGAAAAGGTCACTATTTCTGGGGAGATCGATGGATTGAATTATGAATGTCGATCGATCGAGACCTGTCGATCGATCGATCAAGCAGGTGCAGGTCTCAGGTTTCTTCTCTTTTAGCCCCATTTTTGTTCTAATTCCCATTACAAGATATTAAATCCTAAAGTAAACATATTGGGTAATCATACAACCTAAATACATGATTCTTAATGTTCCAAACTTCTTAAAACATCATCAATTAAACTTTTCTTGGATCAAATCATGTTATTATCATGAAAACCCCTATTTTTCTATTTTCTTCAAGAATCATCATACATCTCATCATGAATCCGTATTTAACTAAGCATGGCTTATGATTTCGTTAATAGATTTCTTCCAGCATCAAACTACATGTAAATCCTACCCAGAATTAAGGTTTTATCTCTAAGTTTCATGTGTTTCAATATTTCTTTTCATGGCTATCATCAAATTTTATACTATCATGGATAAATTATTTACTGAATCTTAATGGATTAAATCACTTGCCTGGAAATTTGATGTTCTGATCCTTTGATGATGATAAGGGTTGGTTCTCCTTCTCTCTCCGGTCACAAATCCGGTGATAGTGGTGGTGTGTGGTGGTTATGGCCTTGAAAACTCCCTTGGAACTTCTCCTCTCTTCTCACGTTGCCCACTACTTGATTTTGACTGATAATGACCCTAATGTCCCTAATATTGGATGATAAATAAAGCCTAAATTTCGTGGGTCAATATTCCCTAAAAATAAAAAAGATTAAAATACCCTCCTGGGTTGCCGGTTTGGCCTAAAAATATCCCGGGACCCAAAATAAACCCCGGCTAGTGTTTTTTTACTATCTCGACCCTTCTGAACACGCTGGAGCACTCGAAATGACTATACGGATGATACAAGTATAATTTACTTTTAAATCCATTTAAATTAATTCCTGACGCGACTGACACGCGCGTCACAACTTAATTTCTGCATTGTCGTATATTAGACTCGCGACAATTTTAATAAATTCACTAATCATATATTACCATATTCACTCAGTAATATTCAACCTAATTATCATAATCAAATACCAACTCTCATCTCGCTTGTAATTAAATCTGAACTAATTTCTAAATAATTATCCCTTTTAATTTGACTAATCTCATTAAATAAAATCAATAAAATTACTGGGTATTACATTAATCCACATGGACCTTATGGGTCCCTCTAGAACTGTCAGCTTCCTTGGTAATTGTTACATACTTGTTATTGTTGATGATTACACACGATATACATGGGTAGGCTTTATTAAAAAGAAATTCGATAGCTTTGATGAGTTCTTAAAAATACTTTTAAAAATAGAGAACGAGAAGGATACCCAAGTATATTGCATCAGAAGTGAGAGAGGTGGAGAATTTAAAGATTCTGGTGTTGTAGAATATTGTATAGGCAATGGCTATAAACATGAATTTAGTGTGTCTAAGACAGATCAGTAGATCGGTATTGCTGAAAGGAAAAATAGAACTTTACAAGAGATGGCCAAAGCTATGCTACATGCGAAAAATCTACCTAAGTATTTTTGGGTCGAAGCTGTTCAAATGGCGTGTCATATCATTAATTGTGTATACCTTAGGAAGAATTCCAAACCTGTTGATGATATTCGATTTGAGTATATTCGCAATGCCAATGGTATGATAGTTCTTACTTAATTCAACACATCATTCATATCCTCGGTAGTTGCATGCTAATAATTGGTTTTTGAGGATTTAGGGCATGAACATTCTCAAATGACAAACTATGCCTCCTAATATCTTCCCTTGTTTATATTATTTCTTATGTTGACATATTATATCATATTCTCCTGATTTATATTCTTTACCCATTGCATATTTGAGAAAAATTGGGGGAGAGTAACTTGAGTACCTGTGCTACGATGTTTATATTTTCTTGAACTAACTCAACTAATATGCCATTGAGTGTTTATCTTTTTCAGGCATTTTTCAGACCCGTTTGTATAGCTAGTCCTATTTATTAGGGTATTGGAATGTATTTGTAGTTGAGAAATGTATTTCTTCTCTTATTTTCGGTTCTAGGGTGGGAATGGGTAGTTAGATATTTTTGTATAGGAAATCTAGGATTTTTCATTTTTTTCACACGAGTACAGGATATTCAAGGGAATTTTGTCTCTAATATCCAAAGGGGGAGATTGAGAATACACTATATGGTTGACTTACTTGAATCTGTGCCATATAGGAGTTCCAACTAGTTTGGATATTGAGAAAAAATAGGATTATATTTTTTATGAGTTACTCAATCTCAAAAAGGTATCCAACCTTCATAAAAGGAATCCCAGTTCAAGAAAGAAAATGCTTTAATGTTCTACAAAAAGGTAAGTACAACTCTTGAACCACATTAGGACACACACTCTGGATATATGTGTTATTATGTGTGCAAAAATTTATTTGGTGGTTTAGCTTCGTAATACATTTTTTTTTTAAGATTCATTTAAAAGATTTTTTTAATCATTTGAAATAATATTTTCGATTAATTAAAATTGAGGTTTTAAAATGTTTTAGGATAAAATTATAACTTCGTTTTGTGGAGAAATCTTTGGGGTTGCAATTTATTTTTTTCAAAACTCGCGCCTGCTATCCTATTCTAGACAAACACTCTTTGCATTTTTATCTCAGCATTTTGTGCCTCTTTCAATCAGAGTTGTGCGAAAAAAATTGTGTCCCTTCCTCCGGAGCTTATCTACGGACCATATCAGTTTAGCCTTGATCCGTGACAACATTACTTTTTATATGTCGTTGTTGAAAGCCAAGTTAGTCAAAACCTCAGATACCTACAAAATATAACAATCTAAAGTGTAGAGGTAAGTAAGGGTATCAATCCACTTCCTAGGGAGTGAGCTAAAGACAAATTCAATTTTAATTCACTTTTTATTTTCTTTTTGTGCTTTTTCACTTTTCTAATTTTTTTAGCTTTTTCAATATAAAAATAATAGGGTGAGATGAGGTGAAATAACCCTAAACTAACTAAATGTGATATGATAAAAACTAACTAGAAAATGACTAAAATGGAAAATAAAGTCTAACACTAAAATAAGAGATAAAGTGAGGTAATAATTGTGAGAACAATCAAGGAATGGGGAAATACCACAGATTTTAGTTATTTTAATTAATTAATTGAATTAATTGAATTCTCCCAAATTAATATCAAAATTACAAACCAACTCTCGTTGCAAGTGTAATTATAATAGTAATCTTTTAGAAAATTAAGTTTAACACCCCACAACTCTAAAAAAAATAGATCTAAACTCCTTTTAATTAATCACCCACTAGGATCAATCGATTAAAATTTATGTAAATCTTAGAAAATAAATTTAGAGTTGAAATTCAAGTTATAATACCCCCACTTAAGAAACAATTATCTCTAGTTCGAATCTAAAATGAGTATTATAACTAGAATTTTGATTTTCTCTCGAAAATCATTTACCCTCTCTCGTGGCGTAAATTTAAGGGTGAGGGATCAAAATTAACATTCAAAGAGACTTTTCAAGTAATCAAACTAATACAAAAAAAATAACATCAAATAAGGGTTTTACCCCACCCCTTGAAAGGGGATTTAGCCTAACATGATATGAAATATGACAACTTAATAATCAAAGGCATAAAATAAATGAGCTGAGAAAAGAACAATCAAACCACAATCTCTTGATGCTTAATTGATCTTCAATCCATGAGTTGAAATTCATAATCCATCAACTTGAGTGATTCAAACAATATTACATAAAAATTTCACTCAAATTAATCCTCACACATTTATCACTCAATAATCTCAAAAAAGAAAAATAAAAACTATTTACAAAATGAAATTTATCCTAATTTATTTCTAAACTAAAATTTATCTCTCTACAATTCTCTCTACCAAGCTTAATTTTTTTACTTTGAATGGGCATGATCTTCTTATATAGTAGGCACATAAAGCAAAGGGGTATATTGGGTATATGGCTAGGAGGTGCATGTGGATATGGTGTGAGGTCATGTGAATGAGGGGTGAGGGAATAAAAAATCTGATATGGTTAATGGGGATGTTTTGGGTAAAAGGTGTTAGTTGGGGGTATTTTTGGTAAAAGGGATTAAATGGGTTTTATTTGGCACATGGGTTTTAGTTTGTTTTGTGCAGGTGGACAAAATCGTGTAAGCTTTGGGTCATAAATGGGAAATGGGTTTTGGCTTTGAAAAAGGAATTGGGTTGGATGGTTTGAACATGGGTTATGGATTGAAATGGTGGGTTGGATCGGGTGATGTGGCAGTTTCCATGGCCGGAGGTGCAGGGTTTGACAACCCGCCGGAGGCAGCGCTGCTTGGTTCTTCGCCGACGTCGGTGGGTGTGTCTGGTCAGCGGGGCTGCGATCGGCGGGTGTTGGGTAGGAGGGAGGTCGTCACCGCCGGATGTGGCAGTTGGGTTGTGGTAAAAGGGCGCTGGCCGGGTTTGGTTTTCAGGTGGCGTTACCGGCGATTAAGGGAGTGCAGGTGGCTGGACGGCGGGTTCAGCAGGTCGCCGATTGAGACGCAGTATGGGTAGTCGGCGAGAGGTGTCGCGGCGGCAGCGAGGGTTTAGGCCACCGGAGGGCGTTTGCTGCGTGGATCTGGGGATGCGAAAAGGGGCGGTAGTGACTGTTGTCGTCGGCGAGGATATGGATGGTGAATGGTGTTGGGTTGTGGATGTTATGGGGTTTTGTTAATGGGGGAAGAGAGGGAAATAGATGTTTGGTTATGGAGGAGAGATGAGAGAGGGAAAAAGATGGGTGAGTTGAAGAAGATGATGGTGGGAAGGATTGGGTGTATTGAGGGAGTATGGGAAGGGGGTGTGGCTTAGGATTGGTTTGTGTGTATGTGTTGTGTATAAAAGTAGGGTGTGTGTGAGTGGGTTTAGGATAAGTGTATGTGTGTTTAATTTGGACCCTTAAAATAGTAAACACTCAACTAAAAAAATGAAAAATAAAAATAAAATCTAACTAAAAATAACACAAACTAAAAACAAAAAGTATTAAAACTAAAAAAAAATCCTAAGCTGTAAAAAAATAAAATAATAAAACAAAAGAAATAAAAAATAGAAAATAGAAAATCAAATAAAAAATGAAAACAAAAATCCAAAAATATAAAATCTAATAAACTAAAAATAAAATCCTAGAACTAATCCTAATAAAATAAGACTAAACTAAAAGCTAATCAAAATCAAAATAAAATAAAATTATATTAATAAAAATAAAATAGAAAAATAGAAAACAAAACCTAGAAAATACTAAGTAAATAAAAAGTAAACACTAAAAATAAAAATGACTCAAACTAAAAATCTAAAAAATATTAAAAAGGGAAAAATTAGACACACACGGGGTTTGGGGTAGGTTTAGGCTAGGTCTAGGGTAGGTTAGAGTTACGGGATAAGGTAATTATCTCCATTTTAACTGTAAATTGCTTGGAAATATATCTTTTGACACCGCAACTGCAATTAAGCCTGCATATTGAAGAATTAAGCGAATAAGACCCATATTATCGAGAATTAGCAACTAAAGTACGTCTATTCGGGGTATAAAATGTGCAGTTTTGGGTGCGTATCACACCATCCCCAAACAGAGCGTTGCTAGTGCTCGAGCAATAAGATAGAGAGAAAGAGAAAGATAAGTGACCAAAAGTGTACCACTTTCGCGGGCACTTGTAATTGCACTTAGCATGTGCAACAAGCCTTTAAACCTATAGGTTGCCCTACAGGACGAGTTGTGTCTCGTGAGGGTTTGCATGTAATATACCCACAAAATTCTTATTTGCAAAAATGATTTATTGACAGGCAGTCAATTTCTTATTAGACGTAGAATAATCGCACAATCCATCATAAGATAAATATTTTCAGAAATACAAGCTAGAAGTGCATAAAAAGTTTAGTTAAGTAAATACTCAAGGCACATCCTTCCTAAAACTCAACGTGTGTAGTGTGAATCAGTCAAAATGGGTCGAGTATCACAAGAGTAATTCCTAGATTGCCTCGTCGGAATCAACGCTTCAACTTCAAAATCTCACTGGATATATCTCTCTCAAACGAACTCTCGAGATTAGGGTCAGTGTATCGCTCTTGTGTGTGAGGATGTGAGTAAATGTATGCAAGTTCAAACGTCTCACACACACATAAGAAAGAATGAACAATTAAAAAGAAAAATGATCTCATGAAAGAAATGCTAATAACTATAGTGAGAACGTCGAGTTATTCACCACGTTGACTTTCATTTTCCCGAACACCTAGGGGAAAATATGGATGTTTTATGGGTGAGGGGGAAATGAAATGGGAACGATATGATATGAAGGATAAGATGGGATGGTGATAGTGATATGAAGGATGATGAGTGATGGATATGCGATGGGTAAAGGATGGATGCGAAAGAAGAGTGTATACACTTTAGGCACAAATGTCATTATTACTAACTACAAATTACAACTCTCTTTCTTTTCTTTTCTCTTTTTTCTTTTCTTCTCTTTTTTTTTCCATTTTTTTTCTTTTTCTCTATTTTTTCTTCTATTTTTTTTTATTTTTATATTTTTTTTTGTTTTTCTCTCTCTTAACCAACAATGAAGACATTTAAGATTTAGAATCAACACTCTTTTATTTTGAAAATGAAGTATGATATGAAGATGATAAGTGATGGTGAGGGGGATATATATGAAATATGGGAAAGCATGGGAATGTAATGAGTGAAGTGTATGGGTAAAAAATGGATGTGAAATGGAAAAGTGGTATGTGTATGGATGAACATTTGGTGATCAGGACAAATATCAAGACACGCGTTTCTTATAACTCGAAAAAGATATCATTCTCAGTGATTAAGCCAAAAATTGAAGAATAATGAGATCATACAACAATTAAGTGCGTACCCAAAGGAAGTTGAATCAACTTGTGACTCGGAGATTGCGTAAGACACTCTGAAAGGGTGAAAGGCACGAATCTCACGGGATAAAGTCTCTACTAGTGATCCTTAAGGTTCTCTTTAGAAATGTAGTACTCCTCAACTCTAAACTGTATTGACGTGATAAGTGCATAAATTTTGTTGAGTCTAGAAATTCATGGTGCAAAATGCCTTGTTACATATTACATAAGCTATTTAGAAAAATAATATTCTCTAGCTTGATTCCTAGATTTTGAAAGATGGATGATTGAAAATTCACATCAATGAGTGAGATGAAAGAAACTGCACGAAATTTTAAAAATCAGGTTTAAAAATGAAAGTTTTTCAAAAGAGGTACGATTTTGATACAATTCCCCACCCCCAAACAAAAAGGGACATCGTCCTCGATGTTAAGTAAAATGATTTTTAAAATTGAGAGCATAAGGTAGGAAAGAGATTACCAGAATCAACCGCTAGTGAAGTGGAAAGATGTAGCCAAGAATAAACCTGAAGAAAAATTGAGATAAAAAAGTGTACAAGTCTATAAGCATGATAAAGTATTGGGTGATGTGAAAACACCACCCCCAAACAGGATCAGACTAGTACAAGAAACACGGGCTGCCTCCCGGTAGCGCTAAATTTAATGTCTTCAGCCAAACCGAACAATTCTCACTCTAAAGATAAGATCTATGAAAGCGCAGGGTAGCAGAAAAATTGGGTGATGAGAATCACCCCCAAACAAGACTAGAGCGTCAGTCTTGTTGGATAGAGGCTAAAGTGGTCAATGCACTTGTATGGAAAAGTGCATCACGCGATGCAAAGCATCGGTGGACCATGGGCGGGTGGGTATTAGGGTATAGGTGAAAAAGGCATGGGTGATTAAGCATCGATCACATGCCTTATTGAGCCGGAAGGTGAGGGCGACTAGGGCCCTATAAGAATGGTGTTCAAGTTGGATGGGAAGGAAAAAGGGTTCGGCAATAGTGATGGAGTGGGGATCATATAAATCACACGATCATTCTATAAATGGACGATGATAATGGTCGCGCCGTGACACGCCAGGGAGTTGTTGATGGGGAAAATCAACACCACAAGAGAGTGGAAGGCATAGAGGAACAAGCTCGATGTCACGGAAGTGGAGAGTAGCACCGTAAATACTCTCGTGGGTGGGGAATGGTTTCAGGTGAGGATCTAAAACTTTAGATGGAAACTTGAAATGTGCAAAATCAAGATCCAAACCAGGTGGTGGGGTAGAAGGGACAATGGGTGGGTTGGGTGGGATAAATGGTGTATCGGGTGGGATAAACGGTGGAGGAAGATGATCCAACTCAAGCGTGGGAGACACACACTCATTGGGAGGAGTAAAGGAATACTCACAAGGGAGTGTGGTTTCTAAAGATGGAGTGATCAACTTCTCCATAAGAGTAGCATTGGCAATTGTGGTGGGTGGGTAAGACGAGGCACCAAGATCAGAGATAGAGGAATCACAAGAAATAATGGGCTCAAGATGAGCCAAGAATGGTATAACATCATCCATATCCGGATAGGTAGAAACTATCATGGATTCTATCTCGAGAAAATGGTGAGCACTCGTAGCCGGAGCTAACCTAAGATGAAGTGGTTCCTCGGGAACACACACGATGGGCTCAATGGGTATAGACTCGGGCATTATTTTGGATATTACGGGAGTGGGAAGGTGAATGGAAATAATGGGTTCATTTGTATATGGTGGGATTGGATCAGGCTCACTATCAAAAGATAAGTCAACACAATTGTCGACTTGGGACCCGGACCATGGAATGGTCTCAACTTCGAGATTCTCGGGGTGGTAGGGTTGGTCACACTCAAAATTCATGTCATAAGATGACTCATCAATGTCACACTCGGTTGCAACGATGGGTGGATCAATAGGAATGTCTGACTCTCTTGCACACTCCAATTCATTTAATCGTTGTTCAAGCCTTTGGAGAGCTTGAGTTTGAATTTGAGTGGCTTGCTCTTGCTCGAGTATGAACTTTTGCAAGAGGGTTTCGAGAGCGGAGGTGGATGATGGTGGTGGTGGAGTGACGGGTGGTGGAGGTGATTGAGGTGGACACAACGTGCTATGGTCAGGACTATACGGAGAATACGCAAATGAAGTGTGTGGGGTGGGGCCAAGTTCATCATACACGAAAGGATCGCCTTCGTGATGGACAAATGGTTGATACTCATGGGGTGCGTAGTGAGGGAACTGATCGTGAATAGGTGCACTAGGTTGCCATGACGACTGTTGGAACGTGTGAGGATCCACAACATCGAGTTGGGATTCGTATTGCGTGGAAGGGTGATCAAGCCTCCACGAATAACTCGGGTACTCACACAACTCGGGATCGGGTGCATCGAGATAGTGGGCCGAGGTGGGTTCCGGGACAGTGTCATATGGATACACATGGTCCGTGGTGGGTTTGTATGGATATGACAAGTACGGACACTCATGGGACATGTGATCAGCATAATAATAGTGGGTGCACAACAAAGGATACGACACGCCGACACTAAACACTGAGGGCGATGGATTAGGAGGTACGTTCAAGGACGGGTCAAGAGTGTCAAGGGTACTCGTGAGAGAGCCAAAACCATAAAAAATCTCATAAAGAGACGGCTCAGGATCACTCTCACACGTGTCGCGTGTCAATGGAAAATGACCACAGTAGTCCCGTAAAGGACGTTCTTCGGCCATGAGGGGAAAAATATTATTTTGGAATTTTTAATTTTTTTTTCAAAAGGAAAGAAAATATTTTTTAATTTTTCTAAAAAGGAGAGAAAGAAAATATTTTTGGATTTTTCTAAAAAGGAAAGAAAGAAAATATTTTTTGATTTTTCTAAAAAGGAAAGAAAGAAAATATTTTTTTGATTTTTTGTTATAAAAATGAAAGAAAATATTTTTGGATTTTTTTGAAGAAAAGGTGGGGAAAAGTGTGGCCTTTAAGAATTTGGATGAACCAACTAAAACCGACCACCGAAAAATGAATTGGACACACACACAAGTCAAGAAAATTTCCTAACTAGCACATAGCCAATTTTTATCTTTAGATTTAGTGAAAGGGTAGTCAAATTTTAATTAAGTCCGCGGGTGATAAACAAATCACGGAAATCTTTATGATCGCCTTTGCAAAATTTTCTCCTAGTGGGCTACCCAGTTAATTGGTTTTAAATTTAATGATGGCTAGAGTAGCACACAATGGTAAGAGAGTGAGTCGGGTGATGAAATCCCTTCTCGTGAGTGACCGGGTGTAGGTCTTAGCAATTTAATTCATCATTCCATTCAAAATTAAATGCAAGAATTAAACCACACAAGAGCACGGAGGAGCACACAAGATATGAACTCCCTAACAAGAGGGCGCGAGGGTATAAGAGATGTATCTCCCACGGTTTTTAGGCCGTGGGGTGCCGAAAATGTTGAGTCGATCGGGGGGAGAATACGCCAATCTCAGTCGTCCCCGGGAGTCCTACTAACCTAAGGTAGAGAGGCTTCTTTTCCTCGCCTTGGACGCCCTCTCTATACCTTGTCCGGTTTTCCTATCACGCTTGCTTCGATTATTACAATTTTAAAATGCAAAATAAAATAAAGGTGTCTCTATGCACCGCAATACAGGCCAAGGATAAAAATCCTAATACAAGCCTTCTAATAAAATGCAAAAATGGTACAAAAAATAATAAAGTACAAAAAATAAATGAACTACAAAATGAAATCCGCATCAAGTGCTTCACGATCCCAAGAATGGCAACGGCGCCATTTGATAACTTGACTTTTGCGTATGTCGTTGTTGAAAGACAAGTTAGTCAAAACCTCAAATACCTACAAAATATAACAATCTAAAGTGTAGAGGTAAGTAAGGGTATCAATCCACTTCCTAGGGAGTAAGCTAGACAAAAATTCAATTGTAATTCACTTTTTATTTTCTTTTTGTGCTTTTTCACTTTTCTAATTTTTTTAGCTTTTTCAATATTAAAACAATAGGGTGAGGTGCGGTGAAATAACAATAAACTAACTAAATGTGATATGATAAAAACTAACTAGAAAATGACTAAAATGGAAAATGAAGTCTAACAATAAAATAAGAGATAAAGTGAGGTAAATAATTGTGGGAACAATCAAGGAATGGGGAAATACCAAATGACTAAAATGGAAAATAAAGTCTAACAATAAAATAAGAGATAAAGTGAGGTAAATAATTGTGAGAACAATCAAGGAATGGGGAAATACCACAAATTTTAGATATTAATTAATTGAATTTTCCCAAATTAATATCAAAATTACAAACCAACTCTCGTTGCAAGTGTAATTATAATAGTAATCTTTTAGAAAATTAAGTTTAACACCCCACAACTCTAGAAAAATAGATCTACACTCCTTTTAATTAATCACCTGCTAGTATCGATCGATTAAAATTTATATAAATCTTAGAAAATAAATTTAGAGTTGAAATTCAAGTTATAATACCCCACTTAAAAAACCCCTATCTATAGTTCAAATCTAAAATGGGTATTATAACTAGAATTTTGATTTTCTCTCGAAAATCATTTACCCTCTCTCGAGGCATAAATTTAAGGGTGAGGGATCAAAATTAACATTCAAAGGGGCTTTTCAAGTAATCAAACTAATACAAATAAAATAACATCAAATAAGGGTTTTATCCCACCACTTGAAAGGGGATTTAGCCTAACGTGATATGAAAAATGACAAATTAATAATAAAGGCATAAAATAAATGAGATGAGAAAAGAACAATCAAACCCCAATCTCTTGATGCTTAATTGATCTTCAATCCATGAGTTGAAATTCATAATCCATCAACTTGAGTGATCCAAACAATATTGCATAAAAATTTCACTCAAATTCATCCTCACACATTTATCACTCAATAATCTCAAAAAAGAAAAAGAAAAACTATTTACAAAATGAAATTTTTCCTAGTTTATTTCTAAACTAAAACTTCTCTCTCTACAATTCACTTTACCAAGATTAATTTTTTTTCCTTTGAATGAGCATGGTCTTCTTATATAGTAGGCACATGGAGCAAAGGGATATATTGGGTATATGGCTAGGGGGTGCATGTGGATATGGTGTGAGGTCATGTGAATGAGGGGTGAGGGAATAAAAAATCTGATATGGTTAATGGGGGTGTTTTGGGTAAAAGGTGTTAGTTGGGGGTATTTTTGGTAAAAGGGGTTAAATGGATTTTATTTGGCACATGGATTTTAGTTTGTTTTGTGCCGGTGGAAAAAATCGTGTAAGCTTTGGGTCATAAATGGGAAATGGGTTTTGGCTTTGAAAAAGGAATTGGGTTGGATGGTTTGAACATGGGTTATGGATTGAAATGGTCGGTTGGATAGGGTGACATGGCAGCTTCCATGGCCGGAGGTGCAGGGCGGGTGTGTCTGTTCGGCGGGGCTGCGATCGGCGGGTGTTGGGTAGGAGGGAGGTCGTCGCCGCCGGATGTGGCATTTGGGTTGTGGCAAAAGGGCGCTAGCCGGGTTTGGTTTTCAGGTGGCATTACCGGCGATTAAGGGAGTGCAGGTGGCTGGACGGCGGGTTCAGCAGGTCGCCGATTAAGACGCAGTAGGGGTAGCCGGCGAGAGGTGTCGCGGAGGCAACGAGGGTTTAGGCCACCGGAGGGCGTTTGCTGCGTGGATCTGGGGATGCGAAAAGGGGCGGTAGTAACTGTTGTCGCCGGCGAGGATATGGATGGTGAATGGTGTTGGGTTGTGGATGTTATGGGGTTTTGTTAATGGGGGAAGAGAGGGAAATAGATGTTTGGTTATGGAGGAGAGAGGAGAGAGAGGGAAAAAGATGGGTGAGTTGGAGAAGATGATGGTGGGAAGGATTGGGTGTATTGAGGGAGTATGGGAAGGGGGTGTGGCTTAGGATTGGTTTGTGTGTATGTGTTGTGTATAAAAGTAGGGTGTGTGTGAGTGGGTTTAGGATAAGTGTAGGTGTGTTTAATTTGGACCCTTAAAATAGTAAACACTCAACTAAAATAAAACGACAAATAAAAATAAAATCTAACGGAAAATAACACAAACTAAAAACAAAAAGTATTAAAACTAAAAAAAATCCTAAGCTATAAAAAACTAAAATAATAAAACAAAAGAAATAAAAAATAGAAAATAGAAAATCTAATAAAAAATGAAAATAAAAATCCTAAAATATAAAATCCAATAAACTAAAAATAAAATCCTAGAACTAATCCTAATAAAATAAGACTAAACTAAAAGCTAATAAAAATCAAAATAAAATAAAAAACAAAACCTAGAAAATACTAAATAAATCAAAAGTAAACACTAAAAATAAAAATGACTCAAACTAAAAATCTAAAAAATATTAAAAAGGGAAAAATTAGACACACACGGGGTTCGGGGTAGGTTTAGGCTAGGTCTAAGGTAGGTTAGGGTTACGGGATAAGGTAATTAACTCCATTTTAACTGCAAATTGCTTGGAAATATAGCTTTTGACACCGCAATTTCAATTAAGCCTGCATATTGAACAATTAAGCGCATAAGACCCATATTGTCGAGAATTAGCAACTAAAGTACGTCTATTCGGGGTATAAAATGTACAGTTTTGGGTGCTTATCAATCCGTGTTTCCTTACATCAACTAATCAGCACCTGTTATTTACACTGCCCTTATTTCTAGTTGGACGCATGTTCCTTCCTTAAGCACTGCATTTGTGTTCCTTTCCTAAACTGAGATGCAATCGTGACCTTGGGATTTATCAACAATTCGAAATTGTTCTACCTCAATTCGTGTGCTCCATATCAGCCAACCACAGATCGTCATTTCCTATTATGATTTAACACCTTTAGATGAAGATTATGTAACTTAGGGTTCTTTTATTCATTTGGTCAGGAGAGCAGGTCGGCGCCTAAATGAAATCAGAGAGAGAAGAGAGTTCGTCTCCAAGAGAGAAAACAGAGAGAAGAGAAAATGACGTTGTAAGCCCGTCGGTGCTGAAACTAAACCGAGAGAGAGAGCTCATTAGCGATAATAAAATATGATAGAGAAAAGAGAGAATATCTATTTGAGAGAAAATAGTGAGAAGAGAGAGGAGAAAATCGAAACCTTCCAAACCACACATACGATTATTTTTCTTAAACCAATTTCAAACCAAATACACCCAATTTTTAATTGTTTATACAAACAGTAAACCTATATTTGAGAGTTAAAAAAATACCTTAGGGTTTTTGTGAGTTGGGTTATTGCTGATTGAAGTTATTTGAAGACCTCGTCAAATAATGCATCTCTCTTAGGACCATTTAGTACACTGAATATTTTCTAGGTTCTTTATTTCTGTTTTTTCTTGGATCATTATTTTGTTGTTGTTAGATCCAAGATTGTGGCTTCAAATAAATTTTGAAACATAATACTTCTTGTTGTGTATATATTCAGATCTGAAAATACATTTTTGCTTTCAAAATATAATTTCACAAATTGGTGAAATAAGTTTGAACATAATAAATAAATTTTTGAAACAAACTTTGATATAATTTTTTTGTCAAATATGAAATTTATTGATGTCTATCATTCAAAGCATATTTGAAATGATTTGCATATCATATAGAATGATTTGTAATTCGTAGGAATTTGTTGTATAATTGATTGAGAGATGTGAGATGCATTTCTGCATTTAGATTAATTCACAAACACTTTCAATCTCACACGAACACTAAGATATTGTGGTTGTTGGAGAGATATAATGTTTGTTGAGATACTATAATCAAGTGGACAAGGAAAAAGCAAGGAAGATGCGGGAGGAAGATCATATCAAGTCAGAAGCTTTTGAGAGTGGAGTAACTCGTGTAGGTAATTTTCTGAACTTAGATTTAGGATCTTGTATTGCATGTTTAGTGGATTTTTATTTTGCTCCGTAGAGGGGGTCATGGATGTTTTCCTTATTTTAGGGTTTTACCACGTTAAAAATCGCGTGACAAATTTTCTTCAATGTTCTTAATTGCTTTTGTGAACAATATCTCATTCAAGACTTAATTGTAGGTTTTTGTTTTAAAAACCTAAGGTAATCAAACTAACAAACCTAAAGGACAATATTCAGAAAATATTTAGCACATCTTGTGTTGTATTTTGAAAAGATTTTTGTTCAAAGAGTTTGTTTTCGGAGTTTACTCAACCTATAACATTTTGTTATTAACTTAGTAAGCAGTTTTTCAACTTTATTATTGAGAAAAACATTTATTTAATTGATTTAAGGACATAATATTCTTTTATCAAATTTGAATTTAAGAAGAATAAACATTTAACATGCATAATAAAACAGAATTTTGAATTTGTCCATGAAAAAACCATTTAATACCACAATTAATCTATCGAAATTAAGTTCGTTGAGTAAAACAATATAATAGTCCAAATCCCATAATAGAGTTCCAAAATGTTAATTAAAGTTCTACAAATATAAATCTTTAACATATTTTGGAACAATAAATAGAGCATCTAACGTCGGTTTGCACCCTCGTCATTATCATCGAGATCCTTTCCAGTTTCATTAACTAAAGTACCTAGGGTGGGGGGAAAGTAAGGGGTGAGCGAATGCCCAGTAGGGTGGGAAATACTAGGCAATAATTTGGTAAACAAAATACTATACATATACAATGTCTTTCGATATTTTGTAAAATAATTATCATTTCATTAAATGTTAACACAACTACATGCAATGCACCTGGGCTATGTGCCAACTCACACATCGCCATTTTCATATCTCATGCTAGAGACTTAACTTATTAATCTAACTATTTTTTCATCATAATATTAATAAGTTCCATTTATTAAAATTCATTAACCATTCATTTTCCCAATCTTTCGTGAATATTACTTTTATTACTTTGAGATTTGTCAACATCCACGATTTCATGGCCTTTCACTCTCAGTATCAAGAACACATATGCTACATCGGCTAGGTTATTTGGATCTTTCAGCACTAGGGATGTCATGCCCTCCTTAATTATTCTTTCTGGCAACATTCGAATATCATTATCTTTTCGTATATTCACATTCTTCCAATTATTCACATTCTTACAATTATTCTCATTATTCCAAGTACTCTCATTAATCTTTCGGTGTTACTACTTTACTTCATTGTTTGCCTTACTTTTAAAATAGCTGAGGAGGCTAACTAATAATAACACTGTACTTTAAACACGTATATCCAATCATCATTTACTTTATTTATTCATTAATTCATTAACATATTTTTAGTACCTTTAAAATGGTTTTACTAGCATTTTAAAGTAAAGAAACATTATCTTCCACTAGTTTGTCACATAATTACAAAAACTATCATTATACCATTTTTACACCAAAATGCATCCTTTAAATGGATTTTCAAGAGAAAAAACTATCTTTATAATACCTTTCTATTTGTTTTATAATATTTTACCCATTCTAACGTTTATTAAGTCATTAAAATCACCATTTTAAGATAGACTTTATTATACAAAAGTCAAATGGATTTTCTACATCATTCTTACACCAATCTTCATCGTTTTAACGGATTTTCAAGTGGGAGTCATGACATTATGTTTACTAATTGTTTTTCTACATTATTTTACTCATTTAATCATAAACTTAATCATTAAATTATCATTTTAATGTAGATTTCAAATATAAGGTTTTAAGTGGGTTTTCTACACCATTTTAAGTCATTATCTTTACTTTTTAACAACATCAAAGTAGGGGCTGAAATTTATCATTCTTTTAAAACATGTTGAAATCTCTCTATTTCATTCCAAAACATATCATTTATCATGTCTAAAAATTATTCAAGTATATTCATATGAAATGATGATTTCTACCTCAGAAATCCATGTATATGCATCCTACACATTCATATTCAAGTAATATATGATTATAATATTTTTTTTAAAATTTTCATGTTTTAATCATTCACTTATACAAGCATGATATTACAAAATTTTATCAACAGAGCTAATTCATTTTAACACAAACAAATATGGGTTTGCATAATAGAAAATACAAGAACTAGCAATTTTTAACAAGAAATCATCTTTCATCAACATGGGTGTTTTAAACTTTTAAAAATATGAATCTAGGAAGAGAAAACCCCTACTTGATTTAGGAGGAGGAGATAATTTTGGAGAAAAAAACTTCAAGTCCTCCTAGATTGCTCCTAAACTGCACTCATATGCTCCTTAAATCAAGCTTTCACGCCACACCAAGTTTTCTCACCCCTTGTATGATGTTTTAATGGAGTTTTGAGCTTCTTTAATGGAGTTTGAGGAGAGAGAATATGGGTATAAGGGTGATCTATGAATTTTAGAAGTGTTTTTACTCTTTAGGACATAAGAGACAGGAAGAGGATGGAGAATTTTATGTTTATTTGGTTTATTAGGTTCGTGAATCCCCCACCCTTATATATAGCAATTTTCAAGCTTTCCTTTTCAATTTTTTGACTCATTTAAGTCTCCTAGGCTTGAAAACACAAGTGAAATAAGTTTTACCCAAGTTTGGAAAATACAAAACCCAACCACCCATTAAAAGAGCCAACCACAGCACCTAAAATAATTTTTACTATAATTTTGACATAAAATTCGCTTAAAATTTGGTCTAAATGATTTTTTTAAGACGTCGAAGAAGGGAAAGTTTTTCAAAATTAAATTTTACATTTTTTGTAAAGTTTCAGATGATTCTGAGCACTTTCAGTTTTTGACAAAAATAATTTTTTTTCTTCTTTTTTTTGTTGACCCTATGGTAATTTTATATGTATTTTTATGAGTTTAAATATATGGTCAAAATTATTTTTCTGACTTATTAATTATCTTAAACAATTCGCACAAAGTTATGTTTTCACCGTGTCGCATACTGTCGAAAAGTATTGTATTGGACTGGTTGTGTCCATGCATCATTCGTTTCTTGTCCGAATTGCATAAAACTTTACCAAAGTGCTTAAATAAATCATATAAACATAAATAAATTCCCATATGAGGCATGAAACGTAGAATTTTCGTTAATGGCATGTTGACATATAAATAGGACGAAATATAAGTACATAATAAAAAAGTGTCGGTATTACATTCTCTCCTCCTTAGGAAATTTCGTCCGCGAAATAAATCCTAAGTCACTCAAACAACTGTGAATATATTTCTCCCGTATCTCGGCTTCTCACTCCCATGAAGCTCCTTCAACACCGTGTGATTCCCAAAGGACTTTAACCGAAGGGATAAGCTTGTTGCTGGTACCCTATCCTCACAGTTCAAAATAGATAAAGGTCGCATCAGAAACGTAGTATCCTCCCGCAACTCGATATTTTGTCAGTTGATCACATGACTAGGATCATACAGATACTAATTCAACCAAGAAACATGAAACATATCGTGAACATGAGTCAACTGAGGAGTCAATTCCAAACGATAAGATAATTCCCTAACCCGCTCCAAGATCTCAAAGGGACCAATATATCGAGGGGCGAGCTTGCCCTTCTCGACAAACCTCATTCTACCGATTCAGGCCCTAACTTTCAATAACACATGGTCACCAACTCAGAACTCTATAGGTATATGGATATTATCCGCATAGTTCTTTTATCTAATTTGGATCGTAACAAGTCTTTGTCTAATCAATTCAACCTTCTTAGTCATCTCCCTGATCATATCAGAACTTGTGAGATCCTTCTAGCCAAACTCTGCCCAACATATCGGAGAACGGCACAGTCTCTCATAAAGTGCCTCAAAGGGGTCCATCTTGATGCTCGACTGATAGCTTTTAGTATAAGATAATTCTATAGAGGAAAGTTCTCATCCCAACTACCTCGAAAGTCTAAAGCCCACGCTCATAGTAAGTCCTCCAAAATCTGAATAGTACGCTCAGACTGCCTATCAATCTCGGGGTGATAAGTCGTACTCAAATTCAAATTAGTACCTAATTCCTCCTGAACTATCCTATAATATCAAGAGACGAATCTAGGATCCCTATCTGAAACAGTAGTGAGTGGAACATCGTGTAGTCGCATAATATCCTGAATATAAAGTCTAGCTAATTTGGATATGCTATCTGCGACTCTAATCTATAAAAAGTGTGTTAACTTAGTGAGATGGTCTACTACAACCCAAATCGTATGGTTCCCTCTCTCAGAATGAGGCAAAGCTTCAACGAAATCCATAATGATATGCTCCCACTTCCACTTGGCAACTGGAAGTGGTTGCAACAATACAAATGGCTTCTTATGTTCGGCCTTCACCTGCTGAATCGTGTAACACCTTGCACAAATAAAGCCACATCTCACTTCATCCTTAACCACTAAAAATCTCTGTCTCCTGAATGTATACTGAATCGAGAATGGTGAAACTCTTCCAGAATCTCATCTTGAAGCTCCTCAATGGATGGGACAATCAACCTACCCTTATGTCGGACACCACCGTCCTGATCAACTGTGAGAGTATCAAATTCCTCGCCACGCTGAATGCGGTTTCAAAAAACCATGATCTCATCATCACATAACTGAGCATCTAAGACCTTTTGATGAATAAATGGTCTAACCATAATACCCCATAAATAGGCCATACCATTACTTCGCTGAACATGCAAGTCATAATGCTGAAGCTCGGCATACGTCTTTCCATGATAGCATTTCATCGCTTCTAAGGTAGGATCCGACTTCCTGCTAATGGCATCATCCACAACATTGGCCTTTCCTAGTTAGTAATCCAATGTAAAGTCATAGTCTTCCAGAAGCTTGATTTACCTCTGTTGTCGAAGGTTAAGATCTCCTTGAGTGAATATGTATCGGAGACTCTTATAATCCGTGAATACCTCAAACCGCTCTCCATATAAGTAACACCGCCAACTCTTCAAAGCAAACACCATAACGGCTAACTCAATATCGTGAGTGGTGTAGTTCCTCTCATGCGTCTTAAGTTGTCAAGATGCATAAGTGGATACTTGACCCACCTGCATAAGAACTGCACCAAGAGCAGATCTGGAGGCATCACAGTACACTGTATACCCTCTTCCATTCTCGGGAAGAAAAAAAATAGGTACTGAGGTAAGCCTAAACTTCAACTCCTAGAAGGAAGCTTCACACTCATCTGACCACACAAAATGGACATTTATTGCTTCAAACGAGTAAGGGGCGATGCAACTTGAGAGAAATCCTGAACAAATCTCCTGTAGTATCTAGCCAAGGCAAGAAAACTCTGAATCTCTGTGACTGTCTTCAATCTCTCCCGTCTGAGGACGACCTTAACCTTTGATGAATCAAGGGAAATTCCCACACCAGATAATATGTGGCCAAAAAATTTGACCTCATCTATCCATAATTCACATTTGCTAAACTTTGCATACAACCGATCTCCCTGAGTACCTGAAGTGGAGTACGCAAATGTTCCTCATGATCAACATCAGAAGCCGAATATACTACAATATCATCAACAAAGACCACCACAAATCGATCGAAATATGGTTGTTAAATCCGATTCATGAGGTCCATAAATGCAGCAAGGGCATTAGTCAAGCCGAAAGGCATGACCAAAAACTTAACATGTACGTACCCCGTTTGAAAATATATCTTAGGGATATATTCCTTCCTAACTCGCAATTGGTGATACCCAGATTAGAGATCAATCTTGGAGAACCTGCCCGCTCCCCATAACTAATCAAATAAATCATCGATCCTAGGCATAGGATATTTGTTTTTCACCGTCACCCTGTTCAATTGTCAATAACCAATGCAGAGTCTAGGAGTGTTGTCCTTCTTCTTTGAAAAAAGGAACGGTGCTGCCCAAGGGGACACACTAGGTAATATAAAACCCTTACTAGTGAGATTATCTAATTGGAGCTTTAATTCTCGTAACTCCGTCGGGGCCATACGATGAGGAGGGATGGAAATAGATGAAACGCCCTGATGAATATCAATAACGAAGTCAATCTCTCGACTCGGGGGTAATCCTGAAAGATCCTCAGGAAATACATCGAGAAAATATCGCTCAAGAGGATAATCTACAAACACACGTACAGGCTCTTCTTGTGCCACAATGCTGCTTAACCACCCAAAGAAATATTTCTGATCTCAGGTAGAAGAGAATTTGCAAGAATAATTTATGCTCTGCTCATTGCCAAAGCGATAACGAGACCCATATGGAAGAGATATTGACACATTGTGTCGATGGCACTCGATAGTGGCGTCAAAACTGAACAGCCAACCCAACCGAGGATAAATTCAAATCCATCCATATCCATTAATATAATATCGTGCTCTAGAATATAGTCTCTGGCTATGATTACACAATTCTGGCAGACTTTACTAAGGACAACACCGCCACCTATGGGCAATCCCAAAAATATGGGTGGGCTAAACTCAACTACATCTAACACCAAACAAAAAGCTAAGGAATTAGATATAAATGAATGAGAACTCCTTTGATACCACTGAAAGTTAAAGGGTTCAATCATTAAAACTCCTTTAGCATCGAATCTATAGTAGTACTTTCTACGGTCCCTCTACGATTACCCCTCTCTCATTGCGAGAGGATGTCAGCTAAATAACGCATGGCCATTTCCATGCATTGAAGCTCGTTGTTCTTAGAAGCGGCATTGTTATGCCTAGGGACCATCCTATAAGAACATGTAATTTAATATACTAGTTTATTCGAGGAAACATAAATAAGGAAGACGTGTTATCACTCTGTCACACACGTGGATCCTAATACTTTGCTACTAAGTTGTAACGCCCCGACCCAAATTTAGATTACCATTGGAATAATCCAAATCTGAATGAGGTGTTAAAGGGTAGGGGGAAAATTTTACATTATTATTTAAGAAAAACATTTATTTAATTGATTTAAGGACATAATATTCATTTGTCAAATTTCAAGTTAAGAAGAATTAACGTTTAACATGTATAATAAAACCAACTTTTGAATTTATCCATGAAAAACCCATTTAACACCACAATTAATCTATCAAAATGAAGTTCACTTAGTAAGACAACACAATAGTCCAAATCCCATAATAGAGTTCCAACATGTTAATTAAAGTACTACAAATATAAATCTTAAACATATTATGGAACGGTCAACAGAGCATCTAACGTCGAGTCACTCCCTAAGCATCCTTATCGAGATCCTTTTCAGTGTCACCAACTGAAGTACCAAGGGTGGGGGAAAGTAAGGGGGAGAGCGAATGCCCAGTAGGGTGGAAAATACTAAGCAATAATTTGATAAACAAAATACTATACATATACAATGTCTTTCAGTATTATATAAAATAATTTCCCTTTTATTAAATGTTAACCCAACTACATGAAATGCACCCGGGTTATGTGCCTAACTTACACATAAGCATTTTCATATCTTGTGCTAGAGACTTAACTTATTAATCCAACTATGTTTTCATCACAATAATAATAGGTTCTATTTATTCAAATTCATTAATCCATTCATTTTTTCAACCTTACGTGAATATTACTTTTATTACTTTGAGATTTGTCAACATCCATGATTTCACGGCCTTTCACTCTCGGTATCGAGCACACATATGCTACATTGGCCAAGTTGTTTGGGTCTTTCAGCACTAGGGATGTCATGCCCTCCTTAATCATTCTTTCCAGCAACATTCGAATATCATTATCTTTTCGTATATTCACATTCTTCCAAATATTCACATTCTTACAATTATTCTCATTATTCCAAGTACTCGCATTAATCTTTCGGTGTTACTTCTTTACTTCATTATTTGCCTTACTTTTAAAATAGCCGAGGAGGCCCACTAATAATAACACCGTACTTTGAACACGTATATCCAATCATCATTTACTTTATTTATTCATTAATGCATTAACATATTTTTAGTACCTTAAAAATGGTTTTACTAGCATTTTAAAGTAAAGAAACATTATCTTCCACCAGTTTTTCACATAATTACCATAACTACCATTATGCCATCTTTACACCAAAATGTATCCTTTAAATGGGTTTTCAAGAGAAGAAAAAATTCTTTATAATACCTTTGTATTTTTCAATAATATTTTACCCATTCTAACATATATTGAGTTATTAAAATCACCATTTTAATATAGACCTTATTATAGAAAGTTTAAATGGGTTTTCTACATCATTCTAACACCAATTTTTATAGTTTTAATGGATTTCAAGTGGGAATCATGACATTATGTTTGCTAGTTCTTTTTATACATTATTTTACTCATTTAATCATAAACTTAATCATTAAAATTACCATTATAATGTAGAGTTCAAATATAAGGTTTAAGTGGGTTTCATTGTCTTTACTTTTGAACAACATCAAAGTAAGGGCTAAATTTTTCATTCTTTCAAAACATGATGAAATCTATCTATTTCATTTCAAAACATATCATTTATCATGCCAAAAAAAATTCAAGTATATTCATTTGAAATGAGGATTTCTACCTATGAAATTCATGCATATGCATCCTACGCATTCATATTCAAGTAATATATGATTATAACATTTTTTTTACAATTTTCATGTTCTAATCATTCATTTATACAATCATGATATTAAGAAATTTTATCAACAAAACTAGTTTCTTTTAACACATAAAAAAACATGGGTTTGCATAATAGATGATAGCACATATATTGCACCTTACTGTCGCGAATACATGTTGCGGACTAGATTACACCTGTTGCATCCCTCATACTCTAGTCATTAGTTACATGCTTAGTAGTTTAACCGCAACCCTTAAGAATTAGGTTGCGGCCCCCAAATATAACAAGTCGCGACCTCTGGTCGAATAGCCATCTATCCGCGGCATCTCCATGATACAGCAACAGCAATCGAATATATATAGAGGTTCACACCTCGAGAAAGGGATTCGGGTTCATTTCTTACACTGATACATAGCTCAGAGCTAATCTCTCTCTCTCTGCCTCACTGGGGGGCTTTCACTCAAGCATCTCAGCCATAGCTCCGGCATCCCGAAATCATTGTTACCATGTATTCTCATTTATTCTCATACTTGTACGTCTCTTTAAGCTTAATTATATTGTGCTATGCAATGCATATAATGAGAATGGAGTAACACAGTGGGCATAGGCCCATTTTTATGGTTGAACCACTCTATATCTTTTCTTTTATCTCTCTTTACTTGGTCTATTTGCTTGTTATGCACTTTATACTTGATTTATTGGTACGAGAATGACAAGTGGACGATTTATCGTATCATCAATTTGGCGCCGTCTGTGGGAAACGAGGTATTTCAATCTTGTTCCTCTATGTTTTTGAGTTCTTAAACACCTTATTTTATTCATGGGGATCCTTTGGATCATCATCTCATGAGTAAATTTTGGTTATTGAGCTCTATTTTATATTTACACCCTTAAATGGGTATTTCATATATTCAGATATGCTCTTGGGTCTCCATTTTATGACCTTCGATCGATTATACATACCCCTGTGATATCGCCTCACCTAGATAATGCTGAAAGCATGATGGGCTTTAGCCCCGTAAAGGTGGGTGATTAGGGAAGAGTTATATTTACTCCTTGTATGTTGTTCTTTACCTATGATCTAGGGTTTATCATTAGAATTGTGTTGTTTATGCACCCAGAGGGTATTCTCTCATGGATAGACCCTAGTAGGTATGCTCTCAACATGTTTCGGGAGAAAAACTCAGTTTCTGGGTTTCAATTTTAGGATTGTTTCATCCACTACCTAGAAAGGGATGCGGCCTGGTAGTTCAAACTGCTCTTCTGGCCGCGGCCGATACTAGTGAAGCTGCATTACAGCATCTTCAATTCATCAGGGAATGGACTCATGTGGTCTCCAGCTCAACCTTGGTGAATATCATTCAAAGGCCAAGGTAGTACACCTATGTGCCTCACCGGTCACGGCCTCAACAGTAATATCATGCAGCAGTGAAAGTGATGCATCCCAACTTTAAATTTGTTCATCCTATATTTCTATGGTCACTCACTTCTGTTGGTTTTGTCTCAGATTATATATATTTTTAAAGACTAATAAAGCATAAAATAGAAGGAGAATCCAGTCAGACCACAAAAGTCAATGATGAGATTGTGAAATTATACAATCATCTCAACCATATGTACGACAGTCATGCTTCACTCCAAACTCAGGTAACCTATTTAACCCAAAGGTTCCTCATGCTAGAGGCTGCAGCCTCATCCAATGTGGGTGCGACACCCAGGATCATTACTGCATCAACCTTCGTTGTCACGGTCGTACTAGAAGTTCCATCCGCGAAAGCAGGATGAAAAAACCAGAAAAGGAAAGTGGAGAAGGTAGAAAGGGTCTTTGAGTCCTACACCCCATTGGCCTTCCCAGTTGAAGACATCTTTGAATTCATAAAAGAGGACAAGCTGTTGAAGTGGCCAGAGAAGCTTAAAGCTCCACCCCACAAAAGGAGCAAAGCCAAATGGTGCAAGTTTCATCAGGACCATAGCCATGACACTGAGCAGTGTTATGCCCTGAAAGATGAAATTGAAAGGCTCATAAGACAGGGAATGCTGCAGTGCTTTCTCAAGGATGCCTAAGGTATACAGCCTAGTCAGACAGGCCCCATTCCCATTTTTCATGCTTATGTTCATGTTTCATCTGTTTCTATTTTATATTGAAACTCTTCTTAAGTTGTTTTAATTTAAACTTTGCATTGTCCTTACAAAGTCATATATATATATATATATGAAATCAAGTTCCCTTGATAATGCCATATTTTGATTCTCATTTCCATTGAAGGTTATCTTATAAAAGATTTTTTGTCTTAAACAGATCCCATATGGAGACATCTTATTATATCGGGAATGATTATATTGGACGGGCATGAAATTTCTGCATGACGCCAAGATGTACAATGGCATACAATAATTGAAAATGGCAAAAGCAACTATTGAGAGCAGCTGTATAAATTGATTTGCAACATCACTCATAGAGACTATATTCCAGCATATTATGGCTATATTCTTGAAAGCATTTATCAGAAAGGGTTATTAGCTAAGGGGGCTTATAATGCCCATTTTTTGCTTCAGGATGCGTTATTACCTGCAGGGGCTTACAATGCTCATTCCTAGTTTTTGATATACGTCATTAGCTGCAGGGGTTTCTGATGCCCGTTGTTAGCTTTCGGGATGCGTCATTAGCCCAGCGAGGTTACTCCCCCGGCAAACATCATTAATTTGGTGAATTATGAGACTAAACATCATTCATTTATTGATCTCAGACCCAAAACATCATCAATTTGGTGAATTATGAGACTAAACATCATTCATTTGGTGATCTCAGCCCCAAAACATCATTAACTTGGTGGATAGAGACAAAACATCATTAACTTGGTGATCTCATCTTAGCTATGGGCGGCTTAATAACATAACCCAGTCTGGGGATGCTTGATAGTATCCCGTAAATTAGCTGTGGGTGGCCTAATAACATAACCCAGCTCGAGAAGGCTTAAAAGTATCATGTATGTCTACAAAAACCCATTCAGACGTTATGGGATAGAAAGGGGCCGCAGACTGATCAGTATGGTTGTAGCCGCTAAGTTCAATCATTCTGGAGATGCGGAAAAGAAATAAGATTAAAGCGACAAAGGGTTGCTACTGTGGTGACTTGGAGTTTATTCCCACAAATGTAGCAAAAAGGACACCGCGGACTCATCATTTGGGTTGAACTACAAGGCTTGGAAAGTGATAAAAGATTGTAGCAAAAGAAGTTAAGTTGCATCCTCGACATTACAATCCACTTGGAAAAATAGAGGAAAATAAGTACAGCCGCAGCCCCAAAAATCTATAGCACTATGGCTTAGGGGGATGACAGCCACAAGTATGGGTAAAAAAATTTGAAATCATGAGGCAAAATGTAATGAGCCGCAGCCTACTCTAAGGAACCCCTTTTAAAGGGAAGTAAGCGAAGTGGTCCAAAGACTTAATTATCCGCGGCAAGGGACTTGTTCCCCAACATCCACTACATATAAGAATACAAACACAGCCTACTGCTAAAAGGAGCAAGAGTTATCGTCATTCTACAAAATTCTATAAAGGTGTCGCGGCCTTGTTCAATAAATAGAATGGATCCATTTCTAATAAATTTGATTAAAAGAAGAGACTACAACCATCATCAAACATTCAAGATTGCAACTATATTCAATAGCTACAGCTATATATCAATAGTGCAGACAACTATGAATAGAGGCAGGCTCATGGGCTGCAGCCTATCCTCAAGGTTGCAAACTTATTTTTGTGGCATTAATATACAAGAATACAAGTGGAAAGTGTAAGGTGAAGAAAATAGGACGTAGCCTAGTTGAAGAAACCATTTAGTCTATTAGTCCTACAAGTTCATTCAATCAAGTAAACAAACATCTATGTAAGTTTTGAAGCATTGGAAGTATAAAGCATGCATATAAAGAATAGAAAATGTTGATTTCCAAAAAAGGTCACAGCCTTGATAATAATATTCATAGGAGTTTCAAAGGGAAGCAGCCCTACATATCAAAAGGTGGATCAAAGGCTATAAATTTAGCAAAAAATTCAAGTGTGCAAGTGATACAATTAAAGGCCGCAGCCTGTGGGGTCAGCAAAAGTTAAGTTAAAAAGGGACGCAGCCCCAATGTTCAAAAATCTAGAAATGAAGTTGTACTAAGAAGCTGCATCATCTTCTTCATTTCCCTCTTCTTCATTCGCAGCTGTCTCAGTCTCTTGGTCTTCTATCATGGCCTCTGCCTCATCCCTAATCCTAGCTCTCTCTTCTGTTGTATCCTTCATTTTAGCCATGCAGACATCATGCTCGGCATCCCTAATGCTCTAAGATTTAATTATGGTCGTGACATCGGGGAAGTTCTTTGCCACCCTATATCTTAGCTCTTGGTAGCCGCGGATATAAGCTCTGTTGTTGATAAGGAAGAAGTCTGGGGATCCTTTATATGTTACTACAGCATTATCAATGGCTAATTTAAGGGTTGCGGCATGATCTTCATCTTTCCTTGTAAGGGTCGCAACATGATTTTCCTCCATCTTCTTTATCATCGCGGTATGAAATTTTTCGTCATTAGAAACCTTGATCTCCAATACCTCATACTTCTTTTGAAGAATTCCAAGCTTGCTATTGGAAAGTTCTATAGCTTGAGCAGCAGCCGCAGTTTGAGTCTGGGAAGCCTTGAGAGCCTCCGCGGCCTGCTTGAAGTTATGTTCAGCATCACTTTTGGCCTTTTTTATAGCCTCAACCTTAGCATCAGCATCCATCTTATATGCTTCCAGCTTTAAAAAATTCAGCTCTTGCCTTCACCAAATTAGCATTGTGAACTCCATCCGTGGACTCCTTAAGCCTATATAGACCCTCATACTTGAGTTTTTGGGTCATCACAGCTTTCGCAGCCTGTAAATGTGTTGAAAGTTAAAAAATAAAATTAAAGCTATAAAGAAGAATTATTGAAAAGATGGAATTACTTACTCTTAGCAGACTGTGGAGGGCATAAGACTCCACGTCCTCGTGGTCCTCATCCACCAACCGATCTAGGTCAGGTCCGTCTACCGCCTTTTTTATCATGTGGACAGAATGGGCAGTTGTGTCCCAAGAAGATTGGGGATCTGGCCAGTGAAGTTATGGTCGTGAACGTCTGCTTTATGGAGGTGCCAAATTTGCATTGACATCAATTATTAATGGTGGGGGAGGAGAATTTGACACATGGATTGGCGAAGTGCCGCGCCACCTTGATCAGAAAAATATGATAATAAGTTTGCCGCTTCCAAGTTTGCTCCAATGTCATCGTTAAGGTTACCCTCAGGCCTTTCATGAGAGGTTTCCTCCTCAAATTGGATTTGGGGTGCGACAGGAATAGTATGATACACAGCCTAATTTAGGGGCGTGACCGTAGTAGTATGATCCATAGTCTGAGTTTGGGGAGCGGCAGTGCCAATTGGTCACTAGAAGAGACCGTGGTAGGAGCTTTGGACTTTGTCCTCTTACTTTTCCTCTACCTATCAGTATTATTGAGGACAACGGCATCCTCATCCATTTTATCCAGTAGAGCCTCCAACAGAGATCTATCAATTTTCTCACTTGAAAAAAGATAAAGCAAGATCAATGTCCAATTTTGAAGTAATTGCCGCGGAATAAAAAATCAAAAGGAAAAAGTGTTACCTTCCGTGCCCATTAATTTTGGCACAGATTTGTTTGGGAAGAAACCCCTTTTGTATATTGAAGTCGAGGTCACAAGTGTGCTGAAGCTCTTCTTTTTATCAGAAATTATCGCGACTACCTCGGCTCTCTTTCCTTATCGCTCACTCAGATGTAAATTATCAAGGGTTGTATAAAGGTGCAAAGGTTAGTACAAAGGAAAAATATGGGAAATTATATAAACTGAAATAAGAGGGGAGCGACCATAATGGAAAAATGTTTTACCAAGTTTGGAGGGGCGTTCCCACTGCCGCAGCATCCTAAAAAAATTTCTCTCTCAATTTCCTGGTGATGGATCTCCTATCCCCTCCAGAAATAAAGAAATATTTACCCTTCCAGTTCTTTACACTGGTGGTCCTACCAGAGTAAAGGGTTCACCCCCTATCGCGGACAGAAATATGGGAGTACCTCGCAAATTTTACAGAGTTTTCCTTTGGATGGTAGAAGTGGAAAAACTTTGTGGTAGTTATGTCTCTCTTAAACTCCTTCTTCCACAGCACTATGGCTGTAAGAATGGCTCTCCAGCTGTTGGGATCCACTTGGGATGGAGCCAATTGCATTGTAAGAAAAATTCTTCTAATAGAAATGGGAACAGGCAGCCGTAGCCCACACATAAAAGCATGAAGAGGGAATCATATTCCCTCATTAGTAATCACATAACACGGCCTTTGATCTGTGAAAGGGGCCATGCAAACTATACTCTCTGGAAATTCGAAGGCCTCACCAACCTGATCAACCCATTATTGGGTCATAGTTCTGCGGGCCCCAAGTGCAGCAGGATGACTCTCAGCTCTCCTAGATGTGCTAGTAGGTATATCCCTAACCTTAGAGGGACCCCCGACCACGGCATTCTCATTTATATCCATTAGTTGGTTACTAGAACTGCCCTCTTCCTCCATGGCTGCAAAATCTGAGTTTGAATCTAGTACCACACAGTTGGGGAAATATTTTAGTTGGAAAGGTCCAATTCAGTTCAAAGGGCGTACGAAAGGAAGTTCAAGAGTAGAGGCTCCAAAATGTTTGTTCCAAAAGCCACTCAAAAATTCATTTGGGTCAAAATTCATATGGCTGTAGCAGTACCTGAAAAGCAGAGAGTCCGCAATTAGGTGCCGCAGCCAATATGGTCCTAAAAGGCCTCTCAGAAATTGCTGCAAGAATAATGATATGTAGATTAAAGACTAAATAGAAATGATTAACAAAATTAGCTAAGTATACCAAGTGTTGGGTTCTCAACCCTAGAAGTTAATTGTTACCGCGGCATATTATTTTGGGGGAAGGAGGTATGTTATCTTTTTACATGTCATAGTCAATAAACTATGGGCTTAATGTCGCGGACTCTAATCTAAGAACCTAAGGAAAAAGGAATATTCTATCAAACAAGAGTTGCTACAGTCCGCAGTCAAATATTTACATGTAACAGCCTTTAGTTGATACATGCCGCAGCCTTTACTTACTACAGACCGCAGATGTTTATTAAACCAATTGAAGGTTGTATTGACTCAGGACAGCCTTAATTTTCCAAGGGATCTTATCACGCCGCGACCACATACTCAAATAGGTTAGTACTTAATTTGGGTTAATTCAAAGATCAAAAGTCCTAGAATACAAAGGGTCCCTCTCAAGAACATCAAAAACAAAAGCAGAAACCTAAAAGTCTACATCTACAGAAGCCTATTTCTACCATGTGACGATTGAATTCAAGGCTCAAGAGCAATTATATTTAATCAAACAGATGAGAATTCAATTTCGAGCAAGTTTAATTCTTGAAGAAATTAACAGATATGCGAGTTTAATTCTTAGAATAGTTACAGTTATTGTGATTTGCTATATGAGTTCCTATCAATCAGGTGGAGTTTTTCTCAGAAAATCGAAGAGATACTTAAAGAGTGTGAAAAATGGTAGGGAAATTACTTGGAAATGAAGAAACCACCAATGCTTAGCCTCGAACCACCTTCAACCACCTTAGAACCACCACTCGCAACTACTAGAGATCGCCAAAAAATGCAAAGAGACAAATGCACAGAAATTTTCTCTCGATATGCTCTCAAAGATTTGGGGAAAAGTGACGAAGTGCACGGCCAGAACAATTTATATAAGAGGGCACGGGAAGATGAGGCGTCGCTTTGGGAACATGCCGCAGCACTAACAGAATCAAGACACAATACCAATTCCTTGGCACTATGCCTTGGGGGCTTATTGATAACACATATATTGCACCTTACTATCGCGGCTACATGTTGCGGACTAGATTACACCTGTCGCAGCCCTCATACTCTAGCCACTAGTTACATGCTTAGCAGGTCTGCCGCAACCCTTAAGATTTAGGTTGCGGCCCCCAAATATAACATTTCGCGACCTCTGGTCCAACAGTCAGCCAGCCGCGGCATCTCCATGATACAACAACAGCACTCCAATATATATAGAGGTTCACACCTCGATAAAGGGATCCGGGTTCATTTATTACACTGATACATAGCTCAGAGCTGATCTCTCTCTCTTTGCCTCGTTGGGTTTTTCACTCAAGCATCTCAACCATAGCTCTGGCATCCTGGAATCATTGTTACCATGTATTCTCCTTTATTCTCATAGTTGTAAACCTCTTTAGGCTTGATTTTATTATACTACGCAATGCATATAATGAGAATGGACCAACACAGTGGACGTAATACCATTTTTGTGGTTAAACCACTCTATATCTTGTCTTTTATCTCTCTTTACTTGCTCTGTTTGCTTGTTATGCACTTTATACTTGATTTTCTGGTACGAGAACGATAAGTGGACGATTTCTCATATCATCAATAGAATATACAAGAACTAGCAAATTTTTAACTAGAAATCATCTTTCATCAACATGGGAGTTTTAATCTTTTAAAAATATGAATTTAGGATGATGAAAACCCTACTTGATTTATGAGGAGGAGATAAATTTGGAGAACAAAACTTTAAGTCCTCTTAGATTTCTCCCAAACTGTACTCCTATGCTCCCAAAATCAAGCTTTCAAGCAACACCAAGTTACCCCACTCCTCGTGTGATATTTTAATAAGTTTTGAGCTTCTTTAATGGAGTTTGAGGAGAGAGAATGTGGGTATAAGGGTAAACTACGAATTTTAGAAGTGTTTTGCTCTTGAGGACATAAAAGAGAGGAAGTGGATGGAGAATTTTATATTTATTTGGTTTACTAGGTTCATGAATCCCCCTACCCTTGTTTATACCAATTTTCAAGTTTTCCTTTTTTTTACTCATTTAAGTCTCCTAGGCTTGAAAATACAAGTGAAACATGTTTTACCCAAGTTTGAAAAATACAAAATCCAAACCACCCATTAAATGAGCCAACCACACCACCTTAAAAAAATTATTATAATTCAGGTATAAAATTCGCCTAAAACTAGTCTAAAGGTTTTTTTTGAAGCCGTAGAAGAGGGGAAAGTTGTTCAATATTAAATTTTACATTTTCTTTAAAGTTTCAGATTTTTCTAAGCACTTTCATTTTTTTTTTGGTTGACCCCATGGTAATGTTATATGTATTTTTATGAGTTTAAATATATTGTCAAATTATTTTTTTGACTTACCAATTTTCTTAAACAATTTGTACAAAGTTATGTTTTCATAGTGTCGCATACCGTCAAAAAGTGTTATACTCTACTACTTTATCCGTGCATCGTTCGTTTCTTGTCCGGATGGCGTAAAACTTTATCAAATTACTTAAATAAATCATATAAACATAAATAAATTCTCATGTGAGACACGCAACGTAGAATTTTTGTGAATGGCTCGTTGACATATAAATAGGCCGAAATACAATAATAAAAAGTGTGGGTATTATAATTAACAAAAAATTTATTATAATAATTTTAAAAATTATAATTATAATAGTTTCGAATACTATTATTATAATAATATTCACTACCATTAGTGTAAAAATTTTATTACCTATTATCAAAATAATAATTTTCGTAAGCTCCCGAAGATTGATTTTCAAACTTTTGTAAATATCCACCGAAAGCGGTGGTGGAGAACTTTGGAAACTATTATTATAATAATATTGCGAACCATTACCAAAATTACTGGTATTATTATAAAAATTAAATCAATACAAACTTATAAAAACTCCCTTTTCGAGAATTTCACAAGCACGTGTACTTCAATTTTTTTTTTTATAATGTTTATTGAATATCAATGGTTAAAGTACATACAAAAAATATGTAAAAATCAAAGAATATATTAAAGTTTAAAACAAAATGCTCTCCAGTAAAGGCACCATTTTGATCGATTGTGTTGTCGGGTATGAAGCAATAAATCACTTTTTAAAGACAAAACTCTCCCCAGTAACGAGGCCATTTTGATTAAGTGAAACCCGAGCGTCGTGTAAATACTCTTGTCATTGTCATCGATTTTGCACCTCGATATAAAAAACTTAAACTTTAACTACACATGTTTTATATGTATAGCGGGGAGTTCAAGTATCGTCCACAGAGAATATTAATTAGAACTTGATTGATTTATTAATTCTCAAAAAAGTGTAAAAGATAATTTTTGGTTTTTTAAAAAAAATTATACTACAATTAATCTAGGCGAGTATTGAAACTAAATTCATTAACAAATATGAAAACTATAGGTTGAGAATTAAATCCTTCACCTTGGAATATATAAAATAATTTGTTACATGGTTAAACATGTTTACAATGCGATTAATACTCATTTAAATAATTATTTAAATTCAGAGTGTCACTCTCCAAATTTTCATAAAAGTCTAAATATGAGTTTGGGGTCAACAATATTCTCAAAATTACACAGGCGTGATAGCAAATATGGTCCATATGTGATATACCCCAGTTAGTTTCATATGTGTAAAGCGAGAACAATTAACCCGTCAAAACAAGTTTATTCCATCATACCATAGCGAAGCAACTCTATACCAAAGGTGAGTTCATTAATCTTAACCTAATCTAATTACCTAAAAGGCATGGTAAATAATTAAATAAAACAGTTTATGGGAAGAAATGATTTTTAAAGCAAGAAAATAATTATGGAAAAAACTAAACTAATTATAAAAATGTTTATCTAATTTTGAATGAAAATAAATTACTTATAGAAAACAATTGAATTAATTAAGATAATAAATTATAAAGAACTAGAATTACATTACAAATTGCAAAATTAAACTTCAAATGGGACTACACTACACTATACTACCAGATATGAAATGTTGTCTACGGATGGCTGAAGTGCCGAATTTATAGATTGAGGATTGGGAATGGAAATAGATGAGTTTAACATAAAAGATGGTTAATAATAATATAGGAAATAATGATTCTACTTTAGCAGGAAACATAAGGCTGAAAATATGGGGAAAAGGAGTAAGTTGGGGACATGGGAATATAATACATGGGTTTAAGGATGATGGGGTTTTGAATATGGTCAAAAGATATGGGTGTTAATATTTGATTATAAGCAAAAAGGGTGGAGCTCATAGGTAAAATTTGGCATGGACTAAGCTGGAAAATGTTGATGTGGGAAAAAGACAAGGGAAAATGGTTGGGCCTTTGGTAATGGGTTGTAACATTTTTATTTAAGATAGCACATGGGAAGAGAATTAAAGAAAAAAGGTATGAAAAATAAAGGCTCTAGGCAAAAACAAACAAAAGGAGGAAGAGAAAGCACATGGGAGAAGCTAGTCGGATGGGAAGGAAAGAAAGAGAGGTCGCGCATCATTCGTGACTTGACTGTGCAAAGGGGTTGGTCTTGCGCCACATGGGGTGTCCTAGACCCTAGATCTAGCTGTCACATGGCAAAATCTAGGACCTTGGGACTTTACTGTTTTGAATTAAAAGGAGAATGGGTTGAGAATCGAACATGTGACCTCCTTTAAAATGCATCCCTCCCTAACACCAGGCCGAGCAGCCTTTCAATTGATATAGTACAATGATTAATATTTAACCCCTACTTTAAAACTGGTTTTCTATAATTACACATTGAGCCCCAACGCTTGTAACTTCTTTATACGACCTCAAATTCGCGGACCTCTTTAACTAATACAACCCTCATTGTGATGCCAATAATATTTCAGCAGTGTCCGGGTCATAAGGTCTGACTTCGGGCTTCATCCGGGGCTTTGACTTCTGACTTTATTTAGGGTCCAAATTTTAATGATCATAATTTCTTCATTTGAAATCAGATTGATGCGTCGTTTGAATCTAGACGCTCCTTGTTTCGAGACCGACGACTTTCATGAAGAGTCTGAGTCTAAAACTAGTCATGTGAATATATCATCTTTGACCTAGAAAGTGCATATGTGAATGTTTTTTTCTCCATTTGCTTCCAGATTTCACCATTAGCATCTCAAACCTTATAAATACTCAAATAAATCTTGTAAAGGAGATTAAACATGAATATTTAAGATTATATCGTAAATGAAATGTAAGTTTTAGCGATGTTGCATGGAGTTAGGGGTAATAAAATGCAATGTTTGATATTAATCATTGGTAAGGGTGATAAAAGTTTCTTTTGGAATATTAATTGGCATGAAAATATTCCAATTATTGATTTCTACGGGAATAGGATAATGTATAATGCAACAAGTTATGACAGGGATAAAGCTATAGAATTTATTATCGAAAGGGGGTGGAACTTTCATAGGCCTATTTCAAATGAGTTAATTGATTTAACTAAGACTAATATTGTTTCACAATTTGACTTTGAGGATTAGATTTCTTGGATAGTTGCTAGAGATGAAATTTTCAGCTGTAAAGATAATTATGGTTCTTTAAGGGATAAAAAGAAAATTATTCCTTCGTTTAATGTTGTGTGGTTCCTTAAGAGAATCCCTAAATGTGTTTTTATTTGTTAAGGTGGTTTGCCTCAACAAATTATGGACCAAAGAAGAACTTAAAAGTTGATGATGTATTAATGACGATAAGTATGTTCTTTGTAGGGATTTTGTACAAAACATAAACCACTTGTTTAATAATGTGGGTTCTTTAGTCATATTAAGTAGAAAGTGTTGAATTATAATGGATGTATCGGGGTAAATATTAGATTTGAAGATGAATTCATATTTGTTAGTTGTGGTAGGAAAGACTTCAGAAATAATATTCAAAAATTGATCCTATCAATCACTATGTATAGCATTTGGAGGGAAAGGAATAATAGTATTTTTAACAGTGCATGTAACAATGGTAAATAGGTTTTTATGAAAATTAAAAAGATGGTCCAGGGGGTTATATACAAGTGGAGAAACATTATCAACAATAGTGAAAATATGGAAATATGTATGAGATGGGGGATTTCTGAGAGGAATTTTACTTAATGTTAGTCTTAGCCTTGTGTTGTAGTCCCCACTCCATATAAGTTGCATGCAAGTGTCTCTCTTTTGGATTTGACTTTGTTTTTCATTTTTGCAATTCTTTATGTTAGATCTATGGAAGACGTTCGGATAGTCAAAAAATAGGTTAATAGGGGTAACTATCCCTAGTTTTCTTATTATGGTTATCTGGCTTTATTAATTAAGGTCTTAAGTGGTTTGTGGACGGCTTATCTTTGGGGATTTATTTTCATCTATGGCTTTCTCACTCAAGGATTTAAATGGTATTTGGATTTCTCATCTCTTAGGTTGGAATGGGACTTTTATTTGAGTTATTTCTTGAAGTTTATTTTGAAAAAAGGGAGTTATCCGTATTAGTTTGCTTTTGTTGTCTATGGTATATTGTTGATGGGATGGTTGTCTTTTGGCATTTCTCTTGAGTATCACTGTTTGGTAGTATCCTAGTTTAATATGATTTTTCTTGGATCCATGGATTTCTCATCCCTTTGATATTGGAATGGGCCATTTTTTCTTGGTATATTAGTTATTGAGTAACGAAAATTTTATGTTTTGTTTTAATAGTAGGAGTTGAAACTGGTTGTTATGGTGGATTGTGTTTTTGGATTTAAGGTTTCTTCATTCTCTCTCTACAAATTGAAGATGATGGTGTTTTCTTAGTAATGTGTATATTGAATGTTTCAAAATCCTATATTTGTTGTGGTCGACAAGTCTGTGTGAGTGGTGTTTATTGATTGGTTGACGCAGCAGTGAAGATGCGCGCGTCCTAGTCTATTTTTCTTAGGTGACACGTGGGTTGTTACTTAGATTTCTTGGGTTGTTAATTGGGTAGGGTTTGGGTTATTTTGTTTAATTTTTGTATGGTCCTGTGAGCCTCGGTTGTGGCAGTTTGTTTCCTTTGGGGTTATTTGTTTCCGTTGGTCCTTTTGTTTTTTTCTTTTTGGGCTTGCATACTTAGTTTAGGGAAGTTTGTTTCCTTTTGGGTTGGTTGCTTGTGTTGGACTTATTGTAATTCCTTTTAGGGGATTTTTCCTGGGTGGTATTTAATTCACATTTCACCAAAAAAAACTTATCCAATCAGATCTTTTGTGAAGTACATTCCCTTATTCATATTATGTTGTATGGAGACTCGGTCTTGAAAATGAAAATGATGTTGTTAGTGAGCGTATCGGGGGTCGTATAGGGATATTGATAGTGTAAAAACTTTAGGATTCCTGATTTGGTACAATATGATTATTGATAGTTTAAGAGGTCAATGTATATTTCCAAACCCCTTCGCAAGAACCTAGGGTCAATTATTTTTAAGACGATAGGTTGAGAAAAAAGTGTCTCAAATGTCCCTAAGGAAACAAGATCAAAAAAATTGAGGAGACATTGATTCGACAGCACATAAGGTGGCTATTATGAGCCAAAAAGGAGGGTGAATTTTGTTTGTTGCGAAAGCGGAGGTAAATTCCATCTAATAGAAGTCTTAATGAAGGTTGGTAATGATGGTCTTGAAATTGGAAGATATTTTTTTCTATGCATTTGGAGAATTGATCTTCTTCGGGATTTTCTTCTTCCTCTTTTTCAGTTTTTTCAAATCGAGATATATGGGTCACTATTGGACATACCATTGGTACTTTAGGTATAAAAGATTATCTCATTATTGATATACTAATTCCATAATAATGGTCTCCCACATTTTCCTAGTGGTTGAACGGGTATCAAAATGAAGATGAGTTGACATTATATAGTGAAAAAACTTCGGGTAAATACCTTAAGGATGAGACTCTCGCATTGAATCCAAACTTTAAACATTAAGGTATACTCATTCGTGATGGTTATATTCTATTTTTCATTATATTTTTAAATTTTTAAAACCATGGTTCTCATCTTGTGATTGTCCTTGGATCGGTTACGTTATAGGAATGAATAGATTTATTTTGTAAATGGGTTTAATACTGCAAAAACAAATTTCCATTTGAGTTAATTGTATCTATTGTCTGAATTCCGAAAAAAATATTTTGAGTCATAGGTTAGGCTTTGTGTTGTTGAGCTCTCAATCCTATAACATGTTTAATTGAAGACGTAGTGGAAAAGCTTCAGAGATTACATATCGTGTCATGTTTCATGCCACATTTCATCTTCGTGTTTCCAAGGATCTCTCAAGTATGAATGCGTTGAATTTTTATCCTTGGAAACTTTATTTCTTGGTGTTTTCTTTTACAAAATTGATTAGACTCGTTCTTTAAAAGATTTTAAAAGAAAAATATTTTTTATTTTAAAGTAATTCGAATGACTTTATGTGTTTCGCTCGAACGAGTTTGGCAGTTCGCTTTAACGAACTTCAAATGAACATCAAATGAGTTTTATCTGTTTACAGAACTAATATCGTTTGATGCTCCTCCGAAGTTGGGTCGAACGAGATGGGTTGTTCGTTCGAACGAGGTTTGATTTGGTTCGAATGAGTTTGAAATTACGTTCGAATGAGGTCTTTTTTTATTTGAACTAACTTTCTCGAAAAATGTGTTGCCTCAAAAACTATATTTTCTATATAAAGGGATTCAGGCATTTATTTTTAGACAGACTTTTGGCCAAAAAAACGTTTTCATATACATATTTAAAAGCTCCCAAACCCTAGTTTTACCCAAAGTGCTGAAGATTCAAGTTTCATCATTCTATATGCTTTGAGATTTTATTTATGGGCACAATAGTTTGTTTCTCTCATCATCTTGATACAAAAAAGTTTCGTGCGGTGGACTCCTTATACAGATTGATAATACATATGGTGGATTCCGTGGTGTGGTGTTGCAGTGAAGAAGAAGTGCATTCGTATTCCATATACGTAGATGGTTATTAAGCCTGGATCGATACATATCGTGGTGTGTGTGGACGCACACGTTATGACAGCTTGTGTGGGTGGATTCTAATGTTGTCACTATGGAGGAGAGATTTAAGATTGAAGACGTGTCAAGGCTTGCGAGGGCAACAAGTCATTGAGTAAGTCATTTGTCGACATTTGTAAAACCTTATCAGAGTGAATTTGGATGGCTGGGACATCCGAGGAATTTTTTCATTATGGATTTTTCTCGTACGTCGGCATGTTGTGTGATTGATCTTATTTAATCCACTATCACTTAGATGCATGCTTTAGGATAAAGATTAAATTGGTTAATCTGTTTTATCACAAAAACTTGAATTGGAACTGGTGTAAAGTTTTACTTGGGTTTTTTTGTTTAAGTTTAGTAATAAATTTGAAAAAATTAAAAACCCTTTAGCGACTTCAAATTGGTATCAGAGAGGGAACACTATATTATCATGTAGATCCTTGTTTCATGTTGTTTAGGGTGATCTTTTCATCTCTCTCTCGTGTTTATTTTTATTTTTTTCTCTCAAAGAGTCACCGCTGTGATATGTTGTGTGATGGGTTTAGGGATGATGATGGCTTTGATATTCGAGATGACTGTAATAAGCTTTATAACCGTACTAAAACTTTATCTATTGTGAATTTGAAGTTTGTAAAAGAAATTAAACTTCTTAAAAAAGAATTTTTTTTTTTAAACATGAAATTTATTTTTTGCAAAATATTCAAACTCAAAGAGATATCCTTCGTGAGAAGCTTATGGACATGAATCGTAATTTTAAAATATAGAAGTGTCCAAGAAAGAGAGTGAGTAGAGAGTTCGGTTCTTAGACAAAGAATTAGAGGACTCTAAAATTTCTAGAATTGTTGATCGTTCCATTAAGGATAATGATATATTGATTAAAGATTTGAGGGCACACAAGAAGACTCTTAGGGATAAGTTCACTTGAATTGAAGGAGAGCGAGATAACCTTCTAGGAATGATTAAAAAATTGAAGAAGGGGTATCTAACGTTTGAGGAGTCTAAATTTTTATTTGAGTCTAAGGTTTTAAAGTTAAAAGATGATCTAAAAAACTCAAGTAGTGATGGTACTAGCTTCAACGATTCTAATGATTTTGTTGCTAAATACAAGACTATTATTATTTTAAAGGTTTGTCTGCATCCCAAGGTGTTAAAAATGGTCAACCCAGAGGTATCATTCCTCATCACATCTACACGTGCACACATTGCAGTTGAAAAAGTCACTTTAGGAGTTTTTCCTATGATCTTATAAAAGACCCTAGGAAGTTGAAGTCTAGTGTCCCCATGGTTTCCAAAATCTGACGTATTAAGTTTTCATCTATTTTGGGTTAGGAAATAGGTTTTGGAGGCACTAATTGTTAGACTGGTTGATTCTCGTATGCTTGCATATGACTCTTCACATGCTAGATCTTATGGGTGATTGCTTGCATGTATTTTCCATACACTAGAATTTATCCTTCATGTTATTGCTAGTTGTATGATATTTATCTTTTGTGTTTTAATCACTCATTTATTGGGTCGTATTAGAAAAATACACAAAGAGTTTATTTGTCTTTTGAGTTATTTATTTTAATTGGTATCATTTTGAAAAATGTTAAAAAATCAAAAATGATTTTTACTTTATGTGTAGTTTACTTTTACACATTTTGTGTGGCATATTGATCTGTTTGAATCCACATCATTCCATATTTCCATGTTTCTAGGACATTTGATAATGATTTTCAATGCTTAGACTGTTGTTAATCATTCTTGCATGGAGTTGTTCGAATTTGATTCTGCTTAATGGATTCACTTTGTATATGCCTCCACACACACGTGTACAAGCTCTTTTGAATTTTTACCTCAAACGTTATATTTAAGCTAAGTAAGATGTTCTCCCATTAATCTTGTCAACTACATATCTTGTGATTGCGGACGATTTGAGCATGTAAGATCTGTTGCTCGCGAGTTCGTTGATTTTTATTGAATATATGATGATGCACGGGAATGGGTTACCAAAGGAGCAAATCTCCTTTGCGGAAAAGCCATCGATGGCAAGAGACTATAAAAATGAGAGGCAAAAAGAAAATATATGATATTTGTTTAGCTTCTCAGGGTGTTATAGTTGAAGATAAATGGGTTTTCACAATTAATCCTAGTTATGCTTATCATGTCATGATGCTATTGATTTGTAAAATCATCAAAATTTTAGGCTTGTGTGCATTGTTCCTGTGTGTTCATTGAGTTCACTTTATCTGACACTTGAGGCTACATCTTAGCTTGAAACGTTTTTTGGTCATATAAAACTCCTTGAACATTTTTTAGTGATTGGGTCATAATTCAATTGTATTTAGTTCACACCCCTTTACTCCATCCCACATGTGTAGATACATCGTTACTGTGCTAGTGCGTAACACTTATGTGTTTTGTGTCAGTTATGTGGTCGTTTATAGCTATATATATGTCCTTGTGTGCCATAGGAATATTTTGCATATTTATATATGGGTATCATTTTGTTCTGAGTCTTTGCACCTGCATTGAATCCATGTTTGCCATGTGCTTTATATTTTGATAAAACTAGCATGATATATGATCTTATTAGTATCTCTTCCTAGTTGTTTGCAATGATAACTCATGCTTCATTTTGTATTCAAGTAGGTATCATTTTTGCATCAATATTGGTATTAATTGGTCATTGTGTGGATTATTTGTGCTTGTGTTACCATGTTAGGTTTTATTATAATTTACACTATTGCATGATATTATTTTTTCTTCCTTAATTTCTCTTGCTATCACTTGTTCTCACAATTAGGGGGAGAAATAGGTTTATGCATTCTTGTTTTATCTATTCCTGGAAAAAAAATAGGAGAGAAATGGTATCGTTCACTTTAGTCTTAGGAGGAGATATTTATCTTAGGGGGAGACATCGTACATAGGTTAGGGATTGTTACACATAGGGGGAGTTTATTCTTATGCAGTTTATATTATTATATATTATCTTTGCATTTGAAGGTGAGTTTCAGTGTGCAGGTTTGCAACATGCAGTAAAGTTTATAAGCGTGCAAAGCTACTCGGCGTATGTGTCTGTCAAGTGTCTGTATTTTTCCTTTTGAGGTTGGGGATTGATTCTTTTAAAGAGCTTGATGGCCCATAGGTATTTTTTTATTTTAATTTTGCCCCGGAATAGCCAAAGAAGGAGATTTGTAAACAAAAAAATTCTAATTGAGTCAATTTGTATAGATTGTCTTAATTTCGGACAAAACATTTTGAGTCATATGTTAGTCTTTTTATTATTGACCTATAAAGCCTATGATGCGTTTGATTGAAGACGTAATAGCAAAGCTTCAGAGGATACATGTCGGGTCATATTTCATACCACGTTTCATTTTCGTGCTTTCGAGGATCTCTTCGGTATGAATGCATATGAATTTTGATTATTGAAAATTTATTTTTGCATATTTTCTTTTACAAAATTGTTTGTAGCGGTTTTTCAAAAGATTTTAAAAGAAAAATAATTTTTAGTTTAAATTCTTTTAAACAACTTTATGGGTTTTGTTCGAACGAGTTTAGCAGTTCATTCAAATGAACATCAAACGATTTTTATTTGTTTATAGAACTAATATAATTTGAAGCTCGTTCGAAGTTGGTTCGAACGAGAATGGTTATTCATTCAAATGAGGTTTGATTTAGTTCAAACGAGTTTGCAGCTTCATTCAAACGAGGTCTTATTTTTGTTTGAACAAACTTTCTCAAAAAATATGTCACCTCAAAAAATGTGTTTTCTATATAAAAGGGTTCAGGGATTTATTTTTATAGATACTTTGGGGAAAAAAATGTTTTCATATACATATCCAAAATCTCCCAAACTCTAGTTTCAATGAAAGTGTTTAAGATCCAAGTTTCATCATTCTATATGCTTTGAGATCTTGTTTGTGGGCACCATAGTTTATTTCTCTCATCATCTTGATAAAGAAAGCTTTGTGTGGTGGACTTTGTATACAGTTTGTTGCTTACACATGTTGGACTCCGTGGTGTGGTGTTGTAATGAAGAAGCCGTACATCTGTGTTCCATACACGTAGATGGTTTTTGAGCTTGGATCGGTGGATAATGAAACATGTGTGGACACTCATGTTGGGTAGAATTGCGTGGTTGGATTATTGCGTTGTGTAACACCCCACATTTTTAGAGATAATTAAATTTCACAAATGGTTGTAATTTGGAAATTTGAGGAATTTCTCGAAATAATAATTTTTGGAGTTTATGAGCGTTAGAGTGATTTCCTTTTTAGGAGAATTAGATATCTTGGTGTAGATGAGCGGACGCTTAGAATCGTGATTCTCCGGTGAGATTTAGACGTTAGAACGGCGGCTATAGGCTCGTTTTCGCTATAGATGGCACTAGAAATGATGGGTGCGACGTGACGTTATTAGAGTCACCTTACGGTGAGGTAGTAGTGTAGCACATAGGGATTTTGAAAGCTAGTGCGTTATAATATAAACCTTGCGATAGGTTAGTACCGAATGAGTGTATGATTGAGTTGTAATTAGTGATCCTAGGTTGGTGGAGCAGGTCATATCCGAATTTCGAGGGAGAAATTCCGTTGTAAGGGGGGAGTATGTAACACCCCCCATTTTTAGAGATAATTAAATTTCACAAATGGGTGTAATTTGGAAATTTGAGGAATTTCTTGGAATAATAATTTTTGGAGTTTATGAGTGTTAGATGATTTCCGATGCATGTTATAACTACTTTTGGGAATAAGTAGATAAGAAGGATTATTTTATTACAGATCGCAGTTGAGTAAAGCGACAGAGAAAAATATTTTAATTGGAAAACCGGCATTGAGATGTATAGGATTAAATTAGCGATTTGCAATCAAGTACCTCGGCTGGAGATTTCGAGTGCGCGGTTAGTCTCGAAACGGTCGAGATAGTCAGAATAGAGTATCCGGGGGTCGTAATTGAGTTTCGAGAATTTTTGGGTTAAAAGGAATTCGTAATTGAGTAAACGAATCATTTTTGGGTTTTAAATGGGATAAACCCTTATTTCTCCTTATAAAATACACGGGAGAGTGGGATAAAGGAAAGAAAAAGAAGAGAAAGGAAGAAGAGAAGAAAAGAAAGGAGAAAAAGGAGAGAGAAAAGGATTTCCTGGCCAAACTCCGCGGGATTCGACTCAGGGTCGTCGGATTTTATCCTCCAGGCAAGTGTTTACTTGCTTTATTTGATTTTGAGCATAAATCTCATATCATAATTGGTAATAACAAACCCTAAAGATTTTGGGTTGGATTTTTCGTGGATCAAACAGGTTTTTCAGAAGTTTAACGGGTAAACCCCGAAAATTATTAAATTGGAGAAAGTTAGAAATTCATAGAAATTAATGATTGATTTTGGGTTCTAGGATGATTAGAACCTATTTACTTCGTGTATATATAGTTGGGTGTAGTTAGATGTTGGTGGAAGAAGAGGTATAAAGCTTTGGGGGTGTTAATGGTTGAATTGGATTCGTGGAGAAGAAGCAGTTTTGGATGCCCTGTTTGATCGATCGATCGATTGAGGCCCTGGGATCGATCAATCGATCCTACAAAAATTTTGGCAATTTGTGTTGGTTTAATTTATATGGGATAAATTCCCAAATTAAGGATTTCTAGCCTATTTAATTAAGGACATAAATAGACATAACTAAGGGTGATATATTCATCCAATTGAAGAAATTTATGGGGGCTAAGAGAGTGTTTTAAGTGTGTGACACTAAAATTATATTTTCGAGGAAAATACATAAAGTGAGGAATTAGAGAGTTGGGGTTTCTCAAAAATAGAGTGGGGACCTCTAAATTATTAATTGGACAAAATGTAGTCCTTAGATTTGTGGAAATGGAAATCCACGACCTATTTAAATTAAGGGTGTTTGGTGACGAATATTTCTTGGCGTAATTTCAGTGGGCATTTAGGCTTATATAATTATGCGCGTAGAAAACATAATTATATCGATTGTGGTTGAGTATATCCTGCGAGACTACTAGGATGAATTTGGGAAGATACTTATTTACTTAGTATGAATTGGTATAGTTGGAGAAATCATATAAATCCTTAAACGTGAATAAGGTACATGTTATTTATCAAGTGAGGGAATACTTTTGGGTTTAGTATCGTGAGTGTGCGAATACTTAAATGCTATTATTAGTGAGAATCTTTGGGATTATTGGCCATCATTATGCATGATTGACAATTATGGTCGTTTATATTTGAGGAACAATGTAGAATATATATATGATCTGATTAAAGTATATATATATAATATGATACGGATATGTATATGTATATATATCTATGTGTGGATGGTATATATATATGTGAAGCATACCCCCTCTAATTCTATCATGGGAAGTTGCGCGATGTGGGTGAGGCCCCTGGCTTGAGGAGCAGGGAGCTTATAGTCCCCAGGTCATAGCGTCCATTGTTATATTGTGTGATTTTTATTAGGAGTAAGACGTGGTGGGTATGTTTCGTCTCATTTTCGGGGAAGAACTATAACCGCTTCCCAGACGTTATGATTTGTGTCCGCGATGTCCGTGATATTGAGTCCGATCGCTGGTCCCCAGGATGGTATGTGAGTGATGCCCTGGAAGATGATAGCATTTAGAGACCGCATCCTCGAGTTATAGCTCGTAGGGATGGTTATTATACTTGTGTGTATAGTATATTACTTCTGCATGAGAACAAGATATTATTCTATTAGAGTAAAGAGATAAAATGAAAATGGATTAATTCTCATTCTGGGAGATTATATCCGGACGTGTATAATGATATGCATATAAAAGTGAGTATGATAATGTATATAATTATATGAGTATACCTATTTATGTTGTGTACTGAGGGTCTAATGGATCTCGACGAACAACACTGCCAAGTAGTAGTGTATCGGGGGGTTCCTTATTTGGATTTTGCTTCGCGAGACACACCACGCATGAATTTAGCGTAGTGTTGGGAATGGAGAGAAGTTTAGCCCTTAGTACCCGATTTACTTAGGGCCTTAGGGTTTGGGGGTGACGGATTAGTTAGGAAGCGTACCTTGACTAGGATGTTTAGAGGGATGCGCTAGGTGTGCACTATTAGAAGAGAGGTGAGGAGTATCTCATGGGAGTGCGATACCAATTTAAATATGAGATAAAAACATCTTTTAAAAATAACGCATTTATACACTTGCAAAATATTTTCACAACTCGGGCTCTGACCCGTTTCTATATTTTTCCACTCTTGATATATATATATTATATATATATATATATATATATATATATATATATATAGGTGTCCAAACACAGGGACGCCTGGATGATGATCCTTTCGAGTCAGATGTCAGCTGCAGCAGCTGTGGATGCATGCAGGTTTTCTTTAGACGCTTCTATCTTTGTAATATAGATAGGAGCTACTGTATAAATACTCGGGTCAAAAGTCACTGCATTTATTTATTCTTTTACCGCTTTTATTGCGGAATTCGATTTGGTTGTATTATATTTGAACCGAGTGTTCGGTTATTTATCTCTTTTCAGTTTCTTTTATATAAACTGTGCGAATGTTTCAATTGATTTATTTTGTTTAAAAGATTATTTAAATAAAATTTTGACGCCAGTCTAATATGTTATTAGTAATTAATTTAGTTTTCGACAGTGATGCTAAGAACGATCCATATGCGACTCCTGTTTTAATTTGGTACATGAGTGATCGTCCGGTATTTTATTAGGTGGGGTATCACACGTTGTCACTATAGAGGAAAGGTTGAAGATCAAAGACGCATCAAGGATTGTTAGGGCTTAGTGTCATTGAGTAAGTCATCTGTCGACTTTTGTAAAATCTTATCATAGTGAATTTTCATGGTTGGGTCATTCGAAGTTTTTTCCATTGTGGATTTTGCTAGTACATCAACATATTGTGTGATTGATCTTATTTTATCAGCTATCACCTAGATGCATGTTTTAGGATGAATATCAAATTGGTTAATATGTTTTATCACAACAACTTAAATTAAAATGGGTGCAAAGATTTACTCGGGTTTATTTTTTTAAGTTTAGTAATTAATTTGAAAAAATAAAAATTTGACTTTAGTGGTTTAAACCTACTCTATTGGGAATTCTAATACATTTCATATAAGAGGAATTGCGTCAAATAATTTATGTTATACATACTTGGGCTCGGCATTCGATGAGGGACATCTACTTAGTTTTGACAACTAGGGAGAGACATGTATTAGTTAGGGTCTTTGGTTTTGACAAAATTGTTGAAAAAATTTTATTTTAAAAGAACATAAGGATTCTTATAGACCGATTTAGTCATTAGGTGACTTCAACTACTCAAGACTGGAGGTTCTAACAAATTATTTTATCAATTGTTTCATGGGTTGAGAATAAAAAGTTTCAAGAAGCTTATGGACCTTGATTTGTCACTTATGATTAAGGTAAGTACATAAAATAATAGGAACAAATTTTTGTTCTTGATTCACTCAAGTTGAAATTATTCCTTGAATCTTCAATAATAAGGCCACACTTTGACGGTCATAAATGTTTAATTTACGCAAGGTATATTACGTTTTCATAATGTGGATAAATGTATTTGACCTAGACTCTCATGGAATATTATTCCATTTCATTTTTTCGTCCTTTTTATCATAATTTGTTTCTTAGTCATACCAATTAGACGGTGTAACCTAAAGGTTTTGTTATATAATTTTTAAAATCACTCCTAGAGAACTAGTTATTACCATTGTTCGATGTTTTGACATTTTACAAAATAAAATGGTATTTTTGGGGGAATTGTTTATGTAAAAACATTAGTGTATGGAAGTTGCAACATTTATGAGTTATATGAAAGGTTGCGTGTGGTAACTTTGTCCCACATAGGAAAGATACCAAATGGTTATTGGAGTTAATAAAGACATGTGTTGTGTAAGTTATTACTTGTTATATGTGAATTCTATGATCATATTATGGACAAGCACCCAAAGGGTGATGTGTCCTAAGGTGGTGTGAATCACCACTGTAACTCGTGATGTGTGTGCATGAGGTAGGCTTAGTTCTATATGCGTATTTATGCAGTCTATTTTGGTTTAATAATGTTGTTCGTGTTTATTTAAGGTTCATGCCTTAATTTTTGGGTGACGAATATTAGCAAAATCAATGAATATTCACTTTTAGTGAACAGACATATCTATGGAGATTTGCCTTTCATCCAAAAGACATAACTCTTACGAACATTCATGGTTTTTCCTATAAAAATGGTCGGTCTCCAGCAGTTTTAATCATTGGAATTCTTTCTCCTTGTTCTTTCAATCTTCTTCCAAACACAATTTCATTCTTTCGTTCCTACTATTGAAATTCTACAAAATTTTGATTACCATAAGTTCATAATTTGTATAATCAGTCATATGTCATGATTGCAATATGCAGTCATTGAGACCCCATTGTATCTTAACTATAAGTATGTGAATACCCTTTGCAAATTGATTTGGACGGGCAAATACTGTTTTTAGGAAATTGATATATTCAGGCTTTAAAGAAATTTTATTTCTAATTTTGAAGTCTTCTTCCCATTCTTCCAAATAGTCTACAAAACAGTATTTATATTGGAAGACGCTTCATCTGAAAAATATCTACATCACATGACTGAAAGTTTTGTCAAGTTAGATTATTTTGATGGTGGCAATTTTCTGCGTTGGCAAAGGAAATTACATTTCCTTCTTACAAAGTTAAAAGTTGCATATGTTTTTAAGAATCTGAAACCTAAAGAAGTAAACAATAAAATAGTAGCACAAACAAGGGAGAATTTGAAGAGGGAACGATGTGATAATCCTTTAAAGGGTCACATCCTAAAGACTATGTACGAATCGTTGTTCGATATTTATCAAAGACTGGAATCGGCAAAAGAACTATAGGACAAATTGGAAGAAAAATGCCATGTCAAGGACGCACCAAGTAAGAAATTTCTTATTAGTTAAATTCTGAATTATAAAATGGTTGATCATAAGTCGGTATTTATTTGCTTCCAATTTTTCCATTTTATATTGAAAATGGTGGGGGATTGCTAGAAATTTTCATATTTTACAAAATAAAATTGTATTATTTATTAAGGGAATTGTATATGTAATAACTTTATGTGACAACCTGTATAGTAAAATAACGAGTGGCCAACCCACTACTAAAATAAATAGGAATCTCATTTGGCTCATTCTTAGCATCACTGTCGAAAACCAATTAATTGCCAACCACCTATTATTTAATTAAGTCGTGTGTCAATTTTTAACTTTATTAGAATGCCGTAAATCCAGTCATACATAAATTATTCACTATAATTCATCCAGACAAATAAAGAAATCTGCAATTACATATTTGAATACTGAAATCTAGTACATGATAATTAACCGAATAAATCATCGGTATAAAAATCCATTATAATAATCCCAATAAATAGAAATAAAATAAACTGAAATAAAGTTGTCATTGGGCGACATGCCGGGATAGTAACTGATTGGATCCTATATAGAGTAACAACGATAGAAAGCCTCTATAGCAATCCTTGCAAGTACACCCCAGCTGCTGCAACTCCGATAACCTGGAATAAATAGTCATGGTTGGCGTCCCAGTGGCTGGAACCTAAAAGGTTTTGAAAATAATTCGCTATGGGTCAGAGCCCAAATCCTTTTGAAAATATTTTGCAGGTAATTAAACTGCATAATGAATGTGTGTACATTCTTTCATATTTAAATGTGACAACCCGCTTATTAAAATAACAGGTGGCCAGACCGATACTCCAATAATTACAGGAATCATAGATGGTCCATTCTTACCATCACTGTCGTTAAAATACTAATACGAGATAATCAACAATTATTTAAGAAAACGGAGTTTCAAAATTTAATTTATAGGTTTAAGGGAAATCATTTAAACAATACAATTTGAAAAGAAGGTGGATAGTAAAAACAAACGAGTAACTGTATAACAATCATGTACAATAAAATAACCGAATAAGCTGTCGGTTAACATACCAATTACAAGTAGGTTACACCGAGTATTAAAATTAAATATCACACTATATTAAACAAGTACAAAATTGGGGCAACACACCCGAATATGTATACTGATCATAGCTAGAGTAAAAAAATAGAGGCGTCTACAACAAATATCCTACAACATCCGCAATATGTTATAGCTCCAGGACAACTGTGATGGAGAGGTCAATACGGGCATCCTTGCGGTGGAGCACCTGGGCGAATAAAGAGTTCATGCAAAACAAAGAGATATAGACAAGTCAGGGCCCGGTTTGATATGATCACCGTGTGAATAAAATGCATGACAATTATGAACATTATAAGATCATCATAAACTTATCTCGCTTCACAATTAATGACAAGAATTCTCACCTCTCCATCTAAAAGCACAACCTAGCGCAATATCAATGACACTATTCAAAGTTCATATACGCATGAGAGAAATGTCTAAGTTTCACTTAATGAGATTTCATTTTAGTTTTACACCACTTAAATGCACAGTTCCTTTTTTTCTCTTTAGGAAACATATTTTAAGCGATTTATTTTACAAAAATGCATCACCATTTGAGTTTATACCATTTAACTTCACCGTTCCCTATATTTTTCTAGGAAACATAATCAAAGCAGTTTATCACACAAAATGCTTTACCATAATTACCATTTCCATTTTATTAAGAATAGTTATAATCACATCATAACGATTCTAAGACCATACTTCCGGGTATCCCCACTGGATGCGCCCCTAAATGGATATTATCTTCCAGGGGCTATCACACAAGATAACCTGGGCATCCTACATCGCGTGACGTCGGGAAGCGGCCATATACCTACGACAGTGAGTCATAACCACACCCGGAATTACCTCACTTTGCACAATAAACACACAATATATAATAACTGGTCCTATGGCCGAGGACTATATTCACCCTGCATTCACTAGCCAGGGGATTTCACTTCATGCGCGTAACTTCCCTATGATAGAAATTTAGAGAGGTGTGTATATACAATTTATCATTTACAAGTTATTTAATTTATCAAGTATGCATTACATTTTATCCGGAGCCATGAGCATTTAATGCCATAATTATAATTCTTAATGTTTAATTATCTCCCATACCAATCTCCATGAATTAACATTCATTCCTCAACCCATAAGGTATGATATTACTTTAACCCAATTCTAGAAACCTAAATTAAATCACTTTATCTCACTTTAGACCTAGACTAACTCACTTTAAAAAAAGCATTGTCTTTATCTAAGTTAACTAGTTAATTTAACTCCAAATCTAAGCCCCAACTTTCATTTCTAACTTAGTTTCTTAGATGCCTTACTACTAGACTCTAGTACTCTAGCTTTACTTCATTCAAGCAGGTTCCTAAGTCCCTATCTTAAAGAAAGAAGCTAGAAAGAACTAAACATTTAAGGGTGAAAAACAGGGGACCGGTCGACCGGTCATGAGACCGCGATCGACCGCGTCTCATGATTTTGTCTACAAAAGAATGCAGTAGGCTCAATTTTGGGAAGCCCGGTCGACCGTTCATGGGACCGTGGTTGACCGCGCTCTAATTTTTATACTTGTATGCAAAAGCAGTAGGCTTTCACCCGAAGGCCCGATCGACCGGTCCTAGGACCGCGGTCGACCGCGCCTAACATACCCTCGATTTTACCTTCTTCTATAATGCCAAATCCAAAACCTAAACCCCTTATTCTTATACTTCCTTCATTCTCATCAACTAACAACTTAACCACAACAATTATACACCTCAATAAACCCATATAACCAACTTAAATCACACAATCTACAAGATCTAAGGATTAAACACCCAAAGTTTACCAAAACCTACTATTTTCTCCAATTCACCAATTACACAACTATCACAACAATTTAACCATATTAAATTATATACTAGCAAGTAAGAAACTTGCCTCATGTTTGTAGTCTCGGATTCTCTTCTCGTTGCAACGATTTCCGCTCTAAATCTCCAATTCTCTTTTATTTCTCTTCTTTTCCTCCAAATTCTCTCTCTCTCTCTCTCTAGGTTTAGGAACACACAAATGAGAAATAAAAGGGCTGGAAGACTTAAACGTGCCTTTAGTATAAATTCCCATCTTTAAATGTTAATACACCATTAAAATGACTCGTAACTACATAATTAAGTCATAACCTGTCAAAAATGCCTAGAACCCAAAAATACAACATAACACTTATTTTGACTGTCTCAAACATTTTAGGACTAACCGCGCCCTCTAAATTGGCATCCGGAGTCACATAAATTATTTCATGTTTCAACATCATATTAATTCATTAATAATGATACAATTGAAATATATGCACCATCGCTTAAAGCAGAGCGACGCAATAAAACATAACATGATGCTATTTACCTTCTCTTCACGGTAAATATGCAAAACTCAGTAATTATCATTTATTAAATCACTTAAAATAATATTTACTCTAACTTCCGTTATTTTTTATATTTACCCCACATGGCAGAATTTATATAAAATCAACTACTCAAAAGTAAGGGTTATTACATACTCCCCCACTTATAAGGAAATTTTTCCCTCAAAATTCAGGCGTAACTCATACAAAGACTAGGGGTACATTTATCAAATATCGTTCTCTCATTCCTAAATAAATTCGTTGGCATTGAGGTGTCCTCACAGGACTTGAAGCAAGGGTACCACTTTCGATCTTAGTCTATACTTTCCACGATCTAATGTTAATAACCGGTTTTTCCCCATACTTACTAACGAGCCTAGCTTTAATAACGGGAAAAACCTACCTAATAGGACGCAAGTTTGTCTATCATCCCAAATCGCTCTATACCCTTCATCCAAAATACCCATTTTTAATTTGATTCTCTACCTCAATTCTTATAAGACTTCTAGTTGTGTCAGCATAGCCCTCCTGATAAATTGGGCAATTCATAAGTAGTTTCGATTGAACTCAGTCTTTAAAAAGATGTCTTGGATCATTTTAGGTCTAAGAAGCTTATTGTCTCCTACTTCCAACCAACAAGCAGGTAATCTACGCATCCTGCTATACGATGTTACCTACGGTGCCATACTCACTATGGATTACAGATTCGACCAGAAGAATATGTTTCTCCCATTCGCCAAAAAGTTAGGTATGCACATCAAAAGTATGGCCTTCTACATTTTGTTGGCTCTCTCCATTTTTAACTAATTATTTTCGGGCGGTAGAGGGTACTCAACCTCATCTGGTCCCTATTGTTTCCTGGAAACTTCTTTAAAAATGGGATACGAAAATCTTAACTCGGTCCGACACTATATTGATAGGTACCTCATACGATTTCATAAACTCCATAGTATCCTCCATCTGTACCCATGACCTCTTTACAACATCGGTAATCCAGTGATAAAAATCCATGGATACGCTCTCCCATTCTCGCACCAGTATTTCTAATAGTTGCATCAGTCCAATCGGTTACCGATAGTCCACATTCGCCAATTGACAAGTGGTGCATAGGGAAACGAACTCAAAAATGTCCCTTCCTTGCTCTTTTACAACTCTCATCCTAATAACAAGCATAACGGTGAGTCATTAATATAAGAGCCATAGTAACAGCATCTTTCTAGTTAAATTCTTTTACTTGGCTTCCCATGCCTTCTCTAGTTTATCGCTACCACATTTACTTTCCTTGAGTGATAATGAATGTCAAATTAATAGTCTTCTACGAAATCCAACCACTGATTTCTTTTTACCGCAAAACTAAATCTTTCTATAAGAACAAACCTTGTATCGACTTGTAGTCCATGAAAAGACTTAAGTTCCCTCCCAAAAGGTAATGCCTCCACATCTTTAAGGCAAACACTATTGTGGCGTGCCTTTAATCTTGCATGGGATAGTTCTCCTCACAGGGTTCAAGCCACAAGATATATACAGAATGGTCCCATATTCCTGTAGTAACACACCACTCCATTCTTATGAAAACGCGTTTATAATAACCAAATAGTCCACTCCCGATCTCAGCAATGCTAATTTATTAGTAGGAGTCAACTTGTCCTTCAGCTCATCAAAAGCTAAGTCATAGACATAACAATTTCTCTAGAGACGGACTTCACATTCTTCTCGGGCTGGTGGCTCAAGTTACTCAAGATTTCATAACCCTTATTCATGGAAATGCAATTCTTCTTAAAAAAAATCAACCCGAAAGAGGGTGAGAGTTCCCCCAATGAGAGCAAGTTTGTTTAAATATTGGCATGTCATGTGAGCGACGACGATAAATCTTCCCATAAAAATTCTCATGTGCGTGACACTTTCGAGGACGTTGAATCCCAAGTGAGTGAGGGAAAAGTGAGTGAGGAAAAGGAGGTTGATGTGAAAGAGTTACAAGTTGCCTTTCATGAGTTGTATGTCAAATCGGTGAAGGTGAAAAAGGAAAATTCTAAATTGCAAGCTAGGTTGAATGATCGTGCCGTAGAGAGATAACCTTCGTGGTTTAATGGAGGCGTTGAAAAAAAATGTGTTAGAGTTTGAGGAGTCTAGGCCTGTACTTGAGTCTGAGATTTTTGAGTTAGAGGATAAGTTGAAAGACTAGAGTAAGGTGAAGTTTGACTTGGAATCTAGGTCAGAGAAGTTGGATAGGATGTTAGGCACCGTCTAAGTCAAAAGTGATAGATGTGGTATAGGCTATGATGATAGAGTTGTTCCCATTCCCAAAAGCCAATACCTACCGTGTGAGAGATCCCAGTAGGAACGTGAGGAAAGGTCGATATTTTGGTAAACATTCTCGTCGTCTTTACACTTTCAAACATTCTGGTAGGAAAGATAACCTTAGATGTTTTTTCTATGACCTTAGGAATGCTCCTAGGAAGTTCAGGAATAAAGTCGTGTCGGTTCCCAAAAACCCCATGTGTCATGTCACACCTACTTGGGTTAGGAAATTGAACTTAGGACTTAAACTTCATGGTTCTCATTTGGTTGCACTTGATTCTTCCCATTATAGATCTAAAGGATGATTGTGTTGCCATGTTTGTCATACGCTAGTCTTTGCATCATGATTTATATCTTTCTAGTGTTATGACTTGTGTATCTTTTGTATTATATTTTTCATTTATTGAGTCTTATTTAGAACATACAAAAAGATTTTGGTTTTGAGAAAATACAAAAATATTTTTGGTTTTAAATATTTTTTTTGAAAAATTCAACAAGATTTTGCTTTTATTTGAGTCAGAATATGTTGAAAAACCAAAAAGATTTTCGATTTGTTTTGTGTTTTTGAGTTTAAATGTTTGATTTTGCATATTAGTGTGCTTGGACCCCCATCCTTTCATTATCCATGTGGCTAGGACATTTGGTCATAATTATTGATGCTTCAAATGATCTTATCCATTGTATTATGGGGTTGTTTCGAAGTTGATATGCATTTTTATTTGATTTTGTATATATGCCATCTTTCCACACATGCACGAGTTTATATGAATGTTTGAAATCTCATGCATATTTGAGTTTAGTGATCCCAATCTTGTCATCAATTCATAAGTAGACTTAAGAGGAGGTGTGCATGTAAAAACCGTTTATCATGAGGGTTGAAATTTAAAAATGATGAGTGTTCACGAGAAAGGGTTGCGACTCAGTAAGAGTGCAAAATTGACTCGTAGTGAAAGCCACCGTATATATATATATATATATATAATTGAGGGAGTTTGGTTGGAGAAAATTTAAACGGGTTTGAATCATGAATCCTAACGATGAAAAATTGTATCATGACGCTATTATTTATAGAATCGTCAATATTTTGGATTTGTGTGCATGTTTGATTGTTTAATTCATTAAGCTCACACTTTAAATGTCACATATGACTAAAATAAAGTTTGATGATTTATATCTATCAATTAAAGCTTCTTGATCATTTCGATGTGTTGGAATTGAAATTCATTTGTTATAGTTCACGCCTATACATTCCATATTCATGTTTGAGAACATCAGTACTATGTTAGCAAGTAACTCACAATGTTTTAGTTGTTTTGTTTTCTGTTTTGCAATTTCTGCTCTTTCCAATTAATTTTTTTAAGAAATTTTTTCACTGGTCGAAACTACATGTTTTTCAGCACTGGAACTGGATTTTTCAATTTTCTCGTTCGAGCGAGAACTTGCTGTAGTGCAAAGTCATCTCGCGAGTAGCCTTTGTCATTCGAGAAACAAGGTTGTCTCGTTTGAGTGACCTATTGGGGGGATTTTTCTACTATTTCATTATGTTTCAGTACCCTGGTTCATATAGGTATACTTTTTGGTACTGTTGGGTTACTTCTGGACAGTTTGTTATATGAAGATTCCCATTTAGTACATTTATTACTGTAATGTGTTCATATAGTCACACCTGATTAGTTTGTTGATTCTTTCTGTGTGATTATTGTTTGCTAGATACGGATATGACATATTTTGATCATTATTAGCTCGTTGTTTCATGTCTATCTAGATATACTTCATTGATTATCTCATGCTAGATTTGTTTATCTTTTTACTAGGTTGTCTTTTCGAGACAAAAAGGGGGAGAGGTGTATGTGATGTAGGGGGAGAGTTTGTTTGTTGATCACATAGATTTTGTTGCATTACACATTGATATCATATGTATTCATGTTTATATATTGGTATCTTAATGAGTTTTCACAAATTGGTATCCTGATTTAGATGTTGTTTACTAATTGGTATTCATATTTTTGCTCACAAGTTTTATATAATTTGTTCCTCCATACTTCACTGGGTATTTTTCTGTTTCATGCTTATAGGTATGCTTTCGAGATTCGAGATTTTAAGACTACATCACATTCAGATAGTTCAGGCTTGTGGGACCATCATTTACTGGTCTTGTCCTGTATTTTTTTATTTTGGGTTTATGGGATGGGATTTAGGCATCATACGGCTTGACATCCTGTCTTAGTCACTTTATTGTTGGTTTAGTCCTGGAATAGTCAAAGGGGGAGATTTGTAAGGACAAAATTTTCAATTGAGTCCGTTATATGTTTATTTGACTTATTCCCGGAACGACACACGTTTGACTTATAGGTCGTATTTTTATTATCACGATCCCACACAGACTATGACCTATTGAAGTTTATTGAAGACGTTGCGACAAAGCTTTCAAAGATTTATTATGTTGGTTTAATGGTGAAAATTTTGTCTTCAAGTCAAATTGTATTCCGAGATCACTTAGGTATGAAGCGTAATTTTAATGGGACTCGAAATTTATTTTAAATTGTTTAACGATGTTATTATATTAAAGAAATGTTTTCAAAATGTTTTTAAAGTGTTTGAAAATGTTTACACTTCGTTTTATTCTGATAAGGATGTTTAGAGTTATATTTTACACAAACTCTATTTCGCTTTGTCGCTCAAACGACCTAAGAAGTCGTTCGAGTGAGATCACTATATCGTTAGAACGACATGGCCATCTCGTTCGAGCGAAAGCTAATATCGTTCGAGCGAGCCTCCGTCTCAAGAAAATTATTTAAGGCGTGGTTTCTTCAGAATTTCGGGGGTATGCAGTATGAAAAATAGTTTACAAACCAGTACGTTTTTTGCACGAACGTTTCTAAGGTTTTCCAAGTACAAAACATCCTTAAAGTTTCAAAGATACGAATTTTCATTACTATATTCTATAGTGATATTTGTTGGCACCATTCGGAGTTTGTTCTATATATAACTTTGTTGGGTTTTACGGTGGAGAAGTGGAAGAGCCGTGTTCAACATCGTAGACGTTACAACCCACATCAGTTGATACCGAGACATATGTGGACGCGTGTATTGTTGACGAGCATCGTGGAAGAAGGACATTCTACGTGGGCAATGTAGAGGAGTGGTTTAAGATCATAAGAGAGTCAAGTCTTGTGGGGATCTAGTCGTTGAGTAAGACTTGTGTCTGTTCCTTGTAATTCCACATCATAGTGATTGTCTGGCTTGGGTCGTCTAAGGGTTTTTTTCCCTTAGTGGTGTCCTCGTACATCCGGCTTTGTGAGCACTCTATTCCTTACTTTACTTGATTTAATCACTAGGTGAATATTTAGGTTTAATCAAGATAAAATTTGATTAAGTTAAAATTGGTTCACAACTGGGTGTGAATTAAAAAAATTACAAAATTTTTTTTAATAAAAAGCAAGTTGGGTTTTGTCATCTTTAAAATACATTCCGCATAAAAAAAAAGGGCCTACATGTTTTCGCTTGGAGCCATAAAGATATGCCTGACATTGACCCTAATTTCATTTTTCATGAGCTTAACATCAACCAAGATTCCAAGCCGATTAAACAAAGACGTAGAGTGTCCAGTCCCGATATCAATGTAGTTATACACGAAAAGGTGGAAAAATTGCTAAAGGCTCAATTCATTGAAGATGTCAAGTATCCTAGCTGGCTGGTAAATGTAGTGATGGTGAAAAAGAAGAATGACAAATGGATAATGTGTGTGGATTTCATTATTTTTAATAAGGCGTGCCCAAAAGATCATTTCCCTGTACCAAGAATCGATCAATTGGTGGATGCAACCATTGGCTACGAGTTACTCAGCTTAATGGATGCATACTCTGGTTATAACCAGATCAACATTAAACCTGAAAATAGTGAAAGTAATTCTTTTATCACCATACAAGGGACCTATTGTTACAATGTAAGCCTTCCAAATTAAATAATACAAGAGCTACTTATTATAGGTTGGTCAACAAAGTGTTTGAAGAGCAAATTGGGAAAAAAATGGAAGTTTATGTAGATGATATGCTCACAAAAATCAAACTCGTTGCTGACCATATTGCCAACCTCTCTCAGACTTTTGATCAGTTGGATAAGCGTCAGATGAAGCTCAATCCGTCCAAGTTCGTATTTGGAGTACGAGAAGGAATTTTTTTGGGTTTTGTTGTCAATCAGAGAGGTATAGAGGCAAATCTTGTAAAAATTAAAGCTTTGCTTGAAATGCAATCTGCAACCAGCAAGAAGGAAGTCTAAAGGCTCACTGGAAGAGTAGCTTCCCTGAATCGCTTTGTGTCCCGAGTAACGGATAAATGCCTACCCTTCTTCTAGGTTTTGAGAAAAACTTTTGAGTGAAACGAAGAGTGTGAAAGGCGTGCCAAGAATTAAAGAAATACCTGGGTTCATCACCCCTATTATCCCGACCAGTAATAGGGGAGAAGTTGTATCTGTATTTAGCCATTTTTGAGTCAGCTATTAGCTCGGCACTCATCCGACTAGAAGATGGATTACAGAAACCAGTTTACTACACAAGTAAAACCTTCAGAGGAGCGAAGATAATATACCCACGCTTGGAAAAATTGGCTTTAGCACTGATTGAAGTGCACAGAAGAATGAGGCCTTATTTCTAAGCTCGCACGATAGTGGTGTACACAGACTTACCTCTTTGGCAAGCACTTCATAAGCAAGAAAAATTAGTAAGACTTTTTTGTTGGGCGGTGGAATTAGGCGAATATGATATAAGTTATGAGCCAAGATCGTCGATGAAAGGCCAAGCGGTGGCTGACTTTATTACATAATTTACATAGTTAGAACAGACTTCTTCAGAAGAGAGTTTAAAACAATAGACTTCTTCAGAAGAGAGTTCAAAACAATAGACTTTTTTGGAAGAGAGTTCAAGGAAGACTAATGTTGCGTCTGACCAACCTGAGTCATTTATTGTTCCAAATCTTGCTCAGAAATACTTGGAGGAAAGAGAGAATATTTTTAAGCATGGAGTGTTGTCTACAGAATGATTTGATATAGAGATTCCCTTATGGAAACTATACGTGGATGGATCTTCATGCACTACTGGCAGTGGAGCTGGTATTATTCTCAATACCCCTGATAATCTTGATGTTGAATATGCACTAAGATTCAAATTTTAAGCCTCAAATAACGAGGACGAGTATGAGGCACTAATCACAGGACTGGAGTTAGCTTTTTCACTGGGTACCGATCAAGTAATAGCCCACGGTGATTCTCAGTTAATTGTAAATCAAGTTCTATAGATATACGGAGTTAAATGATATTTGATGGTTAGATATTTGGCCAAGACCCTGGAAGTGATGACCAAATTTCCTGCTATCCAAATAGTTAGAATCCCAAGGATGGACAATGCCCGAGAAGCTGCACTTGCTCGGCTAGCTTCAGCAACCAGGATTGAGCTTAGAAGGAGCATACCGTTATAGATCCTAACATCTAGAAGAATCGAAGATATTATGATCGAATTTATTACCATGGATTTGGGGCCATCATGGGTGGATCCAATCAAGGACTACATTGATAAAGGTATTCTACCCATTGATACAAAGGAGGCGAAGAAACTAAGACACAAAGCAGCAGGATATGTAATGGAAAGAGGAATCTTATACAAAAAGGGATACACTATCTCCTTACTATGATGTGTTCATCCATCATAAATTGAAGAACTAATCAAGTAAGTGAATGAGGTCTCTTGTGGAGCTCATTCAATTGGACGGTCATTGGTCCGATGAATTGCTATGCAGGGATATCACTGGCCAACCATGAACATATTGCGGGAACTTTGCTAGAAAATGTGATAAGTGCTAGAAGTTTGTAGCAATTCATCGAAAATCTGGGGCTGACCTGACACTAATTACTTCACCTTAGCCTTTTGCCATTTGGGGAATTGATTTGGTCAGCCCACTGCTGACCACAAAAGGGAGGTTCAAGTACTTGGTAGTTGTAATAGATTATTTCACCAAGTGGGTTGAAGCAGAGCCAATAATAGATATACCATATGAAAAGGTTTTTCAGTTCATATGGACGCATATCATCTGTAGGTACGGGATGTCATATGCTTTCATTACCGACCATGGTACTCAATTTGACAATGATTAATTTGAGGCTTATTGTGTCCAATAAAAGATTCAAAAACTTCATTATGCACCTGGACACTCACAATGAAATGATCAGACTGAAATTACAAACAAAATTTTTCTTGATGGGTTGAAGAAGAGACTAAAAGCAGCAAAGGGTAATTGGATAAATGAGTTTCATTTTATTCTTTGGGCTTATTGAACAACACCTAGAACTACCAATGTTGAAACCTCATCCATGTGCACTGAGGCTATAGTAAAAAGTGAGATAGGGCTACCCAGTGACAGGGTGCTCAATTTTGATTCTCCAAAAAGCAATTTGATGAGGAGATTGGATCCGGATTTAGTGGAAGAAGTGAAAGAAGATACTGCTACCAGGCTTCCTACCTACCAACAGAGAACTGCCCGTTTTTACAACAAAAGGATGAAGCCGACCAATCAAAAAGAATGAGATTATGTACCAAAAAAGGTGATCCAGAAAGGGAACAAGTTGGAAGAACATTGACATGGTCATTATCGTATTTTAGCAGTCATCCGACCTGGTACTTTTCGTTTAGAGACTTTGGAAGGAGAACAGTTCAAAAACCCTTGGAATCCCGATGATCTCCGAAAATACTACTAGTAATGGAAAAAGTCTATATAATCTTTATTTCTCCTAGAATTGAATAAAAAGTCTTGATTTCCAATTAATTTCAGTTCAGTTTTTCATTATTTTTTTTGGAAAGATGGAAAAACTACTTTGAGAGGTTATTAAATGGAGATAATGGGAGTAGATTATATATAGAGGAACTTAGGGAGACTCGAGAAAATATATTTTTTCGCAGAATTAGGACAACAGAGGTCAGGATTGCTCTAAAAAAGATAAGTATCCCTATTGAGGCTTGGAAGTGCTTAGGGGAGGATGGAGTATCATGGCTTACAAAATTATTCAATAGAATTTTAATGACTAATAGGATGCCCGATGAATGGCGCAAAAGTGTTTTAGTACCTATTTATAAAATTAAAGGGGACATAAAACGTTGTTCAAATTATCATGGTATTAAGTTAATGAGTCATACAATGAAACTTTGGGAGAGAGTGATTGAATATAGATTGAGATTAAAGACAACAGTATCTGAGAATCAATTTGGGCCTGGGAGGTCAACAATGGAAGCAATCTATTTAATGAGGAGATTAATGGAGAGGTATAGGGAGAAAAAAAAAGATCTTCATATGATTATTATGTGACACCCCGCCTAATTAAATAGCGGGTGATCAATCATTTATTAAATTAAAGTCAAGGTGACGGTTGGTTCATTCTTAGCATCACTGTCGTGAAAATAATTTTTCCAATTTAAACACCCTAAATAATTAGGCTAAGTGTCAAAACCATTTTAGACATTACTTTCCAAATTTTATTAAAAACCAATAATTTAAAACTTTACATAATTCATAATTTAAGAATCATCCAACAAATATACTGGAACAACCAATCCAATTAATTAAACATCCAACTAAGTAATTCCAACATTAAAACTTAAAGGAAAGCATCCTGACAGTAATAAATCCCAAAGTGTAAATACTGGAAATAAATGAATCACAATGTCCAATAAAACAACTGTATAATGGAAAGGGCGACACATGCCCAACTGGAATAAAAATGCTAGGAGTAGAATCAAATAAATGAGGTCGTCTAAGCAAGACGCCTGCAACTCCCACCTAAGCTGCAGCGCGTTCCTTCCAAAGGATCCTATGCAAGATGCCCCTGTGGCTGGGCACCTGTAATACATACATATATATATACAAGAGAAAAAGGAAATGGAAACGGGTCAGAGCCCGATTGTAAAAATGATTTAAAATTGTTTAGCAAGTATTTAAAATATTTACTGGCCAATGCAACAACATATTAGTGCGGCACTCCCTTGAGAAATTCTCACCTCTCTTCTAATGTGAACACCTATTGCACTAACCTTCCCAATGGTTTAGCTTATTTTATCTTAGGTCGCTCGTAAGATTTAAACTGACCAATTCAACTGTTTAAGAAGTAAATTTTATTTAATCACAAAGCTCTCATTCTAACTTTATTTGCTAATAAAGTTTCCCAGTAACATATTATACTTCAAAACACGTATTTCCAAATTGAAATCATTATTCATCTCTTACTTATAATAAACACGGAGGTAGTTCACAAATTTCAGAATTTAATATATATATTAAATACCCATATAATATATATATTCTAACAGTACCCCACATAATAATTATGGTACGGGCATACTCTGCTATCCAGTCCCCGTATCACTCGTACTAAGGGAAATACAAGTTCGAAATCACTCTCGAACTGTATTAACACAAACGCAAACAATATTGAGGCGAAGCATAGAGTCCCGGTCTCTAAGGGGTCAGCACATGCCCCCACGTCTCTTAGGTCGTCCGACTATCGATCCGATTAGCCTGTACCAAAGGATCTCTATCTTCTAGGGTACGAGTCAATATCCTCCATAAAGGTCCTATCGAGATAAGACTGTCCCAGCGCGGTAACCTCAGGGATAGCAAGTAGCGCGGGCATGGTTTTCACACGTATATAGTATATGCATAAACACAGTCATATAAATATACTATTATTACCACATCAAATTTAGGTATATCTCATAACCCATAGTTATGATATTTATCCTTATTTCTCATCATTTAGTTATCACGTATAACATTTCTTTTCTTACTTTAAACTTGAGGGAGTATTCCAACTTACTACGTAACACTCGTGTATTCATATCTTTCCAAAGTGAAATTTCAGTAGATACTTAATTATTATCCAACGTAACTACATTATGCGTCTCCCCCTTTATTACATAATTCCATCGTCCCTTATGTGTAAACATCCCCGTAAAGTGTAAGTCTCGTCTTACATTAAAGGTTTCACATTTTTTTTAAGTCCTACTGGTCTTCTTTATCTCCCAAAATATTTTAATAAGGATGTCCAAAGGTTATTAATCATTTAAATTAAATTCAACTATTTAGAAGAGGATTTATGAGTCTGCCAGGAGGGGTCGATCGATCGATGGCAGGGGCTCTATCGATCGATGCGTCGATCGATCGACACTGTTGGTTCGATCGATCGATCAAACAGGTATGGCGAATCTGCAGAAAAACCAGTTACGGGTTCTATCATCCAACATCATCCAAATCCAGATTTTTAACACCCAAACTCCCAGAAATTCGTACTACAAACATTATAAACCCAAACTAGCAATCTTCTACGTAAAGCCCGTGAATTTCCATCAATATCCATGGATTAAAGGGCCAAAACTTATATAAATCTCATGAACCCTAGAAATTTCTTTAACTTTGTTCTAATCAGTCTTTTTTCAGAATTTCTACTTCTAATCCATCATAAATTCATGGTTCAATCTCTACATATGAAGGGGATTTCCAGATTATCATTTATATCATTACTACATGCAATTTTTCCTATCTCCAACATGGGTTTTCTTCTATGAAACTCATCCTAATAAACCCTAGACTAACATGAATGATGCATTAACGAAAATAAGCAAGATAAATACTTGCCTGGGAATTTAAGAGTTCTGATTTGTGGATGAATTTGGTGTGGTGGCGTTCCCCGTCGCGCGATCTACGTGTTGGTGGTGGTGGCGGTGCAACCGGATGAATTTTTGGCCTTGGATTGCTTGGAAAGCTTTCTACCTTCCTCTCTAATGGTCGTTCTAAGGTTTTGAGTCTGCTAACCCTAAGGGACCATTCCAAATGGTTAATATAACCTAATAAATTTCGTGGGTTTAATTTCCCAAAAATGCAAAATGTCCAAAATGCCCTCCCGGGGTGCTAAATAGGCCTAAAAAAAACCCCGAGACCCAAACTAAACCCCCGGGTACACTTTTCTGACTATCTCGACCCTTCCAGACACTTTGGCGCAATTTAAATGACCATACGGGTGACTTATAATTTATTCACTTTTATCAATCAATATTTAGTCCCGACACGACACAGGCACGTCCCGACTTAAATTTCCAAAATTGTCATTTTTATTCACACGTGACAATTTTTATAAAATAAATCTCATATATTACTATACTCATCTAGTAACATTCAACAAATTTCCAATAATTACTAACTCTCGTCACGCTAGTAAATTTTTAAAACAATTTTTCGGATTATTAAATTTAATAAATCCCTAAATTTAAAAGCCATAAAAATACGGGGTATTACATTTTATAGATTTGGAGAAGGCATATGATAGGATACCTAGAGATATAATATGGTGGGTTCTACATAAAAGAGGATTGACTCGCAGATATATTGATGTGATCAAGGATATGTATGATGGTGCGATGACTACAGTAAGAACATCAGCCGGAGAAAGTAGTGAATTTTCAATTACAGTAGGTCTACACCAAGGTTCAGCATTAAGTCCTTATCTCTTTGCGCTTGTTATGGATGAGTTGACTGGACAAATACAAGATGAGGTGCCATGATGTATGCTATTTTCAGATGATATTATTTTAGTGGATGAGACTAAGATAGGGATTAATGCTAGGTTGGAATTGTGGAGAGAAACTTTAGAAACAAGAGGATTTAAAATAAGCAAAACTAAAACATAATATGTGGAGTGCAATTTTAGTACTAATAGGAGGACAAATGGAGATGTGGTGAAATTGGAGGATCAAGAGATACCTAGAAATGATCATTTTTGTTATTTAGGATCGATTATCCAAAAATATGGAGATATTAGTGATGATGTTACTCATAGGATTAGACCAGGCTGGGTTAAGTGGAGAAGTGCTACCGGCGTTTTGTGTGATAGGCGTATACCTTTGAAGTTAAAAGGTAAATATTATAGGACGGCCATTAGACCCACCATATTGTATGGGACAGAGTGTTGGGCAACTAAGAAACAAAATGTGCAAAAAATGAGTGTGGCGGAGATGCGAATGCTAAGATGGATTTGTGGTCAAACTCGAAAGGATAAAATAAAAAATGAACAAATTCGTGAAATAGTAAAAGTAACTCCTATAGAAGATAAATTGAGAGAAAATTGACTTAGATGGTTTGGACACGTCAAGCGTAGACCAATGGATGCTCCTGTAAGGAAGAGTGATTTAGTTAGTATTGATGGTAACACAAGGGGTAGAGGTAGGCCTAAATTGACTAGGTGGGATATTATATAAAAGGACATGATGTCATGTGGTTTAAGCGAAGATATTACACTGGACAGAATGGAATGGAAAAATAGGATTCATGTAGCCGACCTCAAATAATTGGGAAAAGGCTTTGTTGAGTTGACTTGAGTGATATATGATATGCCCTATATGCACCCCCTCGACTCAGAGGCATCAACCTCGGCCATGGAGATGGCCGATGTTGGAGGGGCCTTAGATCAACAACCAGCGGTCTCGTCCCAAGCAAGGTCGTCCATGGACGATGTTACTAGATACCTCGGCAAGTGAGGCCCCCGTAATCCACAGGGGCGGTTATACATCCGTTCATCCAAGGCTTGCAACCTCGGCTTGGTTCAGGCCGAGGTTGCCATCCCATCATCATAACCAATCTCGGCTTAGGATCAGTCGATGTTACTGCTTTGCCACCATTACCTCGGCTCAGGCCGACGTCACAGCTCAACATGCCTTACCTCAGCTCTCCCATAGAGCTAAGGTCACCACCTCGTCCTCTTTCAGGCCGAGGTTGGGACCATTCACAGATGTCCAAGTCCTTATCAGCATATATATTATTGGGAACATGTGTACATAATCAGTTATAACCGAATCATTCCCCTCGCGTGAGGGAATATTGAGATCATCATTTTTTACATGAGATCAGCCAGGTGTCATTCTCATACTGGTTCGATCCTCATGCACATGTTCATTGGATGATTGGGGGGCACACTACACCCCCCAGGCCCTATATATAGAGGTCATCCTCTACCTTGTAAAGGACCAGAAATTAGAAACCCTAGATGAAACTCTATTCAAATATGCTACAGAGAGAGAAAGCTTGAGAGATTGTATCTATGGACATTAGAGCCCTCATACAGTGATACTCATCATACACTTGCACAGTGGACGTAGGCCTGATTGGCTAAACCACTTATATTCCGGTGTGAATCATCTTCTCCTCACCTCCCTCTACTATATGTGTATTTACTCTTATGCTGCCATTGTTAACATTGAATTGAGCTCACAAACACCTTGTAGGGTGGTGTTGTTTCCTGCATCATCATTTTGGCACCGTCTGTGGGAACGAAAAGCTGTCTCTTACTCTTTTTCTTCTTAACCTCACCGGAGACTCTGGTGGTGAACCAGGCCACACCCCTTGCGTGGAGCTGTTTCACCATTGAAAGAGGTTCTGTAAGGTATTAAGATCATTTACTATGCCAGCTCTTTTGTGCTAACACATGGCACCAGAATTACCACCACCTCTTTCGCCACCTGGTGCGGGAAGACCTAGCTCTAGCCAGGCACTGCCCTAATCCGAAATGGCGGAGGTGGCCACATCCTTGAGGTCTTTGGCTGCAACACAACAAGCAATGAAGGAGAAATTTGCACAACTCAGTCAAAACATTATGAGACCACCTGGGGTCTCACCGGAGATGATTATGCCGGCGGCGGTTCAGCCCCATCCTGAAGCCAGGGGACCACCCTAGGCACCAAGAAAAGACCAACCTACACCCCATCGAAGGAGGGACGTTGCTGACCCTAGACGTTTACGCCTGGGGAGGCAAGGACACCCTTACCCTGAGGATAGGTATGACGATGTGGATGCGGAATATATTCTAGAAGAGTGTTGGGAGTCGTATGAGGTTTCAAATAACACGGTTCATCTTCTTCAGTAGAGCCGAGGTTGTGGGGGAGGAAGAGGTGAAGAAGCCCAACAACGAGGATCGGCTTTTGATCGATTGAGTACAGGGTCAGCCTTTGAAAGTCTAGGCCCAGTAAATGACCTAAGACAGAGGTTATCAAGGTCGAGAAGTGCAGCTGGATCACAAAGAGAAGACGGACAAAATTGGCCACATCAAGGCCGACCCCATGTAAAAAGAGGTAGAGACCAGGAAGAGGTCAACAGTCGACGTTATGCTGCGGCTGGGGGACCCTCAGTCCACCCCTTGGAGGTGGATGGGGACAACCTCGGCCAAGCCAACGTTGCAAGACCATGAAATGACTCCATTCAACGTCTTGAAGAAAAGATAGGAGACCTCATCAAAATTCGGGATCCACTGTAAAGAGGTTTCTCAGAAGGCTCTCCGTTCGTGGCTAAAATAGTAAGCTTCCCTACCCCAGCCAAGTTTAAGCCACCTACAGTGACTCCCAAGTATGACGGTAGCACCAATCATGTACATCATATTGAGATGTACCAGTCAGCGGCGGACATTTATTCAATACCATATGAGATGAAGTGTCGGGCCTTCTCTGGAACTTTGACGGGAGCTGCGCACATCTGGTTTACTTCTCTTCCGAAGAATTCGATTGAGAACTTTAAGGGCTTGGCTGAACGATTCATTCATAATTTCTTCTTCGGGGTAAGACCTCAAAAGAAGACCACCATATGTTATATGTCAAGCAAGGCAAGCACGAGAGCCTAAGAGACTACATCGCCAGGTTCAACAAAGAAAAACTTGAGGTGGAAGATTACGAAGAGAATATTGCCATGACTGCCTTCATAGGAGGTCTTTAGAAAGGGAAGTTATTGTGGAAACTTACGAAAGACCCTCCAAAGTCCATGGCGGAGATATTGGCAATTGCGGGGAAGGTCATCAACGCTGAAGAGGCCATGGCCGCTAAGTATGAAGATGAGAACGGCGGTAGCAGCGGAAAGTTCCAAAGAAAGAAGGATGGATAGAAGAGGTCAGTTGATGACAAGTTTGCACGTTATACCCCTCTTACTGTAAGTTGTGAACACATCCTCAATGATATCAAGAATGACCGGTCTCTAAGATGGCCAGAGAAGCTGAAGGCCCTCCAAATAAGAGGAACCAGAACTTATGGTGTGAATTCCATCAAGACCATGGCCATATAATAGACAAGTGCTTTGCCTTAAAAGATGAGATCGAGAAAATGTTGAAGTCAGGAAAGTTGAGGAAATATATTGATGGCAAAGCTCCCAAAAAGGGAAGATATGACCCTAAAAAGAGGAGAAACGACAGATGTAATGACGATACCCCAGCAAAAAAAGACGATGACTCAGATGGAGATGATGAAGACGATCCGGACCTCCCACCAAAAGATGACAACACCCCAGTAAAAAGGGTTGGTATGATCTCCTTTGGCGTTAGCACCATATGCGGAGGACTTGCAAGGGGTGGTTCTGAAGTGGCTGATCGAAAAGCCCATGTGGCAGAGGCCAAATCAGTGGTCAAACTTGAAGTAATAAATCTGACGTCTTCCGAGACAACACAGAAGAGAAAGAAGGTGGACATGGACACTCTTATAGTTGGGTTCTCCCGACTCGACTTCAAAGGCATCTTAGCCCCACATGATGACCCTTTGGTAATTACAACAAGAGTGCATGGATGCGAGGTACATAGAATTCTCGTGGATGGAGGAAGTTCAGCAGATGTGATGTTTTGGCCCTGCTTCAAGAGCCTAGGTCTTAGCAGAGCTAGGCTGGTACCCTATCATCATCTGTTAATGGGATTCAGTGGTGAAAAGATACATCCATTGGGAATGTATGAGATGGATGTACGAATGGGTGATAAGTGGCCTAAGAGGTTAACCAGGAAGATCAACTTTTTCTTTATGGACGAAAATGTCTTCTCGGCCTATTACCTCATCATAGGAAGAGTAGTCCTTAAGGAGTTTGAGGCTGTGCCGTCAACGGTCCACCAAATGCTAAAATTCCCGACCCCCTATGGGGTAGGGGAAGTGCAAGGTGACCAGACCATAGCACGATAATGCTACTTCAACTCGGCTGAAGAGAGAGAGGCCCATAAGAGGGCAACCACCACTTATAACATTGACACACTTAACCCTAGAGATAAAACAAAGTTAAAGAAGGGAGAGGCCACGGAAGAGGTAGAATCCATCGTCCTCAATGAGGACGAACCGGAAAAAACTGTCCAGGTCGGAAAATCCTTAAAAGCATAAATTAAGGAAGAGCTGATAAACTTCTTGAAAAAGAGGTAGAGTGTCTTCGCTTGGAGTCATGCAGACATGCCTGGCATCAACCCTGAGGTTATGTGTCACAAACTTAACGTGACTAAGGATGCTAGGCCAATCAAACAAAGACGAAGAATTTACTCAAGAGATAAGTATGATGTCATCCGGGAAGAGGTCAAAAAAATAGAAGAGGCTGATCTTATCAAGGAAGTCATATATCCGGAATGGCTATCAAACGCAGTCATTGTGCCCAAAGCCAACGAAAAGTGGAGAATGTGCGTAGATTTTACTGACCTGAACAAGTCCTGCCCAAAAGACAGCTATCCCTTACCTCGGATAGATCAGATGGTAGACGCTACTGCAGGGCATGAGCTCATGAGCTTCATGGATGTGTATTCAGGCTACAATCAGATCTTCATGGATGTTGAAGACTCAGAGAAGACAGCCTTCATTACTGACAAAGGGACATACAGCTACAAGGTTATGCACTTCGGTCTGAAAAATGCAGGGGCAACGTATCAACGTCCTGTGAATAAGATGTTTGAAGACCAAATAGGCAAGACTATGGAGGTGCACGTAGACGATATGTTGACGAAGAGCTTAAAGGCCTGCACGCATGTGGAAGACCTAAAAAAGACCTCCGATACCATGGACTTGTATAGAATGAAACTCAATCTGGCGAAGTGTGTCTTCGGGGTAGGAGCTGGGAAATTTCTCGGATTCATTTTCAATCATAGGGGAATAGAGGCGAACCCTGAGAAAATCAAGGCTTTTCTCGATATGAAGACACCAAGGAGTACCAAGGACGTTCATAGGATCACTAGAAGAGTAGCTTCACTTAACAGATTTGTTTCCAGAGCGACGAACAAGTGTCTTTCGTTGTTTAAGGTACTCATAAAGGCCTTCGAAAGGGATAAAGAGTGTGACAAGGCTTTTAATCAACTCAAGACCTACCTCGGATCTCCCTTACTCTTATCTCGGCCCATAATAGGAGAGAAGCTCTACGTTTATCTAGCAGTCTCTGAATCAGCAATAAGTGCATCCATAGTACGAGAAGATGTTGGGGTCCAAAGGCATGTGTACTTCAACAGTAAGGCCCTTCAGGGGTCTGAGCAAAATTATCCTCGGATGGAAAAGTTGGCCTACGCCCTGATACATGACTCTAGGAAGATGAAGCCTTACTTTCAAGCCCATTCCATGGTCATCCTCACTGACTCCCAACTAAGACAAGTCCTCCATAAACTTGAGAAGTCCGATAGATTGATGACGTGGGATATTGAGTTGGTAGAGTACGACCTTACTTATCAACCTAGGGTGGCCATCAAAGGGCAGGCACTCGCAGACTTCGTTGTTGAGTTCACTTGGGAAGAGGCCGAGGTCGAGAATGACTTAGAGACTGCAGAGGGGTCAAGCATAAACGTCTTCCGAGATTCGGAAGGGGTAGTATCCAAGGGAACCAAAAACGGAATAGTCGAAAATGAGTAGGATCGGTACCTCTTCAAGCAAGGAACCATATCAGAAGGGGGATTCTCATCAGATAAATACGTCTGGAACCTCTTTGTGGATGGGTCTTCTTACGACAGTGGAAGCGGTGCAGGACTGATACTTTCATCTCCGGATGGTAACAACATTGAGTACGCCTTAAGGTTTAACTTCAAGACATCAAACAACAAGTCAGAATATGAGGCTATGATAGCAGGTCTCTCATTGGCAAAGACCCTAGGAGTAAGACGACTTCTACTTCATAGTGACTCAAGGTTAGTTGTTAATCAGGTGTTGGGGGTTTATGAGGCCAAGGATAAAAGGATGGCCAAATACCTGAAGAGGGTGAGAATGATATTGGAATGTTTCGAAGAGGCAAAAATGAAAAGAGTACCTCAGCAAAATAACAGCCATGCAGATGCATTAGCAAGGTTGGCTTCGGCAATAAAGACAGATATCAGAAGGACAGTTCCAGTCGAGGTCTTGCCGAAGGCGACCATTGAAGAAGAAGAAGAAGAGGTTAGTAACCCCTGCCTCAATTTGAACCTAGGGGACTCATGGATGGACCCCTTATCAGATATATCAGAGAGGGAGAGATGCCAGAATCAAAGCTAGAGAGGAGGAAATTAAGATACAGAGCTGCGAAGTTATCCATAGTAGGAGACGTCATATATAAGAAGGGATTCCTATTACCTCTCCTCAGATGTGTTCATCCCACATAAGTTCCTCGCATCTTACAGGAGGAGCATGAGGGTTCTTACTTCAGTCACATAGGAGGAAGACCTCTGGCCAAAAGGATTATTACGCGAGGGTATTAGGGGCCAACCTTGGCCAAAGATGCTGCAGCTTACATGAAGAGGTGCGATAAATATCAGAGATTCTCCACTATTCCCCATCAACCTCATCAGCCTATAACGTCAATCAGCTCCCCTTGGCCATTCACAGTATGGGGAATTGACTTGGTGGGACCCCTACCAAGAGCTGCAATAATTACCGATTTCTAATAGTTGCCATTGATTAATTTTCTAAATGGGTAAAGGCTGAGCCGATGATGACGATTATAGAACAGAAGACCTTTCAATTCATTTGGAGGAACATCATATGCAGACATGGCCTCCCAAACACTCTCATCTCAGACAATGGAACCCAGTTCAAGAACTCATCGTTAGAGAAATATTACGAAAGAGTTGGGATAAAATAGTTTTTCTCTTCTCCTGGACGACCTCAGGCAAACGGTCAGACCGAAGTCACAAACAGAACAATCCTCGAAGAAATCAAGAATAGGTTAGAAGAAGCCAAAGGAAGATGGACTGAAGAGGTTTATGTTGTGTTATGGGCCTACAGAACAACGGCAAGGACACCGATGGGAGAAACCCCGTTCATGCTAGCACATGGCTCAGAGGTCGTCATACCAACAGAAGTGGGACTCCCTACTCATAGGGTTCAGACCTATGACCCTAACAAGAATGAGGAGGAGAGAAGACTCGACTTAGATCTAATTGAAGAGAGAAGGGAAGACGCAGAAATTAGGCAAGCATCTTACCAGCAGAGAACAGCAAAGTTCTATAATTTGGCATGGTCCTTACAAAGTAATTGAGGAGGTGGTACCCGGGACCAACAGGCTAGAAAACCTCGAGGGGGAACCTTTTTCCAATCCTTGGAATCCTGATCATCTAAAGAAGTATTACATATGATGTAGCAAGAGCTTTCATGTATCAACTTATTAAGAGATTATTAATGAGAAGATCAGTTCCAATATCAATTCTTGGTTCATTATGCCCTAATAATAGATCTTTATGAGGATAACATCTTAGGTGATGACCTTAGACCTTATAACATCATAATTTGGTGACAAGGTCTGAGGTAAGACATCATATTTGGATGACCTCGGACCCTATAACATCATAATTTGGTGATAAGGTATAAGGTAAGACATCTTAGTTGATGACCTCAGACCCTATAACATCATAATTTGGTGACAAGGTCTGAGGTAAGATATCGTACTTGGATGACCTCAGACCCTTAACATCATTAATTTGGTGAAAAAATAATTATGGGGATAACATCTTAGTTGATGACCTCAGACCTTAGACACCACTTAGTTGGTCTACAAAGACATCATTGTACTGAGATTTTAGACCCGAACACACATCGCATGGCAAAGAAAATCATTCAATAAATAATTCAGCAATTGAAGAAGTAAAGCCCTCCTCAGAGGTTGACATAGATTAAAGTTGGGAGTTACAAAATACAAAATAACAGAGTTTGTCAGAGGTTACAAATCTTCAGAGAAATTAAAATTGCTAAAAGCTTCACAAAAAAATTAAGTGTTTGCAGCCTCAGGGTTAGGTACCATGTTTGCATCTCCCTGGCCAAGGGTGGCTACCTCCACCCCATCGTCTTGAGCACCAACATCTTCAGTCATGGTGTCACCTTGGGGGGCAGTCTCGGTAGGTGCATCACCTCCCTCTTCCTCAACCTCCTGCAGGGCCTGAGTAAACCGAGGGTCGACATAACCCAAGCCGATGAAGTCAGAGGCTGCAAGGCTCCCTGATTCTTTCTCCTTCATAGCAGCCCATTTACTAGTGGCCTTTACCCCTCTCTCCAGGTATTTGTAGCCGAAACTAACAAACTCATCATAGACCATGTACTCCTCCAAGATCTTCTCGGAGGCATCATCCAAGGAAGCCTTTATAGCCACATTGACCTTATGCTGAAGGGAGTCAGCCTGAGTCTTCAGGGAAGTGTTATGATCTTCCCTCAGCTTGTCCATGTCTATCTGCAACCCCTTCACGCTAGTCTCAAACTTCTTCAAATCGGACTTCAGACATTCCACTTTAGCGTTTAAAGTGGTCTCGGTCTTCTCGGCCTCTTGGCCCTTCTCAATCAGAGGAAGTTTTCCCAAGGCCCAATTAACAAAGTGATGCATGGTAAGGAGACCCTGTAGAACGTGTGCAAAACATTTCATTCTAAGATCCAGTATAGTTCAAAGTCGATGTTACACTTGAGTATAATTCAAAAATTTCAATGTCTTACTTGGATAGAACGATGGAGAGAGATCAGCCAACAGAGGCCTATCAAGAGAGAGACAGAAGCACTTATCAGAGTCGGTCATAGCATCATTGATGGCATCCAGGGCCTTCAGACTACGGTCGATGAGACTGTCACCAATCTTCAATTGCTCAAGATGAGCAATCAATGCATCCTCGGAAGAAATGGGGATGGCACGATCCCCCTTTTTGTTTTTCTTCTGCCTCTGATCCTCAGGGACAGGAATGGAAGGCTTTATCTTCCTGGTGGACGTAGCCCTTGAGGTAGATGGGGGGGAGGAGGAGAATTCAAACCATCTTTCTTGACAAGCTTTGTGAGACTAGGGGCTGCCATCTCCCAGAGTTCGTCAGATGTCCCTTTTGGGCGCTCTGCAAAATAAAAAGGTCGGAGTTAGAAAATCAGAGATACACAAATTCAAATGTATAACTTTAAAATAATAAAGAGACTTACGGAGCTCAGTCAGAGGACTCCCCCCAAGCCCAGTCTCAGAGAGATAGTAGGGGGTCATCAGGTGTTCGAATTTGATAAGCCGACCATGCTCCCCCTGATCCTGAAGGTCTTTGACCTTCTGAAGATTGTTATGGCTTAGCCTAGGTTTGGCCCTGGCAACCATTGTCACCTTTCCCCATCTCAGGGGTATTCTCAGCTCTAGTGAGGAGGAGGGGGCACATGGACCAAATTCCCATGGCCCTGACGTAAAAAAGTAGCGTGGTTTTCAATTATGGTTTGAGGTTTGGGTGACCTACAACATCTTTTTATTTGACTTCCGAGCTAAAAAATGGTAATAGCTCGGATGGTTCCTCACAGATGAGAGGACGTAGCACCCTATGAAGACTTGGACGGGAAGGTCTGAGTGATGGATAACCCTCCATAAGATAATAGCTCTAATTATCACCCTCCAGGCATTGGGTGACAACTGGGAAGGAGCCAAGTTGATGTAAGACAATATAGCCCTGATGATGGGATGAATGGGCAGACGAAATCCTAACTTGAACATCTCCTCATACAGGCAGATCTCACCATTTCGGCCGCCATAAGCTCTCTCTTCCCTCAGAGGTCTCCTGAGTTTTATAGAGGGACTTATAGAATATAGATGTCTGTACGCCAGAAGTTCGACCTCGCTGATAGTGCTCTCTTTCTTGGTCGCCTTAGACGTGTCAACATCGCTCTCAGAACCATCATCATCATCCGGCTCGACGTCGTCCTGAGCAGACGATGGGGCACCACTTGGGAACCTCTGAGCGAACTCAGCACCTATGACAGCCGATAGGGGAATGGCTTCAAGAATTGGTGGAACATCCACACTCGATTTGACAACTTCAACATCTGAGGAGGTCTGGGATGTGCTTGACTCGTCATGGGACGAGACGCGACTCGAAACCTCTTCTTGATCAGGGACCTGATCCTGTCGAATTGAGAAATCCATGGCCTCTTGAAAATAGTCCACGGACATGGGGTCTGAGGTGGATGACTCAGACTCAGACTCAGACATTGGAGAGGGTTAAACTATGACCTCTACTAGATCAACTGGTTCGGATGGTTTAGGGTATATGACCTTCAGAGGTGGTGGAAGGGGAACGCCTCTGCCCTACGAGCTTCCTCTTGGGCTCTTTCTATTTGCCTAATTTTATCTAAGGTCTTCTACCTAAGAGAGGGAAATTCCTCTAAAAGTTGGTAAAGGAGTCTGAGCATATGAGGCAGACCCTACACTTATGACTCTCCTAAATAAATAGGATTGGCAATTTTGTCTAAGGATTAAATTGGGCTTTTAAATAAGAACGTTCAAGAACAGTTCACCAAAAAATACATGAACTTGTCAAAAAACTAATAAACTAACCGGAAACCTCTTAAAGCTCACCGAAAAATGCAAAAATGGGAACAAGGCAGGAAAAATGAAGAATAAGAGAAGGTAAATGATACCTGATGGAAGACAACGAAATCGAAGAAAGGAAGGGTTTGTAAGGAAAATCCACCCAATGCACCTCTCGCCAAGCTCTTGTAGAGAGAGAAAATAGAGAATCGCAGGTGAGAGAACGAAGAAGTGGGGAAGAAAGAGAGGGAAAAAGGGTTTAACATTCAAACAACCCTACATGCATCCCAAGGCCCATCATTGCCTTAGGAGCCCAAAGGACAACTAACATCATTGAGCTTACCTGGAACGCCATCTACTTCAGCAATTGACAAGTGTTAAAGGAATATTGGCACAAAGAGAGACCTCGGAGGTGTATACCCCATAATTCACCTGTTCCCACCTGTAACTGAGGGCTAGGGGTGATTGATATGCCCTATATGTACCCCCTCAGCTCAGAGACATCAACCTCGTCCATGGAGATGACCGATGTTGGAGGGGCCTTAGATCAACAACCAGCGGTCTTGTCCCAAGCAAGGTCGGCCATGGCCGATGTTACTAGATACCTCGGCAAGTGAGGCCCCCATAATCCACAGGGGCGGTTATCCATCCGGTCATCCAAGGCTTGCAACCTCAGATTGGTTCAGACCGAGGTTGCCATGCCATCATCATAACCAATCTCGACTTAGGATCAGCCGGCGTTCCTGCTTTGCCACCGTTACCTCGGCTCAGGCCGACGTCACAGCTCAACATGCCTTACCTCAGCTCTCCCATGGATCCAAGGTCACCACCTCGTCCTCTTCCAGGCCGAGGTTGGGACTATTCACAGATGGTCGAGTCCTTATCAGCATATGTATTGTTGGGAACACGTGTACACAATCAGTTGTAACCGAATCATTCCCCTCACGTGAGGGAATATTAAGGTCATTATTATCTACATGAGATCAGCCAAGTGTCATTCTCATACTGGTTCGATCCTCATGCACATGTTCATTGCATGCTTGGGGGGCACACTACACCCCTAGGCACTATATATAGAGGTCATCCTCTACCTTGTAAAGGACCAGAAATTAGTAACCCAAGCTGAAACTCTGTTCAAATATGTTGTAGAGAGAGAAAGTTTGAGAGATTGTATCTATGGCCATTAGAGCCCTCATACAGTGATACTCATCATACACTTGCACAGTGGACATAGGCCTAATTGGCTGAACCACTTATATTCCGGTGTGAATCATCTTCTCCTCACCTCCCTCTACTATATGTGTATATATCCTTATGCTGCCATTGTTAAAATTGAATTGAGCTCACAAACACCTTGAAGGGTGGTGTTGTTTCCTGCATCATCAATATACATCCCTAACAAGTATACAAAATAATTAACATTGTACCACAAGTTAGTCAGTCAACCAACTGGGTTTCTGTTGATCAAATTAACAGGTTCCTTACACCTGCTACTAATAACCATTACTTTTTGTATGACTTTAGGTCACAAATAAAAAATCGATTAATGGTCGCTTGCTACAAATGATCATTACTTCATAAATGATTTTAGGTCATGAACGAGAAGGCAATTAATGATCATTATTTCTTATATGATTTCACCTTTGGACGAATAAACAACTAGAAGCCTATAAAACTTACAAGTTTTACCTAACTAAGTTACATGATGGGATATACATATACATTCCTACTATATGAATACACATACACATCCCTAGCACACTTGGTTTGCCACTGATAACTAATAATAATACTTGGATCAAAACTATATCGTTGGTTTTATTTAAGTATATTTGTAGAATCTAAGGCCCTATAATAGCAAAGGATAGTATTTAAGCAGATTACTTAGTCAGGCAGCCAACTAACCAACCATTGGTGAAATTATAAGTGTCCAAATTGCAAACAGAAACAAATATGAAAGAACAAGCAATAAACAAAAGATGTTTTTTCATTTCACTAGAAAATTTTCACAAGGTTACAGCAATAGCAAATTGGAAAAAGAGATAACTATTCGGCTAGGCACTTGCCCTGAGCCTTTTCCATGCCAGTTGGAGGATCATCCAAAGTATAAGGAGAATTAATAAAGTTGAAATCCTGTAGCATCTTCTTGTTACTGCTGTTAAGCTGGTTAATTAAATGAGGAGGTCGAATTATCTCAAGTTCATCATGCAATTCATAATCCCTTAAATACTTAGATATTAACACTAGGGAATCGAATCAGCAGGAATCCAGCTTACATCTAACTTAAACGGAGGATTTTGATAGTCCAAAATACTGGGATCATTTCAATGTCATAGTTTGTTGTTCTAGTCAACTTTCAACAAAGTAAGCATATTGGTTCATCCCCATTTATATCCCTCGCGATGACTCTGGGCCAAATAATCATCCTCATGAGACAGGACTTCATTGTAACCTTCCATCCACACTTCTCTGGGTTGCTTGTGGAATTGAAAAGTTAACCTCTCTACTTTGCTGAAGTTTCTTGAGAACAGTGTCTTTATTTTTTGAATGAATCACCTAGTCGGAAATAGTATACTCCTTTGTTTTTAACTAAAGTGAAAGATCGGCAATAGCGAAAGTTTTAACCTTTAACTGCGCAGCTTTATTAGCCAAAGTTTTATGAGTTTTTTCTTCTTTAAGAGCTCACTGGGAAACAATTGCTCCTCGGGATGACTAGCCAGACTTAATCTTCTTCCCTTACAAATATTCTAACTCTTGTAATAGCTTGGCATTCTCCTCTTCCATGAAAGAAACTCCTTCATTGGAGCCATTAGTAGTAGACTTCTCCAAGTTGTCAAGTTCATTTCTCAAAGCATTATTCTCTTCCTCGAGCAAAGCTGCAATTTCTTGAGCCTTTCTAACCTTCTGCTTCACCACAATTTCTCTCTTATTCAAAGTCGAGGTATATTTCTAAAAAAAATTCTCAAAGACATCAGCTTCATTCAGAGCTATGAACTTGAGTTCATAGTCAGTATGGAGAAGAGCCTTCGATCGATTATGATTACACTGCAGTTGCTTGATCATCTCAAAGTATGCAACATTATTAGTCACAGCCCGATCAAGAAGGAATTTAAGATAAGTGTACGCGTCCTTTGCTTGATTAGAAGCATCTGCGTTAAGCAATTCAATTAGTTCTTCATCTGTCAAATCCAAATGACCAGCCTTAAACAGATTGTGGCAGCGTTTGAGTTGATCGGAGTCACTGGAAGCAATTTGTTCCATCTTAACTAGAAAGATTAAGTAACATTTGATTAAAAATAAAAATAGTCAAAACAACAGTTAAGCATCAGAAATGTAATGGCAATAGATAATTTCATTAAATAAAAAGTTCAATCATTGATAGATGGAAACATTATAGAAAGGTACATTAGAGAAAGACAAAAGGAAGAAAAAATAAAGGTACAAAATACAAAGACGAGAATACAAACAAGTCTACACCTTCTTCTTATCCTTCTCTACCATGGGGTTTATCTCCTGGTCGGCAAGAGGGGAAGCTGAGTCAATAAGAGCATTGTCTTGATCGGTTAGAGGAATAATTGACTCAATTGCCAGAGAGGATTCCCCCGAACCTGCATCATTATTAATTTCATCATTAAGGTTGAGGGGGAACCTAGATCGTGCCTCAGAAATAGCTCTGAACTTTAGCAGTGCAAACTTCCCTCAAAGTTGTCGACCAACTATCCTTGAAAGAATTTCTTCTTGGCATACGCTATTTGGGCAGAAGTAGTAGAGATGGCCTTATCACAGCCCTTATTAAAGTATGCCTTTCTGGTTTTCTTTATTTTGGCCTTCTCAATAGAAAGGTCGGCAGATAGTTTGACTATCTTCTCTTCAGCAGCCTTTGCCCTGTGCTCAGCTTGAGTGGAGGCCAAGGTAGCCACAGTCAAAGTTTCATCAGCTTTTTATCATGCTTCATCGACAGCCTTGATTTTTTCCTCCCAACTCTTCTTATTTGTCTCCAAAGCCTGTCTAGACTCCTTCGGGGATTTCTTAAAACCTTCAAAGGCATCCTCTACTTCTCTCGAAGAAGAACGTAGGAACTGCAATAAAAGAACCAAGTCAGTACAAATCAAGGAAGACATGAATAATATCCGACCAACTCCAAATATGAAAACTTACCAAGGCCAAACTTTGAGCATCCCTCTCCGATAGTTTTGATCAGGACATTAAGGTGACAGTAGCTCTATGGTCTGGGAGGGTACAAGCCTTGATCAGCTTCCTAGCTAAGATAGGACTAAAGGGTATAGATGAACTAGCATCAGATGGGACCTTACCAACCAACCCCTATAGATCGGCATCAATAACCTTCTCAACCTACTTATCAACGGGACCTCTCCTTAGTCTCTTAAGAGGATATTCATCACCTTTATTGGATGGGAGCTTCTTTCCAGCCTCAACCTTCTTCTTCTTTTGGGCAATAGCATCAACTGGTTTCTTGGCACCAGCAGTGGAGTCCTCCTCCAGTCCTCCAGAAGATTGGGAATTTTCCTTTTTCCCATGCTGATAGAAATGGGAAGATCAGAGTCAAAAAAAGAAGAAGTGCCACCAGTAGCAACTTCAGCACCAGCACCAATAAACTTAGTAGTAGAGGAAGTAGACACTGAATCCCTCTCCAAATCAATCAAAATTGAAGGCACGATAATTGTGGATCGAGCTACAAAAGAGGTTATGGAGCTCTTATACTCTAACAATACAGAAGCTGATCATGGATGCTCTTCTCCTGTCCTTTGATTAAGGCCCCACAAGAATTTGAGTTCTTCCAAGTTTACCTCACCTGGTTTAGGGAACTTTCTCTTGCGTTCTTCTGTAACAAAACAATAAGCAGTAGCAGTTAGTATATATCAGAAAAGGAATCAGTAAAGAAAGGTAAGAGATGAAATAACAACCTATCCCATTCCCTGATTGAAGGCATTTGGAACCATTGTAGGCCACTCCAGTACCAAGTGGAGCATGTTATAAATTCTTAACTATTAGAGCATGATCCCAATAATCCTTATTGGAATCAGGCAAATTCAATACTAAAGCCCTATTGGTTTATCTAGTTTTCAAGTAATATGTGTCCTCCCCTGCAATAGCCCATTTATTGCAAAATATGATCTTTGTAATCCCGATATGGGTTCTATAGACTTTATTCAATTTATTCACACCATTGACAACCCTCTAGGTTTGGGGGCTACTCTTTCTGGAACGATGTCAAAGTATTGGCAGAAATGAAGAAAAAGAAGAAAAGGATTTTGTGGAAATGTGAAACCACACTCAGCTATAAATAAAGTTGGGATCCAATGACCCTCAACCAGAGATTATACATATATAGGGTTATGGGTGAAGCCCTTATACTTTTGACTCATTTGAGTCTAGACTGTATAAGAGTTCATCTAGTTTGGAAATTGTGACAAAATTGTGTCCATCCTAGAAACCAAAGAGCCTCAGAGATTGTGTTGCTTCTTCTCCTATTCTTCTTGTAATGATCCTGAGACTATAGCCATCACTCACACACTTAGAACTTAATTCTTGCATATCATATTGCACCTTTATGTGTATTAATGTGGTGAGTGTGTTTAAATCCCTTAATTTGATTTTTATTAATTTTTTTGGGAATTTTAAACATCTTTTAATTAAGGTTTTATTAAATTAAAACTTGATTTAAAAAATCTTGGGGTTAATATCTAAATATGTATTGTTGTGATTTTTGGCCTTAAGTTACTCTGGGTAGAAACCGAAAGCGCCAGAGACTCCAGGGTTGGCTTTGTAATTAGTTTGGGACGCGCGTTTGCATTCGTTCTATGGCCAACACTTGCTGCTCTCTGATTGGCCAAAGTTGTGTTTCTTTACAGAGACAAAGCTTCGCATGTTTACAGCCCTTGGATCAACCCTTATCAATGGCCTGCATGTCGCCTGAGTGAATCCCCGTGTAAACCTTTAAGCCAATCACAGCCTGTTTAATCCACCGCCTGTTGTGAGCCCTTGGATTGAAGTCAAAGAAGCTTGACTCAATCTCAGACGTTGTTTTTGAACGATAGTCTGGAACCTTCTCCTCTTCCTATTTAAAGGACTCTCATCTCAGCCTTCGAAAGCTTTTGCCACTTTGAAATTTCTCAGAGAATATAGAGAGAGAGAGAGAAGAGAGATAAGAGAGAGAAGAGAGACCAGAGAGCCAAGTTAGAAACCCTAACTTCGTCTAAAAATCTTCTCCAACCTAAACCACTTACCTCTCCAAAACACCATAACCAAATAAACACCATCTTTAGTGTTTCGTGAGTTTATGAGAGTTCGAGTTGAGTGATCTTGGGTTGCTGTAACCTTGTGTTCATAAAATCTTATTTCCAACTTAGACACTTACTCAGATCTTGTTTCTGATTCAATAGAAATCATAGATCTGAAGTTTTTCATGTCACAACACACTTAGTTGCATTTTATTTCTCATCTTGAGAAGTTCGTTGTTGATTGTTTTCTGTTAAAACATTTTCTTAATTCAGAATCAACAATAGATGTTTTTCTGTTTCTGTTTTTACAAAACTTAACCTGACCTAGTTGGATTCGCACTTGGAGGGTTTTCAATCTCCTAAATATTTTCAAAATAGATTGAAAAAGGTCTTGACCGATTTCTTAAGCAAGATCTCCGTGGAATCTGGGTTATTTTGAAAGGTCAAAAGGTTTTAGGTTTTAGGTTTTGTAAGAAAGAAAAATAACAAACTCACTGCATATAGACTTTATATGTAATTTGTTAGGATTGTTTGTAACTAATAAGAGTGCGTGTGTTCATGCATGTGTTATAGAACACTTTTCACAAACATCTTCACACTACATACACTGAAAGTGTTGGCTATAAGATTTGGTGAACATAAGTCGACGTAAACTGCTGAAACAAAGGAAGAGTTGACAAACTGAGAAGACTACATCAACAATCAAGATCTGCAGAAAAGTTTAAGGACGCCAGAGGGTATAATCCTGAACTTGTATAGACTTGTTATTGTGTGCATGTTAGTTAAATAGATTGTAACTCACATATTTTTTTTAGTGATATTTTCTTGTTTTACTCCGTAGAGGGAGTCGTGGATGTTTCCTCAAGGTTGAGGTTTTACCACGTTAAAAATCCTGAGTATTAATATTTCTACATCTTCTCATCCCAGTCTGATGTGTGCTGAGTTTAAAATATTTTAAACTGTTTACTAAAACTTGTTATCAAATCTTGTCCTTATCTCGTACATAATTTTTGTTAACACATCTTGTGTTCAAAATCAGTTTGATTTAAGTAAAGAGTTTCTTCAACAAACTTTCGGAGTTGCTTAAATAGTTTATTTTCAATAAACGGCTTTGGCAACGCAATTTCAATTGGTATCAGAGCTATTGGTGAACTTATTTCAAAAAGATCCTGAGTTTCTGAAACTGTTTTCTCAAAATCAATAATGGACGAGAAAAATGAAAGATATGGTAACTTGACCAGACCTCCAGTCTTTGATGGAACCAATTTTTCTTACTGGAAAGTAAGGATGATTGCTTTCATTCAAGGAACTTTGGGAGATGATGTCTGGGACATTATTGAAAATGGATACTTTTATCCTACTAAACCAGCCACTGAAGGAAGTAATGAGAGGATTAAGAAAATATTAAGTGAGTTTACTCAAGAAGAGAAACAAGTTTCTCGCAATAATAATAAAGGAAAGAATGCTATATTTATGTCCATAAATGAACATGAGTTCAAGAGAATCTCATCATGTACCACTTCTAAGGAAGCATGGGATACTTTGATTACTGCCCATGAAGGAGACTCTAGGGTTAAGGCTACTAAAACTCAGATGTTAATTCAACAGTATAATTCCTTAATCATGTCTGAATCTGAGTCTTTTGATGACTTCTATATGAACCTGACTGATATTGTCACTAAACTGCATGCTAATGGTATAACTTATGATAGACAAGAAATTGTGTCTAAAATTCTGAGATCATTACCACAGAAATTTGACAATAAAAGATATGCTATTGAGTAAATGTGTGATATAAATCTCACTCCTGAATTACTCAGTAGTAAATTAAGAACTGTGGAAATGGAATTGGAGTTTAAGAAACAATTGACCCACACTCATAGGAAACATACCAATTCCAATCTTAGCTTTACTTCTAAGATGACTAAGCCTGAGTTAAACACTCCTAGTAATGATTCTGATGAGGACTGTGACTTAGAAAGTCTAGATAATCAGATTGCCCTAATGACAAAATAATTTAAGAAAATTGTCAAATTTAGAAACAGTATTGCAAATAGACAGGGCAAGTCTAATTATTCTACTCCTTCAAATCACAAGCCTCATGAGAAACCTCATGACAAACAGAACAAGGACAACACAAGACCTCACAGAGACCTCAAGAAGACTGAATGCTATAGATGTGGTAAACTAGGACACATTGCTCAAGACTGTAGAGTTAATTTAAATACCAAAAACAAACACTCTAGAGCCAACATCTGCAAAACATGGGATGACTCAAGTGACTCTGAAAATGAGGAACCTGAGACATCTGATGGTTTTGATCCTTGTTTATCCTTCTTTGCTAAAATCATATATAATGATGATATGCCTGTGCTTGATAGTGAGGATGAGTCTAGTAATTCTAGCTCTGTTGCTTTGAATCATACTTTAACTGGTTTAGATGCTTTACTTACTGAGAACATTAATACTTCTTCCTCGGGGTGTGTGAGTCAAAGGGGAATCGATACTGCTGATGTCAATGGGTGCGTGAGTTTAAGAAATGAAACCTTAGGGGTCACTTCACACACTTCACTTAGTGACTCAGACAATGAAGATCTCCCAGACATTCACACTCTATATGCCAAAACTCTTAAGAAAAGCACTAGACTAGAAAAGATTGTGAAAGATCTTACCAAAAAGCTAGAGGATCTAAGCCTGATGGTAAAACAGAATGCTGAAGAGTATACTACTCAATGCATGTCTCATGAAAGTGATATCAAAGTGTTTGATGAAAAACTGAAAACTTTGACTGAAGCTAATGAAGTTCTGGAGAAAAAATACAAAGGGACATTATTAGAATTGGAACAAACTAAAGAAAAGACAGCAACTGTTTTCAAAAAATTTACAAAATTTGAAAATAATTCAAACTGTTTTGATGGATTTGTTGCTGAATCTAAAACCAATTCTGATGATCGAACTGGTATAGGGTTTTGCCCCAAGTTGAAGACACAAACAAAACCTGTTGAACCTATCAAATTCGTGTCAGGAGGCAAAAGACCTATTGAAACATGTCCAGACTTTCATTCTTTAAAAACTGAGTTTGATCATCAAAACACTAACACTGGAGATGCAAGTTGCTCTAAGCATGAAAGTTTACCAAAAGAAAAATATGTCTGCCCCCCAATTAGGAAAAGTGAACCTTCTTTCAAACCTGTGCTACCTAGGAATAAAATTCAGCCTCAAAATTTCTCAAAACCTTTGTTTAGAGACTTTCCTAAGGTAAACCTCATTCTGAGCAATCTTTATTGCTCCTATTGTGATATATACGGACATTCTTTCGATGATTGCTATGCTAGGAGACTGATTAAGCCTACCTTTAATACCTCCATGTATCAAAACTTTAACTATTCTAGGAGGAGTCGTAACAATTATGTCCTTCCCAGGCCACCAGACAAAAACTCCAACTATAGGAATAGAAAGACTAAACCTAAAAGGACATTTACTAGAAGGAATCCCAGAAACTTTTCTAAATCAAATGCTCAGGTGTTTAAATTTACTCAAAATCATGCGCAAAATGTTTTTCAACAAAAATCTAATGCTCGCAAATTTTATCAAATGAGAGCAAACAAGCGCAAATCGAAAACCAGAGCAATTTGGGTTAGAAAAGATGATCTAGTACCCCATATGAAGTGTAATATTGTTATTTCTGCCTTAAAAGCTGAACTTACAACTTCTGGTTGGTATTTGGATTCTGGATGTTCCAAGCATATGACAGGTGATGATACAAAACTTTTAAATAAAACCCACTTTGATGGTGGAAAAGTTGTTTTTGGTGATGGAGTATCATCCCAGATCATAGGCAAAGGAACTCTTAAAGAAAAAGGACTTCATGTTCTTGAAAATGTTCTCTTAGTTAAAGGTCTTAAGGCTAATTTACTCAGCATTTCGCACTTTTGTGACTTAAACCATACTGTTACCTTTTCAAAGAACAATTGCAAGATTTTAAATGAAAAGGGAGAATGCGTAATTACAGGATTCAGGACTCCTGACAATTGTTATACTGTCATGTCTAGTTCTGAAATCTGTAATGTTGCCAGAATGGATGACAATGAGATATGGCATAACAAAATGGGTCACATTAATTACGAAAATTTGAGTAAATTGTCCTCTCAACAAATAGTTAGAGGAATACCAAAAATTAAACCTATTCATAACATTGTCTGTGGTCCCTGTCAAGAAGGAAAAATTGTTAAAGCACCTCATAAAAGGGTTAAAGATATTCTTACCTCTAATCCATTAGAACTCATCCATATGGACCTAATGGGTCCTTCTCAAACTGTTAGTCTCTGTGGACACAGTTATATTCTAGTTATGGTTGATGACTTCACCAGATTCACTTGGGTAGCTTTCTTAAAACAGAAATCCGATACTTTTCAAACTTTTTTAAAGATTCTTTTACGGATTGAGAATGAGAAAGACACTCAAGTAAATAAAATCCGTAGTGATAGAGGTGGTGAATTCAAAGACACTGGTATTATAGAATACTGTGACTATAATGGTTACAAACATGAGTTCAGTGCTCCTAAGACGCCTCAACAAAATGGTATAGCTGAGAGAAAGAATCGAACCCTTCAAGAGATGGCTCGTGTCATGCTCCATGCCAAGAACTTACCTAAGTATTTTTGGGTAGAGTCTATTCGTACAGCATGCCATCTTATTAATAGGGTCTATCTTAGAAATAATTCCAAACAAACTTCTTATGAACTTTGGTACAATAAAAAGCCTAATCTTAAGTACCTTAGAACCTTTGGTAGTACCTGTTATGTATGCAAAGATAGGGAACACTTATCTAAATTTGAGAGTAGGGGAGATAAAGCCATATTCTTAGGATATTCACCTAACAGTAGAGCTTATCGAGTGTATAATCTTCGCACTAAAACCTTAATGGAATCCATAAATGTAATGGTTAGTGACACTATTGTAGAAAGCAAGACTAGTGAATTAACTATAGAAGAAGAATCGTCAAATATTTTAGAAAATGACTCTTCTGAAATAGATAATTCATTACCTATTGAGTCACCTGAAGTACCTAACTGGGTTTCTAAAGATCATCCCATAAACAACATAGTTGGTAACCCTAGTGAGCCAGTACGTACAAGATCCCAACTTAGAAATTATGCGCTTTATGCATGCTTTGTTTCTCTTGTGGAACCAAAGAATGTAAATGAGGCATTGAATGACTCTCACTGGATTTCTGCTATACAGGATGAACTTTTACAATTTGTCATTCATGATGTATGGTATCTTGTTCCACATCCTGATCACAAAAAGGTTATTGGTACTCGTTGGATTTTCAAAAATAAAACTGATGAAAATGGGACGATAATTAGAAATAAAGCCAGACTAGTTGCTCAAGGTTATTCCCAAATAGAAGGAATTGATTTTAACGAGACGTTTGCTCATGTTACTCGTTTAGAATCAGTTCGTCTGCTTCTTGCTATAGCTTGTCACGTGCATTTTACATTATATCAAATGGATGTTAAATCTGCGTTCCTTAATGGAATACTTGCCGAGGAAACCTATGTAGAATAACCTAAAGGGTTCATTGACCCTAATTATCCTAATCATGTATTTCGGTTGAAAAAGGCTTTATATGGTCTTAAGCAAGCTCCTAGAGCTTGGTATGAGCGCCTGTCCAGTTTTCTGCTGGATAAAGGTTTCAAAAGAGGTGGAAATGACCAAACCTTATTTGTCAAACATTTTGGCAAACACATTACTATCGCTCAAGTCTATGTAGACGATATCATATTTGGATCCACTTCTACCTCAGAAGTAAAATCTTTTGCTGAAATAATGAGCAAGGAATTTCAGATGTCCCTTATGGGGGAGTTACAGTTCTTCCTAGGTCTCCAAGTTAAACAACAACCAGATGGATTGTTTCTTTCGCAGACTAAGTACGCATTAGAGATAGTTAAGAAATTTGGCCTCGAGAGTGCTAAAAGTGCTAAAACGCCTATGAGTACTACAGAAAAATTGTCAAAAGATGAAAATGGAAAATCTGTAGATCCTACTTTATATCGTCGTATGATTGGCACATTACTCTATCTGACTGCCTCGCGTCCTGATATCATGTATGCTGTGTGTGTTTGTGCGCGCTATCAAAACAACCCCAAAGAGAGCCATTTAAACTATGTTAAACGGATAATTAAATATGTTAAAGGCACTCTAAATTTAGGAATTTGGTACACGAATGACACACCGAGCACTATTATTGGGTACACTGATGCTGATTGGGTTGGTTGTACTGATGATAGTAAAAGCACTTCAGGCGCATGTTGTTATATTGGTAATAACTTGGTAGGATGGAGTAGTAAAAAACAGAACTGCACATCTCTCTCGACTGCTGAATCTGAATACATAGCCGCTGGTAGCTGTTGTGCCCAATTATTGTGGCTTAAACAAATGCTAAGTGATTATGGTATTTTAGAACCCACACTTCATCTCTATTGTGATAATCAAAGCGCGATTAACATTTCTAAGAACCCAGTTCAACACTCGCGAACTAAGCACATTAAAATAAGACACCATTTTATTCGCGAATTAGTTGAAACCAAGGAATTAGAAATCAATTATCTTCCTACTGATGTACAACTTGCATATTTATTTACCAAACCTCTTGATTATAATAGATTCATTTCTTTACGTAAATCTATTGGTATGATTTGTGTCGAGTAAATACCTATTATGTTTTCCAAGTTCCTTCCCTTTGTCCATTTGAGACAAAAAGGGGGAGAAATTTGAGTCTATCTCTGCATATACTAAACAGCTTGATCTTAGTAATTCTTTGCAGGTATTCTTCTTGTACAGTCATTCTCTATTGTAATAATAGGATGTTAAACTGTATATAGTTGAGTTATGTAATTTTTGCTTTCTAGGATTTGGGTAGATAGAACTTTTATAGGAATAGGTTTTTCTTATTTATTATCGCCCTACGAGTTCTAGATGACTCAAAGGAGATTTTGTCTCATATTTCCAAAGGGGGAGATTGAAGCCCTTATACTTTTGACTCATTTGAGTCTAGACTGTATAAGAGTTCATCTAGTTTGGAAATTGTGACAAAATTGTGTCCATCCTAGAAACCAAAGAGCCTCAGAGATTGTGTTGCTTCTTCTCCTATTCTTCTTGTAATGATCCTGAGACTATAGCCATCACTCACACACTTAGAACTTAATTCTTGCATATCATATTGCACCTTTATGTGTATTAATGTGGTGAGTGTGTTTAAATCCCTTAATTTGATTTTTATTAATTTTTTTGGGAATTTTAAACATCTTTTAATTAAGGTTTTATTAAATTAAAACTTGATTTAAAAAGTCTTGGGGTTAATATCTAAATATGTATTGTTGTGATTTTTGGCCTTAAGTTACTCTGGGTAGAAACCGAAAGCGCCAGAGACTCCAGGGTTGGCTTTGTAATTAGTTTGGGACGCGCGTTTGCATTCGTTCTATGGCCAACACTTGCTGCTCTCTGATTGGCCAAAGTTGTGTTTCTTTACAGAGACAAAGCTTCGCATGTTTACAGCCCTTGGATCAACCCTTATCAATGGCCTGCATGTCGCCTGAGTGAATCCCCGTGTAAACCTTTAAGCCAATCACAGCCTGTTTAATCCACCGCCTGTTGTGAGCCCTTGGATTGAAGTCAAAGAAGCTTGACTCAATCTCAGACGTTGTTTTTGAACGATAGTCTGGAACCTTCTCCTCTTCCTATTTAAAGGACTCTCATCTCAGCCTTCGAAAGCTTTTGCCACTTTGAAATTTCTCAGAGAATATAGAGAGAGAGAGAGAAGAGAGATAAGAGAGAGAAGAGAGACCAGAGAGCCAAGTTAGAAACCCTAACTTCGTCTAAAAATCTTCTCCAACCTAAACCACTTACCTCTCCAAAACACTATAACCAAATAAACACCATCTTTAGTGTTTCGTGAGTTTATGAGAGTTCGAGTTGAGTGATCTTGGGTTGCTGTAACCTTGTGTTCATAAAATCTTATTTCCAACTTAGACACTTACTCAGATCTTGTTTCTGATTCAATAGAAATCATAGATCTGAAGTTTTTCATGTCACAACACACTTAGTTGCATTTTATTTCTCATCTTGAGAAGTTCGTTGTTGATTGTTTTCTGTTAAAACATTTTCTTAATTCAGAATCAACAATAGATGTTTTTCTGTTTCTGTTTTTACAAAACTTAACCTGACCTAGTTGGATTCGCACTTGGAGGGTTTTCAATCTCCTAAATATTTTCAAAATAGATTGAAAAAGGTCTTGACCGATTTCTTAAGCAAGATCTCCGTGGAATCTGGGTTATTTTGAAAGGTCAAAAGGTTTTAGGTTTTAGGTTTTGTAAGAAAGAAAAATAACAAACTCACTGCATATAGACTTTATATGTAATTTGTTAGGATTGTTTGTAACTAATAAGAGTGCGTGTGTTCATGCATGTGTTATAGAACACTTTTCACAAACATCTTCACACTACATACACTGAAAGTGTTGGCTATAAGATTTGGTGAACATAAGTCGACGTAAACTGCTGAAACAAAGGAAGAGTTGACAAACTGAGAAGACTACATCAACAATCAAGATCTGCAGAAAAGTTTAAGGACGCCAGAGGGTATAATCCTGAACTTGTATAGACTTGTTATTGTGTGCATGTTAGTTAAATAGATTATAACTCACATATTTTTTTTAGTGATATTTTCTTGTTTTACTCCGTAGAGGGAGTCGTGGATGTTTCCTCAAGGTTGAGGTTTTACCACGTTAAAAATCCTGAGTATTAATATTTCTACATCTTCTCATCCCAGTCTGATGTGTGCTGAGTTTAAAATATTTTAAACTGTTTACTAAAACTTGTTATCAAATCTTGTCCTTATCTCGTACATAATTTTTGTTAACACATCTTGTGTTCAAAATTAGTTTGATTTAAGTAAAGAGTTTCTTCAACAAACTTTCGGAGTTGCTTAAATAGTTTATTTTCAATAAACGGCTTTGGCAACGCTATTTCAATGGGGTATTTCTAAATCAACCTAAGATGGGATTTTCCTTTCTTCCCTAAATTCCTCTAGGGAATCACCATAAACTATGTGAACCATGGATCAGAAAGAAAGTAAATGAAGAAAAACATAGAGAAAGAAAGAATTCTTACAGAAGATTAAGGATTCCACAATAACTATAGAAGGAAAGGACGAACGACGGCAAACGATCGCATAAAAGCTCATAAATAGTTACTGCAGTTCGAAGATTTGGGATAAGTCAAAGTCTGGAAAAGCCTCTCGCCTTTTATTTCTTGTCTCAAAAATAGCAAAAGTAATGATTAAACGTACCAATGATTGACGTTCTTATGATAGACTGTTTTAAAAATGGAAAAATATAGATTTTCCCTTTGGGCGGTCCTTTAAAATTCAAAGTATTTACAAAAATGCCATCTTCAAATAGTACCGGCAAAATTTTACAAGTGTGGGAGGTCGGTTACCGACCAGGAACCATGTAATATGTTGAGCTACTTCTAGGATCGAATGCTCCATATTTTCATGCAATCATCAAGCATAGAGCATTTGGGGCTTCTGTTGTATGTAAAAATTATATTTCCACGTGGACCAATAAAGAAGGTACATATGTCGTACAGCGTGGCACCTCATCCTACTTGTTCGACCTCAAGTGTTCTTAGTCAGCTGGAATGCCGACCAACGCCAGAAGGCCAACCAACCAGAATTGTAAAGGCTACTCAGCTCAGAATACCAACAGACTCTGAATACCAATAGGCATATTTATTGTATACATATGCAAACGCTTGGCATATAAAAGTATTTCATCTTTAGGGTTTCACACCCCTATAAATGTACTATAATCACTCACCTCCAGGGACAATTTTAATCTCATACGAACTGAGCTATTGTAATCGCTAAGTAAAAACAACTTACACTAGACGTAGGCTAATTTGTAGATGAACCACTTTAAAAACCTCTTGTTCTATGTGTGTGATTTAAGTTCTTTCATATTATTTATCTATGATTATAAAATAGGAATCAATCCAATTTTATACATCAACACCAATATTGTTACAAACTTTGTTTCTTAGTCCTTTAGTAATGCTTAGTTTATTTTATCATTATATCTTGTTTTTAAATCACTATTCGTCTAGATGGAAAATTTAATGTTTAAAATTGAACAAATCCTAGTGGGTTCTACTCATACTATCATTAGCTATATTATAATATCCCGTCCACTTGAGGTAATTATAAAATTTCACAACATAATAAATTCCTCAAATGGCAAATTATAATGGCCTTTATAAGGTATTCGGAAAGTGAAAATATTTTAGGTACGAGTTGGGATTACAAGATTGTATAAGACATTTTGTGGTCTAAGTAGATATCTTGAAGTGAATCTAAAAATCATTATACATTGAATGTAATCAAATAAGGATGTATTACATCATTCTCTTAGTAGGTTTTCAAATATATAATAAAAAAAATATTACAAAAGTCAAAAGAGAGATTTCATTAAGTTAATGGAGATGAAAGGAACATTCATTTATTTTTTGGAATGCATATAAAGACTAATTAGGATTCAAATTAGTTTGGATTTAACATTTTTTACATGCACGTGGTATTACATACTCAACTATACCCTAGATTGGTTATAATAATCCTTTATAAGGGTCAGAGGGTTTATTATGACAATGGGCTTGGGCTCTAATGTTTTTGAAACCATGATCATCACTATATATGTTTTCAACATCATGTCGTATAGAAATATAGAAATTATTTATGTGATCAACTCCATTAGGGTACGCATACTAAGAACATTTATAATTGTGTCATATAGGTTTCACATCGCTAGGGTTTGTGTCGTGTTTAAGTCATGATTTGCTCACTTTTAGCATGCATGTGTGTCAAGTTGTGTCTAACGAGCCAACTCGTTAACCAACCAAACTCGTTAATATGAAACTCAATCCCCCTAACTGAGTTAAATGCTCATTTTGTGTTAACAAGTCGTGTAATTATTCCCACCCCAACAACGAGCTGACGTTATATCCTATAGGTAGAAAATTTGGAAGGTTCCTAGTTTGAAACTATTTTATGTAGACTTCATCAAAGAGCTCTCGAAAGAACTTGTTGAGAGAGACATTCATGTATGAAAGTTATTGACATTGTTGAAATATCCCGATGAGTGAAGTATATAACATACATTTCATTGGCAGGTTTACTAGTAGTACCATCAACCCTATTAGTTTTAAACTTGTTATTAATCTTAAACTTACTATCACTCCCTAGGAGTTTGGGGGTGGTATTAGTTAGGTTATCTTCAACATGTAACCTAAAATACAGGAGTGCTCTAAAATGAGATAAATATCAGTTAAGAAGGTGGAAAATTTAAACAAGTAGCGTAATACTCTTCACAATCTCCACTTGTTCGCCCTTTTGGGTTTGTTGGTTGTTAAGTCACATAAGGGCATATTTTACACGCCTTCTAGGATTTAGTTTTTTGGGGCTTAATTCCAAAACAAACCTTTGAGCCATAGTATATTTGTATCGACTCTATTGAGTTACAATGCTACATCATATGAAGTATTAAACTGAATCGAACAACTACATATCAGAGATTTGGTAAAAGTAACAATTTTCAAAAGGTTTTGTAATTCCTTATAGTTTATTTTATCACTAGGAAGTGATAGGATAAAACTTTAATGAAAACAATTTTGAAAAGGGGTTTTAAAATATTTTTTACAAAATTTTGACAATGGTCAACTTTGAGTGACCTCGTTTGAATGAGGTCAACCTCGATCGAAGAGGTCTTCGATTAAGAGCCTATTTTTTAAGCAGTGGGCCTCAATCAAAAGCAGATTTCAAAAAAGGAACTCTCAATCGAAGACTGTTTCGAACGAGGGCCCACTGACTTCCTGAAAACACCCATGACCAAAAATTTTATTGATCGAGAGTCCTTCGATATAAATCTCTCGTCCAAACAAGGGATCCCTAATTCGAACGAGGACCTTTGTCTTGGATAACGTGTTTAGTTGGATATCTTTCACTAAAAATCTATTTAAACACCTTTATATGCGTATTCCAATTGACGAAGCCCAATTTTTAAAACCCTAATTTGGTTTTGCTAGAGTCCTTATGTTTGTGAGAGTATATCAACTCCATGCAACTAAAGTAGACTTTAGGTTTAAAAATTCCTTGAGATCTTCAACATTGAAGAGGATAGCGCGTTGGATTATGTGTGGTTTGATAGCACTGTTAATCGTTTTGAATTCTATGTAGTATCTATCTTTATATTGTTATTTAATCGTATGTAGTTTCTTTCTGTGATGTTATCTAGAAGACATCTCCAAGATTACTCTTTATAAGAACTAAGGGGTTATATGAATATGACATCAGCAACATTAGCATCCATATACCGAGGTCTACGAATTTTGAGGATGGGATTGAGTGTTGGTGAAGTAACCCATATCATGAGTAGTGGTTGGTGATAACATTAAATGTCATTTAATGCATCATGGACAGTTTATATAATAAGTTAATGCCACAGGAATTGTAACTACAACTAACCCATCCGATCAAAGGGACGTTGTTGTACGTTACGGGGTAAACTTGGACATCCCTAATCTCTTGAAAGTTAAGTGAATTATGGTACGACTTCGTTGTGGGATGGGGGGTCCCCTCCTCTAATTGAAGTTAGGCAAACTCTTTGAGTGTTGGTTTATCTTTACGGATCATCCTCAGAATACTAAATTGAGCCCAGAAGACCTTATTTCAGGTATTGTGTCTTTCCAAAGGTAAGAACTATTCTCATGGTCTTGAAGGATCAGGGGCCTTTGGTAGCCCTTTAATGATCAGGCTAAGGTAATTTCCTAGAATTAAATATTGTAAATGATATTAAGAAGATGAATATACCTTAGACTCTTGGTCTGGGGCCTTTAAGGGAAGTTGAGAAGTTTTTGGATATTCCATTGTATCACCGTAATGAAAGGAGATGGTCTTAAAAAATGATGAGCTCATGGAATGAATTGGTAATGAGTCCTTTAGTGGAACGAGGTGGGCCTATTAAGCCTGAGATAATAGAAGATGGACTCTTAGGCCCCTTGAATGAGTTGGGGATTGGATACCTAAACACATGAAATAAATTAGGTCAACAAGATCCACTACGAAATCATTTAGATCTTCTATGCCCAAAAGAACACAGTTTTTCCGCAATGGGCTTGGACTGGCACATTTTCATTTCGAAAAGAATATACAGTTACAAATCAAAGAAGAAAAACATTGTTGGATTTTCTTATTTTTTGGAGGTATATACAAAATGGTATAACGAGGGTTCTGATATATATTGTATTTTAAGGTTGATTTGGTACCTCGAAAATATTCTTATGTGAGGATAGACCACTTAAATAAAATCAATATAATTATACTGAAATAGTAAAAATGGTCAACTAACACCCCTTAAAAATTGACAACCAGTCATGGATGGAGGAAGGGGGGTTTATTCCCAAACAGGCAAAACTTTTAAGTCCCAAAACCCATTTAATCTTTTCTTTATGAAAATAAAAGCATTAATTATTACTTGTAATATTGATCCCTTAAATGCACAGGTGTAAGAGCATATTTTCTCTCAATGCTCATATAGCTTAGGCTACATAATTTTTTGGCATATCTCGCTACCATTTTATTCGAGTCGAGATGAAGTCCAAGATACAACATCTCCAACTTTCAAGCATCTCCATCTCTCTAAGGTATAATGCTTTTGTGTTTAAATTTATTCTTTGAATTTATTTTGGGATGTTCATTTTTATTAAAACTGGAAACATGATTTTTTCTTTAAAAAATGAGGTTATTTTCCGAAGTTACAAAATATTTTATTTATCGCCTACCTCATTCAAACGAAATGGAAATCTCATTAGAACAACTTTAAGTCTCGTTTAAAGGTCGTTTGAAGCATTGATCAAACGAGGTTCGAACGAGGGCTTACCGTTTTGATTTTTTTGATGTCGTTAGAATCAAGACCTGTCTCGTTCGAACGAGATGATGATCTCATTAAAATGACGGGGCAATTTCATTCGAACGATGCCATCGCCTTAAATTTGTGAACGTCCTATAAATACTTGTTTCGTGTTTGATTTCTTGAAGACTTTTGCCAAAACTGAATTTTGCATATCCTTTGCAAAAGTTTTCAACCTTTTGTTTTGAGAAAACCTTTTTTATTCACAAATGATAATCCCTAAAATATATTTGAGTGAATCAAGTTTAAATACTATAACTTGTATCTAGTATACAACTCTTGTGGAGAGAGTTTCTTCACGATTGATCTTGTGATACCTAAGGGGATTCACTGCTGATGGTGAAGGCTGATCGGTGGATACCGAGGGTGGAAGGGCATGTGTGGACAACTCTAAACGGATTCGTATTCTTTAGAGATCTGCTAGACACTTCGCATTATACTTGTGGTGGTTATTAAGTAGTTTGTAAGTCGATAGTCTTGTAAAGTATCTAAAGTGCTGGAAAAAATTTACCCGAAAGGGGTTTTTTCCTTAATTTGCCTCTACCAAATGTATAGTATATTTTATCAGCTTTATCACCTAATGCATGTTTAGGTTAATAAGATAAAATTTGGAACAGTGTGTGTTGGACACTTAGTTATAAAAAATATCCATTAAGATCAAGATAGCGCACTCTCAAATTGGTATCAGAGCCTGTTGCACAAATTTACTATGTGATTTTTTTCACAAAATATTCTTCTCTTGATATTAACCGCTTTTAAAATTGTTGATCTTTGAAAAAATTAATTTTAATAGAGAATTTATATAATCAAGTGCCCATCTTCGATGGTACTAATTATGCATACTAGAAAGCTAGGATAAGGTCTGTCTTAAAAACCATAGATGAGAGATTCTGGTTAGTATGTGAAAGAGGGTGGACTCCACCCACGATCACGGTTGATAATATTATAAATCATAAATTGTCTCTTCCTGGACTGATGATGAGTTTAAGTGGAGTACCTACAACTCCCGTAGCCTTAGTGTTATTTCTGGAGGCGTCACCCTGATGAGTTCTGACGTATCATAATGTGCACTACGTCTAAGGAAGCATGGTATATCCTCCAGCTAACTCATGAGAGTACCAACGTTGACAAGGCATCTAAGCTTCAAAATTTGACCACCTAATTTGAGACCATCACTATGTTAGAGTCTGAGAGTTTTGACGAACTTTATGTTAGGTTGTCGGACATCATGAACACTATTTTTAATTTGGGTCAGAAAATTCCTGAGACTATGGTTGTTAAAAATATTTTGAGGTCACTCCCCGCCCGCTTTATTCCTAAGGTCACCGTGCTTAATTCGTTAGGGATTTTAGGCATTCTTAGGTTAGAAGAACTCGTATAAGTCCTTCAAACTTATAAGATAGATATGTTCCCTAAAACCATTAAACCTAAGGATCTTGGGGTAGCTTTAATGACTCGAGATAAGAAGAAGAAAAAGGAGAAAGTTTGTGAGTTAGAATCTGAGGGTGAGGTTGATTTTTATGACTTGGCCTTGTTTGGGAAAAATTTTAAAAAGTATCTCAAGTTTTTCAAAAACAATTTTCTCCAATAAAGGATTTTTGAGAAAAGCAAAAAGAATAATAAGGTCAAGGATAGTGGTGAGAAAGAGGAAGATATAAGGTGTTATGAGTGTGAAGGAAAATGGCACAAGACAAATGAGTGTCCCGCTAGGCTAAAGAGAAAGGGAAAAGAGATTGCAAATAAAGCCTCTCTTAGCGATAGTGACATCGAGTCGATTGATTTAGGGGAAGAATCACCACATGACAAGTGTGTTGCTTTCACAGCTAATCACATGAGTACTCCTAGTTTGTCCTACGACGATGAGTACACATGTAAACATGAAAGCCTAGATGATGTTTCGATCCATTCCAGTGAGTGTGAGGATGAGATGGCTAGTGAGGGATAAGGGGATGTCCAAAAAGCCTTTAGTGATTTGTACATCGAGACGTTGAAGATGAAAAAGATTAATAAGGAGATGCCTCTTAAGGTGTTGGATTTGGAGTGAGGTGAAAGCTTTGAGGGTGAAGCATCGGCGAGTCAACTCGAGAAGGTGAAAGTTTCTTTGTGTGAGCTATTGATCGTCTTAGGCCAAGAAAAGAGTGAATTGACCAACACTGTGGCTAGTCTTACGGGAGATCTTCAATTTTCATTGAAAAATATCCCAACTCGAGAGAGATCTCGAACATGCTCGAGAGGTCAAGGTTACTTTAGAGGACACATCTACGAAGGTTGAAAAGATGCTCTTTGGTCCCGCTTTGGGTAATGTTGAGAGGCTAGGAATAGGTTATAACGTTGCGTCCACTTCCCATGTAGCAACCGAGTCGATTTATGAGTTTGTGTTAGATCCATAGGAACTCGACCTAACCCACCTCGGCATCCGATTCCACGTAGGAGAGCTCGTCCTAGACGTTTTGAGAGAGGTGGTCTTAAGCTCGTGAATGTTTGTTCCCATTGCAAGCAAATAGGAGACCTTAGGAAATTTTGCTTTAAGCTGGGTAGTGTGTCTCATAGGTATCTTCCACGTTATGCCACTACACGTGTTCTCGCACGCACTTCCACACATATTGCTTCGCATGCTCCCGTACATCACATGAGAGATTTTGAGACTTTTCGAGAGCAAGTTGAATATTTGGTCAAAACTTCACACGATTTGATGGGTGTTTCTCATAGGATGTCATCTCCTTTGGAGAACTCCTTCGGGTCTAATGATTGAGGTTTAAACTTGTTTGCTAGCATAGGGTGCTTTTTATATTTATATCATTCATGCTTATTGCTATATTGTATTACTATTGTATTTATCTTTTTCATTTTGATAAATTTTTTAAAAAATCCAAAAGAGTTTTGTTTTTCTTGAAAAATTTTGGAAAAATACAAAAAGATTTTCGGTTTCATTTTAGAAAGAGTGAAAAAGCCAAAAAGATTTTATTTTTGATAAAAAAAATTAAAAAATCCAAAAAAGAGTTTTGTATTTTTTTACACCATATGTGGATGAACATTATAGATGTCAATCACCAATTCATTCCATATTCATGTGACTATTTTGTAGTGTTTTGAGATGTGACAACATTTCATTCTTTGTGCTTTATAATGTGTGGAGTCATTAAGATGTGATATGATGACTATTTACTACATGTTTGACTCCTTGTCACCTTTAATGCATACGAGCACGAACTTATTTGAGTATTGCACTTACCTTGCACATGTTGGTTGTAGTGTTTTCATCTCAATCATGATTTTAAAACGAACCAAATGCTATAAAATAAGATAATGAAAGTAGTGCTTGTAAGAACTATTGTCCGGATTGGAAAAATTGAAAATCATATCTCCGGTAAATGTGGTATATTTCAAGCAATGGAATCGGGTTTCGAGAGACGGGTTGTCTTTACGTGAATAGCCACCATTTGCAAAAGAAAAAGAGCCTAAAATATTAAAGGCACATAAAAAGAAAAAAATATAAAGTGCTAGGCCAATTTCAAAGAACATTGATACTTCGCTACATATGAGCATTGATTTTTTCAAAACAAAAGAGTTGAGAGAAATATTCAAAATGTGAATTTTGAGGGAGTTTAGTCGAATATCAATGGGTTTGCACGTCCTGAAAATTCTCATAAAAGCATTACATAGTTTTGGGCGTTATTGATGTGAAAATCATTTACGATCTTGATTACTTTAATAGGTTATGTCGATTTCACTTGAGTTCATAAATTTTATACCTAAGGTAGATTTTGAGATCTTGCGTTGGTAGTGTCTCATTCCTTCGTGCACATATGTTATGTTTGTCTACGTCGATTTTTCTATAGAATGTTTTCACACCCCTACATTATGTTTTCATGATTCGATTATTTTTGTGTTTCTCCATGGTGTGTTGTAATTGTAAAAAATTTATATTTGAAAAAATTAAAAAAATTCAAAAATAGTTTGTGGAGCCTTTGAGATTATTCATTCATATCTTTTTGTGGTGATATTTCTATGCTTGGTGATGTTCCATATATGTGTATTGATTAGTTTTAACTCCTTGTCTATTTAGGACAAAATAAAAGGGGGGGAACAAATATCGGGGGAGAGTTTAATTTATGGGGGAGATTTTCATATTTTTATGCATTTATTTGATATATTCCAAACTCAATGCATCACGGGATAGTTGCTTTGTTTCATGTGTGTACTTGTTTTGAAAGATCATATTTGATTACAGCCAATGAATACAAAGTGACCAAGAGAAGTCAAAGAATAAGTGGAGACTTAAAGGAGACTTGAAGACTTTGATTTGAAGACAACTCTATCTTTGTACCTATCAATTTTAGGGTCTGGGGGGGTATTAGGATATTGTATTCGTCTTAGAGGATTTTTTCCTAATTTGGATTTTAATTTTATTTTTGTACCAGAATAGCCAAAAGGGGGGAGATTTGTAAGAGCATATTTTCTCTCATTGCTCAAATAGCTTAGGCTTACATAAGTTTTTAGCATATCCCGCTACCGTTTGATTCGATCCGAGATGAAGTCCAAGATCCAACATCTCCAACTTTCAAGCATCACCATCTCTTGAAGGTATAATGCTTTAGTTTTTAAATTTATTCAATGGATTTATTTTGGGGTGTTCTTTTTTATTAAAACTAGAAACGGGATTTTTTCTTTAAAAATCGAGGCTATTTTTCGAACTTAAAAAATATTTTATTTTTCACTTACCTCACTCAAACGAGATGGCAATCTCGTTAAAATGACTTTGAGTCTCCTTCAAAGGTCGTTTGAAGCATTGATCAAACGGGGTTCGAACAAGGGCTTACTGTTTTGATTTTTTTGATGTCGTTAGAAGCAAGACCTGTCTCATTCAAACGAGATGATGATCTCGTTAAAAAGACAAGGCAATTTCGTTCGAACGACGTCACCGCCTCGAAATATGTGAATGTCCTATAAATACCTATTCTGTGTTTGATTTCTTTAAGACTTTTTCCAAAACTGATTATGCATATCCTTTGCAAAAAATTTCAACCTTCTGTTTTGAGAAAACCTTTTTGATTCACAAATCATCATCCCCACAATATATTTGAGTGAATCAAATTTAAACCCTATAGCGTGTATCTAGCATACAACTCTTGTAGAGAGATTTTCTTCACGGTTGATCTTGTGATACCCGAAGGGATTCACTGCTGACGACGAAGGTTGATCGGTGGGATACCGAGCGTGGAAGGACATGTGTGGACGACTCTGGATGGAGCCAAACTCTTTAGAGATTTGCTAGGCACTGCGCATTATACTTGTGGCGGTTATCAAGTAGTTTGTAAGTCGATAGTCTTGTAAACTCTCTGAAGTGCTGAAAAAAGGTTTAATCCGAAAGGGATTTTTTCCGTTAATTTGCCTCTGTCAAATGCATAGTTTATTTTATCAACTTTATCACCTAAATGCATGTTTAGATTAATAAGATAAAATTTGGACCTGTATGTGGTGGACACTTAATTACAGAAATTATTCATATCGAGATAGCACACTCTCAGTGGGTTTTAATATGCGCTGATAAAATCTTTGATGAAGCCGTGTATATAATATAAAATGCACAAAAACATAAAATGAGAGAATGTAGACACAAAGTCCACGGCTGTCCATTGAACATAAAAATTTATGATTACTCTAATATTTTCTCTTAACAACTGCTAAAACGTTGAAGGTCCTATATGATTATTCCTACTCAAAATGTAATTTAGCACTCAAAAAAATTAGACTAATTTTACGACATGAGTGAGCCATGCACTTTTGGAATGTTAATTTTATGGAATGCTAGTAGTCATTAAAAAAAATGTGTATTATATTCTTCACCGACCTTGTAAAAAGAATCTGAATTCGACCCTCTTACAGATTGATGCATCATCTCCTAAATACTCTTCATCCAAACATTTAGTACCGAAACTACTCCCTATACCTACATTGTTTTCTTGCATATATCTACAAATGGCATGCTCAAAAGAGCTGCCCTCAAACAAGCACTCTGCCTGACCCATTGATTCCTCCATTACAAACTCTCATTGAACTGGTTGCAAGCATGACTCCGATAGAATTACTCTGCTACAAATTGAGCGAGAAATTCAATCACTTGATCTTACTATTTGCAATGATCATTTTCTTAATTAATTTGGCACCGCCATAACTTTCATACTGTCCAATATACATGCGCTATTAAGGAAGCTCAACTCCCAAGGCAGTAATTATACAAGGATATCCTCGCAATTGGACACAAAAAATGGAATTAATTAATCCCAAGTCCTCATAGAATTACTCATCAAGTTGTCACCTTTGATCAGGAAAAATTAAAGCAACATCTAGAAATCAATTGTCATATGGTTTGCTAAAATTATCATCTCTCAACTAATAATTCTGGAGCCATATATATATATATATATATATATATATATATATATATATATATAGAGAGAGAGAGAGAGAGAGGGGGGGGAGTTTCAAAAGTGAACATAAAAGATAAACATTTTAATAAATCTTAACGGAAAAAAAAAACACTAACCCGTTAATTTTAATTCCTATGTTGTAATTGGTCCGCGCCAATGGCAACGGATACGCGTGTCGATCGAAACCCCCCCCCCCCCCCCCCCAAAAAAGAAAACCCAGAACCTGCTTCCATAAGGGACCCCAAACCTGATGCCATAAGGACTGTAGGGAAGGGGGGTGGATCGATCGGCACGCGTAATCGTTGCCGTTGACACAGACCAATTACAACATAGGAAGTAAAATTAATGGGTTGTTCGGTGTTTTTTGTTAATATTCATCTTTTATATTCAATTCTGAACCCCTCTCTCTCTCTCTCTCTCTCTCTCTGTCTCTCTCTACATATATATATATATATATATATATAACACAAAATCAGAGAACGGGAACAAAGCTGAAAGAACTCTCAAAATGCTTGTAGTAATTAGACACCAAATTTCTAGGAAATCGAATATGAGATCAATTCATCTGAGAATCCAACTTATTTCTTGATATTAAAACATCAAACAATCCAAGGTTGGAGTAGCCTGTTTATATAGGTAATCATTCTTGAATACAAACATATATGTTAAACACACTATTTCTAGGAATTCGAATATGAGATCAATTCATCTGAGAATCCAACTTATTTCTTGATATTAAAACATCAAACAATCCAAGGTTGGAGTAGTCTGTTTATATAGGTAATCATTCTTGAATACAAACATATATGTTGAACACACTAAACCAAGCAACTGGTTTGGTTAATGTGTGAAATATATACATTTCAAGTTTTACTCCTCTCACTTACATAATACAGCACTTCAGCACTAGCCCCTTTTGATCCATCCGTGTGTCCTCATTGCCTGTATAAAGACAGCATTCTACAAGTGACTTCATAATTCAAACTAACACGTCAAAGTAAATAGCAACCATTTGTTCAAAAAAATTAAAATGGCCCACCATCAAGACAATGGGAACCTCTCACCCCCTGTTGTTTTTCCTGATTCAAGTTATCAGAAAACTCCAAAACAAACCAGACAAAAATGTTTGGCCTGCAGCCCATTAAGGGTTAGCCAAGAGGGCAAATTGTCTATTTTTAGAAATTGGATGGCAAGATGACCTGAAAAATCAACAGCATGCAGCCCGTGTAGGACAAACCAAAATTCATAGTTGGAGTATGATCAGATATTAGATTAGAGGACTTGTTTTTAGCATTTAACGTGCATTAGGCCTCATAAGTTGTCAGTCCAATACTATCATTCCTTCGAATTTACTAACAATTTTTTCAGAAGAGAACTGATATCTTATTAGTTTCTCTAATTGTTACTGCTTTTGCAACAATATTTGCATCAATATCATGGTTACATTAGATAACCAATCCTCCTGAGGCCGGATATATTGATCGACGTAGGAAGGACAGAATATAATAGGAGTACGAAAGTTTGTTAAAGATAATATTGTGAAGACGAAAAAAATAGATCAAAATAAATAGTAGTAATAATAATAAACGTATGGTATAGCGACTTAAAAAGTGACACACCTTCAGTTGGCTGAGCTAGTTTCCGATTCTGTGGAGACATCATTTCTTTCTTGAGTTGAGTCAACACATCTTCCATTGTGAACTCTCTTTGCCAGTCAGCAAGCATTGGTAAATGACTTGGTTCAACCTGACAATTTGGCTTTATCATAAGCTTTATTTCAATCATATCATTCCTAAAATGTCATTTCGGAACAGTACATACCACACCAGTTTCCTGATTAACACAGCTCATGTTAATCCTGGTTTGGAACCTTACTCTTGGAGGTGTATCTGGATAATCCTGATCACAGAACAGTTTCAACTGATAGATGCGCCCTTCATGAACGGTCTGACATGCAAAATCAGTTAGCAGTAAGACAGATTTTCTTCTTTCACATTGTTCATTCATGGGGATTAATAATCACATATGAAATATTAGAACAAAACCAACAAAGGGCTAAAAGTTGATCGCTGTCTCCACAAATAATAAAACAAGTTATTTCTAAAGCAGCAACTAGCAGATGGTAATTTTTCAGAATTATGAAAAATAAAAATATTTTGCTTTCCCTTTTTTTCATTTTTTGTAAAATTGGCTCACTAGGCTGTCCTTATAATTTGCCCACTCCACATGCCACATGCAGAATAAATGTTTGAATTCACGATACAAGATGTTCAGTAATTCAAGGACAGGCTATACCTGTAGGGTGTCCCCAGTGATAAGATTTAGTTGGTTTCTAACCTATCTAGTGGAGTTGTCAACACGCATTGAATTGATCATTGTAGTCCCTATCCATTTGCTGGTCATTTGGTTCAAGTTTTTGTGATTTCCTGGAAAATTTACCAGTCTTTAAATTTATGCTAAAGTGCAAAAGAGAAAACATGAACATTCAAATTTCTGCAAGTAACCCCCTGAAATATTTTTACAAAAAAATCGTTTTGCCACAAAAACGTCACTGAAAAAGTCACTAAAGGGGGGTATTTGCAACAAAATGCATAATTCAGGTGGTTATTGGTACATTCAAATTTGAAAAAAAAATCATAGGTTAGGGGGTTTCTTGGGCGTAAGCCTATAATTTGTGTCAAGAGTTTGTATAGAAATAGCCAATTCCTTTTCAAAAGCTCACATTTTACATATGAATTTACCAATCTAATATTTCAGGAAAGCGAAAAACTCAAACCAAACAAGCACTTGAGGATGTGATTTTAGATCTCATGTTCCAGTTTCCACATATAGTTCACCAAAGGCAAAGAACATTCTACTTTGCCACTAACTACATGACCAAGCAACTAATGAGCATGTGTATTATGATTTGAATACATCACCAGTCGAATGCTGAAGATGAGGCAGAGGCCCACCACAATCTTCAACACTTAAAATCAAAGTGAATCAATGGTGAGGATGATATATCGAAAAATCAAAAGTACAATTAAACAACATGAACAGAAAGAGCAAAGAAAACCAACATGGGGAGGACCAATTATAGTCCCAGTCCATGATTGCATGTATACATCATCCGCATCATCCATTCCATAGCTAACAGTTCCATCACCAATCCCCTTTTCTCCTCTCTCAAGCTCTTCTAGTAATCTAAAGTTCCTTGGAACTGAAAATGAACAAAATGTTCAGTTAGACATCTCTAAACATGTAATACACAAGACGAACATTCTAAAAAGGTCATTGTAACAACTACAAGAATATTTAAGCACATATTGGCTAATGAAGATTACCATAGCATATTTATATGATCGTAAGTGTAGTTGTATTTTTCTCAGGAAGTCTTATTACCTTAATACTCATTAGAATTGTAATCTGGGTAATATGTGTGTACATATTATGACTGCTATACTCAATAGTCTACAGCTGATACTTTAATAATTTATATTTAATACAGTTAATACTTTAATAATTTATATTTAATACAGTTAATACTTTAATAATTAATATTTAGTAAGTTTATAATTTTATTAGTTTTTTTTTGAGGAAGCATCATTATTGTAACACCCCATATTTCTGAGTAATTAGAAATTTATTAATTCGGTTATTTTTAAATTACACGTGTGCCGTAATTTAATTGAATTAAATATTATGTGTTGATTAAAATATTAATCGGGAGCATGGTTCAAAGTATCGGCCGAGTTGACTCGGTATCGGCCGAGTCAACTCGGAATCGGAGGGTACCGATCCGATACCGAGAGACATTTCAAAAAAAACACCGAATCGGCCGAGACAGCCGCGATATCGCCCGAGACAACCGATTCCGACACGCCTCACCGCGATATCGGCCGAGACAGCCGCGATATCGGCCGAGACAACCGATTCAAACGATATTGTCATATTTTGTTTTATTTTTTGATAGAACTTTTATCTTTTACCATATTTCTTCGTTGTTGAAAATATATTGTAACATTTACAGAATAGTATTACTTTTTCAAAACTATTAACATTAATTTTTTAAAACATAAAACTCTTTTTTTTAAATGACTACTAAAAAAAATATATAAATCTTTTAAAAAGTAGTACTCTTTTTATTAACAATGACTCTACTAAAACTCTTTTTTCAAAGAAATGTTATTTTTTTACAAGAAATGTTATTTTTTTACAAAAAATATTCAAATCTTTTACAAAAAATATATAATGTACATTTATGTTTTAAAAAATTTACATTTCTGGACAAATGTTATTTTGTTAAAAAAAATGTACATATTTGTAAAAAATGTACATTTTTGTAAAAATGTCCTTTTGTACGTTTTTGTAAAAATGTACATTTTTGTAAAAAATGTTCTTTTGTACGTTTTTATAAAAATGTAAAAAAAAATATACATATTTGTTAAAAAAAATGTACATTTTTGGAACAATGTTCTTTTGTACGTTTTTGTAAAAATGGAAAAAAATATACATTGTTGTTAAAACAAAATGTACATTTTTGTTTTTCAATATTACTATTGGTTTACTATGCAATATTGAATCTGACAACTCTGTCGCGCTTCAGTATAACCAATTCTACAATGCAATGCATATTGAATGGTCGCGCTTCAATATAACCAATTCTACAATGCAATGCATATTGAATGATGGGTTTGAATGTATCTCATTGGTCCACATTGTTAATCTTATTTTTTTTAAATTTTCTATATTTTTTTCGAAATTTTTTGCGCACTCTAAATAGCATATATTTGCGTATCGCCCGATACCGCGCCCGATACCGCGACGGAGTTGAAAATCGGGTGTCCGATACCGAGACTTTGAACCATGATCGGGAGAGAAATGATTCATGTTTATTGAATATAATTAGTAAGTGAACAGTGATTAATTATTTTACGTCATAACGAGTGATAGTGACGTGACTGTTTTAGATCAAAACCGGGAGTCACGTGTAGACTATTTGAGATCGAGATAGTAAATTATTGTAGAGTGACTCGGATGGTGATTTCGAGGTCACGGTTGATTCCGGATGGGTCGGAATAATATACCCGGGTGTATTATTTGGGTCCCGGGACGATTTTAGACCAACCCTGCACCATATGAGGACGTTTCGGTCATTTGGTGAACTAGGGTAGGAAGAACTCCGAAAATTGAAAGATTATATCAGCCCCTTGGAGTTAGAGGCTAGGGTTGATACAACCTTGAGAGAGGAGAGGCCATTAGAGAGGAAGAAGAGAGAGTTCTTGTAGATTCAACACCTTCCTTGCATCACCTTTACCACCGGAGTGCAATCGGGAGGAGAGGAAGGTATCGTCATCACACAAAATAGAAATCAGACCTGCTATTGCAAAGGCAAGTGTTTATCTTGCATGTCTTTAAAGAATTTATAATATCCATGGTAGAATTGATGTGATCTAACATGAAACATATGATTATGAGATCAAACAATGAGATAAATTCATGTTAATGATTAGGATTCATGTTAAAATTTTGATTTCTGAGATTGATAATACAAAATCTGATTTTTGGTAGACTTTGAGAGATTAAAATCTGAGTTTCTTGAAGAACATGCACGAAATTGTGAAACTAGGGTTTTGTAGACAAACCATGGATAAATTCTTGATTATTAAGGATTTAATGATGTTTGAATATTAGAAATTCGTTAGAAATCGTTCATATACTCTTATTTGATGTTGGGTTAAATTATGTTGGAGTTTGGGTACGATGCATGAAAGTTTGGTTGGATAAAAATGGTAGAAAACGTAAGAGTTAAATGAAGAAGACGATCAGCCAGCCTGCCAGGTGCCCAGATTTTGGCAAATTTTTAGTTTATGCCCTAAATTTCACGAATAATCGACGGGGTGACTTTTGTATTATTCTCAAATTATAGGGAGAGACCTATTAAATTCCAATAGACTATGGTAAGGATTTGGTTTAGCCAAAATGAGAGAAATAAGGTTAGGACCTTTTGGGCATAATATGAAATTTAAGGAATTTCGAGAATCGAAACGGGTTACGAAGAGCGTGAGTAAACCCAAGTTGTGAACCAGTAGGATAGAGATATATTAACTATTAATATTAATTAAGGGGTAACTAGGATCCTTCGGGTAGCAAGTGATACTCGGGAATATATGAAAAGAGGTTATAATTAGTACGTTGAGTATTTGAGAGAGACATACTACGTACGAGTTTATATGATGGGTTGTGTGTATACCTACTGAATAATATGTATATATAGGTTGAGAGAATACCTATTGTTGTGATTTGGTTATGTGTGTGAACATACCTAAGCTGCCTGCTATCACGAAAGGTTCCGCGAAGAGGGCGATCCCACCTTGATGATTTCAGTGAGGTCTGGATGTGTGCCCCAGAACATAAAACTTGGGGCGGCTCGCTATGTGTAGTGTATTAGTGGGACCGGTGTGTCATTTGGGTACGTTAGGTATGTGCGTAGCCCAAAGGCTTAGAAATATGTTTGCCTCCATTGTGTGTTGTTTGATTTAGGGTTCGAGGAGACATTCCAAACCAATAGTCCTTGATTGGTACGAGAGGTACATGGACTTGATAGCAGAGTACGCATGCATTGCGGTGGTCATTCCGGGGGATGCTATAGTTGAATATATTATAGCGTGATAAATATATACAAGTGTGATTATTCTACTTATGTGTGATAGTAGAAAAGATAGATAGTGTATATCTAAAAGCAACTTAAGTATGATGAAACTTACTTAATGGTGCTATAATACAAGTGTGATTATTCTACTTATGTGTGATAATAGAAAAGATAGTTAGTGGATATCTAAAAGCAATTTAAGTGTGATGAAACTTATTTAATGGTGCTATAGTATAAAGTGTGATTATTCTACTTAAATGATGGTAGGAAAGATTGATAGTGTATATCTAAAAGTGACGTACGTATGGAAAACTTAATAAAATGATTCAATAATAATATGCAGGTAATATTAATTATTGGTAGTACGGTAGCGTATTGTATGGACAGTACGGGAAGAAGAACTTTTTGTGGTTAGTTAGATACGGATGTCTAGTTAGGCTGGATAGCATAGCTAGGTAGGATGTGTTAGGTGTGCACTATAGTTGAGAGGTGAGGAACTCAAGGGAGTGTATGTAAAACTAACGTGTGTATCTAATAACTGCTTTTAAATGGGCTCTGACCCTTGTGAAATCTATTTTCCAAAATATTTTAGGTGTCCAGCCACAAGGACGCCAAGCTTGATGATTCATTCCAGGGATGCGTAACTGCAGCATTTGTGGAGACTTGCAGGATTGATATACACACTTCAATTATTCATTCCTAGATAGGATTTCATTTCAATATTTCATTTGGGCATGTTGCCCCTTCAGACTATACAGTTTTTCATTTGTTCAATATTTATCAGACTTGGTTTTATTTAGTTTATACTTGTAGTTGAATTTTGTTTTGGGAACCGATGATTTATTCAGTATTATATTATTCAGTTATTTATCGTGTGATTGGTTCAGACTATTATCTTACATGGATGGTTTGGTTATTGTTTTTTTATTCTGCATGTTGTTGTTATAATTAAAAATAAAATTTGGCACCGACTTAATTTGACATAGATAATTAGTAATTTAAAAAGTTTTCGACAGTGATGCTAAAAATGAACCAAATAAGATCCCTGATTATTTTAATAAAGAACTGATCACCCGTGGTTAAAATAGGCAGGGTGTCACAGATGGTATCATAGTATCAGGTTCTAGTGTCCTTACGATCTGTACGGCTTACTACGATTTCAGCGTAGCGTTCTTTGATATAGAGACTTATTATAGGATTGTTGTATTCCTTTACTTATGCGCACTTACGTTCTTCTGCTAATTACTTTGTATTTGAGTACGGACTTATACAAACCTCAAGCTCGTTTCAGATGTCGCCAAAGGGGACTCGTTGGACAAGAGCGAACGCTGGGGAGGGAGCCCCACAGGAAAACATTTCAGCAGCAGAGGTGGGCGAAATCGTGGCGCAGGCAGTTAACGCGGCGATGACCGCAATGGCACAGCACTTTCCGCAGATTCAGCCACAGCCACCAGTAGCACCAGTTGTTCAAGCCCACCCGGCGTATCTGACTAGCAGAGAGTGAGGGAAGCATTTCAGAAGGGCCACCCACCGGAGTTTCAGGGTAGCTCAAACGTAGTCGTGACCAGTCAGTGGAAAAAAGACATGCAACACCATCATGTATGGTTGAGTGCAGTGACACTCAGAAACAGTTCTTGACAACATTCAAGTTAGTGGGCACGGCTTTGCAGTGGTAGGAGTCTGTGACCACGGTAGAGGAGAGATGTGATGATCATTGGGGAGTTTTGGGCACGATTTGACCGTAAGTATTTTCCGTTAGCTATTCAGACAGAGATGCGGCGGAAGTTTCTCGATGTCTCTCAAGGAGACCGGATCCTAGTGGAATACGAAGAGAAATTCACTCGTTTAGCAAATTTTGTGAAGGATGAGGTAAACACTGAAGAGAAGAAGATGCGAAAGTTCATGGATGGACTTGCCTGGAGGATCCAACAGCACTTGTTGGGTAATCCTGCATTGGAAACGTACACTGAGGTTATCAATGCCGCTCTACTTCATTGCCAAGACCAGCGCTTCCGCATGAAGGGGAGCAAACGAGTAAGTGAGACCAGTCAGACTGGAAATGTAGGTGGGAACGGTGCCAGTGGGGCACCACAGCAGCAGGGACGGATTTCCCGGCATGGGGATCAGGCAGAGATTCAGATCCGGAGGTTATCGACCCAGAAGTGGTGGTTTCAAGCAGGGCTAACAGGGCCCTCAGCAACAGCAGCAGTAGCATTCCGTCCCTCGGGGCCGCCAGGGCCAAAGGAATAGCAAGAGAGGCCAGCAGGGCTAGGGCGAGAGACAGGAAGGTTTTTCGGGCAATTGTTTTGGTTGTGGAGAGACGGGACACAGGAAAAGGGATTGCCCAAAGCGAGACAGGAGGCAACTACAGGATGAAATCCTGGATGTACAACCATTGCAGCAAATCTTGGGTCCGTTCCGATGCGAGAATTATGTTCAGGAACCCGTCGACCAGGCAAGGCAGATGGCAAATGGAGGTAAAATTTTTGTTTTATCCTTGGATGCGTCACAATATAAAAAGTAACACTAAAATTCGCGGGTGAGTCTTTAGTGGATGCGTTGACAGTATCAGCCTTGTAATTACGAATGTATTTACCGTTGGGTGGCGGGACTCTTTGATGTTTATATTGTGTGGTACTTTTTGCTCCTTTTGAGAGTTATGAGAGTAGAGGATGTTATTATCTTGTGTAGTGACTGGTTAGCAAGGGTTCGAGCGATAGTGAATGGTTATGGTAAGACTATGGTACTTGCTATTCCAGGGTGAGATATATTGCTTTGCAAGATATCACCTAAAAGAGGGTTGAGCCTGCATATAAATTGAATCATATAGTGGACTTCGGAGAGTATAGTTGTCTCGTTACATTTAATCTCGATGCGTGGGAACGTTTACTGATGCGATTCAGGGTAAATCGGGTTTAACGTTGAGGGAAGAGATTTAGCTCGTTATTGATTTAGTGCTAAGAACTTGGTGATAGTGATAGCACAGTGTTGTATTACTCCTTGAGTGATGGGGAGTGAATGATTTGACTTATGTGTCGGGGACAGGATTTGAGGTGTCTTAGTTATGTGCTTTGGACCCACGGATCTTGATGACCGACAATGCTAGGTAGTCGTGTATCGGGAGGGTTCTTTGGTTGGATTTCGCTTACAAGACATCCCACGCATGAACCTTAGCAAACGTCGGAAGTTGGAAGATGTGTGGCCTTTAGGATATGGATCTAGTACACTAGTTGCACGGATGTGGTTAAAACCGTGAGTTGAAAGTTATTTTATGATTTAAGGCTAGTAGGAGCTTGATAGTAGTTGTGCCGTTATGCGCGGTATATAGGGTGTATGGGCACCCCAATTAGAAGATGTGAAAACGTATGTGTAACGTAAGAGTAAATAAATAAGGGAATCGGCACATGGGGATGTTAGAGCTTTCCCCAGTAGAGGAAATACTTTAGCCATTAATAGATAGGCTCATCGTAGTGGAAAATGTTGGACAAAATTTTACTGTACACTGTAGTCGCCAAGGAGAAATGGTTGATAAACTGATGGGATACATCGGTGTAAGGTGACTAAAGCGGATTGAAGGTTAATTTGAACGGTAGTGTGTAGACCGTCGAACTGAAGGATACCGTTAGTAGAGGTGTAGCGGGAACAACAGAACGATTTTGACTTTAGGAACAGACGGATGTTGTGCGAGGATATATCCGAAGCTTTTAAGTACCAAACTTGTCCAAATTTCGAAGGCGAAATTCCTTTGTAAGGGGAAAAGTATTTAACACCCCGTATTTCTGAGTAATTTTTAAATTTACTAATTCAGATATTTTTAAATTACACGTGTGCCGTAATTTACTTGAAGGACGTTTCGGTCATTTGGTGGACTAGGCTAGGAAGAACTCCGAAAATTGAAAGATTATATCAACCCCATGGAGTTAGAGGCTAGGGTTAATACAACCTTGAGAGAGGAGAGGCCATTAGAGAGGAAGAAGAGAGAGTTCTTGGAGATTCAACACCTTCCTTGCATCACCTTTACCACCGGAGTGCAAATCGGGAGGAGAGGTTGGCATCTTCATCTCACAAAACGAAATCAGACCTGTTATTACAAAGGCAAGTATTTATCTTGCATGTCTTTAAAGAAGTTATAATACCCATAGTAAAATTGATGTGATCTAGCATGAAATATATGATTTTGATATAAATTCATGTTAATGATTAGGATTCATGTTAGAGTTTTGATTTTTAAGATTGATAATACGAAATCTGATTTACGGTATACTTTGAGAGATAAAAATCTAGGATCTTGAAGAACATGCATGAAATTGTGAAACTAGGGTTTTGTAAACAAACCATGAATAAATTCTTGATTATTACGGATTTTATGATGTTTGAATATTAGAAATCGTTCATATACTCTTATTTGATGCTGGGTTAAATTATGTTGGAATTTGGGTACGATGCATGAAGGTTTGGTTGAATAAAAATGGTAGAAAACGTAACAGCTAAACGAAGAAGACAATCTGTCAGCGGCGAATCGATTCGGCTGGATAACCGAATCGATTCGGTAGGCGAATCGATTTGGGTTCTTCACCGAATCGATTCGGCAGTCCAGATTTTGGCAAATTTTTAGTTTATGCCCTAAATTTCATGTATAATTGACGGGGAACTTTTGTATTATTCTTAAATATAGGGAGGGACCTATTAAATTCCAATAGACTATGGTAAGGATTTGATCTAGCCAAAATGAGAGAAATAAGGCCAAGACCTTTTGGGCATAATATGAAATTTAAGGAATTTCGGGTATCGGAATGGATTACGGAGAGCGTGAGTAAACCAAAGTTGTGATCTAGTAGGATAGAGATATATTAACTTCTGATATTAATTAAGGGGTAACTAGGACCCTTCGGGGTAGCGAGTGATACTCGGGAATATATAAAAAGAGGTTATAATTAGTACGTTATTCAAGAGATAAAAATACTACGTACCGAATATATTTTGAGTGGTGTGTATACCTATACTGGAGATATATGTATATAGGTTGTGTGAATACCTATTATGTGCTTTGTTACATGTGTGAACATACCTACGCTGCCTGCTATCACGGGAGGTTCCGCGTAAAGGGCGATCCCACCTTGACGATTACAGTGAGGTCTGGATGTGTGCCCCAGAACATAGAACTTAGGGAGGCTCACTATGTGCAGTGTATTAGTGGGACCGGCGTGTCATTTGGGTACGTTAGGTATGTGCGTAGCCTAAAGGCTTAGAACTATGTTCGCCTCTATTGTGTGTTGTTCAATTTAGGGTTCGAGGAGACATTCAAAACCAATAGTCCTTGATTGGTACGAGAGGTACATGGACTTAATAGCAGAGTATGCATGCATCGTGGTGGTCATTCCAGGGGATGCTATAATTGTATTTATTACAGTGTGATAAATATATACAAGTGTGATTATTCTACTTATGAGTGATAGTAGAAAAGATAGATAGCGTATATCTAAAAGCAACTTAAGTGTGATGAAATTTACTTAATGGTGATATAATATAAAGTGTGATTATTCTACTTATGTGATGGTAGGGAAGATAGATAGTGTATATCTAAAAGTGATATACGTATGGGAAACTTAATAAACTGATTCAATAATAATATGCGGGTAATATTAATTATTGGTAGTACGGTAGCATATTGTATGAGAAGTATATGGGAGTTGAAGCTTTTGTGGTTAATTAGATATGGATACTTAGTTAGGCTGGGTAGCATATATAAGTGGGATGCGTTAGGTGTGCACTATAGTTGAAAGGTGAGGAACTCAAGGGAGTGTACGTAAAACTAACGTGTGTATCAAATAACTGCTTTTAAACTGTGATTTAAATGCTTGAAAAATATTTTCAAAAGATTTTGGGTTCTGACCTTTGTCAAATCTATATTTTCCAAAATATTTTGAGTGTCCAACCACAGGGACGCCAAGCTTGATGATTCATTCCATGGATGCGTAGCTGCAGCATTTGTGAAAGCTTGCAGGATTGATATAGACGCTTCAGTTATTCATTTCTAGATAGGATTTCATTTTAGTATTTTATTTGGGCATGTTGCCCCTTCAGACTATTCAGTATTTCAGTTATTTAGTATTTATCAGACTTAGTGTTATTTACTTTAGACTTGTAGTTGAATTTGTTTTGGGAACCGATGGTTTATTCGGTATTATTTTATTCAGTTATTTATCGTGTGATTGGTTCAGACTATTATCTTGCATGGATAATTTGGTTATTATTTTTTTTATTTTCCATGTTGTTATAATGAAAGATAAAATTTGGCACCGGCTTAATTTGACATAGGTGATTAGTAATTTTAAAAAAATTCATGATGCTAAGAATGAACTAAATGAGATTCTGGTTATTTTTATAAAGAACTGATCACCCGTGGTTAAAATAGGCGGGGTATCACAAATGATATCAGAGCATCAGTTTCTAGTGTCCTTCAAATCTGTACGGCTTACTCGAATTTCAGCATAGCATTCTTCAATATAGAGCCTTATTATAGGAATGTTGTATCCTCTACGTATGCGCACTTACGTTCTTCTGCTGATTACTTTGTGTTTGAGTACAGACTTATACAAACTTCAATCTCGTTTTAGATGCCGCCAAAGGGGACTCGTCGGATGAGAGCGAACGCTGGGGAGGGAGCCCCACAGGAAAACATTTCAGCAGCAAAGGTGGCCGAAATCGTGGCGCAGGCAGTTACCACTGGTTTTCACCCTCCCAACTTATGTCAGGCTGTCAGGCAAATATATCACTTGCGTAAATTTAGTTGCGAGAGACATTCATTATATTGAGCCACTGATAAGTGATGTGTTTACCATTAAATTTGCGGATTATCATTTTGATGAGACCACATCGTTAGGGGGAGGAAAGAACGTACTTGAAGTACTGTCCGTTCCTAAAAAAAGGGGGAAATATCATGGAACACTTCCACTTTATCTCCTCTAGACCACCGTACCATTCAATGTGAGCATGAAGTGCGAAGGACACTACATCTTCATGAAATTGCGAATCAACTACCCGATGCGTTTAATGATGCGGCAAAAGTGACCAAGTTTCATGTGTTCGGTGCAAATGTGCCAGGTAGAATTGATGTACCAGCGAAACAAACATTGATTTCAATAGCAAATGAATCTGTTGCATGCCAGAAGCGTGGCAAATCTATAAGTTCCAAAAATTCAACTCCCCGAAAGCGGGGATCAAATGAAAAATCATGCCCTCATAATACTTTAGAAGAGGTTATAGACGAAATATCCACTTTATCTAAACGCCTGAAGAGGTTATTGTCCTTGAAAAGACACAAGTCCCTGAAGTGACTATACAAGACCCTAAAGAGGCAAAAGCACAAAAATAATAAGAATGAAGTCTCTATGTTTTATAATATATACATATGTCATAGCTATGCAAATTTCAAAGGGCAATGATGATAATAATTCAGAACCACGTACTCTAAACGAATGTCGATAAAGAGCATATTGGCCAAAAGGGGAAATTGCCATTAAGGCAGAACTTGAGTCTCTAAATAAACGTGGTGTATTTGGACCTATAGACTATAGTACAAACCCCAAAAGGTTTTAACCCTGTAGGTTACCGGTGGGAATTTGTAAGAAAAAGAAATGAGAAGAATGAAATAACTCGATATAAGGCACGATTTGTGGCACAAGATCTCTTGTAGAAATCTAGGATTGATTTTAAGGAAACATACTCCCCCCGTTATGGATGGTATAACTTTCAGATATCGAATTAGCTTGATATGGGACCCATGGATGTTGTGACCGCTTGTTTATACGAACACAAAAATATATATGAAAATCCCTGAAGGAGTTGCTTTGCCTGAAGCAAAGCCAAGGAGTACGTTCTCAATCTGACTAAAGCATTCATTGTACGGTTTAAAGCAATCCGGAAGAATGTGGTAAAATTGTCGTAGTGAATACTTGTCTAAAGAAGGGTATGAAAAGAAATCAATTTGCCCTTGTGTCTTTATATAGGAATCCTCAAAAAGAAATGCAATAGAAGTAGTTTATGTGGATGACATAAATTTAATTCAAACCCCAGAAGAGCTCGAGACAATTGCTAACTATTTGAAGGAGTTTGAGATGAAGACCTTGGAAAAATTTCGGCCTGCAGATCGAAAAAAATTAGTGGAATTTTAACCCATCAATCTAATTATACCGAAAAGAAATTAAAGCGCTTTAATATGGACAAAGCGCTCCCATATGTACTCCCATTATTGTCCAGTTTTTTACCATGACAAAAGATCCATACCTACCTAAAGAGGAAGATGAGGGCCTGGACGTACCCTATTTAAGTGCAATTAGTGCATTTTTATACTTGGCACGTTGCATTAGGCCCGATATCTCATTCTATGTGTATCTGCTTACTAAATATAGTTCTGAACTCACCAAAAGGCATTGAGTTAGTGTTAAAGCATATCCTAAGATACCTACATGGAACCACTGACATGGGTTTGTTTTATTCCTTCTAATAGTTCCAAGTTAGTTGGCTATGCAGATTCTGGATACCTCTTTGATCCTCATAAGGGTCGATTTCAGACAGGTTATGTATTTCTTAATAGTAATACTACCATTTCTTGACTTTCTACTAAACAAACTTTAGTAGCTACTTCTTTTAACCACTAAAATTTTAGCTCTTTCATGAAGTTAGTTGAGAATGGGTATGATTGAGATCTTTAATTCAGTATATTCATAGTTCTTGTCAATTGCCTTCCATTACAGATGTTTCAAGTATCATTAATGAAGACAATGCAGCATGTATAGCACAGATTAAAAAAGAGTTCATCAAAGGAGAACGAACCAAGAACATTTCTTTCACCAAAGTTTTTCTTCGCTCGCTAGCTTCAGAAGAAAAATGAGATTGACATCATGGAAGTTCATTCAAGTAATAACCTAACTCATATTTTCACTAAATGACTACTAAAGGCAACATTGCAGAAGCTCGTGTATGAGATTGGAATGCGTCGACTACACCAACAAACAAACTAAACATATCAATCAGGGGAGGATACAAGAACATGTTATTTGGGACATATTTACGCTTCTTTTTCCTTTAACTATGTTTTGTCCCACATGATTTTCCTAATGAAGATTTTAACGAGGCAACATTAAGAACGTCCAACACCTATTCAATGATCACAAAAGTTGTACTCTTTTCCTTCACTTTGGTTTTTTCCAAATAAATTTTCCGTAGTAAGGTTTTAACGAAACAACAATCATTGAGTGGTGGTAATGGTGTGCATCAAAAGGGGAATGTTGTAATTATATTTATTTATGTGGATGTCCACATTTAGTTATGACTCTATCATTGTAAACTTGTCCTACGAAGTCTTTTGGGACCCCCTCAATATTTACTTACCAATTAATGAGAGTTTTTTCCTCCTCTAATATTATCTCTCTACACCATATTAATCAACAATTCCATTAAATGTAGTATGGCTCCCTAAGTAACCCCTCCTCGAATAGAAAGAGGGACCTCTTTGAAATGAGATCATTCAAAGCATTGAAAATAAGGCACCACCACCCCCTCGAATAGGGGCAACCAGGTAAAAGACACTTGACTCCATATAACCCATTGAGATCTTCAAATATATTAGTGTGGAGTCTAGCAACCCATTTAGACCTTCAAATGTATTAGTGTGGAGTCTAGCAACCCATTAGGCCCTTCAAATGTTTTAATGTGGACATGAAAGACCTAATGAGAGAAACACCACTTAGGCATCTTAAAGAGACCTCCCTTTCTCGAGTACACTTTGCTTAACTTCCATTAGTTGTCTTGTCCCACTCAATCGCCAAAGAACAGAATCGGTGCACCCTTCTCGGAAAAAGCCCCGCGCCTGAAAGGATCCTACAATAATGCAAGTTTCTCTCTCGCGCGCATAAACACGTCCTATTCAAGACACGACATTGTTTGATCTTAAATGCTTTTGGTAATTCAAGGCACTTAGTATGATCTTCATTAATTTGGCCATTCCCTTAACCAGACTAAAGGGAGAAGTGTCTGTTAACTTCGGTATACAATAGATTTAATTATGAACCAAGTTTTGCTACAGTTTTTTTAATGAAAAGGGGGTTATCATTACATTCTCCCCACTTTACATATTCCGAGGTTATGCAAATCCTTTTACGCATGTCACTGCGGGGACAATTGACCACCAAATAATGAGGAACACATTTCCCCTTGTAGCTGCGTCAACAAAACATATTTGGATCGGATTGTTGATATTGAAAACGGACCAAGGGATGAGATCCGATCCCACATAACTAATTATCAACAATTAAACTCATTAACTATGCAAATAAGTAAAGAAAGGGGGAGAAGAGTGAGATAACAAAAAAATATAAGTGATTCGGGAGGGATGCGGTCTTCACTATAATATGGAATTGGAGTACAATGGACTTGAATCTAACATAAATGGGATCGAGTATGTCATGTCATCTGCAAGCCATGTGGTGACACGACGAATTGCCCATGGGTTCACATGGTCAAATCCCTTTTTAATTCCACTTAATTTACAATAGGGATTACATATATGTGCTTGTCTATTTAGTCGCATATATGTTATGTGTATCAACCTAGCCAAACATTGATGTATGTGCATATACATACATATATATATGTGTGTGTGGAAACTTAACCTCCATATAATTTGTCTATATACACACGTATGGCTGCTCCTACTGTTAGCAACAAACAAGGAATTAATATGTTGGCTCCCATCAGAGGCGGATCCAAGGGGGGGCGAGGGGGGGCCTTGGCCCCCCCAAACTTTTAAGAAATTTAAATTTTAACCTTATAGTTTTAATATTTTGTGATTTTTTTTATATATTTATAATTTTGGCCCCCACAAAAATTAATATATATTGTTTGGCCCCCTCTTATTCACATTTCTGGATCCGCCATTGGCTCCCATTCCATTTGCCAAGAAAACATGCATAACCACTTAACCAGATGAAATTTAAATAAGCATATAGATTGTATAAAAAATACTCCCTTAGTCCATAATTAAGAGTCCATTTCTTTATTTTATATAGATTAAGAATACACCCAATCAACGATTAACTCGTGTTCACCGTTGTATAACTTGGTTCATTGATTATGTCCAAAAAAAAAAAAGTGGACCCTTAATATGGGACGAGCAAACTCTTAATTTGGGATGAAAGGGAGTAGTATTTAAAAAATTTATGACTTTTTTTTAAGAAAATGCCAACATGATCAAATTATTTATAATTTTTCCAAAAAAATTTCAGTAAAAACATGTTGTAAAAAAACAACATTGAAAAAAAAAAATCGCAAAACCCTAATACGCGGAAACCCCACCACTAAAACCCCTAACTTCGATGAATCAAAAAATATAAGAGGACAATAGAATGCATTAGTTGCAAAAACATAAGGCGTGAAATCTTCAAAATGTAACAAAATCGAAACCAAATTACAGCTAAACTGTTAATATTGGGATTTTATAAGGAAGGGCATTTTGAAGCTCACCGACAACCCTTGAGCCTTCTGAGCCCATTTAATGTTGCATTCAAACTTGAAAGGAGTTCCTATGGTAGACAGAGAGAAGAGAGCAGAGGAATGGTCGGGCTTCCTGAAAAAGACAAGACTGCAGTTTAAAGGCTGATCACAACTTCTCTACGAAATTTCAGGATAATAAGCCAAGAAATGCGTCTCCGGGTATGATGTAAAAATGGGTTAGGGTCATCTTCACTACAGTAATTATGGAGACTGCCTCCAATTAAACTCACAACTAACATGTTAGTCGGGGTTTTTTTTTTTTTTTTTTTTAAGTATAAATAACATAAAATAATAATAATGAAGAAAATTAGTATATATATGTATATCTCATAAATTTAATATTTTATTTTTAAATCGTTATAAGAGATTAATTTTTTTATTAAAAAATTCTACTTTTAAATATTTTTATTACATAGAAACTATTTTTTTAAAATAAAAACTTCAAAACAACTGTACATATTTGTGGTGACAATTATTATGCAACACAAATAGATAAGAGAAACGCAATCACTAAGCAAGAATAAGGAATGCAAAATGTCAATCACACAACAAAGGATGTACGTGGTTCAGCAAAGAGGTGCATACGTCTACGGTGGTGCAGTCAGTGTTATTTTGATATACTCCGGGGAGTGATTACAGAGAATACGATGTGTCCTTTGCCCCGGACCTAGGATTTATTATATACATGTTCATTTTAGTAAGTGGGGGTGTTGGACTCCCCCACGTTTTTCATCTCTTCCTAAAACCTCTCTTAATGGGAACATGGGAGGAGACTGAATCATAATCGGTTAAGATATGGAGGGTCTGGACTTTGGGCCGCCACAATTGGGCTACTCGTTCAGGCCAATCATTCTAATTTCGAGTACCCACAATATTTTATATGAAAAAAATTACATATTTTTATTTGTTTTTAGTTAAAAAAACTATAAGGCATTTATATATACAAATTTAAACTTTTTCTATAAATAAAACGTTAATTTTATAACAAAAAAAATTATTTATATTTAAAACAATTTTGAAATTTTGAAAAAAAATTGAACTTAAAAACTATTTTTTATAAATAAAAACTTCAATAAAACTATACATTTTTATACAAGAAATAGTTGAAAACAAAAGTATTTGTTTTTAGTTTAAAAAACTTTATGTCATTTAGGAATAAAAACTTAAAGTTTTCTCCAAATACAACATTAAAAATATTTTTATAACCAAAAAACTTTTTAATTTATATAAAAGATAATTTTGAATTTTCTTAAACTTTTTTCTATAAATAAAAACTTTATATGGATGTAGTAGTAGCAGCAGCAGCAGCAGCAGCAGCATTGTGTAATGTGATTTGAGTGGAGAATGATGAAAAGAGATTAATTAAATCTAGATTGTGTTGGATCGAGAGATTAATTAATGGAGTCTAGAACGGATCATCTTTTTAGTTTTTAAAAGACTTTTGATTTATTCACTTTTTTTATTTCAAAAAGATTTTTGTCTTATGAATTTTTTTTATTTCAAAGAACACAATTTTCAAGATGAGAGAGAAAAAGATAGTAAATATTATGGCCTCATTAAAACCTCATTAACTCTTTTAATACTATCATAAGTATAATAGAGATTAGCATACAACCCTAGCAATGTACAATAAACAAATATAAAAATTCGTCAATTAAATCCCCATAAATTTAACTTTAAAACCTCAAATTTGTTTTTTTTTCTATAAATCAAAATTTGTGATATTTTAGGACCAAGATATGAATATGAAACATACCCATTTTTTATGTAAAAAAAAAGAGCAAAATCATCCCTTAACTGCACGTTTCAATTAAATCGTTAATTTATAATAAGTGTTTCATCTCAATCTCTCGTACAAATTTAAAAAAATCATAGATAATTACTTCGTCACATTATATTTTCACAATAGTATACTATAAATTTGACTATACTTGTTTCAACCCTATAATCTTGTATTTATTTGTTGTGTATCAAGCACTGTTCTAAAAAACCCGTCTAAGTTTCGTCTAGGCTTAAGGCTTGGGAGAAACGCCCCGCCTTACACTTTTTACGCCTTATTCTTGGTAAAACCCTTAAGGCACACTTTTTTTCTAAAAACAACAATGCTTTAGTGAAACGATATCGCCTTTTAAAGAATTTTTTTACAAACCGGACCATTATCTCATCCAAAATAATCAAATAGTATTTTAATTTGCATATATTCAAACATATTTTTATGATATGTACAATTTTAGTATTTTAATAGCCTTGTTATGGTTAAAAAATATTAAAATATATGAAGAAGGCCTAAACGTTTTTTCACGCCTTTTTATGCCTAAGGTCCGCCTAGGCTTTTAAGGCTTAAGGCTTGGTCTTCACGCCTCGATCACGTCCTGCGTTTTTTAGAACCTTGGTATCAAGGTAGGAAGACACAAATTTGACTCCGTATCAATTTAAAAGCAACAAATGATTTTATAATATAGTTTATTGGATCTTCCTTTAAACCAAAAAAAAGTGAGGACGTACAGATTTAGATGACTATAATGGAGTTGAGATCTTGTAACAGAGGATTAAAGAGAAGACTCAAATTTTTCAAGAAAAATCCATCAATGCCATGAAGCACCATGATCTTTAACTTAAGAGACCTTGATTGGAAGAGAAAAATAAAGTGCCAATAAAACAAACCATCTGAAAATTTTCAATACCAGTCAGACTTTATTACTAGTGGGAATATTGTAAATTGTAATAAACATTCAATCTACAAAAAATAATTTTCGGATCTACAAAAACACAAAAGGCGAATAAAACAAACACTAAACGCAGAAAAGAAGAATTATCAAAGAAATTACCAAACCCAAATAAATACAAAAATACAAAACTTGAAGATCTTGGTTTATATGTTAATAAACTCTAGTGTTTCGATCCCATAAGGAGATCTTGGTTTGCAGCGGAGACTTGATTCCACACTTAACAATATCTCGGGGAAGTAAAAATATAAATGAGACGAACTAAATATGGAATAAGAATAAGATCAAAGATAAAAAAAAAAATCAACTAATCGATTACCACTCAACCCACTGAGAACAAACACAAAGTTGATAATTAGTAAGACAAAACGATATATACAAATGAGGGAAAAGATTTGGGAAATGTGCGCAACAAAAAAAATAGAGAGGTTGAGATATGTGCACAACAGAAAAAGGGATAGGTTGGATATGTGCACGGGAGAACACGGTACCAATTATATAAAATTAAGAGATATGGTGGACAAGAAAAAAATAAAAGATGAAAGAAATAGTAGAGGTGGGGTAGAAACAGAGACAATATGTATTTAGGAGGGGAAGATGAATGGCAACAGGTGAGGAGATGAGAGGAAGCGGGAATAATAAATAAATGAGTAATATATAGGGGAAATGTTGCACAAAAAGAAAATTGATATTTTCAAATGGCTATCGACAGTATTTACCACTTAAATGTTTATGAGGATTCCCAAGAAAAGAAAAATGTCTCTCACTCTTCTAGGAATAGTTATTGATCTCTCTCTATCTCTCTCTCCATGTTTATTCATTTCTGACATTTCACTCTCAACATTAATCATCATTTACACCTCTAATACTATCATATTAGAGGTATAATATGAATAAACTAAGATAATAATAAGAGACTCCAAAACTCAATCAATAAATAAATGAGTTTGAACAATACTGAATGCCCCCAAAACCAAATCATTAAATAACTTTGGAATCCCCACGGTCTCATAAATAATATTTTTGAAATAAAGAATAACTCGAGAGTCTGATACAAAAGGTGATACTAAAATAAAATAAAATAAATCCTACTTTAAGGATAGAGAGTTCTCTAATCTTAGGCTTGTTGCTCCTGCTTATGCACAATTAAAAAGGTTTTTAGAAAAATAAAGCGGCTTAGACACCATAATTTTCAATAAATAGCTTATTTTATCTTACCAGTATTAAATACAACTCCTTTAAATATCATGATGTCTTACTAGCCCTCACATCTAGAATACCCCACCCCAGATGTCCGAAGGTATAATCTAGTTAGAAATCTAACTACACCAGACATAGCTACCACGTATAACTCCAAGTCTCAAAACTATAATATAAGTTACCCAACATCATCATAAGGCTACCACATAGTAATATAAATATGTGACACCCCATATAATTTAATACTCTGGTTGATCAATTCTAATTATTAAAATATTACAGATTTTTAAAATAATTAAAGATCATTCTCAGCATAAAGAGACCCAATGAATTATAAGATAAATATATGGAAATGATATGAAAGTCCTTTAATATAAACTCATAATGAAAAGCCCATAAACATAAAGAGATAGGACAATGTCCCAACATAAGTCCTTAATACAAATTTCAAATGAAACTCAAGCGATACATGTAAAAACTAAAATGTTATAATACAAGACAACCAGAATGTCTCAAATTAACTAAACTAAAAAAATAAAGTGATAAACTAAACAAGATAGAAATCCACATTGTTTATGAAGATGAAATCCTGAATGAGATATGGATACTGAGTCCTAGTTGGAATAAGAAAAGCTAAGCGAGAGGCCTAGCCCTAGCACCTAAAATATATCGTGTAATAGAGATGTGTCAAAACCCAACTAAGTCGCTCAACTTCACAACTCAAATAAGTTATATATGTATGTGGGTGCAAAATCATAACGACCCAATTTTCGACAGCCCAGATAGGCCCAATATGTTGTCCAAGTCAAATTTAACATTACACAGATAATTATGATACATCATATATATAATTATGAATGTTCATCTTGGTTACCTATATTCTCGGATGAGATAAACAGGGATCAACCAACGGACCAATAAGGAGCTGGGAGAGTTCGCATACAACTGAAATTACCCTTCTAGCTTGTCTCAATTTTGAGAGACTTGTTTACTTTTACAACATTTTGTGTGTGTCTCATTATGTATACTTTTTATTATTTAAAATTATATTTATACTCATAAATATTTATTTGGAAACTGTTATGTATGTTTAATTTTTTGTGTATTTTAAATATTTTTTTTTATATGATTAAACTCTATGTAATAAACAAAAATTAATTTTGTTTATTGAATTTGTTTAAACATAAATCAACGGTTGTGTTTTTGTGGGTTGTTTTAATGGCTGAGATGGTGTCCCTTTGTATTTGTTGGTTTGATCCTTGTGATCATTCTTAGACCAATGGGAGCTGCTAACGTCTCCCACATGAGTTGACCACGTGTGGTGTGCTAGCTGCTTTCGACCGTTCAACTTTGTGTGTTTTTTATCTTACCCTTCCTGTTGCTTTGGTGAAATACTTTTGTGCCCTTGATTTTTGGTTGGCGTCTATATCCCTAGCTGCCTTTGGGTTATGTCGTTTTTACCCCTATTTGTGTGGTGTATTATTTACGTGACATGCCATGTTCGTTGGGGTATTTAAAGCAAGCGATGAGGACTTTTTAGTTTTGTAAGGGTTTGAGTTTTCATACGCAGCCAACATTTTTCTCTCCTTCACTTTTCTTTATCTCTCTACATTTCCTTTATGTTTTTACCTTTGAGAGTTTGGTGTTGATTCTTACAACTCCTTTCTTTATCCAAACTCAGATGTGTAGTTGAGGATTTCAGAGATCTAATTTTTTTGTGTGTGAAAGTTTGAGTGTTGGTTTCGTTGTTTGTTTCTTTTCGGTTTTGTTGTACGACCGTGGTGTTGATCTTGATCAAATGTGTTTGGGGCTTGAGTTGTGGTTTGCTGGTGTATGCTCTTAGGGGTACCTTTAAACCTTGTTGAGTTCGATCAAGATTCAAAGCTTGCTGCTGTGGGTTTTGGACTTATTTTTTTGTCTTCATACGATTCTGCCAAAGTCCATTGTGGACTTGCTTGTGAGTATTTTGATCCAGATATATATATACATATACTCTCTCTCTCTCTCTCTCTCTCTCTCTCTCTATCTATATATATATATATATATTTATTTATTTATTTATTTATTTATTTACACTGATATACGATACATATACTTTTTTTTTGCACTGCGTTTCAGATCTCGTGTGTGTGAGTTTGGTGTTATCTTGTGTGAGTGTGTGAGTTGGGTTTAATTCATATGTGTGTTAACTCGGACCAACTTAGATTGACTCAGATCTAACTCGGTATTTAACTTGGACTAATCTTGTTCTGAACTTGGACTTAACTGTTCCTAAGGATTTATATGTTTTAATATCGTGTGTGTGGTTAATTTATTTGTAAGACAACTCATGTAGGTGACCTGAATTTTTAGATCTGATTAATACAAATTTTTTTATTTTAAAATCAGATTATATTGGGTGTGTGTTTTGGCTTGTGCAGAAACCTTTTTGACAGTGTGAGTTTGAATCTATACCTGTTTATTTTAATCACATTTTATTAATTATCCTTGTTAACTAAAATAGGCATAACCTGGTGTGTGCTTAGTCCCATTTTATTAACAAGATAATTTTTTTATGTTATAATTAAAACAAATCTTTTATTAAATTTGTGTGTTTCATAACTTCACTGGCTCTCGGGTATTGGGTGTGTGGTTGTGCGTGTGTGGTTACTATTACCTGAGTGTTATTTGGTTGACTGATTGTCAGTCAAGTTGGGTTGTATTTAGACTAGGCTGGGTATACGGGCTTGTATTTGCTTAGTTTAAATCATTGTAAACTATTGGACTGTAATATGTAATTCATAATTGGTAATAGTGGACTTGGGTGTGTGAGTTGTCCTGGAACTAGGAACACGGGATTTTCCACCACGGTGGTTTCCTCGAGAACAAATATTGTGTCAATTTCAGCTTTACCTCATCCCATTATAAATTATTTTATTTCAGCATCATCACCACAATTCTGTTTTTATTTGTGTGCGTGCGTACAATGGTTTCAATCAAGTTTTAAATTAAATTTAAAAGAGTTGGAGTTTTATTTAATAACTAATACACCTTAGGGGGTTAGGTTTTTAAAAGTGGTATCAGAGCTTCAGGAGTCACTTTTTAAAAGTTTTATTCCGCAAAGATCCTGAACTCTTTTGTTTTTTTATTAAATTAATCAATATGTTTTTATAGGTGACCATAATGGGTCTTCCATACGTCCTCCCTTGTTTGATGATGACAATTTTGCTTACTAGAAAGTAAAAATGGTTGTGTACCTCCAACAGTTGGGAGATGAGGTATAGGATGTCATTGAAACGGGTTTTTCTATTCCTACAATTTTTGTTGGTGATGATGCTCAAATTTCTGTTCGAAAATCCCTTTCCGAATGGACTAAAGAGGAAAATTTAAATTCACAGTCTAACAATAAAGGCAAAAATGTTATTTGTCAAGCGATGAATGCAACTGAATTTAAAAGAATTTCAGCTTGCACCACATCGAAAGAGGCTTGGGACATTCTAATGACCACTTATGAAGGAGACTCTAGGGTTAAAAGAGCTAAATCTCAAATGTTAGTTAGAATGTATGATTCTCTTTTTATGAAAGATAACGAGAAATTTGATGAATTTTACCTTAAATTGCAAGATATTTTAAATCAATCACGTGTTAATGGTGTAGTTTATAGTGATGCTGAAATATGTGATAAAATATTTAGGTCTCTTTTTAAGATCTTTGATTTAATTTCTCATACTATTGGTGATAATTTAGATAGTTACACCCCTCATCTTTTGTGTAGTAATCTTAAAACTTTTGAATTACATAACACACTTAGAGATGAACAAAGGGGAAAAGTTCCTGCGCAAAGTATGTTGAATTTTAGTTCTAATATTAACAATTTAGCTTTTACTACTCCCTTGCCCGATGTTGATGATTCTTCTATTACACTTGAGTCTTTGGATAAAGAAATTGATTTGTTTTCTAACAAATTTTAAGAAGTTTGTTAAGTTTAGGAATAAGTTTGCTTCAGGAAAAGGTTAGCCTAGCTTTTCCAATGCACCTCATGATAATTTTTTGGAAAAGAAAATTTGTGAAAAATCAAAACCTAACAATGATATCAGTTATATTCAATGTAGAAAATGCAATAAATTTGGTCATTATGCTAATAACTGTTTTTCCAAATCAAAACGGGAATCTTCAAGTAAAGTTCATATTACTAAAACTTGGGATAATAATTCTGATAGTGGCAATGACAATAATGAAATGAATAAAAAATTTATGGCATTTGCATCTTTTTGTGATATTAAGTCGGAGAACATTTTTGATTGCTTATCTACTAGTTCTGATAATTTTGATTTATGTGTAGATAATTCTGAATTAGATTATGTGAATTTATCTCGTATCCCAATTGCCCAAAATACCCTTCGTTCACAGCTTCTTTATATAATATTGATAGTACTCTTGATGATGTTGATGAATATAAAAATGTAGACAATTCTGTCATTTTAGAAGGGTGCGTGAGTCCGAGTTTAGAAGACTGTGTGAGTAATAAATCTCTTGATAACACAATTGAGGACTGCACTGATTCAGGTCAAGTTAATGCTAGATTGATGGCTAAAAATGACATTTTAAGCAATCAAATCAAGTGTATGGCTGAAGAATCTGTTTTTCAAGTAGGTGAAATCGAAAATGATGTTTCATTTCTAAAGAAAAGGATTGTCATGTTAACTGATCTTAATCACTATCTTTAAACTAAAAACAAGAAAATTTTATTTAAATTTGATGAATCTCAAAATGAACTTAAGGCTGTTTTGAATAAATATAATTAATGTAAAAGAGAACTAGAGGTCACTTCGAAAAAGTTAAATAGTTACTGGAATGCTAGTGATGCAGTTAAGTTTATTAATCAAAAAACGTGTTATGACCCAACCAACTCTTATTCTGATCTTTTTCCTACAAAAAAACTTGGGTTTAAGGGTAAAGAATTTGATGTAACTAATTTTGTCAATTCTAAGGAACAATTTTCGGACTCATATGAGATTAGGTTGTATTATAAACATGCTGAAAATAAAGGTTGTTCAACTTTTGTCACAAAACTGGACACTTAGAAAAATTCGGTTTTAAGAAATTACGACATAATAAAACTGGATTAGGCAAATTCATAATGTTGGGAATATTAAAACTGCAAAATCTACTTTTAAGGGTAATTTTTGTTTTAAGTTAGGACACTTAGAGAAATTTTGTTATAAAAGTTGAATTTAAATAGTAATATTGAAGTTAAAAGTCAACACCATTGTAATACTGCCAAGTGTGCTGAAAGAAAAGTGCTTCACTGCAATTTTTGTTCGAAATTTAGTTATTTAGAACAGTTTTATTTCAAGCAATTGAACTTATCTAGACAAACTGTGAATGTCAAACAAAGGGAACCTGTTAATCCTAAGTTGAATTTTAGACATATTCACAAATGTAATTATTGTCTAAAAATTGGTCATTTAGGACAATTCTATTATAACCGTTTAAATAAACAACAAAATGGTGTTAATATTTTGCCCAGTATCCCTTTAAACTCTAAATTTGTTGTTAATCAAATTAAAGTTATTTTTGGTAATACCCCTTTTGAAACTGTTGCTCCCCATGCTGATTATAAATGGATTAAGAAAAATGACTTGGGATGTCAAAAGTATTGTGACTTTATCTCTATCTAATTTAATTTTAGTTTCCTTCCTTTGTCCCATTGAGACAAACAGGGGGAGAATTTGAGACTTGGTCGTTTAGGTTTTTATTGTTAATTGAGTTTTGTATGTTTTTCTTATTTCTTTAGAACATAAAATGTTGTTAGTTGTGTTATGAACTTTTTCATTATTTTAGGATTCAAAATGTTGTTAGTTGAGTTATGTATTACCTAGGACTCAAAATGTTGTTAGTTGAGTTATGTATTTGGTATCAAAGCCTTGTTTGTCTCAAAATTGGCCAAAGAGGGAGATTGAAATTACCCTTCTAGTTTGTCTCAATTTTGAGAGACTTGTTTATTTTCTACAACATTTTGTGTGTGTCTAATTAGGTATACTTTTTATTATTTAAAATTATATTTATACTCATAAATATTTCTTTGGAAATTGTTATGTATGTTTATTTTTTTGTGTATTTTAAATATTGTTTTTTTTTTGTTTTTATATATTTAAACTATGTGTAATAAACAAAAATTAATTTTGTTTATTAAATTCGTTTAAACATAAATTAACGACTGTGTTTTATGGGTGGTTTTAATGGCTGAGATGGTGTCCCTTTGTGTTTGTTGGTTTGATCCTTGTGATCATTCTTGGACCAATAGGAGTTTCTAGCGTCTCCCACATGAGTTGGCCACATGTGGTGTTCCAGCTGCTATCAACCGTTCAACTTTGTGTGTTTTCTATCTTACCCTTCCTGTTGCTTTGGTGAAATACTTTTGTGCCCTTGGTTTATGGTTTGGCTTTTATATCCCCAACAGTCTTTGGGTTATGTCATTTTTACCCCTATTTGTGTGGTGTATTATTTACGTGCCATGCCATTTTCGTTGGGGTATTTAAAGCAAGTGATGAGGACTTTTCAGCTTTTTAAGGGTTAGAGTTTTCATACGCAACCAACATTTTTCTCTCCTTCTCTTTTCTTTCTCTCTCTACATTTTCTCTTAAGTTTTTACCTTTGAGAGTTTGGTTTTGATTCTTAGAAATCCTTTCTTTTATCAAAACTCAGATGTGTAGTTGAGGATTTTGAAGATCTGATTTTTTTATGTGTGAAAGTTTGAGTGTTAGTTTCGTTGTTTATTTCTTTTCGGTTTTGATGTACGACTGTGGTGTTGATCTTGATCAAATGTGTTTGGGGCTTGAGTTGTGGTTTTCTGGTGTATGCTCTTAGGGGTACCTTTAAACCTTGCTGAGTTTGATCAAGATTCAAAGCTTGTTGCTATGAGTTTTGGACTTATTTTTTTGTCTTCATACGATTCTGCCAAAGTCCATTGTGGACTTGCTTTGCGAGTATTTCGATCGAGATATATATATACTCTCTCTCACTCTCTCTCTCTCTCTCTATATATATATATATATATATATATATATATATATATATATACACACACTGATATACGATACATACACTCTAATTTTTCTTTTACTATTTTTTTTTGCTGAAAGGAGTGCGCTTGTGTTCAAATAAAGAAATTATTTAATTAAACTCAGTTTTTATCAATTAAGTCCTAAACATGCATCTAAGTGTGATTGAACAAGATGAAATCATGCAAGAACATTCAAACACACATGTGAGGAAAAATCCCCCAAAGGGGAAAAACCTTTTATTTTCACTATAATATTGTAAGAAACGGTTACACGGATTACAATAAAAATAGAGTGTGACACAGAAATACCCGCAGGCGTCGGTTCTGTAGTCGGCGACTGGAATCTCCCTCGGAAACTCCAGGTGAGCAGTAATGAAGAAGGAAGACGGCTTCTCCACAAAGGTTGACCAAACACAAGGTTGTGCTCTTGGGTTGCAAACGGATTCACAAAGGTTTGGCAAAGTTGTGTGAATCAAAACATGAGTCTTGGGACTCAAAAATATGAAGACTAGATGTATTTAGTCTCTCAAAATTGTCTCTCAAAGTCTTATGAAATAACTTTCCCGAAGTTGGCTTTTATAGGGAAACCAAAAAGAGTTTTAAAATTCTGAAACTCTATCCAGCGTGAGGTACCCCGAACCGGTTTGGCCTTCGGTTCGCAGAAAATCGCTGGAACATGGGGCTGAAACACTTAGCATTTTTCCAAGGTTTTTTCTTAGAATTTTCTCCATTTTCAAAGGACCATAACTTCTTCACTGTAGCTCGGATTGAGGTGCCGTTTCTTCCAGTATCTTCCTTGCAGCGAGATCTACAACTTTCTAGTTGACCGAACCTCCGGACGGTGGCTATAAAATTACCAAAATTCCCTTGAACTTCCATATCTTGCCTTCTTTCACTGTTTTGACTTCTCTTGCGTACCACTTGCATTAAGTCCCTAAAATCATGGAACGTGAAGTCGTTGAGGCAGATGTGGGATACATGATGGAGATGTTGAATGCTTGATTCCCAAAATTCGGATCGAGGCCGTCGTATGCGATCGTGTAGAGACGTGCCAAATGTAGCGGCGTACGACATTCATAAATGTAATATTTCGGACATGATAAAAATGCCCTTACAAATCTCCCCCGATGTCTATGCCGGTACATACATAAAAATCCAAATTATCAAATAGAAAAATTTCCTATACAAATCTACCCTCCTATGAACCCAAAACTGGGAAGATACAATTGAATAAGACTTCATCGTTTGTTCTTTAAATCTTCAAAACTTTTGTCATCAGGGTGTGAAATTCAGTGATCATCAATGTAGTATCTACACACATGAGATAAAGCAAATACCAAGTGACGTATCGAGTTTGAAATGAGATAAACATAGATACAAATTTATGATGAAAGCAAAAGTCAAATCTCAAAAACTCCCCCATAATATGATAGTTCTTCTCCCTTTTTTTATGATATCCCCAAATAGACAGATATGAGAAGCAGAAATGAATGCAAATGGAGAATGTCACAAGGAAATAAACTTCTATTTTTGAATTTTTCAAAATTTTTCACACAAAATATATAAACAAAGAATCACACCATGAAAGAACACAAAACAACCAAGTCGATGATAGCGTAAATGTATGGGTGTGATCAAATTCGATAGGAAAATCAATGCATACAAACATGACATATGTGCACGGTAAATATCGGATACTCCTAACGAATGAACTTAAAATCGTCCTTTAGTGTAAAAAGATGGAAATATGAAACATTGACTCAATCAAATCAACAAATCAAAGCTCAAAATGATTTCCACACCAATAACATCCAAAACAATGTAATGCTTTTTTTGGACTTTCAAGGAAGTGCAAACCCATTTAAATTTTCCAACCAAACTCCCTCATATTTATATTTTGAATAGAGGTAGTCTAAATTCTCAAACTTTGGAGAATTGATGGTGAAACCTAATGTCCCATATTTGGCATGTATTGCTTTTTATTGAATTTTTTTTTCGGGATCTTTTAACTTCTTTGGACCCCGGATAATAAAATTCCTCCATTTTTAGGTCCTTTTTAACGGTGGCTTAGTATTCGAAAAGGCTAAATGAACCTTTCACAACCCTTCCCCGTTTTCAAATAAACACACAGTCTGACTAAAAGGTTATAACATGCATTCCAATCTTGTCAAGTTTTATCGCATATTGTACGTTGTATAGACAGAATTGAGATGGAACACTCAAGCCAATATGTGATAAACAAGTACAAGAATCAAATATAGCCGTGCATGTGTGCAATAAAGGAGATAGGAGTCAAACATGTAGAAAGATTGTAATACCCCGTACTTTTAAAGATATTTAAATTACACTGTGGATGTAATTTGAAGAATTATTATGAATAGTAATTCTGAGATTAATGAATGAAATTAAATATTATAAAGTGAATAGTAAATATTAGTTTTCGAGTGACAGATTAATATTTACGTGGATTATATTCCGAGACTAAGTATATGAGTAGATTATTTTTATTACATGTTGCAGTTGGGTAAAGCGACAAAGGAAAATATTTTAAATTAGAAAACACGCGTATTGAACGTGTTGGGTCTAATTAGTGAATTTTAGTTAAGTGACTCGGATGGAGATTTCGACTGCGCTATTGGGTTCCTAATGACCGAGATAGTCAAAATAGAGTACTTGGGGGTAGTGTTTGGGTTCCGGGCTTTTTTTTTACCCGTATGGACTCGTAATTGAGTAAACGAGTCATTTTTGGGTTAATAAGGGACAAGCCCTTTATTTCTCTCTTATATGTCACGAGAGAGTGGGATAAGGGAAAGAAAAGAAAGAGAGAAAGAAAGAAAGAAAGGAAGAGGAGAAAATAAGAGAGAAATGGGAGATTTCGGCCAAACTCCCCCGGATTCGACTCGAGGTTGTCGGATTTCATCCTCCAGGCAAGTGTGTACTTGCTTTATTTCCTTTTATGCATTAATCTCATATTATAGTTGGTAAACTATATGATTTTGGGTTAGAACCCTTAAAATAAATTTGGGGAAATTTGGATATGAGTTTACATATTAATGTAATGTAAATTCTTAACGATTTCTAGTGTTAAATCCATGTGAATGGAGTGAAGAAATGGATTGAAATGGGTTAAAATGATAAGTTGGGGTTTTTATGGTTTTAGGGTTTCAATCTAAGAGAAATGGTTTAATACCCCAAATTAATTGATGTGTTAGTTGTAAAACATAGATTAGATGTTTATGGAGTTGTTGGATGAGATAAGAAACAACAAAAATGGAGGAAAATGGAGGTTTGGATTTTTGGAGAAGACGGTGAATAGTGACTAGCGTCACTTTCGAACTATTTTGGCTAGGAAGACAGCCGATTCAGCTCTCGGTTAAAACATAAAAGTCGTATATCTTTTTTATACGGTCGTGTGGGCGCTGGCCGCATATTTTTCTGATTTTTTTTGGATTTATAATGATTTTTTACGGAAGAAATTCTGAGATGGAAACTCGGACAGACATAACGGAACCGATCCCATTTCTGGGGGATTCGATTCCATTTTTTTAATGGATTCGGTTCCATCTTTTGTGCAAATTTTCAGTGCTGTTGCAGAACTTTGGAGAAACCCTTAGGATCCTAAATTTTGAAATTTGAGGTGAAAAATACCTTGAATCGGTAGAATATCGGGACCTTATGTACGGTCTTGATACGTGAGTGTGGTAGTACCCTTCGAGTGAGGAGAATACGTACGAATAAAGTATAAGAATATGTATTGGGGTAGTATTTTAAGTATGTGACGGTTTATATTATTGCGAATGGGAATATTCGAGGCTATTGGTTATCGCTATAAGAGTTTGGAGATTAAAGCCATATAATATTGAGAAGAGGTATAAATAATATATATACTATATCGTTAAAGTATATATATTATGGGAAGAATAAATATAACGGTGCTGTGGACATTATCATCGTGCGGTGAGAAAAGCTCGGAATATAAAATATTGGAGAATGATTTAAAATCAATAAACGCGTAGGATATTCGAGATATAAATATACTACGTGGGAAATTAATTATACGGGTTGTGCGTATGCCCGGATGTTATTATATACATGGGTTAAATAATTACCTATGGGGAATTATGTATAGGTGAGAGGAATACCTATAATTATAATATGGTTGTGTGAATACCTAATTGATGGTATATTTATATAGGTGAAATGTGTACCTATATGATTGTTTATTATGTGTATGACATACCTACCATACTTGCTATCACGGGAGGTTGGCGTTCGAAAGAGGACAATCTTATCCTGTGTTACCTTCGGGGGGATTTTAGATTTGGTACCTCAAGAACATAGGACTGTGAAAGGCTTATTTGTGAGTTGATAAGTTTGCTTCTTATGGGAGCGTAGGTATGTGCATGACCCGTAGGTACGTGAACTATGTTCGCCTCCAATACGTGTGATTTGTATTGTTACAGTTCCTGAGTGATGTGGAATGGGTAATCCTTTTTTTACGAGATGTACTTAGATTGGATAGCAGAGTATGTGGGCACCGCTGTTAAGCATATGGGAGCCGAATATGAATATATGTATTGTGATTAATATATATATATATATATATATATATATATATATATATATATATATATATATATATATATATGTGTGTGTGTGTGTGTGTGTGTGTACTTGAGATAATCCACGGTTGCTTAATATTATAGCTCAGTGGATGGATTAATATACTTGTTGCGTATAGTATATTATTTATATTTATGAGATGAAATATCATATATCGTAACCCTGTATAAAAGGGAAAACAATGAACATAATGATATACTCTTTCCGGTAGATTTATATCCGGATTTATATGAATATGGATTATAGGTTCTAATGAGAACTATTAATAAATACGGGATAGTATAAATGTGTTATGTACTTAAGGCTTAATGGATCCCGATGATCAACATTGTCACGTAGTAGTGTATCGAGGGGGTTCCTTGTTTGGATTTCGCTTCGCGAGACACCCCACGCACGAACGTAACGTAATGTTGGGAATGGGAGAAGTTTAGTCCTTAGTACTCGGATTTATGGGAACTTTAGAAGATAGGAGAAATACTTTAGTAGGCAGGGTAGCTTAAATAGGTTGTTTAAAAAGGTATGCGATAGTTGTGCACTATTAGAAGAGGGGTGAGGATTATCTCATGGGAGTGCGATACCAATTTAAATATGAGATAAAACATAATTTCCTAAATAATGCATTTATGCACTTGCAAAATATTTTCACAACTCGGGCTCTGACCCATTTCTATATTTTTCCCTCTTGCTATATATCTATATATAATAGGTGTCCAGGCACAGGGACGCCTGGATGATGATTCTTTCGAGTCAGACGTTTGCTGCAGCAACTGTGGATGCAAGCAGGTTTATTGTAGACACTTCTATCATTGAGATCTAGATATGAGGTATTGTAGAAACATTCGAGCTTATGGCCCAACTGTACTCATTTATTCTTTTATCGCCTTTTAGTGCGACATTCGATTTGGTTGTATTATTGTACCGAGTGTTCGGTTATTTTATTTTATTTCATTTCAGTTGCTGCATATAAACTGTTGTTATTATTTTATTTGAATGGTTTGGTTAAAAAGATTAGTTAATTACAAATTTGACGTCAGCCTAATAGGATATTAGTAATTAAATTGGTTTTCGATAGTGATGCTTAGAATGAACCATATGAGACTCCTGTTTTAATTTGATATAGGAGTGATCGCCCGGTATTTTATTAGGCGGGGTGTCACAGGTGGTATCAGAGCATCAGGTTCTAGTGTTCTTAGGAATCTGTGCGGACGTACTACGCTTTTAGCGTTGCTTTTGGTTTGATATAGATCCTTATGATTAGGATTGTTGATATCCTCTTGTGAGATTTCGTTCTCCTGCCATTATGTAAGATTATAGTAAATCTTTTGCGCGCTCGTTCGGGATTCGTGTGCTGATTGACGAAGGGCGACCATGGAAGTCCATTGTGAGGGCAGCAAGAGGCGGTGCTTAGTTAGATCTATAAGTTGATGTTGGAAATGAGGACCGCGGTAAAGGTCATTTTCCTTGCGATATTATCATGGATTGCTGCAATGACTACTATAGAATAGTAGTTATAATTATCTATGCACCGCTATAGTAGAGAATGGTGCTAAACTTGAATTACCCAGTGAAGTTAGATGGGGAAAAAGCTTAAGAGGTCTTTGATGAGGACCGTGCATTGAAAGTTGAGCTAGGCGAAAATAGTGTAATTTCACTTCTAGGAAGTCGAAGGCTCGGAAGCTTTGGCTTAGAGTTGGGTATGGAAATAACTGTTCTAAAAAACCCTCCTAGGCTTCGCCTAGGCACGCCTAGGCTTGAGGCTTGGGAGAAACGCCCCGCCTTAAGATTTTGACGCCTTATGCTTGGTAAAACCCTTAAGGCGTACTTTTTCTCTAAAAACAACAATGCTTTAGTGAAACGATATCGCCTTTTAAATTTTTTTTTGCAAACCAGACCATTATCTCATCCAAAATAATCAAATAGTATTTTTATTTGCAAATATTCAGACATATTTTTATGATATGTACAATTTTAGTATTTTAATAGCCTTGTTATGGTTAAAAAATATTAAAATATATTAAAAAGACCTAAACGCCTTTTCACGCCTTTTTACGCCAAGGCCCGCCTAGGCTTGTAAGGCTTAAGGCTTGGCCTCCACGCCTCGATCACGCCCCGCGTTTTTTAGAACCTTCCCATATGTGAAAATTTGAGGAAAATTTTTTCACTCGTTGGAGCAATGTGAAATGGTGGGAACGATGGTCACCATATTTAGAGGAGCAAGATATTTTCCTCATAAATTAATCTTACAGATGGTTTTAAACTGCAAATTCCCTTGATTTATAATAAAGTGAATGCAGTTTCTAGGTTATTCACATAAGAATCGGTCAGAGACCGACGGTGAATAAAGAGTGACATGGTTAAGTGAACTTAGTACCGGAGTAAGGTAGGTACAATGGAGAAAGAGGTTTCTCTAGTGGAATAATAGATTCACTAGTAAATTGGACTTACGTAGTGTGAGTTATGGTTGTTTTAGTGCAAGCTGTGAAATCTGCAATGAAAAAAAAAATTAAAGTCGTGAGACTTTGTGATTTTTAAGAGTCTAATGGGATAAAGACTCTTGGGCTTCGAATTGGAATTTCGGATCTAATTGGGATACGAGCTAGTTGTGATAAGCTTAATATTTATTTATATTATAAGTAAGTGAATACTTATGGGATTAAATCGAATATGTATATTCAGGATATACGGGCTAATGTTACGAGAGATATACATGATTAGCCGGATTATATATATATATATATATATATATATATATATGGGACAATGGTGTTATGAATAGTAGCTTATGCATGATAAACATGCATGATAAACATCCATGGCATTTTATGTGTTGTATGATTGCATGCATACACATGCATGCATACATATATACATTATTATTTTTTTAATAATATATATTTTTTTAAAAGTTTTTTTTTTAAAAAAAGGCTGGTTATTATGGACTGGGTTTTATCACGGGGGCAAATTTATCGCCGTGCCCTCGGGCACGGGCATCCGCTAGTATATATATATATATATATATATATATATATATATATATATATATATATATATATATGTACATACGAGCACATTGAGACGTATATATATGATATGTTTAAATATATATGTATGTGATTGGTATATTTGTATGAAACATACCCCTCTAGTGCTATCATGGGAAGTTATGCATTTTGGGTAAGTCCCCTGGCTTGAGGAGCAGGGAGTGTATAGTCCCCAGGTCATAGTGTCCATTTTATATTGTGTGATTTTTATCAGGAATGAGACGTGGTGGGTATGTTTCGTTCTCATTTCCGGGGAGGAACTATGATCGCTTTCCATTCGTTGTGATTTGTTTTTTACCAAGTCGGTGTGATAGTTCGACCGCTGTACCCAGGATGATGTGTGAGTAATTCCCTGGAAGATGATAGCATTAAGAGACTACATCCATTGAGTTCTAGCTCTGAGGGATGGTTATTATACTTATATAGTGTGTGATATATATAAGTATGGATATACTTGATGTGTATAGTATATTGTATATATATTTATATGAGATGTGAAACATATATATATATATGGGCATAATAAAGAATGGAATGCGAGATAAAGTTTGGATGAGCTCGCCTTAATTATATGTTTAGATGGAACTTCGAAGAGGAGATGTTTCATTAGCATGATTTGAGTGCATGGGGACCTTATGGGTATAATTTAATGTATGCAGGATTTATAGTTAAGCTGGGAGTTTAAACTTGTTGTTGTTCGCGCGAAGGACTTAGTGTTAGTGCAAGCGCTTGTGGTATGGCTCCTTGGCAGAATTGAGAGTTCTCATCATATTTTATTGGTAGATGGGATGGGGTTATCCTGGTTGTAAATTTGAAGCTAACAAGACACTCCACGTACGAACCTTAACGACCTCGGGAATGGACAGATGTTATAAAATGCAAGGATGTTGGTTTTGACGATAAGTCACCTAGTGTAGAGGAAACACTATTGAGTGAGAGCCATTTGATCACTATATAATTATATAGAGATATAAGTGCTATGAAGAAGCACTGAAATTTTCCTCTCACCGCAAGTATGTGGGTGAGGTAAGATAAAAGAAACTAATTTGAGACTTATGGCCAGACTTTGAATATAAGGGAAATTCAGAGGAAATACATTTTGGGTATGATGTTCATAATGCTTTTGTCGAGAGTAGGCTCCCTGATTAGTTGGGCTTTCCATTTGGACAACATGGAAGGATTTTGTGGTAAAAGTATATTAGTAGATTAACGAATAGGATTTAGAACGTCCCGTTAGTGTCCCTTAGACCGTCATATCTCGATGACCGACGAAGCGAGGGAGTAGTGTAACGGTAGGGTTATTTATTTGGATTTCGCTTTGCGAGACGTCCCACACATGAAACCGAGCAAATGTCGGAAGTCGATAGAGGTCTTGAGCACTAGGGATATAATTATTATAATACTCATATTACGTGTATTATAAACACCTTGATCTTAAGTCTACCACGAAGTAAATCCAGTTGGACTAGGGGTGCTGATATAGGAAAATTATTGTGAGTTAACCACAAGAAGATTGGTGGGTTAACCCTAAGAAGGATTGGATTTTCAGGTATCGGAAGAATGAAATTTAGAATTATTCGGGTTAGGAAAAACCCAGGTGTTAGTTAATCCCAAAAATGTCCGAGAAAGAAGGACATGAAGATGAATTTGTAGAATATATACCTGAGGGGCAACTATAAACAAGGTTAATTGGTATGACGTATTGAATGTCGTGTGAGAATGACAATAATTCAAGCATTTATGTGCAACGAGAGCTAGCACATTCGAGATGGGTTGAAAGTCTATGGAAAGCCATTTAAAAAGGTACCTCTTGATGAAAAGGATACCAAATTATGGTGAGAAAGTAGAGCGGAGTCTTACTCAAATGAGTATTGAAGATTCATACTTTAATTATCCGGTATAGAGAATGTACCTTGGATATTACGAGAGAGATAGTAATCTGAATATTTATACAATATGTAGCGATGAGAATAAAATACGTATGAAAAGTGTATGATTAGGTTGTGAATATGCCAATAAATCTCAATAGGATGTGTGTATGCCTATTATATGATATGATTATTAAGAGCACTAATGGGTGTTAACCCGGGGGTCCAGGATTAGTATATATATGAATAACGATGATGAGAATATATATATATATATATATATATATATATATATATATATATATATATATATGAGCATACGCCTTGAGATGGGTGGAATATAGTGGGAGACCATTGTGTTAGGCTATATCAAAATTTGGTTAAACTAGGACGTAATATATATACCGATCCTAGAGTAGTGGTGCATGTTATATCTGAATTTTGAGGACAAAATTCTGTTGTAAGGGGGGGAGTATGTAATACCCCGTACTTTTAAAGATATTTAAATTACACTGTGGATGTAATTTGGTAATTTGAAGAATTATTGTGAATAGTAATTCTGAGATTAATGAGTGGAATTAAATAAATTCAATATTATAAAGTGAATAGTAAATATTAGTTTTCGAGTGATAGATTAATATTTACGTGGATTATATTCCGAGAATAAGTACATGAGTATATTATTTTTATTATATGTCGCAGTGGGGTAAAGTGACAAAGGAAAATATTTTAAATTGGAAAACACGCGTATTGAACGTGTTGGGTCTAATTAGTGAATTTTAGTTAAGTGACTCGGATGGAGATTTCGACTGCGCTATTGGGTTTCGAATGACCGCGATAGTCAAAATACAGTACCCGGGGGTAGTGTTTGGGTTTCGGGCTTTTTTTTTACCCGTATGGACTCGTAATTGAGTAAACGAGTCATTTTTGGGTTAATAAGGGACAAGCCCTTTATTTCTCTCTTATAAGTCACGAGAGAGTGGGAGAAGGGAAAGAAAAGAAAGAGAGAAAGAAAGGAAGAGGAGAAAAGAAGAGAGAAATGGGAGATTTCGGCCAAACTCCGCCGGATTCGACTCGAGGTCGTCGCATTTCATCCTCCAGGCAAGTGTGTACTTGCTTTATTTCCTTTTATGCACTAATCTCATATTATAGTTGGTAAACTATATGATTTTGGGTTAGAACCCTTAAAATAAATTTGGGAAAATTTGGATATGAGTTTACATATTAATGTAATGTAAATTCTTAACGATTTCTAGTGTTAAATCCATGTGAATGGAGTGAAGAAATGGATTGAAATGGGTTAAAATGATAAGTTGGGGTTTTTATGGTTTTAGGGTTTAAATCTAAGATAAATGGTTTAATATCCCAAATTAATTGATGTGTTAGTTGTAAAACATAGATTAGATGTTTATGGAGTTGTTGGATGAGATAAGAAACAACAAAAATGGAGAAAAATGGAGGTTTGGATTTTTGGAGAAGAAGGTGAATAGTGACTAGCGTCACTTCTGAACTATTTTGTCTAGGAATACAGCTGATTCAGCTCTCAGTTAAAACATAAAAGTTGTATATATTTTCGATACGGTCGTGTGGGCGCTGACCGCATATTTTTCTGATTTTTTTTGGATTTATAATGAATTTTTTACGGAAGAAATTCTGAGATGGAAACTCGGACTGACATAACGGAACCGATCCCATTTCAGGGGGATTCGATTCCATTTTTTTTAATGGATTCGGTTCCATCTTTTGTGCAAATTTTCAGTGCTGTTGCAGAACTTTGGAGAAACCCTTAGGATCCTAAATTGTGAAATTTGAGGTGAAAAATACCTTGAATCGGTAGAATATCGGGTCCTTATGTACGGTCTTGATACGTGAGTGTGGTAGTACCCTTCGAGTGAGGAGAATACGTACGAATAAAGGATGAGAATATGTATTGGGGTAATATTTTAAGTACGTGACGGTTTATATTATTGCGAATGGGAATATTCGAGGCTATTGGTTATCGCTATAAGAGTTTGGAGATTATAGCCATATAATATTGAGAAGAGGTATAAATAATATATATACTATGTCGTTAAAGTATATATATTATGGGAAGAATAAATATAACGGTGCTGTGGACATTATCATCGTGCGGTGAGAAAAGCTTGGAATATAAAATATTGGGGAATGATTTAAAATCAATAAACGCGTAGGATGTTTGAGATATAAATATACTACGTGGGAAATTAATTATACGGGTTGTGCGTATGCCCGGATGTTATTATATACATGGGTTAAATAATTACCTATGGGAAATTATGTATAGGTGAGATAAGTACCTATAATTATAATATGGTTGTGTGAATACCTAATTGATGGTATATTTATATAGGTGGAATGTGTACCTATATGATTGTTTATTATGTGTATGACATACCTACCATACTTGCTGTCACGGGAGGTTGGCGTTCGAAAGAGGACAATCTTATCCTGTGTTGCCTTCGGGGGGATTTTAGATTTGGTACCTCAAGAACATAGGAATGTGAAAGGCTTATTTGTGAGTTGATAAGTCTGCTGCTTATGGGAGCGTAGGTATGTGCGTGACCCATAGGTACGTGAACTATGTTCACCTCCAATACGTGTGATTTGTATTGTTACAGTTCCTGGGTGATGTGGAACGGGTAATCCTTTTTGTACGAGATGTACTTGGATTGGATAGCAGAGTATGTGGGTACCGATGTTAAGCATATGGGTGCCGGATATGAATATATATATATATATATATATATATATGTATGTACTTGAGATAATCCACGGTTGCTTAATATTATAGCTCAGTGGATGGATTAATATACTTGTTGCGTATAGTATATTATTTATATTTATGAGATGAAATATCATATATCGTAACCCTGTATAAAAGGGAAAACAGTGAATATAATGATATACTCTTTCTGGTAGATTTATATCCGAATTTATATGAATATGGATCATAGGTTCTAATGAGAACTATTAATAAATACGAGATAGTATAAATATGTTATGTACTTAAGGCTTAATGGATCCCGATGATCAACATTGTCACGTAGTAGTGTATCAGGGGGGTTCTTTATTCGGATTTCATTTTGCGAGACACCCCACGCACGAACGTAAAGTAATTTTGGGAATGGGGCGAAGTTTAGTCCTTAGTACTCAGATTTATGGGGACTTTGGAAGATAGGAGAAATACCTTAGTAGGCAGGGTAGCTTAAATAGGTAGTTTAAAAAGGTATGCGATAGTTGTGCACTATTAGAAGAGGGGTGAGGGGTATCTCATGGGAGTGCGATACCAATTTAAATATGAGATAAAACATAATTTCCTAAATAATGCATTTATGCACTTGCAAAATATTTTCACAGCTCAGGCTATGACCCGTTTCTATATTTTTCCCTCTTTCTATATATCTATTTATAATAGGTGTCCACACACAGGGACGTCGGGATGATGATTCTTTCGAGTCAGACGTTTGCCGCAGCAGCTGTGGATACAAGCAGGTTTATTGTAGATGCTTCTATCATTGAGATCTAGATAGGAGGTATTGTAGAAACATTCGGGATTATGGCCCAACTGTACTCATTTATTCTTTTATCGCCTTTTAGTGCGGCATTCGATTTGGTTGTATTATTGTACCGAATGTTCGGTAATTTTATTTTATTTCATTTCAGTTGTTGCATATAAACTGTTGTTATTACTTTATTTGAATGGTTTGGTTAAAAAGATTAGTTAATTACAAATTTGATGCCGGCCTAATAGGATATTAGTAATTAAATTGGTTTTCGACATTGATGCTAAGAATGAACCATATGAGACTCCTGTTTTAATTTGATATAGGAGTGATCGCCCGGTATTTTATTAGGCGGGGTGTCACAAAGATATCACTAATCACATCTCAAAGACTCCAAACAATGTAAAGCACAGGGATGCAATGATGTATCATCTCAAATCACTATCAAACAATCACGTGGATAAATAGAATGAAATTTGTGACTTGGCTATTTTAAATGCTCATCCATAAAAGGTGCACAAAAAAATTACAAAAATCTTTTTGGATTTTTCAAAATTTTATCAAAATAAAATCTTTTTGAGCTTTTCTAAAAATTTTCTAAAAGAAAATCTTTTTGGATTTTTCTGTGAAATATAAAAATCAGAAAATAAAACAAACTAATGGCACATGCTAGAAATAGGCAAAAGAGACATCATGTAAAACACCCTATGCTAGCAAACATGTCAAGACCTCAACCAGGAAGAACGGTGGAGTTTTCCAAAGATGGTGACAACTTTTGAACCAACTCCATAAGATCATGTGTGGTCTTGATAAAAAATTTCACTTGCTCGCAAATATGTGCAAACTCTTTATCATTATGTGCAAGAAAATTATCATGAATGGGTGCATGTGCGGGGACGTGTGAAGTGGCATGATATGGCACAAAACCCAACTTAGAACAAAACTCCCTAAGATGTCCTCGCTTCTTATAGTGGGATAAAACATAAACCGGTCTAGGAATTAATTTATCAAGGATTTTGGGATGAGATTTCCTGGACAGACACCCATGAGACTCACTCACCACAGTGGAGATAGGTTCGGGCGCATTAAGAGAAGTGCATGCACCGTCATGACCTTTTCCATGATACTCACGATCATTCAAAATGGGACGGGGAACCATCTTATCCACCTTCTCAGATGCGTTCTCTAATGAGACTTGGACCTCCCGTACTTGTTTGAGCTCATCCTCGAGATGGGATACACGTGTTGTCAGACTAGACACAGTGTTGGTCAAATCATATTTTTCTCTTTTTGCTCATCATTCTCTTCCTTCAACTCACAAATCCGAAGACCTAGGATTCTATTTGACCTTTTTGTTTCCATGGTTTCGATAAACAACTTTCTAAAAGCTTCTCAGATCGCACTTTCATCTCCATTCTCATCCTCACTATCGCTTAGGGTAATAGGCATAGCAACTTCCTTGCCCTTTCTTCTAAGTCTAGTGGGACACTCAAATGCCTTGTGCCCTTACCCCTTGCACTCAAAACAAATTATCTTCTCAAGTTTTTCTTTTCTCCCTTTTTTATTATCACACCAACTCTCTCTTTCTCCAAACAGTCTCTCTCTTTCTCTAAACAGACTTTCTTTCTCAACATAGGCAGACTCTATCTCTCTCAAGGTGGTGTAGGTGGAGGACTCTATCTCTCTCGCTTCTTCTAAATCTTCCTCTAGAACGGTGATCCTAAGAACTAACGGTTTTTAGTTTTAAATGACTCATTATATAACTCGGCGTAGGCGCGTTGAAGATTACTCTCGCTCTCACTTGCTTCATCCTCCCCCTCACTCACATCGCTCTCACTATTGAGGTGTCCCTGTGAAGTAACATCCTCATCGTCGTGAGGAGCACTAGAAGTACTAACACGACTAGCCATGAATGCGGTGAAGTTACACTCATGCGGTGACTCATCTCCAGAGTCCAACGACTCGACCTAATTGTCGTCACTAAGGGTAGCATTAAGGACAACTTTTCCCTTTTCTCTGTTCAGCCTAGTAGCACACTCAAACGCTCTATGACCCCTACCGTCGCACTCAAAGAATTTCTCACCCTCTTTCTTAGGAGGATCTTTAAAATCTTTTTGATTTTTCTTTTCAAGCTTATTTTTCTCAAACTTCCTTTTATCTTTGAAATTTCCATTTTTCTTGAATTTGAGAATTCTTTTGAATTTTTTTGCAAATAGAGCCAAATCATCTAGATCAAACTCACACTCAGAATTTGACATATCTATCTCTACTTTTCTAGATGACTCCCTCTTTCTTGTCGACCCCTTACCTTTTCTCTCCTGGGCATTAAGTGCAATTCCCTTGTCTTTAGGCTTGACATATTTAAGAAACATATCAATCTCATAAGTTTGCAAATATCCTACAAGTTCCTCCAATTTAAGAGTATTTAAATTACCCATAGAATTTAACACAATGACTTTAGGGATAAAATGCTTAGGAAGTGAACTAAGAATCTTTTTAACAACTCTAGCATTAGGAATGTATTCACCAAGATTAAAGCTAGTGTTAACAATATAAGACAGTCTAGCATAAAATTCATCAAAACATTCAGACTCAAGCATGGTGATTATTTCAAATTGAGTTGTTAAATTTTGCAGTTTAGACTCTTTCACATCATTAGTTCCTTCATGGGTAAGTTGCAAAACATCCCATGCCTCTTTTGACGTGGTGCACGTCATTATGCGTTTGAACTCATCAGGTTTGACAGATCCAGAAATAGTACTTAATCCCTTAGAATTAAAAGATGACCATTTAAATTCTTCTTCAGTCCATGTAGTGTCATGTTTTAAACTAGTCACGTTATTAACAGTGACAAAGGGAGGAGCCCACCCTCTTTCAATCAAAATCCAAACTCTTTCATCAATGGCTTTCAATGCAGATCTCATGCGAGCTTTTCAGTATGCATAGTTTGTCCCATAAAAACTGGCATTTTATTATATAACTTCTCCATTATGAACACACTCTTTTTCAAAAATCAATTTTTCAGAAAATTGATATCGTAGAAAAATTTTGCGAAAAATTACACGATAAAGTTGTGTAATTGGCTCTGATACCAATTTGAAAGGAGTGCGCTTGTGTTCAAATAAAGAAATTATTTAATTAAACTCAATTTTTATCAATTAAGTCCTAAACATGCATCTAAGTGTGATTGAACAAGATGAAATCATGCAAGAACATTCAAACACACACATGTGAGGAAAAATCCCCCAAAGGGGAAAAACCTTTTATTTTCACTATAATATTGTAAGAAACGGTCACACAGATTACAGTAAAAATACAGTGTGACACAGAAATACACGTAGGCGTCGGTTCTGTAGTCGGCGCTGGAATCTCCCTCGGGAACTCCAGGTGATCAGCAATGAAGAAGAAAGACGGCTTCTCCACAAAGGTTGAACAAACACAAGGTTGTGTTCTTGGGTTGAAAACGGATTCACAAAGGTTTGGCAAAGTCGTGTGAATCAAAACATGAGTCTTGGGACTCAAAAATATGAAGACTAGATGTATTTAGACTCTCAAAATCGTCTCTCCAAGTCTTATGATATAACTCCCCCGAAGTTGGCTTTTATAGTGAAACCAAAAAGAGTTTTAAAATTATGAAACTCTATCTAGCGTGAGGTACCCCGAATCGGTTTGGCCTTTGGTTCGCAGAAAATCGCTGGAACATGGGGCTGAAATACTTAGCATTTTTCCAAGGGTTTTTCTTAAAATTTTCTCCATTTTCAAAGGACCATAACTTTTTCATCGTAGCTCGGATTGAGGTGCCATTTCTTCCAGTATCTTCGTTGCGGCGAGCTCTACAACTTTCCAGTTAACCAGACCTCTGAACGATGACTATAAATTACCAAAATGACCTTGAACTTCCATCTCTTGCCTTCTTTCACTGTTTTGACTTCTCTTGCGTACCACTTGCATTAAGTCCCTAAAGTCATGGAACGTGAAGTCGTTGAGGCAGATGTGGGACACATGATGGAGATGTTGAATGCTTGATTCCAAGAATTCGAATTGAGGCCATCGTATGCGATCGTGTAGAGACGTTCCAAATGTAGCGGCGTATGACATTCATAAATGTAATATTTCGGACATGATAAAAATGTCCTTACATTTGCACTACATTTCAGATCCCGTGTGTGTGAGTTTGATGTTATCTCGTGTGAGTGTGTGAGTTGTTCCTAAGGGTTTATCTATTTTAATCTCGTGTGTGTGGTTAATATATTTTGTAAGACAAATCATTTAGGTAACCTGAATTTTCAGATCTGATTAAAACAAAAAAATTATTTTAAAATCAGATTATATTGGGTGTGTATTTTGTCTTGTGCAAAAACCTTTTTGAGAGTGTGAGTTTGAATCTATACCTGCTTATTTTAATCACCTTTTATTGATTCTCCTTGTTAACTAAAACGGGCATAACCTGGTGTGTATTAGTTCCCATTTTATTAAGCAAAATATTTTTTTTATGTTTTAATTAAAACAAATATTTTATTAAATTTATGTGTTGCATAACTTTACTAGTTCTCGGGTATTGGGCGTGTGGTTGTGCACGTGTGGCCACTATTACCTGGGTGTTATTGTGTTAACTGATTATCAGTCAAGTTGGGTTGTATTCAGACTAGGCTGGGTATACGGGTTTGTATTTGCTTAGTTTAAATCGTTGTAAACTATTGGACTGTAATCTGTAATTTATAATTGCTAATAGTGGACTTGGGTGTGTGAGTTGTCCTGGGACTAGGGACATGGGGTTTTCCACCACGGTGGTTTCCTCGAGAACAAATATTCTGTCAATTTCAGCTTTGCCTCATCCCATTCTAAATTATTTTATTTCAGCATCATCATCACAATTCTGTTTTTATTTGTGTGCGTGCGTACAATGGTTTCAATCAAGTTTTAAATTAAATTTAAAAGAGTTGGAGTTTTATTTAATAACTAATACACCTTAGGGGGTTAGGTTTTTAAAAGTGGTATCAGAGCTTCAGGAGTCACTTTTTAAAAGTTTTATTCCGCAAAGATCCTGAACTCTTTTGTTTTTTTATTAAATTAATCAATATGTTTTTATAGGTGACCATAATGGGTCTTCCATACGTCCTCCCTTGTTTGATGATGACAATTTCGCTTACTAGAAAGTAAAAATGGTTGTGTACCTCCAACAGTTGGGAGATGAGGTATAGGATGTCATTGAAACGGGTTTTTCTATTCCTACAATTTTTGTTGGTGATGATGCTCAAATTTCTGTTCGAAAATCCCTTTCCGAATGGACTAAAGAGGAAAATTTAAATTCACAGTCTAACAATAAAGGCAAAAATGTTATTTGTCAAGCGATGAATGCAACTGAATTTAAAAGAATTTCAGCTTGCACCACATCGAAAGAGGCTTGGGACATTCTAATGACCACTTATGAAGGAGACTCTAGGGTTAAAAGAGCTAAATCTCAAATGTTAGTTAGAATGTATGATTCTCTTTTTATGAAAGATAACGAGAAATTTGATGAATTTTACCTTAAATTGCAAGATATTTTAAATCAATCACGTGTTAATGGTGTAGTTTATAGTGATGCTGAAATATGTGATAAAATATTTAGGTCTCTTTTTAAGATCTTTGATTTAATTTCTCATACTATTGGTGATAATTTAGATAGTTACACCCCTCATCTTTTGTGTAGTAATCTTAAAACTTTTGAATTACATAACACACTTAGAGATGAACAAAGGGGAAAAGTTCCTGCGCAAAGTATGTTGAATTTTAGTTCTAATATTAACAATTTAGCTTTTACTACTCCCTTGCCCGATGTTGATGATTCTTCTATTACACTTGAGTCTTTGGATAAAGAAATTGATTTGTTTTCTAACAAATTTTAAGAAGTTTGTTAAGTTTAGGAATAAGTTTGCTTCAGGAAAAGGTTAGCCTAGCTTTTCCAATGCACCTCATGATAATTTTTTGGAAAAGAAAATTTGTGAAAAATCAAAACCTAACAATGATATCAGTTATATTCAATGTAGAAAATGCAATAAATTTGGTCATTATGCTAATAACTGTTTTTCCAAATCAAAACGGGAATCTTCAAGTAAAGTTCATATTACTAAAACTTGGGATAATAATTCTGATAGTGGCAATGACAATAATGAAATGAATAAAAAATTTATGGCATTTGCATCTTTTTGTGATATTAAGTCGGAGAACATTTTTGATTGCTTATCTACTAGTTCTGATAATTTTGATTTATGTGTAGATAATTCTGAATTAGATTATGTGAATTTATCTCGTATCCCAATTGCCCAAAATACCCTTCGTTCACAGCTTCTTTATATAATATTGATAGTACTCTTGATGATGTTGATGAATATAAAAATGTAGACAATTCTGTCATTTTAGAAGGGTGCGTGAGTCCGAGTTTAGAAGACTGTGTGAGTAATAAATCTCTTGATAACACAATTGAGGACTGCACTGATTCAGGTCAAGTTAATGCTAGATTGATGGCTAAAAATGACATTTTAAGCAATCAAATCAAGTGTATGGCTGAAGAATCTGTTTTTCAAGTAGGTGAAATCGAAAATGATGTTTCATTTCTAAAGAAAAGGATTGTCATGTTAACTGATCTTAATCACTATCTTTAAACTAAAAACAAGAAAATTTTATTTAAATTTGATGAATCTCAAAATGAACTTAAGGCTGTTTTGAATAAATATAATTAATGTAAAAGAGAACTAGAGGTCACTTCGAAAAAGTTAAATAGTTACTGGAATGCTAGTGATGCAGTTAAGTTTATTAATCAAAAAACGTGTTATGACCCAACCAACTCTTATTCTGATCTTTTTCCTACAAAAAAACTTGGGTTTAAGGGTAAAGAATTTGATGTAACTAATTTTGTCAATTCTAAGGAACAATTTTCGGACTCATATGAGATTAGGTTGTATTATAAACATGCTGAAAATAAAGGTTGTTCAACTTTTGTCACAAAACTGGACACTTAGAAAAATTCGGTTTTAAGAAATTACGACATAATAAAACTGGATTAGGCAAATTCATAATGTTGGGAATATTAAAACTGCAAAATCTACTTTTAAGGGTAATTTTTATTTGTGTGCGTGCGTACAACGGTTTCAATCCAGTTTTACATTAAATTTAAAGAGTTGGAGTTTTATTTAATAACTAATACACCTTAGTGTGGTTAGGTTTTTACAACAACTCGACCACTCTTATTACTAAAAATAAAACCCCTGCCCCGGGGCAATGGGGTGTGTAATTCTTATCCTATGAAAGAATTAATAAAAAACTGAGAACCTCTGTAGACGTAGGCAATTTTTGAACCACATAAATCCCGTGTGTTGTGATTTTTACTTGCTCTTCAAATTCATTTGCTTTTAAAATTATTAATTGTGATTTCTTGTGCTTATAATTGGGACCGTCTGTGGGAATCTCTTTTTTAAAATTAACCTGAAACCAGATAGTGAAACAATGTATCACCCACACAGTGCACCCATCGCTAGTGACTTACGAGCTGAGTTGGCTTTACTCAGAATCGGATCTGAGGTTCATCGAGACATAATTCTAAGATTTTGCCCAGAGGAGTGGTTTTATGAGTAGAGAAATGAGCAAACCAGATCAACACAGATATCATGGTCAGTTGACGCTTATGAGGAACGACTCCACCAGTTGGATAAGGCAATATGCCTATAAATGGAAGAGAATGCACATCTTAAATGACGTCTGGAGAAGATGGAAAAGGAACTCCATAAGGGAAAGTGTAAGCACTATGGTCGGATACCTAGTCCTCAGGCGAGAAAAACTCGCAATTGAGGAATGAGTGCTGGTCACGAGCCAGATCGTTCAGGGTGATAAGATGAAACCGAGATGAAGAACGCCACAAGAAAGATATACAAAGTCTGGTCCGAAGAGAAATTGAATAGCATCCAGCTCATCATAGGGCTAGATCCATAAAAGAGCTGGGCAGGAGGGCACTCATCACCCAGGTGCAATCCCCCTTTTCAAGGGAAATTAAAGAGGAGAAGCCTCTAAAGAAGTTAACAGCACCAACGTTCAAGATATACTATGGAAATACCGACCTCATAGATCATGTGCACCAGTATAAGCAAGAGATAACTCTGTGGAACCACAACGATGCTCTCATGTGTCGTATATTACCATCCAGCCTAGGAGACATTGCCCAGAAGTGGTTCAAAAGGATGCCCCACGGGTCAGTCAAGAGCTTTAAGTCCCTTACAAAGGCCTTCACAACTCACTTTATAACCAGCAACTCACATCCAAAGAGGATCGATTCTCTCATCACTATGAGGAAGAAAACACATGAGACATTACGAAACTATGGCAGACGCTATTGAAAAATGTTTAATGAGGTTGAAGATTGCTCAGAGCAGGTCGCTATAGCATCGCTCAAAATTAGCATGTCCTCTAACTCCGTATTGCATTAGTCCCTCACTAAGAAAAAGGCGGACACTATCGATGATTTTATGTCACACATTGAGAAGTATGCCAAAGTGGAAGATGTGGTCAACCACAACCAGGAAGAGACTGGTCGCACAAAGGCGACCAAAGAAAATGAAAAGGAAAACACTCCAAAGAATGGGAGAAAAACATAGAACAGAGGATCTAAAAACAGAAACAAGGCAGACTCATCCAAGGCATTCCGGCAGCTAATACCATTTTTAAGAAGCCAATTTAAAATATCTTAAGCAAGATCAAAGACCAATAATTCCTCAAGTGGCCGAAGAAGATGGAAAGCGATTTGAGCAAGAGGAATAATGCACTCAGATGCGCTTACCACAAGGAGAACATACACAAGACCGAGAATTACAAAGCCCTCAAGTCCCATCTAGAGGAGTTAGCCCAAGCGGAGCATTTAAATGAGTACATAAAAAAGAAAGTTGATCAGGTCACCATCAATGTTGACCCAAAACTAGATAACATTTTGAACGACGAGGTGGGGGATGACTTTGTCGTTATTCACAGGGCATCAAACTCCAAGCAGATTCAGGGCAATGCATTTTGAATGGAACTCCATAAGGTCACGGTAGTGATGAAGGCCTTCCAAAATGACCCCACTAAAATTCAAGTTGGAAAATAAAAATGACCAGAGGATGTGGTCCAGATCAAGCACATAGTCTTCATGAAAGATGATTTGATTGGGGTGAGAACCCCACACCACGATGCACTAGTAATCACTCTCAGGATTACAAACTAGGATGTAGATAAGCTATTAATGGATCAAGGTAACTCTTTTAAAGTAATGTACCTGGAGCTATTTTAATGGCTCAAACTAAAAATGACAAACCTGAAGAAAACAACTGCCCTTCTGGTCGGCTTCACTGAAAGGATGACCATGTCTCTAAGGAAAGTAGTTATGCCAGTACGGGCAGGAAACATCTCTAAACTCATTAAGTTTCTGGTGGTAGACATTGACTCATCCTTCCATGCCAACCTTGGAAGAGGGCGGATGCATGATATGAGGGCATTGCCCCCACCCTATCATAAAAAACTCAAATGCATTACAGTGCGAGGAATAATGGAGATCAGGGGCGATCGGGCTATTGCACGAAAGTGCTTTATTACTGCCATCAGGTCTAAGTAAAAAAATAAGAAAGAGAATGATGTCATCCCTGAAACATCTCAGGACGGAGCCATTCCATCCAAATAGCAGCTAAAGTATGGCAGGTTAGGGGTATATTAGACAAGAGTTAACCCAACAAACAAAGTTATGGAAAAACCAGAGGAAGTAACTTTTGATGAGATCCGATGATAAAGGAAATTTCTAATCGACATCACACCGTCCGAATAAGAAAGGAAGGAATTAACTTCTTTTCTAAAGCAAAACCTAGATATATTTGCATGGGAACCGTATGATATGCCTGGAATAGATCCCAAAGTCACCTGACATCAACTTCACGTTGACCCTACACTTTCAACAATCAAACATAAGGATTGCCACACTACCGAAGAAAAGGATAAGGCAATGGAAAAGAAGTTAGGGATGCTTCTAGAATAAGGTCCATCAGAGAAGTTCAATTCCCAAAATAGCTCTCAAGCCTGGTGGTGGTACAAAAGAACAACGGTAGCTGGAGAGTATATGTGGATTTCACCAACCTCAATAATACTTGTCCCAAATATAATTTCCCTCTATCAAAGATAGATCGGCTGGTTGACGCCACAACATCCCACGAGAGAATGAGTTTTATGGATGCCTACTCAGAGTACCAGATTCCATTATTCGGCCCCGACTAGGATAAGACTTCGTTTATCATTCCCTTAGGCTTGTACTATTATAAGGTCATGTCTTTTGGATTAAAAAATGATGGAGTCATGTACCAGATATTGGTCACCAAAAGGTTCAAGAAATAGTTGGGGGAAATAATGGAAGTGCATATTGATGATATGATCATCAAGATTAAGTGTAAAGTCGATCATCTGAATGACTTGGCAGAGATAAATGGAATCCTCAGACACTACCAAATGAAGCTCAACGCAAGAAAATTCTCCTTTGGCTCTAGTCTGAAAAGTTCATAGGCTAACTAGTCAAAAAAAGAGGTATTGAGGCAAAACCTAACCAAATAGTCATGATTAACAATACTCAATCTCTAAAGATTCTGCGTGAAATTCAAAAGCTAACTGGGATGTTAAAAGCTCTAAACTATTTCATCTCCAAGTCATCCGAGAAGTGCCTACCATTCTTTCAACTGCTGAAGAAAGAAAAAGGCCTCACTTGGAATTACAAATGCTCAAAGGCTTTTAAAGAAGTCAAATCCTATTTGATCAAACATCTTTTACTGGTCATCCTAGACCCGAGAGATCATATTTATCTCTACATTGTAGTCTCAAGCCATGTAGTTATTTTAACATTGGTTTGCAAAAAGGAAGGATGACAATCCCCTATTTACTATGTCAATAAGACGCTCCTGGATGTCGGGTAGCGTTACCTCCCTATGGGAAAATTGGCATGCTCTTTGTTTGTCACGTCTTACAAGTTAAAACACTACTTTGAGGATCTTTCAATTATAGTCATCACATCATTTCCTCTCAAAGTTGTTCTTCGTAAGGCCTACCTATCTGGACTTATGTCCAAATAGTCAATTAAACTTGGGAGGTTCGATATACACTACCGACAGAAAACAACGATTAAGGGACAAATGTTGGCTGATTTTATTACAGAATTTATGGGGGAAGGAGCACCTAGCAACCAACATATTGCTAATCAATTGAAATGCTGTGGGATTGACTAATCCAGAAAATAGACACTGTATATGGATAATGCCTCTAACTCTAAAGGGGTTGGAGTAGGAATTATGCTCATCATACCGAAGAATTCCATGATCGAGCAAGGATTCAGACTGGGATTTAAAGCATCCAATAATAAAGCTGGGTATGAAGCCCTCATAGCCGGACTTATTGGGGGAAAGTCACCTTGATGTATATTACGATTCAAAATTGGTATCCAACCAAGTAATTAGGGATTTCAGTGCTAATAATAAAATGATGGTAGCGTACCTACAGGTGGTCCATGATTTGATGCTAAAATTTGAGGGAGTACATATTCAACAGTTTCCACTGGGGCATAATAGCCACGTGGATGCCTTAGCAGCCCTAAGCTCAGTAGTGGACTCCGATCTAAGGAGAACAGTTGAAGTGGAATGCCTTGCCAAGCCCAGCATTATAAAGTCAGTGGTCGCCGAGCACATTATCTCCATATAAAGTCATAGTTATATGCATTTAATAATTATTTATCTATAGAATGATATCTTGTGGACCAATCAAAACAAGCTCATCAAGTCATGGTGAAAGCTGCGTAGTTTTTTCTAGGGCCCGAAGGAAAACTTTATAGAAGGTCTTTCACCGGTCCTTACCTCTAATGCGTGCATCCAAATAACGTTGACCAAGTTCTTTATGAACTACGCGATGGGATTTGTGAAATATATGCGGGAGGAAGGTTTCTTGCCTTCTTAACAATTAAATAAGGGTATTACTGGTCGTATATGCAAAAAGATGCAACCTCTTATGTCTAGAAGTGTGAAAAGTACCAAAAGGTCTCCCCTATGCTTCATCAACCAACCAGCGACTTGAAATCACTAACTAGTCTATGGACGTTTGCTCAGTGGGGGTTGAATATTATAGGACCACTCCCAAGAGCACTAGGAAATTGCAAGTACATATTGGTCGGCACAGATTACTTCACAAAGTAGATTGAAGCCGAGCCACTGATGAACATCAGCGATACTGATATGATTAGATTCATCTGGAGGAACATTATAACATGCTTTGGGGTACCCAGGACAAACATCACGAACAACAAAGCACAGTTTGAATGTAGACCTTTCCAAGATTTTTGCGATAACCATGACATCAAATAACATTTCAGCTCCTGGCCTATCCCCAAAGCAATGGCCAAGCAGAGTCTTCTAACAAAATGATGCTCGATGGCATGAAAAATATATTAGAGAAGTCAAAAGGAACTTGAGTGGATGAGCTTCCCCATATTCTATGGGCATATCGTACTACACTTAGAAGGCCTACTGGGAAATGCCATTTGCTCTAACATATGGGATGGAAGTTGTGATTCCTCTCGAAAATGGTCTACCAATCATGAGATCCACCATTACCGAGCAAGGTTTGAATGACGAAGCTATGGGAGCTAAACTTGACTTAGCAAAATAATGAAGGGAATAAGTCATGATAAGATCGACCTCCTACCAATAATAGTTAGCCAAGCAGTAGAATAAGGACGCCAGTCTAAGGAAATTCCAAATCGGTGATTACGTCCTCAGAAAAGCCCTCGATAATTCCAAAAAGCCTTTAAACGGTAAGTTGGGACCTAACTGGGAGGGACCATTCAAGGTCATCAGAGATGATCTACAAGGAGCCTATCATTTGGGGAAAATGGAGGGCAAGGAGACACCCAGGGCTTGGAATGCATCAAATCTCAAGAAGTTTTACTTTTGAGTTCGCTCTTATTTAAGTTATTTCTAGCTTAATTAGTTTTTGCAAATTTTAATTTCAGAACTTATGATGCTCATGATTTGATTTAAGATTTTTAATAAAATCCCAGGTGGTTCAGTTAGTTGCTTAACATTGTTCTAAAATGGCCGCTTACATTTTAAACTAACAATCATAGTATTGATCAACATTACCTTAGTCTAATTACAATTACAAGCTGCTTAATTATAATTAAACTCAAGGTCTTCATCACGAAAAACACAAAGACCTCATGAATTTCCCAGGCAGACAAAAGACCTACGAGAGATCCCTAGGCACTAAATGACCCGACTTTGGTCATATAAAAATCCTAAACGGGTGGACTGCCCTAAAACTAAGTGCATTTTTGTCATAGTCTATTCTGAGCCTAAGGTGGTGTAATGACACAACATAAAAGGTAAGTCAAGACAATAAAATACATGCTTGGCATAATGGAATGGAAAAATGCAAAACGATGATGTTATAAAAAGAACTTGTTACAAAAAGTTATATAAGTTACAAAAAGTCCATTTATAATAATAAAGGGACAAAATAGATAATAATTATTATTGGCTAGCAAGAGCAGCAACAATGCCTCTTCTTTGGCTATCATTAGGATCTGGTCGGAACTCAACATCGCTCTCATGAGAAGTCAAGTAGCTCTTGTCCAACTGGAGAGGGACGTCATCCAACAAAACCCAGTTTTCTTCACTGTCAAAGGGTAGATGCCTATATAAGCCGGACAATCAACTTAGTATATATACCGAAGCTAAGAGTCCTTGGGAACTTTTAATATCCCCAAGGCATTTAGAAAACCATACTTGTAAGCTAGTTACTTTGCCTCGTCTAGCTTGATGGGGCATCCATCCACCCTTCTTCATCGCCAGCAGACCATGCTGCTCGAGGATTCATCCAATAGAGATAACGCAGTTTGAGAATGTCGCGGCTAAGGTCCATTATCACAACACGAACCCTTTTCTAGTCATCCTCTGTCTCAGTAAGTTTCTTCTTGAGGGATTCATTATCATCTTAGAGAAGGGCCGCAACATCCCCAATATCCTTAGCTTCAATAAACTGCTTCTTCAAGGAGTTGACCTCTTCCTATATGAGAGTGCCTATATCTCCCAAGTCTTTCACATCATCTTTTAGTTTGGCCATTAAGGCAAACTAACCTTTGTAGGCATCGATCATCTTTTTTAGGGCCTTATGAACAGAAAAAAAATGCATGATGAGCTTGAGCACTTGCCTCCCGACTAATAATGACATCAAGATTGCCACAAAAAAAAGGAATCTCTTAAGTGATATTGGTATGCTACAAAAAGTAAGAATAAAAAGGGAGAGCTCAATAATAATTTAAGACATAATTAAAATTTAAAATAAAAATCTTTCATTAATAATTAAAATGGTCAAGTCCCTTATAAACAGAGATAAAAAAATACAAGGGTGTGTAGGCTAACTATTTCTAACTAATTTCCTTGCTCTTCACCTGCTCTTGGGTCTCTGGGATTTAACCTTGGTATCTATAGAGGAAGTCTAGCCAGCTGGGGCATTTGTGGTAGCCATATCATTAGTTTTTGGTGGGGAACCAGGGTTGTGCTCGCTAAAAAGCTCAGAATCAGTAAGAACATTTACCATTGCCAATGTAGCGTCCCAACCCTTCTTGAAGCTGGACTTCCTACTGTAATCCAACTAGCATTTGGCATCCTCATAGGCTTCATTATAGTCCTTATTATAACTATCCTCCTTTGTCAAAGAAAGATCTTCGCAGTCCTTCAAACGATCACGTTCGACCACAAGTTGGTCGTTAGCAACCTTCAACTTGTCACAATTGTTATTCAACGTGCTCATGGCATCACTGATGGACTTCTTCTCCTCATTATATGCACTCTTAGTAACAACAAGGGTTTCATGGGACTTGTCCAAGGTCGTCATTTGATAATTATTTATTTTGGATTGATTTGAGCGACTCTCCAAAATGGTGATGAAGTCTGCCACAAACTGCAAATAGATGAATAAAAAGTATGTCAAAACACAGAATGAAGAATACAATAACTTCAGGAAAAATTAAAAAAAAATGGCTTACCAAAAACAATGCCTGAGCAGCATGACTTAAGAGCTGGTCATAAGACAACTGGATGATCTGCTCATGGTCAGATGCGAGCACGCCCCCTTTGACAGACTAAAGGCCAATTAGGGGTTCTTAGCCACCGACATCACCTATTGAGTTCTCCCATAGGTGGGGGTATCACCCTTTTTGGAGGGCTATAGAGGCAGGGAAGAACGGGCCTTGTTCTTCTTGCCATTTTCTCTGACTAATAAGTCTAATTCAGTAGCAGAAGGGCCTTCTTATTTAGTCCTCTTTGAGGACTTAGATTTAGGGTAGGGGAGGGATTGACATCGTCGTCTTCGATTAATAAAATTCTTATTCTGGGAGCCATCGAGTCTTCTTCCTTGGTAGGGATGGACTTAATATTTAAAGATTTAAACGAGAAAGAAGGGGAAGCTTACTCACTTGCTGAAGGAAGTGAAAGATCATGAATGATATCTATCAGGCAAGTTGTGAAGCTGTTAGTAGAGTTATTGTACTCAAGAAGAAAATAGGGATAATGGGGGTGATCACTACCTTAGACCAAGGGCTTCCTTAACTTTCAGGCCTAGGGTAATTTTTCCATGTTAGTGTGGACAAGAGAAGGTTATCTCTTCTTCGATTGAGCTAGTTAGAAAAAAAAATTATCAGTAAACATGCAATTAAGTAAAAATTCAAGACCAAGAAAAGATAGAGTGTTAACCTATATCACTCACCCACTCAGGGCACAAAACCCCTAGTATTGCTCGCCCTCTGTAAGAGGAGGACGTTGCCAATTTCGAGCAATAAAACCCAAATCCCAATACCCATTATTGGAATCAATAAGATTAACAACTAAAACCATGTCAACTTTCCTCGCCTTGAGGTACAAAACACCATCTATTGTGTGGGGCTAGGAATAATAATATCTAATTTCTAGGATCCCTATATTGGTCCCATATAGTTCGTTTATTCTATGGATACCATTTACAATTCGCCACGTATTTGGGGCACATTGGGTGGGGACGATATCATAAAACTCACAAACTATAAAAAAAATTGGTTTAGGGGAAATGTTATTCCCCCCTCAGCCACTGAAAGGGTATGGATCCAATGACCAACCTCAACAGTGATGCAATTTCTGGACACTGGAGCACATTCAATCGTAACCCAAGGGGGAATCGAATATATTTTTCTAAATTCTCCCAAGATCCTCTCATTAACAATGTAGACCATTTTTAAAGAACGAAAGAGTGGGAAGAGACAATAGAGTGAAAATAAGTAGAAGGAACTATGAAGATGAGAGAAGTAAGCTAGAACGAAAGAGACTTACAAAATGAATTAAGAAAACATGAGCTCCAAAAAATCTTTTTAGCAGGAGATGAAGGAAGCAAAATGACGGTACAAAATTTGAAACAAGTGAAGAATAAATTCCAATAGCTTAATCACGTGGAATGAGACCCGAGATTGATATTGGTGGTTTATTTCTTGCACAAGACCAATGCACCTTTATTGTTTTTAAGTAATTACATACATATCCATGCGCATAACTCAAAACTTGAACTCATAGTTTGGGCCAGCAAAAGATGTAAAACTCTTTGGCCCATCTTTGAGAAAGAATTTTAGGGGCAATTGTGGGTGCAAAACTATAACAGCCTAATTTTTGGCAGCCCCAATAGGCCCAACATGTTGCCTAAGTTAGATTTAGCATCACACGGATAATTATGATACATAATGTAGATGATTATGAAGGTTCATCTTGGCTACCTACATTCTCGGATGAGATTAACAACGATCAACCAATGAACCAGGGAGAGTTCGCGTACAACTCAACCACTCTTATTACTATAAATGAAACTCCCACCTCGGGGCAATGGGGCATGTAATTCTGAACCTCCGAAAGAATTAATAAAAAATTGAGAATACCTCTGCGGCCGTAGGCAGTTGTCGAACCATGTAGATCGTATGTGTTGTGATATTTACTTGCTCTTTAAATTTCTTTACTTTTATAATTATTAATAAATAAGAACGTACTATTGCATAAAACGCAACCTCACATTGCATTTGGATTATCTTAACTCACTTCATTAATTAATTATTCTTTTTAATTAATTAATGGGTGACTGACATGCACCCCTTTTCTCCGCTCATCTCAGGAAGATGTTGTACGTAAAATCAAACCGCCCCACGATCCGTAGTCTCCTGATTCACAGTGTTGGAATACCCATAACCACCCTTCTAGTTAGTGCTGAAACTCCACAACTCTGTATGACACAATAAAAGCCATAATAAATCATGTTTATCACGCATCTCAACATAAGGGTATTCCTTCTTGGTAGTCACCCATTAATTCATATTTTTCGTGTTCACTTATCAATGACATTCTGAATCTCACATGTATTTTATCACTCTGTGCTATATCATCATTACCCAATTACCCCACCCTCGGTTTATTACCAATTAGAGCCTCATAATGATTTTTAAACCATTAAAATAGGATTAAAGGGGATAATAGTCCTACATGGAATGATACATAAATTAAAGCATCAAAGCAAAGGTATATTTATTTATTAAAGGTTTATAGTCATCACTCATACCCGTCTCTAAACTTTGTGCATGAGACGTCTCACTGAAGTAAAATTCAAACAAGCCCCCCGCTGATACACTTTTATGTAGATAAGATAGTTGTTAAGACAATTTAATTAAGGGTTTATTATGAGAGGTTAAAGTGAAAAAATAACCGAGTAAATATCAAATTTTCATAACCACTCCAAATCGTCAAACACACCCATTAAACCAACCAACACAAGTTTTATCCCGTACTCCTTGTATCTCATCTACGCGATTGATTCAATAACAATAACAATAACATTACTAGTAAAGCCTCGTGGAATTCTCGCATAAAAAGGAATATATAATGAAAATATTAAGGGTATAATTTAACATAAAGTTTAATTCACAATCCAAGTGTTCCAATGTAATATAATCTCAATAAAATGAGCTCCCGTAAATTTTTATATCATAAATGAAGTTTACGTACTAAAATCTCATAATTTGGGCGATTATTACCAAGAGTACTACCATTTGAATATAAGCTACAATCCTACTAAGCACATGAAAATTTCATAATTTATTCAAGTCTAAACAGTTTCATATTAATCTTAATCTAGTCCAAATAATCAATTTTTAAAATGAGGCTATAAACCCTAAAATGCGAATTCACAATTTAAGGGCTAATATTCAATTTCTCTATTTATTAGGGCCCAAACTCAAAATGAACCATGTGAGAATATGAATTTCATATAATTAAAACAATATGTTAGGAAGTCACAATTATCTAAGGGTGTATAATTGATTTTAGCACTACAATTAGGTTTAGGTGAAATTTAATATATGCACGTAGAAAAGGAAAATAGTAATAATAAACTTGTCTCAATTTGATAAACAAACTTTATTTGATTTGGATAAGAAAACCCTTTAAAAAGATTGGTTTGAAAACCACTTGGAACTTGTCTTGAAAATCTCTTTAAAATCGTGTTTTGAAAGTCTTATGGATTGATTTGATTCCACAATGAAAATCCCTTTGAAGGCTTTATTGTATATTTAAAAATCCTATTGGTTTGATTTGGAGAAAAAGGTTTGATTAAGAGAGAAATTTAGGTATTTGGGGTTTTTTTGATGAAGAAGGCAACTTGAAAAAAATGAAGAGGGACTAAGAAATGGGGATTTAATAGTGTAAAAGAGGCTAATCCACAAAATGACCCAGCACACCTCGCGGTTATACCGTGAAAAGGCTGCAATCGCGTTAACACACCCCTCGGTCGTTGTTGTAAGGCCCGCGATTGTGGGTGTTATGCACCATTTTGCCTTGTTACGGCGACTATAAGTCCTTAAAACACTAAATGCAATAAAACCCTAGGAATCGTACTTTCTCCCTAAGTCATGCACATTTACGTCAATGCCCTTTTGTCTTTATACCATTTACTCAAGAGTCTAAGTCCACTTGTAGCTTCATAAAATTACCAAATTAACCCTATACTTTTATAAATAAAAACACTATCCCAATACTTGATTTACCAATTGAACTATAAAATTACAAGTTAACTCAGTGTAACTTATTTTCTCATAATGAATTCTAATCTCCCCGTTTTAAATTTTAAAATTAATCCGGGTTGTTTTCCAATTAATTAAATCATTATTAATAAATTAATCTTTTTAAATAACGAGGCATTATAAAATCTAACTATATAACCAGAGTCATCAGTGATTCGTAGTACCCATATACCACCTCATAACCAAATAGTGTAATATCACACTCATAATAGTATCACAAAGAACATCCTTATATAAATATGACCATCGTCAGACCAATTACATATATGTACTATCACATGAAGGGTACATCCTTCAGGAATCTCTTTCATGCTCCATCGAGTCAAGTCATAGGAACCCCTACCTTAACAGATTGCAGAACATCCACACATAAAGGAAAGGGTAAATCACTACACAATCACATAATCGCATAATCACATACCAAGATTCGTACGATGGAACAAGTCTCCTTTGTCTTCCTACCGTGAGATGATTTACAACTAAACGTAGGATCGGGATAAACATGTACACAACATGCGTCATTAGTTAGGGTGGTAATCCACGGTCCCATGAAATAATCCCTTCATATCCCCACATATAATCCCCATGAACACATACACTTATGGTATGTCCACAAATAACAAATAAAACATATGTACACAATTACGTGTAACTGATTTTAGTATCAACTTAACTGTACGAAACATGTCATTATACCCCCGGATATAATTCTCATTTCCCATAACTAAAATCTCTCGATATGTATTTATATGGTCATCATCAATATTCATCCCCACGATCATAGCTTGATACAGGCGCAATTACGACTCTAAAGGGCATGGTCGTGGGCTTCGCCCTATTGCCCCAAAATGATGTAGTGTTTCAAATAGCCTTTAAACAAACCTAAATCGATTTCTTAACACACATGATCGCCATTAATGGTTTCTAAACCTTCAAAACAGTCCCACATCATCCCTAAATCATGTACGAAGGTTCCTAAAAAAGTTTCTGACATATTAGGATCATAATCTATATCATATTTATTAATATATAAGTTAAATATACTCTTACAACATGTGTTTTATGTGAATTATTCTTAATCATGGGATTAATCAGTAAAATAGATATTTAATCATCAAAGTATTTCTCTAAAACATGAAATCATCATATTAATTCAGTTCCAATCATTTAAAATCAGTTTTATAATATATCTAACAATTATAATCATATAATCAATATTAAAACTAAAATACAACATGTCTATGCATGTGTCCAATCCCCATTTATTTGATGAAAGCATTCAATCATAAACAAATTATATGAACTAAAGTAGTAAATTAAGTTATATACTTCCTAAATGTATAAGATAAAGTCTCTTTATTGATCTCTCAAGGTGATCCTCTAATTCTCCAAAAAATTCCCTCATTTGGTTATCTCAAAATGTGACAACACGTATATGACCATGATCACTAATATTTGAATCATGTTTATATTTCATTATAAATATTTTTATTTATTTATATAATATATGGTATGTTATCATAATTTAGTCTAATTATATTATACATTCGAGAATCGAGAAATTTTCGGTTAGTTGCAAACGATAAAAAAAATTTAAAAACCCGGTAGGAATTTTCATGTTTGAGACTAGTTTTGACCCATAAGATGAGATAATTTGGTCAAGTAAAAAAACAATATAGGTGTCTATACCTGAGTTAGGTTTTCAACACAATAACGGTGTGTCAAACATATATCTGATTAAGAAGCTATAGCAAATTTACAAACCGAGGGCGCGCTTGTCCATCCTTTTAAGTTGCATTTTATCTTTTTGTGCACCATTTGTTTTATTTTGATTGGTTTAAGTGGGAAGAAAACTTGGGTGACATAAACAAATAACTATCATCTCATTCTTCTACATTTTGAACCCTTGTTTCAGTTTGGAGAGAGTTTGGCATGGTGAGATAGAAAGGAGAAGCTTAAGAACGAAAGTGTGATAAGAAGATCTTGGAAAATTCAAATAAAATCATATAAGTGTTCACAAGGATAATGATATGTGTTAATCTTGTTTCATTCTTAGACTATATGAATTAAAATTGTAGAAATCATCAAGTATTAAATAAAATTTCATTCTCCTATGTATATGTATGGATATGTTCATGTTTTAAGAAATTATATGTAAAACCTATTGCTTTGTATAAAACTCTCTAGTATTCAAACTTCAATTGATTGTTTTATACTTTTTGGAATTGAGTTATTATAGTTGGAGATTAAACTAGACTCATATATACAAATCATATTCGAAATTTATAATTAATCTCTTTTTAGTTAGACATAGGTGTTGTTTATAAGGCTGTGCATAGTTGTTGATTGCATAATTAATGTCCACATAACCTGAGTTTGATGGACCTTTTTCACATAGTATATGACCTCTAAAAATCATGAAACATTAACTAAATATTATTCAGTATGTTTATTTAAAAATAGTTGAAAATCATAAAAATTTAAATTATAGAAAAATTATGAAAATTCGTGAAAATTGATTGCACAATAGAGGAACTTGTAGGACATATTTAATATATTATTAAGAAATAATCATATCTTTCTCTAGGAAGCTTGAAACTTTCATAGTCGATTTCGTTGGAAAGTATATTTATACATGTTTTGATATTGGTAAGGTTAGACACCTGTATTTATACAATTTTTGATTTTATAATGATTAAGAATTGATAATAACAATTTGATGGTAGATTAGATACCTTACGAAAGAATATTCATATCTCCTACTTTCAAATGGCGTTTGGAGTCTGTGATCCAAGATTGTATATATTCAGAAGTATCAGTTTCATTTTTTATTTAAAAATCCCACAGGAAGAGTTTTTTTATGATTGAATGTTTATACCTTATTCAACATAATTATTATCGAATCATCTTTACTCGAATTTCATGGAATTTTACTTTAGTGGGACTATGATGTATTTTTATAATAGTTGAATGTCATATAAACATATTAATATGATATTTATGATATTAGTGAAATTATGATTTAGTTAGATTGATAAGTTTGATGTCTACTGCACCAAACTCATCTCCGTATGGGGAAAAAACAAATATATATTTGAGAACCTGAGGTGAATGTACTCATTATAAAGATGTACATGTATATTGTTATGGAATTTATTGTTCCATTATGAATCTAAATTTATTTCATTTGATAAAAATGAAAGGTTACTTCCCGAACATGAATGGGGAAGAATTGTCTATTATAGACAGAATTTGTGGACCATAATTCGGAAAGTCTGGACATTCTTTATGAATGGACTGGATTAGTAGATACATAACTATACGCATATGATTTATTGCATGTTAATTTAAGCAATATTATAGTTGTGATGCATTCACCGAGCTATTATACTCTCGTTTCCTATGTTTATGTTTTTCAGGTCTCGTGGTTTCACTACCAGATCTAGGAGGTCGGGTTGGGTTAACAAGGAAGGAACAAAATTAATAAGTTTGTTTTAATACAAATGATGTAATTAGGTTAACTTATATTTCTATCAAGTTTGTATAAGTATTAGTATTCTAATCTCGTGAAAAGTTTTTAGTTTACGGATTTCTCTTGATGACTCTTTATTTAAGACATATGTTTATGACTTTATTAAATGAAATATAGTTTGACTCACTTTAACTTTCAAACTTATTTATAAGTAACTAGTTTGGGGTGTGTCATCTTTTAGTATTAAAGCCTAGGTTTTCAAATATTCTGGAGTTAAAATAGTATATATTTGGCAGGGAATATAAGAAGTGTGTTTCCTTAAACTAACCATTATGTTAGAAAGGCTATGTATATATGTATGTTATATCTTTAATTCATTTTAGATATAAACGAATAGAAACAGAAAATGTTAATGCAAAATAGAAGATGAGGCTTTTATTATTCAAGCAAAAGCGGAGATTGAGCAACCTATTTATATATTTTTACAATTCGATTCAGAATAATTGAGAGAGCAACAAGATAGATTTATAACTCAGTTGGAAGCACAACAAGATAGGCAATTGGTGGCACAAGCATTAGCAAGGGCTGAGAAGATAATACATCAGGAAGAGATCAATACTTAACACGAGAAATTTATGAAGATTAATCCACCATCATTTTAATGCGGAGTTGATCCTATTAAGGCATAGGTACGAGTTAAATATATGGAACTTATTTTTAGGGTAATGAATAAGCTTAAAAACCAATGAGTGATTTTGGCAACTTATATGGTGAATGGAGAAGCTAAGTATTTGTGGGATACCACCAAACATTTGTTGATTACTCCAGGAGGTGGGGATGTGATCTCAAGGGATGTTTTTATTAAAGCTTTGTATGATAAGCATTTTCTCCAATGTGTCGAAGAGAAAAGGAGAAAGATTTCTTTATTTTGACTCAAGGAGGGCTGATAATCAGAGAATATGAAAATAAATTCATATTTTTATCTCGATTTGATTCGAGGTTTATACAGAATGAGGAACGAAAGTGTACCCAATTCCATGATGGGATAGAATTGGTAATTAAATCCCAGTTGTTAGCTTTAAAGAATATTAATTATTCAGTCTTGATGAATAAATCCATGCTAGTAGAAAAGGATGTGAATAAAGCAAGAGAGAAAAGAGAACAAGGTAGCAAGAGAAGTATATTCGATCTTTCATATCAAAAGGCAAATGATACAAAATATTCCAGGTCTGGAGGGCAGCAATTTCAATATGGTGGGGGTATGGAAAATAGTTGTCAAATGGGTATACCTAGTAGTAGAATAGGTCCAGAATGTTTTAACTATCACAAGAAGGGTCATCTCAAAGGGGTGCACCTAGTTATCCAAGGGATGCACCTTATTTAGTGGGATAGAAGGCCATTTAAAGAGAGATTGCCCAAAGTTACAATATACATAATGTTTTAACTATTATAAGAAGAGTCATCTAACGAAGAACTATCTTATGTTAGTGGGAACAATTTCAACTACCAGTGTAGGAACTAGTAAAGGATTATCTTTAGTAAGTGAAACTAGCAAGAGGAGGTGGGGGACAAACAAGTGGATTCAAGACATTCTAGGATGCTCATGCTACACCTAAAGTTGTTACAAGTAAAATTTATTTTGCAAATAGAGATATTTATGTTCTCATTGATCCTCAATCTATACATTCATTTGTAGCATTATCTATTATTGCATATTTGGGTAGACCGTGTTCATTATATATCATGCTTTACATATTTCTACTCATATAGAAACCATAATTTTTATTGAGCATGTCTATAAGGATTGTGTCTTATGAATGGGTGATCGAGATTTATATGTTAATTTGATATCGTTGGCCATTCGATATTTTGATATTATATTGGGGATTGACGGTTATCATCATATCATGATTTCATTGATTATTTTCAAAAGTATATTTCATTCCATCCTCCAGGTGAATCTAAACTTTGTTACAGGAGAAAGCGTTGTCATTCCTAATTGTCTTTTATCAGCAATTCAAAGCAAGAAGTTGTTGAGTAAAGGTCGAAAGGGTATTTAGACTATGTGATTGATAATAGGAAATATGCACAAAAAATGAAGATATACCTATAGTTAGAGAATTTTCAGAAGAGTTTCCAGGATTGCCACTCGATAGGTAAATAGAGTTTTTCATTGACTTCGTTCCAAGCACTACTCCAATTTCCATCACTCTATGCAAATGGCGCCTACAGAGTTAAAAGAATTGAAAGTGCAACTGTAAAAAAAATTAAAAGTGTAACTGCAATATCTAACAAGTAGAGGTTTTATTTGGCCTAGTGTTTCTCCATGGGTATCCCTAGTGTTATTAGTGAAAAAGAAAGATGGAAACATGCAATTATGTATTGATTATCGACAATTTAATAAAGTGGCCATGGGAAATAAATACCCACTACCTCGTATCGATGATTTGTTTGATCAATTTTAAGAGGCCTCAGCATTTTCAAAGATTGATTTGAGATCGGTTTATCATGAGCTAAAAGAAAAAGATAATGATATTTTTCTAAAATAGCTTTTCAGAATCAATATGGGCATTGTGAGTTTTGGTGATGCCGTTTGGACTAACTAATACTCTAATAGTTTTTATGGATCTTATGGACCAAATATTCCATCATTTCATTGATTCATTTATGATTGTTTTATAAATGATGTGTTGATTTATTCATGTATTATGGAAGATCATGAGAAGCATTTATGCCTTTTATTGGAGAAAATAAACTTTTTGCTAATTTTAGCAAGTGTGAGTTTTGGTTGAATCATATTTTTTTCTTAAGTAATGTTGTCTCTGGAGATGGGATATATATCCATCTAAAGAAAGTGGAAGCCATTATTGAATGGGAAAGTTCTAAGAATGTATGAGAAGTTGGGAGTTTTCTAGGCTTGGCAAGTTACAATCACATATTTTCATTAAAGAATTTTCATCGATAGATTTACCATTGACAAATTTGACTTGTAAATGAGTTAAATTTGTGTGGAATGAAGAATTCGATAGAAGTTTTAAAAATTAAAGAACTGGTTCATTTCAGCTCCTGTACTTACTATTCCACGTGGGAATAAGATTTTTTTTTTTATATATATAAATGATTCACATCAAGGGTTAGGATGTGTTCTTATGCAAGCTGGGAAAGTAGTTTTATATGCTTCTAGATAGTTAAAGGTACATGAACGAAATTACCCTACCTATGATTTGGAACTCGTTGCCGTCATTTTTGTTTTACAGTTGTGGAGACATTACTTATAGGGAGAACATTTTGAGATATTTATAGATCATCAAGGTTTGAAATATTTATTTACACAAAAGGAATTGAATTTGAAATAAAGGCTCTAGATATAGATTATTAAAGACTATAAATGTACCATTTATCATCCTCTTGGGAAGGCCATATGAGTAATATATGCTTTGAGTTGGAAATTATAGAGGATTCCTGGTTGCGAAAATCATAAAGGATTCTTGGTTGCATATAATGTGCACATGTTGTCAATATTCATGACTTGGTATCAATTTAAAATTGACAAAAGAGGGAACAATGTTGGCGCATGTTATAGTGGGACTTTTATTGGGAGAACGTTTTAAAAAATTATAGCTTAATGATGCATTCCTTTAAAATAAGAAAAATTAAGTTTATGGTGGTAAATATAATTAGTTTGAGATTAAGAATGATGAATCTTTGTTTATAAGAACATAATTCGTGTACCAAATGATCCATCCTTAAATAAGGATATTTTATAAGAGACCCATAGTTCTATTTATTATTTGCATCCTGGAGGTACCAAAATGAACATAGATTTGAAGAGTATTATTGGTGGAATAATATGAAATGTGAGATTACAGAGTTTGTAGCTAAATGTTAAGTACGCCAGCAGGTCAAAGTGGAACATCAAAATGAGATAGGATTATTGTAGTCATTGCCAATTCTAGAATAAAATTGGGAGCATATTACTATGGATTTTGTAACGAGATTACCAAGATCATAAAAGGGGCATGATTCCATTTAGGTGTATCAAGATCGATTGATAATGTCAACTCATTTTTCGTCAGTTAAGACTACCGACACTGTTGACAAGTATGCACATATGTACGTTGATGACATTATCCATTTACATGGGTCACCAGTGTCCATTGTATCAGATATGGATCCACGTTTAACTTTTAAGTTTTTGCCTTGTTTGCAGAATGCCATGGGAACTAGTTTGAAGTTCACTACATAATTTCATCCACAGATCGACGAACAATATGAAAGGACAATTCAAATATTAGAAGATATGTTATAAGCTTGTGTACATGATTTCAAGGGTGGTTAGGATGGTTATTTGCCATCGATGAAATTTTGCTTTAACAACAATTATCAGTCTACTATCGATATGGCTCCTTATGAAGCTTTATATGGGAAGAGATGTAAAATGTCTGTGTGTTAGGATGAAGGTGAAAGAAAAATATTGGGTATAAATTGAAAGATATTACAACGGAAATATAAAAAATGATTCGGGAGTGAATAAAAATTGAGAAAATAAGGAAGAGGAGTTATGCGGATAATAGAAAGAATCCATTGGAATTTCAATAGGGAAATTTTATATTACCAAGTATTTCACCATGGAAAGATGTCTTGAGATTTGGGAAGAAGTGGGGGAAAAGTCCAAGATACATTGGGCCATATGAAGTGGTGGAAAGAGTTTTGATCATAGCATATAGATTGGCTTTACCTCCAGAGTTATCTTATTTACATGATGTGTTTCGTGTATCAATGATTCGTTAATATTTGGTTGACCCATTACATCAGTTGAAAACTTTAAATGTTAAACTAAAAAAAAATTGTCATATATTGAGGTGTTGATTAAAATTTTGGACCGAAAGGAACGAGTATTAAGAAATAAAGTTACTGTGACACACCGCGTAATAAAATACCGGGTGATCAGTCCTATATCAAATTAAAATAAGAATCTCATTTGGTTCATTCTTAGCATCACTATCGAAAACTTTTTAAAACTTAATAACCACCTAGTATTCAAAAAGCTGGTGCCAAATTTTATCTTTATTTAATCCAAGACAAAAATAAGTGCGAAAATAGAATGAAAACATCCAATGCTGGCTGAATCAATCATCACATAGAATAATAAAAGTCTTGTCGAATAAACCACCGGCTAAAATCCAAAACCAACCAAACTAACAAAGAGTATTAAATCCCATACACTCTGAAAGAAAACTAAATAAAACTGTGAGTGACATGCTCAAAATAAACTGATATGAATCCCTACACTAGGAATTGAAAAATATATGTGTCTATCCAAATTCTGCAACATCCACATATGCTGCAGTTGCGAATCCCTGGAATGAAGTCACACTTGGCGTCCCTATGACTGGACACCTAAAAGGTTTTGAAAATATTTGATAGCAAGGGTTAGAGCCCAAAACATTTTGAAAATATTTAGCAAATGATTAACCTGCAGTAATTAAAAATGCATGAATGCGCTTCATATTTAAGTTAGTGTCGCACTCTCTCTTGAGAACATACTCACCCCTCAACTAATGTGCACACCTAACGCTTTCTCTATAACTTCCCTAGTTATCTATCCTGTAACTAGCTCTTATTAAAACTTTTTCCTGACGCCCTACTCTAGCCTGAGTATGTTCAAATAAATGATTTATAAGTTATTTATCAGCTTAAGTTATTTCACCATTTTCCTTGAAAACCATATAATGTTCGCTAGTTATATAAATAATACAATTTTCCCAATGTATTAAATTACCCGTATATAATTATTTATCCCATTATATACATAAAACCATATTACAACTCTCACACATATGTTGAATGTATATATAAAACCCATATGTCATTAATACAATTCAATTCATGTATTTAATTACCCGTATATAATTATTTATCCCATTATATAAGTAGAACCATATTACAACATTCACACATAGGTTGAATGTATAATAGCCCATCCTCTCGAGTAATAACTCACCATATGTGTTCTCTAAAGTGCTATCAACCCAGGCTACTCAGCTCCACCTGGAGTTCCTAGACAACTATGGTTCGCCGAATCGGAACCTAAATAAAAACGTAATGGAGGCGGTTATATTTTCCCGAGTATGAGGACATCATATCAATGCCACATCTCTGAAATTGGAAGCTATGACCTGGGGATATACTCGCTCTACTTCTCAAGCCAGGGGATTCACCCACATCACGCAACCTTCCTCGACAGCACTGGAGTATATAAATTAAAGAAATATGTACTCACTGATATTTATAAGCACACAATGTATATATATATTATCACACACCGTATATATATAATAATTTATTCTCGACTTTACCGTGTACCAATACCGTAGCACTAGCCCAAAAATCTTGAGTCTGTGGTATGACTCTAATCAAATTAATTAGTTTCACTTTAATTAATTATCTTAAAGTAGTGTCGCTCAACTACAATACCCAGACATTTTCCCTCGGTCCGAAATTCATACTTAGGAATTATTATCCCAAAATTTATCCATAATGTGTCACCCATATTGCACCCCCTAATCCAATTGTATTCCCCATAATTATTAGGAAACTTTATTCTTAATATTTATTTTTTCCTAAATAAATACTTTGGAATTTAATTCTTAAATAAATTCCCCTTATATAATAAAACTGGCCGAACTATCAAAATTCAGGGACCGTCGATCGATCGACGCCCTGGTTCGATCGATCGATCGATCAGGTACCCTTCTTTCTCGAGTTGTCTGTTTCCTCCATTGTTAACCCAACTAAGATTTTAACTTCAATCTTAGTATTCTCCGATTATAATCAACAATATTAACACATGAAAATAGGTTCTAATCATCCTAGAAACCTTAATTCATCAACTATTTTCCATGAATTCCAACGTTTTCCAGATTCAGGTTTTATACGGGTTTTAAACATACAATAGAATTTTACATCTCTATTATCAGAAATTTAACATCGATTCTTACAGGGTTTAACATACGATTCACACTCTTACACTCCAGAATCATACAACACCATTAATTTCACCCTTAATATCATCAAAGTATTTCATTCACCGAAAACCCAATTTCACTGTAATACCCACCCAAAAACGGATTTGTAATACACCCACTACAATATGAATTGATTATCACAATTAAAAATCACAGCAAGTTAACCACTTACCTTTTTGGGTTCGTAGAGTCTGATCCGTTGATGTAGAGAAAGGTTTAATGAAGAACACCCAATTTGTTCCTTGTTTTGTCTCCAAAAGATCCCCAATTGCTCTTCCAATTGATCCCTCTAGCTTTCTCTCAGACTCTAAGGTTTAATTTTGTATTTTTCTTCCGTTCAACACTTCTTAGATTTAGGTTTAATACTCTAATCCCGTTTCTAGTCTAACGAGCCAAGTTCAAGTGACCCAAACACCCCCGTGTGGGCCCGATTATGCCTAAAAACGTCCTGAGACCCATTTACTATCCATGGGCACTCTTGTCCGACTATCTCGGCCCATCTGGACTCAACCGTGCTCTCAGAATTGACATTCGAATTAATTTTTTTATAAGTTCCTATCTCACACCCAACTTAGTCTATATCCGACTCTTGGTTGAGATAAATAGATACCACGTCACTAATACACATTTGATGTAAATAAATTATTACTATTCACTTAGTAATTCAATTTCATAAATATTAACCATTTATTTTTCGATTTATATTACCATAATTAATTCAATTAAATTACGACACGCAAGTAATTTAAAATTTACTAGTTTTAATTAAGTATTTAAATGCAAAGAAATACGGGGTGTTACATAGTTCCCCCCTTACAAAGGAATTTCGTCCCCAAAATTAGGACTTACCCTCGATGAATAACTATGGATGCTGCTCTCACATATCTTCCTCTTGTTCCCACATATACTCTTCAACGTTGTGATGACCCCACTGTACTCTAACTAGTGGTACTACCTTAGACTGCAGCTTGCGCTCACTACGATCTAGAATAGCTGCAGGTCTCTCCTCATACGAGATGTCTGGCTGCAAGTCAATCTCCTCGAGCGGGACATGCCAGAAAGCCCTCTCGCTCCTCTAATATTTCTTTAGCGTTGCCACGTGGAACACGTCGTGTATTTGCTAAAGATGCTTTGGCAAACCTAGTCTATAAGCTACCTGTCCCACCCTCTCAATGATAGGGAAAGGCTCCACATACCATGGTGCTAGCTTCCCCTTCTTGCCGAACCTCATCACTCCTTTCATAGGAGATACCAAAACCAATACCTGATCACCGACCTTTAACTCCACATGTCTTGGAGAAGCATCAGCATAACTCTTCTACCTGTCCTAAGCTATCCGAATCCGTCCTTGAATCAGCTCTATCCTAGCAGTCGTCTCCTGGATCACCTCTGTCCCAAATAGCTTATTGTCCCACACCTCTAACCAACAAGTGGGCGAGTGATAAGGTCTCCCATAAAGCACCTCAAATGGTGCCATGCCGATCGTAAACATGTAAGAGTTATTATACGCAAACTCGACCAAAGGAATGTATAGTTACAATCCTCCCCCAAAGTCTAAAATGCACATCCTCAGTATATCCTCCAGTATCTGATTAACTCTCTCACTCTGCCCGTTTACTTGTGGGTGGTTAGAAGTACTCAACTGTAACTCTGTGCCCATGGCCTCCTGAAAGCTCTGCCAGAAGTGGAACACAAAATTCTTATCTCTGTCAGATACAATGTTAATCGACACCCCGTGTAGCTTAACTATCTCTGCTATAAACAACTGCACGTATCACATCGTCTCAAAATCAGTGCGAACCGGTAAGAAATGGGCTACCTTAGTCAACCGATCCATAATCACCAATATGGAATCGCGATCCCTCTATGATGTAGGCAACCCCGTAATGAAGTCCATGGAGATACTCTCCCATTTCCACACGGGAATATCCAGTGGCTGTAGCATCCCTGGAGGTCTCTGATGATCAACCTTCACAAGTTGACATGTGGTGAATTTCGAGACAAACTCTACTATATCTCGTTTCATCCCTGCCCACTAGGACTGCCTCCTCATATCCTGGTACATCTTATCAGGATGTACCGAAAACCTCAAACCCCGGGACTCTGTCATAATCGCATGCCTCAAGTCCTCATCCTTCGGGATGACTAACCCCCTATTAAAACGTAGGCCTCCCTTCAAACTAACCAAATAACAATTTTCTCCCTCGGTCAGTAACTGACGTATCATGTCCCGACGGATCTGATCCTCCGCCTGTGACCTCATAATCCGCATGATAAACTCGGGAGTGATAGATAAAGCTGACATACATGCCCTGGCAACATTGTTGTTGTGTCAAAGCTCCCTCCACTTCACCTTCCAGACCTATGCAACCTCCCCAGTGGGCCTCCTGCTCAACGCGTCTGCTAGCACGTTGGCCTTACCACGATGATACTGGATATCGATCTAGTAATACTTCATGCATTCTAGCCACCGCCTCCGTCTCATGTTCAGATCCTTCTCTGTGAAGAGATACTGAAGTAACTTATGATTCGTGAATAGAGTAAACTGCTCTCCCAAAAGATAATGCCTCAATATCCTCAAATAAAAAATGACCGCTGCTAACTTTAGGTCGTGGGTGGGTTAATTATTCTATGGGGATTAAGCTTTCGAGACGCATAAGCTATAGCCCTCTCTTCCTGCTACAACACACCCCCAATCCCCTGTAAGGATGCGTCAATGTAGACCCAGTACTCCAATCCTCCCCTAGGCAAAGCAAGTACGGGCACAGATGTCAACTTGTCCTTTAGCTCATTGAAAGATAATTGACAATGGTCATCTATACAAATGGTACTCCCTTGCGAGTCAGGTTCGTCAATGGAATTGCAATTTTCAAAAACCCCTTAATGAATCTCCTGTAAATACCTGGAAAACCCCAAAAAGCTGTGAATCTCTTTCGGTGTCGAGGGTTTTCCCCACTCCCTCACCGCTGATACCTTACTCGGATCAATAATAATACCCCGATCTGACATAATATGCCTAAGAAACTGCACCTCTCGTAGCCAAAATTTACACTTCCCGAATTTGGCATAGAGATGATGGTCCCGTAATGTCTGTAGAACCATACACAAGTGCTCTGCGTGCTCCTCCTCTGTGTGCGAGTAGACCAAAATGTCGTTAACGAACACGATAACGAACTGGTTGAGATACTCTCTGAAAACCCTATTCAAAAAATCCATAAACACTGCTGGCACATTGGTGAGCCCAAACCGCATCACCCTAAACTTGTAGGATCCATATCATGATAGAAAAGTGGTATTAGGGACATCCTCCTCTCGGATACGTAGCTGATGATACCCTGACCTCACATCAATCTTTGAGAAGTATACTGACCCTCTCAACTGATCAAACGAGTCATCAATCCTCAGTAACGGATACTTATTTCGTATCGTCACCTTATTCAGCTACCTATAGTCTACGCACAACCGAAGAGAACCATCCCTTTTCTTTACGAACAACACGGGCGCACCCCACGACGATGTGTTTCGCCGAATGAAATCCTGACCCAAGAGCTGTTGAATCTTCTCTCTAAGCTCACGCATCTCTGAAGGGGCCATAAGGTAAGGTGCTCGAGTAATCGACCCCGAACCCGATGCCAGATCAATAATGAACTCGATCTCCCTACCGAGTGGAAACCCTAGTATTTCCTAAAATACATCCTCAAAGTCCCTCACAACCGGAATCGAATCTAATGGAATCACCACCTCTTGTGAGGTCTCCTACTCAATATAGTACAAGTGAGTGCGCGACCCTCCCTCGGGAAGAGGCATCGCCACTAGAAACATCTCCTGTCCCGAAATGAAGAACACGATGGTCCTCTTAAAGCATTTTATCATCACCCTGTATACTGCCATCCAATCCATGCCTAGGATTACATCATATCCCTCCATATCTAACACTAGGAGGTCCACTACTAAACTCAGTCTCCCAATTAAAATGTCCACTCCTCTACAAATCGAATGTATAAGTGAACCACTCCCCATTGGTGACTTTACACATATAAGAAGACTACCTGCTGTCTCTAGCAAACCGGTGGCCCTAGCAAATCTGGTTTTAAGAAATAAATGTGATGCCCCAGTATAAAAAATTATCCTACTCTCATGCCCATAGATAGGAAACGTACCCTCAACTTCTGGCGACACCTGAGTTGTTGGTGGAATGGGTACATCCCGGATGTTGTACACATACCCGTAGTGCATATGGCCCTGTTGCTGTGGGGCTGGTGGAGCTGGAGGTCGTTGTACCTGCTATCCCTACAGGTCACCCTAGTGCTGCCCCCTCCTCACTATGGGCACTCTCTTTTAAAATGACATGTATAGATTCAAATGTAGTAACGTTTTTGACCATCACCCTGATGCTGGCCCTGATGAGGCTGCCCCTAGTGTTGGCCCTGCGAGCTCCCCCGTTATTCCCATAGCTCTGTCGGCCCTGAGGAACTTGTTGCTGCTGATTAGGGCCCTATTAGCCCTGCCTGAACCCCTGACCTCCCTGTCGGAATCCTCCAGACTTAAACTTCTTAGCCTTATTTCCTTAATGATTACCTGATTGCGGCTGGGCTGCGCTAGTATCACCCCCACTTGACTTGCCCTACTGGCTCGGCTCACCACTCCGCTTGATTCCCTTCAGGTGTAAGCGATGATCTTGGTAATGTAGTAAAGAGGAATTGACAACGTCAGTGTACATCACCAATGCGGGGTTCCCAATCAAGTGCTGCTTGATCCTTCAGGCCAATCCAGTTATAAACCTAGCTTTCTTTCGCTCCTCGTTGCTCATCTCTTCCAGCACAAAATTTGCCAAGCGAGTGAACTCCTCCTCGTACTCTGCCACTGAGCGCTCTCCCTGAGTTACCTGACATAATTTCCTCCTCATCTCCGCCTCAACTGCTGGAGGAAAGTTCTTGCGGTCAAATCGCACCCAAAAATCATCATTGGTCATCGAATCCCTGTCTCCAATAGTGGTGATGGACTCCCACCACTGTAGAGTTGCCCCGATCAACATGAAAGTGGATAACATCTATTTTTACACCTCCCTGCAGTCAACCATATGCAAGTGGTGCTGCATATCCTTCTTCCACTGGCGTGCTAGGACTACCTCATAACTCCCCTGAAACTCTGGTGGATGGCCCTTCTGAAAGGCCTCCCGAACTCTCTGCCAATCTGACGTCTCGGGTGGGTCGGTGCAACTGGGGACACTGGCTACTGTGGCTGAGGCTGAGGAAAATGGGCTGCCATCGCTGCATTGACTGCCTGGGCCACCACCTCCGCCATTTGAGCTGTTATCACTAATCCTGGTGGGGCCTACGGCTGTGGAACCTTTGGCTCCTACTAATCCTCCCTCACCTCATCCCTAGCTGCAGCCCTAGAAGGGCTACCTTTCTTAGGCGGCATCTGAAATTTGAAACGAGTTGTATTAGTTCACTATTAATACAAAACTAAATAGCAGAGGTATGATAACTCATAAGCGTGAAGATAAAGCAACAGTCCTAATAATAGGGATCTATATTAATAGAACACTGCGCTAAAATGGAAAAAGTCGTATAGTTCCTATGGACACTAGAAACTGATGCTCTGATACCTTATGTGACATTTCGCCCAGTAAAATATCGGGTGATCGGTTCTATATCAAATTAAAACAGGAACCTCATTTGGTTCATTCTTAGCATCACTGTTGAAAACTTTTTAAAACTTACTAACCACCTAGTATTCAAAAAGCTGGTGCCAAATTTTATCTTTATTTAATCCAAAACAAAAATAAGTGCAAAAATAGAATGAAACATCCAATGCTGATAGAATCAATCATCACATAGAATAATAAAAGTCTTCCCGAATAAACCACCAGCTAAAATCCAAAACCAACTAAACTAACACAGATTAATAAATCCCATACAATTTGAAAGAAAACTAAATAAAACTGTGAGCGACATGCTCTAAATAAACTGATATGAATCCCTACATTAGGAATTGAAAAATAGACGCGTCTATTCAAATTCTACAACATTCACATATACTGCAGCTGCGAATTCCTGGAATGAAGTCACACTTGGCGTCCCTGTGGTTGGACACCAGAAGGTTTTGAAAATATTTGATTGCAAGGGTTAGAACCCAAAACCTTTTGAAAATATTTAGCCATTGATTAACTTGCAGTAATTAAAAATGCATGAATTCGCTTCATATTTAAGTTAGTGTCGCACTTTCTCTTGAGAACATACTCACCCCTCAACTAATGTGCACACCTAACGCTTTCTCTATAACTTCCATAGTTATCTATCCCGTAACTAGCTCTTGTTATAACTTTTCCCTGACGCCCTAAATAAATGGTTTATAAGTTATTTATCTCCTTAAGTTAATTCACCATTTTCCTTGAAAACCATATAACGTTCGCTAGTTATATAAATAATACAATTTTCCCAATGTATAAAATTACCCGTACATAATTATTTATCCCATTATATACGTAAAACCATATTATAACATTCACACATATGTTGAATATATATAAAACCCATATGTCATTAATACAATTCACTTCATGTATTTAATTACCCGTATATAATTATTTATCCCATTATATACGTAGAACCATATTACAATATTCACACATATGTTGAATATATAATAGTCCATCCTCCCTAGTAATAACTCACCAGATGTGTTTTCTAAAGTGCTATCAACCTGGGCTGCTCAGTTCCACCTGGAGTTTCGAGACAACTATGGTCCGCCGAATTGAAACCTAAATAAAAACGTAATGGAGGCAGTCATATTTTCTCGAGTATGAGGACATCATCCCAATGCCCCATCTCTGAAATTGGACGCTATGACCTGGGTATATACTCGCCCTACTCCTCAAGCTACCCACATTGCGCAACCTCCCCCGACAGCACTAGAGTATATAAATTAAATAAATATCTACTCACTGATATTTATAAGCACAGAATGTATATAAATACTATCACACACCGTATATATATATAATAATTTATTTTCGGCTTTACCGTGTACCAATACTGTAGCACTAGCCCAAATATTCTGAGTCTGTGGTCCGACTTAATCTAATTAATTAGTTTCACTTTAATTAATTATCTTAAAGTAATGTCGCTCAACTTCATTACCCGTACATTTTCCCTTGGTCCGAAATTCATACTTAGAAATTATTATCCCAAAATTTATCCATAATGTTTCACCCACATCGCACCCCCTAATCCAATTATATTCCCCATAATTATTAGGGAAATTTATTCTTATATTTATTTTTCCCTAAATAAATACTTTGGAATTTAATTCTTAAATAAATTCCCCTTATATAATAATATTGATCGAACTGCCAAAATTCTAGGACCGTCAATCGATCGACGCCCTGGTTCGATCGATCGATCAGGTACCCTTCTTCCCCGAGTTATTTGTTTCTTCCATTGTTAACCCAACTAAGCTTTTAACTTCAATCTCAGTATTCTCCGATCACAATCAACAATATTAACACATGAAAATAGGTCCTAATCATCCTAGAAACCTTAATTCAAAAACTAAGTTCCATGAATTCCAACGTTTTCCAGATTCGGGTTTTATTCAGGTTTCAAACATACAATAGAATTTTACATCTCTATTATCAGAATTTTAACATCGATTCTTACAGGTTTTAACATACAATTTATACTCTTACACTCCAAAATTATAAAACACCATTAATTTCACCCCTAATATCATCAAAGTATTTCATTCACTGAAAACCCAATTTCACCGGAATACCCACCCAATAACGAATTTGTAATACATCCACTACAATATGAATTGATTATCACAATTATAAATCACAGCAAGTTAATCACTTTCCTTTCTGGGTTCGTAGAGTCTGATCCATTGAGGTAGAGAAATGTTTAATGAAGAACACCAAATTTGTTCCTTGTTTTGTCTCCAAAAGATCCCCAATTGCTCTTCCAATTGATCCCTCTAGCTTTCTATCAAACTCTAAGGTTTACTTTTTTATTTTTCTTCCGTTCAACACTTCTTAGATTTAGGTTTAATACTCTAATCCCGTTTTTAGCCTAATGGGCCAAGTTCAAGTGCCCCGAATACCCCCGTGTGGACCCGATTATGCCTAAATACGTTCCGAGAGCCATTTACTACCCCTGGGCACTCTTTTTCGACTATCCCGGTCTATCCGAACTCAACCGTGCGCTGAGAATTAACATTCGATTTTTTTATAAGTTCCTATCTCATACCAAACTTAGTCTATATCCAATTCCCAGTTGAGATAAATAGATTCCACGTCACTAATACACGTTATGACGTAAATAAATTATTACTATATACTTAGTAATTTGATTTCATAAATATTAAGGGCCTGTTTGGTTCTATATTCAGAAAACTCGACTTGAGCATTGTTTTTAAATACAGTTTTAAAATTCAGTTTTTTGTGTTTATATTTATTGGTGCGTGTTTGGTAAACTTGTTTTTAAATACAGTTTTTGAAAAATTTGACAAAATTGGCAAACTTGTATATTTGTATTATACTTACACACATATCTATATATACATACATACACACAAACAGACACACACACACACACACACACATAAAACTTTTATACATACATGATACATGAATGTATACACACACACACACACACACAAACATATATATACATATAATTAATGATATTGCATGTATAATTCACGATAAAATTATATACATACATGAATTGATAATTTTTTTAGTGCATATGTACTATATGTATATTTTAGGGCTCTTAAGTGTTTAGTCCTATTTTTTTAAATTTATTTGTATCCACTCTCATGTCTTTATTTTTTGAGTTGTTGGCTTATTATAACCGTTATGGAACAAGGGTCAGTATCTGCAGAAAGGAAGATGGACGGTTACAGTGTAGTTATGACAAATTTTGGGTGGTTATGGGACTTGATACAATTTTAAAAACACATGGAATGAGAGCCTAAAAATATTAGGAGATGGGACTAATGCCAAAAAAAAAATATTTTATATTATTCCATACATTAATAATACATGTATAAAACCAAGGTCCTGATATTTACATCCAAAAAGTATCTCCAAAACACCACATAAAAATTAAACCCAAATTTTACTAACCACACCCAAAAGTGTTGTACTTTTTTTTCCCTTCCAAATGTCTAATATACCCCCAAATAAAAAAAATACACACATACTAACACCACATAATATAAAATCTCAAAACTTTTCAACTCCAAAATATCCTAACTATTTCACCTTGTTCATTTGTCCCTCAAACCTCAAAAATACATTACAATAGTCCTAAAAATACCTTTACAAAGTATATAATGTCTAAAACTATTTATAAAACAAAGATCAAATTAAAAAAAAATCTTGGTTTACTGTACTTACGGCCTCCCATCGATGTAAGTGATGAATAGTTTCGGTGAAATGTAACCGTGGACTATTTTTCCACGGTTGGAAGTGATCGTGGAGATAGTTATTATAGTGACAAGTAGCCGTGGTTATTGTATTACGGTGGAAAGCAACCGAAACAAATAAACCACGGTGGGATGTAGCCGTAATGAACCCATGCACGGTGAACTTGGACCAGTTACACCAACACCTATGGAGACGTGCTACCATAGGTACAGGGTTCGCATAATTTTTTTTGGTTTAAAACCCTAGTTTTCCCATTTGCTTTTTTATTCAATATATTACCATGGTAGGATTTATTAAATGGGTCTATATTTGAGTTTGTAAGGTTGAGAGAGAGATTTGATGTGAAGTTAGAGAGAGATAGAGAAAATAGAAAAAATGAGGTAATTTTTTTTTTTGGTTTTTATATGGGTCAAGATTCATGTGGTGTTGGGCTTATTTGGTGTTTTGTATAAATATTGGGTACTTATGTGATGATTTAAACAAAAGGGTGTTTTGGAGTAAAATGTTTGGTGTATTTATTAAGACCCATAAAACTATATATATAGCCAATGCCAAATAATTGGGAAAATGTTTTGTTGAGTTGTTGAGTTGTTGAGTTGAGAGTATAAAACTATATATAAGTATCGTGTATCTATTGATAATATTATTTAACATATGAATCTTACTATATTATATAATTTAATAATATAAATATAGGTAATTTTGTGTGTATATATATATATATATATATATATATATATATATATATATATATATATATATATATATATATATATATATAAGAACTAGACACATATTAATGTATTATGTATGTATATAATATATATTAAGGTATAAATGCATAAAAATATTAAGAATGAATAATTCTGAGTTGAAAAATAAAAAACATAAGTTATAAAACACATTTTTGCTGTTTTCTGAAAAACTTGATTATAACATAGAAATATTATACTTCAGCGTTTAAAAATAGGTTGCCAAACGCAAATTATTATCAAAATTGTATTTAAACACAGAAAACGAAATTATAATTGCAAACAAAGCAAACCCCAACCATTTAATCTCCGATTAATATTACCATAATTAATTCAATTAAATTACAACAGGCAAGCAATTTAAAATTTACCCGAATTAATTAAGTATTTAAATGCACAGAAATACGGGGTGTTACAGTTATTCCCTTAATTAAATTTTTATGGATAAGCCATGCAATGGAAGAAGCAACTTGGGAAAGTGAGGCTAGCAAGAGGAAACAATGTCCCCATTTTTTTGGTAAGTTACATTCACATTAAATTTCATGGACGAAATTTTCGAAAGAGATAGAGTTATGACAATATGAATACAACCATGATCAATAATATTTGAATCATGACTAGATTGTGTTATAAACAATGCTTGATTTATATAATATATACTAGGTTATCATATTTTAGTCTAATTGTACCTTTGAGAATCGAGAAATTTCAAGTTGGTTGTAAATGACAAAAATCTTAAGGTTCTGGTAGGAATTTTCATGTTTAAGACTAATTTTGACCCATAAGATGTGATAATTTGGTCAAGTCAAAACTATATAGGTGTATATCTTTGAGTTAGGTTTACAAATCAATAAATGGTGTGTCAAATGAACTTCTGATTAAGTAGTTATAGCGAATTTACAAATCGAGGGTAGAGTTGTCCATCTTTTAAGTTGCATTTCATCTTTTAGTGCACCAAGTGCTTAGTTTTGACTGGTTAAAGCGGGAAGAAACCATGGCTGACTTAGAAACCTAAAAATCATCTTATTTTTCAACAATATGAAGCCTTATTTTAGTTTAGAGTGAGTTTGGCTTGATGAGAGAGAAATAAAAATCTTAGGAAAGAAAGTACGATTATAAAATCTAGGAAAATTCAAATAAAATAATATAAGTGTTCCCCGGGTAATTTGGTGTGGTAATCTTGTTTCATTCTTAGCTTATAGTGATTGGAATTATATAAATTAATAATTATTGAATAAACTTTCATTGTCCTTTGTATATGCAGGGATATGTTCATATTCTAAGCAAGTTGTATGCGAAAATAATTTTGCTTAGTATTGAACTATCTTGTATTCAAACTTCAATTGGTTTTTGTATATTTTATGGAATTTATTTATTCCATTTGGAGATTAAAGTAGAATCATATATAGAAATCATATCCATATTTTAATTCTTATGTGACTTTATTAACAATTTTTCTGCTGAAATGTTAATTAATCATTGTTTGTTTGTTTACTTATAGTTGATAGGAAGAGGAAGTGTCCCAAGGAGGGTGACATTAAGCTTGACGAGCTCAAGTTTCTCTAGGGCCTTTATAAAAAAATTAGTGAATAACATACTAGGTTGGCATTATAATTGCTAAAATATAGGAGTCCTATCACCTCCTTTGTTTCCTGACCTTCTAATGTTGCTCCCACCATTGTGCTTGACTTGGATCGGGACCCGATGTCCACTTTATCAGGCAGTGGTGAAGTTATTGTTGGCCCTTCTTCTTCTCTTGAGACAGACATTCCTCTTTCTGCAGCCATGGAAAAAAGAAAGTTTCCCAACCTTCTTGGAGATGATCTTGCTGCTGGCACCCATAAGTCCGTGGATAGTGGGGCTAAAAAGAAGGATGATGTTGGGAAGAAACCCCAGGAGATGACTCAAAAATATTGAGGAGAGGCCCTGCTGCTAAGCAGGTTGAAGGAACTGTTGATGCCGTCCAACAGAGCTTGGTCGGTGTTACTCTATCTACAGTTGGCTCCTCTGTTGCCATAGGTGCTGGCTTGGCCAAGAAATTGATTAAGTCTGGTACTTTTCCAGACCACAGGGGTGCTGCTTCTTCTATACCCCAACTTAAAATTTCTAAAAGGACTACTCAAAGCCTTGTTGTGGTGAGAATTATTCCTTTGTAATTTTTCTTCTTTCATACTTTGTACTTTATCTTAGACTTATTATACTGATGTTTCCTTTCTTCTTTGCAGTTCTTGGTTGATTTTAACCATATATTGGAGAAGGATAATGCTCTTCATTCTTCTTCAACTGATGTTGAGGAGGATTTTTCTGGTCTCAAGAGGTCTTTGCTTCACTCCCAACAAGCATTGGCAACTGAAAAGAAGACTTGGGTGAACAAAATAAAAACTGTTGAGGATGCTCAATAGAACGCTGAGGATGAGGCTGCTAAAGCTTAAAAGCAGGTGGTTGAGCTGACAAAGAGCCTAACTACTGAGAAGGACAAAAGGAAGAAGGCCAGAGAAAAATCCTTTAATAAAGGATGGGATAAGGCTATCACTGCCGCCTCTGCTCAGATTGAGTATGCAAAGAAAAAATATTTCAAAGATGGTTGGTCGGCTACGCTGAAGGAGGTCGGCACAACAGAAGACTCATAACTCTTTCAAAGGCATGAACCTGGATCTGCCCCAATATGGATGATGAAACTGAAGATGATGTTGGTTCTGGGGAGTCATCTCTAGTGGTTGAATCTTCTTCTGATCATTCTAAAAATTCTGTTGAGTCAGTTCTCCCATTTGCCGAGTAAGTCACTCTATTCATCCCTTCTACCAACCAAGCTGAAATTAGAACTGACAGAGATAAGGTGTAGATTTGCTTGACAATTGTCCTTTGTATTTTTGGATTTCTTTTGTTTCTTTTCTTCTGTACTTGTAACTTTCTCTTATATCAATAAAAGAATTTTTCTTTATATTGTTTGTTATTTCTTTGGATGTTATATCTTCTCCTTTTGTTGATCAACTGTCACTTCATTTTTCTATTTCATGGCCAAGATGGAACGAATTTCTTCTAATGATTCTGATCTGCTCAAGCGCTGTAATAGTTTGTTCAAATCTAGCCATATGACTTTAACTGATGAAGAATTATCAGACTTGCTCAATGTATATGCTATTGATAAAGCCAAGGATGCATATATCTACCTCAAGTTTCTTCTTGATCAGACTGTGGCTAATAATGTGGCTTATTTTAAAATGATTGAAGAACTTCAAGAGGAGCATAATGAGGCCAAGGCTTTGCTTCATGCTGAATATGAGGCCTAAGGCTTTGAGTGGAGCTCGAGAATTTGAGGATAAATTGGATAAGCACCTTTCTGTCTTTAGGAAGAAAGAATTCCTACTTAAGTGTGAAGTTAATGAGGCTAGATCCATTACCAAGCTACTAGAGAAAAAACAACAATTTTAGGGATGAACTAAATTCTTTGAAGGTTCCTTCAATAACTATTGCTACTGATGAAGAAGTTTTATTTTTAGAAACTAAAAATTATAGGTTAATGGAGGAACTGGAAGCCTTCAAGAAATCCAAAACTGCTTCTACTTCCTGACCAAGATCTAGATCTAGTCGACCTACAACTGATGATGCCAGAACTTAACAAATGCTTGCCAATCAGGCTGCACAGATAAAGGCCAAGAACTTAGCCATTACTGAGATGTCTCGAAGGATCCAAACTCAGAATGAGAAACTTTTTACTCAATCTTCTCAATTACAAATTAAGGATGAAGTGCTAAAGAAACTACAACACTAGGTTGAAAGATTAACTTTCCAGTTTCACAAGCAACCTAGAAAAGTTTGGATGGAAGGGTACAATGAAGCTCTTGGAAGATTTGATGATCATTTTAGTCAGGCTCAGCGCGAAGGCTACAAATGGGGCTGGACCAATTACTTAACAGTTATGAAGGTTGACCAGGACAACAAACTATGGTACTAGGCTGATCCTGGGTTCTTGGATTGTGATAAATGTCCCTTTAAGCTTTACGTTAGTTGGATCCCTGTAAAAACCATTCCTTAATGCTTGATCTCCAAATATTTAGGTAATTATATTCTACATGATGAGCTAGAAATAGTTCGCCCCCTCATTTATTGAATACTCTGAGCAGTAGTAATAGGAGAATGCTTCATGATTTTAACTTCATTAACTTTCCTTTCCATATACATTGGATGATCCTCCAGTAGGCATGGAACCAGTTCCGAGCTCCTCTAAAGATAAAGGAAAACGTCTAGTAGAATAATCTTGAGAAGAATTTGTTCCTGTATTTCATCTGTACACAACATTTGCATGTAATCATCATTAATATAAATGAAATGCAATTTATTAACTTATCTTGTTAATTTCTGGATGCCTGAATGACTTCGTTGTTTCATGTTTTCTACTAATACACTTAGACATTTGCCTAAATTTAGTATTAGTTACCAATGAGATTATCATAGGTACTACTGATATACTTAGATTTCTAAGTTCAATACCAGTTACCATTGATGTGGCCATAGGTTCCACTAGTGCACCTAGATTAAAATATAAGTTTAACACTAGTCACCCGTGGTATTGCCATAGGTTCTACTAATGCACCTAAAGTTTTAGGTTTAGCATTAGTTACCAGTGATAACCAAGCATATGTGGAATATGTGTCTACATTCCCATTTAGGAATCTTCACAACGTTCTTCCTCCATTTTGCTCCGTTTGGATAAAACTTGTTGATTTTTATACCGAGTTTTATCCCTAATTTTTCTTGACTAAGTACCGAGGACTTAAAATCCTATTTTGACTTAGGTTTGAGTTGTGCCGATCAAGTATGGAATTTTTGCTGTCTTGCCGATCAAGTATTGCCTTTGTTGATCAAGTATTTATGGGGGGATTCATATCACCAATATTCAAAAAAAATTAAAAAAATTGAAAAAACCAACTGTTTATTGATACCAGAGAAAATTGATTACAAAAGATATTGCTTGCTCCATTACTGGTAGTACTTCCTAAGATGCTCGACATTCGTAGGATTTTTGAATTCTTCCCCCTCTAAAGTTTCAATTTGATAAGTTCCGGGTTGAACAACTGCTGAGACATGATAAGGCCCATGCCAATTGGCTTTAAGCTTGCTGTCTTCTGAATCACCTTTTTAAGTACATAATGTAATACCCCGTAATTTTTATGACTTGTAAAATGGGTTATATTTTAAATTAATGGATTAATTGGATTTTACTATAAATTAATTAATTTGGGTTTTTATCCGAATTGTGGATCTTTAAAATGCACGATTCTGTATATTACTTAAAGATATTTAGGTACTATATGAATGTGATGATTATTGATATTGCTGTGAGTTATTAATTCAGTAATTTGAATTTTTAGTCGGACGCGGTATGGGACGTGTCGGGACTAATTTGTTAAATTAATAAGGAAACTTATTTATATATCAACCTTATAGTCATTTCGACTGCGTCGTTGCATCCAGAAGGGTTGAAATAGTCAAAAAAGTCTATTTGGATGTTGGTTTTGGGTCTCGGATCATTTGGAAATGAAAAGACAACCCAAAAAGGCATTTTGGTTATTTTTACAAGGGGGATGAATAGTGATCTCGGGTTTTGTCTTATTATAAATATTTGGAGATTAGTGTACGTAGGTTCATTTCATCTCTCCTACACAAAATTGAGAAGTCATCTTCCTAGAGAGAGTGAAAGGTTGCTAGGGAAGAGAAAAGATTACTTGGAAAGGAGGAAAACCAAAGACCAAAGGTCACCACCACCAACCACCACCGGAAGTGACCGGAGAAGGGGAGAACCATCTGTGTTATACAACCCCAAAGGATCAGATCTTCTTTAGAGGCAAGTGTTTGATAATTGCAATTTAAGTTCGTATATTGTCCATGTTAGAATAGTTATATAAATAGATGATTTTTCATGTTTGGAAGATGAAAGGATAGAGTTGTTAATGGATTTCTGGAAACTGAATATATATAGGAATCAAACTCAAGTTGTAGGTAGATAGTAATCCACGAAATATTCATCAATCTGTGGAAGAAATTCTGAAAATCATTGTTGTGTTCTTGAAGATATCATGCTTATAATTTTCTGGAAAAAAATAGGATGAATATATGCTTTTAATTCAAACTTTTGATGATTCTAGGATGTTTAGAGCATTAGAAATCATTTATATATGTTGCTATATCATGTATTAAGGTTTATAAGGAATTTGGGAAGTTAATATGAAGGTTTGAATGATTAAAAGTGATGAAACCCGTAGTAGGAGAAATGCAGAAAACTGGGCTGGTATCTAGGCGATCGATCGACCTCCTGCCTCGATCGATCGACCTCCCCAGAATTTGTGAAGTTGTTTCTTTTAATGATTGTTCTTATCCCAAACCTTTTGTATATCTTTGGTGATTAATAATTTGAGATTATGGGACTTAGAGAAGATCAGTAAGCCCTAGATAAGAGTCGAATGAATGTGATTGGGATTTAATTGATTAGAATTATGATAATTAATTTATTTGGGAGAAATTTCGGTTGCTAGATTCATGTGTTGGATTTTAATTGGCATGCATGAGGATTAAGGATAGGTCTAGTAGGGGAGATTTAATATAACACCTGGGTAACCTTAGGGTTACAATTTGAGCATCAAGGACTGAGTTTAAGCTCATTATTAATTGCGCAAGGGTTGAGTGTAGTACAAGCACTTAGAGGTATGGCTCCTGGATAGAGATGGGAGTTTAGACCACATTTGGTTGAAAGAGGGGATGAGGTTATACCGGTTGCGTATTTGAAGTTGACGGACCTCCATGACCGACAAAGTTAAGTAGTAGTGTATTGGAGGGGTTTCTTGTTTGGATTTCGCTTTGCGAGACGTTCCGCGCATGATCCTTAACCATGTCGGGAGTGGAGAGATGTTATAGGATGCGAGGATGTTGGTTTTGTTGATAAGTCTTATAGTGTGAATGAAACACTATAGACTATGAGCTATGTGATGATGGTATTCAATTCTAGTTGATAGAAGATGTGTTTATAAGAGATTAGAAACTATCGGTTTTAACCCTATTTAAAGGGAGTTTAATTCGTAGTAATTCGGGAGATTAGATGAGGTGGACTAGTAGGACATTAGTGATTTTCGTACTGAATAAATATATTAAGGAAAAACCTATTTGAACCTTGGGTAATGAGTGAGACTCTGGAATAATTAAATTAAAGAAGTAAAGTCATCATATTTTAATACGTAGGATTTAAGAGACATAATGCTACGTATGGGAACTATCTTAGGGTAATGTGAGTACCTGGTTGATATTATATTATAGGTATAATAATGCCTATTTGATTGATAGATGATTTATGTGTATGACATACCTAGCTTACTTGCTATCGATGGGAGGTTTGCGCGTGAGGGCAGTCATATCCTGATGAATCCATGGGATTGTTTTGTCGCTCGAGAACATAGGTCTATGAAAGGCTTATCGGGGATTTGATAAGTTCGCTGACTATGGGAACGTAGGTATGTACGTGACCCGTAGGTATGAGAACTATGTTCGCCTCCAATTTGTATGTTGATGTTTGTGGTTCGAGGAATCCTTACCAAACCTTTTGTCCCCTATTCGGCGACCAGCGATATTGGGACATGATAGCAGAGTAATGCATGCACCGCAGCTATGACTCGGGGTGCCGTATTATATATGTATATATATAATGAATTGTATGAATGTATATAGAGTGGTTTGATTAATCTACTGTGTGATAATTGTAGATGAGGGTGAATAGAGAAAAAGAATTGAATTAAGTTAATGAATATTATTCTAATAGATTTGAAAAGCTTAACTCATTTGAATGAGAAACAATTCATGTTAATAGGAAACAAATATGAATGATTGTACGACGTATGGTATGGGACATACGGGGTTATGATATGGGATGGAATCATATTATGGAATTTAGTGAAGAGGAACCATTAACTAGGAGGTTAATAGGAAACGTTAAGCGTGCACTCTAGCTGAGAGGTGAGAATATCAAGTGAGAGTATGGTTACTAACATGTACATAATAAATGCTTTATTGCACTTGTTAAATACTTGCTGTTTTTAAAATCATTTTTCACATCGAGCTCTGACCCGTTTCCTTGCATATTTTCTTTTCTATTGTACATTCTATATCAGGTGTCCAGCAGCAAGGATGCCAACCTTAGTTGATTATGACGAGCTATAGAGCTATGGAGTATTGCTAAGATGCCTATCTTCATTTGATTCAGAGTATTCTTTTAGTTAGGGCATGTCGCCCCAAAGGAATTCAGTTATCTTTTCTATCTGAGTCAAATACTCTTGTACTAGTGTCATTTTCATACATTTAATATTGTTGGGATTACCGTATTGGATTATTATTTGGGAATGTTTATTCCAACTGCATTTAAATTCTTTTGTGTTATCTGTTCAGTTATAAGTGTTGTAGAATAATATGTGTTGTGTTATTCTTAAACTAAAAATGGATTTTGTTGAATTAAAATTTGGAAAGTTTTTAACACGAGCTTAATTGGGTATTGGGTGAGTTGTAAATGTTTTCGACAGTGATGCTAAGAATGAGACAACTTTATATTCTGTTTTAATTTGGTATGGGACTGGCCACCCGGTATTTAATTAGGCGGGGTGTTACAGGTGGTATCAGAGCATCAGGTTCTAGTGTCCTTTAGGGTCTGTACGGCTTACTGTGTTTTCAGCTTAGCGTTCTTTGCTGTAGAGCCCTATGTTTAGGATTATTGATTTCTTTGGTAAGATTCCGTATATATTAGTGAATCTTATTTGCGTTCAGACGGGTTCGTAAGAAAGGTATGGCAGATGAGGGCCATTGGACGGATATCGGAGATCGTACTTAGGAGGTTATGAAGTATGTTCGAGTATGATGACCGTAGTCGAGGTCACCCCTATTATGGAAAATTGAGGAGAGTCATCAGTAGTAGTTCTTGAAATGCGGGAATTATGTGCGTTACCTAACTAAGGCAATATATTCAAAGGCTTGGGCATATAGTGGAGTGTGGTGAACTAGAACTGAAAATTTGGGGTAAAATTTTTCTTGACTCATCGAAGCAAAGTTATAAAAGTGGGAGTCAACAACCACCACCCGCGAATGAGGGTATGTTTTCTATCTAAGGAGTTATGAGGCGTATACTGATTTTTATGGCAATTAATATTGTATGGGCAAAATGGTTACTAAACTTAGCATGTAGCACTGCTATTTACGTAGACTCACCGAGGGGTTGTGGGGAACCTATATTTTTACATGTCATCACGTGGGTCTGATTTTTATCACGGAATTACTTACTTTAGGCATGTCCGATCATGATGTGACTATCGACGTGGATTGATTTGTGGTATATGAGAGCGTATGTACTACTACCATAACCAGCATCTTGTCTTTAATAAGAGAGTAGATGAGTAGACTTTTATTTGAAATCGATAAAACCTGTAGAGAGGTTATAAACTATTGACTAAGGACCTGAGGAGTTTCGATGACCGACTACTTTAGGTAGTTATGTATCGGGGGGGCTCCTTGTTTGGATTTCGCTTGCGAGACACCCCACGCATGAAACTAATTAACGTTGGGAGTCGAAATAAGTTAGGTATTTAGGATATGAGTTTATAACCTTTGCGATAAATTCGAGTATTATGCGGGTAACCATATCCATTTTATAATGGAAGTTATACGATAGGGTGTATGGGCGCCCTGGATGGTTGGATTGTAGTAGTTTTCATAATTATGAAATAGTAAGTAGTTGTGACTTCAGGATTTATTTGTTTAATACATGAGGATCATTTTTCCCAAACATTGTGACGATGATGGTATAGGGAAGATTGGGTAAAGTTTAAATTCGATTCAGTTGAAACTATATGGTGAGGCTTGGCGTATAACATCAATAGGGATTTTGATTATGTACTGTATGAGCGGTACGACATAGATTACTTGCGACGTGAGATTTATACTCAGAGTTGACCTTATCAGTATGTATATTTTTCTGAATTTCGGGAAAAAATTCTGTTATAAGGGGAGAAGTATGTAATACCCCGTAATTCTTATGACTTGTAAAATGGGTTATATTTTAAATTAATGGATTAATTGGATTTTACTATAAATTAATTCATTTGGGTTTTTATCCGAATTGTGGATATTTAAAATGCATGATTCTGTATATTACTTAAAGATATTTAGTTAATATATGAATGTGATGATTATTGATATTGCTGTGAGTTATTAATTCAGTAATTTGAATTTTTAGTCGGATGCAGTATGAGACGTATCGGGACTAATTTGTTAAATTAATAAGGAAACTTATTTTTACATCAAACTTATAATCGTTTCGACTGTGTCGTTGAATCCAGAAGGGTTGAAATAGTCAAAAAAGTCTATTTGGATGTTGTTTTGGGTCTTGGGTCATTTGAAAATGAAAAGACAACCCAAAAGGACATTTTGGTTATTTTTACAAGGGGGATGAATAGTGATTTCGGGTTTTGTCTTATTAAAAATATTTGGAGATTAGTGTACGTAGGTTCATTTCATCTCTCCTACACAAAATTGAGAAGTCATCTTCCTAGAGAGAGTGAAAGGTTGCTAGGGAAGAGAAAAGCTTGCTTGGAAAGGAGGAAAACCAAAGACCAAAGGTCACCACCACCAACCACCACCGGAAGTGACCGGAGAAGGGGAGAACCACCTGTGTTATACAACCCCAAAGGATCAGATCTTCATTAGAGGCAAGTGTTTGATAATTGCAATTTAAGTTCATGTATTGTCCATGTTAGAATAATTATATAAATAGATGATTTTTCATGTTTGGAAGATGAAAGGATAGAGTTGTTAATGGATTTCTGGAAACTGAATATATATAGGAATCAAACTCATGTTGTAGGTAAATAGTAATCTACGAAATATTCATCAATCTGTGGAAGAAATTCAGAAAATCATTGTTGTGTTCTTGAAGATATCATGTTTATAATTTTCTGGAAAAAAATAGGAGGAATATATGCTTTTAATTCAAACTCTTGATGATTCTAGGATGTTTAGAGCATTAGAAATCATTTATATATGTTGCTATATCATGTAGTAAGGTTTATAAGGAATTTGGGAGGTTAATATGAAGGTTTGAATGATTAAAAGTGATGAAACCCGTAGTAGGAGAAATGCAGAAAACTGGGCTGGTATCTGGGCGATCGATCGATCGACCCCCTGCCTTCGATCGATCGACCTCCCCAAAATTTGTGAAGTTATTTCTTTTATTGATTATTCTTATCCCAAACCTTTTGCATATCTTTGGTGATTAATAATTGGAGATTATGGGACTTAGAGAAGATCAGTAAGCCGTAGATAAGAGTCGAATGAATGTGATTGGGATTTAATTGATTAGAATTATGATAATTAGTTTATTTGGGAGAAATTACGGTTGCTAGATTCATGTGTTGGATTTTAATTGGTATGCATGAGGATTAAGGATAGGTCTAGTAGGGGAGATTTAATATAACACATGGGTAGCCTTAGGGTTACAATTTGAGCATCAAGGACTGAGTTTAAGCTCATTATTAATTGCGCAAGGATTGAGTGTAGTACAAGCACTTAGAGGTATGGCTCCTGGATAGAGATGGGAGTTTAGACCACATTTGGTTGAAAGAGGGGATGAGGTTATACCGGTTGCGTATTTGAAGTTGACGGACCTCCATGACCGACAAAGTTAAGTAGTAGTGTATTGGAGGGGTTTCTTGTTTGGATTTCGCTTTGAGAGACGTTCCGCGCATGAACCTTAACCATGTCGGGAGTGGAGAGATGTTATAGGATGCGAGGATGTTGGTTTTGTTGATAAGTCTTATAGTGTGAATGAAACACTATAGACTATGAGCTATGTGATGATGGTATTCAATTCTAGTTGATAGAAGATGTGTTTATAAGAGATTAGAAACTATCGGTTTTAACCCTATTTAAAGGGAGTTTAATTCGTAGTAATTCGGTAGATAAGATGAGGTGGACCAGTAGGATATTAGTGATTTTCTTACTGAATAAATATATTGAGGAAAAACCTATTTGAACCTTGGGTAATGAGTGAGACTCTGGAATAATTAAATTAAAGAAGTAAAGTCATCATATTTTAATACGTAGGATTTAAGAGACATAATGCTACGTATGGGAACTATCTTAGGGTAATGTGAGTACCCGGTTGATATTATATTATAGGTATGATAATGCCTATTTGATTGATTGATGATTTATGTGTATAACATAACTAGCTTACTTGCTATCGATAGGAGGTTTGCGCGTGAGGGCAGTCATATCCTGATGAATCCATGGGATCTTTGATTTGTCACTCGAGAACATAGGTCTATGAAAGACTTGTTGAGGATTTGATAAGTCCGCTGACTATGAGAACATAGGTATGTGCATGACCCGTGGGTATGAGAACTATGTTCGCCTCCAATTTGTATGTTGATGTTTGTGGTTCGAGGAATCCTTACCAAACCTTTTTGTCCCTTATTCGGCGACCAACGATATTGGGACATGATAGCAGAGTAATGCATGCACCGAAGCTATGACTCGGGGTGCCGTATTATATATGTATATATATAATGAATTGTATGAATGTATATAGAGTGGTTTGATTAATCTACTGTGTGATAATTGTAGATGACGGTGAATAGAGAAAAAGAATTGAATTAAGTTAATGAATATTATTCTGATAGATTTGAAAAGCTTAACTCATTTGATTTAGAAACAATTCATGTTAATAGGAAACGAATATGAATGATTGTACTACGTATGGTATGGGACATATGGGGTTATGATATGGGATGGAATCATATTATGGAATTTAGTGAAGAGGAACCATTAACTAGGAGGTTAATAGGAAACGTTAAGCGTGCACTCTAGCTGAGAGGTGGGAATATCAAGTGAGAGTCTGGTTACTAACATGTACATAATAAATGCTTTATTGCACTTGTTAAATACTTGTTGTTTTCAAAATCATTTTTCACATCGAGCTCTGACCCGTTTCCTTGCATATTTTCTTTTCTATTGTACATTCTATATCAGGTGTCCAGCAGCAGGGATGCCAACCTTAGTTGATTATGACGAGCTATAGAGCTATGGAGTATTTCTTAGACGCCTATCTTCATTTGATTCACAGTATTCTTTTAGTTAGGGCATGTCGTCCAAAGGAATTCAGTTATCTTTTTTATCTGAGTCAAATACTCTTGTACTCGTGTCATTTTCATACATTTAATATTGTTGGGATTACCGTATTGGATTATTATTTGGGAATGTTTATTCCAACTGCATTTAAATTCTTTTGTGTTATCTGTTCAGTTATAAGCGTTGTAGAATAATATGTGTTGTGTTATTCTTAAACTAAAAATGGATTTTGTTGAATTAAATTTTGGAAAGTTTTTAACACCAGTTTAATTGGGTATTGGGTGAGTTGTAAATGTTTTCGACCGTGATGCTAAGAATGAGCCAACTGTATATTCTGTTTTAATTTGGTATGGGACTGGCCACCCGATATTTAATTAGGTGGGGTGTTACACATAATCCCCCTCTTTTAAGCTGGTCAACTTCACCCTCTTGTTATAAAAATGTGTTATTTATTGTTGATCGGTAGCATTCCTCAAGGATGAATCTTCGCGCACCTCTTCCAGCATGTCCAGGTCTAGCGTTCGCATCAAATCACTAACAGGAGAATCAAAGTTCAACACTTTATGAGTTGGCAAACCTATTTTAGTTGGTAAGACTGGCATGTATGGTGTTTCTCCACTAGTATCTCTTGGAGTTGTTCGGTATGCCCACAAAACTGAGTGTAATTCATTTATCCATTTCCCTTTAGCATCATCAAGTCTTTTCTTCAACCCATTGAGTAAAGTTCTATTTGTTACCTTAGTTTTCCCATTGCTTTGAGGTTGACCTGGAGCAGAGTGTAACTTTTGAATCTTGGATTGGGCATAATATGTCGCGAACTCGTCATTGTCGAACTGGGTACCATGGTCAGTAATGAAAGCATATGGAAAACCATATCTACAAATGATATTTTTCTAGATGAACTGGTATACCTTCTCGTAGGGCACATCCACTAATGATTATGTTTCAACCCATTTGGTGAAATAATCAACAACTAAGATTTAGTACTTAAATCTTCCCCGGGTGGTTAACAATGGACCGACCAAGTCTATCCCTCCAATAGCAAATGGCCAAAGTTAAGTAATAGGGGTCAAAGCTTCATGTGGAGTTTTACGAATATTGGAGAAGTTTTGGCACTTGTCACACTTCTTTGCAAAGGTTGTATAATTTGCCCTCATAGCCGGCCAGTAAGTATTCGTTCGATGTAGTAATGATCTTCCTGCCACATGAGCTCCACAAGATCCTTCATGAACTTCTTATATTATATCTTTAACCTCTGTTGGGTGAACACAACGCTGCAAAGTAGCTGTTAACCCATTCATGCACAGATCCTTTGTCTCATACGTACCTTGCTGCTTTATACTTGAGTTTTTTGGTCTCAATTGCATATGCTGGCAGTATTCCTTCTTCAATGTAAGCTCTGATGGGATCCATCCAGGAAGGTATCATGTCTACTGTAATGAAACTAATCATCAAGTCTTCATCAATACTTCTATTGGACAAAATTTCGATAGGAATGGTTCTCCTAATCTCAATTCTGGTTATTGATGCTAGCCGCACAAGTGCATCAACTCGAGCATTCTCTAATCTTGGAATTCTTCTCATCTGAATAGTGGGTAATTTACTATAACCTCTATTGCCTTGGCTAGGTATCTTGTCATCAGTTCACCTTTGGCTCTATACAAACTCAAAATTTAATTCACCACCAACTGAGAATCACTATGTGCCATAATTTGCTCGGCGTTAAATGATTGAGCCAAACTCAACCCTACAATAAAAGCTTCATAATTTGCTTTATTATTTGAGGCCTGAAATTGGAATCGCAATGCATACTCAACATCCCACCAGGAGTGTTGAGTATAATAACTGTTCCACTTCCTGCTGCACATGATGATCCATCTACATAGAAGTTCCATATTGGAATATGATTGTCAAACCCTTAGTTTGATAATATCCCATGCTGGAATACTTTTCCTTGCCTTCTCATAACTTTTAGCCATCTCATGCACCTTGGTTGATTATTCCGGTAAGTCGGCAATAACTTTTTCTGAGCTCTCTCCTACCGAGGTCTACTCGAGATGTTGGTCGGTGAAGACTTCAGTTAAGTTTTCTCATGTTAGGATTTATTCTTCCCGTATTCGTTGTTGCCCGGGGACCTCCAGATAAGTGAATTCTGCAATGAAGTCTGCCATAGCTTGGACCTTTAATGAGGACCTTGGCTCATATATAATATCGTACTTCCCCAGTTCTACTACCCAATACATTAATCTCCTAGACTTCTCAGGTTTATGCAGAGCTTGTCGAAGAGGCATGCCAATGTATACCACAATGGTATGTACTTAGAAGTAAGGTTTTATCTGTCTGGATGCCTCAATCAATGCCAAAGCTAATTTCACCAATCGTGGATATCTAATTTTTTCTCCTCAAAAGGCTTTGCTGGCCTGGATTCTAAACTCCATTATCTTCTCGTATCAAAGAATAACTTACAGCTGACTCAGAAAAGGCTAAGTATAAATACAATTTTTCTCCCAAAAGTCGTCGGGAGAGCAACGGGGGTGATCCCAGATACTCGTTTAACTCTAAAAAAGCTTTCTCTCATTCATTATTCCATTCAAAATTCTTCCCCAGCACTTTAAATAGTGGTAAACACTTGTCTGTAGCTTGGGACACAAATCTGTTCAATGTTCCTACTCACCCAGTGATCCTTCGCACCTCCTTTTTAAAGGTCGGGGACTGCATTTCAATCAATGCCTTGATTTTATCAGGGTTAGCCTCAATTACCCTCTGATTCACTATGTACTTAAGAAACATGCCTTATTAGACACCGAATACTCACTTGGTCAGATTCAACTTCATCTGGTGCTTCTCCAGCTGATCAAAGGTTTGGTTGAGGTCGGTAACGTGATCAAATGTTTTTTTGCTTCGTCAGTATGTCATTTACATATACCTCTATATTTTTGCCTATTTCTTCCTCAAAGACTTTGTTCACCAACTTTTGGTAAGTATTACCTGTATTTTTCAAACCAAATGGCATAACATTATTACAATAAGTTACTCGGGGAGTAATGAAATAAGTGCTTTCCCTATCTTCGGGCTTCATCTTAATATGGTTATAACCAGAATATACATTTATAAAACTTAATAGTTCATGCCCTGACGTAGCATCAACAAGTTGATCAATACTAGGCAAAGAAAAGTGGTTCTTTGGGCTGACTTTATTCAAATCTGTGAAGTCCACACACATTCTCCATTTGTTGTTTTTCTTTTTGACTATAATAACATTGGCCAACCAATCTAGATATTTCACATCTTCAATAAATGAGGCTTTTGAAAGCCTCCCAACCTCATCTGGATAGCCTGGTTCTTTTCAGGGCTAAATACTCTACACCTTCGCTTTATTAGCTTATCGTTCTTATTAATGTTGAGCTCATGGAAGAGCAAATAGGGATCAATCCCAGGCATGTCCTCATGAATCTAAGTGAACACGTGCTTTCTCTGTCTTAGGAACATCACTAGCTCCTGTTTAAGAACATGGTCTAGCATTGATCCCACCTATGTAATTCTCTCTGGCTTGTCATCTTCTAAGATGATACTCTTCGTTGCTTCCACAATTTGGCCCTTTACCAACTCTGTCTCCACTCTTGGATCTAAAGTTTCCACCTCAGATTCTCTATTGGGATCAGTAATATCCACTTGGTAAGTGGTGGTTTTCTTCTTTATATCTTCCAGATCCTTTTGCTCAGCAGAGGAGTAATAGAATTCTCGGGCTACTTTTTTATAACCCTTCACCACTCCTACTCTAAAGTTAGTCGGGAACTTCAAACACTAATGGACTGTTAAGGGAACTGTTTCAAACTTCTTCAATCCTACTCTGCCCATGATGGCATTATAGGCTGATTACATGTTCTTATCCATCACAAAGAAATGAATTTCTTCATCCTATTTGTTCGCCAGTTGTCGATCAATACCTCCATCTTCATTGTTCCCAAAGGATAAAAATTTTCATAGGAAAAATGTATCAAAACCCCATGGTACGAATTTAGCTGACTGAGCTTCAAATCTAATTTTTAAAAGCAGGAATAAAATATGATATCTATTGAGCTACCATTTTCAATCAATACCCTGGAAATGATTGTGTCCTGGTACCTAAATTTGACCACCAGAGGGTCATCATGGGAGTAGAGAACTCCTGACAAGTCATTTTGGGAAAATCCTATTACCAATTTTTCTTTATTAACCTTCCTTAGTCTATCTTCTTCGGATAGATTCATCCTCTGGATTAAGAACAAGATAGAGACTCATTTAGGTAAGATTTTCTCTTAGTAGTGTGATCTTCACCTCCAACATCTCCTCTTGTAATCATCTGACAATCAAAAGTACCAAAAATGTAAATACCTTACGCTCTGGTTGCTTTGGTTTTTTGGGGAAGTCGGGATCATCTTTAGGATCATCTTTTTGATTTCTTTACTTCTCTTCCCTGGGCTTGCATGGAGGTTTAACCTGCGCCGAGCTCCTTTATTGTCTTACAGATCAATAAACTTGTCCAGTTTTCCTCGTCGAATGAGGGTTTCTATCTTATTTTGTAGAGCAATACAATGATCTGTACTATGCCCATGGTCCTTATAAAATTCATAGTATTTGGATATGTCCCTCTTCCCAATAAGTTCTCATAGTTTCTCGGGTCGAAACACCTCCTTACTATGCTTAATTTCCTCCAAAACATGGTGAATGCCCACCATTAATGGAGTGTAATTATTGTATTTCCTGAGCCTATCATCAATCTTATTTTGACTTGAATCCTTCTGCTCCTTGTGTTCCTTATTTTTGATTTTGCACTCAGACTTCATGCCCGAGCCTTATTTTGTTGCCATGTCTTCTTAAACGTTCATTGTCTTGGTTACTTTGGCCATTAATTTAGTCATAGTCTTGGGAGGATATTTGACAAGAGTGTAATAAAGTTTCTCGGGGAGCAGTCCACTCATGAGAGATGTAATAGTTATTTTTTCCTCGTAGTCAATCACCTCCAACTTTTCATTATTGAAGCGAGTAATGTAGTCCCTTATACTTTCTCCTACCTGCTGCCTTACACTTAGCAGGTGAGCTACTATTTTTACAGACTTGGCTCTAAAGCAGAAGTTACTAATAAACAGCTCGATAAGCTGGTTGAAACTAGAAATTTAACCCCGAGAAAGGCTGTTGTACAACATATGAGCAGGACATGTGATGGTTCCTGAGAACACCCTGTATCTCATCTCATCAGGGACAAAATAAATATCAACTACTGCTTGATACTTCTCTATGTGAAGAACATGATCTATTTTCCCATCATACTTAGGAGTAACCATATGAGCTTTGAACTTTGAAGGAGTAAGAAAATCCACAATAGTTTGGACAAAAGGAGATCCTTTCACAAAGCTTCATTGCAAAGGGTTCTTTGCCTTTACCATCTCTCCCATTTATCTTCCAATCGTTGAATATAACCCTTCCATGCATTGTTGCCAAAATTAGATTTATGAGGGCTAGCTCGGCTATTATGGCCAGCTGTTTGTGATGAGCTCTCTCATGTGAGGTCTGCTCGGCGTGGATAGATCGTCTGGTATCTGATCTGGATTAGACAGGGGCCCCCTTACGTTGATCGGCTGGTCATCGAGTATTCCTCGACAATGCCCTAGGAACATTTTTATTCCCTCTGGGTCCCAGCGATCAAAGGGAGATTCTTTGCTCAGTCTTTCTAAAGCACTTAATCTTTCAGGAGTAAATGATTGCTTATCATAAGGCTCTGAAGTCCTAAGAGAAGAACTTACTCCTTGATGGTAGGATGTGTCCCCGGTAGTCCTGGATTGGCCGTGCCTACTAGTTCTTGGATGTGGTGGTGGCATATTTCTATTCCTGTTAATACATAACGTGGGAGATCCAGCTTGTAATGTTTGGGCCAATTACCTAATAGTATCTTACAAAGCTTCCTGCCCTTTGGCGAGACTAGCCAAGATTCTAGTTAGATCATTATTTGTTGGAGGAACAAATGGAATAGGCAGATTACCATCGTTTTTGGCACTGGATTCAGGAATGTCAGTTATTTTTGGATCAATGAACGAGAATGAATACGTTTAAAAATATGTTCCAACAGACGACGTCAATCTGTTGATGTAAAAAACTAGACTAGGTCTAATTATTTAATCACAGATAATATTTGTAAGTAAAATAAAGAGACAAAAAGGTTTTTAAAGTGGTTCGACTTATGGAGAAAATCCTACGTCCGCTATGCTTATTATTGCCTTATGTTTGCCTTTCAATCACTTGCCCTTGACAAAGGGATTACAACGTATTTATAGCCCAACAGGGAGACAAAGAAATGGAATGTTAAAAGATGGAATGCCTTTATAAATTAGGCATTTACATCAGTACATAATGTCCATAATATTTCTGGCTGTTGGCATTTTGCCGATATTATGTGTCGGCCTCCCTACTGTTTGTCGGGCTTCCCGGTGTTGGTCGACATTCCAGTATGCTGGTCGGCCTTCTAGGCCTTGGTCAGTGGATATGACTTACTGACTAGGATTATTGCCATGGTGTATGACACATGTCTATTTCTGGTTGGTCCATGCAAGTGGGTAATTTTTGGTATCAACACTGAGTTTTACGAACATTTTGACATAACATATGAAGTCTAAAAATCATGAAACTTTAACTGAATATTATTTAGTATGTATATTGAAAACTGGTTAATAATTAGAGAAATTTATGTTTTAGAAAATTATGAAAATTCCTAGAAGTTGACTGCGTAATAGATGATATTGTAGGATAGATTTATTATTTGGTAAAGATATGGCCGTATCTGGCTCTAGGATGCTTGATAATTGCACCATCACTTGCGTTGAAAAATATATTCATATCTGTTTTCATATTGGTAAGGTTGGACACATGTATTTATACAATTTATGATTTTATAATGATTAAGAATAGATGACAGATTGGATACCTCATTAAAGAATATTCATATCTCCTCCTTCCAAACTTTTTTTTTTATTCCGTGTTCCATGATTGTATATTTGATAAGATTTATTTTTTAATTAAAATTTCCATTAGAAGAGTTTTCTATGAATGTTTATTACTTAATCAACATAGCTACCATCGAATCATCTTTACTCAAGTTTCATGAAATTATACTTTAGTGTGACTATGTTGTACTTGTAAAATCATCCAATGTAATATAAATATATTAACATGATATTTATTATTAGAATGAAATACATATTTATTTGTATTGATAGGTTTGAAGTCTACTGCACTAAACTCATCTTCGTTTGAGAGAAAAATAAATATATAGTTAAAAACCTGAGGTGAGTGTACTCACTAGAAATATGTACATGTATATGGTTATGAAATTGATTGTGCCATTATGATGATGGATTTGTTTCATTTCGGTTTACCCAAAATGAGGAGTTACTTTCTGATTAGGAGTGGGGGGGGGGGGGGGGGGGGATTGTTTATTACAGAGAGAATTTGTGAACCATGGTTAAGAAAGTTAGGATATTGTTTATGAATGGATACCCAATCAGTATATACATAATTATATGGATATGATTTATTGTATTTTAATTTATATAATAGTATAGTAGTGGTACATTCACCGAGCTATTTTGCTCACGGTTCCTATGTTTATATTTTTCAGGTTTCATGATTTCACTACCAAATCTAGGAAGTCGAGTTAGGTTGGCAAGGAAGGAATTCAAATAACAAGGTTTATTTTAATGTAAATAATTTAATTGGGTTAACTTATCTTTCTAGCAAGTTTGTATAAATATATATCTTTCAATCTTATGAAAACTTTTTAGTTTATGGATTTTCACCGACGACCCTTTAATTATAACATATGTTTATGGCTTAGTTAAATGAAATATGGTTTGAATCACTTTGACTTTCAAACTTAATTATAAGTAATTGGGTTGGGGTGTGTCAACTTTTGGTATCATAGCCTATGTTTTAGAGATTCTGGAGTAAGAAGAGTCTAGATTTGAATGTGAATATAAGAAATATCTTTTCTTGTACTAACCATTATGTTAGAAAGGGTATTTATATATGCATGTTATATCTTTGATTCCTTTCAGATATAAAAAAATGGAACCATGAAATGTTAATGCGAGAATAGAAGATGAGGATTCTAATATTCCAAAATAAGGGGAGGTTGATCAACCTATTTATATAAATATAAAACTCGATCCAGAATGATTGACAGAGCAATAAGCTAGATTTATGGCTTCGTTAAAAGCATAACAGGCTAGGCAACTGGAGGCATAAGCATTGGCAAGGGCAGAAAAGATAATACATTGAGAAGAGATGAATACTTCACATGAGAAATTTGTGAAGATTAATCCACCATCATTTTAAGGAGCAGTTGATCCTATTAAGGCTGAGGTATGGGTTAAATATATGGAACTTATTTTTTGGGTAATGAATATGACAGAAAACTAACGAGTGGTTTTGGAAACTTATGCTAAAAGGAGAAGCCAAGTATTGGTGGGATAACACCAAGAATTTGTTAATTATTCCAGGAGGCAAGGATGTGATCTCATGGGATGATTTTGTTAAAGATTTATATGATAAGTATGTTCGATTATGCATATCAAAAGGTAAGTGATACTATATATTCAAGGCCAGAGGGCCAAAATTTCAATATGGTAGGGGTATGGGAAGTAGTTCACAAAGGGGTACACCTGGTAGTAGAAGAGGTCCTGGATTTTCAACACAAGGGGATCCAAAAGGCTTGTTTCTTTTGTGGGAAAAAAGATATTTTAAAGAGATATGGTCCAAAGTTACAAAATACACAATGTTCTAACGATCATCAAAAGGGTCATCTCAAGAATAATTGTTTTATGTTAGCGGTAACAGTTTCAACTACTAGTGTAGCGCTTAGTAAATGATCATCAATAAGAAGTACAACTAGAGGATGATGTATGGGACAAGAAAGTGGATCCAAGGCTGGAGGTTGAGTGCTTTTCATGATATTATAGTATGCTTATGTTGCACAAAAAGTTCTTACGGGTAAACTTTCTTTTGAAAATAGAGATATTTATGTGCTCATTAATCCTAGATGTACACATTCATTCGTAGCATTATCTGTTATTTCAAATTTGGGTTAACCATGTTCATAGTTAGATTGTGCTTTATATATTTCTATCAGATAGAAAGTGTGATTTTGGTTTAGCATGTTTATAAGGATTGTGTCTTACGAATGAGTGATTAAGATTTACATTCCGATTTGATACAGTTAGCTATTCATTATTTTGATATTATATTGACGATGGATTGGTTATCATCATATCAATGACCAATTTTGAAAGGAAATTCCATTATATCCGTCAGGTGAATTTGAATTCTTATTTACAGGAGAAAAAGTTATTGTTCATAATAGTTTTTTATTAGCAATTTAGAGAAATAGCATAGGGTATTTAGCTTACGTGGTTGTACTAGAAAAAAAAGAATAAAAATTAAAGATATTATAAGGATAAATTTCCAATTAAGTCAAATTTATATGTATTGGATTAATTCTGGACAAAACATTTTGAGTCATAGGGTAAAATTTATGTTTGTGACCTTTCAAGCCTATGACATTTTTGTTGAAGACGTAGCAGCCAAGTTAAAGAGAACATATCTTAAGCTGTGTTTTGTGCCATGTTTCGTCATCAACATTCCAAGAATCTCTCAGGTATGAATGCATATATTATTGTTGAGTCTTGGAAATTAATTATTGGGTGTTAGAATTTTGTTAATCTACTTTTAAAATCACTTTATATTTTTTGTAGAAAAATATTTTAATTTTATTACTATCGTTAGAAAGACTTTTCCAGGTTGTTCGAACGAGCTTTGGGGTTCATTCGAATGACTTATAACGAGGTTCCTTTTTTTCTTATGTTGAATTCTCATTAGAAGTCTCACTCGAACGAGATGGCTATGTCGTCCGAACGATATTGATCCACGTTTAAACGACCATAACATATATCTCTAAAAGTCAATTTTTTGAAGCAACTTTTCTCTTAACTTCCCACTACTTTTTCCCAACCAATTATGTAATGCAGAAGAACAGATTTTGGAGAGACTTTTCCATCTTTTAAGTGTGATAAACTTTAGAAAAGTCCAAGACTATTTTTGTTCTTAATTCATGGTTTAATTTTCAAAACAGAAACAAAAACAAAGTTTACACCCAATTGTTTTAAGATCCAAGCTTCTACATGATATATGTTTGAGATCAAGTTTTGGCACCGGGGTTATCATTTTCTACATCATTGAGGATTATTTCTTAAAGAGGATTCCATGTTCGTTGATTCTCATATGATGGACTGTGTATGCATGACAGTAGAAGTGCCCCATCAGTGGGCACCGAGATGTAGTGGACTCCTACGCTGTCACTAGGCAAAGGTTGAAGGAATGAAGAGCATCAAGGCTTGCGATGGCTTCAAGTTGTTGTGTAAGTATTATTTCATGTCCTTTTGTAATTCCGTACTTGAGAGTGGGCCAGCAATCAATGAACTAACTTATTTAATTAAATTCTAATTTTATGCCCAAATATTAATTAAAACCCTAACTCTTGCAAATAATTATGATAGACTAATTATATAAAAGAAAGCATGCTCACAATAACAAATTGAGAAAAAATCCCCCAAAGAGGCAAAACTTTTTTATTTCACCATATTGTGTAATAACTTACAAATACATAGAAATACAACTTGACACACGAATACCTGCAGGCGTCGGTTCGTTGTCGTGGGCAAGACATCCCGTAAGAGCTCTAAATGGTCAGCAATGGAGAAACAACGGTCTTCTCCACAATAGTACTCCAGATGAGTAAAATGCGTAATCTATGGTCTATAATGATTCAAATATATATTTGGGACAGTCTGATGAATCAAAAAAGGTTTAAAACTCTAAAAACGAAGTCTTAAAATCGTAGATGTTTTGCAACAAATGGAGTTGTAAAGACTTAAAAAAACTGAATGCAGAAAGTAGGAATTTATAATAAAATAGAGTCGGCGCGCGCATTCGAACAACAAAAGGATGTCGTTCGAGTGACTTTAAATGTCGTTTGATCTTTCTTCGAGCGAGACTTCAAATGAAGTTAAAACAGTAAAATAATATGGGTTCGTTCGATGAAAAACTTAAAGCGAGCTTCAAGTGACCTATAGTGCGACATGTAATGTCCTTTGATATGGTCGTTTGAACGACATCAGCTTGTCGTTTGAATGACATGGCTTAGTCGGTTGAACGACTGAAGCATCATTTTCTAAGTTCGCCTTCTACTTTAAAAAAAATAATTTTAACTTAGAAAACCCGAATTTTTTGATAAAATCTTTTCATAAAAAATTCCCAAATAAATACGGAAACATTAAAAACTCCAAATTAAACATTTTACCATAATTGCGAGTGGAGTAGTGGGAATGTTGAAGACGCACGTTGCTTTATGATGTTGCACTACACATGTATGAAGATTATGGGTGCGTGAAGCTTTGGATTAGGATCGTGGTTGACATGGATGATCGTGTTGACGTGTTGAAGTAGCGATACAAGACATACTTATTGTGATCTAGGACACTTAGAAAATTTCCTAGACTCTAAATAGAAATTTATAAAATCATGTCCTTATAAATATCCCACATGTCTATGCCGGTACATACATAAAAGTATCCGAATTATGATACCCACTTTCAAAACAAATGACATACAATTTAATATCCCCATATACCCCAAAAACTGGAAATACTAAATGACATGTCTTCAAAACAAATCTTCAACACCTTCAATTCTTGAACTCTTTAATATTTCTTTGTCATCATCAGAGTGTGCAAAAATAATCCTAAATTTTGATCCTACACATATGAGACAACAAATAATAGCCATGAAGCACAAATAGACAAATATGTAATTAAAACATCTCCCCCATAATTCGTTCTCCCCCTTTTTATAATGTCCCCAAATAGACAAATATGAAGAACACAAATCAATGTATATGGAGAATGTCACAAGGAAAAAACTTTCCCTTTTTGATTTTATTTTAAAAAAATTATACAACAAAGAATCACACTATCACTATGAACGAACACGAAAATAACAAAGTTGATGATAACGAAAATGTAGGGATGTGAACAAATTCGATAGGAAAATCAATACAAACAAACATAACTATGTGCATGATGGATTTTGGATATTCCTTACGAATGAACTCAACATCTTCATTAGGTGTAAAAAGGGTGGAATCATAAGAAATTGACTCAATCTAATCATCAAATCAAAGCTCAAAGTGATTTCCACACCAATGACGTCTAAAGCTATGTAACGCTTTGTCAAGATTTTTAAGAAAGTGTAAAGCCGTTAAATCCAACCAAACTCCCTTAATTTTCTATTAATTTTCTTTTCCAAGTTCTTTTTTATTGCCTTAAATCTTTCTTGTGCTCTTTTAAATGGTGGGTTTCACGACGAGTTAATTTTGTACTCTCCCAGCCTTTTCCCGTGAACACTCATCATTTTTTCATTTATGCATTTTAATTCTCACTGTAAATGGTTCTTACATGCACAACTATAATTATTCTCGTTTTATCGCATTTGGTTCGTTGTATAAACAAAATTGAGATGGAAACACTCAAATCAACATGTGATAGACAAGTACAATATTCATATAAAATCACGCATGTGTGCATTGAAGGAGATAAGGAGCCAAACATATAGAAAGATATCACTAATCACATCTTAATGACTCCATACATTATAAAGCACATGGATGAATGATGTAGCATCTCAAATCACTATCAAATAATCACATGGAATATGGATATGAAGTTGTCACTATGGATATCTTAAATGTTCATCCATAAACGGTGTAAACAAAATACAAAACTATTTTTGTGTTTTTCAAAAAAATTTATAAAAAAAAAACTTTTTATCTTTTGCAAAAGTTTATCTGAAACAAAATCTTTTTTGGATTTTTTCAATTTTTTTTTTTAAAAAAATCTTTTTGTATTTGTCAAAAAAATAAAAATAAAAATCAAACAAGATGATACAAATGATACAATCTAGAAATAAGAATCATATGATATGAACACGAAAAAATGCATCCTATTCTAAACATTGTAACCACCCCTCAGTCAACTATGAAAATTCCTAAAGACTTCCTAAGACACTCGAATCTAAGGGCGTCTAAAGTCTTCGTGAAAATATCGACTAACTAGATGTCGATAGACACAAAATTCAAAGATACGACCTTCCCTTCGACTTGCTCACGAATAAAATTCTCGTGTATCCCAATATGTTTTGTGCACGAATGCTGGACTGGATTGCGGGATATATGTATCGTGCTCGTGTTATCACAGGATATAGTCATGGTGTCCTATGATATCCCATAATCCTCTAGCATTTAATTTATCCATAAAAGTTACGTGCAACAACTCCCATCGGCAATGTACTCAGCCTCCGCAGTGAATAAATAGATGGAGTTTTTCTTCTTCCTTAACCAAGAGACAAGAGCAGAACCAAAGAAGAAACACCCACCAAAAGTGCTCCTACATCCATTTGCATCCCCATCCCAATCGGTATCCGAATAGGCGGATAAACAGACATCAGGATCAAAGGAATACCAAATGCAAAATGAGAGAGTCCCACTCACGTATTTGATAATACGTTTAAGAGCGAGTAAGTGTGACTCTTTCGAGGACACCTGATATCGCGCACAGACTCCAACACTAAAGTTTATGTTGGGACCACAAGCAGTCAAGTAGAGAAGACTATCTATCATACTCCGATACAAGATTTTCTCTACGTCTTTGCCTGAAGTGTCCTTGATAAGCTTTGTTGGGGTACTCATTGGGTACATGCATGCTTAGTAGAGTCTAAACCAAATTTCTTCACTAGGTCTTAAGTATAATTGGATTGGGAGATGAACATCCATTCCTTTAGCTGATGAACGTGGAGACCAAGGGAGAATGTAAGCTCACCAACTATGCTCATCTCAAACTCACTCTTCATCTCCTCCTCAAAGTCAAGAGCATGTCGGGAGCACATGGATTGAAAGATTATGCCGTCCACATAGACCTGAGCAACTAAAATAGGACCACATCCTCTCCTAACAAACAACGTCTTATCTACTCCCTCTTTTATGAAGCCACGAGATAAGAGATAGAAAGTAATCCTCTTGTACCAAGCACAAAGTGCTTTCTTCAAACCATACATGGCTTTTCTAAAAAAAATAGACTTGATGAGGGTGCTTAGGATCTTCAAACCCTTTTGGTTGTTCCATGTAAACTTCCTCCTATATAATGCTATTCTGGAAGGCACTCTTGACATCCACCTGGTATAACTTGAAGCGCAGATAACATGCGATGGAAAGTAGTAAACGGACGAACTCAAGCCTCGCAATAGGAGCAAATGTCTCATCAAAGTCTACACCCTCTATCTGTGTGTAGCCTTGAGTGACCAACATAGCCTTGTTTCGGATAATGGTACCATTCTCATCCATCTTATTCTTATAGATCCACTTGGTACTAATTATATTCTTCTCACTGGTCAGGGGATAAGATTCCAGACATCATTCTTTCTAAACTGAAGCAACTCATCCTGCATAACAGATATCCAGTGTTCATCTTTGAGTGCTTCCTTGACATTCTTGGGCTCGACTTTAGATGTGTAGCACACAAAGCTAACCCCGTTCTCTAGCTGAGCACGAGTTTGGACTCCTAAGGTGGGATCACTTAGAATGGAAGTAGGATCATGACTCTTGTGAACCCAAGTAGGTGTGTCCCCTAAGTCAGGAGTAGGGTCCACCCTGGGTGTGTGAGGGATGATGGGATCATCTGCAAGAAGTGTGACATCCTCACACAAAAGGTTAGAATCAACAAACGTCGGCGGTTCATCATCTTGCACGGTGACGTTTATTGACTCCATGACCTTAGAGATCCCCAAGTTAAACACCCGGTATGCTCTACTCGTTAATGAATATCCCAACAATATTCCCTCATCGCTCTGAGAGTTAAACTTTCCTAATTTCTCTATGTCTCGTAGGATGTAGCATTTACTCCCAAAGACACAAAAATATGAAAGGTTGGGCTTCTTTTCAGTCAATAATTCATAAGGCGTCTGGAGTGGGTGTGGACGAAGGTAAATCCTATTCACCGTGTGGCACACGGTAGACACCACCTCTACCCAAAATCTCCTAGCAACTCTACGGCCTAGAATCATAGATCTAGCCATATCCTGAATCGTCTGATTCTTCCTCTCAATAATCCTATTTTGCCGAGAAGTCTTCACGGCTAGAAATTCATGTTTGATCCCGAAGCTATCATAGTAAAGATGTACTTTTGCTTCCTTAAATTCAATACCATTGTCACTCCGCATTCTATTGATGGTGACTCCGTATTGATTTTACAGGACACGACGCTTGGTCGTAAGAACTTCCACATCATCGAATTTCTTTCTTAGAAAACCAACTATCAAGTAACGAGAGAAATCATCTACCATCACGAGGATATACCTCTTACCACCCAAGCTCTCAGTACGAGTAAGACCCATAAGATCTATGTGTATTAACTCAAGCACTCGTGAAGTGGTAATGGAATTCAACTTTTTATGGGGGCTACATACTTTCTTTCCTAACTAATAGGGTTCATAAATTGCGAAAGTTGGCTTCCCAAGTGACAGCATGACACGTACTAGGTCCTTTTTAACCAGTCTATCCAAATCTCTAAAATTCACGTGACCTAGATGTTAATGCCACAGATATACATGAGTGATCATGGCGCTGTTGCAGACAAATAAGGACTTGGACGCAATTCCATAACAATTATTTTTAGTCCTCATCCCTTGCAATAGAAGTTCACCAGCTTGATCATAAACATTACTCTCATTCCGGTCAAACTTTACTGCAAAGTCAACATTGCACAGCTGGTTAATGCTGAAAAGGTTTGCTTTCAAACCTTTGACGTACAAAACATTCTATAGCTTAGGAAATCCTCGTATCTCTAGACTTTCTCCCCTCTCCAAAAGTGACTTTACATTCCTTAAGATCCTCTAGGTAGGTAAAAAATGAAACGTCACCAGTGATGTGCCTGGAGCACCCACTATCAAAATACCATTGTGAGGTATTATGTGCTTTAAGAGAAATATGAACAACAAGGGCTTTTGCGCAGTGCTTAGGTATCCAAGAGGGGGTAACCTTATGTTTGCCTTTGTCATTGTTAGTTATAGTCAGGATTTTGGAAATATCAGCTCACGGTAAAGAAATTCGTTGGAACTTTTCCATTAAACTCTGAGACGTGGTGACTAAAAACTCGACCTGCTCTCTAAGACTCGAAAAATCATAAGTGGCACGTGGCGGAGCAAATGTACATCGTGTCTGACCTAAACTATAGCAATACTCCCTAAGGAGGCCTTTTCTTTTGCAGTAGGTATAAAAATACACAGTCTTAGGCCCACCTTGGTTTGCTTTTCTTGGTCGAACTCTTCTTTGGGGTTTTAGATTATGGCCATATGGATCCGTAGTAAACTCAGAAATTGGTTCCGATGTCACATAAGACGTGGAAGCACCATCAAAACTTATTCCCTGCCTTTCACCAAATCCTAAAGCAGGAGTGAGGAGCATCTTTTCTATCTTTCCATATCTGTCATCTATATTTACCTTGACCTCTCGCTCTCTCTCAAGGTCATGTGTGAGTTGGGCTACTAGGGCTTCAAGTTTCTTTCGAGCCTCCACGGAGGAATGGAGCCCACTCGTAAGACTAGCCACTTGCTTGGTCACGTCCCCTTTCTCTTTCTCTAAACAACTCTCTCTCTCTCTCTCTCTCTCTCTCTCTCTCTCTCTCTCTCTCTAAATAGTCTCTCTCTGTCTAAACTGGCTCTTTCTTTCTACACAATCTCTCTCTCTGAACACATACAATCTCTCTCTCTCTCAAGGTAATGCTAATGGAGAACTCTCTCTATCTCTCTCGTCTCGCCCAAATATGTTTTGAGGCTATAATTCAAAGTGCTAATGCTTTGTTACGATTTTTAGTTTTAAATGAATCAGTATACAAATCGGCGTAAGGGCGTTGTAGATCACTCTTGCTCTCACTTGCAGCATCCTCCCCCTCACTCACATCGCTTTTATTAACGAGGTGTCCCTATGAAGTAACATCCTCATCATCGTGAGGTGCACTGTAAGTCCTCACATGACTAGCTATGAATGCGGTGAAATTATATTCATGATGTGACTCGTCTTCAGAATTCACCGACTCGACCTCACTGTCGTTAATAAGGTAGGCATTTAAAGAAACTTTTCCTTTGCCTTGACCTTTCAACCTAGTTGGAAACTCAAAAGCCTTATGACCTCTACCATCACACTCGTAACACCTCTCTTCGTCTTTCTTAGGCATGCCCTTTTTATCTTTATAATTTTTCTTTTCAAACTTATTTTTCTCAAAATTGTTTTTATCTTTGAAATTTCCATTTTTCTTTAATTAAAGAAATTTCTTGAATTTTTTTGTAAACAAAGCCAAATCGTCTAAATCAAAATCAAACTCCGAATCTGGTGTCTTTTCCTTTTTTCTCTTAGATGACTCACCCCTCTTTCTTCCGACCCCTCACTTTTTCTAGCCTGGGCTTTAAGTGCTACCCCTTTATGTTTTGATTTTATTGTATTAGGAAACATGTCAATTTCATAAGTCTGTAGGTCTATTACTAATTCTTCTAATTTCAGATTACTCAAATTTCCTATAGAATTTAGCATTGTGACTTTAGGGATAAAATGCTTAGGCAATGGTCTCAAAATCATTTTAACTACTCTAGCATCAGGAATATGTTCACCAAGATTGAAACTAGTGTTAATAATATCAAATAAGCATGCATAGAATTCATCAAAATATTCAGATTCAAGCATGGTGATTGTTTCAAATTGAGTAGTTAAATTTTGCAATTTAGATTCTTTAACTACATTAGTGCCTTCATAGGTAAGTTGAAGAACCTCCCATGCTTCTTTAGATATGGTACACGTCATGATGCGTCGGAACTCGTTAGTTGTGACGGCTCCAGAAATTGCATTTAACCCATGTAAGTTATATGTGCTCCTTTTAAATTTGTCCTCAGTCCGGTTCAGTCACTGGTTTAAGGTTCGTGACATTATTAGTGGTGATAGTGGGAGGAGTTCACCCTCTTTCACATACAACCCAAACACGTTCATCAATGGACTTCAAATAGGATTTCATACGGGCTTTCCAATATGCATAGTTTAACCCGTCGAATATTGGTGTGACACCCCGACTAATTAAATACCGGGTAGCTACTCCTTTATTCAAATTAATACAAAATGTCAAGTTGGTTTAGTTCATAGCATCACTGTCGAAAACATTTATTTAAACAATTACTAGCCACCTAATATTTTAAAAAGTGAGATGTCAATTTTAATTTACTTAGATTAACATGCAACCAATTAAATTATGAGCTAAAGGTAACACAATCACATCACAGTCACAATAGAATACTAATGGAATAAAAATGAGTCTGGAGGAACACTCCTCTGAATAATCCAAATACTGAATAAAAACAAATACAAAGTCTGAATAATTAATTAATTAACTCCAACACTGAAATAAACTGAGTATGATAAAACTGTCTCTAAAATAAGTGGGGTGACATGCCCTAACAACTGAAGAAATCTGAAATGGAGTCAACGTAGAAAGTGGAGGCGTCTACTATCGAGGTCCTGTAACTTCCACAGCAGCTACAACACGTCACTGGAATGGAATTCCTAAGCTTGGCGTCCCTGTGGCTGGGCACCTAAAAGGTTTTTACAAGAAAATAGATTTGAAAGAAAACGGGTCAGAGCCCGAGGTGAAAACAACTTAAAATATAGCAAGTGTTTAATAACATTAAACAATGAATATAAAATACATGTTAGTTACGTGCACTCACATGAGTTCCTCACCTCTTAACTAATTGTGCACTCCTAACGTATCAGTAACCCGTCCTAGTTATGTCACTAACTACTAGTCTATTTCACCACCTGACTTTACGATATAATATAAGGGTCGATACTAGACATTTAAATATAAACTGTGAGTCTTCCTTTTTATTTCTCAGATTTACCTAATATAATTATTATATGAATTTCCCATTTTTAACTCTACTAAAAATGTCCCAAGTATTCACATTTACTCTTTAATAAAAAGTCTATTTCAATTTCCAGTATATTAATCTCATCATAAATATACAATAAGGGCACCCCTAGGCTAAGCTGCGATGCACACATACTCTACTATCGAATCCCGGTACATGACGTACATAAGGACAACGTATTCCGAATCTCTCAAGAACCGTTTCAATAAGCAACAATCACACATAATGGAGGCGAACATAGTTCACATACCCATGGGTCACGCATATACCTACGCTCCCATGGTCACCTGACTTATTAACTCACAAATAAGTCATTCACAACCCTATGTCCTTAAGGTACCAATATAAATCCCCCCGTAGGCACACAAGGATTAGATGGCCCAGTTCGAAAGCCAACCTCCTGTGAGAGCAAGTATGGTAGGTATGTTATACACATAAGTCCATATACTAAGCAATCACACCACTTATATATCTTAAAATATTAAATAAGGTATATTCTACATTCCTATACCGTTATTCAAATTTGTACGTCTTTAAGTCTCCGAATAATATATAATATAGACCGCCGACACATCTCACGTCGTAGTTTCAAGTACCTAAAGCCTAACCCACAAAGGTTACCAAGTCTCCTATTATTCCCATGTTTAAATCCACTATTCTTAAGGTCCTCATTTCTACCATTAACCTTATGTTATCCAACTATCTAGAACTTACTCATCAATTCTCAATCTCAAATGGTACCACACTCGTCGATCCTTATTAAGTTTAATATAATTCCCAATTTGACTTCTAATTATAATTCGAGTTTCACAAATATGCCTAGTGGTCTTCCTCGAATCTAAGAGTAATCACAAAGTCCCCACCAATAATTCTCTAGGGTCGAAACTGTTAAAAATCCAATAAAGGAAAAATATAACTGATTATGGGAAGGTCGATCGATCGACCTGGGAGTGTCGATCGATCGATGGTGTCGATCGATCGAACTGGGAGTGTCGATCGATCGAACGCACCAGATAGGCTACGGCCTACTTCATTTTTCAATCCAAAATTCATCCCAAAACTCCATTACAAGGTATGAAAATCTACTCTAATGTTATAGGCTCATCATATAACCAAAATACATCATTGTTAACGTTCCAAAACCTTTTAATCATCAATCATTGTCATTATATCGATCAAAACTTCAATAAAAACCCTAGTTTTCTATTTTCTTCAAGAACATTGATAAATATCCTCTTTAATTCTTTTTTAAATCATCAAAAGTTATAATTGGGGTACTGAATTCGTCCAGAACAGATCTACATATAATTCCTAACCAAAGTTTAGAGTTTTACATCAAATTCATTGGGTTTTTCATCAAATCTTTCAAGGCAATCATAAATTTCTACACTAAGCATGGAGGAAATATTCATTGAACTAATGAAACCAAATCACTTGCCTTAGATTTGTTCTTCTGATTTGTTGTTGGCGGTTAAAGGCTGAATCTCTCCTCTTTTCGGTCACAAATCCTTCCCAATTGGTGGTGGTGGGTGGTGGTTTGTTTTGGAACTCCTTGAAACCTTTCTCTAACTCCCGTAGCCCACTTCTATTGTTTTTGACTGATAATGGCCTTAGTGGCCTCTCTAATAATATATAATTAACCTCAAAAATTCCTGGGTCTTAACTCGTATATTTTTAAAATTATCGAAATACCCTTTCGGGTTGCCGGTTTGGCCTACAAATGCTCCGGAATCCAAACTAAACCCCCGACTAGTGTTTTCTGACTATCTCGACCCTTCCGGACACGTTGGCGCACTCAAAATGACCATACGGTTGATAAAAATATAATTTACTTTTTAAATCTAATTAAACTAATTTCTGACGCGACTGACATGCGCGTCCCCCAAATTGTCGTATTTAACTCTTGACAATTTTAATACTTTCAATACTCATATATTACCATTTATACCCAGTAATATTCTATATTATCATCATAATCATATACCAACTCGCGTATCGCTAGTATTTAAATTCAGATTAATTTCTAATTAATTCTCATTTAATTAATTAATCCATTAAATAAAAATGAATAAAATTACGGGGTATTACATACCTCCCCCATAATAACAGAATTTCGTCCCAAAATTCGGAAATAAAGTATACCTGGCAAAAATTTCTCTGGATAACGCTCGCGCATCTCATCCTCGCGCTCTTATGTGGACTCCTTGGCATTATGATGCCGCCACTGAACACGTTCTAATGGTACTATCTTCGACCTCAGTTTCCTCTCGCTGTGGTCCAGAATAACAATCGGCCCCTCCTCGTAGAAAATATCAGGCTGGAGATCGATGTCCTCTAAAGCAATATGGGTATGGGCCAAATCGTCCCTAAGATATTTCCTTAGAAAGGAAAAATGGAACACGTCATGAATCCTATGCAAGTGTTCCGGTAACCCAAGTCTATACGCTACTAGCCCAATCCGCTCGATGATAGAAAATGGGCCCACGTATCTAGGTGCCAATTTCCTTTTCTTCCCGAAACTTACAATCCCCTTCATCGGAGATACTCTGAGTAGCACCTGGTCCCCCACCTTGAACTCTCTAAATAATCTCTTGGCATCGACATAACTTTGCTGTCGGTCTTAAGCCACCCGAATACGGCTCCGTATCATCTCTATCCTCGTCGAGGTAGCCTGAATAACCTCCGGCCCAAGAAGCTTGTTATCCCCCACCTCCAGCCAACATGCTAGGGAACGACAAGGTCTACCGTATAACGCCTCGAATGGAGCCATGCCAATAGTGAATTGGTAGGAGTTATTATAAACAAACTCCACCAGGGGAAGGTACAACTCCCAACCACCTCCAAAGTCTAGGATGCACATACGCAACATGTCCTCCAACATCTGATTCGTCCTCTCTGTTTGCCCATCTGTCTGCGGGTGATATGCCGTACTCAGCCGCAACTCTGTACCTATGGCTTCCTGGAAACTCTCCCCAAATCGCGAAACAAAAATCTTATCTCTGTCAGACACGATATTGAGAGGAACCCTGTGGAGTCTCACTATCTCCGCTATGAAAATGTGGGCATACTGTCCCGTAGTGTAGTCTGTCCGGGCTGGTAGAAAATGAGCAACTTTGGTCAATCTATCCACGATTACCCATATGGAGTCGTGACCTCTCTGCGAAGTAGGTAACCCCGTGATAAAGTCCATGGAAATGATCTCCCATTTCCACATAGGAACCTCTAACGGCTGTAGAAGTCCTGCCGACCTCTGATGGTCCACCTTTACCAGCTGACAAGTGGCACATTTGGAAAAGAACTCGGTAATATCTCTCTTCATCCCGCTCCACCAGTACTGTCGCCTCATATCTTGGTATATCTTATCCCCACCCGGATGTACCACGAACCGTGCGACTCTGTCATAACCTCGTGTCGCAAATCTTCCCCTTCAGGAACAACTAGTCTCCCATTGAAGCGTAAGCCGCCGTCTGAACCAACGGTATAGGACTCGTCTCCCTCTGCTAGTAACTGAACTATCTGCTCTTGACAAAACGAGTCATTTGCCTGGGCCATTATCACTCTCGTAACAATCTGGGGCGTAACGGTCGTTACCGACATGAATGATCGGGCCACTGCATCCTGGTGTCCTAACTCTTTCCACTTTTCTCTCCACACTTCGACCATCTCACCTACTGGCCTATGGCTGAACGCGTCTGCTACCACGTTAGCCTTCCCTGGGTGATATTGGATATCGAACTGATAATCCTTCACGAATTTAAGCCACCTACGTTGACGCATATTTAGTTCCTTCTGCATGAAGAGGTATTGTAGGGACATGTGGTCTGTGAACAAACGAATTTTCTCCCCCAGGAGATAGTGTCTCCAAATTCGAAGAGAAAATACTAGTGCCGCTAACTCCAAGTCATGGGTGGGTTCTCGTGAGGCTTAAGCTTACGAGAAGCATAAGCTATGGCCTGACTCTCCTGTTGTAGAACACCTCCAAGTCCTTGTAAGGACGCATCGGTGTAGACTAGATACTCAACTCTTGGACTGGACAATGCTAACACTGGCGCTGAGGTCAACTTGTCCTTCGACTCATCAAATGCCAACTGACAGGCATCGTTCCAGATGAATGGCACACCTTTGCGAGTCAGATGTGTCAAAGAACCTGCTATCTTTGAGAAACCCCGAATAAACCTCCTGTATTATCCTGCTAGTCCCAAGAAACTACGTATCTCAGTCGGTGTCGTGGGCTGTCCCCACTCCCTCACCGCTAATACCTTCCCCGGATCAACATATATTCCCCTGTCTGAAATGATATGACCTCCTTCAGCCAAAACCCACACTTCTCATACTTTGCTTATAACTCATTCTGACGTAGCGTCTGTAAAACCTGCCTCAAGTGCTCTGTGTGTTCCTCCTCTGTTTGGGAGTAAACCAGAATGTCATTGATGAATACGATGATGAACTGGTCTAGGAACTCTCTGAATACTCTATTCATCAAATCCATAAACACGACTGGGGCATTGGTTAGACCAAAAGGCATAACCCGAAACTCATAGGAACTATATCTCGTCAAGAAAGCAGTCTTCGAGACTTCCTGTTCCCTGATACGCAACTGATGGTATCCTGATCTCAAGTCAATATTTGAGGAGAAGGAGGCTCCTCTCCACTGGTTGAATAAGTCATCGATTCTTGGCAACGAATATTTACTCCGGATCGTGACTTTATTCAATTCTCTAAAATCGATATGTAACCATAAATATCTAACCCTCACAAGTAACAGGTGAGCACCCTCAACGAGATGCTCCAACAGCTGCCCAGTTTGGACTTGCATCTCCAAGGGTTCGATAGGGTTAGATTAGATCAGCCTCGTAGCCATAATCCTCCTTGTCGCTTTGACTCACTCACGAGATAAGACATTTGATAACACTTAAGTTATCATTTCATTTGCGAATGAAAATTAGGGTACTAATCCTTGTACTAAAAGCCAAACCTTTTCATCTCCCGACGTTCACTAGGTGTCATGCGTGGGATGTCTCGCAAAGCGAAATCCAAATAAAGAACCCTCCCGATACACTACTAACTAGTGTTGTTGGTCAATGAGCTTTGGGGCCATCGGTATTTGACTAGTACCTATTTTCCTTACTTCTCGCTAAGAAGTTAACTTACCTCGTCTCATGATACGTGAGGCTACACTCGACACAATCCTCCTAATATATTGGCGTTAGACTCGATTGCATACTACGAAAAAGTCCCCACTCTTAGAAACATTTTAACAAACCTTGAATTTTTCTTAATAGACATCCCTACCCACCGGAATTAAATATAACCAGACGATGTCTTGACGAAGTCTTTATATGCCACCATAAGAAATATATAAATATAAATATACCTTCGCCTCCACTCAAGTGACACTTAGTACAATTTCTAATGAACGCCATACTATAACTATAATGGTTTATTAACACTCAAACCGTTGTAGCTAATTCAAAATATAACAGGATAAGAATGCATTTTACACTCACGTTTTTCAATGCATAGGAATAAACTATAACACATCTAAGTTATTCGAGATTTCCCTTTTATCTTAAAGGATATAATTAATAATGAAGTATCGTACCTCCAAACGCATGTGGTAGTTGCAGTGTAAATGGCAGAACCGCATATCGGGCATTATAGACACATCCATACTGTACTCCTTGATGTTGTTGTGGTACCTGCGATGTTGGGGTAACTATGCAGGGTTCATTATGTTGGGCATCCTGCCCTGGCACTTTACCTGGTTACGAGCAGTCCCTCCACCGGTGACCCTGCTGTTCACACTTATGACACTGACCCTGAAAACTTTCCCTTTTCAGGCCTTGTTGTCCTTGCTAATTAGGACGAGGTTTATTACAAGCAAAATCTGGGCAGACCTGACGCGTATGGCCATTTCTCCCACATTTAAAACACCTCTTGGTAGTAGTTCTTTTCTCCTGGCTTTGTCGGATCTGGCGGGTTTGGCCCTTTCCTCCATTTCTATTTCCCCTTTGACGACGACCCTGAGACACTTGTTGCTGCTGAGGTGGTATTTCCCTTTTGTTGCTAACCTTAGTAATAACATTTTGATCGACTTCTCTCATTCTTTTACCCCCTACAAGCTGCACGCTGTTATTTTAGTACTGCAATATTATGGTAGTCACTGCATGTGCCACGATATTTGCTATCTTAGTGATTTACGCTCTTTCTTGGTGCACCTGGGGTACTTGTTGTTCTTGTCCAGCATTTGTTCCCTCATCAGTGTTTGTTTGTACTTCCCTCAAGAGTGACATCTGAAATTTAACACATTTATATTAGTCCATCGACCATACATAACATTCTAGCGGAAAAACGTAGTCTACAAAACGAAATAAAGGAGTGCAATAATCCTGATAATAGGGCTCTATCTCAAAGGACGTTACGCGAAAACATAACAAGTCGTACAGATCCTAAGGACACTAGAACCTGATGCTTTGATACCACCTGTGACACCCCGACTAATTAAATACCGGGTAGCTACTCCTTTATTCAAATTAATACAAAATCTCAAGTTGGTTCAGTTCATAGCATCACTGTCGAAAACGTTTATTTAAACAATTACTAGCCACCTAAAATTTTAAAAAGTAAGATGTCAATTTTAATTTACTTAGATTAATATGCAACCAATTAAATTATGAGCTAAAGGTAACACAATCACATCACAGTCACAATAGAATAATAATGGAATAAAAATGAGTCTGGAGGAACACTCCTCTGAATAATCCAAATACTGAATAGAACCAAATAAAGTCTGAATAATTAATTAATTAACTCCAACACTGAAATAAACCGAGTATGATAAAATTGTCTCAAAAATAAGTGGGGCGACATGCCCTAACAACTGAAGAAATCTGTAATGGAGTCAATGTAGAAAGTGGAGGCGTCTACTATCGAGGTCCTGTAACTTCCACAGCAGCTACAACACGTCACTGGAATGGAATTCCTAAGCTTGGCGTCCTTGTGGCTGGGCACCTAAAAGGTTTTTACAAGAAAATAGATCTGAAAGCAAACGGGTCAGAGCCCGAGGTGAAAACAGTTTAAAATATAGCAAGTGTTTAATAACATTAAACAGTGAATATAAAATACATGTTACTTACGTGCACTCACAAGAGTTCCTCACCTCTTAACTAATTGTGCACTCCTAACGTATCAGTAACCCGTCCTAGTTATTTCACTAACTACTAGTCTATTTCACCACATGACTTTACGATATAATATAAGGGTCGATACCAGACATTTAAATATAAACTGTGAGTCTTCCTTTTTATTTTTCAGATTTACCTAATATAATTATTATATGAATTTCCCATTTTTAACTCTACTAAAAATGTCCCAAGTATTCACATTTATACTTTAATAAAAAGTCTATTTCAATTTCCAATATATTAATCTCATCATAAATATACAATAAGGGCACCCCTAGGCTAAGCTGCGATGCACACATACTCTGTTATCGAATCCCGGTACATCACGTACATATGGACAACGTATTTCGAATCTCTCAAGAACCGTTTCAATAAGCAACAATCACACATAATGGAGGCGAACATAGTTCAAATAGCCATGGGTCACGCACATACCTACGCTCCCATGGTCAGCTGACTTACTAACTCACAAATATGTCATTCACAGCCCTATGTCCTTAAGGTACCAATCTAAATCCCTCCGTAGGCACACAAGGATTAGATGGCCCAGTTCGAAAGCCGACCTCCTGTGAGAGAAAGTATGGTAGGTATGTTATACACATAAGTCCATATACTAAGCAATCACACCACTTAGATATCTTAAAATATTAAATAAGGTATATTCTACATTCTTATACCGTTATTCAAATTTGTACATCTTTAAGTCTCCTAATAATATATAATATAGACCGCCGACACATCTCACGTCGTAGTTTCAAGTACCTAAGCCTAACCCACAAAGGTTACCAAGTCTCCTATTATTCCCACGTTTGAATCCACTATTCTTAAGGTCCTCATTTCTACCATTAAGCTTATGTTATCCAACTATCTAGAACTTACTCATCAATTCTCAATATCAAATAGTACCACACTCGTCGAGCCTTATTAAGTTTAATATAATTCCCAATTTGACTTCTAATTATAATTCGAGTCTCATAAATATGCCTATTGGTCTTCCTCGAATCTAAGAGTATTCACAAAGTCCCCACCAATAATTCTCTAGGGTCAAAACTGTTAAAAATCTAACAAAGGAAAAATATAACTGATTCTGGGAAGGTCGATCGATCGACCTGGGAGTGTCGATCGATCGAACTGGGAGTGTCGATCGATCGAACTGGGAGTGTCGATCGATCGAACGCACCAGATAGGCTACGAACTGCTTCGTTTTTTAATCCAAAATTCGTCCCAAAACTCCATTACAAGGTATGAAAATCTACTCTAACGTTATAGGCTCATCATATAACCAAAATACATCATTGTTAACGTTCCAAAACCTTTTAATCATCAATCATTGGCACTATATGGATCAAAACTTCAATAAAAGTTATAATTGGGGTACTGAATTCGTCCAAAACAGATCTACATATAATTCCTGACCAAAGTTTAGAATTTTACATCAAATTCATTGGGTTTTTCGTCAAATCTTTCAAGGCAATCATAAATTTCTACACTAAGCATGGAGGAAATATTCATTGAACTAATGAAACCAAATCACTTGCCTTAGATTTGTTCTTCTGATTTGTTGTTGGTGATTAAAGGCTGAATTGGTGGTGGTGGTGGGTGGTGGTTTGTTTTGGAACTCCTTGAAACCTCTCTCTAACTCCCGTAGCCCATTTATATTGTTTTTGGCTGATAATGGCCTTAGTGGCCTCTCTAATAATATATAATTAACCTCTAAAATTCGTGGGTCCTAACTCGTATATTTTTAAAATTATCGAAATACCCTTTCGGGTTGCCGGTTTGGCCTAAAAATGCTCCGGAACCCAAACTAAACCCCTGATAGTGTTTTCTGACTATCTCGACCCTTCCGGACACGTTGGCGCACTCAAAATGATCATACGGTTGATAAAAATATAATTTACTTTTTAAATCTAATTAAAATGATTTCTGACGCGATTGACACGCGCGTCCCCCAAATTGTCATATTTAACTCTTGACAATTTTAATACTTTCAATACTCATATATTACCATATATACCTAGTAATATTCAATATTATCATCATAATCATATACCAACTCGCGTATCATTAGTATTTAAATTCGGATTAATTTCTAATTAATTCTCATTTAATTAATTAATCCATTAAATAAAAATCAATAAAATTACGGGGTATTACAATTGGCACCCAATTATACAAGTTTTCCATTGAACTCGCACTTTTTCAAAAACAATTTAAAAAAAAATAATATCTAGAAAAATTATGTGGAAAAATTATGTGGAATAATTGTGTAATATACTCTGATACCAATTTGAGAGTGCACCAACAATCAATGAATTGGCTTGTTTAATTAAATTCCAATTTTATGCCCAATTATTAATTAAAACCCTAACTCTTGAAATAATTATGATTGACTAATTATATAAAAGCAAGCATGCACACAATCACAAATTGAGGAAAAATACCCCAAAGGGGCAAAATCTTTTTATTTCACTATATTTTGTAACAACTTACAAATATAGAGAAATACATCTTGACACACGAATACCCGTGTGTAATACCCCGTACTTTTATTGATATTTATTTATGGGATTAATTAAATTAAATGTGAATTAATTGAGAATTAATCCGGATAAAATACTAACGAGATGTGAGTTGGTATTTGATTATAATGTGGATATATGGCAGTATATGAATATTGAAAATATTCAAATTGTCGCGAGACTGAAATACGGTAATTTGGGAAATTTTGTTGGGACGCGCGTGACAGTCGCGTCAGGAGGGTAATTATTTAAATTAAAAAGTAAATTTTATTTTTACCAACCGTATGGTCATTTTGAGTGCGCCAACGTGTCCGGAAGGGTCGAGATAGTCAGAAAACACTAGCCGGGAGTTTAGTTTGGGTCCCGGGGAATTTTTAGGCCAAATCGGCAACTCGGAAGGGTATTTTGGTAATTTTAAAAATTAAGGAATTTAGACCCACGATTTTTAGTGTTGATTTATTTATTTTTGGTAAGGCCATTAGGGCCATGATCAGCCAAAAACATAGAGGGGAGTTACGTGAGTTAGAGGAGAGGTTACAAAGAGTCCCCAAACCAAAACCACCACCCACCACCACCAATTTGGACGGAATTGTGACCAGAATGGAGAGAGGACCAGCCCTTAAACAACAACAACAACGGATCAGAACATCAAATTTATAGGCAAGTGGTTTATCTTGCAAAGATTCAAAGCATATATTTTACATGTTTCTATAGAATTGGAGATTTCTCATAAATAATGAAGATTAAATGGATTTGAATGGTTTAAATCATAATTTGGGTAGGATTTTCATGTAGGTTTATATTTGAGATGATAACAACTACGAATTTATGATTAATGGGTAGAGAACTTTGAAATTTGAAGGAATTAGAGGATGTTCTTGAAGAAATAGGAAAAACTAGGTTTTATATGATTTTTGGGTAATTTGATCCATGAAAGTGATGTTATATGTTGTTTTGATGAATATAAAACGTGGGGAAAGAAGTAAACATGTTAGTAGGATGATTAGTGTATCCATTTCAGAGTTTTGGACGTTAGAATGATGATTAAGAAGAGTAAAAAGATGCAAACCCGTAACTGCTTAGGATTTCTGGGCTGATGCCTGCTTGATCGATCGATCGACTCAAGAATGTCGATCGATCGAAGGTTCGATCGATCGACCCCTTTTTATCGATCGATCGACCCCTGCTGTATTTTGACAATTGTTTCTCTTTAAGGTTTAATGATTATTCCAAAGCCGATGTTGGTTATTAGGAAGATTAATATGATAGTGTGGGACTTAATTAAAGTCAGTAGGGCCTTAGTTGTTATCGGAGAACGCTATAACTTATGGGATTGATTGATATTACGTGCAAGGGTCTACCGAGCGAGGTACGGTTAGAAAACGTTCGAATTGGAACTACATTGAGATTTGAGGATGATGTAAGATAAGGGCAGTAACGGAGGGACTTTAAGTACTGAGATAACATTTGAAATTAATAAGAAATCTAGTAACCTTTTGAGTTAGTTTTAAGTGCCCAAATTGATACGACGAGAGAGTTATCAAACGGAATATATGTGATATGTAATACTCGGAGTAAATTTGCCACATACGAGATTAACTAGATGAAATGTGCGAACATCTATATTGATATATGATTACTTAGGTTGTGTGAATGCCTAGTGTATGATTTTATGTGTATGACATACCTACCATACTTGCTATCACGGGAGGTTTACGTTCCCTTAGGGCCCTCTAATCCTTGTGTGCCCGAATTTAAATTGGTACCTTAAGAACATAATGCTAGAATGACTTATTTGTGAGTTAATAAGTCAGCTGACTGTGGAGCGTAGGTATGTACGTGACCCATGGATATGTTGAATTATGTTCGCCTCCATTTTTGTGTGTTGTGCTTATTCTAACAATTCCTGAGAGATTCGAAATTTGTAATCCTTATGTACGTGATGTACCGGGATGGATAGCAGAGTATGTGTGCACCGCAGCTTAGCCTCGGGGTGCTTGTATTGTATATTTATGATGTGAATGATATACGGTTAAATGAACAGACTTGTCCTGTTTAATTATGAGAATAATTTATAGTAACTCCTTGAGAAGATAAATAAGGGGATAACCTCCAGTAAATGATAATGCTAATAATTGAGAATATGAGTTTAAGTAAAGCTATCTATACCAGTGATAACATTGGGATTTCATATTATGAATATTTGTGATGGGTTTATTGTTGCTTAGTGGATGTGATTGACTAAGATATGCGAATGGGTTAAAAATGAGAATTTAACTAACACTTGAGATAAGTAAATTTACGAATGTGAACATGGGTTATAAATATGGCCTAATTGGGGGTTATGTGTAGATACTCTATACTTGAATGCGAAGGCAGGAGTGGTATAAACTAGTTAGATAGTGGCATAACTAGGATGGGTTAAAGGCATACGTTAGACGTGCACAGTAGTGGAGAGGTAAGGAACTCATGTGAGAGTACGCAATTAACGTGTTTATAATATGTGATGTTCAATTGTAATTTAAATCACTTGCTGTTTTTAAAATACTCTCCACTTTCGGGCTCTGACCCGTTTGCTTTCAAATCTCTTTTTTTGTAAAAACCTTTTAGGTGCCCAGCCACAAGGACACCATGCATAGTATTTCCATTCAGGTGACGAGCTGTAGCTGTTGTGGAAGTTACAGGGCCTTGATAGTAGACGTCTCTTTTTCTAGTTCTGACTCCATATTCAGTTTCATCATTTGTAGGGCATGTCGCCCATTTCTTTTAGAGACATTTTATATTCAGTTATTCAGACTTTGGTTTGTAATTAATTCAGGATGCAGACTTGTTTTATTTATTTCCATATTGGGATTGTTGTGAGGAGTATTTTCCTCTAGACTCTTTATTACTTGTTGATTACACTATTGGGACTTTATTATGAATGGTTATGTTATTCTTTCTTAATTCATTTATTGCATGTTAATCAGATTTAATTTAAAATTTGACATCTTACTTTTTAAATACTAGGTGGTTAGTAATCATTAAAATGTTTTCGACAGTGACGCTATTAACTGAACCAACTTGGCATTTTATATTAATTTAATAAAGGAGTAGCTACTCGGTATTTAATTAGTCGGGGTGTCACAGGTGGTATCAGAGCATCAGGTTCTAGTGTCCTTTAGGATCTGTACGGCTTATTATGTTTCCGCTGAGCTTTATTTGATATAGAGCCCTATGTTTAGGATTGTTGATTCCTTTAGTAAAATTTTGTTCTCCTGCTACGATGTATATGATAGTGAATCGTATTGCGATCGGGTGTATTCGTGTGCCGAACAATGTAGTATGTCAGGCGAAGACAGTTGGGTGAACGGAAGGAGGCAAATATATATTGAGGTTAATTGATTTATTTAAAGAAGGATGACCGTAGTTGAAGTCACCGATATTATGGCACGGGAGTCCTGGATGATATAGAAGGCTAAGGCGTGACTTGAGACTTCCGGGTACTGCTATAGTAGGAATGGGGTCAAATTAGACACATCCAACAAGGTTGGAATGGGAGAGAAAGAGTTAGGTGTAATATTGAAGAGAACCAGCAGTAGCAATACTCGAAAGGCGAAGACGGCATGTGCTAGCCAAACGAACGCAATGTATCCAAAGGCTTGGATATATGTCGGAGTATGGCCAATAGAGAGTGAAAATTTGAGGAAAATTTTTTCTTGTCTCGTGAGAGCGGAGTTTCAATGGGGAGAACAATCACCACACTTATAAGTGGAATGTGACGTCGAGAGAAGACGTACACGAATGGTTTGACCATAAGTTCCTTGATCAGATATTTAGGATGAAAACGAATGTCATTCTGAACTCACACGAGAGGTCCGGACAGAGGTCACTTTGTGAGAAGAAATATAATTATTTAGTGAACCCTACACCGGGTGAAGTAGGTAAAACGGAGAAGGGGATATTAAAGGGAGAATTTACATAGAAGAATTGCTAGTCCTTCTGGCAGAATTCTGCTTCGACGGTTAAAGCAAATGGTATTGTCGCATAGTGTTAATTTGGAGGTAAATATCCCCGGTGGAGGTAAATATCCCCGGGTGGGGAGATACAAAAAAAATCGAAGGCTTAATATAAAGTAAGACGGGGGAAAACAGTGTTGGTGAAGCACCACAATGGGAAGACCCAACGGAGAACCAGTTAAAATGATTCGGATAGCTGAATTACTACCGGGCAAAGGTGATTTCAGTGAGAAATGTAGAAATTAGTAGCGTGTTCCTTAGGGCCGTCAAAACTAAGGGAACAACGGAGATAGTTGTCTGAGTCGAGACTACCAACGTCCGAGAAATGGACCACCTTAACATGATTTGTGAGACAAAAGATAAGTGGAGTATGTGTAGAGGTATTTCTGTGGGGAGTGAAACCCGTGCGTTATAAAAATTTTCCCGATACAAGAGTAGGGATCAAGGTATTGTGCCTGGCGAGGACAACAGTTATTGAAATATCCGGTTTGGGACAGACATGCGTGGTAAGTCCAGGAACCATTTGAGCAGCCGAGACGATTATTAGAATAGAAGTATGAGTTATATACTCATATGAGGATACATGTTATTTGTGGCATGAATGAGTTACTACATTTGTTACAATTGTATTTTCAATTGAGAGTCGAGTTTAGTGAGTATATCAATAAGTTTATTATATATAAGAACTTTTTCCCTGATAGTGTGGGGGTTACTTTTATTGTCATCCGCGGAGGATGAATGGGTATATTAATGGCGGCTTATGCTTTATCAAAATTACTCGTTTTAGTGCTGTGTTATACGAGTACGATACGATCTTAATTATTGTTTTATAGATATGATTATACCGATAGTGTGCTGGTATAACAAGTTTATCGAAGTTACTACCTTGGGGTAGCATGTTTTATTTTGGCGAGGCCCCATCTGTGAGAGAGCCGGGCTCGCAATTGTACTTTCGTACATATATATATCAATATATATACAGGTTATGATTTCAATTGGGTATAATGGTCTCTGATATTTAATCCCAGTATGCGTAGGGATTTCATTGTTATTAGTTGTATGTAATTGATTTACTAGTCAACAAAGAGTTAGTTGGTTTTATAATTAACGATAGAGAGGTCGTAATGAAAAGAGTGCATTGTTTTATCACCCGTTGGAGATTTGGAAGTTTATACTCATAGTTGTGTGTCTGGGGACGGGAATTTGAGGGTCTCAAAATGTCTCGCATGTTGTATATGAAATGTGATTTCCATCACTGTAAAGAGAAAACTGTCTTTCAGAAGGAGTTCCTTGTTTATGTATAATTGCGAACTGAGATGAAACTTTGTTATTAAAAGACGAGAGTGTAGGGGTACATATTATGGACAGGGCTTAACGGATTCCGATGACCAACAATGTTAGGTAGTAGTGTATCGGGGGGGTTCCTTGTTTGGATTTCGCTTTGCGAGACACCCCACGCATGAAACTTAACGTAAGGTTGGTAGTAAGGAAATGTGTGGCCCTTCGTTCTTGATTTGGATAGCTCTATAGTTATGGAGTACGTAGTTATAACGGGAAGTTACAAGGAATAAATTATGATGTACGACCATTAGAGCCAGTTGTTAGTAAATTACGATATAAGTACTAATAATGTTGGTTTTGTCACGGCATGTTGAAGGACGCATTGAGGATAAGGAGGATTTAGGATTTCTAATTCAGAAGCGATTGAGAACGCCCCAGTGGTATAGCACTATTGTATTTACAGTGACAAAAAAAAAAAAATTTGGGATTTGTATGAAGCGTATATAATGTTTAAAAACCGTATGGTTGGGTTATAAGGGGTGTAGACATCTTGATTTGCTAAAGTGTAAATCAAAGGAAGAGGGAACATAGACAGGTGAGATTATTACTTATGAGATTAAACGTCATAAGAAAAGGTGTAAGTAAATATCATGTGTAGTAAGTGTAGCACGTTCAAATTTAGGCAGTAGAACGCCATTTAATAAAGGGATATCTCTTGAGAAGGCGAATAAATTATTATGAGAAATTTGGAGTAGAGTTCCGATCAATCGAATGTTGAGGGTGACTCAAGAGTAAATAGAATGAGGATGTCAATCAGGTATAAAGTCCATATATGCACAAAGTGGTGAAAAGTGTAAGGGTCCAAACTTTTGGTATTCGTCGGGAGAATAAGATCATTAAGTATCATTTAACGGGGAAAACTTTATGTGAATATCGACATTGAAAGAGGCATAGTAAGTAGTAGAACAGTTGGGGTTAGATGATCTACCAAATAATTTTGTATCAAGGCGACGATTCCAAGAATGGGAGGGTCAAGTTGGACAATTTTCTTGAGAGATAGCCAACTTATTGATAAGTAATGAATTCCTTCGATTATGTGGGACATGTTGTCCAGAAGGAGACAAATTGTTATATACTTGAATGATTGACACTATTAAATAGTGAACACGCCGGTACGTGGTTCGATGTAGTATTATTTAGAACTGGGATGAAATCCCCGAAATCCAGATTTAGGTGGGGTAACAGTAAGTAGTGGGAAATAACGATTCAAACTGAGGGTTGTATCACCTATAACCCGAGGTGCAGGCGCAAGGTGACTAACGACTGATGGATTGTATGAAAGAAATTTTGGATTCATTGCGATATTTTCAATTCCAAATCGGGTATAACTAGTGAAGTATATTGTAGTCATGAGGAGGAGATATTACCTAATAGTAGAGTTGGGGGAAAAGCACCCGTATCTATTTATGGTGGACAAGGTGCTTACAAAGGTTTGTGTGACACCAACAGGCTGAAGTGGTTTCCCTTGTGTAAAAGTCACAACGTCGGGATACTTCAAGGAATGGACAAGCGTAGTCAGATGTGTTATTGATTCATCCCAGGATGGGAGTTTGGAGTTATGATAACGCGGGAGTTAGTAGTGAGATGCGGACTCACAATACTAGTAAAAAAAAAAATAAAAAAAATAAAAAAATAATAATGCGGCTAATGATGTATAGGCTATTTTTATTCGAAGGTTGTTTAATAAGAGCACAACGTGAGGTGCATTTATCGAAGATTATTCTGATAAGGTATCAAGTATGTTAAACAAGCTTATTGTGAAGCGAGGGTTTTAGTGATTTGGGCTTTTCTTTATAATTGTTTTGAATACTGGAGGATACCTAAATTTTCCAGGTGTGCCTTACTTTTCCGAATTTCGGGATGAAATTCTGTTATTAGGGGGGAAGTATGTAATACCCCGTACTTTTATTGATATTTATTTATGGGATTAATTAAATTAAATGTGAATTAATTGAGAATTAATCCGGATAAAATACTAACGAGATGTGAGTTGGTATTTGATTATAATGTGGATATATGGCAGTATATGAATATTGAAAATATTCAAATTGTCGCGAGACTGAAATACGGCAATTTGGGAAATTTTGTTGGGACGCGCGTGACAGTCGCGTCAGGAGGGTAATTATTTAAATTAAAAAGTAAATTTTATTTTTATCAACCGTATGGTCATTTTGAGTGCGCCAACGTGTCCGGAAGGGTCGAGATAGTCAGAAAACACTAGCCGGGAGTTTAGTTTGGGTCCCGGGGCATTTTTAGGCCAAACCGGCAACCCGGAAGGGTATTTTGGTAATTTTAAAAATTAAGGAATTTAGACCCACGATTTTTAGTGTTGATTTATTTATTTTTGGTTAGGACATTAGGGCCATGATCAGCCAAAAACATAGAGGGGAGTTACGTGAGTTAGAGGAGAGGTTACAAAGAGTCCCCAAACCAAAACCACCACCCACCACCACCAATTTGGACGGAATTGTGACCGGAATGGAGAGAGGACCAGCCCTTAAACAACAACAACGGATCAGAACATCAAATTTACAGGCAAGTGGTTTATCTTGCAAAGATTCAAAGCATATATTTTAAATGTTTCTATAGAATTGGAGATTGCTCATAAATAATGAAGATTAAATGGATTTGAATGGTTTAAATCATAATTTGGGTAGGATTTTCATGTAGGTTTATATTTGAGATGATAACAACTACGAATTTATGATTAATGAGTAGAGAATTTTGAAATTTGAAGGAATTATAGGATGTTCTTGAAGAAATAGGAAAAACTAGGTTTTATATGATTTTTGGGTAATTTGATCCATGAAAGTGATGTTATATGTTGATTTGATGAATCTAAAACGTGGGGAAAGAAGTAAACATGTTAGTAGGATGATTAGTGTATCCATTTGAGAGTTTTGGACGTTAGAATGATGATTAAGAAGAGTAAAAAGATGCAAACCCGTAACTGCTTAGGATTTCTGGGCTGATGCCTGCTTGATCGATCGATCGACTCAAGAATGTCGATCGATCGAAGGTTCGATCGATCGACCCCTTTTTATCGATCGATCGACCCCTACTGTATTTTGACAATTGTTTCTCTTTAAGGTTTAATGATTATTCCAAAGCCGATGTTGGTTATTAGGAAGATTAATATGATAGTGTGGGACTTAATTAAAGTCAGTAGGGCCTTAGTTGTTATCGGAGAACGCTATAACTTATGGGATTGATTGATATTACGTGCAAGGGTCTACCGAGTGAGGTACGGTTAGAAAACGTTCGAATTGGAACTACATTGAGATTTGAGGATGATGTAAGATAAGGGCAGTAACGGAGGGACTTTAAGTACTGAGATAACATTTGAAATTAATAAGAAATCTAGTAACCTTTTGAGTTAGGTTTAAGTGCCCAAATTGATACGACGAGAGAGTTATCAAACGGAATATATGTGATATGTAATACTCGGAGTAAATTTGCCACGTACGAGATTAACTAGATGAAATGTGCGAACATCTATATTGATATATGATTACTTAGGTTGTGTGAATGCCTAGTGTATGATTTTATGTGTATGACATACCTACCATACTTGCTATCACGGGAGGTTTACGTTCCCTTAGGGCCCTCTAATCCTTGTGTGCCCGGATTTAAATTGGTACCTTAAGAACATAATGCTAGAATGACTTATTTGTGAGTTAATAAGTCAGCTGACTGTGGAGCGTAGGTATGTACGTGACCCATGGATATGTTGAATTATGTTCGCCTCCATTTGTGTGTGTTGTGCTTATTCTAACAATTCCTGAGAGATTCGGAATTTGTAATCCTTATGTACGTGATGTACCGGGATGGATAGCCGAGTATGTGTGCACCGCAGCTTAGCCTCAGGGTGCTTGTATTGTATATTTATGATGTGAATGATATACGGTTAAATTAACAGACTTGTCCTGTTTAATTATGAGAATAATTTATAGTAACTCCTTGAGAAGATTAATAAGGGGATAACCTCCAGTAAATGATAATGCTAATAATTGAGAAAATGAGTTTAAGTAAAGCTATCTATACTAGTGATAACATTGGGATTTCATATTATGAATATTTGTGATGGGTTCATTGTTGCTTAGTGGATGTGATTGACTAAGATATGCGAATGGGTTAAAAATGAGAATTTAACTAACACTTGAGATAAGTAAATTAACGAATGTGAATATGGGTTATAAATATGGCCTAATTGGGGGTTATGTGTAGATACTCTATACTTGAATGCGAAGGCAGGAGTGGTATAAACTAGTTAGATAGTGGCATAACTAGGATGGGTTAAAGGCATACGTTAGACGTGCACAGTAGTGGAGAGGTAAGGAACTCATGTGAGAGTACGCAATTAACGTGTTTATAATATGTGATGCTCAATTGTAATTTAAATCACTTGCTGTTTTTAAAATACTCTCCACTTTCGGGCTCTGACCCGTTTGCTTTCAAATCTCTTTTTTTGTAAAAACCTTTTAGGTGCCCAGCCACAAGGACACCATGCATAGTATTTCCATTCAGGTGACGAGCTGTAGCTGTTGTGGAAGTTACAGGGCCTTGATAGTAAATGCCTTCTTTTCTAGTTCTGACTCCATATTCAGTTTCATCATTTGTAGGGCATGTCGCCCATTTCTTTTAGAGACATTTTATATTCAGTTATTCAGACTTTGGTTTGTAATTAATTCAGGATGCAGACTTGTTTTATTTATTTCCATATTGGGATTGTTGTGAGGAGTATTTTCCTCTAGACTCTTTATTACTTGTTGATTACACTATTGGGACTTTATTGTGAATGGTTATGTTATTCTTTCTTAATTCATTTATTGCATGTTAATCAGATTTAATTTAAAATTTGACATCTTACTTTTTAAATACTAGGTGGTTAGTAATCATTAAAATGTTTTCGACAGTGATTCTATTAACTAAACCAACTTGGCATTTTGTATTAATTTAATAAAGGAGTAGCTACCCGGTATTTAATTAGTCGGGGTGTCACACAATGGGCATTAGTTCATTGTCATAGGCAATAGATCCCGCAAGATCTCTAGATGTCTAGCAATGGAGAAATAGCCTTCTTCTCCACAATAGTACTCCAAATGAGTAGAATGAGTAATTTAGGGTTTAGAATAATTCACACATATATATATATTTGGGAGAGTCTGGTGAATCAAAATAAGTTTAAAACTCTAAAAATGAAGTCTTAAAATTGCAGATGTTCGACAAAAAACGGAGTTGTAAAAACTTGAAAAAACGGATTGTAGAAAATATATGTATTTATAATAAAATAGAGTCGGTGCGCTTGTTCAAATGACAAAGGGATGTCGTTCGAACGACTTTAAATGTCATTTGATCTTTCTTTGCGCGAGACTTCAAACGAAGTTAAAACAGTAAAACAATATGGGTTTGTTCGATGAAAAACTTCAAGTGAGCTTTTAGCGGCCTATCGCGCGACATGCAATGTCGTTTGATATGGTTCTTTGAACAAATCAGCCTGTCATTTGAACGACATGGCTTAGTCCCTTGAACGACTGAAGCATCATTTTCTAAGTCCGCCTTATGCTTTTTAGAAATTAATTATAACTTGAAAAACATGAATTTTTTGGTAAAAAGTTGTTAAAAAAATTCCCAAATAAATACAAAAACATTAAAAACTCCAAATCAAACATTTTACCATAATTGCGAGTGGAGTAGTAGGAATGTTAAAGACGCACGTTGCATGTTGCTCGATGTTGCACTATGCACATATGAAGATGATGGGTGCGTGAAACTTCGAATTCGGATCGAGGTCAACATGGATGATCATGTTGACGTGTCAAATGTAGCGGTATAAGACATACTTGCTGCGATCTAGGACACTTAGAAAATTTTCTAGATTCTAAATGGACATTTATAAAATCATGTCCTTACAGTACTTAATGGACTTGAGATTGGGCTGTATGAGGTTTTTCCCGTTATGGGTTTTCTTCGTACATCGTGGCATTGTGGTTGTTATTTTATCTTGAAATTCACACCTAGATGCATGTTTGATGCTTAATTAATTTGGGTTGTATTAGTTTAGGAAAAAGTTAATTTTGGCTAAAGTCATGCTTAGTTTACTTCGTGTTAATTTGAACTCGAATTGAATTTAGTTCAAGAGAAAATTCAATTTGAAGAAATTTAAAATTCAAGAAAACACCATTCTCAAATTGGTATCAGAGCGGGGTGCACTAAATTGTCGTGTTAGATCCTTTTAGGTTTGAATATGGAAAATTTATCATTTTTAAGGTTTCTTATTTTTATTGGTTCTAACTATGCGTACTGGGAATCGAGTATTAGGTCAACACTTAAGTTGTTAGATGGGTGGGCTTGGCAAACGATTGTTAGAGAGTGGTCCCCAACAACATGTTTAGTAGGAGAAGTTTGTGTTCCTGAACCCGCAGAATGATGGAGTAAGGATGAGCATAAGTTAACAACTTACAATTCACGTGGTTTAAATGCTCTTTTTAGTGCGGTAACAAAGAGGAGTTTCGCCGTATTATGATGTGTAAAACGTCCAAAAAGGCTTGGGACACACTCCAACTCGCCCATGAAGGTACAAGTGCTATTAAGGCTTCCGAACTCCAAAATCTCACCACTAAATTTGAAACCATTACAATGGATGAGAGTGAAATTTTTAATGAGTTCTATGCTAGATTGTCCGATATTGTGAACTCGTCTTTTAATTTGGGAGAGAAGATACCCGACAACCGTGTCATAATTTTTTTTTTGAGGTCATTACCCGAAAGGTTTAATCCAAAAATGACCATTTTAAATTATTTAGGCACTTTAAAATCTACTAAACTTGAAGAGCTTTTAGGTGACTTACAAACCTATGAACTTGACATGTATACCTCTAAAGATGTGAAGAAGAAGGATAATGCATAATTTTGAATGCCCGGAAGGAGGAAACACCTGCTTTGGATGATAAGTCTAACATCGACTCAGATGATATGGCTATGTTTTCTATGAAGTTTAGAAAATTAATTATGCTTGATAAATAGAAGCTTAAAAATAATTATAATACATTTGAGAAAATTAAGTATAATAAAGTCGAGAAACTCCCTAAAATTGTAATGATGATCTTAAGAGGGACGAGTCGAATAGATATTTTGGTTGTGAGGGTTATGGTCATAGGGCAACTGAGTGTCCCACTAAACTAATAAAGGAGTCCAAGAAACCCATTACTTATAATGCCACCTTTAGTGATAGTGAATCAGAAGAGGTACCCAATTCCCCCATTGAGCGCAACTTCACCGCGTTCATAGCTAGTCATGCTAGTTTTGATGATAAATCTTCCCATAAAGATAGTTCCTTGCATGACATTTCTAAGGCCATTGTTTGTGAATCCCAAGTGTTTGATGGTAGAGAGAGTAGAGAAGAGAATGAGAATGAAGAAGAGGAAGAGGAAGATTAAGAGGAAGAGGTAGAGGTAGAGGAAGAGGAAGTGAGTGAGCTCCAAGTTACCTTTCGTGAGTTGTATGTAAAATCGTCGAAACTGAAAAATGCAAACGTGAAGTTGGAAGCTTGGATAAACGAACATATCGTAGGTAATGATGAGGGTATTTTAATTGAAGATCTTAGGGCATGTGAGAGAACTCTTCGAGAGAAGATAGAGTATGTTGAAGGTGAGAGAGATATTCTTCGAGGTTTAATAGAATCTATAAAGAAAGAGCTTCTTGGGTTTGAAGAGATTAGGAGTTTATTTGAGTTTAGGATAGTGGAGCTTGATGATAGATTGAGAGATTCGAGTCGTGTCAAGTTTGATTTGGAGTCTAGGTCTAAATAAATTGGATAAGATTTTAGGCACCTTCCAAATAAAAATGATAAGTGTGGTATTGGATTTGATACTCAAAATGCTTTTGCTAATAAAGCCAAAACCATGATTTTGAGATAATCAACTAGTAACTCTAGAAAAGATCAACCCTTAAGTAATACTTCTCACTGTGCCTTCACTTGGACACATTATGGTAGGAAGGGTCGCCTTAGGAGGCTTTGTTTTGATCTTAAAAACGGTCCTAGGAAGTTCACGAATAGAGTCACCAAGAGATCCGATTTGGAGGTTTTACATGATAGACTTTATGATTCTCATTTTCTTGCACATGATACTTCCCATGTAGGTTGATTGTTTTATCTTTTTCTACATACACTAGCTTGTGTACTTCATGATATATATGTTTACTAGTTGTATGTGTTTTGAGTCTTTTGTATTTTTTGTCCTATTGAAAAATACAAAAATGATTTTTTTTGTCCTTTGAGTTATCTTTGTTTCAAAAAATTTGAAAACTCAATTTGTTTTTTATATTTTAGTTTTACACATTTTATGTGGCATATACTTGTGTTTAAATTCTATATCATTACCCATTTCTACGTGGCTAGAACTTTTGGTTATGAATTTCAATTCTTAAAGTGTTCTTTATCATGCACGCATGTAGTAGTTTGACTTTGATTTTCTTAATGGATTTTCTTTGTATACCCCTCCACACTCATATACATGATCTTTTTAAACTCTAACTTCACATGTTATACTTAAGCTAAGTGAGATGTTCTCCCATTAATTTTTTTATCTATATGTTTTCACTACACCAAAAATGCCAATCTGGCACGCTGTGGCAAGGGGATTCTGGCACGGTTTAAAATCGTGCCAGAATTTGGCACGGTTTTAGCATAAACTGGCACGGTTTAAAACTGTTCCAGAATCTGACACGATTTTAAAGCGTGCCAAAAGTGTGTCAAATTTAAAAGGGTTAACTAAAAGACCAAATATTATATTCATTTGATTTTAATTTTGAGGGAGGTAACTTTTGGACCCCCGTCGTTCTCCCGCTCACTCTCCACGAAGACCAACTCTCTCTCTCTCTCTCTCTCTCACAAGACTTGATCTCCATCTCTCTCCATCACTGATGGATAAATCGTTGGGGAAAATGGGAAATGTGGTTTTTGGTTTGAATTGGATTTGATAAGGTTTGGAAAGGATGGGGATGGGTCTGCTCGGATTGTTGGACTGGGTCACGGGTTTGGTTGGTGGGAAATATGAGGTCGGGTTGGGTCGCCTGAGATGGAGGTTCGACTTGGTGTTCCCGATCGGAGATGTGGGTAAAGTTTGGAATCCGGGTTTTGCAGGTTATTGGCATTCAGCTCCGATCTAAACTCGAGTTTGGGTAGGAAGCTTGGCCGGATATGGAGTGATAAGGTCGCCGACTTTGATGGAGGTTGCCGGCGCTGGAGGTTTTGAGACCGGCCGGAGTAGGCTGAGATTATGGGGTGGTCGCCTTTGGTGGGTATCCGGGTTATGGTCGAAGTGGGTATTAAAAATGGAGTTTGGAGTTATGGGGTATTGGGTTAGATGGAGGAGTTATGGGGTATTGGCTTCTCCACTGATGCTGGAGAAGCCATCAGTGACCAAAGACGAGAGTAGACTAACGAAGTGGATGATTCCCAAAATTTATTTCTCTCTTATGGATTCCTTCAGAGGTAATTCTCATCTCACTTCAGTATTTTGATCTATTCAACTGCCACCTATCATAAAGTTTGAACCCAATAAAATTGGTTTTTGCTTCTGAAACTAAAATATTGCTTTGAGTTATTTTATTGTGAAATTACGGGTATATGCATTCATGTTAATGATAGTAATAATCACGTTTCTAGGTATTTTATTACTTAAACATCGGTATTTATGATTTGATTTAATCTATTGCCACTGGTGGATTCCATTCCTCATGAATGGTTGATGAGAATTGCAATCGGAGTGATGAGGATTCAGGCTTTATGTTCTAAATAATACGCAAGTTTTCGTATTATATTTACTACATTTTGATTTTTAATGTTTCCTATTGATGTTTCGGTAAAATTATAGATCAAATGATGAGTTTGAATAAATTGTTTTTTCTTTTTCTATTTTCAGTTGTTTTAGGTTGCACGCCAATTATTTGGTAAAACGCCCAAGTGAGCATTCTCATTTCTTCACTTACATTGCATATGATTTATGTCATTTGCCTATTGCTGAGTTGCACACATTAACTTATGCACGGAGGTAAAATCTCTGAAGCTAAAATGGCTATAAAAACACTATTTCGAAAACAAAGAGTTGATGAGGTTATGGATGATTTAACCGCTGCGGCGCAAGGGTCTTGTGAACCTGAAGTTGGGCGGCCTTATATTTCCCCTATGCTGACAGGGTGAGGATACTAATTGGGTTGAATTTGGTGTGATTCAATCTTCTTCATTTTTATTTTGTGTGTGCGTATATATATTTAGGTGACGTCTTCGAGGACCATATTGGCATATTGATCCTGAATAATATTTAAATAAATGATTCTTAGTATTTTTTATGCATTTGTTTGGACTATTTCCAAGTCGAAGCGAATCAAGTAGTCAGTATAAAAAGTACAAGGAAACAACTGAGAAGTTACTGCAAGAAACAATAGAAAACCACCAAGCCGAGCTTGCAACTCAAAAGGAATTCTATACAAATGCGTTGAGCGCAACCAAGGAAGCTAAGGCATTAGCAGAGGCAAGTGCCAATAATGAAGCCAGAACTGAGGTAGAGAGTCGTCTAAGGGAGGCTGAGGCAAGGGCCAATTATATTTACATTTGTTTCTTGAATATTATGATCTATTATACTAACTTTACAATCATTTTCTTTGTCTCGTGCTCCTGAATTGAGTCCTTTCTCTACTGAAATTAACGGTTCAGGGGTAATATGCCGTTAAAATAATGCCATCATAGTGACCCTCATATTTTAATGGAGTGTTTAAATTAACCAATTATTTTAACGGCATATTAACCAGACCCTCATAGTGCCCCTGATTCTATCTTTAACACTCCCTCTTGGATTCAAGAACCACGATTTTCCAAGAATTTCACACCCGGTGGTTTTGGAAAGGCTCTTAATTATAATGAGAGGGATGTTGAGATTCAGGACTTTCAATTTAAACTTCGTTATGACCATCATTATGATATTTAACTTAATCATTTGCATGTTTTTATTCAATTTTTTCCTTTATTCCCTTTTCTCTTTAAGTTTGACAATGTGTAAATATTTTTTCAGATTTGGTATTTCACAATGAGTGAGCATTCGGATAGGGGTGCAATGCTACTACCTACACGTATCATGGTAAACTTTATGATATTTTTTATTTGTTCATCCAATTTTATAGATATTGAATGATTACATACATTATTACAATATAAAGTAGTATTGTTTTGTTTTATTTTTTATCACACATGTCAAGTGCCTAGTATAACTCATAGCAATTGATCGCATAGTCACGGGTCTTTCGGTTTGATAATATCATGATAAATTGAAAATATCTAGATTATGCTTAAAAATAAGCCACTAAAGGGTGAAAACCCAAACCACCCACCAAATAGCCCTGTATGAGGTATGAACACCTCGTACGGGACCAATATAACTCGTAGGAACTAACCGCGTAGTCAAGGGTCTTCTGGTTTGAAAATATGTCGATAAATTGGAAATATCTAGACTAAACGTAAAAACAGGCCGTTAAGGGGTGAAAACCCGAACCAGCCCCCAAACGACCCCGTAGGAGGCACGAACACCTCGCACGAGACCAATGTAACTTGAAGGAACTGACCGCGTAGTCCCGGGACTCCCGGTTTGAGAGTATGATGATAATTTGCAAAAATCACACTTAGACTTGAAAACAGGCCGTTAAGGGGTGAAAACCCGAACCAGCCCCCAAACGACCCCGTAGGAGGCACGGACACCTCGCACGGGACCAATGTAACTTGTAGGAACTGACCGTGTAGTCCCGGGACTCTCGATTTACGAGTATGACGATAATTTGCAAAAATCACACTTAGACTTGAAAACAGGCCGTTAAGGGGTGAAAACCCAAACCAGCTCCCAAACGACGCCGTAGGAGGCACGAACACCTCGCACGGGACCAATGTAACTTGAGGGAACTGACCGCGTAGTCCCGGGACTCCCGGTTTGAGAGTATGACAATAATTTGCAAAAATTACACTTAGACTTGAAAATAGGCCGTTAAGGGGTGAAAACCCGAACCAGCCCCCAAACGACCCCGTAGGAGGCACGAACACCTCGCACGGGACCAATGTAACTTGTAGGAACTGACCGTGTAGTCCCGGGACTCCCGATTTAAGAGTATCACGATAATTTGCAAAAATCACACTTAGACTTGAAAACAGGCCGTTATGGGGTAAAAACCCAAACCAGCCCCCAAACGATCCCGTAGGAGGCACGAACACCTCGCACGGGACCAATGTAACTTGTAGGAACTAACCGCGTAGTCTTGGGACTCCCGGTATGAGAGTATGACGATAATTTGCAAAAATCACACTTAGACTTGAAAACAGGCCGTTAATGGGTGAAAACCCGAACCAGCCGCCAAACGACCCCGTAGGAGGCACGAACACCTCGCACGGGACCAATGTAACTTGTCGGAACTGACCGCATAGTCCCGGGACTCCCGGTTTGAGAGTATGACGATAATTTGAAAAATCACACTTAGACTTGAAAACAGGCCGTTAAAGGGTGAAAACCCAAACCAGCCCCCAAACGACCCCTTAGGAGGCACGAACACCTCGTACGGGACCAATGTAACTTGTAGGAACTGACCGCGTAGTCCCGGGACTCCCGGTTTGAGAGTATGATGATAATTTGCAAAAATCACACTTAGACTTGAAAACCGACCGTTAAGGGGTGAAAACCTCAACCAGCCCCCAAACGACCCCGTAGGAGGCACGAACACCTCGCACGGGACCAATGTAACTTGTAGGAACTGACCGCGTAGTCCCGGGACTCCCGGTTTGAGAGTATGACGATAATTTGTAAAAATCACACTTAGACTTGAAAACAGGCCGTTAAGGGGTGAAAACTCGAACCAGCCCCCAAACGACCCCGTAGGAGACACGAACACCTCGTACGGGACCAATGTAACTTGTAAGAACTGATCGCGTAGTCCCGGGACTCCCGGTATGAGAGTATGACGATAATTTATAAAAATCACACTTAGACTTGAAAACAGACCGTTAAGAGGTGAAAACCCGAACCAGCCCCCAAACGACCCCGTAGGAGGCACGTACACCTCGAACGGGACCAATATAACTGTAGGAACTAACCGCGTAGTCCTAGGACTCCCGGTATGAGAGTATGACGATAATTTGCAAAAATCACACTTAGACTTGAAAACAGGCCGTTAAGGGGTGAAAACCCGAACCAGCCCCCAAACGACCCCGTAGGAGGCACGAACACCTCGAACGGGACCAATGTAACTTGTAGGAACTGACCGCGTAGTCCCGGGACTCCCGGTTTGAGAGTATGACGATAATTTGTAAAAATCACACTTAGACTTGAAAACAGGCCGTTAAGGGGTGAAAACCCGAACCAGCCCCCAAACGACCTCGTAGGAAGCACGAACACCTCGTAGGGGACCAATGTAACTTTTTAGGAACTGATCGCGTAGTCCCGGGACTCCCGGTTTGAGAGTATGATGATAATTTGCAAAAATCAAACTTAGACTTGAAAACAGGCCGTTAAGGGGTGAAAACCCGAACCAGCCCCCAAACGACCCCGTAGGAGGCAAGAACACCTTGCACGGGACCAGTGTAACTTGAAGGAACTGACCGCGTAGTCCCGGGACTCCCGATTTGAGAGTATGATGATAATTTGTAAAAATCACACTTAGACTTGAAAACAGGCCGTTAAGGTGTGAAAACCCGAACCTGCCCCCAAATGACCCCGTAGGATGCACGAACACCTTGCACGGGACCAATGTAACTTGTAGGAACTGACCGCGTAGTCCCGGGTCTCCCGGTTTGAGAGTATGACGATAATTTGCAAAAATCACAGTTAGACTTGAAAACAGGCGGTGAAAACCCGAACCAGCCCCCAAACGGCCCCGTAGGAGGAACGAACACCTCGCACGGGACCAATGTAATCTGTAGGAACTGACCGCGTAGTCTCGGGACTCCCGGTTTGAAAGTATGACGATAATTTGCAAAAATCACACTTAGACTTGAAAACTGGCCGTTAAGGGGTGAAAACCCTCACCAGCCCCCAAACGACCTTGTAGGAGGCACGGACACGTCGCACGGGACCAATATAACTTGTAGGAACTGACCGCATAGTCCCGGGTCTCCCGGTTTGAGAGTATGACGATAATTTGTGAAAATCATACTTAGACTTGAAAACAGGCCGTTAAGGGGTGAAAACCCAAACCAGCCCCCAAACGACCCCGTAGGAGGAACGAACACCTCGCACGGGACCAATGTAATCTGTAGGAACTGACCGCGTAGTCTCGGGACTCCCGGTTTGAAAGTATGACGATAATTTGCAAAAATCACACTTAGACTTGAAAACAGGCCGTTAAGGGGTGAAAACCCTCACCAGCCCCCAAACGACCCTGTAGGAGGCACGAACACGTCGCATGGGACCAATATAACTTGTAGGAACTGACCGCATAGTCCCGGGTCTCCCGGTTTGAGAGTATGACGATAATTTGTGAAAATCATACTTAGACTTGAAAACAGGCCGTTAAGGGGTGAAAACCCAAACCAGCGCCCAAACGACCCCGTAGGAGGCACAAACACCTCGCACGGGACCAATGTAACTTGTAGGAACTGACCGCGTATTCTCGGGTCTCCCGGTTTGAGAGTATGACGATAATTTGCAAAAATCACACTTAGACTTGAAAACAGACCGTTAAGGGGTGAAAACCCCAACCAGCCCCCAAACGACCCCGTAGGAGGCACGAACACCTCGCACGGGACCAATGTAACTTGTAGGAACTGACCGCGTAGTCCCGGGACTCCCGGTTTGAGAGTATGACGATAATTTGCAAAAATCACACTTAGAATTGAAAACAGGCCGTTTAAGGGGTAAAAACCCAAACCATCCCCCAAACGACCCCGTAGGAGGTACGAACACCTTGCACGGGACCAATGTAACTTGTAGGAACTGACCGCGTAGTCGTATATGCAATTTTTCTTCTTGTGTATGCAATTTTTTTGCTTGAATATGATTTTTTTTAAAAATGACTTGGTTACTAATATTGTATCTTTTTTATGTCTTATTTTTTTTTAGGATGACATTCAATCGTTAGCTTTTATCCACTTGGAACGCACGAAGAAGTCAATGCTTTACAATAGGGGGATTGTGTATTTAGTATCGTTAATATTCAGGATTCTATTTTTTGTGTTATGGCCGAGCAGGCTTCCGTAGTTTTATGGTTTATTTTTATGGTCGTGCTGGATATAGTAGTTTTATTGTTGACTTTTATGGCCGTACGGGCTTTATATGGGCAGATTTTATGTTAGCAGGTTTTGGAATGCTCAAAAAATAGAGGAAACTCTGCCCAATTTTTTTTTGATATGAGAACTATTAACTCTTGTAATTTTTTGAAGTTATTGTCGACTTTTATGGTCATGTGTTGCTTTATATTGGTATTATCTCTTGTAATTTTTTGAAGTTTGTATGCACATTCGTTTATCAACAACCTGCGATATTCATAATTTGTGAATTTTCTTGTTTTTGTTTTTGCAAATAATAAATATTTTTCCTACCGAATTTGAAATTTGCATATTTTCCAGATTTGGTTCCTATTATTATTATTTTTAATCAACTGTGCCAATGCATAAAAAATCTGGCACGCTTTATAACCGTGCCAGAAAATAGATAATTTGGCACGGTTTTGGCGTGTGCCAAAAGCGTGCCAGATTTAACATCTGGCACGGTTTAAAAGCGTGCCAAAAGCGTGCCAGATTAAAAAACTGGCACAGTTTAAAAGCGTGACAAAAGCGTGTCAGTTTGGAAAATCTGGCACGATTTTAAACCGCGCCAGAAAATCTGGCACGCCTGATTCTGGCACGGTTTTAAACCGTGCCAGTTTCCTATTTTTGGTGTAGTGTTTATGACTATGAGCGATTTGTGCATGTAAGAATCGTTGCTCGTGAGCTTTATTTAAATTACATTGAAAATAGATGAGGGTGCACGGGAAAGGAAATGAGCAAGTCTCCTTTGCGAAAAAACCACCGTCGACAAGAGCCTTATGAAAAGATTAAAGGCAATAAAAAAAAAAAAATTTCCAAAGGCCAACATAGTTTAGATTGTTGATATTTCAAAAGAAATAACTTCAGAAGAATTAAGAAAAGAAAAGAAAGAAAATAATTAAGTTTGAAGGTGTTTAGTTAAAAGATCAACGAATTTTCACAATGAATCCTAGGTATGCTTAAATGTCATGACGCTATTGATTTGCAGAATCATCAAAATTTTAGGTTTGTGTGCATAATGTTTATTTGATCTTTGAGTTCACTTTATCTTGTGACATGCGACAATATCCAAGTTTGATAAAGTTTTACGATCAAATAGAACTCCTTGAACATGTTTAAGTGATTGGGTCATAACTCTTTTGTATCTAATTCACATACCTTCACTCCATTTACTACATTTTATTTAGACACATTTATGTCATATGAGTGTGGAAAGCTTATTGTGTTTAGTGTCTTGTGTGGTGTTTCTACACACATAAATATATGTGTGTTCTTGTGCTTCATTGATATTTTTTGCATATTTATATATAAGGTATAAATTATTTTGAGTCTTTACTTTTGCATCTAGTCCCTGTATGCTATTGGCTCATATTGGTATCTATCTTGTTGCAACTTTTCATTGATATCTCATGCTTATCTTAGTTCATTCTAGTTGGTATCATTTTGCTATCGCATCATAGTTGGTTTTATTGTGGTTTATGTGGATTAGTTGTTCTTGTGCTACCAAATTACTTTGTTGTTTCTTGTTTCCTCTACACCATTACATGATATACTTGTTTTTCCTTTATGTTTATCCCTTATTTCATTTAGGGGGAGAATTGTTTTAACCGGGAGAAATTAGTTATGTTTTGCGTCTTAATATTTGTCTATTCCTGAACAAAAAGGGGGAGAAATGGTATCTAACTCTTTGGGAGATTTTTTTCCTAAGGGGAGACACCTTTTCTCAGGTAGACATTGTTAGACAAAGGGGGAGGATTTAATTATGAAAATTTATTTTGTTATATTCTCTATGCGTTTATGGTTTGTTTAAGTGTCCAGGTTTGCAATCACGTGGCAAAGTTTTTATGTAAGCAAATATTCTTAGAATATGTGTCGGTCAAGCGTCTGTAATTTTTCTTTTGGGTTGTGATTGAGTCTTTTAGATGAGCTTGACGGCCCATAGGGTTTTTATTTTTGATTTTGTCTCGGAATAGTTAAGGGGGAGATTTGTAAGGACAAATTTCAAATTGAGTCAATTTGTATGTATTGGATTGATTACGGACAAAACACTTTGAGTCATAAGGTAAAAGTTATGTTTGTGGCCTTTCAAGCCTATGACATTTTTGTTCAAGACGTAGCGGTCAAGTCAGAGATCACATCTTATGCTGTGTTTCGTGCCATGTTTCGTCATCAACATTCCAAACATCCCTCAGGTATGAATGCATATATTATTGTTGAGCCTTGGAAATTAATTATTGGGTGTTAGAATTTTGTTAATCTACTTTTAAAATCACTTTATATATTTTGTAGAAAAATATTTTAATTTTGTTACGGTCGTTAGAAAGACTTTTCTAGGTCGTTTGAACGAGATTTTGGGTTCATTCGAACGACTTCTAATGAGGTTCCTTTTTGTCTCGTGATGAATTCTTGTTAAAAGTCTCGTTTCTATCTCGTTCGAATGAGATGGCTATGCCGTTCGAATGAAATTAATCCACGTTCGAATGACCGAAGCAGTTATCTCTAAAAGTCAGTTTTTTGAAGCAGTTTTTCTCTTAACTTCTCACTACTTTTTCCCAACCATTTATGTAGTGCGGGTGAACAGTTTTTTAGAGAGATTTTTCCATCTTCTAAGTGTGAGAAACCTTTAGAAAAGTCCAAGAGTGTTTTTGTTCTTAATTCATGGTTTAACTTTAAAAATAAAAACAAAGTTTATACCGAATTGTTTTAAGATCCAAGCTTCTACATGATATATTTTTGGGATCAAGCTTTGGAACCGGGTTTATCATTCTCTACATCATTGAGGAATATTTCTTGAGGAGGATTCCGTGTCCGTTTATTCTCATATGATTAACTCCATATGCGTGACGGTAGCAGTGCCCCATCAGTGGACTCCGAGACGTAAGTGGACTCATGCATTGTCACTTGGCAGATGTTGAAGAAACGTAAAGAGTTAAGACTTATGAGGGCATCAAGTCATTGTGTAAGTATTCTATTGTGTCCTTTTGTAATTTCGTAATTAGTGGACTTATGGCGGAATCGTCCTAGGTTTTTCCCGTTGTGGGTTTTCCTCTTTCATCGCAACGTTGTGGTTGTTAGTTTATCTTGAAATTCACACCTAGTTGCATGCTTAGGTTGAAATTATAAAATTGGTTTAGCCACAAGATTGACTTAATTGGTGCTTAATTATTTTGGGTTCTGTTAGTTGAAGAAAAAAATTATTTTGGCTAAAGTCATTTTTAGTTTAATTTGTGTTAATTTGAACTTGAATTAAATATAGTTCAAGAGAAAATTTAATTTCAACAAATTTAAAATTCAAGAAAACCCCATTCTTAGATATACCAATAATTAACGAATTTTTAGATTTGATTCGAGAGACATTTCCAGGATTCCCACCCGATTGGGAAGTGGAATTTTCCATTGAATTAGTTCCATGCATTGCTCTAATTTCCATTAATCCATGCATAATGGCACCAACAGAGTTAAAAGAATTAAAAGTGCAACTACAAGATATGATAAACAAAGTTTTTATTCGGCCTAGTGTTTCTTCATGGGTATCCCCAATGTTATTCGTGAAAAAGAAAGACGAAACCATGAGATTATGTGTTGATTGTCAATAATTGTATAAGATAACCATTAGAAATAAATACCCACTACCTCGTATCAATGATTTATTTGATCAATTGAAATGGGACACAATGTTTTCAAAAATTGATTTGAGATTGGGTTATCACGACTTAAAAGTAAAAGATAGTGATATTTATAAAACAACTTTTTGGAATCGATATAGGAATTATGAGTTTTTGGTGATATCGTTTAGATAAACTAATACTCCAACAATTTTTATGGATCTTATGAACCAAATATTCCATTATTTTATTGATTTATTTTTTATTGTGTTTATAGATGATGTGTTGGTTTATTCAAGTAGTATGGAAGATTATGAGAAGTATTTGATCCTGGTATTGCATATTTTGAGAGAAAAGAATTTTTTGCTAAGTTGAGTTTTAGTTGAATAAAATTTTATTCTTGAGGAATGTTGTCTCCAGAGATGGGATATACGTTGATTTAAAGAAAGTGGAACCCATTGTTGAATGGTAACGTGTCAAAATTTAGATGTTTTCTAGGCATGATAGGATACTACCGTAGTATCATTAACGGATTTTCATTGATAGCTTTACTGTTGGAAAATTTGATTCATAAAGAAATGAAATTTGTGTGGAATGCAAAATGTGAGAAGAATTTAAAAAAAATTTAAAGAATCAGTTGGTTTTAACTCGTATACTTACTATTCCTTGTGGGAATGAGACTTTTGTGATATATAAATGTTTCACATAAAGGGTTATGATGTGTTCTTATGTAAAATGGGAAAGTAGTTATGTATGCTTATCGACAATTAAAGGTACATGAAATAAATTACCCTATCCATGATTTGGAACTTGATGCCATCGTATTTGCTTTGAAGTTATGGAGACATTACTTATGTGGAGAAGCTAATGAGAGTTTTGCAAATCATCAAAGTTTGAAATAATTGTTTATACATAAGGAATTAAATTTGACACAAAAGCACTGGATATAGTTGATTAAAGACTATGATTGTACCATTCATCATCGTCTTGGGAAGGCCAATGTAGTAATAGATGTTTTGAGTAAAACATCACGAGGGATTCTTGGTTGCATACAATGTGCACGTATTGGCAATATTAATGACTTTTAATCGATTAGAATTGAATTAAAATCGAAAAAATAGGCAGAATAATTAACACATGTTACAATGGGACCTTTATGGGAAGAATGTATTAAAAAATTACAGGTTAATGATGCATTTCTTTAGAAGAAGAAACATGAAGTTCGTAGTAGTAAATATAGTGAGTTTGAGATTAGAAATGATGAATCTTTGTTTAATAAGAACGTAATTTATGTACCAAATGATCCATTCTTAAATAAGGATATTTTTTAAGAAGCCCATAGTTCTATTTATTATATGCCTCCCGGAGGTACCACAATGAACAGAGATTTGAATGAGTATTACTAGTGGAAGAATATGAAACATGAGATTGCAGAGTTTGTAGCTAAATATTTAGTATTTCAGCTGGTGAAAGTAGGACATCAAAAGTCAGCAGGATTATTACAATGATTGCCTATTCTAGAATGGAAGTGGGAGTATATTACTATGGATTTTGTTACGAGATTACCACAGTGAAAAAAGGGCATGATTCTATTTGGGTGATTCTCGAAAGATTAAAAATGTTAACTCATTTTCTTCCAGTTAAGACTACCTACACTGTTGGCAAATATGAACGTATGTACGTTGATGAGATTATTCATTTACATGGGTCACTAATGTCAATTGTATTAGATAGATATCCAACGTTCACTTCTTAATTTTGGTCTCTTTTGTAGAATGCCATGGGAACCAGTTTGAAGTTGACTACATCATTTTATCAACAAACCGCGGACATTCAGAAAGGATAATTTATATAGACTGGCTTTACCTCTAAAGTTGTCTCGTATACATGATGTGTTTCATGTACCAATGCTTCGTAGAATTTGGTGGATACATCATATTAGTTGAAAATTCAACATGTTGAATCGAAAGAAGATTTGTTATACATTTCGGAGTCGATGAAAATTTTGGACGGAAAGGAACAAGTATTAAGGAACAAAGTTATTCCCTTAGTTAAAGTTTTGTGTATAAGACATGTAATTTAAAAATAGCTTGGTAAAGTGAGGATAGCATGAAGAAATAATACCCCCATTTGTTTGGTAAGTTACATTCACATTAAATTTCGAGGATGAAATTTCCTAAGGGGGGAGAGTTGTGACAACATGAATACAACCGATATCATTAATATATGAATCATGCTTATATCATGTCATAAATAATGTTTTATTTATATACTATGTGTTATGTTATCATATTAATCTAACCTTCGAGAATTGAGAAATTTCAAGTTGGTTGCAAATGACAAAAAAATTATGGTCCGTGTAGGAATTTTCACGTTTGAGACTATTTTTGACTCATACGATGTTATAATTTGGTAAAGGAAAGAATTATATGGGTGTATATCTCCTAGTTAGGTTTGGAACATAACAAATGGCGTGTCAAACAGACATCAGATTAAGAAGTTATATCAAATTTATAAATCGAGGGTAGAGTTGTTCATCCTTTTAAGTTGCATTTTGTCTTTAAGTGCACCAAGTGTTTTATTTTAATTGTTTGGAGTGGGCACCAACCTTCGCCGACCTAGACACCTTGAAATCATCCCATTATTCAACATTTTGAACTCTTATTTCAGTTTGAAGACAGTTTGGCTTGATGAGAGAGAAAGAAAAGGCTTAAGAAAGAAAGTGTGATAAGAAAATCTAGGAAAATTTAGATAAAATCATATATGTTTTTCCAAGGTAATTATATGTGTTAATCTTCTTTTATTTTTAGAACATGCTGATTGAAATTGTAGAAATCATCAATTGTTGAATTATTAGTCGCATACATGTAATTTAATTACGAGTAATACAGATATAAGTTAATTTCTCTATATTAAATTAATTATATTACACAAATTAAATGTCATAATAATTCACAAAATTATTAATGACACACAAATACCATGCACACACGCACTAAAAATCCATAATATATAATTAATAATAATATGGGGTATTACATAACACTACAATAAACAAGAATCAGGATTGATTGCTCACATTTCTAAAACCGTAGATAGACCTGGAAAAATGAGGCACGACACGATAACACGACACGATAGGACACGAAATTATAAGTTAATGGGTTTAGTCTTATCGGGTTTGGGTCATTAACAGGTCAACACGGTAGATCCGTTATCATAACGGGTCGTGTTTGGGTTTGTACTCTTACACGATTAAACCCGTTTATACCCATTATCACCTGTTAGTGGTAACGGGTTTTATTGGGTCGTGTGACCCGAACCAATATTACACGGGTATTAACGGGTACTAACGAGTATTAACGGGTATTAACGGGTACTAACGGGTATTAATGGGTATTAACGGGTATTAACGGGTATTAACGGGTCATCCAACCCGTTACCCGTTTAGACCCGTTAATATTAACGGGTGTTAACGGTTCGGGTCGTGTACCCGTTAATATTAACGGGTCATGTTTGAGTATTATCATTTGACCCATTAGTCTTAACGGGTCGTGTACGGGTTAAGGGTGTTTTCACCCGTTAACCCGTTAACACGACCTGTTAACCCGTTAACACGACCCGTTGACAGCTCTAACCGTAGAATCGAATTAATGTGAATCGATAGTTCTTTGAATCATTCTTAATTCTAAAAATATAGTTAAAAATAAATAAGATGATAATTTTTTCTCTAATATAAGTTAAAAAGACACTTTAAGAAAATATTATAAATGTAATTCGAACCCCAAAATTTAAAATTAATTTATAGGGTACATTACACCCAACTCTTTGAACTATTTCAAGTTTATGGATCATGTCATGAAATATCTTACTATGACAAACTCACCCCGAAACTATCAACATGTTAGAAATAAACCTAAAAATTGCATTCCTACTTTTTTTGAGTTTAAACTAACAAATTTACCCCCGGACCAGATTAAATAATGAATAAATTAAAAAACCCAAACCTAAAAACCCATATCTTCCCTCATTCTTCTTCATCCCAAACCCTAGAGCCCGTTCTCTCTCTCTCTCTCTCTCTCTCTCTCTCTCTCTCTCTCTCTCTCATCACCCTTTCTCCTCCCTCATTCTTCTTCATCCCCACACACAAGAGAGAGAGCGTTGAATCTATGTCATATGTAACATCCAAAAAATCATCTCTGAGAGATATTCCACCTGCCAAAAAAGCTTTTGTTCTCTCTCCAAGTGGAACATCCAACTTATCATTTAATATATGGAGGTGCCAGAGCCATTGACCGGAGAAAACCCATTATCTTGTCAAAAAGAAGTATACCTACATGAGTATTTTTTTTGGTTGATTTTGATTTTGGTTCCTGTGGTTATTGTTTAAAGTTTAGGTTTTGTTTTCAGTTTGATTTCGAATTTGGTTCCGGTGGCAGTTGTGTTTGGTCGGTTTAGGAGTGTTGGGTTGCTATTTTTTGTTTGTTTTGCTGGCGTTTGATGGTGGTAGAAGGCGGTGTTGCAATTTTCTATATTTTTTGGTGTTTTTTTTGTTTGTGCCGGTACATGTTTTTTCATCTCTTTCTCTCTCTCCCCTCCATTTAGAATCAGTTTTGAGTTTTGGGTTTTAGTTGGGTGCGAATGGTTGAGGTGGTGACATTTTGATGTATTAGGTTTGAGTGGGTGGATGTTCACAGATGATGGTGAGGTGTTGGAAAATTGTACAACTTAAAGTTGTCCAGATATTTTCTGGACAAAATTTTGAGCAACTTTGGGCTCAAATTTAAGTGGGACCTACATTACGATAATTGTGGGATCATATACGAACGCGTCTCCTCCGCAAGGAGATTAACGTAGTATATTCATATGTTCAATTTCAATAAGTTATGAATGATAAATATGTCCCAAAAGTGACTCACAAAGCAATGAAAGTTAATGAATTAAGTATGCTTAACTCTTCTCCCGTATTGAAAGAGTAGTGAAAAAATGATGAGTTAATAAAAATCCAAATGATGGACTAAGGCTTGGATGCCTTGAGGGTATCCCAACTCTTTGAAGGGGAGATGACCTAAGCTATGCACGGGTTGACTTTCGGTCAAAGGTCCACACGCGCGCGCGCGTCTGTTCGGCCCGCCGGCTCGGTTCGGCTTAGGCTTGGGCTTGGGCTTGGGCTTATCTCTTATATTTTTCGGCCGAATTAATTTAACTTTCTGGGTTTAATTATTAATTAATTACGAAATTAAATAATTAATTAATAAACTGTTGGCAGTTATTGACGACGGTCAACAGTTAATTTCGTTTAACTGTTTAACTGTCTTTTGACAGTATCCCTTCGTTTTTAATAATGAAAAATTTTCCTCCTCTAGAATTGCTGTCATATTTGTTCCAGAATTCCTGTCATATTTGTTCCAAAAATTCTTTTTCCTGCATAACATCTGTTGCATTGTTGTTGAGTAAAAGCCACAGAATTTGAGTTCGTTGTAATTAATTATTGTCGTGCTACATAATTAATTGGAAAATCCGTTCTATCTTGGGAGACAATATTCATCAACCTCGGAGCACATTGGAGGGAATAAATTGTCTTAAGGAGACTGTTCTTAACAGGGTTCGGATTATTTTTTTTATTCTTATATTATTTCTGCAAATTCAAGTAAGTGTTTCATTTCTGTAATTATGTTTTAATTCTGTAATTATATTAATAATTCATAATTCTGTACAATTGTTATTTATAAATGGTAGACATAACAATCTTAAGACAATTTAAAAGTTCTACTGTTTTGTAGTGTACATAATTTTTTTTATTACAGAAATTTAATTGTTGGAAATAAATCTGTTTTAACAGAAAAATTGAATTAATTTATTACTTTAAAGCAAAAATTAATAAAACAGTTTTGGTACAGAAATTAATTTCTATACTGTTTTTATATTCTGTTTTAGAAAATAAAATTTTATTTGTGAATTTTGTTAAAATCTGTTTATGTAAAAATTTTAATCTTAAAATTATAATTCTGTTTTGTACGGAATTCTTTTTATTATTAAAAATCAGTGTGACACAGATTTTATAGTTTAATTCTGTTTTATACGGAATTCTGTTTATATTATAGTTTAATTCTGAATTATTATTTGGAATTCTTTTGGAATTCATTTATCGTGAATTATATTTGGAGGAAATTGGTGCACAGAATTTTGTATTCTGTTTTGATTAATTCATTATATATGAATTTTATCATTGATAAAAATTCTGTTTTTGTAACAGAAATGGAATCGCAAAGTACGAACACTACTCCTACGAAAATGATTGTCACCAACACAAATGTGACTGCACCCGTATATATGCCACACGGGGAGAAATCGAAAAAGTTCATTGGGCTGACTTCAAACGTTGGCAAGGACAAATGTACTTCTATCTCACTACTTGCCAACTGGGCAGGTTTGTATATGAAGATTGCCCCTCTATTCAAGAGGGAGATGATGCTGAAAAGGTTGCTGCTGTCGATGCTTGGAAGCATTCGGACTACCTATGCCAGAATTATATTTTGGCCTACTTGGACAAGACACTGTATTATGTCTACTGCACTATCAAGACATCCTAAGAATTGTGGAATTCTTTGGAAAAGAAGTACAAAACTGAAGATGCTGGGATGAAGAAATTTATCGTCGGGCGTTTTCTGGACTTCAAAATGGTTGATTCTAAATCAGTGATCTCGCAAGTGAAAGAATTCCAAGTGATCCTCCACGACATTCATGCTGAAGGAATGTCAATTAGTGAAACTTTCCAAGTTGCTGCAATTGTTGAAAAATTGCCACCATCTTGGACTTTGTTCAAAAACTATCTCAAGCACAAGCGAAAGGAGATGAATGTGGAGGAGTTGGTGGTCAGGCTAAGAATCGAAGAAGACAACCGTGAGTCTCAAAAGAAAAGTGGGAAGAATCCGATGGAAACAAAGGTCCATGTTGTTGAAGGTCCTAAGAAGAACAAACGAAAGTATGATGGGGAAGGCACTTCCAAACATAACAAGAAAAAGTTCAAAGGCAAATGCTACAATTGTGGTAAACCTGGACACCGCTCAAGCGAGTGTCGTAAGCCGAAGAAGCAAAATAAAAATAACCCTCAAGCAAATGTAATCGAGGGTGAGAATATCGCCAATAATTTGACGTATATGAATCTTTCTGCCGTGGTCTCTGAATGTAACTTGGTTGGAAATACCAAGGAATGGTGGGTGGACACTAGAGCGACACGACACTTTTGTGCAAACAAATGGATGTTCACTACCTATAAGCCTTTGGAAAATGAGGAGAACCTCTTTATGGGAAATTCCTCCACTTCGAAGGTGGTGGGACAAGGAAAGATAACTCTGAAAATGACTTCTGGAAAGGAACTTACTCTCAACAATGTTCTTCACGTGCCTGATATCCGAAAGAATCTGATTTCTGGATCTCTCCTTACTAAAAATGGTTTCAAGCTTGTGTTTGTGTCTGATCGCTTTGTGTAGTCTAAAAATGACATGCATGTAGGAAAGGGTTACCTAAATGAGGGGCTCTTTAAACTCAATGTTCTTACTGTAACCCCAAAAACATCTATTTCAATGAATGAAATTGCTAGTGTTTCTTACTTGATTGAGTCATCTAATATTTGGCATGCTAGATTAGGACATGTTAATTTTGATACATTGCGTAGATTAATTAACTTGGAATTTTTGTCAAAATTTAATATTGATAAAAATCATAAATGTGAAATTTGTGTGGAATCTAAATTAGCTAGATTACCTTTCCATTCTATTAAAAGGACAATTGGACCTTTAGATGTAATTCACACCGATATTTGTGATTTAAAATTTATTCAAACTAGAGGTGGGAAAAAGTATTTTATTACTTTTATTGACGATTGCACAAAATATTGCTATGTATATTTGTTACATAGTAAAGATGAGGCTATTAATGCATTTAAACAATATAAGAATGAAGTTGAGAATCAATTAAGCAAAACAATAAAGGCTATTAGGAGTGATAGAGGAGGTGAATATGAATATCCATTTGAGGAATTTTGTTCTGAAAATGGGATTATTCATCAAACAACCGCTCCTTATTCTCCTCAATCGAATGGTGTTGCTGAACGCAAAAATCGTACTTTGAAAGAAATGATGAACTCAATGTTATTAAGTTCAGGAGCTCCACAAAATTTGTGGGGGGAAGCCTTACTTTCTGCTAATTACATTCTCAATAAAGTACCTCACAAAAAGACTTACAAGACACCTTATGAATTATGGAAAGGTCAAAGACCTTCCTATAAATATTTACGAGTGTGGGGGTGCTTAGCCAAAGTGATGGTTCCTAAACCTAAAAAGGTAAGAATAGGGCCAAAAACCGTGGATTGTGTATTCATCGGTTATGCTACTAATAGGAGTGCATATCGATATCTAGTTTGTAAATCTGAGATTTTGGATATTCATGTAAATACGGTTATTGAATCGAAGGATGCTTCATTTTTTGAAAATGAATTCCCGTATAACATGACCCGAGAATCTGGTCCTTCTAAAAGGAAAAATCAAGCTACTACAAGTGGTACTCATCAACCTATTGAATCAATAGAGGGTGAACCAAGACGTAGTAAAAGAGCAAAATCCTCGACTTCTTTCGGTCCAGATTTTCTAACATATTTGCTAGAAAATGAACCTCAATCGTATAAAGAAGCTATATCCTTACCCGATGCTTCCAATTGGAAAGAAGCAATTAATAGCGAAATTGAATCCATATTACAAAATCATACATGGGAACTAGTAGATCTACCACCAGGTTCAAAACCGTTAGGTTATAAATGGATCTTCAAAAAGAAATTGAAGGCCGATGGATCAATTGATAAATATAAAGCTAGACTTGTAGCTAAAGGCTATAGGCAAAAGGAAGGGTTGGATTATTTCGACACATATTCACTGGTAACAAGAATAACGTCCATTCGGATGTTAATAGCAATAACTGCTATTAATGGACTTGAAATACATCAAATGGATGTAAAAACTGCATTCTTAAACGGTGAACTAGAAGAGGAAATTTATATGGAGCAACCTGAAGGGTTTAAGGCTCCCGGACAAGAAGGAAAAGTATGTAAGCTTGTTAAATCACTATATGGATTAAAACAAGCACCTAAGCAATGGCATGAAAAATTTGATAATGCAATGTTATCAAATGGTTTCAAAGTTAATGAATGCGATAAATGTGTTTACTTTAAATACATTCATAATGGATATGTCATTGTATGCCTCTATGTTGATGATATGCTTATCATGGGTAGTAACTTGGAAATTGTCAAAACTACAAAACAAATGTTGAGTAGTAGATTTGACATGAAAGATTTAGGAATCGCCGATGTTATATTAGGAATTAAAATATCTAGAACATCGGATGGACTTATATTATCTCAATCTCATTACATAGAGAAAGTACTTGAAAAATTCAATAAGTATGATATTATTCCTACCAAGACACCAGTAGATGTAAATTTACATCTAGCTAGAAATAATTGTGAAAGCATATCTCAACTAGAATATTCTCGTATTATCGACAGTTTAATGGATATCATGAACTGTACGCGACCGGATATAGCATACTCAATAAGTAAGCTAAGTCGATTTACGAGTAATCCAGGAAGAGATCACTGGAAAATAATATTGAGAGTTTTGGGTTATTTAAAATATACTCAAAACTATGGACTGCACTACTCAAAATATCCAACTGTTCTTGAAGGACATTGCGATGCAAATTGGATATCTGATACAAAAGACTCTAAGTCTACGAGTGGGTATGTGTTTACCCTCGGAGGTGCAGCCGTATCTTGTAAATCCTCAAAACAAATGTGCATTGCTAGATCGACAATGGAATCTGAATTCATTGCACTAGACAAAGCTGGAGAAGAAGCTGAATGGCTTCAAAATTTCTTAGAGGATGTTCCAAATTGGTCTAAACCCGTGCCTGCAATATGTATACATTGCACTAGCCAATCAGCGATTGGAAGGGCACAAAATCACATGTATAACGGAAAGTCACGACATATTCGTCGTCGACACAATACCGTTAGACAACTTCTCTCAAATGGAATTATCTCAATTGACTATGTAAAGTCAAAAGATAATATATCGGATCCACTAACGAAAGGTTTAAACCGAGAGCAAGTTGAAAGATCATCGAGAGGAATGGGTCTAAAGCCTATAAATAAATAAGAATCAATATAGTGGCAACCCAACCTAGCTGACTGGAGATCCCAAGATCTAGGTTCAATGGGCAAACCGAACTACATTGTATTCAGTAACCACTGGAGGATATTTAATCCTATCCATTCCAAAGATGCGACAGTGCACATCTGCCGCGATATAAGGATAAGTTATGCTTTTAATGACATCCATATCTTAGTATGTCTAAGTGGAGTATTACAGGATACTCTTTATGGAAGTCACCTACATGAGTAAGAAGGGGGCCACTTCTATGAGAATAATGAAAGGCATATTCTCTAAAATACTCACGGAACCAAGTGGTGTTCACGGCCAAAATGAACACAAACGTGAGAACCAACTGTTTTGAAAAATTATTCTGTGAATACTATTGTCTAGGTTTACAAAAATGGTTGACGGTTCAAGGACGTGAAATCTACTGATTAACCAAGTAAATCCGATAGTATATCACTAAGGAAAGTTCAAGGCCACTAGGCTACTTCTCCCGATGCAATAAATCTTCAGTTTTACTCAACATGTGTCTACATCTGCATTAGCATCTGTCCTATTTTATTTATAGCGATATATCATTCATGTGGGGGATTGTTGGAAAATTGGACAACTTAAAGCTGTCCAGATTTTTCTGGACAGAATTTTGAGCAACTTTGAGCTCAAATTTAGGTGGGACCCACACTACGATAATTGTGGGACCATATACGAACACGTTCTCCTCCGCAAGGATATTAACGTAGTATATTCATATGTCCAATTTCAATAAGTTATGAATGATAAATATGTCCCCAAAGTGACTCACAAAGCAATGAAAGTTAATGAATTGGGTATGTTTAACTCTTGTCCCACATTGGAAGAGTAGTGGGAAAATGATGAGTTAATATAACCCAAATGATGGACTAAGGCTTGGATGCCTTGAGGGTATTCCAACTCTTTGAAAGGGAGATGACCTAAGCTATGCACGGGTTGACTTTCGGTCAAAGGTCCACACGCGCGCGCGCACGCGTCCGTCCGTCCGGCTCGGCTCGGCTCGGTCTTGGGCTTGGGCTTGTAAAAATCTCTTACATTTTTGGGCCGAATTAATTTAACTTTCTGGGCTTTAATTATTAATTAATTACGAAATTAATTAATTAATTAATAAACTGTTGGCAGTTATTGCCAACAGTCTACAGTTAATTTCGTTTAACTGTCTTTTGACAGTTATTGTTACTTTGCTATAAATACAGATTCCTCCCTCCATTTTTAATAATGAAAAATTTTCCTCCTCCAGAATTGCTGTTATATTTGTTCCAGAATTCTTGTCATATTTGTTCCAAAAATTCTTTTTCCTGCATAACATCTGTTGCATTGTTGTTGAGTAAAAGCCACAGAATTTGAGTTCGTTGTAATTAATTATTTTCGTGCTACATAATTAATTGGAAAATCCGTTCTATCTTGGGAGACAATATTCATCAACCTCGGAGCATATTGGAGGGAATAAATTGTCTTAAGGAGACTGTTCTTAACAGGGCTCGGATTATTTCTTTTATTCTTACATTATTTCTGCAAATTCAAGTAAGTGTTTCATTTCTATAATTCTGTTTTAATTCTGTAATTATATTAATAATTCATAATTCTGTACAATTGTTATTTATAAATAGTAGACATAACAGGAGGTTTACGACATGTGGTGTTCTGGTTGGGGAGAGATGGATAGATAGAGAGAGAGAGGGTGAGGTAGTGGAGAGAGAGATAGGGTGTTTTTATTTATTTATTTTTTATTGTTTTAGTCTTACATTTTTAAATTTGTGTCGAGGGGTATTTTTGTCGATTTAAATTGAAAAGGTCGAAACCCAATTTTTGGGTTTATTTGTAATGGATTGTTAGTTTAAAGGGTGAGTTTGTAGGGTAAAATATTTCAAGGGGTGACCCGTAAATCATATATAGTTTAGGGGGTGGTATAATTTACCCATATATATAAAGATAAAAAACGCTTGTAAGGATCAAATTGTTTTTAGGTTCTCAGTTCGATTTCGTGTAGGATTGGATTTGGGTTCAGTTTTTGTTGGAATGGAGAACCAAACCAAAACAAAAAAAATCAGTTCTAAAGTTTTTGAAATCGCAACCAAATCAAAGACTATACCCAAATTAATCCATCCCAAAGCCCTCAGTTTTGTTGGGTTTATCGGTTTCCTCAAGTTTATCAAACACCCCTACTTTAAATAGAGAAGAAACATTTTTTTTAGTTCTCATCTAAAATTTTAAATACTATGAAGTATTGTTGAATTTTTCAAATAAAAAGCTCATTTAGCAAAAAGTCTATAATTTTTTTTAGTTTCCCCCTTGAGATAATGTTATAATTAGACATAGCCTCTCGCTTAGTCAAACATTAGACTTATCCCCCTCAATTGTGACGGGATAAAAATCTGTCAACTATGGTCAATAATTGATAATTAGGCATTCCCCTTAACAATTTAAGGTCCAAATTACCCTTCATCTTCTTTCCCACTTCATTTTCTTACTTATAAGGACGAGGCATGTTTCACCACAGTTTAAGGTAGTTTGCTATGCTAGAAGTTGTCCCGAACTAGTTATATCATAAATCGGCCAACTTAACCTTGCCTCGTCCCTCCACATTTGTGATGCACAAGTGAGAAACCTAGATGGGGATGGTTATAACATGTTATTGTTTCCTTGTTTTTTATTTGTAAAAAATCTCTTGACACTATTAATTGAAAAAAATAATCCATAAAAATATATTTACAAAATGTAACAAACATAATATGTTTTAACAAGTTTTCAAAATAAAATTATGTTCTAACAATATCTTAATTTTTTTTAACAAATATAACAAAACCCCAAAACTTTGAAAACCCTATTTTCAAGTCCGCCAAATTTTATACAACAAATGGTGCTGAAACTTAGTTAGAAATCAACACGAGATTGAAAGAAATTGGTAAGAAATTGGTAAGAAACTAATGGAAGTTTATACCGTGGAAGCTATAGATACTGTGGAGAGGAGGATGAGATTGTCGTTGCCCATTGTTCATAGAGAGGATCGTGGAGAGGGGAGATAGAGGGAGAGAGAGTGTGTGTGGTGGTGGGGCTGGGGGGTGGGGGAGGGAGCAGTTGTTTTCTTTGTTAGTGTGTGTATGGTTTTTTTATATTTTAAAGTTAGAATATATATATACACACACACACACACACACACACACACACACACACACACACACACACACACACACACACACACAAGGGTATTCCTGTGCCTGAAGGCACGCTAATAATTTTGAAATCTATTAAGTCGTGTATAATCTAAATAATAAATATTTTATATATTATAAGTGTAATTTTTCAAAGTATTGAATCGTGTAAATTTAAGTAGTGTTGAATCTTGTATAACTAAGTCAAAAAATGTTATTTTTTACGACACATAAATGCCTTCAGGCACGGGCATATGCTAGTATATATCCACCATGAATAATATATAACAAATAATCCAACAATGGGTCAAAAATAACGCAATGCATTTTGTAATTCATGAGATGATTAAACATAGATCCATCACAAAAAATTATGCCTAGCTTTTACTAAATCCGTAAAAACAATTCACGTAGATGAGATATCTAAAACCTCCATGGATCAAATTAGACAAAATAAACACTAATTTGTAAAAATAAAATGGTAAAACATAATCGATACCACCTATAAATTTGTATTTGTAGATACTACATTTGATATACGACGGGAAATGAATACAAAAATAAGAAATAGAAAATATGCCTCAATCATAAATCATGTCAATTATTTGTTAATCATAAATCCACTTATACAATTTCAGACATTCACGCCGTTACAGTGCTTATTTCAAGAACAATGCACAAATTTGAAAAATAACTCGTATTACTTTATATTAAAAAAAAATTATACAACTTATGGTACAATTATCTCTTCCACTACCTTTGTTTCCCAAAATTGCAAATGTAGAGTCCTAATTCTAAATCGAGATACTTTAATCCCAAAACTCTAAAAGTACATAGTTGTATTGTTTAAGCACTGTGATGTTTTCCAACGTTGCAAGTCTATCTATTGTGTCTTTTCATTCAGAAATAAGTTTGTAAAAACCTAAGTCGTCTTCAAAAAATCATGTCCCTCATTTCAAGAAATTGGAAGATTCTTGATCTTCTTGATATTGTCTTCAGTGTTTGTTGTCGGTTCTCTAAACTTCAACTTCAAAAAAGTAGCACACAAACAGATATGAGGACACAAACAACTAAAGTCATATTACATTAACATGCCATGTATAAATTAAATTACAGAACCACCTCAACAACTCCCCTATCCAAACCATGTTCAATTTTCATACCAATTGACTAAATGAGAAATATGCACACTAACCTCATTACTTAAACCATCACGAACATATTTTCAATCAAGTTTCTAGAATATTTTCAATCGAGTGTCAAACAACCTACAAAACAAAGATAGACGAATCTGCAAGAGAAAATAAGAAAATCATAGCATGTAATCAGAGAAAAAGAAATCTGACACTCCAGGATCGCGCAAAAGAACTAAATGTATTACGCGCAAAAGAAATCTAACATGCTAAACCAACTTAGATTCAGTAATCTGAATTAGATTTTCACCTGAATTCATCCTCGGTTGTATGTGTTACTCCAATAGATCTAATCTTCTCATCTGTAAAGAGAATATTATTTAACAATTTCCATAAAAACAGAGACTTTTAATGGGATAATTGAATGCCAAATAAATTTGGAACTGATTTGGGAAGAGAATTCAGTCCTGTAAATCTCCCATACTAATTTAATCTAAAAAACACCTGTTGAAGTTGGTTTCCAGATCAGTTTAACTGGGAGATCATGCCAGATCTCCTTAAAGCTACTGATCTTAGCTGCTACTGCAGTTAATAATTTTATATCCAGTAAGGACCTGCTTTTGCCCCCGAGTAGTTCCATACTATTTTGTCCCTCCTTTTGTGTACCTGCATTATATCAACATCAAAGGCTCGAAGTCAGCCTCGTTAGTCGCTCCTCCAACGTTGGTTGATCCGTTGGCATTTATCACGTGAGAAGTAGCCGTTGAGGGGTCACCAACATTATCGGGTCCGACCACTATTCAAACAACAACATTAAACTCAGTTGTTCAAACTACTCCAATGCCTCACATTTTGGGTGTGATTAGTAAAATTTCCCTCCCGGCCAATGCTTCTTGTATAAATAAAGCCACCTTCCTGTAGTCATAGGCCATGTTAAAATCTGTTAACCCGACCCTGTAAGCATTGTAGAAGGCCAAAGTTGGAACAAAAATGTAGACCACAATGACAGTACCATTTCAGCTCTGGGAATATGAAGGGGTGATTAGGCATAAATTCTTCCTAATTTATCCCTTGATTTAGTTACTTTTAGCACCTCGAACAACGTAATCGAGTTGACTTTATCTCATAATCTTGCAACTGACTAATCCTAACGAGTACACCGAGTTTCTGGTATTTCGTAGTGATTTTACAGGTATTTGATGTCAAGAAACGAAAGAAGGAAACCGGAAGAATCAAAGAAGACAAGAAGGAAAGTCAAAAGGGCAAAAGTGTAATTTCCACCCAGAATTCGGATGAGGTACCTAAAGATAAGTTGAAGATATCACATTTATGAGCACATAGGAAGAAACGGCACCTCAATCGGAGTCCCGGATCAAAATATATCAGCAGTCAAAGTTGAGCAAAAAGTCAAACACGCAGACCGGTCCGCCCCTGCCCCGGACCGGTCCGCTGTGCAAACTCCAGTAGACCTCGGATCGAAAGCAAACCGAAGAAGGGTGAAAAATAAAAGAACTGGTCCGCCCCAAAATAAAAAGAATCTATCCGCTTTGGAGGCAGACCGGTCCGCCTAAGGCTCGGATCGGACCGGCTATCGAGATTTCCAAATCTTATCTGCTTCAGAGAAGAGTCCTAGAGCAGCTGAAATTCCTGAATTCTTGGAGGGTATAAAAACCCGTTTTATTATTATTATTTGGACGGAGAATTTTAGTTAATTTTCCTCTCTTTTTCCAGAAACCCTAGTTTAGATACAATTTCCAGTTTTAATTCCAAGATTGAAGCTTTATTCAGAATTTATTTGATTACCAGTTTTATTAATTGCTGCAATTACTGCTTGGGTGAGATGAGTGAGTTATTTCTTCTTTTCAATTCTATTCTACATCAATTTACAAGTTTCCTTAGATTAATCATGAATTCCTGCACATCAAACACTGTTTTCATTACTTTCAGCATGCTAGGCTAGATTTTCTAAGGCCGGGATACATGAACCCAGTCTGATGTGTTAATTGTACGTGTATAACATTAATCCTCTGAATTTAGTGATTGAATACGACCGTATTGCGTAGGAACATAACAATTGTAGGTCTTTATATCTCGTTTGCCTCTGAGTAACCGTGATGATTTAGAATGCAATTCGAGTGTTACTATCGCGATACCGATTTACTCGTCCTCAGATTAAGTATGACACGGGCTTGAATCTCGTATACGTAATGCTTGGGAGTACTAAATTCCGGGTCAATTTAATCAGTCAAATTTACGACTAATATTATAACTGCAATTCACTAGGGTTTGGGGATTGTATTCCCATCCTATTTTCCTCATCACTTAGTTCAAAAGTTTCAAATCATATTTCAATCATCTTTTAGGTAATTTAGTATAATTGCATTTCTTCATAATTTCACAATTGCATTTAGTCATAATCAATTCTCAAAACCAAATCATTTTCCCTTTCTTTTTAGAGTCAGAGTTAGGGTTCCTTCGTCTTTTCCCGTCGTTACAACTCCGTTGTCCTTTTTCCATGTGGATACGATCCCGACTTACCAGGTTTATTACTAGCGCGACAGGTTTGCACTTGAGCTTAGAGTGAACGCATATTAGAGACACTTTCTGAGTCGCGTCAGGTTTTTGGCGCCGTTGTTGGGGAATTAGGTAGACTTAGGATTATATCGAGTCAATCTAAAAACTTTGACCAAAAATTTCAAAAAAATCCAAAAACATAAAAAAATTCAAAAAGCACAAAAAGATTCACCATCATCTCTCATAAGCCATTAATGCAAAATTCTGAACTCACTCCCACACCCCATAATACTCCAACTAGCATTCACGAAAATTCGATCGTTGAGTACAACCCCGATAGTCCCCACACTCCTAAAGCCCCGCAGTTTTGGATTCCACCTCCCACACCGTCACACTCAATCTCCAATAACACTCCGTTTTCCTTCTTAGGACACACTTCCGATCACACCTCGAGCACACCAAGTGAGAGCACCGAGTCGTTAAGTGAGGAAGAGATGTTGCAAGATGGCAGTGCACCCGCCGGTGAGGAAGAGCCCCCATACATGCCCGCTGAGAGAATTCTTTTATCCCGAGCGCACTGTCACTCCGGGATGAATTATACTCCCGTATAATGTCGGGCAATTCCGTTTCAAAAATGGGATGATCCAGATGTTACCACATTACCATGGTATGGATTCTGAAAAGCCATACCTTCACATTAGGGAATTTGAGGTTGTGTGCGATACTCTCAATGATCAAACTTGCACCCAAGAGGTGATCCGCCTCAAACTCTTCCCTTTCTCGCTCAAGGATAAAGCTAATACCTGGCTATGGTCTTTACCTCCGAGCTCGATTCCATTTTGGAACGAGTTGCAATCGAGATTTCTCAAGAAGTTCTTCCCAACACATCGAACAATCTCCATAAAGGCTCAAATTCAAGCGTTTAGGCAATCTGAAAATGAGCCATTTCATCGATGTTATGAACGTTTGAATGAGTTAATTACTTCATTCCCCCATCATGGATTTGATTCAGCGCAAATCATCTCTTTTCTCTATAATGGGTTGAATCTTAACTCCTAGCAACTTGTTGAAACAATGGGAAGTGGTCCGTTTGTCGATTTAGATGCCCACGATGCTGAGCTTCACCTGAGGTATGTCGCCGAGACTACCCAATCCTAGGATACTTCTGATCCTAACCCTCAAAATCGAAATCGTCAAGTTACCACCACTCCGTCAGCGTCCAGCCTATTTCACGTAGATAAGAATTCTATGATGGATAGTCGATTGGATACCCTTGAGAAAGGATTTCGAGACCGGATATGGAAAAGGACCAGCTGGATCCGTACCAAACCCCGTCGAAAAGGTGTGTGCAATTTGTGAGGCGGGTTATTCAACTGAGGAATGCCCGACGATACCCGCCTACAAAGTAATGCTTCAGGAGCAAGTTAGTGGTATATGAGGATTTAAGGGAGATTTTGGTTCCCCGCACGAGAATTCATACAACCCTTCATGGAAAAACCATCCCGGTTTTATCTATGGGCAACAACATGCCGCAATAAAACCTACTTCACATGTTGCCCCTCCTCCACCACAACACTTTCAACAAGCTCAACACATGCAAGGACATGTGCAAGCACCACCACCTCAAGGATCTTATATCCCGCCACCGCAGAGAACTCTCGAGGATAGCATGAATCAATTCATCGCAAGCCAGACCGTAACCGATGCCAAATATGATCGTCTAATTGGCGACATAAATGAAAATCTGTCAAAGATACAATCCTCGTTGAGTGTCCAAGAGAAGGGCAAGTTTTCTGCCCAAGGCCAAAGACCTACCCAAGGTCAAACTAGTGTTAGATCCACCTCTACTGAACATCAGGAGCAATGACAAGCTGTGACCACTCTTCGTAGTGGGAGAGTCGTTGATTTATCACCTCCCCCACATGACACAACGAAAGACAAAGAGATTTCGCCCAGCACGAAAGAGGCCGAAGATGTCACCTTGAATGAGAGTGATAAAGAAGACGCTAGTGAGCCAGAGGTGGTAGTGAAACCACCCTTCGCGGCACCGTTTCCTCAAAGGTTGATTCCCTCCCATAAAGGAAACCCACGTGAAGACGTGCTAGAAGTGCTAAAGCAAGTAAAGCTGAATTTACCTTTCCTCGATGCCATTAAGCAAATTCCAACTTATGCTAAAGTTATCAAGGACTTGTTGACGGTAAAAAGAAAGATGAAGGTAAAAAAGAACATCTTTCTAGCACAAAATGTGAGCTCCATTCTACTAAATGATCTCCCGCCTAAATTCAAAGATCCCGGTGCACCCACTATTTCCTACATCATTGGAGAGAATAAAATCGAAAAAGCCTTACTTGACTTGGGAGCAAGCGTAAATATCCTCCCTTAGTCCATCTATAGGCAACTTGACTTGGGCGACCTCAAGCCCACAAAGGTCACTCTCCAATTAGAGGATCGAATACTGAAGATCCCATGAGGCATAATCGAGGACGTGATCGTCCAAGTTGACACTTTCTACTTCCCGGTAGATTTTGTCATTTGGGACACAGAGCCCTCCTTCAACTCGAGCAACCATGTTCCCATCATCCTTGGGCATCCATTCTTAGCCACGGCTAACGCAATCATTAATACTCGGAATGGGCGAATGCAACTCACCTTTGGGAACATGACATTGGAAACAAGCATCTTCCACATAGCCCAACATACGGGGGAGGAAGATGATCTTCAAGCGGTGAGCCTCATAGATGAGATAGTAGAGGAGTACTTTGAGGAGAATTACTGTGGCGACGCCTTAGGGTCCTGTTTAGCGGCGAGATATAAGAGTGAGGGGACGTACACTGACTTTGAGAGGGAGGTTGGGGAGTTGAGAGAGTTACTCGATGAGAGCACGTCGGACGAGGACGTGATAGATGTTAGTTGGGTTTCTAGATTCGAGGAGTTACCTCTGAGGGATACTCGCACGGTTCCCTCCGACGAAATTTTTTTAACCCTTGAATTGAAGAAACTCCCCTCCCATATTATATATGCATACCTAGGAGAGGATGAGACATTTCCTGTTGTTGTCTCCTCTAGCCTAGACGAAGGGCAGGAGGGTAAATTATTAAAAATTCTAAGGAAGCACCAAAGTGCTTTTGGTTGGTGCATTGAAGATTTGAAGGGGATAAGTCCTTTGATTTGCACTCATAAGATCCATCTCGAAGAGGATGTCAAGCCCTCTAGAGAAATGCAAAGGAGACTAAATCCCAATATGAAAGAAGTTGTGAGAACCGAGATTATCAAATTGTTGGATGCCGGGATTATCTACCCAATCTCGGATAGCAAGTGGGTGAGCCCTATTCAAGTCGTCCCGAAGAAGTCGGGCATGACAGTGGTCGAGAATGCTAAGGGAGAGCTGGTTCCCCAACGTACCACCACCGGGTGGCGCATTTGCATTGATTACCGGAAACTCAATGCGGGAACTAGGAAAGACCATTTCCCCTTGCCATTTATTGATCAAATGCTTGAAAGAGTAGCGGGCCACCCTTACTATTGTTTCCTTGATGGTTATTCCGGATATAACCAAATTGAGGTGGATGTACTAGACCAGGAGAATACGACCTTCACTTGCCCTTTTGGTACGTTTACCTACAAATGTATGCCATTTGACTTGTCTAATGCACCCACGACCTTTCAAAGGTGCATGTTGAGCTTATTTAGCGACATGGTCGTGAGAGGACTCGAAGTGTTCATGGACGATTTCAGCATTTTTGGCACCTCTTTCGATCATTGTTTAGAAAAGCTGGAAAAAGTACTTGCCCGGTGTGTGGAAAAGAACTTAGTTCTGAATTGGGAGAAATGCCATTTCATGATCACCGAGGGAATAGTTCTTGGCCACATAGTATCATCCAAGGGAATAGAAGTTGATAGGGCAAAGATAGATGTCATAGTTGATCTTCCCCAACCAAAATCGCTTAAGGAAGTGCGCTCATTCTTGGGCCACGCGGGGTTTTATCGAAGGTTCATTAAGGACTTTAGCGCCATCGCTAGACCCTTAAGCAACCTACTCATGAAGGATACCCCATTCGAGTGGACGGAAGCATGTCAAAGCTCTTTTGAAAAACTAAAAACCATGCTTGTGTCCGCTCCCATCATGCAAGTTCCGGATTGGTCTTTACCATTAGAACTTATGTGCGATGCTAGCGATTATGCAATCGGGGCTGTTTTGGGCCAAAGAAAAGATAAGCAAGCTCATGTCATATACTACGCTAGCCTAACCCTTATCGGACCTCAACTCAACTACTCTACCAAGGAGAAGGAGTTGCTAACGGTAGTCTTTACCCTTGATAAATTCCGGTCATATCTCATCGGTTCTCCCATTACTTGATTCACCGACCGCGCGACATTGAAATACTTACTTGGAAAGAAAGATGCCAAGCCGCGCCTCATAAGGTGGATCCTACTCCTACAAGAATTCGATCTCTCCATCAAAGATAAAAAAGGAGTAGAAAACGTCATTGCCGACCACTTATCACGGCTTTCGTCTGACGTACCTAGTGATCCCGTACCCATAGACGAATACTTTTCGGATGAGTAACTTTTTGCTACCTCTTCTTTATCCTGGTTTGCAGACATAGTGAATTACCTTGTCACGGGAGCCGTCCCTCCCAATTGGACACCGCAAGATAAGAATAGGTTTATTACTTGGTCGCGCATGTTCTTTTACGATGATCCCTTCCTTTTTAAATATTGCGCCGACCAAATCATCCGACGGTGTGTACCGGATGATGAAATCCCAAAAGTCATCCAGTTTTGTCATTCGGAAGCTTATGGAGGCCACTTTTCGACGAAAAAGACGGCCCTAAAAATTCTGCAATGCGGCCTCTATTGTCCCACAATATTCCGGGATGTAAACGCTGCTTGCAAATCTTGCAATAGGTGCCAACGGATGGGGGCCATTACCCGGCGAGACATGATGCCTCTTACCCCTATACTCATTATTGAGATCTTCGAATGTTGGGGTATTGACTTCATGGGCCCTTTCCCCCCGTCCTTTGATTTCCTATACATCCTTGTCGCGGTAGACTATGTTTCTAAATGGGTGGAAGCTATAGCTACCAATACAAATGACAACAAAGTGGTGATAAAGTTCCTACAGGAACACATACTTTCCCGCTTCGGTGTACCAAAAGCGATAATTAGTGATAATGGCACGCACTTTTGTAATAGGCCATTCGCGAAGCTCATGAGAAAGTATGGTGTCGTTCACAAGGTTGGAACGACTTATCACCCGCAAACGAATGGTCAGGACGAACCAGCGAACCGGGAAATCAAGAACATTCTTGAAAAGACCCTTAATCCTACCCGGAAAGATTGGTCACTTAGATTGAACGATTCGCTATGGGCCTATAGTACCGCATATAAGAATCAACTCTGCGTGTCCCCTTTCCGCTTTGTGTATGGAAAACCTTGCCATCTTCTCATGGAGCTAGAACACAAAGCGTATTGGGCGATTAAGCAATTGAATTATGCCATGGATAAGGCCGGTGAAGCTCGCAAGCTTCAATTGAATGAGTTAGAAGAACTACGCAATGATGCGTATGAGAATGCTAAAATTTCGAAAGAAAGGATGAAACTCACTCACGATAACATCATTCGACGAAAAGAGTTTCTTCCCGGGAAAAAAGTTCTTCTCTAAAACTCTCGACTTCATCTCTTTCCGGGCAAGTTGCGGTCATAATGGTCTTACCCGTTCATTGTAAAGAATGTTTTCCCCCATGGAGCTGTTGAATTAGACGATTTAAAAGGGGGAAATACATTCAAAGTGAATGGACAACGCTTACAGCCATATCTAGAGGCGTGTGAGGAAGAAGTCAACACCATCTGGTTGTCGGACCCCGTTTACGGGGTAGAGTGAGCTGTTACAGCGAGGTCGTTGCACCCCCGACGCGTATGGGGTGACAGTCGTGTGTATTGTGAGAGTCGTATGTGTTGTGAGAGTCGTGTGTGTAGTGAGCGTCGATAGGACTAGGTTTCATTCGGGAAAAGCATTCATGTTACAGTAATTTCGAGTCAAAGGGCGTTGACCAGCGAAATCGAGAGGGTTTTAGTCCAGATTGATAGGGACTATGTTGTGAAAGTGAAAATTTTCGGAGAAGAGAGATCGAAATTAAGTTCGGGAAAAAGCCAGCCCAAAAACCCTGGGCCGGACCGGTTCCTTTAATTTAAGGCCGGAACGGTCCGCCCTTGGACCGGTTCCTTTAATTTTAAGGCGGACTGGTCCGCTAGTTAGATTTTCTGAATATTAAAGTACTCGAACCGGTCCGCCCCTACCCCGGACCGGTCCGCCTTCTGCAGATCTGATTTTTCCCTTCCCAAGATTCATCCCCCTTCTCCCCAATGCCATTCATTCCCTCCAATCCATTTTCCCAACTCCCAAATCCAAACTTTCCCTCCCAAATTCACCCCCTTTTCCCTCCAAACCCTTTCCCTCCAATTCCAACCCCTCCCACTCATCCCTGCACCTATAAATACACACCCCTACCCTCCCTTTCTCTTCACACCTTCAACCCAAATCCTCTCTTCTCCCTCTCTAGTTTTCCAAGAAAAATCCCTCTTATTTCCATGGCTCCCTGCGTTTACCCCACCAAGTATGACTCCACCGATATCCACCCTTCCGATCATGGCGAGTTTCGCTCCCACCAAGAGGAGCGATGGTGCCATCAGTTTTTCAATTTGGATCGCAAACTCCATATGGAGCGCGCTGTCCAATGGGCCGGGCTGCCCAACTCCGTCACTGCCCTATTCATGGCTCGGGGCTGGTGCCGATTCCTTAACGAACCCTATAAAGCGGTTTGGGCAACCGAAGTTCGATCCTTTTATGGCACCCTAGTTCGGACGGGCCAATTCGAGGCCCAAGCTTACGTGGATGGGAATGTCATCCCATTTTCTTTGGCTCTTCTCATGGCCAAGTTGTCCGAGTATGACGTTCCGAATGTTCAAGAATTCACCTACCCATGAAACGTCCCTCCGGTTGACAAGGATTTTATCATGGACCGCATTGCACCAAATGTGACTTGGGCGGGGCAAACCGTCGCCGTTGGACTCCTTAACGAGAAGGCGCGCCTCACTTTTCAAATTGTGTGCGCCAACATATTGCAAACGTCCAACGATTCTGCCACGCGACCCCGACAAGCCACTTTAACCTATCACCTCTTTGACCCCCACACTTCCATCCATTTGGCCTATACTTTATACGCCGATATCATCAATGCATCCTTGGATGAGAAGGGTATTACCCCACTTCCCTATGCCCGCTTGATCACTTCTATCCTTAAGGATGCTGGCATAGCGGCGCCGCTCGATCATACTCGCATTCCCGGTCCTTTTGGACAAGAAACCCGCACCAAGAGCGCTAAACATCTAGGTGTCCTACGGGCTAGGCGGGGAGGTGATAGTGAAGAAGAGGCTGCCTCGAGCGAGAGCGATAAAGAAGAAGAGGCAGTCGGTGCGGATGTCGAGATGGGGGATATCGGTCCGGACGAGGAGGACAATTCAGATTTTGAGTGGACGGGAAGCGACCTTTGAAACCGAATGTCGGTACTTGAAACGAACTTCGGTAACTTTTTGACCGATTACCGCTGCGATATGAGCTTAGTACTCCGGTTCCAAGCGGACATCTATCGACGCTAAGGGGAACCCAATGAGCCACTGCCATCCTATTACCATGACCCCTATGGCCCCGACGCGCCCAGTTCTTCCCATTCCCCGCCCCGGTGAAGCTTGATGTGGTTCTGGCACTTTTTATCTATTTTTCCTGTTCACATTTTGTATGCTTTTCCTTGTAATTGTACCACAGTCTTGTTTGTTATAAAAACTGCATTTTCTCCATTTGTTTGTTTTATTTATCTCACTTACTATTTTGTCTTATTTAGATTTTAGTCCTTTTTGCTTGAGGACAATGCAAAAGTCTAAGTTAGGGGGGGTCACAAGTGCGTATTTCTAAAACTTCACAAATTTTCAAAAATGCCCAGAAATTTCCAAAAAAAATCATAAAATTTTGAAAAACCCAAAATATTTTTGTTCAAAATAAATTGGAATTCAAAATTTTCAAAAATATCATTAAAAATCGAATTGAAGTCTCAAGTTGTAAAAATTCAACATACACAAAGCCGAAATTGACTAAAGATGGAAATTGAGCGAAAATTGACGACTTAACGAATAAGTGTGGAGATTAACAAACCCGGTGAGATTCGAGCCTATCACTTTTTGCGAGTTTTTAAATCAATCCGAGTTAATTGTTAACTCGAAGTTCTTTTCAGTGCATAAAAAGTGGTCGAGGATCTCAATCCTTTCATTTTGATTGGTTATGAAAAACGTGTGTGATATTGCTTTGAAAAATGTGCCAAAATTGATCTCTAAACTTAAATTCATTTCGAAACACATATGGTAACGCAATTGGTATTTTGGACAATGAAGTAGGCCCTCGTTTGTCACCCAAAAATATTGGACAGAAAAAGTAGCGAAAAATTACCACTATTGTAACCCAATTTGAGCCAAGCAAATTGTCCCTTTCGTTTGATAACCCGAAAAATCCAAAATAGCCCGGAATTGCGAAAAATGAAAAAATTAAGAATTTAAGTCCAAAAAGTAGACCTGGCAAAATGAGGCACGACACGATAACACGACACGATAGGACACGAAATTATAAGTTAATGGGTTTAGTCTTATCGGGTTTGGGTCATTAACGGGTCAACACGGTAGATCCGTTATCATAACGGGTCGTGTTTGGGTTTGTACTCTTACACGATTAAACCCGTTTATACCCATTATCACCCGTTAGTGGTAACGGGTTTTATTGGGTCGTGTGACCCGAACCAATATTACACGGGTATTAACGGGTACTAACGGGTATTAATGGGTATTAACGGGTACTAACGGGTATTAATGGGTACTAACGGGTATTAACGGGTCACCCAACCCGTTACCTGTTTAGACTCGTTAATATTAACGGGTGTTAACGGTTTGGGTCGTGTACCCGTTAATATTAACGAGTCGTGTTTGAGTATTATCATTTGACCCGTTAGTCTTAACGGGTCGTGTACGGGTTAAGGGTGTTTTCACCCGTTAACCCGTTAACACGACCCGTTGACAGCTCTACCAAAAAGTGCATAAAAAGGGGAAAGAAAAAAATTAATATGCTCAACAAAAATAGTGAGAAAAGAAAAGAAGTGAAAAATAAAAAAAAAATAGAGAAAAAGAAGAAAAAAATGAGCAATAGCTCGGAAAAAAGCACAAATGGACATCATAATGACTTGTCCAATTCCACCCTTCCCGACAATTTCCATTTTACCCTATATACCTTAAAACCCGAAAAAGTCCTAACCGAGTCTAAATTGCGAAATTGGTTACCGCGTGGAGAGCTAATACACCAAAAGATAAGAGAAGAGATTATGTGCGCGAATAAGAGGCAATGCTCCCGTTTTTAAAACCGTAATCCGTTGATGAGATCCTTTCACCATGAAATTTCCGTCTTTCTAATTGTATGCGTGACTTTGCATCCACTGCATTTACTCTCTATATCACGCATACTGAGAGAATAGCCACAATCCGAGTGATTCGTTTGAGAGAGCATTTCGTGAGAATTTGAAATCAAAGTGAATTTTCGGATAAATGACGTAATGATCAATCGGTAGAAATTGACGGTTATATTTCCGGCTTCGCACACACACACACTACGGTTTGAGACTTGTAAATATGACTTGATGATGACTATTTTCTGGAAAAGTTTGAATTGCACAATTTTTGCGTATTTTGAATTTTCTTTGAGTCGAATTTTGTGGGTATATTATCTGCAAACCCTCACAAGACACAACTCGTCCTACTAGGGTGACCTAGGGGTTTAAAGGCTTGTTGCATACGCTAAATGCAATCGCTCGCCCGCGAAAAAGGTATTCTATCCCAATAAAATGTTTTCAAGAGTTAAGCCATGCTAGGATTCTTTTACATTGCTCGGGACGCGTAAAGTTCTAAGTTAGGGGGGTTTGATTAGGCATAAATTCTTTCTAATTTATCCCTTGATTTAGTTACTTTTAGCACCTCGAACAACGTAATCGAGTTGACTTTATCTCATAATCTTGATACTAACTAATCCTAACGAGTACACCGAGTTTCTGGTATTTCGTAGTGATTTTACAGATATTTGATGTCAAGAAACGAAAGAAGGAAATCGAAAGAATCAAAGAAGACAAGAAGGAAAGTCAAAAGGGTAAAAGTCTAATTTCCAACCAAAATTCGGATGAGGAACCTAAAGAGAAGTTCAAGATATCACATTCATGAGCACATAGGAAGAAACGGCACCTCAATCGGAGTCCGAGAACAAAAGATATGAGCAGTCAAAGTTGAGCAAAAAGTCAAACAAGCAGACTGGTCCGCCCCTACCCCGGACCGGTCCGCTGTGCAAACTCCAGTAGACCTACAATCGAAAGCAAACCGAAGAAGGGTGAAAAATAAAATAATCGGTCCACCCCAAAATAAAAAGAACCGATCCGCTTTGGAGGCAGACCGGTCTGCCTAAGGCCCGGACCGGTCCGGCTATCGAGATTTCTAAATCTTATCTGCTTCAGAGAAGAGTCCTAGTGCAGCTGAAATTCCTGAATTCTTGGAGGGTATAAAAACCCATTTTATTATTATTATTTGGACGGAGAACTTTAGTTAATTTTCCTCTCTTTTTCCAGAAACCCTAGTTTAGATACAATTTCCAGTTTTAATTCCAAGATTGAAGCTTTATTCAGAATTTATTTGATTAGCAGTTTTATTAATTGCTGCAATTACTGCTTGGGTGAGATTAGTGAGTTATTTCTTCTTTTCAATTCTATTCTACATCAATTTACAAGTTTCCTTCGATTAATCATGAATTCCTGCACATCAAACACTGTTTTCATTACTTTCAACATGCTAGGCTAGATTTTCTAAGGCCGGGATACATGAACCCAGTCTGATGTGTTAATTGTACGTGTATAACATTAATCCTCTGAATTTAGTGATTGAATACGACCGTATTGCGTAGGAACATAACAATTGTAGGTCTTTATATCTCGTTTGCCTCTGGGTAACCGTGATGATTTAGAATGCAATTCGAGTGTTACTATCGCGATACCGATTTACTCGTCCTCAGATTAAGTATGACACGGGCTTGAACCTCGTATATGTAATGCTTGGGAGTACTAAATTCCGGGTCAATTTAATCAGTTAAATTTACGATTAATATTATAACTGCAATTCACTAGGGATGGGGGATTGTATTCCCGTCCTGTTTTCCTCATCACTTAGTTCAAAAGTTTCAAATCATATTTCAATCATCTTTTAGGTAATTTAGTATAATTGCATTTCTTCATAATTTCACAATTGCATTTAGTCATAATCAATTCTCAAAACCAAATCATTTTCCCTTTCTTTTTAGAGTCAGAGTTAGGGTTCCTTCGTATTTTCCCGTCGTTACAACTCCGTTGTCCTTTTTCCCTGTGGATACGATCCTGACTTACCGAGTTTATTACTAACGCGAGAGGCTTGCACTTGAGCCTAGAGTGAACGCACATTAGAGACACTTTTTGAGTCGCGTCAAGGGGACTAAAATTACTTCCTACATGACAAACATTGAGTATCCTACAGATCCTTCCCACATGGGAATTCTCTCTCTCAAGAACACCTCATTTTGTATTAGATAATTATCCCCATTGCTACCCATCATACCTGCATCGCAAAAATGATGATATATAACTTATTTGAAGAACGCAATTTCGAGGAGCAATAGAGATAAATGACTGCCCATGGAAAATTTGAAGGTCGTGATAACAAATGGATTGCGTGTGTGTGTGTGTGTGTGAGAGAGAGAGAGAGAGAGAGAGAGAGAGAGAGAGCTTGTAGCCATTAAGACTCCTTATGCTGCTCTCTCATCTGTCCATAAATATGATTACAAAAAAAAACTGACATATATTACTTTAATTGTCTAGGAAAAGGCCATGATGTCATTTTCAAAAGTAATTTTCTTGAACTCTTTGATATCTTTTCAAATCCTATCAATCACATAATTCATATGACTCTGTCTAGCCCTGCCTCCAAAATATTTCTTCGTAAATCAGGAAATATCTAAACTTAGAATTTTTCCACACAATAATCTTGTACGTCAATGATTTAACCAAAACCGTGGTCACATTTGAAGGGTGTCCAAAGCTAAGAATTTTAACACGTTATCTTTAAGACACTCCAAGGGGCAGGGATAATTATACTCATTTCAGAGGCTATTATACATAACAATGACTCGAGCTCCAAGGGCACACAATCAGTAGAAAATTTGATTAAAAAAGGGGAATAATTTATAAGAATGGGTTATAACTGTTATCAAACAAAAACTATAGTTAATTCCGATTTCATTATTTACCGAATTCTATAGTTGGGTACCTTGCATTCCCGTTGCATCAGATAGTTCTATGCTGAGTGTCCTATTATTGCTGTCGAAATATAGGCCGAGTACCTGTAATTGAGCCGAGCAATCCGTCTACATCAAGTCAATCAGCAGTTGTACATAGTACCTTGCGTTCCTGTTCAGCACAAATAGGGTTTGATGAGAGGGTTTTAGATAGAAGGCTTGATATAGAAAGAGAGTTTCATTTAGGAAGCCATTAAATTAATCTATGTTTTGAGATATTAACTGACTAAAAATACCTGTGCAACACTATTGAAGGGTGGGCGGGTATTGCCTCTATCGTAGAATACATTTATAATGTCTTCCAATGTCATTAATTTGAAGAAATGTTACTAACCCTCACTGAAAAAATGTTACTAACCCTCTTCACTAAAGGTTGTTTAGAAAGCTACTGTGAGAACATGTATACCTCCAATTGCAGCAGTAACCAAAAGAAAGCCATAGTATCTCAATAAAAAATTCCAATTTCAATTTCAAATTGCTTCAACATCTCAATAAAAATTTGACTTCAAAAATTCAGGTTTCTCAACAATTAAGGTTGAGGTTGTGGGACAGTAAGCTCAAACAAAGACAATAATGTCTTTATATAATCTCAAACACAGTTCATGTTTCTAAATTCAAATCACCAATATGTCTTTATTGTGTCATTAGGCTGTATGGCCTATCAATGGTTGGGGTTGGTCTGATTCAAATTCCCATTTGGCCGCAATAGGCTCAACTATTACAACAGGATATATTTGAGGGCAAGAATAGAGAGATGTAAAATATAAAAATCCATTATTTAAACCGTGATAATAAACCTGTAAAGAAATCAAAGCGTTAAACCCATTTTTGGATACCTATCTGTGTAAACACAACTTTGGGTACCTGTCCGTGTAAACCCACTTCTGGATACCTGTCCGTGTAAATCAAAGACCAACGCTGTTGAAAGAAGAACCAAAGAAGTGCAAAATCCCAGTTCAACGATAAATCAAAGTATTAAACTCTCAAGTGATATGGAAAAAAATAAATTAACACCCAAAAAAAAAGTATTAAACCCAAATCTTAGAGCCCTGAAACAGTTAATAAGAACAAAAAATTAAGAAATGAAACTAAAAATCATTGATTTCAAAAGCCAAAAGTTAAAGATGTTATGAGAGTACCTCTGTAGTTCTTCCAGGGGACAACTGCTAATCTGTTTGAGATCTAACTATGAGTGTACTTGATGCTGTGAGATCAAAAAAATCAAACATAAAACCCATATGAATAGGTGAGAGAGGGAGAGGGAGAGAGAAAGAGACAATATGGAGCTCGTGTGAGTAGGCGAGGCAGATATGGAGTACACGCCATTGCAGAGAGAGAGAGAGAGAGAGAGAGAGGTGAATGAGAAAGGGGGTAGAATAGGCTTTGAGAGTGAGAAAAAGGGGTAAATCGGTTCAAGCATGGGTGTCCAAATCTCCAAAATGGTAAAATACTATTATATCCTTGTGTTTGAATTTGATAAGAAGGGGAAAAAATTAGAGTGTGTCAAAAGAGGAGGGAGTCCAAATTTTTCAAGGGTAAAAAGGGTAGTACAAAAAAAAATTATCTAGATGACATCATCTTTTAATATTATGACATACATAAGTTTTATACTTTATTATATATATATATATATATATATATATATATATAGTAGTGTAATTATAATATTAAAGGATTTATGTATATATAAATACATGGCGTGACATGGGGAGGTAGGGTGGGTAAAACCTATATACATTGAAACCAAACTCGAGGTGATTTCTTTTACCCATACGAGCCTATGATTTTCAACTCCGCTTGCTAGGATCAAATCAGTTTGGTAACCCTACAGGTCGGGATAAATTATCATCCCTACTTAATTTCAAACCTAACCCTAATTTTTTTCACAAATAACAAACACAAGTGCATGGGAATTCTATCTACAATACTATTAGTTACAAAATTATGCCTAGAGTGCTATGCAAAAAGTGAAGTGACACATGATGTATGTGGTTTGACAAGTCGTCCTTACCTACGTCCATGGGGAAATAGTGGGAGTTTATTTATTATTTGTGAAAAGTCTTAAAGGGTAGCATTTTTAGGTGAGAGTCCAAGTTGAGTTTGCAATGGAGTTGTTATTAACTGCTAACATGTGCCCTTCTTATAGTGGGGGTCTTATTTATACAAATATTGACTTTTTATCTATGTACAACACTAAATAAATTTATTTCAATTATAGTCGACATCCTTTTGAGTTGTTCATCATTGATATGGTTGAGATGAAGTAGGATTCCATTGCTTAGGATCTTAATATGCACTTGTCCAAGTATGTTGAAAGAATCTTGGTGTAGTCAGTCATGCCTAGGTTTAGCCGACTTAGCCCAAGGGTATTCTAGCTAATGAGTGCCATCTGTCTTGTTCTGTGGGCCAAGTCAGCCCCATTTCCATTTTACAACCAAAATCAAACCAATTGAACACTAAAAATACGAAACCTAAATTATAACAACACTAATTAATTACATAACACCACAAATCAAAACCAAATTACACTACAAACCAAGACCAAAGTACATATAAATCGGTTTTAAAATTTAATTTGGATTTGAAAATTGATTTGGCCTTCAAAATCAATTGAAATGAAAAATTACTAACAAGATCAAAAATTAAATCAGAAACCTTCTTTCAACTCACACCTCCCCTCAACTGATTATTGTGTGTTGATTATACCCTTCGACATTATACATTACGAGAGTGGAGAAAATTGAAGCTAACATGAATGGAGAAAACATGAGGGGCCATAGTGGTATTACGCGCCAGGATACATTCTCACTAACTATTTCTAGGCCTAAAGATTCATATGATGTCACCTAAAAGTTAAACACGTGAACCAAAAACACATAAGTAGTGAAATGATCATAAAATATATAGTAAAATACTTGAAATTTTCTCTTTCTCATTCATAACTTGTAAGTATTACATATTTTCTTTACAAAAAGATATCAAACACAAAGTTACAACTTTGTTTAATGAGAAAGTCCTAGGTCAGGTCAACACCGATGAATTCATTGATCTCGCTATTATAGTCTATCACATCATCTTAAATAAGTTTTATAAGCACAAAATCTATTGGCTCCCAATATCCTCGATGACCAAATGGTGGATGTTGGTAAAACGGACTATCATGTACCAAGTTTAGAATCTTTGCACACCTTCAAATAGAGAAATGAGTTCAACCACCCTTGCTTGTGTGTCTGTGCCTTGACATTTTTCAGTTAACGAAGGGAATCTAGTAAACCCTCATCGTAGCCATCTTGATAAACTTGGCAAGGTCCCTTCAGAAATTTCCATCTTAGTCGGTGGTACTTCCCATTTAGTCTTCTATTAATTTTCTTAGCATCATCCGTATCATAACAAATGTTTTCCACTTCACACCGAAAAACCAAATTATTAGACTCAAGAAAAGATCCTACACCAAGGGTATCATTGAACTCATACTATTACTAAAAAAAGGATTTATTTGATCAAAATTATCGAGAAGAGTCCTAAGAATGCTTGGCGAAGAGTCAGAAAATCATACATGGACTAGTTGGAGGCATTATCCCCTAGGCAAAGTTTAGATTATTACCATTTATTAAATTATCCAAGGCCATATCCAAACAAGTTATTAGGGGTAAAAAACTGAAAACAATGAGTAAATAAAAAAGGCATTCATGCGACCAACCACACAAACATAATTAAACACCCATCATAAGGACAATACTTACACTACATGAGGAAAATGGATATTTTTTCGTTTGTTTGTCTATAAGGGGAAAGATACCTACAGTTCACATAAACAAATATAAACTACAAATGCTAGGGATAAAGAATTAGTCCTAAGAACTAACTATGAGGTCCTTACTGGTGGTGTCTTTAGTAGCATCCACCATACCTTCAACAATAACCCCCTTCCCCCTTAGAAAAATGTAGGAGGGCTCCCCGATTGATGTCCACAAAATAACTTAGAGGTTAAAGGGACCTCTACCAAGTAGAGATTAACATCCCAGCCTTTCTTAAAGGAGAACTTCTACGCATATTCAATTTTAGGCGGCATGCGCAAACATAACATCTCACCCCACATTCTTAGCTTTAGATTTAGCCTCAAAGACTCAAGCTATCGATTGATGACTTCATCTTGTACTCCAGTTCTCTATTTTTATTGTCTAACTCAGTCATTGTCTTTTAATTGTCCATCTGATCATCTTTTATATTCTTCTTCTAATCGAGGGACTGCTAAAAGGAGCTCGTGATGTTCTTGACTCAGAGGCCTTATTCCTTTGATTATCATTCATGTGAAACATCGTGGTAAAGTAAAGGATGAACTAAAAGACCATAAATAAATACAAGTGAGAAAGTATGAGAAATATTAAGAAGAAACAAAATTAAAATGACACATTCTTACCCTAAAGGGGCTTGAATGTCATGACGGTCTAGCTTCCAATCGCAAAGGCCATAGAGCATGTATTTGCTATGAGGAAGACATAAGTCTTTGATAAGGCAAGGATATAGGTTGAGGTATAACACCACTAATCCATCCTAAAAAATATCCTCGCATTTAGATGAAGCGTCAATCTACAAAGTCATCCTCGAAGATGTCCTCGCATTTAGATGCATCATCAATCTTTTTTTCTCAAGAAAACGATGAGCTCGCTGTGCTTGTTAGGATTGGACTTATTTACAATATGGGTCTCAACTTGCTTCTTGTGTGGATAATCCTCCACGATAATGGGAGCATAAGTTCCCCCTTGTCAATTCCTCTTCAGCTGGCAAGGATGAGGATAGTTTTGATTAAATTGCCAATCGAGTTTGAGATATTTTTAGGGACCTTATCTTAAATTAGAGTGGGGAGGGAATATGTAGACACCACATTCTGGGACCCCTTAATTCTCTCCTTAGACCCCTAGCACTTCCCCTTCCACCGCAAACCTAAGTTGCACTCCGAGTACCGATCTAGAGGCCATCGGGCGCCCTCGGTCCCCATTTGACTCCGGTCAACTCTTTCGTCAGAGTGAAAGCTCTTTGAATCTTTTAAGGTCTTAGAATACCCTTTCCAATGGTCCACCCTGTGAACAAATTGGCATAACGGTTTGGACAAACGGACTATTTCACTATCGAAAATCGATTCAGAGGCCATCGGGCGCTCCCGGGCCCCGAGTTTACCCCAATCAACTTCACCATTAGAGTAAAATCTCTTTGAATCTTTGAAGGGAACTGAAACCCCTTTCTAATGGTCTACTTCGTGTATGAAACAGCATAATCATTCGGACAAACGATCAATTTTCCCTCAAAAATCGATCCGAAGGCCACCGGGCGCTCCCGAACTCCGTTTGACCAAAGTTAACTCTTCAACTCGAATGAGGCTGAATGAATATCCAAAGGACATTAAATACCCTTTTTAACAATCAACCCCGTGCGCGATTATCACCTACGGTATGGACGAACGATCCATTTTACTCCGAGAGATCATCGGGCACTTCCGGGCCCCGATTGACCGAGGTCAACTTTCCGAACCAAGCGAAACTCTTTGGAATGTCTAAGCACATCTCCTAACTTTTCAAATGGTTCGCCCTGCGCGATTCTGACTTACCATACGAATGAACTATCCGTTTGCGTCCGACTATCTCCCATCTAAAGGACCGACGTGCATTTCTGAACCATATTTGACCCAAAGTCAACTCCCAGACCTAGGAGCGGTCCAAAGGAATCTCTAAAATCTATGAAATACCTTTCTAATGGTATGAACTGTGCACGATTAGGATCAATGAATTGTGCGCTATGATTATTTTTCTAGAAAAGTTCGCACGAGACTGCCAATTGGCAGGTCCTGAACCCTACCTATTGGCACAGTGTCAACGGTAACCTACCGATAGGCACCCCCTGGGGCAGGCCAATCGAAACACACATTTTTCTCCATAAATAAGACCATGACCTCATTCCTAGAACACACAGCAAATCCATCAGCATCAGTGATCTCAATAATATTCTCTCGAAATCAACAAAGTTCCATATGAGAAATTCCATTCAAGCCTAAATACCCATCCTTTTTACACCCAATTTGGAAAATATCTTTCTCTCTCATCAACATTCAAGGGAGTTCATCCAAGATACAAGCTCAAGCTCCAAGGAAGGTCTAATTCCTTCTCCCTCTCTTTTAATTTCTTGTTTTTTCATAAATCACTTTAGATTCAAAATCTAGTTTCATTCATACACATTAATATCTACACTTTTATTAGTATATTGCACATACTTTATTTTCCAAAAAAAAACCCAAAAACAAATAAAAGAGGGTTACACTCATAAATTCTGAACGAAATTATCCATCACACTTTTTTTTCAAAACCAAAAATACATTTTCTATGCGTACACATATAATAAAATTCCGTTCGAATCTATGGGATAAACCCCATCACTATTCTATATTCGAACTACATGGACTTTGATATCTTTATAGGATACGTAGGCGTCTCAGATTGAAATCCGAGACTCGAGTCAAATTTTCAAATTTTCCAACTTATCTTATTTTCCAAATTTCTCAAAATCCCTCATTTTCATAATTATCATACATACATACATATAATATGCTTGCTCGCGTCTCATCCCACATATATTTTCGTTCCCCAATAACGATCAATATCTCGATGAACGCTCATATTCTATCTTCTACATTTATTATTACTTTGGAAATATTCCTGTGGATGACCTCACCCTATCTTTTCCATGGCATGGGTCGAACGACTCCAGTCTCCATTATATAAACACATACACACAATTCACGGGGATAAAGGAAAATATTAACATTTGTCCATGAGAGATCGAAAGGGAGGGATGGGTGCTTAACACCTTCCCATTCTGTAACTCAGCCCCCGGACCTTCGATCTATTGGTTTCGTATGCATCAGTTTTGTCCTTGATGCCGCTCTCTCGAAGTGGCAACATGTTCTTTTGCCTGTTTTAGGCAAAATAAGCTGGCGATCCATCTCTTTACATTCACCACACACCGACGACGACCGAAGCACCTTTTAGAAGAGAAGGGTGTGATACCGCGACACACTTCTTCCTCGAGGGATCCTCCTCCTTCCCCCCCGGAATGAATGCCGCGCCGCTTGGAATGGCCACAGTGGCGACTCTGCTGGGGACTATTTTTATGAGGGATAGACTCTGTTTACATGGGTGTTTTATTTTCTTCTATATCCCCATATGTTACTCTTTATTATTCATATATACCTCATGCTTATGCTACTATTCACACACTTGTAGAAGATTCTCCATGTACACTTCACACCACATGCACCTAAGATCATGTATATCCACATGTTGCACACCTCACTTAGAAATCCATGCTTAGGTGTCACTAACATACACTTCCACTTGTCTATATCCATGCTCACTCATCACACACTCACTTGTAGATAGTTACACATGACTCACACATCACTTATCCATGCTTAGTATAGCTTTACTATTAGTTTTTGTACCTTGCTCCCCTGGCATGATTAAGAAAAAGATACTCTCTTTATAAGATACTAATAAATGAGTCATGCATGATTCACACGACATCACCAAATAGCATTGTTATTGACCCAAATTTTATTCCATAACTGGGGAGCCACCTCGTGACGGGCGCTGGTCACAGTTAGCCAAGTACCAAATAGCATTGTCCGATAGGTTGCAGTTAGCTTAAGCGATATGACTCTCACCTTACATTGGCCAAGCACCTTCGATGTATATCGAATGGTTTCCCCGCATCGTACCGCTTAATCGAAGTCATGACGGGAGGTATATCGTAGGGAACTCATTCATGTACGTCGAGTATATCAAATACGCTCTCACACGTACTATCTCTATGAGATATATAGTGAGGCAATTCACGTACACTCAGGTATATCAAATGGCTTCTCCACACGTACTGATTGCCCTCAAAGGCAAGACGTATGTCATGGAAGTCACGCCAAAAGGGGGAACCCTTTCCAATTCATCCAACCAACTGCATACCCGCATATAGGTGTCAAACCTAGGACACACATGTTAGATTTCCACTTTCGACCTGAAACTCTGCCAACATTTCGGGTCGGCCTACCGCCCAAATTTTTGTGTAATTTTTAAAACGGGGCCCTACCCGTGAGCCTGGTGACAAGTCCGACCTTAGCTTTACATATGTTGCAAACCTAATTTTTTAAGACTTGGGTCCCGTTCGACATTTCATTTTGCATTTAGGTAAACTTAATACAAGTGAGAACTTAATAAACACCCGTCTCTAGTCTTTTCCTTTCTCTTTTTTCCGAAAAGTGATAAAAAAAAAACATTTTCGTCCTCATCTTTTCCAAAAATGTCAAAAACATTTTCCTCCTTTTCCAAAAATAACAAATTTTCCTTTTTCTTTTTCAAAAATAAATTCCAATTTTCTCTTTCTCAGGTCGATCACATACCATTGACCTGGCTCCCTATTAGCTTTGGTCTTCAGTTGAACCTCCCCGAAATTCTGTCAGCCCCCTTAATTCCTTCGTTTCTGAGACTCACCCGCCTTCTATGGAAAACACAAATCAAGTGCCAAATGTACAACCAGATTTGTTGATGGTTCTGGCTTAGCTCACTGCCAAAATTGACAACCTTCAAATCGAGGTTTATGAGATGTAAAGAAACCGGATCCCTGTTTCCGAAGATTCTGAGGTCATTTTCCCTCACACCATGGGTCCGCCTGCACCCGAGCCTATCTAAGTTCCTGAAGAATACCATTATGCTCCACGTGCTCCTCCTGATAACGGGCCGCCACCAACCCAGCTTCCTATGCTAAACCTTGCTCAGACCGGAGCTAATTTACCTGTAACTATTGATCTGAAAGAGGAAGAACTGGACAAGGTCAAGGAAGACCTCAAGATGTTCACCAAGAAATTCGACTAGGTCAGAATCTCTAGGAACTACATGGAATACACCCACATTTCTCCCTATCCTAAAACTAGGTTACCGAAAAAATTTAATATGCCTAATATCGAGAAGTTTGGAGGAAGTGAAACCCGATAGTTCATTTCCATAGCTATTACCGAGCCATGACTCTCCTAGGGTCTTCGGAAGAAATAATGGCTCAGATGTTCCAGCAAACTCTGAAAGATAGCGCCCTCTGATGGTTCCTGTCCCTTGAATGATCCAGAATCCGTAGTTGGGAAGACGTTTCCCTTGATTTCATGGCATAGTAAAAGTACAACGAGGAGATAGAGGTTACCTGTCGTGTCTTAGAGCTACTTAAATGGAACCCTGGGGAATCAGTCAATAACTTCATAGCAAGATGGAGAGAAAAAGCAGCTACCATGACTAATCGGCCTTCCAAAGAAGAACAAGTCAGCATTGTGAAGAAGAAGTCCCTACCTCATGTTCGAGCAACAATGGGAGGACAGTACTACCATCACTTCTGAGCCCTCCAAAAAGAAGGAGTAGAAATTGAAGGTTTTGCCAAGACAGAAGTTGAATCGAAGAAAACCTCTGGACCATTTGATCCTAGAAAGTTTGAGAAGCCTGCTAGTACCACAATCTCTAATATCAATAACATCTCTCAGCCTGCCGCTTTATGGGCACCAAAAAATTTCCCAAACCTAATTTGGAAGGAATATACCGAGCTTCATGCTCCTCTCTCCAAAGTCTACCAGGCTCTCTTAAACCGAAACCTGATCAAACTCATGGACCCTTACCCATTACCAAATCCACTTCCGAAAAACTTCAAACCTGATGCCTGTTGTGACTTTCACTAAACTGTTGGTCATACCACCGACCAATATTTCCATCTCCAAAATATAATCCAAATCCTAATTGGCATGGGTATCATTGCCCCACCAGCTATCCCTAAACCAAACATTACCCATAACCCATTCCCAAATCATGCAAACGCCATCTTCTTAGAAGAAGACTCAGAAGTTGACCCATCCACCCAAATCATGCCAAGTAAATCACAATCATACCCCTATACTCTCCTAAAACTCTCCAAACATGCCCATATTTCCTCTTACACCCTACCAGCCTTTTCGATTAAACCTTATCACTCCTCACCAAAGCATGCATCGCTGTTCGTACCCATTCAGGAGGTAAAAATATGGAATTATCTGAAGTTCTGAACCAACTCCTAGAGTTTGGGCTAAAATTTCCCTCCCAGATGACCATCGACTGTCATGTCCAGATCATGGCATATTTATCTTGACAGACTGGTGATATTTGTAGCATATTCGAGTTGCTCGACGCTTTGAAATTACCAGGGAACCTGGCTCCTTTAGTCTTACATTTCCCTGTCGAATGGGAAGAATTATACGAAGAGGCCATTTAAGTTGTAGAGTGTATTGACTTTGCATGGAAAGACAATATCGTTGCCATCGGATGGGGGGGGGGGGGGGGCGATTTCGAGGATTCAAATGAAGAGACAGATTCAAGAAAGACTAGTCTAATATCCAACTTATGCGGAGTGGTATCATTCGAGGAGCTGATAGGAGAGATCAACTAGGTAGCTGAGTAGCCCGATATCGATGAAGAAATAGGGTTTCTCATTTTCCCTTCTTCTGTGAACCACATGACCAGGTCTGGGAGACATTACCAGAACTCAAACTTACGACCATCAACAAGCGATAAAAGGGAAAGGTGTTAAGAATCTCCTTATGCCAAAAATGACTCTTGAAGAAAGTAAGGTCCTTGATCAACTGAAGAAAACTCAAGCTAACATCACTCTATGGGAACTTTTCATGTCTTCCCAACTACACCAAAATGCCCTAATCAAGCTACTCATAGGACCCACAATTTCGCCCTCAACTATGTCCGAAGAAGCAATGAACCTAGTTGGATCCTTGACCTCTACTCGAATTCTCTCATTTTCTGAAGAAAAAATCCCTATTGAAGTCATGGGAAAAATTGTCCCCACCTATCCAACCACAATCATGCTCTTAATATCTCTGTTGAAGTCATGGGAAAAATTGTCCCCCCCTCTCTCGTCGACAATGGATCAGCTCTGAATGTGTGCCCACTAATAACTCTAAACTGTTTGAGATTGAAAGTGAGCGACCTTTTTCCAACCTCTGCTGCCGTACGTGCCTACGCCAACACCCGTCGAGAAGTAATGGGATCTATCAAGCTTACAATAGGGGTTGGCCCTATAAATCCTGTTATTGAATTCCAAGTCATCGACATCCCAGCCCATTTCAATCTGTTGCTCGGACGATCTTAGCTCCATAGCCTCAAAGGGGGTGTCTTCTTCCCTTCATCACAAATTAAAGTCCTTTGCCAATGGATAAGTTATCACCATCTTAGGAGATAGTGAAAACACCAAGAATACATGCACCAGTAATTCGGTACTCGAGATACAACACATGATGAACGATATGCTTCTATCAGGCTTCCAGGTCGAACCACTCCTACTCCCAGTAGGGGACGACTTAAAAGACACAGTTTGTACAGAATATAATCCCCATGGAAATGTTAATGTAATCAAAATATTCAAGAACATGCACTTTATACCCGGACTGGGTCGAGGGCAAAGATAATAAGGGATAACTGAACCTATTGTGTTGAAGGAGGCCTTTCCTCCCTGTGGCTTGAGCTATCAACCATCAGAAGAAGAACTCAAATTGATTCGTCAACCTCGACTGAAGAGAAAGTTATAATGCACCAGAACTATCTCGAGAGATTCCCTAAACGGAAGATTCATCAGAGAGGGTGAGTATTTCCCCTTCTGCGCTTTTACTGAACCTTAGTATAACCTTATAGACAAGAAGATGAAACCAGGAATGGAGATATTTTTTTAAGACAGCTACCCATGGGCCAAATGTTCCTAGCATTGTGTACAACCACTCAATAAGGAGACTATAGCTGATATTAGGGATTCTGAGGACAACGAATCTGAGGACTCTTTCAACTTACAGATAATGGGATTGGCACTTTGCATGATCCACTCAGGGACTAAATCATCTGATCCATCCTACCTCATTAAAGATGCTGATATACCTCTTCTCAACTGGCATGCTGCACCTCTGCCACCTACTGATATTCAACCTAACGCTAATGTTTACCCCTTTTCCCCTGTAGTTGTTTCCTCTCACTCTGATGTAATCAAGACCTCCTTTGATGAGGTTCTCAATGCTATATTTCCTATCAATGAAATAAATGAAGATTTTGAGTATCTTGTTGTGCCTTATATTAATTGTTTTGATTCTAATCAAACTCTCGATGATGATGACTTTGCAAATGAAAAATTCTTAACTGATCTAAATAAGGTTAATAACGAATAACATAACCGCGTTTAAGTTAATGAAGATAAAATTGTTGTTATTAATATCGGTTCTAGTAGCCAAATGTGTCAGATTAGGATAAGGGCTAGCCTTGATGAGCACGAATGAACGTAACTCAAAGAGCTACTTAAGGAATTCGTGGATGTCTTCGCATGGTCCTACGATGATATTCATGACATTGACCCTGAGATACCACAACATGAGATTCCAGCTCTCCCGGAATGTAAGCCAGTCAAACAGAAGCTGCAAAAGCTCTACACCGAATGGTCACTCAAAGTAAAAGAAGAAGTAGTCAAGCAACTAAACGTGGGCTTCACCCGAGTAACTGAGTATCCCATATGGCTAGTCAATATCGTACTTATGCCGAAATTAGAAGGAAAGGTCCGCATGTGTGTCGACTACGAGACTTGAATAAGGCCTTTCCAAAGGATGATTACCCATTACCCAACATCGATATGATTATGGATAACAGAGCCAGTCACGCTCTCAAGTCATTTGTTGACCGGCTTGACAGATATAATTAGATCAAGATGCACCCTGATCATCAAGAGAAAATCACATTCATCACCCCTTGGGGAACCTTTTGCTACACTGTCATGCCATTTAGTTTAAAAAATATAGGGGCTACCTATAAAAGGGATGCCACAACCATTCTGCATGATCTGATACACAAGTAAGTCGAGGTCTATATAGATGACATGCTTATAATGTCCAAGACTAGAGAAGGTCATATTCCCGCTCTCCGAAAATTCTTCAAACGACTGTGACATTACCAAATGCGGCTTAACCCACATAATGTGTCTTCGGCGTTACTAAAGGAAAACTCTTGGGATTCATGGTCAGTGAGAAAGGGATAGAAGCAGATCCTGCTAAGCTGAAAGATATACTTGATATTCCACCTCCTATAATGGAGAAAGAAGTCCAAGGATTCCTTGGGAAATTATAGTACATCAGTTTACTCATCAGCCTATTGACTTCCATCTATGAACCCATCTTCAAACTCCTTCGAAAGGATTCAATCAAAGTCTGGAACAAATCTTACCAAAAAGCCTTCAACAGAATTAAGTAATACCTAACCAGACCTTCGGTGCTCATGCTACCACAGCCTAATCTTCCCTTACTTTTATACCTAACCGGGACCGATATGGCACTAGGGGCTCTACTAGCCCAATACCTTGAAAAACTAGCAAGGAGAAAGTGAGCTACGATAGTAGTTGAAAATTTACTAGTTATGAAGTTAGCTACACCGCTTTGGAAAAATCATGTGTCGCTCTTGTCTGGGTTACCCAAAAGTTACGGCACTACATGCTCACCTTCCCCATCAGACTCGTAGCCCGAATGGATCCTATCAAGTACCTACTCGAGAAGATCTCCCTATCCAGTCAAATGTCCTGTTGGTTGATGCTTATAGACGAGTTTGATATCACTCATGCCACACAAAAAGCCATGAAAGGAAGAGCCATCTCCGACTACCTTGCTGACTACCCTGTGGAAGAAGCTGAAGTTTGGATTTTCAAATTCCCAAATGAGAATATCCTTTACGCCTCCCAAGAAGATCTTTGATGGTAAATGTTCTTTGACAGCGCTGGCATTGGAATCCTCCTAATTGCCCCTGATGACTCCCACACTCCCATTGCCATCAAATTGGATTTTCCCTGCACTAACAACATGACTGAATACGAGGCGTGCACGGTAGGCCTCAAAGTTACCCTCAAGAAAGGAATTCAACACATCGATGTCTACGGGGATTCAACCCTCATCACCAGTCAAGTACTCAGGAAATGGTCAAGGACGAGAAACTCTTACCCTTCCATGCCCACTTTGAAGAACTTGCTTTTAATTCTAAGAAATCACCTTCCACTACTTGCCCCGAGCAAAAAATAACCTGGCTGCTGCCCTTGACACCTTAGCCTCCATGATTGTATTGCCTGAAGGAATAACCATGGCCCCTTTCCTTATCCAGAAATAAGACAAACTAACCCACTTTTACCACATCGAGCTCAGCACGGAGGCAGAACCCGAAATAGCCGACTGTTGGTACTATGATATTTGGTACCTCCTCAAACACAATAGGTATTCCCAAGGATCTGACAAGAAAGATCGAACAACTATCCGTAGACTGGCCGCCCAATACATTATTTGTGATAAAGCACTATTTAATAGAAACTTCGATGGAACCCATTTACACTGCATCGTAGGGGTTGACATTGAAGAAATGATGTAGAAAATCCATAGTGGGGAATGCGAACCCCACATGATCGCCAAAAAGATCATTCGATAGGGCTACTACTACCATAGTTTAGGACTGCACAACCTACGTTCGAATATGTCTCAAATGCCAATAATTGTCCAACCTACAACATATCCTCTGCGAGAATTGTACAATACGACTTTTCCCTGGCCGTTTTCCACATGGGGCATCGACATCATGCGAAAAGTTACACCGAAAGAATCCAATGGGCATGAGTTTATCCTGGTCGCTATTGACTACTTCACTAAATCAATCAAAGTCGAGTCATACACAGTTCTGAATGCTAAGAAAGTGGTCAAATTCATCAGAGAGAACATCATCTGCCAATATGGGGTCCCACACGAGTTGGTATCAGACAATGGGTTACAATTTAAAGCGGAAGTTACGGAGGTGGTCGACGACTATGGAATTCAGAGACACAAATCCTCTGCATACCGACCTCAATCCAATGGAGCAGTCGAAGCGACCAATAAGAATCTCAAAGCCATTATCAGCAAGATGACCGAGAATTATCGAGATTGGGCCGACAGGATTCCTTACTCCCTCTGGGGCTACTAAACTTCAGTTCAAACCTCTACTGGAGATAACCCTTACTCTATAGTCTACGACATGGAAGGAGTACTACTAGTGGAGCTAGAAATACCCTCACTGCACATCATGCTTGGAGGTAAAATCAACGAGGAAGACTGGTACCAAATCCGTCTTGATGAGTTACCCCTCTTGGACGAGGGGAGATTGAAAGATCTATATAATATACAAGGGTACCATCACCTTACAGAGTGATCCTTTAGCAAGAGAGTTAAGGACCGCGGTGTTCGAGAATGGGACTTAGCCCTCAAAAAAATAGTAGAGCCCATTTGGGATCCCATAGGGAAGTTCAAACCTAATTAGAGTGGCTACATCGTGAAGAAGATCCCGTCGGGCGGTGCCGCTATGATCATTGACCTCGATGGAGAAGAAATAGAGCGTCTAGTAAACCTGGACACTCTCAAGAAATTCTACCCCTAGTCCGAAACCTCAGCGCGCTACGACTCTTTTCATCTCCCTTCTATTCTTAAAAAAATATGTTCTTCCCCCTACCCAGAACTACATGGACCTGATCCTCTAAAAACATTTTCAAAAATGAATTTCAAATTTTTTCAAACCCTCAGAGGTACGTAGGCAGCTCATTCACTTCACACGAGCGCGACCCCCTTCTTTTTCACAAAATGCTATTCTTTTCTTATCCCCAAGAACAACAGTTCATTTTAACATATACATGAACAAAGGGATTATGTATGCCTTAGTGATTGGTATGAATAATTAAAAATGCAAAAACTTCATCAAGAGGCATAACTAGATGATCAAAAACTTATTTATTTCATTATCTGAAATTTTCGTATGATTAGATCGGCGTAAGGAGTCAAACGACTTCCCTTGCCAGAACTACACCTACAAAAAAAAACCCAGACAATAACAAACCCCACTACTCATGAAAATTACCCTATAATTATTCTCACAAAGCACAAAACCAAAATTATTACAAAGAGCTTCCAAAAGCCTTACCCGCAGTTTCCAATGGAACCAGCACCATCATCACCTGCATCCTGGGCTCCCTAAACCTCCCCTGCCTGAATGGAGTATTGCAGACGCTCCATGGAGAGATAAGCCATGATTAGCTTAGGGAAGACCACAATTCCTCCCTCTATGGTGTCAGATATGACAAACCACATTTGATCAGTCTCTATAGCCAGCATCTTGACCACTACCTTCTTCCAAAACCACTTCATGTAGTCCCCGGAGACATGCCAGACTCACTCGATAGACTAGCAAGGATGGGTCGACGGACAATAATTCTCTCACAGAGATCCAAGTCGCATGAGAATATGCTCTGTCAGGTCCTCCACAAGAAAGAAGTTAGATGTCTGCGGTGGCACAATTTTCTCCCAACCATATTGGTGCAACAACCTCCATGGAAAGTAGAAAAAGGTCTTCCTAAGGCCAACTGGTCTGACATACTGGTACTCTCCAAGCTCTAGAATGTGGAATAACTCCCCCATAAAGGCACAGACCAGCGTAAGCCTCGAGCCTCATTCTCTACAAACCAGTTTCCCCAGCTCTCAATGTCCAGTCTAATGCTAATAAAATAGCACGAGAAGAAGTTTGGCACCGCCAGCGAAGGATACTCAGGTGGGACTGCCATACGAAACCTCTCTGACAGCCACATAAATAACATCATAGGGCTCCCTCTCAGGAAGTCAGAATAACCCTCCCTCCAGGCATCCAGGCCATTCAAGGTCTCCGCCAGTGTTACCACCGTAGGATTGCGACATTATGACATCCAAGAAACGATAACAACTAGTTGGGTGTCCATCAGCGCCTCCCCAGTCATCAATAGAACTTTTGAAACAATCCCTTGGATAATGCCACTGGCATATCCAGCCTCACTCACGTCCTGTAAATGCACGTCCCGCAACACCATCGAAAAGGAAATCATTCCCCCCATAACCAATGGCCTGGCCGCCGAAGATGAAATATGAAGAAGTCCAGCCAGTAATTCCCTGGGAGAATGAGAAAACTCAGGCAGAGCCGTAGCAATGCTGAGATTTATCCCCAACATGGCAGAAAATTCCTCGTTGGTAGGACAAATCTCATCCAACCCAAAGCGGAAGACATGATCCTCGAGATACCAAAACTCGATAGCCTCCATCAACATGTTTCACTCAATGGGATGATTGCACCACAAAGAGACTCACCGCATGTGAAAGGCGTCATAATCAACATTGTAAGAACACATTGCTTCCAAGGCTTCGAGGTAGTTACTGAACTTAATGCTACCAGGGAGAGCCATCTTGCAAAACCAAGAAATAATAAGAAGGTAAGAATGTGAAAAATGAAGAAAGTGAAAGTGTGAGTAGGAAAGCCCCATCCACACCCCTATTTATACTTGGAAACTCTCAAGAAAGGACGAGAAACCCGACAGAAATCGGAGTAAAACTTGCCCCACCAAGTACCAAGTAATTGAAGAAAGTGCAATCAAAGCCTTGGATTGATTGGACTGGACTGATATGTCGATAGGAAGGATAGGGGTCATGCCGACCGACAACCCCCTATTTTGGAAAAATGATCCTTTTCCTCTTTTGTCAAAATATAAAAAACCAACAAAAATAATTTTTATCTTAAGGAAATTCCGAATTTTCTTTATACTTATGATTTTACTAATCTCATTATAAATAAAATCCTTCTCAAATGAATTTTCAAATTCTTTTTACGGTCTCAGCAACAAAGTAAAAAGAGCATGTGCATTAATCACTAAATCAAAGAAAATCAACAAAAAACTTCATTATTTATTTGCATATATTTTTGCTGTATTACATTAACATTTTGCAGAAAAAGAAAAAGCAGAAAAACAACGGGACTCAACTCGAACCCAATTTTCATTCTCTCTTTATTTCCCTCTTTCTTCTCTCTCTCTCTCTAGGATCCCCCATCCCTATGATGCGCCCTCATCCCCCTGCGGCGAGACGATGTGCCCCCACTTCCAGAGCCAGACCCTTCCCCCGACGAGGCAGACGACACCAAGCAAGAAGGGACTGGAACCACCTCATGAATATGAGAAGTCACTGAAGATATCCAATCCTTGATGTCCTTTAGCCAGGTGGACGAAACACCGATATGTTGCGAGGAAGAATGGAAATGATCAAATCAGTCAAGCATGAGGAAAAGAAAGAAATCAAGAAAAAAAAAAGACAAACTGCAAGCCTAAGGACCTCCTTCGTCAAACCCAACTCCTTCGGGTCCATCACATGAGGAGGATGTTGTACACGCACATACCCCCCACCAGCTTGCCGAAGGTTGTAATTAGGGGAATGCAACAGCACCAAAGAAGGCCCTGACATCATCGCTTCCCCTGCTGATGTAGCCGTACCACCTGCACTATGAGAGGACCCCACCTTCCAAATCGAGCATGCCCTAAGGAGAGGCATCACATGATATATGCTAGGAGGAATCAGCCAACTCGAGACGAAGTCCAGATAATCGTACATCACCGCTATGTCAGTGTACAGGGAGTATGGCTCTCCTATCATCGCCTCCACCCGAGCATCATCAGACATCTTCCGCACGCGCCTCATAAACATATAGAGCCTCACCGGTGGCACCGTAACCTCATCCTCCATAATTTGCTAAACTTACCTCTCCCCAAGATACCAAGAGTAGCCGAACTCATGCACCAGCAGACACTGCATTTGCACATGTCCCCCAGTCACCTCGGTGTGCTGAATAGCCGTCCCCCAGGGATAAAAGGTCACTACAAATCCCCAGAAAAAGTGAAGGATCAGTGTCAATAAAAGATCATCAAAGGAAAAGAATGATCTCAAAGACACAAGAATGCTTACCCTCGCGCTCGTCAGGCCATTCAAGACCTGACGCATTGTCTCCAGATAAAGATTCTTCTTCGACTACCGGTTGGATCTCCGCCACCGAAACATTCGATAGAAGTTCCCACCGGAGTCATCCTTCAAAGAAATCAGTTGGGTGTTCAACCCAATCACCTCATAGAACCACGTCTGTAAAAGACAAGGATCAACATTCGAGAATTAAAAAAGAAGTGCATGAATGGAAAATTAACAAAATAAAGAATACCTCTAGAAGATACGTGGCCCCAGTGAAAGTCAACCGGAAACACCGACTGAATGCATCCAAAGAATAATAAAGGGTCGCCAAAGTCAGGCTCCCCCAATCATAAAAGCAGATGTCCGAAAACACCCTCAGAAATGGCAAAAACATAAGTGGACGGCGTCGCCACCTGAAAACCTCCCAACAACAACAAGATAAACAAGCGGGCCATCTGACGCACCTTTTGCCCGCCATTATCATCAACCCTCCCCCTCAGTAAAAGCTCCCTCAAAGAGGACAAGCAAAGATAATCTCCAAAAAACACCCTCTCCACATCCCCCAGAGCCGCTGTCACCACCTCCGGCGTCACCCTCAGTGTCCTGTCCACCTCAATCTGGGCACCTTCATAATCCATCCTCAGCAACTACTGAACATCAATGGGAGTCACCATCATCTTCCCGAAGCCAAAATGGAAGGTGTGGGTAGTGTCCCACCACCACTCTCCCAAAGCACATAGAACCGCAGTTGAGTGGGGTGTCTCATCTAAAGCCGATGCTAGCCTCACAAAACCCATAAAGGACACCATCCAACACACCACAATAGGAAGGTTCTCCTAAACGTCCTTAAGACCTGTCATACCGTGCACGAATGGTCGACATGGAGACGTCAGACTGTAAAAAAAATGAAGAAAATCCTTGTCAGATTCAAGAAATAAAGCAATCTAGTCAAGAAAAGAAGAAAGGAATACTAAGAGTTATGTAATACTTACATATCCACCAGGGTTCACCACCCTAGAAGAGAGATGATACGAAAGTTCATGTAAAAGAGTCTGATCATCCGCCACTGGAGCAAATAATTCAAAAGAATTCTCGCTACCCAATGCGAGGGGCACCCTAGCCCTCCACTCTAACCCTGACCAATCATCGTCATTAAGCCATGCCATATGGGTCGCACTGCTTGGAAGTCAGCTATTTTGGACGTTATGACGATTTACAGAAGTTTATAGCAAAAGAAAAGAAGTCAGAAAGCTGTGAAAAATGAGGAGAACCCGCCCCCTTTTTATGAGAGGCTAAGGGTAATGCCGATCGGCAGTCCACTCCACCCACCGATCGACATTGTTCCTTTCACCTACTCGAGGTACCCCAAAAGATCGTGCCAATGCCGATTGGCACAACTCCATCCATGCCAGTCGGTACACCCTCTAAATTTTTTTACAAAAGGTTCGAAAAAATACTAAAAAATCTCGAATAATTTCCGAAAAATTCCTTAAATTGCCAAATCCATTCTAGCACCTTGTTTACCAAGGAAAATATTTTTTACACCCCTAGCAGAATTCCATAGAATCATTCTCCTCAATAATGTCTCTAAAAGACGCTCTAAAAAATTCCCCAATTAGAAATCCTCGGATCATTCACTATTCCCCAACAGAACCTTAAATCCAATCATCATCCTCAGTGGAGTCCCCAAATTTCCCGAAGGAAATGTACACCTTTTTTAGGTCAGAATTGACCTCGGTCTTAGGTCGTCACCTCCGTTAGGTCAGAATTGACCACGGTCCTTGGCCGTCACCTCGATTAGGTCAGAATTGACCTTGATCTTGGATCGACACCTCAGTTAGGTCAGAATTGACCTCGGCCCTCAGTCATCACCCGTTTTAGGTCAGAATTGACCTCGATCCTCAGTCGTCAATTATTTTATGTCAGAATTGACCTCGATCTTGGATCGTCACTTTTGTTAGGTCATAATTGACCTCGGTCTTGGATCGTCACCTCAGTTAGGTCAGAATTGACCTCAATCTTCAGTCGTCACCACTTTTAGGTTAAAATTGACCCCGGTCTTAGATTGTCACCTCAGTTTGGTGAGAATTGACCTTAGTCCTCGATCGTCACCTCTGTTATGTTAGAATTGACCTCGATCTTGGATCATCACCTCAGTTAGTTCAGAATTGACCTCGGTCCTCGATCGTTACCTCTTTTAGGTCAGAATTGATCTCAGTCTTAGATCGTCACCTCAGTTAGGTCAAAATTGACCTCGGTCTTCAATTGTCACCTCTTTGAGGTCAGAATTGACCTCGGTCTTAGATCGTCACCTCAGTTAGGTTAGAATTGACCTCGGTCCTCGGTCGTCACCTCTTTTAGGTCAGAAATTGACCTCGATCTTGGATAGTCACCTCAGTTAGGTCATAATTGACCTCAATCATTGGTTCTCACATCTTTTAGGTCAGAATTGACCTCAGTCTTGGATCATCACCTCAATTAGGTCAGAATTGACCTCGATCCTCGGTCATCACCTTTTTTAGGTCAGAATTTACCTCGATCCTCGGTCGTCACCTTTTTTAGGTCAGAATTGACCTCGGTCTTGGATTGTCAGCTCAGCTAGGTCAGAATTGACCTCGGTCCTTAGTTGTTACCTCTTTTTGGTCAGAATTGACCTCAGTCTTGGATCGTCACTTTAGTTAGGTCAGAATTTGACCTCGATCCTCGGTCGTCACCTCTCTTAGATCAAAATTGACCTCGGTCTTGGATCATCACCTCAGTTAGGTTAGAATTGACCTCGATCCTAGGTCGTCACCTCTTTTAGGTCAGAATTGACCTTGACCCTCTAAATTGGTCATCCACATCCCTTAGGTCCACAGAACTAACCTCCCTCCATCATGTGGTGTCTATTCGATGGCCATCACTTGTTCCAAGCTCACTCGTAGAGTGTCTCTATAGACAACACATTCTAGAACCCCCTAAGTCTCTCCTTAGACCCCTATAACTTCATCTTTCCATCGTACACTTAGGTCGCACTCCGAGTATCGATCTTGAGGTCATCGAGCGCCCCCGGACCCCATTTAACTCCGATCAACTCTTTTATCAGACAGAAATATCTTTGAATACCTGAAGGGCTCCGAATACCCTTTCCAACGATCTGTCCCGTGCATGAATCATCATAACGGTTCGAACGAATGAACCATTTCATTACCAAAAATCGATTCAAAGGCCATCGGGTGCTCCCGGGACCTGAGTTCTGAAAAATGTTACTAAAGTCGTTTATTAAAAATAAACTATTTAAGTAACTCCGATCTGTTTTTTTAAGAAACTCTTTTCGTAAAAACCAAACTATTTGAACACAAGATGTGTTTAACAAATCAGTATGTACGAGATCTATTCAAGTTTTGAATAACAGGTTTATAAAGTAGTTTAAAAAACTTAAACTCAGCACAACCAAGAATGAGATGAGAAGATGTAGAAAGATCATGTTCACTATGTTTTTTACGTGGTAAAACCTCACCAATTGAGGAAACATCCACGACTCCCTCTACGGAGTAAAATGAAAAATCCACTAAAACAAATATATGAGTTACAAACTATATAACTAACATGCAAACAACTCAGACCTATATAACTTTAGGAATGTACCCTCTGGTGTCCTTAAAACTTCTCTGCAGTTCTGATTGTAGATGTAGTTCTCCCAGTTTGTTAACTTCTGATTTGTTCCAGCACTTTACGTCGACTCTTTGTTCACAAGATCTTATTGCCAACACTTTTCGTGTTGTAGGGTGAAAGTGTTTGTGAAGGTGCTTTCTAACACATGCATGCACACACACACACACTTATTAAGTACAAACAGTCCTAACAAATTACAGTAACACTATATGCTGTGATCTTTTCTTTTTCTTTCTTCTTACAAAACTTTTCACCTTATTTGACCTTTAAATCATTCCCAGAATCCACGGATACCTTGCTAGGAAGACAGGCAAGGTCTTAATCAATCTCAGAATATAGAAAATCTTTTCGAGATTGAAAACCTCCAAGTGTGATTCCAACTAGGTCAAAGGTTTAGTTTTACAAGAACTAGAAACAGAAAGCATTTATTGTTGATTTCAAAACGTTTTATAGAAAATAATCAACAATATATTTCTCAAGATGAGAAATAAAGAATGAAACTAAGTGTAATGTAACATGAATAACTCAGATCTGAAATTTCTATGAAATCAGAAAGTAGATCTGAGAAAACGTTTAAGTTGAAAACAAGATCTAACGAACAAGAGGTTACAGCAACAAAAACTCAACTCAAACTCTCAAACTCTCAAGAACACTCAGAGTAGTGTTTTGGATATGAAGGTGTTTTGAAGAAGTGTTTGAGTTTAGTTGGAAGAGGTTTAGACGAACAGGGTTAGGGTTCCTAACTCTCTCTCTTCTCTCTGTTTTCTCTCTTCTCTCTACTCTCTCAATTTCTCAGAGGAAATGAAAATGGCAAAAGTCTTCGAAGTCTGAGAATAGGGTCCCTTTTATAGGGTGAAGAGAAGTTTCGAGAGGCTGGCTCAAAACCAAGGGCCAGGATTAAGTCAAGTCAAATTGACTTAGATCGAAGGGTTCTAATAAAGCGGTGATAAAACGAATCCTGATTGGTTTAGAAAGTTGTACTGGGATTCACCAAGACAACATGCAGATCGTCGATAGCTAATGATCCAACGGCTAAAAACATACGCGTTTTTAACTCAGTAAAGAAGCATAGTTACAGCCAATCAGACGAAGACAGGTGTTGGGAAATAACAGGATCTGAAACGCGCGTCTGAAACTAATTAAAACCACACCCTGAAGTTTAATCCGCTTTCGGATTCTACCCAAGGTAACATTAGGCCAAAATTCCCAACAAATAATATTTACAAATTGACCACAAAACTTTTAAAACAAGTTTTAATTAAGAAAACCTTATTTTAAAAATGTTTAAAAAATCCCAAAAAATTATTAAAATTCCAATTTAGGGATTTAAACACACTCAACATATGTACACACATTATTATGCCGTATGATATGTAATAAATGAATTCTACTGTGTGTGAGTGTTGGCAATTTGATCTTGATCAAAACAAGATAGAGAGATGAAGTAGCAAACCAACTTCTGAGGTTCTTTGGATACTAGGGAGGACATAATTTTGTCACAATTTCCAAACTAGATGAGCACTTATACAATATAGACTCAATTGAGTCAAAAGTATAAGGGCTTCAAGTTGACCCCAATCAACTTCACCGTCAGAGATAAATCTCTTTGAATCTTCTAAGGACACTAAAACCCCTTTCCAAAAGTCCACCCCGTGCGCGAAACAACATAACCTTTCGGAAGAACGATTATTTTTCCCTCAAAAATCTATCCGGAGGCTATCGGGCTCTCCCGGACTCCGTTTGACCAAAGTCAACTCTTCAGCTTGAATGAGGCTGAATGAATCTCCAAAGGTAGCTGAATACCCTTTTTAAAGATCCACCCGTGCACGATTCTGACCTATGGTACAAACGAATGATTTATTTTACTCCGAGAGGTCATCGAGCATTTTCGGGCCCCAATTGACCAAGGTCAACTTTCTGAACCAAACGAAACTCTTTGGAATGTCGAAGTACATCTCCTAACCTTTCCAATGTTCCACCCCGTGCACGATTCTTAGTTACCATATGGACGAACGATCCGTTTGCTTTCAACGATCTCCTGTCCAACGGACCGACGTGCATTTTCGAGCCACATTTGACCCAAAGTCAAATACCGAACATGGGAGCGGTCCATAGGAGTCTCGAAGGCCTCTAAAATACCTTTATAATGGTATGCATTCTACGCGATTCAAATCAATAGTTTGTTTGCTACGATCATTTTTCCATAAAAGTTCGCATGAGACTACCAATGTGTAGGTCCTAAACCCTGCCTATCGGCACAGTGTCAAGGGTGACCTGTCAATAGGTACCCCCTGGGGTAGGCCAATTGGCACCCAAATTTTTTCCTATAAATAAGGTCTATGACCTCACTCCCAGAATACACATCAAATCCGTCAGCATCAGTGATCTCAACAACATTCTCTCAAATCAACGAAGTTCCATTTAAGCCTAAATACCCATCCTTTTCACACCCAATTTTGCAAATATCTTTCTCTCTCATCAACATTCAAGGGAGTTCATCCACGATCCAAGCTCAAGCTCCAAGGAAGGTCCAATTCCTTCTCCCTCTCTTTTAATTTCTAATTTTTTCATAAATCACTTTAGATTCATAATCTAGTTTCATTCATACACATTAATATCTACGCTTTTATTAGTATATTACACATACTTTATTTTCCACAAAAAACCCAAAAACAAACAAAAGAGGGTTACACTCGTAAATTCCGAAAAGAATTATCCATCACACTTTTTTTTCAAAACCAAAAATACGTTTTCTACACGTATACATATAATAAAATTTCGTTCGAATCAATGGGATAAACCCCACCACTATTCTACATTCGAACTATGTGGACTTTGATGCCTTTATAGGCCACGTAGGCATCTCGGATTGAAATCTGAGACTCGAGTCCAATTTTCCAATTTTCCAACTTATCTTATTTTCCAAATTTCTCAAAATTCCTCATTTTCATAATTATCACACACACACACACACACACACACACACACACACACATATATATATATATATATATATATATATATATATATATATATATATATATATATATATATATAATATGCTTGTTCGCGTCTCATCCCACATATATTTTCGTTCCCCAATAACGATCAATATCTCGATGAACGCTCATATTCTATCTTCTACATTTATTATTACTTTGAAAATATTCCTGTGGATGACCTCACCCTATCTTTTCCATGGCATGGGTTGAACGATTCCAATCTCCATTATATAAACACATACACACAATTCACGGGGATAAAGGAAAATATTAACATTTGCCCATGAGAGATCGAAAGGGAGGGATAGGTTCTTAACACCTTCCCGTTCTGTAACTTAGCCCCCAGACCTTCGATCTATTGGTTTCGTATGCATCAGTTTTGTCCTTGATGCCGCTCTCTTGAAGTGGCAACATGTTCTTTTGCCTATTTTAGGGAAAATAAGTTGGTGATCCATCTCTTTACATTCACCGCACACCGACGACAGCCGAAGAAACTTTTTGAAGAGAAGGGTGTGATACCGTGACACACTTCTTCCTCGAGGGATCCTCCTCCTTCCCTCCGGAATGAATGCCACGCCGCTCGGGATGGCCACAGAATCAATGACCTAAATCTCGTTAACTTTAAATGAATTAAAATAAATGGAAGTCTAACATGATTGATCACGAAAATTTCCAACATTAATAGCCTCATTAGTTAATGGAACTATAATAGGGTAATGGTGTTTGCAGCCTTCAAAGATAAAGAGTAGCAAAACAAAATAAAAAATTAATCTATCGTCATCCCCTAATATTTACTTTATCAATCATATTTTCATCGTCTAGATATGTGTCTCGCTTCTTGTTCTCAGTTAAAAAACAACAATACATAAATGAAACCGATCAATGAAGTCATGAAATTAAATGGGGTAGGGTAATCCTAAGGTTTATCCAACCTATCTTCCTTATCTCTCTAGGTCACCTTGGCCCATATAAGTGGGTCCTCCCTTAACCCCGAGCAAGTGTTACTAGTTTTTAATAACAAATCCATTGTGATACCCCAAAAAATCCATAAATAGATTGATCAGATTTACCATAAAAATAACGGTAATCAAAACTTTTGGTAACATTCTTATCTTTAAAAAAACTCAGGAATCGAAAGAACAAAGATAATATAATGAAATACCGAATCCACACAAAACCAACTCTAATATCAATCACAACCAAATATTAATCCGTCTATGAATGTAAATAGACATGTATAACCAAACTAAAAATAAAGGAGTACAATAAAAGGATGAGTTACACTTGCTGGACTCCTACAATCATGAGAGTAATAAATCGGACGTAGCTAGAGATGATCCTCCAACGATCCCACTTCTACATGAACTACTGCAACAGGGACTTGTAAAAATAACTTTTAAAAGAAAATATAAACAAAAAGCCTATGTAGAATAGTATTATAATTAAATTTGATCCACATTATAACCATATATCTTCCTCTTGTGTTTTGACATATTTTTAGTTACCCAACCCAATAAGCTAATATATCACGTGGTTCTTAATCCCAAGCCCATATGTTGCCAATGTGATTAAAGATTTACATCTTCATTCTTTAATCTTTAGGTTTATCTCTTTCATTTAAAACATAAGATCTGCTGTAGTCTCAAACCTGCGGTACATATAACCAATATACTAATAACAGGTTTGTATATCAAGTCTATACACATTTGACTATCTCATGCAAATAATATAATATATAAATCTTTAGTATACGTATTACAAAAATCCGAATCGTAAGCACGTAAGTAGACATCCCTATTATAGGTCATATACATCTCTAGTAGAACATATAAACTAGTACTCCTATCTTTGGTACCGCCACACAATAATCACATATCATAAGAGAAAGACTCTACTCACGTCTAACATCCATACAAAGTTATATCCCCTAACATGTACAAATAGATAAACATCTCTTATGCCCACACATAATAAAGACATAGTTTTATTGCCTTCGGGGATCTCTCGTGCATACTAGGTATGATCTTAGGCTGTCCGAAACCTAAGAACTCATCACGCCAATGGATAAATCACCACGTCTATCCATCAGTCATAAAAATATCATCCAAGCACCCTATCAAACATTAAATTGATAAAAATATATCAAAGCAATCATTGGAACCTAATTCCCTCATTAAATACCAAATCCATCCCAAGATTCAACAAAAACCCAATTCAAAATCTAAGAACCTTAGCTTATCCAATTCTACAAATTTTCATAGATTAATTCAATTAAACATAGTTTTTTATATATGATTCTCAATATAAAACAAATTCAAATAATAATCTATTAGTTCTAAACCAAATTCACGAGGAAATCAATCACTATAAAAGGGATTGAATCTAATTAATATCTAAATTGGGTTAATCTTGAATTTAAATTAATTAATCATTCAAATCATATTTAGGTTATGATTATATTTAGATTTTAATGAATAATCATAATAATAACACACATTCAATCATAATTAAATTCTTTAAAGAACTTGCCCTATGGATTGATTGAGAAATCAATCCTTAAATTCCCCAAATCTTCCTTTCCTCTTGGTGCTTTGTCTCTCTAGCCTCTATACTGCTTCCCCATTGTGTTTGTGATGAAATGAGATCCCTAATGACCTCTTACAACCCTAAATCCCAAAGTTAGGGTCGAATCCCAAATGGACCTAACCTATAAAAGCTCCAAAACAATTTAAACAACTTAAAGCCACACTAGAGCCTTATTATAACCCAATAGGCATTTGAACCATTATTTTAAACTATAAACAAATATTCTACGCATCTAAAAAACCAGTTACGAAATATACATAAAATAAATAACTAACAACTCAATTTTTTTAATAATTTCGCGATGCGAGTCCGAATATTAATTAATCATTGTGTCTTAAGTCTCAATTCCAATCCAACATAAATAACACATAACAATATAAATGGTGACATCTATAGTCATAACAAGCATACATAATTAATTGTGTTTCACCCTCAAAATTCGAATTCATTATATTCTTGGTCGAAAATCTAAGAAAATTTCCTCCGTAGCATCCTGCCACCATTATACCTGAATTTATCCTATACGGCCTAATACCCACCTTGGTCTCTTTCGTCATAAATCGTGTTCGGTTATACTCTAAACCAACTAGTCTAATTTTTGAGCAAAACTGGTCCTTTACGGATTGTCTTCATCCTATATCTGAATACATCCTACGCACTAACCATGATAAGTTGAGGTCAAAAGACATCAACCTCGCCCTATCTATGCCTTTTAGAGGAACTTCACATTGGTTTGACTACTCCATATTGGAATCCAAAATTTTGTAATTTATACAACTTAATTCTAAACATGCACCTTGGTCAAAATCACCTTTTTTAGTTTGAGGACCCCCTCGGTAAAAAAATTTCCTGAAATTGTAACCCTCTCCTATTCTCAATTGGAGAAAGGGCTTATTTCCAATACTATATTCATACCTACTATTGGTAAATTTAAACATTGGGTCATAAAGCATCCTTAGTCACAGATTTGGGTGTAGCAGACACCATTAGTACACCATTCCCTCTTCAACGAGGTATTATCGCAACTCACAGTGAACTACCCCTTCATGCTGTAAAAAAACCCGACTAATGACCCACCTGTACTGTATTGTGCTTAAAATATGTCTTTAAGATATACTCCACCTTATTACATCACTGATGATAGCTCTCCACATTTTAATTTTTAGAAAAAGAATAGATTTCTTGACTGGTCCGACCAGTCATTGATACGTAACATCAAACACTTGTCCCATATCATGACCCTAACCTGTTCCTAAGAGGCCAAACCTCTGCTTAGTGATCTATCCATCTTTTGGAACTCCCTCAAATTAATGCCGTCCTCGAATGCTTAATTGGATAAATAATTATGGTGTCTACTCCCATGACACATCTACTATCACTTATAAAGTCAATCTAATGAAATGCCCTCACAGTGGATTTTCAGCTAGCGCTATTTTTAAGGAAAAATAAATCTCTTACGTAGGTGATAACTCAACACTTATCTAAGTAAACTTGAAGAAACTCGTACTATCAGGGACACCTCCACGTGACCATAGTCCCCCATAATTTACTCATATTCATACCTATATAGGCGTGCTAGCCCTTTCTCTCGAGACTAAGTATAACCATCCAAAGTAATCCTGCCCCAAAAGGGAATAAAAAAGCCTACTCGTGATGTCGATATAAGAGTAAAACATAGCTACTCACACAAATTCAGTTGTAATATGATGTTATCTCATCAAAAATATTAACAAGGCATCTAAAAATGAGTCGACCAAAAAAACATTTCACGTCTCTAAAATCACGGCGTAAAGTATCCCCCTATTGGATGGAGGTAACCATAAATAAATAAAGCTCAAAGGGAATCCATATACCTCATTATTAAAATAAAAATATAGCTAATAAAGAATGACAAATACTCTTTGTCTAAGATAGACTCATGCATGTGAGCTATATATGTACCCATAACTATTCCCCCGAAGTGCTCTAAAATGTTATTTGCCACTAAGACATATAATAACTAGGTGGCCCCACCTTCCATGACAGTAACGCCTTATTTTAAAGGAACTATTGAAATGTTAGCCTTAGTGGCGGCCTTGATGACCTTGCCTCATTGGGTGTATATTCTAGCAATTGCCTTGTTTACCATGTTCTCATAGGTCGTGGCTTAAATGTCCAGAATTCCCATGGCCTTACTAGCCAAACAAATCATATCGTTTACTCTTGGAAACCCCTTGGGATCATTTACCCTATGCAGTTCCTTCTACTAGTGAGGTCTCCATACTCGGGTCCATGCCACACCATCTCTATTTATTGGGCTTACTTTGGCCTCGTTCTTCTAAATCTTAAGGACTCTATCCCCGTAATGGTTAAAATTCTCCTACTGATGTAGGAGAGTAACTTCAACCACCCCAGCGCAAGTGGTGAACATCGAGTTACCCAGTAACACATGTCAAACCCTTCGCGTAAGGTTTCTGCCAACTTAAAAAGTCTTTCTTATACTAGCTGATAAAGCGAACATCCTCCTTTGCCTTCGTATCACTCTCTTTCGGTACATAAAGAAAAATATAGTTAAAATCTTCCTAATACTGACCACCATATGATTGCACAAATGAGGTATTTTAAAACTTACTTTTAACGCCATTATGTATGGTGACTGAAAACATTTCCCCTCGCAGCATACGCTAAGCACTTGCTAAATTTCTCGTGTCTAAAAGACCTTGACTCTCAATTAAAGTTGATCTCGTGCATGGACTTCTCATAAGCAAAATATAAACAAGGAACCCTCTCGACACACTTGGTCCATCCGAGTCGTTCATCAGGAAATAATAGTGCGATTCCCCCTAAGCAGTCGTCATTATAGATGATAGAAACCCTAAACGGTAAAGCTCTAAAGTAGCCAAAGAACACAATGCGAAAAAGTAAAAGATGAACTCAAGACGCCTAGGACACTAGAACCTAGAATGCTCTTATAATAAATGTGATACCCCTAAAAATCCATAAATAGATTGATCAAGTCTTACATAAAAACCACAGGAATTAAATTTATTGGTGACATTCTTAGCTTAAGAAAAACACAGGAATCGAAAAAATAAAGACAATAAAATGAAATACTGAATCCACATAAATCCAACTCATCTCTGAATGTAAATAGACATATACAACCAAACTCAAAATAAAGGAGTACAACAAAAAGGATGAGGAACACTTACTCGACTCTTATAATCCGGGAGTTATAAATAGAACATGGATAGAGATGCTCCTCTAATGATCCCGCTTCTATAGGAACTACTGCAACATGGACCTCTAAAAATAGTTTTTAAAAGAAAACATAACCAACATGACTATATAGAATATGATTATGATTGAATATGTGCCACATCATAATTACACATCTTCCTATTTTGTTTTAATAGATTTTTAGTTATCCAACCCATCAACCTAAAATACCACATGGTTCTAAATCCCAATCCCATATGTTGCCCATGTGATTAAAGCTTTACATATTCATTCTTGAATCTTTAGTTTCTCATCTTTAGGCTTATCTATTTCATTTTAAAACATAAGATGTGTTGTAAAACCTACGGTACATCACACCAAATAAATAATATACTAATAATAGGCTTGTATCTCAAGTCTATACACATTTGACTATCTCATGTCAATAATACAATATACACATCTCTAGTATATATAATACACAAATCTTAATCGTAAGTATATATGTAGACATCCATACTATAGGTCATATACATCTCTACTATATAATATAAACCGATACTACTATCTCTGGTACTGCCACACAATAGTCACATATCATAGAAGAAAGACTCTACTCATTTATAACATCCATACAAAGGTATATCCCCTGACATATACAAATAGAAGAGAATCTCTCGTGTTCACACATAATGAAGGCCTACTCTTATTGTCTTTGGGGATCTCTCGCGTGTACTAGGTATAGTCGTAGCCTATTCCAAACCTAGACCTCAACATGTCAAGGGATAAATCACCACCTTTACCCATCAATCATAAAGCCTACCATACCCAAGAATTATGAAAGAAATCTCCTCGAAGACCCTCTCGGTCGCGGGTACCTAAACGTGTGACCCTAGGGTAAAAGTTTGACCAAGAAAGAGCCCGTCTAATCACCGGGTACTAGCACAGTCCATGTCGCACATGCCCTATCATGGAATCCCTCCTAGCACGATACGCCATGAGCACTCACACATGGTATGCATTGTACATAAAACAAACAAGAAATTTCCACCCTCACTAACGGGCTAAAGCATAAACATATATAACTCTCATAAACGGGTTAAAGTAAATATCACACATACCGACCCTATGTTACTGTGCTATACTAGCCTTACTATCATTGAAAGGGATAACACATCTGTTGATACCAAATTTAGTCTGCTGACTTGGACCAATCACTTGAAGACACGTGGAGATCTACCTGTCAAATATAAACATTTTGGACGAGCAACTCAGGCGTCCCGAGCAACTCAGGCGCCCCGAGGAACTTAAGCGTACCGAGTAACTCAAGCGGTCTGAGCAACTTAAGCATACCGAGCAACTCAGGCGGTCCAAGCAACTTAGCGTGCAGAGCATCTGAATCGAGAGAATTAAAGGACGACTGCGCATTAAATGCTCATTATTATCGTACAGATGTATATGTCTACTAGATAACAGCGCATTGTCCTTTCACATGTACAACCGCAAGGCTATAAATACATTGTAACCTCCTCATTAGAAGGGGACTCTGGATTTCTTGGTAAACTTATTATCGAGAATTTCAGATAAACAGTCAGCAATACAAAAACAGTGGACGTAGGCCATTCTCCTAAGGCTGAACCACTTTAAAAATCCATTATCTTATATTTATTTATTCATTTTTATCTGTGATTAAAATAATTAGATCGAATCTAGTTTTTTACATCAACATATTGGCGCCGTCTGTGGGAAACGACTGTACTTAGCGTTTTTCACCAAAACAATTCATTATCAATGGCTGATAATCCAGAATCCAGTAATCGAAACACTGGGATCCATCCAAACCTTTCTACTCCCCCAAATGTTCAAGATCTGGCGGGTATAATGGCTAATTTAGCCCAAGGCCAAACGACCATGAAAGAAACCATGCGTCAACTTATATAAACTGTTCAAGGCGGAGTGCCGGCCCAATCAGGACAACGAAGTGTTCAGAGAAATACCCGTTTACCCTCTTCACGAACTAGGCGAATGTTATTCCCAGAGGAATCTCAATCTAGACGCACCGAATCATATCATACTGAAAGATCTAATGACCCTTCTTATCAACCTGGTCAGACTTCATCAGTACGAGCTATAGATTCTCAACAAAACGTCACTCTATCCCCAGAAAGGACCAGTGCTCTAGAAAGGTTGAGTAGAGTCTCTCCTTTTGATCGTTTGGGCCCTAGTAGGAATATATGTCCTCCTAGGATTGCATCGAAGAACTCTCAACGACCATCCAATCTAAGGAAAGGCTCTGCCCAATCACGACCAACTGCTCGTAATGAAAGATCCCAAGAAGCAAATTCAACTCGATTATTTGCTCGAACTGATAGGCCCGAGGAGGGAAATGACACATGGAAATGATCTATTCAAAGATTGGAGGACAGATTAGGAGAAATGGCTAAGGACAAGAATCCTCTACAAAGAACTTTTATCCAAGGGACACCATTCGTACAGGCAATTATGGATTTTCCCACACCATCAAAGTTCAAAGCTCCCGTGGTAACGCCTAAGTATGATGGAAAGACTGACCCTGTCCTTCATATAGAATAATACCAAGCTGCTGTCGATATCTATGCAGTTCCAGACGAGATGAGATGCAAGGCATTTTCAGGAACTCTTACCTGGTCAGCCCAGATGTGGTACAATAACCTTCCTCGGGGGAAGATCGTGACTTTCTTTCAACTGGCAGAGCTCTTTATTGGGAACTTCTATTTTGGAGTGAAACCAGTCAAATGAGTAGCACACTTGCTGAGTGTTAGACAGAAGGCATGTGAAAGCACCAGGGACTATATTACTCGTTTTAATAACGAGAAACTTAAAGTAATTGATTACGAGGAGAAAACAGTAATTACTACTCTGATGAGTGGACTGTTGCCAGATAAATTATATTACACTTTAGCCAAAGATCCGCCCAGAACCATGGCAGAACTGATGCAAAAGCATCCAAAATCATGAATGCCGAGGAAGCTATGGCTGCGAAGAGGAATACAGACAATAAGGAGACCAAGGTGGAAGATGGTAAAATAAAAAAGAAGGATCAGAAGAACAATGGTGGAAACAGGCAGTCGAAAGGAAAGCAAACACTAGAGCAGATGAAGAAATTTAGAAATTACACTCCGTTAAAGGTAGTTATAAATCACATTCTGTAGGAGATCAAGAACAGTGAGGAGCTAGCCTGACTAGGGAAGATGAAGGCAGATCCTAACAGAAGGGACAAGACCAAATATTGCGAATTCCACAAAGATCATGGTCATACGACCAAAAGCTTCATAGCCCTCCATAATGAAATTAAAGCACTCATCAGACGAGGAAAATTGGCTAAGTATGTTGATCGCCAAAATATTAGAAAGACCAGCGACCGAGGAAGGCAAAGATCTAAGTTTCCTCGTCGAGGAAAAGAAAACAAGAAGAGAAGTCACGAAGAAGATCGAGAAGATGACCAAGATGAACCTGATCTCCCCAAAAGACCAAGGCAGCCAGAACGTGAGGTATTTTCAATCCATTTTGGATCATTTGAATGTAATGTTATTACAGGTGGAGATGAAGGAGTTGGAGATCTGGCTGCGGAGAGAAAAGCTTACCTCAATGAGGCTTAAGCTTGCTCGTACATTCAGCGAATAAATCTGGCTAAAGATGATCGCCCGAGGAAGGTGAATAAAGACAAATTGGTTATTGGTTTCTCTAAGAACTACCTGGCAGGTGTACTATATCCTCATGATGACCCATTAGTGATCAAGATGAGAATGAAGGAAGTGGTGATTTCACGAGTACTGGTGGATAATGGTAGCTCGACAAATATCATGTTCTATCCATGCTTTGACAGTTTGAATCTAAAGCTAGCTTAGTTGGAGCCATATCATAAGCCCCTCCTTAGTTTTACTGGCGAGAAGGTTTTTCCACTTGGGACGATCAAGTTGGATATGCTTATCGGTACATGGCCTACTTGTCGAACAGAAAGAGTACGTTTCTTCGTAATGGATAAAAATATTCAATCGGCTTACAATATCAACAAGGGAAGGGTAGGTTTGAAGAAGTTCGAGGCAGTACCATCTACTGTACATCAATGTTTAAAATTTCCAACCAATTTTGGAGTGGGAGTTGTAAAAGGCGACCAGAAAGTAGCTTGGGAATTCTACTATTCATCTGTTGAACAGGAGGAACGTGAAGAATATAGGAAGAAGAATACTACCTATCAAGTGGATGAAATAGGAGATGCAGAGTTTGAAACGTTAGATCTTAGAGACGAGTCTCAGCTCATAAAGGGCCAGGTCATGGAGGCTACCAAAAATATCATTCTGGACGACGAGCATCCAGAACGAACAACTCAAATTGGTGCATCACTGGATGTATCGATAAAATAGGAATTGATAGCATTTCTAAGGCGCAGAAAGCAGACTTTTGTATGGAGTCATGAAGACATGCGAGGGATAGACCCGAGTTTCTTGCGTCACGAGCTCAACGTGAACAAGGAAATCAAGCCAGTGAAGCAGCGAAGAAGAGTGTTGAGTCCTGAGAAGAACCAATCCATACAGGAAGAAGTAGAGAAGCTAAAAAAAGCCTTTTTTATTGAGGATGTCAAATATCCTGATTGGCTAGAAAATGTGGTGATGGTAAAGAAGAAAAATAACAAGTGGAGGATGTGTGTAGACTTCACTGATCGTAATAAGGCATGCCCAAAGGATCATTTTCCTTTGCCCCGAATAGATCAAATAGTGGATGCTACCTCGGGGAATGAATTATTGAGTTTCATGGATGCTTATTCTGGTTACAACCAAATTAAAATGAAGCCTGAGGACAGGGAGAGTACCTCTTTTATCACCCCAAGGGGGACTTATTGCTATAATGTTATGCCTTTTGGACTTAAAAATGCAGGTGCGACATATCAGCGGCTGATGAATAAGGTGTTTGTAGAGCAAATCAGTTATAACATGGAGGTTTATGTTGATGATATGCTAACAAAGAGCAAGAAAGCTGCTGATCATCTAGTTGACCTAGGTCAGACCTTTGATCAACTAGAGAAATATCAAATGAAGATGAATCCCACCAAATGCATATTCAGAGTACGAGAAGGCATGTTTCTCAAATATATTATTAACCAACGAGGAATTGAGGTAAACCCTAAAAAGATCAAGGCTCTATTGGAGCTATGATCTCCAACCACGAAGAAGGAAGTTCAAAGTCTCACAGGGCGAGTTGCAGCACTGAATAGGTTTGTGTCACGAGCAACTGACAGATGCCTCCCATTCTTCAAAACACTCCGAAAAACTTTTGAGTGGAATGATGAATGCGAGGAGGCTTTCCAAGAATTGAAAAAATATCTGGGGACACCTCCCTTATTATCTAGACCAGTGATGGGAGAAAAACTATACTTGTACCTGGCAGTTTCAGAAAATGCAATAAGCTCGGCATTGATAAGATTCGAGGATGGAGAGCAAAAACCAATCTATTATACCAGCAAGGCCTTCTGTGGAGCAAAAATCAGATATCCAAGGTTGGGGAAGTTGGCACTAGTGCTGATCGAAGCAAGCAGAAGAATGAGGCCATACTTACAATCTCATACTATAGTTGTGTATACTGATATGCCATTAAGGCAAGATCTGCATAAACAAGAGAAATCAGGAAGATTGATGTACTAGGCAGTAGAACTTGGTGAGTATGATATAGTTTATAAGCCCAGATCGTCGCTTAAGGGGCAGGCAGTAGCAAATTTTATCGCAGAGTTCACCCATTCTGATACTCCCGAAGAGCAGAAGATTAATGCAGAACAACCTGTAGATGTTACAGGATCACCAACTTACGTCAGTAGACGAGCAAGAGAAGATGATTATCAAGCAGCGAGAAGTGCCAGAGGAAGACAAAAGTAAGCACTAAATATTTCACCGAGGAACTCTGTCTGATTAAAAATTTGATGATGAAGTACCTGCATGGAATTTGTATGTGGATGGCTCTTCATACAATACAGGCAATAGAGCAGGAATTATTTTAAACAGTCCGGATGAGATTGATGTGGAGTATACTCTGCGCTTTTAATTTAAAGCTTCTAATAATGAGGCCAAATATGAAGCAATGATTGTGGGTCTAAGTCTAGCCAAAACCATGAAGGCAGAGCATGTCGTTGTATTCAGTGACTCCCAGTTAATTATAAATCAAATTCTAGGGGTGTATGCAGTAAAAGGGGAATTAATGATCAGGTATCATGCAAAAGCAATGGAGGTTGTATCGAATTTTACTGCAGTTCAGTTGATTAGAATTCCAAGATTGGAGAATGCAAGAGCAGACGCTCTAGCTCGTTTAGCATCGGCCACATGCACCGAGCTATAAAGAACAATCCCAATAAAAATCCTGGCTGGTCAGAGCATAGACGAAGATCTGATGATGAACTACATTGCCCTCGACTTGGGACCATCTTGGATGGACCCCATCAGGGCTTATATTGAAAAGGGGACTTTGCTAACTAATAAAATCGCAGCCAAAAAACTGAAGTTTAAAGTTGCTCGTTATGTATTGACCAGTGGTATTTTATATGGACGAGGAGTTATAGCAGGGCTACAAATATGTGTCCATCCCTCCTAATTGAAAGATTTGATCGAAGAGGTTCACGAAGGGTCTTTTGGAGCCCATATAGCAGGTCGGATGCTTTTGCAAAGAATAACAACATAGGGGTATTACTGGTCAATGATGAGAGATGATTGCGTAGCTTATGCTAAGAAGTGCGATAAATGTCAACGCTTCTCCTCCATCCGAAGAACTCCCCAAGCATTATTAACACCCATAACGTCCCCTTGGCCATTTGCCATGTGGGGGATAGATTTGGTCGGGCCACTTCCAATGACCAGGGGAAGATTCAAATACCTCGTGGTTGCTGGGGATTATTTTACTAAATGGGTGGAGGCTGAAGCAGATAAATGGTGAGGATGAGATTGAAGATGAAGATAAACATTCACATCAAACATATAAGAGACAAAGGTTTTTAAAGTGGTTCGGCTATGAATAAAGCCTACGTCCACTGTTATTTTATTCCCAGGGGTTTACAATAGCACCATAAGGTGTAGAGAGAGAAAGGATGTGTATATTGTGTATGGGGTTTCTAGGTTCCCCCGAATCTCTCCCCTTTTGGCTAAGGGGATACATGTATTTATAGTGATGGGAGATAAAGAGATTCATTGTATGTAGACATTTATGTCTACATTCAATGAATCTAATTGTTGAATTGCTTGGTATGCTATGTGTTGTCATCTATTAATACAGTATAAATGTATATTAAGGCTCATTAAATGCGCTGTCATCTTCATTAATGCACATTAAATGCATAGTTATCCTTTGATCTTCCTGGTTGGTATGCCGACCAACTCTCCTCGGGTGCCGACTAACTCTCCTTGGGTGTCGACCAACTCTCCTCGGGGGCCGACCAACTCTCCTCGGGTGCCGATTAATTCTCCTCGGGTACTGACCAACTCTCCTCGGGTGCCGACTAACACTCCTCGGGTGCCGACCAACTCTCCTCGGATGCCGACCAACTCTCCTCGGGTGTCGAATATTGCCACGTAGGATGACATGTGTCCTTTTCTGATTGGTCCTCGTAGATGGAGAATTTTTGCGTTAACAGAAGCCCTCAATGCTCCATGCTTGATGGTTTACTTGAAAGGATGGAGTATTTATTCTGCAGTGTTGCTCGGTGCTCGTGAAATTCTTGATCTACCTTCTTCATTTGTTCAACACAAAGTGCATTATCTCCTGGACGACATATGATGCAGGCTGATTGATGGTTGCTAATCTTTCTTTAGAGGAACTCCGTGTGCTATGTATCACCCCTGGGAATTTGGATGCAGCCATGCCATAGTATGCAGCTTGTAGCTTGTCATAATCTTCAAGTATATTGATTGGTTTGCTAGCCGACCAACTGCCTCCTGTGCCGAGCAACTGAGTGCTAACTTCACGTGCTTGATTCTTCTGATTTATGATCCTCTGAATACTTTGTCAAGTAACATACTAGCTTTTGAACCCAACTCTTCAATCTGATTAGTACTAAGCTAGTGGTGGACTTCAAAACATTTTCATACAATTTCTTCCTCAATGTTGGTCGGGACAGTAGTAGTAAAGGTCTCAGTGCTGTAGATGCTAAATTTGACTTCTGAACTTCAATAGTATGTGCATAATAACTCCTGAATATGCCTCCTGAACTTCTGAATGCACCTCCTGAACTTCTGAATACGCCTCCTGAACTTCAATATACCTCCTGAACTTCAATATCAAAAATAATTCCTGAGCAAGAAAAACAACTCCTGAATGATGATTGGTCGGGGCCCTGACCGTGTGAGTTTGTGGAGTTGAATTTGATGCTCGACTGCATGATGTTATAAGAATGTGCCACCGAATGAACAAATATATCTATAATAGAAGCCCCCAAGTGTGGAATGTGAACTTTGAATGCTTTTTTCTTGATCGCTTTCACATACTCATACTTTGTTTAAATAAAATGTTTCCGACCAACTGTAGTTGACAGCTTCTTATTTCCGACCAACCTAAGTTGACATTTTTGGGAATAGATTTACTTCCCAACCAACCTTAGTTGGCATTTTTGGGAATAGATTTACTTCCTAACCAACCTTAGTTGGTATTTTTAGGAATAGATTTACTTCCTAACCAACCTTAGTTGGCATTTTTAGGAATATATTTTCTTCCTAACCAACCTTAGTTGGCATTTTTAGGAATAGATTTACTTCCTAACCAACCTTAGTTGGCATTTTTAGGAATAGATTTACTTCCTAACCAACCTTAGTTGGCATTTTTAGGAATAAATTTACTTCCTAACCAACCTTAGTTGGCATTTTTAGGAATAGTTTTTTTGATAATAAATGATAGAGACTTCCTCGGAGCTGACCAACAGATTGTTGGGAATAAGATATAATAAATGCTGGAGACCTCCTCGGAGCTGACCAACAAATTATTGGGAATAAGATATAATAAATGCTGGAGACCTCCTCGGAGCTGAATATATATAGAGAGAAGAAATTTTCCGAGCTCCATGCTGAATATAAATAAGAATTACCCCGACCAACTATCCGTTGGGGGTGAAATATAATAACTGTTATAGTTCTTCCTCGGAGCTGAATATATAGAGAGAAGAAATTTTTCGAGCTCCATGCTAAATATAAATAAGAATTACCCCGACCAACTATCCGTTGGGGGTGAAATATAATAACTGTTATAGTTCTTCCTCGGAGATGAATATGAATATCTCGCCGAGTTCCGTGTTGAGATGAATATATAATATGAAGCCCAATAATTTGTGCTTGAGCCGATATCTCCGAGTAATAATAAAATATATAATGCCTCGCTTAGGTGAAATGATAATAGTTTCCAGATTATTTCCGAGCATTCGTCGGCGTTGAGTCTTGTACCTGTAAAAATTAATATCTTGATATACCATATGTGTAGGCTGAATTGATTAATCATGAGAATAATTTACTCATCCAATCACTATATGATGTGCATATGCTTGAGAAATAAAATATTAATTTCAAAAAATGAAATAATATATGTTGGCTGATATGTCGAGGCAAAATTGCCTGATGTCGAAAAATAATAGTTTCCAGAGGTTTAAAATTGTGGCTGATCTTTCGTCGGATTGAATCTCGTCCCTATGAAATTTTAATAAGCTGCCCGAGCACCTGTCGAGACTAGATCAAATAATTATTGTCATGAGAATAATTATTCAACCAAATAATATGTGATGTGTATCAGCATAAGGCAATAAAAATTTCAAAATATGAAATAATATGTTTTGTGCCAAATGTGTGTGAGATGGACAAATTTTTATTAGATATGCGCCATAAATAAGACGTAAAGTTTTTTTGTAAAGTTATTTAATCTCCAACAACTAATCATGTATAAGTTGATGTTTGAAAATTATTTATCACTTGTCTTTAAATATATATATATATATATATATATATATATATATATATATATATATATATATATATATATATATATTTTTTTACAAGAGGTGGGTAATGGTTTTTTAGGTGAGAGAACATTATATTTTATATTGATCCCTTACTATTCCCTATTTGGAGAGATAAAAATATGCTGAATGATCGAAGTTATTACCAAATTTATATCAAAAATCAATCAATGAGACTTTATTGACATAGATGGAAGATGAACCAAATTAAGTATATAGTTCATAAAAATGAATGCAAAGAGACTCAAACTTGAAGAGAGAGAAAATAGATCTGGGTCATGATTTCCATGAGAAAACTTTTTATTGTCTTTAACCTTTTCCCATTCTTTGATTAAAAATATGATGGGAATTTGAATAGACATCAAAGATCTTACAAAATTTATAATGAAAATTATCAAATCTTACCACCGTCGTATATATTGGTATATGTAATCATTTAAAATATTTATTCCATGATATAAAATTGAAACTTGAGAAACAAGAAAAAAGTTATGATTTATGAAATCCACTATTTTTCAGATTTCTAATAAGAATGAATCTAACAGTTATGATTTAAAAATCATGAAATGCAACATTTTGCAGATAAAAATTGGACAATTAATTTATGTATATAAACATAAAAATCATGATTGAATCAACATATGTATGTATAATTGATTATACGTAGAGAAAATAAAAACTTAGCTTTTGATGGAGAACAATGCTTGTAACACGTTCCCACAAACGGCGCCAATCTGTTGAAGACAGAAAATGGCCACTGTCATTTTAGTGGCGTCAACAACAGATAAATGATGATGATGAGATTGAAGATGAAGATAAACATTCACATCAAACATATAAGAGACAAAGGTTTTTAAAGTGGTTCGGCTATGAATAAAGCCTACGTCCACTGTTATTTTATTCCCAGGGGTTTACAATAGCACCATAAGGTGTAGAGAGAGAAAGGATGTGTATCTTGTGTATGGGGTTTCTAGATTCCCCCGGATCTCTCCCCTTTTGGCTAAGGGGATACATGTATTTATAGTGATGGGAGATAAAGAGATTCATTGTATGTAAACATTTATGTCTACATTCAACGAATCTAATTGTTGAATTGCTTGGTATGCTATGTGTTGTCATCTATTAATACAGTTTAAATGTACATTAAGGCTCATTAAATGCACTGTCATCTTCATTAATGCACATTAAATGCATAGTTATCCTTTGATCTTCCTGGTTGGTATGCCGACCAACTCTCCTCGGGTGCCGACTAACACTCCTCGGGTGCAGACCAACTCTCCTTGGATGCCGACCAACTCTCCTCGGGTGTCGAATATTGCCACGTAGGATGACATGTGTCCTTTTCTAATTGGTCCTCGTAGATGGATAATTTTTGCGTTAACACTGAACCTCTCATTGATATGACGTACAATAAAGTCTATCAATTTATTTGGAAGAATATAATTTGCAGATATGGTCTCCCACATGCATTCATTACTGACCATGGAACCCAGTTTGACAATGAGGGGTTTGCTGCATATTGTCATCAATCCAATATATTGAAGACCCACTCTACACCAGGCCATCCCCAGAGAAATGGGAAAATTGAGGTGATAAACAGAACGCTACTGAATAGTTTGAAAAAGAGATTGGTTGATGCAAAGGAAAATTGGATTAACGAGCTACACTCTGTGTTATGGGCTTATCTCACTACACCACGAACAGCAACAGGAGAATCCCCATACATGTTGGCATTTAGGAGTGAGGCTGTTATACTTCCTGAATTGGGTTTACCTACGCATAGGGTGCTTAATTTCAATTCTCATGTCAGTGACTTGATGAGAAGATTAGATCTGGATATGCTCGAAGAAGTTAGTGAAGAAGCATCAATCAGGAATGCAGCATATCAACAACGAACAACTTAGTTCTATAACAAAAGAGTGAAGAAGTGTGATTTGAAGGAAGGGGATTATGTGTTGAAGAAAAAGATCCAAAAGCATAACAAACTGGAAGCCAACTGGTATGGACCCTACAGAGTAACAGAAGTTGTTCGTCCAGGGACATACAAGATTGAAACCTTGGAAGGAGAAGAATTCAAGAATGCATGGAATGCAAAGCATCTACGCAAATATTATCAGTAATTGAAATTCCTATGTAATGCAGTTTCTTCAATATGAATAAAGTGATGTTTCACCCAGTTCTTTCTTCGTTGAAATTTTTTCGGAATATTAGTGCTACACACTACACACCAAATTCAGAGAGCAATTACCACCAACTCCGGTTGGTCGGCAAATCAAATACCACCAACTCCAGTTGGTCGGCAAATAAATTACCACCAAATCTGGTTGGTCGAAAATCAATTACAACCAACTTCGGTTGGTCGGGAATCAATTACCACCAACTCTGGTTGGTCGAAAATCAATTACCTCCAACTCCGGTTGGTCGGGAATCAATTACCACCAACTTCGGTTGATCGGAAAATTAAATACCACCAACTCCGATTGGTTGATAAATCAATTACCACCAACTCCAATTAGTCGGGAATCAATTACCACCAACTCCGATTGGTTGGAAATCAATTACCACCAACTTCGGTTGGTCAGGAATCAATTACCACCAACTCCAGTTGGTCGGCCAATCATATACCACCAACTCCGGTTGGTCGACAATTCAATTCCCACCAACTCCGGTTGGTCAGCAAACTAGACAAGAAGATGGGTGACCTCCCGGGGCATCCACTGTCTAGGCAACAAGGTAATCCGCATGAGATTACTACAACTAAGCAGGAACATGGGATGCAAATCATTCCATTGCTTAGGCCCAAAGAGTGACAAGTCACTATAATCAAACAACAAATGGGACAAGTATAATATATATATATATATATATATATATATTTACCAACCAACAAGCAAGGACATTCTACAAATTATTTAGAAGAAAATAAAATGGCAAAAGACTAAAAATTTCTTCATTCAAATCAAGTAGAATTACATATGATGTGAAAAATATACTTCATTACATAAAAAACCCTATTCTATTGGTTTTTTCCTTCTGCCTTTGAAATAGGTTCTACCCCAGCAGGAGGATCATCTAATGCATAAGGGGAATTTATAAAATTTAGATCTCGCAGCATTCGAACATTCATCGCGGAGGGCCGTTCAAGCAAGTGCTCTGGGCGAGATATCTCAAAGTTTGCATGAAGACTGTAATCGCCGAGATACTTGGAGATCAAGCATTAAGGAATTGCCCGAGCAGGAATCCAACTAATGTCAAGCTTAAAAGGAGGCACGGGCAAATTTAGCACTCTAGGGTCATAATAATCCCATAAGTAGTGGCCCTGCTCCAATTTTAGCACACACAGTGCATTCAACCACCCTTGCTTGTACCCCTCGTTATTTTACTACTGGATCCGAGCATCAAGATGGTAAAGGGCTTCATTATACCCAGCCATCCAAAACTCTTTGGGTTGTTTATGGAACTAATAAATTAACCTCTCCAGTTGCTCGTGGAGACTCTTCACCAGAATTTCCTTATTTTCCAAAGAAATCTCTGGGAAGAGAGTTGGTCAGTAAAATTCAAAATCTTCTTGGACATTTTTGCCAAAGCTTGATTCTTCGCCATCAACTGAACTGCTTGATTCTCCAAGGCCGATTGAGTTCTCGCTTCTTCAATAGAAACCCGACCAGCCCTTGCTCGTCCACGAGAAGAAGATCTTGCTAGTCCACGAGTAGATGTGGAGGGTCCAGCTCTTTTCAAAGTTTCCAACTCATCTCGTAAGTTGGCATTTTCTACCTCCAAGAAAGAAAAACCTTCATCATTAACAGGGACCAAGGCTCCCGAAGAAGATGCAGCAGATTTGAGTTGTTTTATCTCTTCTTGCAAAGCAATGTTCTCCTGCTCCAATAACTTAGCGATATGCCTGTGCTCTTCAACTTCAAGCTTCAGAACACTCTCTTTCTTCTCATGAGCAGAGATGAATTTATCATACCCTTTGTCAGCACTCAATTGCTGATATTTCTTCTCGTATCCTTGATGCAAAAGTGTGGAGGATTCTTTGTACTGCTGCTGGAGTTCCTCGATCGTTCCTTGGAGATCTTTAATCATCTCATAGTAGGCCACATTATTGGTAACAACACGATCGAGCAAGCATTTCAGGTATTCGTAAGCTTCAACTGCTCGGTCAGAAGCACCTGATCCAAGGATGTCAATTATCTGGGCCTCATTAAGATCTGTATGACCAACTTTAAAATAGTCGTTGCATTTTTTCATTAATTATGTGTCATGAGCTGATAAGAGCTCCATCCTGGCCATATACTAGCAAAGAGAAGAAATAAAAAGAATCAATAATGATGCACATAGAGAAAGTAAAAGAGAAATTCAAGACGAACAACCAAAGTTCAAATTTTTATTCATCATAAGAAGAGATACATAGTTTCAGGTTAAATTCAAGAAAACAGTAAAATAAAAAACTCGAACAACTCTAAACCTTCTCCTTGTTTCCTATGACTTCCTCAGAAGGTTTGGATGAAGGAGTTGGTTGCTCTGAAGGCAAGGGAAGCTGCTCGACAGAAGTGCTGGCTGGTTGGAGTTGCTCGAAAGGCTGAACAACAGGAACAATAGGGACTTGATCTCCAGTCATCATAGAAGATTCATCTGAAGCAGCTTCATCCTCTTCTTCTTCTTCTCCAAGAGAGGGGGAGGTCCATGAGTGTGTTGCTGGAATAACTCAGAATTCTCGGCAACCTTCAGTTCCTTTAAGGATGCTACCCATCCATCTCTAAAATATTTGATGTTGGCATACTCCATTTGGTAAGACATGACAGCCAGGCCCTTGTTCCATCCTTTGTCCGAACCATCACTGAAAGATTTTTTAACTGCATTTTTTCTTTTTGCCTTCTCCGAGGAGGTCCTTTCCCTAAGGAGCTCCTCAGCAGCCTCCAACTTCTCTTCCACCTCCGTTTTCTGTCACTCGACATCTTGAAGTTTAACAACTTCCTCTTCAGCATACTTGATCTTAGCCTCAAGCTCCTTGTTGCTCTGTTCAAAATCCTTATTGCTATGTTCAAACTCCTTCAATTTCTTCTCCAATTCCTTAAAGGCATCCACAGCTTGATTTCTCTCTAGCTCAATGGACTTGAATTGCTTCTCCCAAGAAACTTTATCTTCCTTGTACTTTTGACAATAATCTTTCAAAGACTGGGTCAGCCCAATAAAAGCTTCCTCTACTCCACTCGAGGAGCTTGAAACCCTAATAGCTTCATCCTTCTTCAAAATGCTGTTGAAACACGTCACCAGCTGAAAAAAGAAATAACTTTAAGTCAATACATGAACATAATATTAGAAAGTAAAAGACTCAGGTCAACAATACTTACTGAGGCAATGTGTTGAGCAGCCAGAGTAATAATTATCTCACAAGAAAGAGTATATTCAATGCCTTGAACTTCTGGGATAGTCCAGGATCTTACCAAGCCCACAGTAGAGCTCGGAGGAACAAAAGTTGGAACACCACCTTCAACATTTGAAGGTTGAGAGATAGGTTCAGCAGGTCTCTCAGAAGAAATCTTATTTAATCTACTCAGAGGAGCAGGAGCATTTTCAACTAAAGATGTTATCTTTATTGGTGAAATGACAATAACATCACTTGAAGGAGAGACAACAACAGTCTTACTCGGAGCCACAGGGGGCTTCTTGCCAGCTTCCTGAGCAGCAACAAGAGGGGGTCCATCTATTTTCTTTGTCCCCTCATCTGGGACATCTTTTTTACTCTTCTTTGCCTCCATAGGGGCAAAGGTAGACTTGTTAAATAAGGCAGGACCTCTTCTTTTCTTCATCAGATCAGTGATAGGAATATTCGATTCAGAAGAATAACCTTCCACACTAGTCTCAGAGGCTGGTACTTGGTCAATATTAACCACCACTGGATGAGGACGAGTAGTGGAAGATGAATTATAGCATTTGTATTGTAGCAAGTAAGAAGCAGATCTAATATGCTCCTCAGCAACAGATTGGTGCAAGTTCCAGATAAGTTTTAAATGCTTTATATTAGCCTCAATTTCCTTTGAAGGTGTCCTTTTACTATCAACCGTAACAAACTTAATCAGTTGTCAGTGCTGCATTTTATCAAATACAAAGAAAACAAGATTTCAAAAATAAAAATAACCTATCCCATTGCCATAAAGTGGACACCTGAGACCTTGGTATACATCATCTCCATTTAATGGAGGGTGTTGCCAATTTTTCATCACAGCACCATGATCAAAATAATCCCTATTGGCATCGGGAAGATTGACAACTAACGCTCTATTCAAAAACTTAGTTTTTAAAAAGAAAGTACTTTCACTTGTAACCCATCTGTAGCAATACATAATCTCTGGAATCCCTAAACGAGTTCCATGAAGTTGATTCAACCTATGTACGCCATTAACTATCCTCCATGTGTTTGGAGCTATTCTTGCAGGTACAACATCAAAGTATTGGAAAAACTCCAAACACAAGGGATTTGGCGGGAAAGAAAAGCCACATTCGGTTACAAAAAGACTGGGGAACCAATGTCCCTCAGCCAAAGAAAAATAATCAGAAGGTTCAGGAAGTTTTTCCAAAATAACCCACGAAGGGATTGAAAACTTAGATCGAAATTTGTCTAACGATTCAACAGGATAAACCATGGCGAATAAAATAAAGAGGAAGGAAGAAAATCTTACAGAGAAACTAGAGATCAGTTGTCAATGAACGATGGAAAGAATGAAGGCACAAGGCAGAGAAAAGATGAAGAGTTCAAAGATACAAATTTGAAAAGTGAAAGAAGACAGGATTTCTGCCGCGTTTAAATACTTTACCTCAGGAATAGAGAAAGGCAGTGATTACAAGGGAAGGCGTTTGCATTTTCAACGGCTAAAAGAAAAAAAGGACACAAATATCGAAGTGGTCATGAAAATTCAAAATATTTATGAAGCCTGATACTATGCACTCAAAAAGGAGTTATATACAATGAAAATTTTCCTAAAATCCATGAAGATCAATAATCCAAGCAGTTTTCAAGCAAAATGTTCCACACTCTCCTTCAACCTCAACTGTGAAACATTGAGGGGTTCTGTTGATACCAAATTTAGTCTGCTGACGTGGACCAATCACTTGAAGACCCATGACGATCTACCTGTCAAATACAAAAATTTTAGAAGAGCAACTCAGGCGCCCCGAGGAATTTAAACGTACCGAGCAACTCAAGCGGTCCGAACAACTTAAGCATACGCAGCAACTCAGGCGGTCCGAGCAACTTAGCGTGTAGAGCATATGATTCGAGAGAATTAAAGGACGACTGCGCATTAAATGCTCATTATTATCGTACAAATGTATATGTCTACTAAATAACAGTGCATTGCCCTTTCACATGTACAATCTCAAGGCTATAAATACATTGTAACCTCCTCATTAGAAGGGGACTCTGGATTTCTTGGTAAACCTATAATCGAGAATTCCAGATAAACAGTCAGCAATACAAAAACAGTGGACGTAGGCCATTCTCCTAAGGCTGAAGCACTTTAAAAACACATTGTCTTATATTTATTTATTCATTTTTATCTGTGATTAAAATAATTAGATCGAATCTAGTTTTTTACATCAACAACATCTATAACCTTATTCATCCCATAATACCATAAAAAGGTATATCACATATATAATTTAATATTCATCCCATAATATATTAACCCTAAAATATTGGGTTCCCAATTCTAGGTGAAAACTCACACTACCGTACATAAGAAAAACCTTACATCAATTACTTTCAATCTCATCTATTCTCCCAAGGCATCGCACCTTAGTATAATCGCACACCTAAATTAAATGAAACCATTATCACAAATGCCCATCCTAGGCCATGCCTATTACCACCGATCGATCGGTATTATGGGGCCAATTGATCGGTTAACATAGTGATGTCCCTGAAAATACTCGTACTAAATCGTTTAACAAAAGTTAAATCAGTTAAGTAAGATCCGAGTTGTTTTCTTGAGGAAACTCTTTTCTAAAACAATATAAGAACACAAGATGTGTTTGATTATTATGAACGAGATATTTCAGTTACTTGAAATCAAGTTTTAAAATCCAAACAACTAAGTCTATCTATGCAGTAGTAGGAATAAAGAAATAAAAAAACACACATGTAAGAGAATTTTTTAACGTGGTAAAACCCCACCCGATGGGGGAAACATCCACGGAGGTCTCTACACCTCAAAACAAAATCCCAATAGAATAGAGTTTAGGTTACAACCAATAAACGAACTATACACACAAATACAGACCAATTCTAAGTTCAGAAGATATACCAGCTTCATTAGGTTACTCTGACTTCTTTAAGGCTTTATGTAGTCTTTACCGTTCCTCCGCTTGTATCCTTAGCTCCTTCTTTATGTCAACTCGCAATGGTCAAAATCTTTATACCAACACATTGTTTAAGTTATTTTATGTGAAATTGTTGTGAGTGAAGTGCCTAATACACATGCATGTACTCACACACTTATACAAATAGTTCATATGAATTACATAAATCATTATAGGTATGAAATGCAATATTTCACACTACTAAAACTAGTTGTGATCTTTAACTCAAAATATTTTCAGATCTGTGTTCTTTAGGAATCTCTTAAAACAGAAGACCCAACAAAACTTATTTATCTACAAGTTTTTAAAGTGAAAAACTCAAATCTCAAACATGCGAATCTTATTTCAATTTTGTAAAAGAAAACAGAGTTTTGTTGGATATAATCTTTGATAAAAATGTTTTGAAAACAAATCTAATAAGAGAGGATGATTTCTAAATAAAAGAAATCATAACTTTAACACTTTTAAGTGACTGTATCACTTTTGAATCAGATCTACAAGTTTCCATTATCATAAACGAGATCTAACTCTAGTGAAAGTGTAAGACGAGAGATTAAAACCAAAGAGTTTTTTGAACAGGTAGCACGAAACCCATAAAACCCTCTCTCTCTCTCTCTCTCTCTCTCTCTCTTAAACGTCTTTGGTAGAGTTTGGTTTGGATTTTGAAATTTCCTCTCGAATTTATCTTTTTTTCTATCTCTCTCTCTCTTTTCTCAAACCTAAAGTCTCCCAAAGATTGTAAATGTGGGAACGATGGTATCTATTTACAGGGAGGTTAGAAGGCTCTGGAATTTCGAACGAAATCAATGGTTGAGATTAGATAGATGGTTCGAATGATCAATTGAATGGTTCACAATGCACCGCTTTTAAAAATAGTTTGATTCGTTCAAATGGTTAGTACATGGATTGAGTTCAAACGCATGCCGACTATTGATTAAAATGATTCAATGTACCATATTGAAAGTAGCTAATGTGAGTAAGAGAAAACACAAATCCATTCGCTAACTGTAGAACACGTGCATGGCTCAGATGAGATAAGAAACACGTGTTTTTGATCTTTTTGAAATCTCATTTTTACCCACAAAATTATCTACCACTTTCGGTTTCTACCCAAGACAGTTTCTAGAAAGATTTTATATTTGCAAATAGTACCCGAACATTTATAAAACCTTAATTTTAATTTCTTAGCAGTAGATTTTAAATGTTTAAAAATTCCTAAAAATCCTTAAAAAATGTAAAAAAAATTATTTTAGGCCAAATTAACACACACCCCCCTCATAAATGTAATGAAATGCAATCTTAAAGTGTGTAGTGTTGTTGGTTTACTACTTTGAGGACCATTTTGCTCTTTGATAATGCAGTCTTGAAGAGTTTAAAGATGCAATTAAGCAATAGGGATGACTCAAATTTTGTCTCCTTTTTGAAACTAGACGAGCTCCTATATAATGCTGACTCAAGTGAGTCAAAGATATAGTGTGCTTCAATCTCCCCCTTTGGAAATGAGAGACAAAATCTCCTTTGAGTAATCTAGGAATCGTAGGGATAACTAAGAATAAAAAATCTATTCTTATACAAAATTCTATCTATTGTAGATCCTAGAAACGAAAAGTACATAATTCCACTATTTACAGACCAATACCCTAAATATTTCCATTGAAAGTAGTGGTACTGAATCCCTGAAAAGTAAAACGATCTCAAGGAAAAGATCAAGGATTTTAGTTGAACTATACAACAAAATGTCCAAGATGGAATCAAATACTTCTCCCCCATTTTGTCTCAAACGGACAAAGGATGAATAATCACAAATAAGCATATTCTGAAGAATAAATGAAATATATATATCTATTGAATTACAATAATCAATGGGTCACATCATGGATCTCCTACATAAAATAGATATAAGAGACGTCTTTTGTCATTTTTTAAACGACCTAGCCCTATACCATTAAAGATCAATTATAAGCATGAATATGAAAGGAGGATATATTAAAAGAAGATAGATACTATTCAGGATATATCATGTCGATAGACTTCCTTAAAGATTCAAATCTTAAGTTATCTAGAGGCTTAGTGAACAAATCTACTAATTTGAAGTTCTGTGGGTAAATAGTTTATTTCCAATTACTTAGATTCTATTAATTCACGTATAAAGTGATATCGAATCTTTATGTGTTTTGTGCGCGAAGGTTGAACCAGATTTTTTGGAAATATTAATCGCACTTTGATTATTGCTGTAGAGATGTAATTTTTCTTCATTAATGACATAGTTGCTTAAAATTTACTTAATCCGCATTAATTGATCATTTATTCTTACTATTCCATCCTACCAAGTTATTAACTTTGTAATAACACGCGCCAGATGTGTTTTTGCTGTAATCGAAATAGGCAGCCCAATCAGCGTCGATGTATCCTATGATCGTGCTAGATGTGTCATTTGTGTACAAAATTCCTAGATTGATAGTTCCCTTGACATATTTTATAATCCCTTTGACACATAGTAAGTGACTTTCTTTAGGAGCACTTTGATAGCGGGCACACACACATACATCATACATTATATTCGGGCGCGAGGTGGTGAGGTATTATAGGCTACCTATAATACTCCTATACAAGGTAGGATCAATAGGTTTCCCATGTTCATCTTTCGATAATTTGACTGAGGTACTCGTGGGTGTCCTAGCGTCTTTGGAATTCTCTAGTACAAATTTCTTTACCAACTCTATCGTGTATTTCAATTGCAAAATAAATAACCCATCAGACAATTGTTTGACTTGGAGACCTAAGAAATATTGTAGCTCCCCCATTAACGACATTTGGACCTCCCTATGCATAATATTTGAAAAGTTTTTAACTTCAGTAGGGGATATTGATCCAAAGATAATGTCATCTACGTAAACCTGAGCGATTAAGACATGTTTGTTAAAAAAATTAATGAATAATGTCTGGTCATTGCCACCTCTTTAAAAATCTTTATTGATAAGAAAGGTCGACATGCGTTCATACCAGGCCCTATGGGCTTGCTTTAAACCATATAATGCCTTTTTTAATCGATAGACATGGTTTGGGTAATGAGGATCAATGAAGCCTTTAGGCTATTCAACATAGGTTTCTTTTATTAAAATACCATTAAGAAATGCGAATTTTACATCCATTTGAAAAAGTGTGAAGTCTAAATGACAGGTTATTGCTAAGAGTAATCGAATAGCCTCGAGATGAGTAACAGGGACAAATGTTTCCTCGAAGTTTGTTCCTTCAATCTAAGAGTAACCTTGAGCCACTAATCTGGATTTATTTCTAACTATTATCCCAGATATATCAGTTTTATTTTTAAAAATCCATCTAGTTCCGATAACCCTTTTATTTTCTGGCCGAGGTACTAGATACCACACATCATGACTCTTAAACTGAGCGAGCTCCTCATGAATAACATGAATACAAAAAGAGTCATTTAGTGCTTCATTCACATTCTTTAGTCTACTAGATAAATAAAGCATGTAAAATGAGCAACATTACGTAATTGGGATCTTGTACGAACAAGCTCATCAGGGTTACCGATTACTTTATCTAAAGGATGATCTTTAGAAATGCAGTTAGGTACTTCAGGGGTCTCAGTTGGTAAAGAATCAACTATCTCTCGAGAGTCATAATTTAATATATTTTCAAACTCTTCCACTATGGTTGGGTCTTATTCTTTACTCTCAACATTAGTGTTTCTAACAATCACATTTATAGATTCCATAAGAACTTTGGTACGTAAATTACAAACACGATAGGCCCGACTATTAAGGGAGTAACCCAAAAAGATTGCTTTGTCACCACGGGTTTCAAATTTAGACAGGTGTTCTCTGTCTTTGCAAACATAGCAAATACTCCCAAATTTTCGAAATATTTTAAATTGGTCTTTTTGCCATACCAGAGTTCATAGGAGTCTGTTTGGTATTTTTTCTAAGATAAACCCTATTGATTATGTGACATGCTATCTGAAGTGACTCAACCCAAATTATTTTGGTAAGTTCTTAGCATGTACCATTACCATAGCCATCTCTTGGAATGTGCAATTTTTACGCTTGGATATTTCGTTTTGTTGTGGCATTTTAGGAGCACTGAATTCGTGTTTGTAACCATTATAGACACAATATTCTGTTGCACCCAAGTCTTTAAATTCACCTCCTCTATCGCTACGAATTCGATTTACTTGGGTATTCTTTTCATTTTCAATATGTAAAAGGATTTTCAAAAATGCACGAAATGTTTTTTATTCTTGTTTAAGGAAAGCTACCCAAGTGAATCGAGTGAAATCATCCACAATTACCAAATTGTAATTGTTACCACAAAGGCTTACAATTCGAGAGGGGCCCATTAGGTCCATGTGGAGAAGCTCTAGAGGTTTTGTTGTTAAGGTGTATTTAACTTTCTGGTGAGCAGTTTTAACTATATTTCCTTCTTGAAGGGGCTCACGAACAACGTTTGAAATAAATTTTATTTTGGGCAGACATCTAACTATCTCTTGGGAGCTTAAGTTGCCAAGGCTGTCCTAATTTATGTGACCCAACCTGTTGTGCCAGATTTCATTATCTTCCATCCTGGCTATATTACAAATCTCAATACCTGGATTTACTGTGTAACAGTTATCAGGAATTCTGAAACATGTAATAATGCAGTCTCCATTCTCGTTTAAAATCTTACATTTTGTTTTTGAGAATTAAACTGTGTGACTAGAGTCGCAAAATTGCGATATACTTAAAAAAATTTCTTTAAGACCTTTTACTAAAATGAAATCTTTGAGAATAGGTAGTTCCTTTTCTTGGAGTGTCCATTTACCTATGATTTGAGCTGATACTCCATCTCCAAAACAAAACTTTTCCTCATAAGAAGTTAGTTCTATTAATTAGTTTATTATCATCTCCTGTCATATGTTTGGAACAAACAGAGTCTAAAAACCGTCTAGAAGCAGTGTGTTTAGCTTTTAAAGCGCTAATCACAATGTTACACTTCATCTGGGGTATTAGATCATCTTTTCTAATCCAAATTGCTCTTATTTTAAAATATTTGTGCGTATTTGCTCGAATCTTAAAAAAATTGTGAGCATTAGCTTGTTTTCAAAAGGTTTGTGGACATTTGCTTGAGTTTTGAAGGGTTTGTGAGCATTTGGTTTAGTCATGAATTTGGGACTCTTTCTTTTGGACTTCTTTTTATCATTATATCATTTCTTCCTATTTCTATAGTTAGAGTTCTTTTCGGGATGCCTAGGAAGAACATAGTTATTTCTGTTCTGTCTAGAATAGTTAATTTTTTTTTTTATAAACTGGTGAATTAAAGACAGGCTTATTCAGACGTTTTTGAAAATATTCTTCAAGGCAGTGTCCATAAACATCACAGTAAGAACAGTATAGACAACTAGATGGTTTCTTAACATTTTTAATATCTTTGAAAATAGTTTATCCATTTGTCGAACTTTGGACTTATGTCTAACCCAAAAGGTTGAAACAAAGGGTCTCCTTTCCTTATAGGGGGGGGGGGGGGGCAGATTTACTTAGCCTTAGGATCAAAATTTGGCTTAGAACTATTTCCCATAAGAATTTCTGGTCCTTTCTATTTTTTTATCAAAGTCATTTTTCAACGCTTGAAATCTGGACATAAGTCTTTAGGTCTTATTCGACCAGGCACAAATTTCACATTTTGAAAAGGTTTATTTCGTGCCTTAGGTTTTTGTTCAAATCCTATGCCAGTTTTATCATCAGAATTAGTTTTACTTGATGCTTCACAATCTTCAAAGCAATTAGCATTATTTTCAAATTTAGAGATTTTTTTGAAGATTGTTGAGACGTTCTCTTTAGATTGCTCCAATTCCAGCAAAGTAACTTTGTATTTCTTTTCCAAAATCTCATTTTACTCAAAAAGATTTTTGATTTTTCAATAAAAGACTTAATTTTATTTTCACGAGTCAGACGTTGAGTGATGTAATCCTCAGCACTCTGTTTTACCGTAAGACTTAGGGATTTTATTTTCTCAGTAAGGTCCTTGATTGTTTTTCAAGTTTAGTGCTCTAAATAAGAGTTTTGGTGTAGAATGAGTGAATGTCTGGTAGGTCATCATTATCAGAGTCACTAAGTATGGTGTGTGGATTGTCCATTGACGCTTTATTTTTAGGGTTCAAGCCCACATTCAATTCATTATTCAAACTTTCTCTTTGACTCACACACCCCGTTAATGAACTACTAACATTATCAACAACATTAACAAAATATAGACATAGAGTAGATAAACTATTAGGCAAATTATCACAAGACATATCAGGATTAGGCATGTTAACATCAAGTTCAGCATGATTTGTAGGCATATCATCAAAATATATAATCTTTGCAAAAAAAGACATGTAGGGGTCAAAGATATTGGATAATTGAGTCTCATCTTCATCAGAATCGCTTGAATCATCCTAACTTTTACAAAGATTAGCATTTTTATTGTTGCTTTTCAAATTAAAACTACAATTACTGGAAATATGACCTAATTAGCACTACAATTACTGAAACATCCACGGAGGTCTCTACACCTCAAAATAAAAATCCACTAGAATAGAGTTTAGGTTACAACTAATAAACGAATTATACATAAAAATACAGGCCTATTCTAAGTTCAAAAGATATACCAACTCCGTTAGGTTACTCTGATTTCTTTAAGGCTCTGATGTGGTCTTTAGCATTCCTCAACTTGTCTCCTTAGCGCATTCTTTACGTTGACTCTAAATGGTCAAAATCTCTCTACCAACACACTGTTTGAGTGATGTTGTGTGAAAGTGTTGTGAGTGAAGTGCCTATACACATGCATGTACTCACACACACTTATACAAACAAATCCTACGAATTATAAATATATTTCTAAATATGAAATGCAATATTTCACACTACTGAAATTAGGTGTGATCTTTAACTCAAAATATTTTCAGTTCTTGGTTCTTTAAGAATCTTTTAAAACAGAAGATCCTACGAAACTTATTTATTCTAACAAGTTTTTCAAAGTGAAAAACTTAGATATGAAACATGCAAACCTTATTGGAGTTTTACAAAAGAATACAGAGATCTGTTGGATATAATCTTTGGTAAAAATGTTTTAAAAACAAATCCAACAAAAGAGGATGATTTCTAAACTAAAAAAATAAGAAGTTTAACACCTTTAAGTGACCGTATCACTTTTGAATCAGATCTACAAGTTTTTGTTATCAGAAACGAGATCCAACTCTAGTGAATTTGTTAGACGAGAGATAAAGACCAAAGAGGTTTTTGAACAGGTAATAAGAAACCCAGAAAACCCTAACTCTCTCTCTCTCTCTCTCTCTATCTATCTATATACCTACCTACCTACCTACCTACCTACCTACCTACCTACCTACCTATCTATCTATCTATCTATCTATCTATCTATCTATCTATCTATCTATCTATCTATCTATCTATCTATCTATCTATCTATCTATCTATCTATCTATCTATCTATCTATCTATCTATCTATCTGAAATAATATTTATAGAGTTTGATTTGGATTTTGAAATTTCCTCACGAATTTCTCTCTCTCTCTCTCTCTCTCTCTCCTCTCAGACCTAAAGTCTCCCAAAGATTATAAATGTGGGAACGATGGTATCTATTTATAGGGAAGTTAGAAGGCTCTGGAATGTTGAATGAAATCAATGGTTGAGATTAGATAGACGATTCGAATGATCAATCCAATGGTTCATAATGCATCGCTTTTAAAAACAGTTTGATTGGTTCAAATGGTTAGTACTTGGATTGAGTTTAAACGCATGCTGGCCATTGATTAAAATGATTCAACGTACCAGATTGAAAGTAGATAATGTGAGTAAGAGAAAACAAAAATCCTTCCTCTAACGATGCAACATATGTATGGCTCAGATGAGATACGAGATGCGTGTTTTTTATCTTTTTAAAATCTCATTTTATCCACAAAATTATCTTGCGCTTTCAGTTTCTATCCAAGGCAGTTTTTAGGAAGATTTTATATTTTCAAATAGAACCCAAACATTTATAAAACCTTGATTTTATTTTCTTAAAGTAGATTTTAAAATTTTAAAAATTACTAAAATCCTTAAAAAATTTAGAAAAATCATTTTAGGCCAAATTAGCACCCCCCATAAATGTAATGAAATGCAATCCTAGTGTGTAGTGTTGTTGGTTTACTACCTTGAGGACCATTTTTCTCTTTGATGATGTAGGCTTGAAGAGTTTGAAGATACAATAAAGCAATAGGGATGACTCAAATTTTGTCTCCTTTTCCAAACTAGATGACCTCTTATATAATGTAGACTCAAGCGAGTTAAAGATATAGTGTGCTTTAGTCTCAAATTTTCCCTTTCTATGAGATTCATCATCTTTAACCCCTATTTTTCTCTCAAACCTCCATTAATGAACCAAAAACATTATCCAAGCACCTTATCAACATTTAATTGATAAAAATATATCAAAGCAACTATTGAAACCTAATTCCCTCATAAAATATCCAATATATCTCATGATTCAACAAAAACCCAATTAAAATTCTAAGAACCCTAGTTCATCCAATTCTATTAATCTCCATGGATTGATTTAATTAAACATATGTTTTTTATATGATTCTCAGTAAAAAAGATTCAAATAATAATCTATTAGTTTTAAGCCAAATTCATGAGGAAATCAATCACTATGAAGGGGATTCAATCTAATTAACATTTAGATTAGGTTAATCTTGGTTTTAAACCAATTAATCATTCAAATCAGATTTAGGTTATGATTATATTCAGATTTCATTGCATAATCACAATAATAACATACATTCAATCCTAATCATATTTTATATAGAACTTGCCTTATGAATTGATTAAGAAATCAATCCCTAATTCCCCTGAATCTTCCTTTTCTCTTGGTGCTTTCTTCTGGTGAGCCTTTTAATGGAAGACACTTATCCGTTGCCCTGGAAACAAATCTGTTGAGTGCAGCCACTCTTTCGGTGAGCCTTTGAACATCCTTGATAATTTTTGGTGTCTTCATATCAAGCAAAGCCTTGATTTTCTCAGGATTTGCTTCGATTCCTCTCTGGTTGATGATGAATCCAAGGAACTTCCCAGATCCTACTCCGAAGACACACTTCGCGGGGTTGAGTTTCATTCTGTATGAGTCCATAGTATCGAAGGTCTTTTCGAGGTCTGCCACACGAGTATGAATCCAAGGTCTCTTCGTTAGCATATCGTCTACATACACCTCCATAGTCTTGCCTATTTGCTCTTCGAACAACTTATTCATAAGACGTTGGTATGTTGCTCCTGCATTTTTCAGACCGAAGGGCATCACTTTGTAGCAGTATGTCCCTTTGTCGGTAATGAAGGATGTCTTCTCTGAGTCTTCCGCATCCATGAAGATCTGGTTGTAGCCTGAATACGCGTCCATGAAGCTCACGAGCTCATGTCCTGCAGTAGCATCCACCATCTGATCTATCCGAGGTAAGGGATAGCTGTCTTTTGGACAAGACCTGTTCAGGTCGGTGAAATCAACACACATTCTCCACTTCCCATTGGCCTTGGGCACGATGACTGCATTCGATAACCACTCTGGATATTTGACTTCTCTTATAAACTCAGCCTCTTCTAATTTTTTGACCTTTTCTCGGATGACGTCGTACTTCTCACTGGAGTAGACTCTTCATCTCTATTTGATAGTCCTGGAATCTTTGGTCACATTTAGCTTGTGACTCATAACCTCAGGGTTGATGCCGGGCATGTCTGCATGACTCCAAGCGAAGACACTCTGCCTCCTCCTGAGGAAGATTATCAGCTCTTCCTTGATTTCTGTCTTTAGGGCTTTGCCGACCTGGATGGTTTTTTTCGGCTCGTCCACATTGAGGACGATGGATTCTACCTCTTCCGCGGCCTCTCCCTTCTTCAACTTTATCTCATCTCTTGGGTCAAGTGTATCAATGCTATAAGTGGTGGTTGCCCTCTTATGGGCCTCCCTCTCTTCGGCCGAGTTGAAGTAACATTCTCGCGCTATAGTCTGGTCACCTTGCACTTCCCATACCCCATAGGGGGTCAGGAATTTTAGCATCTGGTGGACCGTCGACGGCATAGGTTCAAACTCTTTAAGGGCCATTCTTCCTATGATGAGGTTATAGGCCGAGAAGACGATCTCGTCCATTATAAAAAAATTTATCTTCCTGGTCAACCTCTTAGGCCAATCATCACCCATCCGTACGTCCATCTCATACATGCCCAGTGGGTGGACCTTTTCTCCACTAAATCCCATTAAGGGGTGATGATAGGGTACCATTCTAGCTCTGCTAAGACCTAGGCTCTTGAAGCAAGGCCAAAACATCACGTCTGCTGAGCTCCCCCCGTCTACGAGGATCCTCTGCACCTCGTACCCATGCACCCTTGTTGTTATTACCAAAGGGTCATCATGGGGGGCTAAGATACCTTTGAAGTCGAGTCTGGAGAACCCAACTATAAGGGTGTCCATGTCTACCTTCTTTCTCTTCTGCACTGTATCAGAAGACGTTAGATTTATAACTTCAAGTTTGGCCATTGACTTGGCCTCTCCCATATGAGGTTTCCTGTCAGCCACTTCAGAGCCACCTCCTGCGAGTCCTCCACATATGGTGTCGACACCAAAGCAGATCATGCCAACCCTCTTCACTGGGGTGTTGTCATCTTTCGGCGGAAGGTCCGAATCATCTTCATCATCACCTTCCGAATCATTGTCTCTTCTTGTTGTGGCTTCACCACGACATCTGTCGTTTCTCCTCTTCTTAGGGCCATATCTTCCACCTTTGGGTGCCTTGCCATCAACATACTTCCTCAGTTTTCCAGACTTTAACATCTTCTCAATCTCATCCTTCAAGGCTAAGCATCTGTCCGTAACATGGCCATGGTCCTAGTGGAACTCGCACCATAAGTTTTTGTTCCTCTTATGTGGAGGGGCCTTCAGTTTCTCTGGCCACCTTAGAGTCCTGTCATTCTTGATTTCATTGAGGATATGCTCACAGCTCACGGTTAGAGGAGTATAGTGAGCAAACTTATCATCGGTTGATGACCTCTTATTTCCATCTTTCTTTCTTTGGGACTTCCCACTACTACCGCGGTTCTCATCCTCATACTTAGCGGCCATTGCCTCTTCGGCATTCATGACTTTTCCTGCAGTTTCCAGTAGCTCTGCCATAGACCTGGGAGGGTCTTTCGCGAGTTTCCAAAACAACTTCCCTTTCTGAAGACCCCCTATGAGGGCGGTCATGGCTATGTTCTCTTCGTAGTCTTTAACCTCGAGTTTTTCTTTGTTGAACCTGGCGATGTAGTCTCTTAGGCTCTCATCCTTACCTTGCTTGACATACAGTAGATGAGTGGTCTTCTTTTGAGGTCTTACCCCAAAGCAGAAGTTGTGAATGAATCGTTCAGCCAAGCCCTTGAAGTTCTCAATTGAATTCTTCGTAAGAGAAGTAAACCAGCTGTGTGCTGCTCCTGTCAGAGTCCCAGAGAAGGCCCTACACTTCATCTCATTAGGTATCGAGTAGATGTCTGCCGCCGACTGATACATCTCTATGTGATGTACAGGATTGGTGCTACCGTCATACTTGGGAGACACCACCCGTGGTTTAAACTTAGCAGGGGTCGGGAAGCTCACTATCTTCGCCACGAATGGAGAGCCTTCTGAGTAACCCCTTTGTAATGGATCCTTGCTCTTGATGAGGTCTCCTATCTTTTCCTCAATACGTTGGATAGAGTCATTCCATGGTCTCCTACCATTGGCCAGGCTGAGGTTGTCCGCAGCCACCTCCAAGGGATGGACTGAGGGTTCCCCTACCACAGCACAACGTCGGCTGTTGACCTCTTCCTGGTCTCTGCCCCTTCTTTCACAGTGTCGGCCTTGATCTGGCCGACCTTATCTGTTTCCTTTCTGAGAGTCAGCTACGCTCCTCGACCTTGATAACATCTGTCTTAGGTCATTCACTGGGCCTAACCTCTCAAAGGCTGACCCTCTGCTCAATCGATCAAAAGCTGACCCTCTTTATTGGGCCTCTTCACCTCTTCGGCCGACACAACCTCGGCTTTGCTGAAGAGGTTGTAAAGTATTATTCGACACCTCATACAGATCCCAACAGTCTTTTGGGACCTCTTTCGCCTCCAGATCGTCATACTTGTCCTCCGAAAAAGGGTTTCCTTACCTCCCCAGGCGTAAGCGCCTAGGGTCAGCAAAGTCCCTCCTCCGCTGGGGTGTAGGTTGGTCCTTTATTGGTGCCTGGGGTGGTCCCCTAGCATCAGGATGAGGCTGGACAACCACTGGAGTGATCATCTCCGGTGAGACTCCAGGTGGCCTCATCATAGTTTGGCTGAGCTGTGCAAACTGCTCCTGCATAGCTTGATGCATTGCAGCTAAAGACCTCAAGGCTGCGGCCACCTCCGCCATTTCGGACTGGGGTGGTGCTTGGATGGAACTAGGCCCTCCCCCACCAGGCGGTGGAAGAGGCGGTGGTAACTCTAGTGCCATATGTTAACACTGAAGAGCTTGAGTAGAGGGTGAGCTTAATACCTTAAAGGACGGTGAAACAGCTCCACGCAAGGGGTGGTGCCTGGTTCACCACCAGAGTCTCCGGTGAGGTCAAGCTGAAGAAAGAGGAAGAAATAGCTTCTCGTTCCCACAGACGGCGCCAAAATGATGATGCTAGAAATAGCACCACCCTTCAAGGTGTTTGTGATCTCAATTCAATGTTAACAATGGCAGCAGAAGGGTAGATACACACATAGTAGAAGGAGGTGAGGAGAAGAGGATTCACACCGGAATATAAGTGGTTCAGCCAATCTGTCCTACGTCCACTGTGCAAGTGTATGATGTGTATCACTGTATGAGGGCTCTAATGGCCATAGATACAATCTCTCAAGCTTTCTCTCTCTACTGTGTATTTGAACAGAGTTTCAGCTAGGGTTGCTAATTTCGAATCCTTTGCAAGGTAGAGGATGACCTCTATATATAGTACCTGGGGGTGTAATGTACCCCCCATGCATGCAATGAGCATGTGTGTGTTGATCTAGCCAATATGAAGAAGATATCTGTCACTGTCACATGCAGAGAATGATGATGAAATATTCCCCCCACGTGTGGGTAATGATTTGTTATAACTGACTTGTGTCCACGTGCCCTTATCCACATGTCAATAGGTGCTTGACCATCGTGCTTAGTCATGACCTCGGCCTCGGAGAAGCCGAGGTTGATAAAGTCTAGTTATTCGTTCAATCTGAGATGAGCCATGAAGGTCTCGACTTAAGTTAAGCCGAGACAAGGGGTCTGCCTGGGCCGAGGTTGAGCTGGCTTGTGCTTGGAGCATCGATTGATTTCTTGATGAGGTTGACCTTGGTAGAAGTAAGGCTTCTTGAGACCTCGGCCAACCCCTGGCCGAGGTTGTCATTCCTAGGTGAACTGAAGTGCTGCTGACCCTTATGATACATGCAGTGCCCCCCATGATGAGGTTGGTGGTAGTGTCAGTCGGGGTCGACCTTGCTATGGCCGAGAGCTGTTGTCACAGTCCCAAGGCATTTCTGACCTCGGTAATGTGTCGGCCGAGGTTGGTGTCTTTGAGCCGAGGTGACACTTAGGGCATATCAATTACCCCCAGCCCTTAGTTACATGTGAGAGCAGGTGATTGTGGGATCTCTATACCTCCGAGGTTTTTCTCCTATGCGCTAATGTTAATTTGACACTTGTCCACTACTGAAGCGTGGCTTGCCTGGAAAGTATGTGTTGTCAGCCGTCCTTTGGGGATCCCAAGGCAATGATGGGCCTTGGGAAATGTGCCTTCATATTTAAGGGTTTAAACCCCCATTTTTTCCTCCTTCTTCCTTATTTCTCTTTCCTGGCACAATTTTGTTTCTGCAGCAGCTTCTCTCTCTAGAAAGCTTTGGTTCGAAGTCTGGTGGTGATTCCTCGCGTCCTCTTCATTTTCCCTTACCATTCCATCCTCAGGTATCCTCCTCCATTCCTTTTCCTTCATTTTCCCTATTTTTCCCCTTACTTTTGTGTTTTCTGGCGAGTTTTGGAGTTTTTCGGTGAGATCTCCATAATTTCAGGCGAGCTGTATTTTCTCTGGGTTTGGTAATTTAATCTTTAAATTGCTTTATTTACTTAGCCAATCTTATTTGTCGTTTAGAATCTCCATAAGTGTAGTGTCTTCCTCTGATGCTCAGACCCCTCTACCAACTTCTTGAGGAGTTCCCTTCTCTCAGAGAGAAGACTTTAGAAAAAATTAGACAAATAGAAAAGGCACAGGAGGAGGCTCGTAGGTCACAAGAATTCCCTCTTAAACCCATCTTTCCACCACCCTTGAAGGTGATATACCCTGATCCATTGGAACCATTTATCCAAGCAGAGGTCCCTGTTGAACCAGTACTGATGTCTGAGTCTGAGTCTTCCACCTCAGACCCTATGTCTGTGGATTCCTTCCAGGAGGCCATGGACTTCACATCTCAGTAAGATCAGGCCCCTGATCAAGCCGAGGTCTCTAGCCGGGCCTCGTCCCATAAAAATTCAAGCACATCGTCCTCTTCCTTAGAGGTTGAGATTATTGAGCCGAGTGTGGCCATTCCATCCATACTTGACACCATTCCCCTATCGGTCATCACTGGGGCTGAGTTCGCTCAGAGGTTCCCAAGTAACCCATCAACGTCTGCTCAGGCCGACGTTGAGTTAAACAATGATAATGATGATGACGTTGAAAGTGATGTCGACGTCTCTGAGGCGGCCGAGATCGAGAGTACTGTTACTGAGGTAAACCTCCTTTGCTTCAGATATCTATACTCCATCAGCCCCTCCATAAAGCTTAGGAGACCTCTGAGGGAAGAGAGGGCTTACCATAGCCGAGATGGTGAGATCTACTTGTACGAGTAGATGTTCAAGTTAGGGTTTCGTTTGCCTGTCCATCCCATTATTAGGTCCATCCTGGCCTACATCAATTTGTCCCCCTCCCAATTGTCTCCTAATGCTTGGAGGGTCATAATTGGGGCCATAGTCCTATGGAGGGTTGTTCACCACTCAGACCTTCCAGTCCAGGTCTTTATTGGTTGCTATGTTCCTTCCTCTGCTAAAAATCATCTGAGCTACTATCATTTTGTACCTCGAAAGCCTGAGAAAAAGATGCTCCAAATAACTCAGACTTCCAACCACAACTGGAAGCCTCGATACTTCTTTGCTTCAGGGCCATGGGAATTTGGTCCATGTGTTCCATCTTCCATGATAGAACCGAGGATGCCCCTAAGATGGGGTAAGGTCACAATGTCTGCTAAAGCCGACCCTGGTCTGAGCCTGCAGAACCTTCAGAAGGTGAAAGACCTTCAAGATCAGGGGATGCATGGTCTGCTTGTTAAATTCGAACATCTGATGACCCCCCACTACCTCTCTGAGACTGGTTTAGGGGGAAGTCCTCTTACCGAGCTTGGTAAGCATTTTTTATTCCAAGTTGAACCTCTGAGTTTATGCATGTCTGATCCTCTAACTTAGACCTTTCAATTTTTACAGAACGTCCTAAGGATATCTCAGACGAGCTTTGGGAAATGGATGCACCTAGTTTGACAAAACTCGCAAAGAAGGCAGGTCTTAATGCTCCTCCTCCAACTCCCATTACCTCGAAGCCTCAAGCCACCAAGAAGAGGGCTTCTACCGAACATGCCCCTGAGGATCAGAGGCAGAAGAAAAAGGGCGGGGATTCTGCCATCTCCATCTCATCTGCAGACGTGTTGGCGGCTCGTATAGAGTAATTGAAGATTAATGACAGCATCATAGGCCACAGTCTGCAGGCTCTGGATGCCTTCTGCTCTGCCATGATCGAGGCCGATAAACGTTTATGCCGGTCATTAGATACGCCCCTACTGGTTGAGTTCGGCCTCCACAGGTTCATTCAGGTATGACTTCATATTTCTTTATTGTTTCCAAGTGTAACCTCTGATTTGGTTTTCAATTCATATATGATCACACAATCTGCAGGGCCTGGCCGCTATGTACAATCTCTCCAACTGGACTCTGAGGAAGTTGCCCCTCATCCAAAAGGGGCAAGAGGCCGAGAAGGTACAAAGCACACTGAACGCTGAAATAGACCGTTTGAAGTCTGAGGCTAAAGAGTTTGAGAAGAAGGTGCGGGGGTTGGAGAAGGAGATCTCCAAGCTCAAGAAGGACCATGTTGTGGCTCTGAAGGCCAAGGATGATGTTCTGCAGCAGAAGTTCGACTCGGTAGTGAAGGCAACCCTCGATGACGCCTCTGAGGGGATATTAGCTGAATATAAAACCTCTGATGAATTTATGAGCTTCGACTTTGAGTACCTTGAAAGAGGTATCAAAGCCACTATCAAGTGGGATGCTGTCAAGGAGAAGGAGGCTGGAAGTTTGAAAGCCTCTAATTTCATAGGCCTCGGCTTTGCCAACCCTCAGCTTGCCCAGGCCCTTTAAGAGGTTAAAGAGGAGGTTGCTGCGCCTGCAGAGACTGCCATACTGGACGAAACAGAGATTGAAGGGGCTGACCACAGGGAAGACATTACCGAGGTGACCAATGTCGTCCAACAGGACCAGGCCTAAGACACAAGCATTCTCCCCTCTAACCCTTAGATTCAATTGTGAAGCTTTACTTTGTAACCCCTGAATATTTGTAATCTCTGAATGAACATGGTTGACTCTTATTTTTTGAATCTTAACTGTATGGCGATCTCTGAGGAGGATCATTCACTTCATTTATTTATTGAATGCTTCTGTCGTGATGTTTTAATTCTGAAGTCTTGTTGCAATGATGTCTATTTAAATTTAATCAATAGTCTGACCTCAGACCTTGTCACCACTGAATGATGTTATGAGGGTCTGAGGTCATCCTCTTAAGATGTTATCCCTATAATTAATCTCACCAAATTAATGATGTTAAGGGTCTGAGGTCATCCAATTATGATGTCTGACCTCAGACCTCATCACCACTGAATGAAGTTATAAGGGTATGAGGTCATCTAATTATGGTGTCTGACCTCAGACCTCGTCACCACTGAATGATGTTATAAGGGTCTGAGGTCATCACCTAAGATGTTATCCTCACAATTAATCTCACTAAATTAATGATGTTAAGGGTCTGAGGTCATCCAATTATGGTTTTTTACCTCAGACCTCGTCACCACTGAATGATGTTATAAAGGTCTGAGGTCATCCAATTATGGTGTCTGACCTCAGACCTCGTCACCACTGAATGATGTTATAAGGGTCTGAGGTCATCACCTAAGATGTTATCCTCACAATTACTCACCAAATTAATGATGTTAAGGGCTTGAGGTCATCCAATTATGGTGTCTGACCTCAGACCTCGTCACCACTGAATGATGTTGTGAGGGTCTGAGGTTAGAAGAATTATGGTGTCTGACCTCAGACCTCGTCACCACTGAATGATGCTATAAGGGTCTGAGGTCATCACCTAAGATGTTATCCTCACAATTACTCACCAAATTAATGATGTTAAGGGTCTGAGGTCATCCAATTATGGTGTCTGACCTCAGACCTCGTTACCACTAAATGATGTTATAAGGGTCTGAGGTCATCCAATTATGGCGTCTGACCTTAGACCTTGTCACCACTGAATGATGTTATAAGGGTCTGAGGTCATCCAATTATGGTGTCTGACCTCAGACCTCGTCACCACTGAATGATGTTATAAGGGTCTGAGGTCATCACCTAAGATGTTATCCTCACAATTAATCTCACCAAATTAATGATGTTAAGGGTCTGAGGTCATCCAATTATGGTGTCTGACCTCAGACCTCATCACCACTGAATGATGTTATAAGGGTCTGAGGTCATCACTTAAGATGTTATCCTCATGATTTCTGACATTAGTGCACAATGAATCAATAACCGTCATGGGAACTGATCTTTTATTAATAACCTCTTCATAATAAGATGGTACATTTACATAAACTCTTTGCAACATCATATGTAATACTTCTTTAGGTGATCAGCATTCCATGGGTTAGCGAAAGGTTCCCCTTTTACGTTTTCTAGCCTGTAGGTGCCAGGAACAACCTCTTCTATCATTTTGTAGGGACCATGCCAGTTTGGGTGGAGCTTGTTTATTTTCTGTAAGGTCTTCTTCAGCACTAGGTCTCCCACGGTGATGGGTCTTGACTTCACCCTCTTATTGTAGAATTTCGCTGCTCTCTGCTGGTAAGTTGCTTGTCTGATCTCTGCATCTTTTCTCATTTCTTCAATTAGATATATGTCTAGCCTCATCTCTTCCCCATTTTTATCAGGGTCATAGGTCTGAACTCAATGAGTTGGGAGTCCCACTTCTGTTGGTATGACGACCTCTGAGCCATGTGCTAGCATGAACGGGGTTTCTCCTGTTGGTGTCCTTGTCATGGTTCTGTAGGCCCATAGCACAGCGTAAACCTCTTCACTCCATCTTCCCTTCGCTTCTTCTAAACTCTTATTGATTCCATTGAGGATTATTCTGTTCGTGACCTCGGTCTGACCGTTTGCCTGAGGTCGACTAGGTGATGAGAAGAACTTCTTTATCCCAACTCTTAGACAATACTTTTCTAAAGAGGAGTTCTTGAACTGGGTCCCATTGTCTGAGGTAAGAGTGTTTGGGAGGCCGTGTCTGCATATGATGTTCCTCCAAATAAATTGGAAGGTCTTCTGCTCTGTGATCGTTATCATCGGCTCTGCCTCCACCCACTTTGAGAAGTAGTCAATGGCAACTATCAGGAACTGATAACTATTGGCAGCTCTTGGTAGAGGTCTCACTAAGTCAATCCCCCACACTGTAAATGGCCATAGAGAGGTGATTGACGTCATAGGTTGATGAGGTTGATGAGGAATAGTGGCGAATCTTTGACATTTATCACACCTCTTCACGTAGGCTGCAACGTCTTTGGACAAGGTTGACCACCAGTATCCCTGTGTGATGATTATCTTGGACAAGGGTCTTCCTCCTATGTGACTAGAGCAAGAACCCTCATGAACTTCCTGTAAGACCCGGGGAACTTCTGTGGGATGCACACATCTGAGGAGAGGCAACAGAAATCCCTTCTTGTACAGGACATCTCCCACTATCGAGAACTTGGCAGCCTTATATCTCAATTTCCTCCTCTCTAGCTTGGATTTGGGTAGCTCTCTCTCTCTGATATATCTGACGATGGGGTCCATCCATGAGTCTCCTAGGTTCAAATTGAGACAAGGGTTACATACCTCTTCTTGCTCAATGGTCGCTTTTCCTAAGACCTCGATCGGAACTGTCATTCTGATGTCTGTCTTCATAGCCAAAGCCAACCTTGCCAGCGCATCCGCGTGGCTGTTATTCTGCCGAGGTACTCTCTTCAGTTTTGTCTCTTCGAAATGTTCTAACATTGCTTTCACCCTCTTAAGATACTTAGACATCCTCTCATCTTTGGCTTTATAGATTCCTAATACTTGATTGACAACTAACCTTGAGTCGCGGTGGAGTAGAAGTCGCCTTACACCCAGGGTCTTCGCCAATGAGAGGCCTGCTATCATGGCTTCATATTCCGACTCGTTATTAGATGCCTTAAAGTTAAACCTCAAAGCGTATTCAATGTTGGCACCATCTGGAGCTGAAAGTATCAACCCTGTACCGCTTCCACTATCGCAGGAGGAACCATCAATGAAGAGGTTCCAAATGTCTGTATCCGATGAGAAGGCCCCTTCTGACATGATTCCTTATTTGAAGAGGTACCGACCCTCCTCGTTCTCCGCTACTCTGCTCCTGATCTTGTTGGATGTGACCTCTTCCTGATCTCGGAAGACGTTTGGTGTCGTCTCTTCCTGCTCCAAGAAGACACCGCGGTTTGTCCTGTCAACACCCTCTTAGTCATTCTCTGCCTCGGCCTCTTCCCATGTGAACTCAGTAACAAAGTCTGCGAGGGCTTGCTCTTTGATGGCTGTCCTAGGTTGGTAGGTAAGGTCATATTCCCCCAACTCAATGGCCCAAGTCATCAACCTCCCAAACTTTTTAGGTTTATGTAGGACCTGTCTTAGTGGGGAGTCGGTGAGGACAACCATTGAGTGGGCTTGGAAGTAAGGCTTCATCTTCCTTGAAGCATATATTAGGGCGTAGGCTAACTTTTCCATGCGTGGATAATTTTGTTCAGACCCTTGAAGGTCCTTACTGTTGAAATACATAGGCCTTTAGATCCCAGCGTCTTCCTGTATTATGGCTGCGCTGATGGCTGATTCGGAGACTGCCAGATACCCACAATTTCTTTCATGCTACAGGCCGAGATAGCAATAAGGGAGACCCCAAATAAGACTTGAGCTGGTTGAAAGATTTTTTGCACTCTTTGTCCCACTGGAAGGCCTTTCTAAGTACTTTAAAGAATGGAGGACACTTGTCCGTTTCCCTGGAAACAAATATGTTGAGTGCAGCCACTTTTCCGGTGAGCCTTTGAACATCCTTGATACTTTTTGGTGTCTTCATATCAAGCAAAGCCTTGATTTTCTCAGGATTTGCTTTGATTCCTCTCTGATTGACGATGAATCCAAGGAACTTCCCAGCTCCTACTCCGAAGACACACTTCGCGGGGTTGAGTTTCATTCTGTATGAGTCCATAGTATCGAAGGTCTTTTCGAGGTCTGCCACATGAGTGCAAGCTTTCAAGCTCTTCGTTAGCATATCGTCTACATACACCTCCATAGTCTTGCCTATTTTCTCTTCGAACATTTTATTCACAAGACGTTGGTATATTGCCCCTGCATTTTTCAGACTAAAGGGCATCACTTTGTAGCAGTACGTCCCTTTGTCGGTAATGAAGGTTGTCTTCTCTGGGTCTTTCGCATCCATGAAGATCTGGTTGTAGCCTGAATACGCGTCCATGAAGCTCATGAGCTCATGTCGTGCAGTAGCATCCACCATCTGATCTATCCGAGATAAGAGATAACTGTCTTTTGGACAAGACCTGTTCAGGTCAGTGAAATCAACACACATTCTCCACTTCCCATTAGCCTTGGGCACGATGACTGCATTCGATAACCACTCCGGATATATGACTTCTTTTTTAAAATCAACCTCTTCTAATTTTTTGACCTCTTCCCCGATGACGTCATACTTTTCCCTGGAGTAGACTCTTCATCTCTATTTGATAGGCCTGACATCTTTGGTCACGTTGAGCTTGTGACTCATAACCTCAGGGTTGATGCTGGGCATATCTGCATGACTTCAAGCGAAGACACTCTGCCTCCTCCTGAGGAAGTTTATAAGCTCTTCCTTGATTTCTGTCTTTAGGGCTTTGCCAACCTGGATGGTTTTTTCCGGCTCGTCCTCATTAAGGACGATGGATTTTACCTCTTCTGCGACCTCTCCCTTCTTCAACTTTGTCTCATCTCTTGGGTCAAGTGTATCAGAAGACGTTAAATTTATAACTTCAAGTTTGGCCACTCACTTGGCCTCTGCCACATGAGGTTTCCTGTCAGCCACTTCAGAGCCACCTCCTGCGAGTCCTCCACATATGGTGTCGACACCAAAGCAGATCATGCCAACCCTCTTCACTGGGGTGTTGTCATCTTTCGACGGAAGGTCCAAATCATCTTCATCATCACCTTCCGAATCATTGTCTTTTCTTGATGTGGCATCACCACGACATCTGTCGTTTCTCATCTTCTTAGGGTCATCTCTTCCACCTTTGGGTGCCTTGCCATCAACATACTTTCTCAGTTTTCCAGACTTTAATATCTTCTCAATCTCATCCTTCAAGCTGAAGCATCTGTTCGTAACATGGCCATGGTCCTGGTGGAACTCGCACCATAAGTTTTTGTTCCTCTTATGTGGAGGGGCCTTCAGTTTCTCTGGCCACCTTAGAGTCCTGTCATTCTTGATCTCGTTGAGGATATGCTCACAGCTCACGGTTAGAGGAGTATAGTGAGCAAACTTGTCATCGGTTGATGCCTCTAATTTCCATCTTTCTTTCTTTGGGACTTCCCACTACTACCGCGGTTCTCATCCTCATACTTGGCGGCCATTGCCTCTTCGGCATTCATGACTTTTCCCGCAGTTGCCAGTAGCTCTGCCATTGACCGGGAGGGTCTTCCGCGAGTTTTCACAATAACTTCCCTTTCTGAAGACCCCCTATGAGGGCGGTCATGGCTATGTTCTCTTCGTAGTCTTCAACCTTGAGTTTTTCTTTGTTGAACCTGGCGATGTAGTCTCTTAGGCTCTCGTCCTTGCCTTTCTTAACATACATTAGATGAGTGGTCTTCTTTTGAGGTCTTACCCCAAAGCAGAAGTTGTGAATGAATCGTTCAGCCAAGCCCTTGAAGTTCTCAATTGAATTCTTCAGAAGAGAAGTAAACCAGCTGTGTGTTGCTCCTATCACAGTCCCAGAGAAGTCCCCACACTTCATCTCATCAGGTATCGAGTAGATGTCTGCCGCCGACTGATACATCTCTATGTGATGTACGAGATTGGTGCTACCGTCATACTTGGGAGACACCACCCATGGTTTAAACTTAGCAGGGGTCGGGAAGCTCACTATCTTCGCCACGAATGGAGAGCCTTCTGAGTAACCCCTTTGTAATGGATCCTTGCTCTTGATGAGGTCTCCTATCTTTTCCTCAAGACGTTGGATAGAGTCATTCCATGGTCTCCTACCATCGGCCTGGCCGAGGTTGTCCCCAACCACCTCCAAGGGACGGACTGAGGGTTCCCCTACCACAGCACAACGTCGGCTGTTGACCTCTTCCTGGTCTCTGCCCCTTTTTTTACAGTGTCGGCCTTGATCTGGCCGACCTTGTCTGTTTCCTCTCTGAGAGCCTGCTACGCTCCTCGACCTTGATAACATCTGTCTTAGGTCATTCACTGGGCCTAACCTCTCAAAGGCTGACCCTCTGCTCAATCGATCAAAAGCTGACCCTCTTTGTTGGGCCTCTTCACCTCTTCGGCCGACACAACCTCGACTTTGCTAAAGAGGTCGTACAGTATTATTCGACACCTCATACGGCTCCCAACAGTCTTTCGGGACCTCTTCGCCTCCAGATCATCATACTTGTCCTCCGGGTAAGGGTTTCCTTGCCTCCCCAGGTGTAAGCGCCTAGGGTCAACAAAGTCCCTCCTCCGCTGGGGTGCAAGTTGGTCCTTCATTAGTGCTTGGGGTGGTCCCCTGACATCAGGATGAGGCTGGACAGCCGCTGGAGTGATCATCTCCTGTGAGACTCCAGGTGGCCTCATCATAGTTTGGCTGAGCTGTGCAAACTGCTCCTGCATAGCTTACTGTGTTGCAGCTAAAGACCTCAAGGCTGTGGCCACCTCCGCCATTTCGGACTGGGGTGGTGCTTGGTTGGAACTAGGCCCTCCCCCACCAGGCGGTAGAAGAGGCGGTGGTAACTCTGGTGCCATATGTTAACACTAAAGATCTTGAGTAAAGGGTGAGCTTAATACCTTAAAGGACCTCTTTCAATGGTGAAATAGCTCCACGCAAGGGGTGGTTCCTGGTTCACCACCAGAGTTTCCGGTGAGGTCAAGCTGAAGAAAGAGGAAGAGACAGCTTCTCGTTCCCACAGATGGTGCCAAAATGATGATGCTGGAAATAGCACCACCCTTCAAGGTGTTTGTGATCTCAATTCAATGTTAACAATGGCAGCAGAAGGGTAGATACACACATAGTAGAAGGAGGTGAGGAGAAGAGGATTCACACCGGAATATAAGTGGTTCAACCATTCTGGACTACGTCCACTGTGCAAGTGTATGATGTGTATCACTGTATGAAGGTTCTAATGGCCATAGATACAATCTCTCAAGCTTTCTCTCTCTACTGTGTATTTGAACAGATTTTCAGCTAGGGTTGCTAATTTCGAATCCTTTGCAAGGTAGAGGATGACCTATAAGGGGGTGTAATGTACCCCCCATGCATGCAATGAGCATGTGTGTGTTGATCTAGCCAATCTGAAGAAGATATCTGTCACTGTCACATGTAGAGAATGATGATGAAATATTCCCCCCACGTGTGGGGAATGATTTGTTATAACTGACTTGTGTCCACGTGCCCTTATCCACATGTCAATAGGTGCTCGGCCATCGTGCTTGGTCATGACCTCGGCCTGGGAGAAGTCGAGGTTGATAAAGTCTAGTTGTTCGTTCAATCTGAGATGAGTCATGAAGGTCTCGGCTTAAGTTAAGCCGAGACAAGGGGTCTGCCTGAGTCGAGGTTGAGCTGGCTTGTGCTTGGAGCATTGGCTGATTTCTTGATGAGGTTGACCTTGGTAGAAGTAAGGCTTCTTGAGACCTCGGCCAACCCCTGGCCGAGGTTGTCATTCCCAGGTGAACTGAAGTGCTGCTGACCCTTATGATACATGCAGTGCCCCCCATGATGAGGCTGGTGGTAGTGTCAACTGGGGCCGACCTTGCTATGGCCGAGAGCTGTTGTCACGGTCCCAAGGCATTTCCGACCTCGGCAATGTGTTGGTCGAGGTTGGTGTCTCTGAGCCGAGGTGGCACTTGGGGCATATCAGAGACTATCTTACACATGTTCAAGAATAAAATCTTAGGCCAGAGTTACCTCATAAAATAAAATAACCCAATTAAAACCAAATACAAAAATTATATTATATAATTAATTAAAATCAAATATAACTATTAGCTCATACACAACATAAAAAATTCCAAAATTAACACTCACACATGCACAAAGCCAACCACTCTACCACCTAGTACTTTAGTGAATAAACCAATAAAACCCCACGTATCTATTTTGTCCATAAATATTTTCTCACACTTACATATGCACAAACTAAGGGGATGAATATATTGGATCCAACTCCCAAACGCAATGGAGTCTAATACATTGAGCTAACCAAATTAAAAATCATGTATACACCATTAGTATCATACAGTTGATCATGAAACCTAATATCTTAAAGAGACTCAAACACACACGCACATACACACACTTTACATAAACTAAAATACAACACCAAATGTTTGCTACTAAAGATACCCAAAACTTATAGAGTAAGAATAAATTAATTACCATTAATTGTAATCTTTAACACATAAACACCTATGATGGATCTATGGATGACACACTTTCTTCAAAGAACTAGTTACTATGACACAATCACATAGAGAAGTATTATTTAGTACCACTTGTGGATTCACTATGATCCTACACACTGACATGAGGTAGTGCAAGAAGTTCACACAATCAATTTCCATAAATAACAAATACAAATCCCATCAACTAAATTATCATCTAAAAATTATGACATCATTAATTAATTAATACTAAGATAACTCACATGTTAGCGTCCTCTTAAGGTGAAACAAAAATATAATCTAAGATTTAAAACACTCAAACACACTATAAGTGGATTTATTAAATAACCAAAATTAGTTTTTAATAATTATGGGCAAAATATAGCATCCACTTCATTCTCATATTATTTTAAGACAATAACACATACCCAGATCATCCATTTTAGAACAAAAAATGAACGCATTTTAATTTTCTACAATTAGTTATGCTATTTCAAAGTTTGGTAAATTCTTCTAAAGATGAAAGACTAGAAAACACAAACTTGTTATTTTATAAAAAAATTCACGTTATTTATGTCGTAAATAAATTTAATCTAAACATATTTATACAGTTGTTGTAAAATAAAGGGGACAGACAGAGAATTTAGAGGGAGAGAGTTTCTTCATTTCATCGATATATGAATACTCAAGGGGCATGACCCCAATTTATAGTACAATATAAGATATCCTAATAAACCCTCTAATAATTATGGAATACTAGTGGATAACCACTAAATATGTATTTTATAACACTCCCCCTTGGATGTACATAATATCCACCATTTAATGTTTTTGGTTGTAACCCCCTATTTGTGTGCATTTAATATTTAATTAATTTGGGTAATTTTAAATTACACGTGTGTCGTAATTTAATTTAATTAATTTTATTAGTATTTATTTAAATATTAATCTTGAGAGTAAGTGGTTAATATTTATGGAGTTTATATGACTAAGTGAATAGTAATAATTTATTTGCGTCATGACAAGTGATAGTGATGTGACATTTATTTATCTCAACCAGGAGTCGGGTATAAACTATATTGGGTTCGAGATAAGGACTTTTGGAAAATTAATTTGGATGACAATTCTAAGTGCACGGTTGTGTCTGAATAGGCCGAGATAGTCAGAAAAGAGTATCCGGGGGGTGGTAAACGGGTCTCGAGATATTTTTAGGCATAAACAAGTTCACACGAGAGTGTTTGAGCCATTTTAATAAATCCCACAAGCTTAAAAACGAGATTTGTTCAATAAAGCCTAAAAGTGAAAGGATGTGGCAGCCACAACTCATTTTAAGAAACCCTAATTGACTAGAGGAGAAAAGAGGAAGAATTTGGAGAACTCTTGGGAGCCAAAAGCAAGAAAGAGTGTGGGTGTTTTTCATTACATAATCATCTACACCAAAAGGATTCAGACCCTACGAACCCTAAGGCAAGTGGTTAATTTGCTTCAATGTAAATTTGTGATAATCAATTCATATCATAGTAGGTGTGATTGAGAATTCGTTTTGGGAGGTTGACACATGTGAAATTTAGTTTTTGGGGGATTTAAGCATTAAAGGTGAAATTGATGTTTAATTAATGTGAAAATTCTATCATATGATGTTAGAATACAATTTAGAATCGAAAGCCAGTAGGAATTATTGTTGATTTTGGATTATTGAATCGAATTGAATTTGTGATTTAAGAAATTTTGAGAAAAAGCTAATTCATGAACCCTAGAAGTTTTAATGAGAATCAATGATGACTGATGATTTATATTTATGTTAGAACATGTTTATAGATGTAATAAATATGCGGTATCAATTGGGTTGATGTTCGGGTTGAATCCATGGAGGTTTGAGGGTTTAAAATGGACAAATCGTGTTAGAGAAGAAGATGGTTCACAGTACGACGAACCGGTTCGATTTACTTGCTTGTCAAAAAATGAAATTTTTAGATCATTTCGTTACGATCACGTGGGTGCTAACCTCGTATTTTTCTGATTTTTTTGAATTAGTTATGATTTTTTATGGAAGGGTGTATGAGATCGAAAGTCAAATCCGGGTATGGATGCCCAAGATTATTTTACCTAGGGATTATAGGTGGATATATCTGAGCCTAGAAAGGTGAAAAAAAGAGGAACCTAAATAAGGAATTGAGTGAAATAAATTCATTAAGGTTTAAGTACCGGCCAAGTGAGTGAGTCCGGGTATATTCGTTGAGTGTCACCAAGATAATAAATTAATTAATGCGTGATTAATTAAATTTGAGTCGGATTATAGACTCGGGTATAATTTGGGATAGTGCTACTGATTTGTGCACGATATAGCTGGGATTAAATTTATTGTATATATATATATATATATATATATATATATATATATATATATATATATATATATATATATATATATATATATATATATATATTGTGTGTGTGTGTGCGTGTTCTAAAATATTGGTGACTAGATATTTGATAAATGCATACCCCTCTAGTGCTATCATAGGTGGTTGCGCGATGTCGATGAATCCCCTAGCTTGAGGAGCAGGGTGAGTATAGTCCCGAGGTCATAGCATTCGTAGTTAGGGTGAGACGTCTTGGGAATGATTCGGTCACATTTTAGGAGGGAACTATGACCACCTCCACTGCATTTAGTTTGTTTCACTGAATCGGGGAGCTAACCGCGTCAAGGTGTCTGGGTGGATGAGTATACCTGGAAACGAAAACATTATAGAGAACATCCGGTGAGTGTCTACTCGGGGTAACACCCCATACTTTTGGGTATAATTAAATTTCTTAAATGGGTGTAACTTGGAAATTTGAGGATTTTCTCTGAATAATAATTTTTGGAAATTATGAGGGTTAGATTATTTCAGAGGTGTGTTTCATTTACTTTTGGGACTGAGTAAATAAGTTGGATTATTTAATTACAGGTCGCAGTGGGTAAAGCAACAAAGGATAATATTTTAATTGGAAAACCCGTATTGAGATATGTCGGGTTTAATTAGTGGATTGTAGTCAAGTACCTCGGACGGGGATTTCGAGTGTGCGGTTGGTTTTGGAATGGCCGAGATAGTCAGAATAAAGTATCCAGGGGTAGTGTTTAGACTCCGGGAACTTTTAGATAAATAGGGACTCGAAATTGAGTAAACGAATCATTTTTGGGTTTTAAAGGGATAAACCCATAATTTCTCCCTATATAAGGAGGGAGAGGGGAAGAGAAGAGAGAAAAGAAATAGGAGAGGGAAGGAGGAGAGAAAAGAGGAAGAAAAGGGAGGTTCCAGCCAAACTCCGCGGGATTCGACTCGGGATCATCAGATTTTATCCACGAGGCAAGTGTTTACTTTCTTTCTTTCTTTAAAGCATAAATCTCATATTGTAGTTGGTAGAAATTAAACTACAAAGATTTTCGGGATGGGTGTTTGTGAACCAAAAATGGGTTTTCAAAAAAGTTAACGGATTAACCACGGAATATATCCCAATTGGAAAACTTAGGATTTAATAAAAAAAATGTTGTTGGAAATGGGTTCTATGATGTTTAGAACCCTTATTGTTGGTGTATATGTAGTTAATTGAGGCTGGGAGACGTTGGGTGAGGAGACACAAGCTTGGGAGAATCTTCAATGGCTGAAACAGCTTCTCGGAGAAGAAGTTGTCCCAAGCGATCGATCGATCGAGGGTAAAGGATCGATCGATCGACCATCGATCGATCGAGGGCTAAGGGTCGATCGATCGACCCTTCAGGATTTTTGGCACTTTTTGGCTAGGGTTAATTATATGGGAAATTTCGATTTAGTTGTTCCTAATTTATTTGTTTGAGGAAATAAATGCTTAGCTAAGGAAGATGCATTTATCCAACTGAGGGAATTTATAGGGGCTAGGAAGGTGCTAAATTGGGGTGGCACTAAAAATCATATTTTCGAGGGAAATAAATGGATTAAGAAAATAAAGGTTTAGGGTTACTAAAATAGAGTGGGGACCTATAAATTATTATTTAAGTGAAATGTAGACGTTGGGTTCGTGGAAAAATGGAATCCATGACTTATTTATTTAAGGGTGTTTAGGGCGAGTAACACTCGAGTTGATATTTCGGTGGGGGTTTGTACGTATAGAATTTAAACACGTAGAGAATGTAATTATGTGTCACATTGTGTGTGAGAAATCCTTCAGGGCGAATAGGATGAAATTGGGATATAGGCTAAAGAGTATTTAGCGGTTGCCCGACACGTCTATTGACGACGGTCAATATAGGTGGTGCGATGCTTATGAGAATTAAGATAAGTCAATGGTACACTTATGTAATTAATACGAATTGGTACATTAGGGTTTATGTACAAGACCTCAAATAGTGATTAAAGTGTGAGTGATATTCAAGAGAGAGAATATCTATGAGATTAGTATTTAAGTAGGAGAACACTTAAATATTGTTTTGAGATTTGCAACTGTAGTCATATATACACGCGAGGAGTGATAAATGTATGTATATATATATATATATATATATATATATATATATATGTGTGTGTGTGTGTGTGTATGTGTGTGTGTGTGTGTGTGTGTGTGTGAAGCATACCCCCTCTAATACTATAATGGGAATTTGCGCGATGAGGGTGAGCCCCTGGCTTGAGGAGCAGTGTGTGGATATTCCCCAGGTCATAATCGTCCATTGTTATATTGTGTGATTTTTGTTAGGGGTGAGATGTGGTGGGTATGTTTCGTCTCATTGCCTGTTAGGAACTATGACCGCTTCTCAGACATTGTGATTTGGTTTTGACCACGAAGTAGGTGACATTTAGTCCTACCGATGGTCCCCAGGATGGTATGTGAGTGATGCCCTGTAAAATGATAGCATTGAGAGACCGCATCCTCGAGTTATAGCTCGTTGGTATGGTTACTATACCGATGTGTATGGTATATTATTGAGATGGCTATTATACCGATGTGTATGGTATACTACTTGTGCATGAGAACTAGATAATATATATCTCTAGTAGAGTAAAGTGATAAAAGAAAGATAGATTTAAATTCTCATTCCGGGAGATTATATCCGGACTCAAAATGTGATATGTATATAAAAAGGGACTATGAACGTAAATAATTATGTGGGTATATATACATATATTTGTATACGTTATGTGCTGAGGGTCTAATGGATCTCGACGATCGACGGTACTGAGCAGTAGTGTATCGGGGGGGTTCCTTGTTTGGATTTTGCTTCGTGAGACACCCCACGCACGAACGCAGTGCAGTGTTGAGAATGGAGAGAAGTTTAACCCTTAGTACTCGGGTTGTCGAGGTTTCTAGCAGATGGGTGAATTAAATTAGTTAGGCGGGGTAGCTTAACTAGGATGTTTTAAACGGATGCGTTAGGTGTGCACTATTAGAAGAGAGGCAAGGGGTATCTCAAGGGAGTGTGATACCAACTGAAATATGAGGTAAAACACATTTTTATAGAAATGGCATTTATGCACTTGCAAAGTATTTTTATAACTCGGGCTCTGACCCGTTTTCCTATTTTTCCCTTCGTGCTATATATATATATATATATATATATAGGTGTCCAGACACAGGGACGCCTGGATGATGATTCCTCCGAGTTAGATGTCGGCTGCAGCAGCTGTGGATGCATGCAGGTTCACCGTAGAAGCTTCTATCCTTGTAATCTAGATAGGAGGTACTGTATAAACACTCGGGTAAAAGTCCAATTGCATTTATTTATTTTTTTACCACCTTTTAGTGCGGCATTCATTCTGATTGTATTATTTTTTAACCGAGTGTTTGGTTATTTTATTTCTTTTCAGTTTCATTTATTTAAATTGTGCGATGGTTTTACTTAGTTAGTTTGTTAAAAAAAAGATTAGTTAAATAAAAAAAAATTTGACGCTAGCCTAATAGGTTATTAGTAATTAATTTGGTTTTCGACAGTGATGCTAAGAATGAACCATATGCGACTCTTGTTTTGATTTGGTACAGGAGTGATCGCCCGGTATTTTATTAGGTGGGGTGTCACAGATGGTATCAGAGCATCAGGTTCTAGTGTCCTTACGAATCTGTGCGGATGTACTATGCTTTCAGCATTGCCTTCGGGTTGATATAGAGCCTAAGGAATTAGGATTGTTGATTCCTCTTGTGAGATTTCTTTCTCCTGCTATTAGGTGAAATTATAGTAAATCTTGTGCGCACTCGTTCGAGATTCGTGTGCTGATCGAGGAAGGGCGACGAAGGAAAGGCCGTGATGAGGGCAGCAGAAGAAGGGATTTACTGGGAGCAGTTGGAGCTGTAAGTTGAAGCGGGATTGAGGGCCGCGGCAAAGGTCACTCCTTTTATGGCATTGTTGAGGATTATTTCAATGACTACTAAGGTATAGAAGTTATAATTATTTACGTGACGCTATAGCATAGAGTGGTGCTAAAGTTGAACTAACCGGTGAAGTTGAATTGGAAAGAAGTTCGAAGGGTCTTCGATAAGGACCATACGTCGAGGTTTAAGTTATACAGAGTCGATGTAGCTTTACGCAGTGGAAGTAGAAGGCTAGGGAGCTTTGGCTTAGAGCAGGTTATGGAAAAATAACCATATGTGAAAATTTGAGGAAAATTTTTCACTCATAGGAGCGATGTTGAAATGGTGGAACTGTGGTCACCATATTCGGGGGAGTAGGATGTTTTACTCGTAGAGTAATCTTACGGACAGTTTTAACCGCGAGTTCCTTTGGTTTATCAGTAATGAAGAGAATGCAGTATTTGGATCATTCACTTAAGAATCGATTAGATGCCGACCGTGAATCAAGAATGATAAGGATAAGTAAGCTTTCTACTGATGTAAGGTAGGTACAATGAAGACAGGGTCCTTCAGTGGAAGGATAGGTTTGCTGAATAAGTGTTGCTAACACTTGTGGAGAATTTGTATCCATGGAGCCCATTAGTGGACATCCACCCGGGGAATTCATGGAACCAGGGCTGTTGAAGCCGGTAGTAGAGTTTCCTTGTAACGAAGAAGTTAAGGGAACTGTGTAGGAAATTTTCAAGATCGAGGCAATAGAGTCCAAGATACTGATAATCTTAATATGGTCAGGGTGGTCGGAGATGGGGATAGGTCGCTATGTGGAGTACAGAACCACACGGGTAGTCCTTGCCTAATAGAAATTAAAGGACAAGAATAGGGTGCCGATGTGGAGCATTGATTAAAATAGTTTTATTCGATTGACTGGCGAAGTTATTATTATGAGTTTTACCTCATATGAAGGAGGTATATTTGGTGTGACTAGATAGAGTTGCGGTATTTTGCTAACCCTAGATTCGTGTGTGTAATTCGAGCTTTGTGGCAGTATCGATAACATTAATATAGTGCATGTCTATGTGTTTTCCGCGGTAGCGGAATTATATTTTTCCTTCATTCGCTGTAAAAGCGGGTGTTGATATTTTGAGTATATATATCTAGTTGGTACTACTCATTTTATGTGTAAAATACGAGTATGGTATTATTTTGAGTATAAAATATTCTTTATTGATCGGAACGATAGTAGGCTAATGATTGCAAGACAATCGTGTCCGTGGTTCCAGAGTGGAACAAGTTATTGTTGCGATATCTCACCTGGTTACAGTTTGAGTTTGCCTTTGTTATTAGGGATATATGGAACTTTGGTAAGCAGAGGTTTTATTATTATTATTTGAGTGTGTGACGGCCTTTTTGAGACGATTTAAGGCATGCAAGGTTATTGTTGAGCTGTGAGTTTAAGCTCATTATTGGTTGTGCAAGGATTGAGTGTTAGTGCGAGCACTTAATGGTATGGCTCCGAGGAAGAGATGGGAGTTTAGACCACATTTTGTTATAAGAGGGGATATGGTTATCCCGGTTACGTATTTGAATTTAACGGACCTCCACGATCGACAAAGTTAAGTAGTAGTGTATTGGAGGGGTTCCTTGTTTGGATTTCGCTTTGCGAGATGCTCCGCGCATGAACCTTAATGACGTCGGGAGTGGAGAGGTGTTATAGGATGCAAGGATGTTGTTTTATGGATAATTCATATAGTGTGGATGAAACATTACAGACTGAGAGCTGTGTGATGATAGTATGACTATGGAAATATAAGTGCTATGGAGAAGCACTAAGGTGGTCCTCTCACCGCGAGTAGGTGAGTGAAGCTGGAGATAGAGAAATTGATTTGAGGATTGCAACTAGGCCTTGATGAGAGGGCAAATTCGAAGATAGTATGTTTTGGGTGTGAGGTTTATAACATATTTGAAGAGAGTAGGCGCCTCGATTAGTTAGAATTTCCATTTTGCGAAGGTGGAAGGATAGAGCGGTACAAGTACATTAATAAGTTAGCAAGGTAGGATTTAGGACGTCCCGCTGGTGTGCCTTAGGCCATTATATCTCAATGAACGATGATGTGAGGAAGTAGTGTAACAAGAGGGTTCCTTATCTGGATTTCACTTTGCGAGACGTCCCACGCATGAAACTGAACAAATGTCAGAAATTAAGATAGGTCTTAGGCACTAGGGACATAGTTAGTATATGTTTCATTTCACGCGTGTAGGAAACACATCGATCTTAGGATTTTTGGGAAGTAAGGTCAGAAGGACCAATGGCGCCAAAGTGAGATGTTAGTAGGGAGTTAACCACAAGAAGATTAATTGGTTAACCTTGAGAAGGATTGGATTTTCAAGTATAGGAAGAATTGAATTTTGTGGGTTAGGAAAACCCCTGTGTGCATATTACGCCGAGGAAGTAAGGCCCATTGTTTAGAGAGAGTGTTACGTGTCGGACGTTCATAATGGGTGTGTAGATGTGCGCCTTAGTAGAATTTATTCTAAAGGAGATCGGTTGTCCTGCGGTGGGCGATCGGACGCTTAGAGTGTTAGCAAGAGTATCAGCTTTTCGAGACGTTAGAGCGATAGTATAGACTCATTCTTTTTATAGACAGTTATAAAAGCACTAGGTGCGATGTGTCATTATTAGAGTTAACTTTACAATTGAGTTAGTGCGTTAGCATGAAGGAACTTAGATAAGCTTGGGGTTAAGCTAGTGCGCTAGAGCATACGCCTTGAGATAGGTGGTGTCTGGTAGGGGACCATTGTGTTAGTACCTTTTGGCCTAGGTATAGCGATCCATGGATGGTGGTGCAGGTTATATCCGAATTTCGAGGACAAAATTCCGTTGTAAGGGGGGGAGTATGTAACACCTCGTACTTTTGAGTATAACTAAATTTCATAAATGAGTGTAAATTAGAAATTTGAGGATTTTCTCTGAATAATAATTTTTGAAAATTATGAGGGTTAGATGATTTCAGAGGTGTGTTTCATTTACTTTTGGGACTGAGTAAATAAGTTGGATTATTTAATTACAGGTCGCAGTGGGTAAAGCGACAAAGGATAATATTGTAATTGGAAAACCTGTATTGAGATATGTCGGGTTTAATTAATGGATTGCGGTTAAGTACCCTGGATGTGGATATTGAGTGTGCGGTTGGTTTCGGAATGACCAAGATAGTCGCATTAAAGTATCCTGGGGTAGTGTTTAGACTCCGAGAACTTTTAGACAAATAGGGACTCGAAATTGAGTAAACGAGTCATTTTTGGGTTTTAAAGGGATAAACCCTTAATTTCTCCCTATATAAGGAGGGAGAGGGGAAGAAAAGAGAGAAAAGAAAGAGGAGAGGTAAGGAGGAGAGAAAAGAGGAACAAAAGGGAGGTTCCGGCCAAACTCCGCGGGATTCGACTCTATATCGTCGGATTTTATCCACGAGGCAAGTGTTTACTTGCTTTCTTTCTTTAAAGCATAAATCTCATTTGTAGTTGGTAGAATTTAAACTACAAAGATTTTCGGGATGGGTTTTTGTGAACCAAAAATGGGATTTCGAAAAAGTTAACGGATTAACCACAAAATATATCCCAATTGGAAAACTTAGGATTTAATAAAAAATTGTAGTTGGAAATGGGTTCTTGGATGTTTAGAACCCTTATTATTGGTGTATATGTAGTTAATTGAGGTTGGGAGACGTTGGGTGAGGAGACACAAGCTTGGGAGAAGCTTCAATGGCTGAAATAGCTTCTCGGAGAAGAAGCTGTCCGAAGCGATCGATCGATCGAGGGTAAAGGAGCGATCGATCGACCATCGAGGGCCAAGGGTCGATCGATCGACCCTTTAGGATTTTTGGCACTTTTTGGCTAGGGTTAATTATATGGGAAATTCCGATTTAGTTGTTCCTAATTTATTTGTTAGAGGAAATGAATGCTTAACTAAGGAAGATGCATTTATCCAATTGAGGGAATTTATAGGGGCTAGGAAGGTGCTAAATTGGGGTGGCACTAAAAATCATATTTTCGAGGAAAATAAATGGATTAAGAAAATAAAGGTTTAGGGTTCCTAAAATAGAGTGGGGACCTATAAATTATTATTTAAGTGAAATGTAGACGTTGGGTTCGTGGAAAAATGGAATCCATGACTTATTTATTTAAGGGTATTTAGGGCGAGTAACACTCGAGTTGATATTTCGGTGGGGGTTTGTACGTATAGAATTTAAACACGTAGAGAATGTAATTATGTGTCACATTGTGTGTGAGAAATCCTTCAGGGCGAATAAGATGAAATTGGGATATAAGCTAAAGAGTATTTAGCGGTTGCCCGACACGTCTATTGACGACGGTCAATATAGGTGGTGCGATGCTTATGAGAATTAAGATAAGTCAAAGTCAATGGTACACTTATCTAATTAATACGAATTGGTACATTAGGATTTATGTACAAGACCTTAAATAGTGATTAAAGTGTGAGTGATATTAAAGAGAGAGAATATCTATGAGATTTGTATTTAAGTAGGATAATCCTTAAATATTGTTTTGAGATTTGCAACTGTAGTCATATATACATGCGAGGAGTGATTAATGTGTATATATATATATACATACTATGTGATTACAGTATATGTAATATGATACGGATATGTATATATATCTATGTGTGGATGATATATATATATATATATATATATATATATATATATATATATATATATATATATATATATACACACACACTAGGGTATGCCCGTGCCTGAAGGCACGCTGATAATCATAAAACATTAAAAATTTTCAAAGTACGTAACTGGAAAACCATTACAAAAAAGAACAAAAGGTTTGTATAATCATTTATATCAACAATCTTACCAAACTATATAAACAAAGCGTAAAGACACAATATCAGGTCTTGGTTCATGTAGTCGCCAGCGAGGATGCCTTGTTCGAGATTCAACTATCATCATTTAATGATTTTAGGTAGCCTGACATTAGATGTAGATGTAGGAAAATTGATTTTGAACCCTTAAGTTGGAGCAGGTGTTGTCACTTCTTGCAGATACGTCATTGAAAATGAAAAAAATGATGGAATATAAATGGATTATACTTTCAAGCATGTTTAAATGTTTAACACTCTCCACATACTTGTATTTAAAGCTCAAAACAACATGATTAAAATCGAATTGCAAAAAAATATGAAACACACTATATTTGATGAAAATTCCAAATACAATAACTTGATTCAATTTCCAAACAAAAAGAACATACTTCAAACTAAAAACTAAGACGTTTAATGTCGAATTGGAAGAACGATTAAGCAAACAATTTCATTACAGAAAATATTGTTATAAGTAAATGAATAAGTAATCGTGTTCGTGTCGAATTAATTTATAAAAAACAAAACCATGTATTGTTCTCTTAATCCATTTTTTACTCGTGTTTACATTATTGATATTATATATGTTTAGAGATAACAGGTTTGGGGTAGTTTAAAAATAGAGCAACACTACATGGACACACAATTATACCCACACTTATACCCGCTGAATAGGACAAAAAAATTGTAGGCGGAAGTGTTTGTTTTAATTGTTAACTTAGGTTCATGTTTTTTTGTTTTAATTTTAAAAATATCTTTTTTGCAAAGTTAAAAGAATTGAATTTATCGAAAATTATTTTTTAATAAAGGGTTTAAAAAAAATAGAATTTAAAAATAAGGTGTGCCGCTGGCGCGAATCTTTAAAAATAACAGAATATTGAGTAAACTGGTGTTTGAGGGACTAAATGCGTTAAAAATCATTTTTAAAAAATTCAATTTTTTTTAACAAAAACAATATCTTTAGTGTTTGTTTGTCAAAAAGAAAAATATTAAGTGTGTTTTTGCTAAAAATAAATTTTTCCCTGTTTGTTTGCCAAAAAAAAAAAATCTGTATTTTTTTTTGCTAAAAATAATAATTTTTAGTGTTTGTGTGCCAAAAAAATATTCAGTGTTTTTTTCAATTAATAACATATTGAGTGCTCATTTGTCAAAAATAAAAATATTTATTTTTTTGACAAAAATAATATTTTCACGTTTTGTATAGGTTAAATAAAAATATTTTAAAAAAATAGTTTAAAAATAAGGCGTGCCGCTGGCGCGGACTTTTAAAAATAAAAGAATATTAGGTAAATAGATGTTTAAGAGACTAAATGCGTTAAAATTCAGTATCTTTTTTATCAAAAATAATATCTTTAGTGTTTGTGTGTCAAAAAGAAAAATATTAAGTGTTTTTTTTTTGCTAAAAATAATTTTTCCCCTGTTTGTTTGCGAAAAATTAAAAAGCGTACATCGACTTTAAACGTTATTTAGTTCGCAATATATATACACGTTATTTAGTTCGCAACAGATAAATTTTTTTGAAATAACCTAATGTACTATGAACCTAATAGTTTAAAAAAATGAAAAAAAATTAAGTATTTTTACATACATACAAATGACATATATGTACATACCTACCTACACCGTTGTACGATCCTATTATGTCAAAAAAAAAAAATTACAACACATAATTGAAAAAAAATAAAAAATTGGACAAATTTTTATTTGCTAATATAACTATTCACCGTGTTTAATCCATAATGGATCTCGCAATAATTGTTAACTATTATATAACACAAATATTTATAAACAAATTAAAAACATTGGGCAAAATTTATTTATATAACGATCCACACTGTTCAAAAAATAAAAAAATATTTATAATGATATTAAAAGTCTATCTTGAACCTCACATAAATAATATAAAATTCATTAAAAAATCTAATTTAAGTCCAAATTTTTTTTACAATTATATCTAAAGATTTTAGAATTTTGTTACATTTGTCTAGAAAACTATGTACTAATCGACACCTCACTAAATCAAACAATACTGATTGACATCATCGATATCTAAAAGCTATAGGTCAGGTACTATTCAGTCAACAACTAAGGTTAAGTGGGTAAGGCCTAAGTCACAAATATGCAAAGCGGTGCAGGTACGGGTGCGGAGGCGAATTCGCAAGTTCGTCAATTTTCAAAAAATCATAAATGCGAAAGCGGCCCAGAGCGGCTACTTTTTATTTATTTATTTTATTATATAAATATATATATATATATATATATATATATATATATATATATTTATTTTCAAAAAATTATATTTATTTATTTCTTTATAGGGTATCAACTATAAATTTCCAAAATTTAGTTTATGGGACAAAAGTTGAAAAAAAAAACCCAAAAATATTCTTTGTGTTGTATTATTATCGAATAAGAAAAATATATATAAATAAGAAATCAAAAAGCTTACAATCTTATCCGTTTGTTTTTTTATATATAAAAATAAAAATAAAAGACAAACAGGTCAAATCACCACAAAAAAAAAGATTAACAATTTGTGTTGCCGACTTGCCCCTCCATTTCTTCTTTTTTCTTGAACTCCTTTTCCTAACTAATAGGCATTTTTACTTATTCTTCTATTTTGTTTATGAGGAACCTTAGTCCTGAACAATCAGAAAAAATAAGGGGTATGAGTTTATTGTTATTTTTCTTCATATATACACATATAAACAAAAATGTCAGCTATATATATACACCTTGTATATATAATCGGATGTATGCATGTGTGTTTTATTAGAGGGGTGTATGTGTGTTTATGGGTATATACACATGGCATCTATATATTTACACCTTCATATATACACATGTTTATGAATCGATTCAATGTTTCTAATGTCTACACCTTCGTAAGGCACTTAATGTTTCTAACCGGTCAATAAAGAAATGACATAATAGCTAAATGGAAAAATGGCAGCTATATGACAGTTGGCTTCTACCCCCACTAACAGTCCATACGGTCAGAAGCAACTGATAGCTATATGACATCAGGCCTTTTCAACTGCCTTATGCATATCTTTGGAGCCACACGCTATCTTTTAGACAGCCAAATGTTACTCTCTATTTTTTTTAGCCATGCAAACCAACACAAAAGACAATATGTTGGCTATGGACGTTTATGACTGCCTTAGCGCAGTTCGTGTATTGATACTTTGTGCAGTTCTTGAGGACGAACTTAGTCTAGTTGTATAGACAAATGTTGAATGTTTAATCACAATTTAGCACAATATTGCAAGGGGAAGACAGTTGTTGCACTGTATCTTTGGACGTACTTAGTCAGTTCATATGAATGTTAAATGTCCTAAATATAAGACTCTTTAAAGTTGAGATGTTAGCAACATAAGACAACTGTTAGAAGAAATAAAAAAGGCATAAAACAAAAAAAAAACAAATATAATGCAATAGAAAATACATAAATTCACCCAAAAAGATTCTACAAAAGAAAACACAAACACAGAGAGAAATACTTTGAACCAAAAAGTAGAGAGAAGTAGTTTAAACCAAAATTAAGTCAAAACAAACCCCAACCAGCTGTCATCTGTTACTAAATCAAAAAAGCAAACACCAACTCCCAGAGCCTTACATTTCTCACAATCTGGAAAAAAAACTATCCATATGCTGACAACCTATTAACGCTTCTCGCTCTACCTTACGACCCCTAACGCTTTGAACCCAAAACTAAAAAAAATATGATGTGGTGAAGAGAATGAGGTGTAAAGACAGGGGTACTAAGAGAAGTGAGTGCACCATATTTTATAAATATCTGCAAAACAATGTAAAAGCACCAAATTAGATAAATGTAAAAAAAAATCACAATAAAGAGACGTAGCTATGTTTAACCCAAGCAACTTAAATACCCTCTGTTGAAGCTTCAAAACTTCGAAACAACGAACCCTATTTAACCACAATATATCCAATTAAAATAACTTTGGTGATTAGATCTGAAAAACCAACGAAAAAACTATGTTAGATGTATAAACAAATACTATGTTAGATGTCTAAAAACTATGGTTTGTAGAGTGGGGAAATACCTGGTTCGTTAGAGAGAGAGAGATAAATGAGGAAGAATAAGAGATATGGATACTAAGAGAGGCGTGAGGGAGAGTGAAAGGAGTAGCCGGAGGGGTTGCCGCCTGCTCTTTGGGATCCTGAGATTCGAACTTTGGCAAAATGTAGTGCATGGAACTGGCGTGGGAACTGAAGAAGTATCCGGAGGGGTTGCGACAGGGGCTAGAGGGAGTTGAGATGAGGAGTGAAATGAGAAACAGATCGTTACAGAGAGAGAGAGAGAGAGAGAGAGAGAGAGAGAGAGAGAGAGAGAGAGGTATGTATGAGGGGGTAGAAGAAGCTTTGAGAGTGAGAAAAAAAAGGGTAAATCGGTTCAAGTTTAGGTGCCCAAATCTCCAAAATAGTAAAATACCATTCTATCCTTGTTTTTGAATTTAAAAAAGAAGGGGGAAATAAATTAGGGTATTAAAAGAGGGGGAATTCAAAATTTTCAAGGGCAAAATACGCATGACATGATAAAATTATATTGATGACATCATACTTGAAGCTTATGACATACACAAATTTCCTACTTTATTTTATATATATATATGTGAAGCATACCCCCTCTAATGCTATCATGGGAAGTTGCGCGATGAGGGTGAGCCCCTGTCTTGAGGAGAAGGGTGTGGATATTCCCCAGGTCATAGTCGTCCATTGTTATATTGTGTGATTTTTATTAGGGGTGAGACATGGTGGGTATGTTTCGTCTCATTGCCTGTTAGGAACTATGACCGCTTCCCATACGTTGTGATTTGGTTTTGACCACGAAGTAGGTTACATTTAGTCCTACCGGTGGTCCCCAGGATGGTATGTGAGTGATGCCCTAGAAGATGATAGCATTGAGAGATCGCATTTTTTGAGTTATAGCTCATTGGGATGGTTATTATACCGATGTGTATGGTATACTGGTTGTGCATGAGAACAAGATAATACATATCTCTAGTAGATTAAATAGATAAAAGAAAGATAGATTTAAATTCTCATTCCGAGAGATTATATCCAAACTCGAAATGTGATATGTATATAAAAAGGGAGTATGACGTAAATAATTATGTGGGTATATATACATATATTTGTATACGTTATGAGCTGAGGGTCTAATGGATCTCGACGATCGACGCTGCTGAACAGTAGTGTATCGGGGGGTTCCTTGTTTGGATTTATCTTCGCGAGACACCCCACACACGAACGCAATGCAGTGTTGAGAATGGAGAGAAGTTTAACCCTTAGTACTCGGGTTATCGAGGTTTCTAGCAGACGGGTGAATTAGATTAGTTAGGCGGGGTAGCTTAACTAGGATGTTTTAAACGGATGCGTTAGGTGTGAACTATTAAAAGAGAGGCAAGGGGCATCTCATGGGAGTGCGATACCAACTTAAATATGAGGTAAAACACATTTTTATAAAAATAGCATTTATTCACTTGCAAAATATTTTTACAACTCGGGCTCTGACCCATTTTCCTATTTTTCCTTTCTTGCTATATATATATTATATATATATATATATAGGTGTCCAGACACAGGGATGCCTGGATAATGATTCCTCCTAGTCAGACGTCGGCTGCTACAGCTGTGGATGCATGCAGGTTCACTGTAGACGCTTATATCCTTGTAACCTAGATAGGAGGTACTGTATAAACACTCGGGTAAAAGCCCAATTGTATTTATTTATTCTTTTATTCCTTTTAGTGCGGCATTCATTCTGATTGTATTATTGTTGAACCGAGTGTTCGGTTATTTTATTTCTTTTCAGTTTCATTTATTTAAATTATGCGATGGTTTTACTTAGTTAGTTTGTTAAAAAAACGATTAGTTAAATAAAAAAAATTTTGACGCCAACATAATAGGTTATTAGTAATTAATTTGGTTTTCGAGAGTGATGTCAAGAATGAACCATATGCGACTCCTGTTTTAATTTGGTACAGGAGTGATCACTCGATATTTTATTAGGCGGGGTGTCACACTCGGGAGGGTGGTTATATATATAACTAATGGAATGTTATATTATTTTAAATGGAAAATGATTAGTTAAGTTAATGTGATATAAATAACTTATGAATCATGTATTAAACATACTTGGGCTAGAGTAGTATGATAGGAATGGGTTATAACTAGGACTAGTTACGGGGTAGATAACTAGGTGGGTTATTAAGAAAAGCTTTAGGTGTTCACAATAGTTGAGGGGTGAGTAGGTCCTCAAGGGAGTGCGATACTAACTTAAATATCAAGAGCATTCGTGCATTTTAATTGTTGCATTTTAATCACTTTCTAAGCATTTTCAAATGTTTTGGGTTCTAACCCTTGCTATAAAATATTTTCAAAATCTTTTAGGTGTCCGACCACAGGGATGCCAGACTTGATTCTATTCCAGGGTTACGCGGCTGAGACATATGTGGATGTTCCAGTAGTTGGAGTAGTCACCTCTTTCATTTATTCCTAGTTTACTATCTGTCAGATTTATTTGGTTTTGGATTTATAGACGATGGTATATTCGATAGAGATTTTATTTATTCATTTACAGTATTGATTGACTCAGTGATTGTGTGAATGGTTTATGTTTTATTCATTCGCATGTTGTTGTTGTTGTTTGATAAAAAGATAAAATTTGGCACCGTTTCTTATTGAATACTAGGTTGTTAGTAAGTTTTAAAAAAAATTCGATAGTGATGCTAAGAATGAACCAAATGAGATTCCTGTTTAATTTGATATATGACTGATCACCCAGTATTTTATTAGGCGGGCTATCACAGTTGCCTCATTAAAACCTTACTGAGGGAAAATCCAGTGGGAAAAAACTAAGGTGAAGTAAAAAGAGTACAAGTTTTGTGATCATTGAATTGGTGTTGGACATGCTTAGTGTTGGCTCATTAAAACCATCAACTGGAAAACCCAATCGGAAAAAAACAAGTTTAAAGGAAAAAGAGTACAACACGCAAATGTCCAAAATATCATGTGCTTTGGCTCTTGCCCTGATCAAATGCTCCTCCTGATTGGATACTCCCGCTGATTATGGCATTTCTATGATGATTGAGTCGATGCATATCAGTCTCATACACAACCTTTTAAAATGTTCCTTTATCTTGTGAATAAATTTAATAGGCTGCTACTTTAATTTTATTTTTCTTCATAAGCTCAACTTCCATAAGACTTGGGTGAAGAGGGATGAACATATAACTTTATTGGATCTATTTGACTTCAATAACATAACTCTTTTGAGTTTGTGTGTTGCATAACTGTTCATGAGTTCATGTATGTAGAAGAATTAAAGTTTGAGCCATGCAAGAACCATTGCCTTCATAAGTAGTAGTAGGACCATATGTCATCTGAGGCAAGTCATAAGTTCTTTTATTATTCCTTATGAGGACCATGAAAATAATTCACAGGTACATTACTAATTTGACATGGATCGTTATATTTAAAAAGTATTCCATTAATAATTCCACGAGCATATCATATAATGTTGATATTAGTCCCATGCTTTGTCAGTTAATAATAATAATTTCTTGCCAATATATTGACTCGAACTATAATATCCAGTATCATGCATAGTGTCATGTATAGAAATATACTAATAACGCACCAGTATAGTACTTTTAGACCAAATATTACAAAAATAACATGCGTATATGGTATTTAGGGACCAAATTTATCTTTGTCATCCTCTTTAGGATGGTATGAATAATTTGGTACCCAAATACCAGAGACCATGGGTATACTAAAATTGTATGATTAATATATATTAAAGTATTGCAAGACTTTGCAATCCATTTGATTAATTGATTTAAGTTTAACATAAGCTTTGCTCGACATGCGGGCCGAGAAATTAACTAGTTACCCTAAGGCCGTTCATTTTTTAATTTCTTATTTGGATATTTTGCATTTCAATTGATCTTTTCAGGAGCACATCCATTTAAGGATATTTTATAATGGCACATTTGCATATATGATTATTTTTATACCCTTCCTTAGACAAATATTTACTAAGACGGCTGTACCTATATCCATTTGGGTTTCTTGCTGTACAATGAACGTCTTAGTACATTTGAGTATGTACAACTTATCTTTTCTTCTGGAAAAAAAATTGTGCAGGATTTTTTATCGCATTATTTGTCTAAGTCCCGTATATACACGTAGTTATAATATTCATGAGTCGTGTATAATATATTTAAAAAAACTCCTAAGTTAGTCAGATATATGAAAATTATTTACGACCATAACCGGATGGTATGTTCATATATAATCAATTTTGGTTTCTTCAGGAAACCTTGTGCCACATATCATGAACTGTTTAGTCAGTTTTAAAACTTTACATTCTAATAAACACCCATTCATAACCTTCAGGGTTAACATCCTTTTGGATTTCTACTACATATCCATATACACCACGTATAGTAAGAGACTCGACTTATGACATCATGGAATTTTCTCATTTTTGACCATTATGTTCTTTGTTGACATTCATTTATAATACGTGGATTTGTATCCTCATTGCCCTTTTTTTGTGCAACTATAACGTATATAATTATATCATCGATGACCATCTTTGTTGACCCTACTTTTCTCTTATATATGTATGAAACGTAGAGATCTCATTTAATATTTGGTACCTTTGCCAACTTCAGGGATTTTGTAGTCATTTCAGGGACTTATGTCATTTCATAGACAATAACCTCTTCTCGAATTTTAGAAAAAGTGGATCTTTTGTTCATAACCTCTTCCAGAATGTTATGTATAACCTCTTCTGGAGCGTTATTTGGATATGATTTTAATTAACCTCCACTTCTGGGGAGTCAAGTAGGTGGGACCTATAGGTTTTCCATGCTTCTGGCATGCAATAAGTTTATTTTCTATTTAGTTTATTTTGTCCTTCTGGAACAAAAATTTTGGCAAGTATATTTGCAACTAGTCCATGTGACATTTAATGTTGCAATATCATTTTTCACTTCATTTTCACATTGAGTGATATGGGGGATGAGATGAGACAAAGTGGAAGTATTTCGAGATAATTCTTATCATTCTTCAGGAACAAACCATTCTTTACAAACAATTTGTACTTTAGGTACGTTTTATCCTCTCCCTAACGGTGGGAAGATTGTCTCATCAATAATTAAATTTTATAAAATAGATAATAAACACTACATTTGTTAATGGTTCAATAACTATGGAGCTTCAAGCTCATGACAAAGTTCATTGCTTACAACAATAAATATTATATAGTATAACCCTGCGAATAATGAAAAGAGAATTTTGCTAGTGTAAGCTTTTGACATTCAACACTAGAAGTAATGCAAAATCACTTTACATTATTTACTAATACGGTACCCATGTATTACCATGACCATAAACGAAGTAAATTTAATCAGGAATTGCTTTCATATAACTCATCGCATATGAATGGGTGGGTACCACACAACGACATCACATAGGCTTTCTGGAGCCTTAGGTTCAATAATGGTTGAACCTTTTACTATATTATTTATCAAGTCTGAAAAATTATGGTTCTTCAGAATAATGTGAGTTATTCATTGTCTCATAGAAAAATTCCATTATATAATGACATTTCATAATTGTTAATTTAAAGGAAGAAAAAATGATCAATTAAAGTTATAACTTATGGTTCATAACTAATGTATCAAAAGTTCATGTTCATAGGTCATAGGTTAGAAACTTTAGGTCTAGAAATAATAAACTTATGGTTTTTAATATATAATTATGTCTACTAAACTAATTACGACCAATACTTCTTTAGAAAAGTAATGAGAACTTCAGGTTCTTAATATTGTTAAGTCAAAGGGCATTAAATTCTTTACCTTTTGTATCAAAACTTCAGGTTTACTTATGGGTAAAAATATTAGAGAATCTTCCAAATAAGTACCAAATACATATATGAACTTTGACCGATGATAACAAAATTTACCTTTTAAAAAAAGGGACTTGATTTCACATTCTCTACACATTCCTAAAACTCCAATGTATAACAAATGATTGGATTGTGGAAAGTATTTAAAATAAAATACCATTAAAAGGATAATTTAATACTCAAAAGAAGTTAAAGGTCAAGTGACAAAAGCTTAATGATGAAACCATTAATAGAATAGTTAAAGGTATATTTAACCATTAAAAGGACATGTTAAAAGGCCTTTCATTTAATAAAGAAAATGAAAAGTCAAGAAATCGAAAAGTTATGTTTAAATATCCAATTTATTTTGAAACTAATCCGAACAAAAATGATATATTTGGAGCTTCAGGTCCAAATTATATATAATTATTTGAGAACATTTAAAATTCATACCCCATGAATAAGTGAAACTTCAAGGTTTGAATTATGGTATATTTTTGTTGGAGATTTATATCCAAATAATTTGAAATACCATGAGAAATTTAGGCCTTATATTTTCAAAATTAAGTAGGAAAAACTACATCCCAATTGCAGATAATAATTTGTGAACTTCTGGTCACAATAACGATAATGACTCTTCATATCACAAATATAATTGGGGGTCTCTTGGTCTATACCCTGTCAATTAGACAATCAGAACTCCAAGTTTGATTGTGATATATTTTCTTTGACATTTTAGGCCTAAATAATTTATGTACTCCATGTCCCAAAATTTGAACGGAGAAAATTCAATTTTCATATCTGAATAATTATTAGGGAACTTCAGGTCCCAATTGTAAATACTAAGGACAACTTCATATCACAACATTAAATATTTAGAAACTTTAAACGCATTGCCCAGTTATATCCAAACTTCAAGTTTAATAAGGGGTAAAATTATTTGGAACTTCAGGTCCAAACTATAAATAATTATTATAGGACATTTAGAGGAATTCGCAGAATGAAAACACTTTGGTTATCGGAAAGCCTAGATACGAAAATTCTCTCCAAGAACCATCTAATTCTCTCTAAGAAAATACCAAGATCCTAGGGCTAATTCTCCTTCTCCCTTGGCACGATAGCCATGGCAAACATGGCTAGTTCACCTCTTACAACTATGATCCCACCTAAACCTCTAGACCCACCAAATGCCTGGACTAAATCATTTGCAAGTGTCCTTATGACCAACTCCACAAAAGAACCAAAACTGAAGATTCCATCTACATACAAAGGGGAACTTGCTATTATTTTCACAAAAAAAGATATATCATCTCTAGTTGAACCATTCAAGCATTCAATAGTAGGCAAATTCTCTCATGGTGGACCATCAATTGATATTATTAGAAAAACCTTCCTAACCTTTTCTCTGAAAGTAACCTACTCAATAAGACTTTTGGATTCAAAAACACATTCTCATCAGGCTTAATTGTGAGGAAGATTATGTACGATAGTGTCTTAGAGACTAATGGTTTATAGGCAAATACCCTATGCAAACTTTCAAATGGACTGTAAAATTCAAACTAGATAAAGAAAGCCCTATAATGCCAGTATGGACAAATCTTCCAAAATTGCCAAATCATATCTATACTCAATTGCTCAACTTATAGGTAAACCTTTAAAAATGGACGCCTAAACTGCCTTAATTATAAGACCTAGCATAACTAGAGTGTGTGTTGAAATATATCTCCTCAAACAAAGACTACACAGAGTTTGGATAAGATGTGGTTCAAAAGGATTTTGGCAACAAGTTTCCTATGAAAACATTCCATCATTCTGTCAATATTGTCCAAAAGGGGGCATGATGAAGACAAATGCATGTTTAAACATCCTACAACTAATAAATCTCCCAATAAAGTTGTCAAGAAACCCGATCCAATAATAGAAACTACTGCCATCCAGTCAGAAGCCATCAAGATTAACCAAGATTTAGTATCAAACAAAAGTCGAGAAACCAAAAAAGGTGATCCCAAAAAAGGATGCTCAGACAATAAATTTAAAATTCTTGAAGATTGTTCTTCAGAATCAGAAGAGGACCCAATAGAGGAAACTCTAATAAACCATCTCAATACAACCAACATATCCTCGATTGTAATTGAAAAACCACAAGAGAAGTCACAAAATCAAATAGACAAGATTGATCTGGGAGGTTATTCTCCAGAAGAAACATTGATTGTGGAGAAATATAACATTTCCTCAAAATGTTCAAACCTCCCAAAACACCACACACACTTGGGCACAGAAAATGACTACAATTTAGATAAAGAAACAGGTAGGATTTCAATTCCAATGATAGAACATCTTCATAATTTTGCCTCCTGGTTAGATGCGAGATGTACAAACTATCAAGAAAAGATGATAAAGAAGATCAAACTCAACAAAGATGGTAACACAAAAGCTGCATCCACACAAATTTAAAAATCAAGTAAGCTTCCAAAAATAGCTCCTCATGATCCTCTTTATAGAAGATTCATAAGATCATCAGGTAAATCAAATTCCCCAACTCATCAAATTCTTCTTAAATGATAAATTTTATATGTTGGAATGTTAGGGGAGTGGAAAACAAATACACAAATATAATAATTAAAAGACTAATCAAATCATATCATCTTCTTTCCATAACTTTATTAGAGCCAAAAATTGAAAAAACTACCGCAAATAAATATCAGTTAAAATGAAAATTCTCAAACAACATCAGCATTAAATCCAATAAGATTTGGTTCTTATGGAACAAATATCTACATATAAAAGTTGTTCAAGATACTAACCAATTGATTTGTTTGGAAATTATCATTGGTTTTTTAGAAAAATCTATATTTTTAGTTATTGTTTATGCTAAATGCAATGTAACTGAAAGAAGGGACCCATGGGCAGACCTAGAAAACTTAACAATAAATACTCAAAATCATTCTTAGTTAGAATTGGGGGCTTTAATGTGGTCTATAATGAAGAAGAAAAGTTAGGAGGTAATCAATTAGAATTTCATGCTATAGAAGACTTTAAAGATATGATCTCCTCTAGTGCTTTGATAGACATAGGATATTCAGGCTCTAGATTTACTTGGGCAAATAACAACATACATGGTACAATTTTTTATAGACTTGATAGAGGATTAGTTAACCATTATGTAAGACACAATTCCCAAACTCAAACATCTCTCATCTACATAGATCATGCACTGAACATAGTCCCTTATTATTATCTATAAAAAGTAAATTAGACAATTGCCCTAAACCATTTAAGTTCCTCTATATGTGGAGCATTAACTCTAATGTTAAAGAAATTATAGAAGAAATATGGCCTTCTAACATTCAAGCTCCTCCAATGGTGTCTTTTGCTCTTGAGCTTAAAAATTTTAAAATTAAATTGAGAAAATGGAACAAAGATAGTTTTAAAAATATTTTTAAAACTGTTAAGGATTTGGAAGATCAAGTACTTATTAGAGAAAACACATTTGAACAAACTCCCAATGCTAACTCTAGAAAAGACTTGAATGAAACTAGAGCTAAAATAAATATAGCCTATCAGAGAGAGGAAATTTACTGGCACCAAAAGAGCCATTTAAAATGGCTGAAATTGGGAGACATCAACACAAAATATTTTCATGCCTCAGTAAGAGCTAGACAAAAAAGACTAGCAATTACAAAAATAAAAAATATCTAAGATCAATGGGAAGAATAAAGTGAAGAGGTTGATAAAATATTTATTAATCACTTTCAAAATTTATTGAAAGCATAATACATACCTATAAATAAAGACTTCTTGGAAGTTATAAACTAAGTTATTTCTAAAGAAATGAACCAAATGTTGTCTGCTTTTCCTTTCTAAAGAACAAATATTCTCATCCATCAATAACCTTGATTCATCTAGTTCCCCTAGTCCTGATGGATATAGGGGTTACTTCTATGTTCAATTTTGGGATATAATCAAGTATAACCTGATAAAAGCAATTCATTCATTTTTTGATGGATCTGATATTCCTAGAATATGGACCTTAACTTCTATTGCTTTAATTCCTAAGGTAACTAATCCCACTTCTTGTTCCCAATTTAGACCAATAAGCTTATGTAAATTTTCTAATAAAATAATTTCAAAAATTTTAAGTGATAGAATTTCAAATATTCTTCTTCTTATAATCTCTCAAAATCAAAGTGTTTTATATAAGGTAAAAGCATATAAGATACTATTCTATTAGGCCAAGAAATGGTTCAATGTATTGGTAAAAAATCTCATGGAACTATTTTCATCATCAAATTAGATATGGAAAAAGCATATGATAATGTCTACTGGCCTTTCTTATGTGTTCTCAAGAAATTTAGGTTTAATGAGCATTTAATTGACATGGTATGGAGACTTATATCCAACAACTAGTAATCTTTGTCTATAAATGGTCAAAGTAAATGATTCTTTAATGCCTCTAGAGGATTGAGACAAGGGGATCAACTGCCTCTAAGTCTATTCATCATAGCAGCTAAAACATTGAGTAGAAACATAGACACATTATTCAACATGAAAAAGTCTATTCCTTTTTCTCATCCTAAAAAAAGTTAGTTAATATCACATCTAAGCTTTGCAGATGATTTAATCATCTTCACTAATGGAGGCATTCATAGTCTCAAAGAAATAATCAATCTTCTAAAAACATATGAACAGACTTCAGGTCAAAAAGTAAATTACTCAAAGAGTTCATTCTATGTGGATGATAAAATAAGTCTTTCTAGTAAGAAAGCAATATCTCAAAACACAGGCATGTATAATAAACAACTTCCTATGAAATACTTAGGTTGCTTCTTTAATAAATGTAGATTCAAATTAATCCAATTCTCAGAGCTTATATCCAAAATTAGGGACAAGCTTAACACATGGTCATTCAAACTAATATCTCAAGCAGGTAGAGCTACCCTTATAAGAAATGTACTTCACTCTATGCCAGTTTACACATTATCAATAATGAATCCTCGTAAAATGATAATAAAAATATTAAACTCCATATTCATTAAATTCTACAGGGGCAGTTGTCAAAAAAGAGAATCTTTATCAGTGGTCTAAATGGAATGAAGCTTATTTTCCATTTAAAGAAGGGGGTCTTAATATTAGAAATTTAGAAGACATTATTAAAGCACCTATAGTATTAAACTATACTGGAAATACAAGTTTGACACAGGTCTTTGGGCATTCTTGATTAAAAATAAACACTCTAAAGGATTATCCTCAATAAAAGGCTCTAAAGTTGTGAAAATGATTACTAGTATTCAAGATTGGATAAATGAGTTCATAATTAAACACAAAAAAATTTGGTAGCCTTACATAATAGGGGAGTTTTCATTCAAATATTCTTATACAGTCTATAGATAGTCTATACCAAATTCATTAAGTTGGAAAATTAATTGGATTCCATAATGCCCAATGAAAATCACAAAATTTATTTGGAAATTCTAAATAACTCAGTGCCATTTGATAATAGCTTAAAGAGAGCAGGTATTAGGTTGGATTCTATTTATAAATGCTTCTACACAAATGAGGATAATAACCAATATGTTTTGATAGATTGCTACATTTCTAGAGAGATTTGGAAATTTTTCTCTAATCTCGTTGAAGTAAATATCAATCTAAGATCTTACAGGTCTCTCTTGGTGGATTTCAAATACCAAAAGAGACTATAACAAATTGTTGTACTACATTCTTCCAAAAATTGGCTTCTAGGAACTCTGGAAAGCTAGAAACAAAAAGATTTTTGAAAATTATAAATCATTTCCTCCTTTCATTATACAAATTATTATCGCTCTAGCTTCTAACATTCTACAGAATTGTAAGTTCTTTGATAAAAGAAGCTCTAAAGATCTTCATGTCATCAATACATTCAATATCAAAATTAATAAAAAAAATCCATATATTCAATGTGCATGGAATAATCCACCTACTGGACACTTCAAACTAAATATAAATGGTGCATCTAAGGGCAATCCAGGTTCAAGTGGAATTGGAGGAGTTATAAGAGATTCAAAAGGTCATTTCAATGCAGCTTTTCAAAAGTTTACTGGCCATTATAACTCATTTAATGCAGAAGCCCTAGCAATGGTAGAGGGTCTAAATCTTTTAGCCCATCTACACATCAACAATGTGATCATTAAATCAGAATACAAAGCCCGTATTGATATTATATTAAACAAATAAAAGACACCTTGGTCTTCAATTGAAATTATAGGCAAGTTCAAATTTCCAAATCAATATAAAATCCAACATGTTTGGAAGGAAAAAAACACAATGACAGACTTTTTGGCATCAAGTGCAGCTAATTGCTCAATAGACTTAGCTTACTGGTCCTTCAGTTCTCTTCCAACTCTAGTAAAATGCCACCTCAATATGGATAGGTATAACTTACCCTAAATTAGAACAAAAGTAAAATAATTGTAATGGGGATATATTATAAATTCCCAAGTTTTCAATTTTGAGGGGTGTAATGGGGATAAAAGTAGATCCCCAAATTTAAGTTTTTTATTCTAGTGTATTGGGCCCGACCATTAAAGCTAGGCAAGTTAGGGCTTGTATGGCACTAGAGAGGCTTTTTCTCAATTTTTAAAAAATTAATAAATTTGTGGGGTACTGTCCCTCTTTGATAAAAAAAAATTATGGGGTATTTAATGTTCTTACCCTTATTATAGAAATAATCAAAACTTCTGGTTTTGATTTAAGTTATATTTTATTAGAACTTCGGGTCCAAAATTTAAATACTAATTGAGAATTTTTAATTCATGTTTAAATGACCTCAGAACTTCTGGACCCGTATTAAAATGATTACATAGAACTTCGGGCCCCAAATAGAAATAGCTATACAGGAACTTCCAGCCCTAACATTGAATGATTATTAGGAACTTAGAATCCTAATAACGAAATATGGAACTTTTGGTCCTAAATTTTAATTTTCTTATAACTTGTAAATAAACATAGGAGTCATAAAGGAGTTCTAAAAAATTTGTCAATCGAACAATAAGTATGCAACGTTTGAACTTTAAAAAATTCTTACTTTTATTTACATCCAACAAAGCACTAAAGAAATATTTCTTCAAAATTTCATCACGAACAGAGCACTAATAAAGACTTTTATTTTATTTTTGAAACACCAAAGTCGAGACAAAGTTCCACTAAATAATAATATATTAAAATATATACTCATATATGCAAAATAATTATTAATGTGCTTTTAGTCTATGTAAATAAATGGACCATAATATATGTATATAATTTTTAACTTTTATATAGAGGAACCACTCATTTAAGAACAACAATTGTTCACTGAAATTACTTATCGTTTCTTGTATTAATTTATCAAAAATGAAAAAAAAAACAATAATTATTTTACCAATTTGCTTTGTAGATATAAGCAACAACAAGCAATAATAGTTATTTTATCTAACATAGTGATGATGTGGAGGAACCACCAATATAATAATACAAATAAGAATAACAATTATACATGATTTAAGTAACTAAATAATTATTTACATACCCATTTATATATATTCATGGATGTGGAAATTTTACCTATAAAATCATGCAGATCTTATCGAACTAGATCGATTGAGTTCTTGACTAACAAAAGATCCACATAGAGGTTCGTGAGATTATCGATAATTCAACCGGCCTTTGAAATTTTCAAATAAAATTGTAGAATATTAATGCAAAAATAATTCTTGGAGATTTGATCTCAACGGTTTGATTTGTTAGAATCACGTGAGAGCTAACTCATGTCGAGGATGTGTTGTAAAATAAAGGGGACACAACGATAATTTAGAGGGAAAGAGTTCCTTTATTTCATTGATATGTGAATACTCAAGGGATATGACCCCCATTTATAGTAAAAAATAAGGCATCCCAATATATCATTTAATAGTTGTGGAATACTAGTGGAAATCCACTGAATACATACTTTATAACAACAATCAAATATAATCATTATTTTAGTTTCAAGTGAAATCCAATAAGCAACCAAGATTAAATTAGTGTGATATCTTTACAAATAATGTCAAATGTGAACATGATACAAATCTAAGGTATAATCATAATTTCTAGCTCAAATAATTCCTCCCAATAAATAACCAAAACTTGCATTAACATGAATTTTCATAAATAGTATTAAACATACACACGTGAGGACTTTAAAGCATACTCCCAATTTCAGACTTGAACAATAACTAATTATTCACAATTTTATTAGCACAAATCTTCATTAAAAATATAAAATCTAACATAGGAGTATTCTAACTTATATTCAAATTATCAATATAAAAAATACTAAATGGACAATGAGCTTACATTAGAATACATCTTCATTAATAACGTTAAATCTAATTTGGGAAGGCTTAAAGTAATATCACCATGTCAAATCCAAATGATACCAATCAAATAAGCACGATTTACATTAATATAATTCCTCATTAAACAATGTTAAATATAATATACGAATATCGTAAGGCATAATCACAATCACAAGCCCAAACAATACTAATAAACAACCAATATTTCATTGGCATAAACATCCTTTAAATAATGTTAAATCTAACATATCAATATCCTACAACACAATCACAAACTCAAGAAAAATAATACTAAATAAATGACCAAGAGTTTATTAGCATGTATCTTCATATGCAAAATTAAATCAACACATGCAAACTCTTTAAAGGATAATCACAATTTCAAAACCAAATAATGTCCAATAATCAACGAAGATCTCATTAACATGATTCTTTAACATTAATCAATGATTTTATATTTGAAAATGTACTACCAATATAATAGAAGAGATTCAATTATCTATTACCTAATTAAAATCTTTATTATAAAAAAACTTAAATATATTAGGATTTAAAATTAAATATTACACATGGAATCAAAGGTAAAAGGCAGAATCGACTTGCAACTCGACATCTCGTATTAGGAGAGACCAGTGGACATACTTGATCGTAGTGAGCGTAAAATATGGTCCAAAGTGGTACCCTTGGTTAGAGTTCAGTGGGGGCACCATAATATAGACGAGTCGACATGGGTGCGGGAGGATGACATCTGTGAGCAGCATCCAAAATTATTCACCATAGGTATGTCCGAATTGCGAGGACGAAAGTCCCTTGTAAGAGGGGAAGTATGCAACAACCTGTAATTTTGAAGAATTAAAAATGAATTAATTCGATTATATTTAAATTACATGTGTGAAGTAATTATATTATCAATCGGAGAGAAATGATTAATGTTATTGAATAAAAATTACTAAGTGAATAGTAATTATATATTTGACGTCATAACAAGTGATAGTGACGTGACGATATGTTATCTCAACCGGATGTCGTACGTTGACTAAATGAGGTTGAGATAAGAAATAACTGATGACTAATTTGGATAATGATTTTGAGGTCACAGATGAGTCCAGAAGGGTCGAAATAGTCAAAATAGTATACTCGGGTGTATAGATTGGGTCCTGAGACAATTTAGACCAAATCGACACTCCGATAGGGCAATTTAGTCATTTTATAGCCAAGGGTAAAATGAGTAGAAAACAATTGGAGTCCAGTAGATAGGAGAGGAAGAGTTTCTTGGAGCCTAGGAGAGGATTTTGGAGAATTCAAGATAATTTGGGGCATCACAACCATTTTTGGAGGAAGGATCAGAAGAGCAGCTTCATAAAAAAGGATCAAATCAGACTTCCATTAGAGGCAAGTATTTATATTGTAAATTTTATGAGTTATAATAGCCATGTAAAATAGGAACTTTGTATGACGGACAATTGACATTACGCTTGTAATTTGATGAGTAAAATTATAATTAGGAATATGATTTTATTTAGAATAAGTCCAATTACATAGAGAAAACAAAATCAAGAGTTTTGGGATTTGAATCATGGAATAAATATGGGTTTTGATAAATGGTTTTGATGAATTTAAGGAAGAACACAACAGCTAAAGGGGTTAATGATTGTGAGATGTGAGTCTAATTTTAATATGAAATTATATGGATTTTATATATGATTGGAGTTAGAAATCCTCCCTATATGGTTATTTGATGCTTATGTATGATAATTGTTGGGTTGAGATTTTGGTATGAAAGTTTAAGAAATTTGATAATATGAAAATTTATAACAGCGAAAGGAGGAAGAAGGTCACTGACACTTTTCTAATCGATTAGGCCTAAGGGCGAATCGATTCGAACTTGCCCAGAATTGAAAATAGTTGTGGTTTAAGCTAAGAAATTATATATAATTCATGAGGGGACTTTTGGGATAATTTTAAACTCTTGAGGGGAATATAAAAATTATCAGTAGGCCTATAGGGGAGATTAGATTTATGCAAGTTAGGACGAGTTAAGAATTTGGGAAAATTAACAAAATATCCATAATTGATAAATGAAGGAATTCGAGACGAATTACATAGTAAGTAGTGAATTACATTTATGACCAGTAGTATACGATCGGAATAATTACGAGTTTTAGAATGGGTAATTAGGACTCTTAGAGTAGTGAGCGATTCTCAAAATTATACAAATTGGAAGTTTAATTGAAATTTATGGTACGTTAAATAACCGAGTGATATATACTATGGACGAGTGAATATAATTGGGTTGTGTGCATAACTTTGAATAATATATGTATATAGGTTGTGTGAATACCTATAGATATGATTTAATTATGTGTGTAAATATACCTACGCTGCCTGCTATCTAGAGGTTTCCCGCAAAGGCCAATACCACCTTGATGATTCCATTGAGGTTTGGATTTGTGCCCCAGAGTATGGAACTTAGGGCGACTCACTATGTGGCGGGTATTAATGGGACTAGCATATCGTTTGGGTATATTAGGTATGTGCGTATCCTATAGTCTTAGAATATTTTGGGTTCGAGGAGACATGTTGAACCAATAGTCCTCGATTGAGTACGAGAGGTACATGGACTTGATATCATAGTATGCCAGCATCACGAGGGGGTCATTTTGGAGATGCTATAGTTATGTATATATTATATATGTGATGAATATATATTGGGATGCTATATCTACTTATGTAAGACAGTAGAATTGATAGATGATGTATATCTAAAATACTTTAAGTAGTGAAACTTAAATAATTGACTCAATAATAAAATGGGAATAAATAATTTACTATTAAGCCAGTAGTAACTTATTGTACGAGAGAACTAGACTTATCGACAGTAGTGGCACAATAGTTGAGAAGTAAGAATCTCAATTGAGTGTACGTGGATATTACATGTGTAATAAATAACTGATTTAAATTGTGATGTAAATACTTGCTAAATATTTTCACAATATTTTAATTGGGCTCTAACCCGTGTCAAAAATATTTTCAAAACCTTTTAGGTGTCCAGCCAAAGGAACGCCAATTTTAGACATCCTATCTAGAGGCGCTTAGATGTAGTAGTGTGGAGGCTTGCACGAGATTTTCTTTAGACGCTTCATCTCTTTCATTCTAGATAAGAGGTTCCTTAGCAGTTTAGTTGGACATGTTTCCCTCAAACTATTGCTTTATTCTAGTTACGCATCAGGCTATATTTTATTTCAGTTTGACTTATTATGGTTGGATTGCGTACTTAGATCACCAATGGTTTATTCGGTCTCTTTTTTTTATATATCTATCATGTGATGATTCGGACTATATTTACGTGTGAATGGTTTAGTTCATTTAATTTATTTCCGCATGTGTTCATAATAAAAGATAAAAATTTGATAGAAACTTATTTTAACATAGGTGATTAGTAATTAAAAAGTTTTCAACAATGATGCTAAGAATGAAACCATTAATAATTCATTTTTAATTTAATAATGGACTGATCACCCAGGATTAGAATAGGTGGGGTGTCACAGATCTCCCATTGCTTTTTTTGTATTCTCTCTCTCTCTCTCTCTCTCTCTACACACACACACACACACACACACATCAACAGTGGTTTCGCAGTTGGGATTTTCTCTTAGAGTATGGTTGGGACTGAGATTCTTTTCTCTTCTTAAAATAATATTGTACGGGTTTAGGCTTTTTAAAACACTTTCAACCCTTCTAAAAATAATTAGCCTCCCAAGTTATTATTTTCTCTCTTCTATAAAACCTAAACCCCATTAAGGACAAGTTTCAACCCAAGTTTTGAAGATCTAAATCAAGTTTTATCAAGAATGACCAAGAACACGTCTTTACTATTTTTGTGAGAGGATCGCAACCGTGTAATAAGATTTTCAAGACGACTTATTTTCAGGCATGAATGCTTCTATTGTTCCCCTTATGCATTGTGCGTTTTAGATATTGCCTAAACTTAAATTAATTGTGTTTTTCTTAAAATAAATTAGGAAGATTAATTAAGGAAAGTGAAAGTAATTAAAGGGCTATTTTTATGAAATCCAAAAATATATTTAAGAGTTGAAACAATCGCATGCTTAGATTAGAGATCTGGATTATGATAAAATTGTGGGACGTTTCGCATATTAAAATTAAAAATATGAATTTGCAATAATGATTCGACTAAAAAAATCACAATTTTTATTTATAGATTATAGAATGGATTTATTATTGTGTAGTATTATGAATATGCAAGTTAAAAAATGGAATTTTATGTTAATCGAAAAAATGACACTTATGTGGAAATTATGAAACATTACAACTTGTGCAACTTTTGATAGAATTTGTTTAATTATATAATTAAACGGACGTAATTTGGATGATATTGCAATTGTAAAATAAATTAGAAGCATTGTAGTGAGAAATGAAAATATGCTTTATGTGAATGTTGCTTGTGTTAACATTTCGATATCGCGGGGACGTTAGGATTTTTGGATAGTTATGCTTTTACCCTTATTTCTTAGGTTGCTTTCTAGGTATGGGACTAGTAGGTAGACTTTGTGGTGGTTTTCACTTTCTAGCCACGGGAGTGTAGGTTCGTACCGTTGGATATTTCCTGGGTGGGCCTAGGTAATACTTCGTTACGTGTTTTCCGTTAGCCTAGGTGCGATAATAGGTAGTGATTTATGGTAGGTATTCTTCCTAGGTGATACTTATTGTTTGGTGATGTCTAGGTATGGGACTAAGGATGGTTTTAGGTTTTGGTACCCGAATTAAGGTAGGGATAATTGAGAATAAAGAGAACTTGAACGAAAATTATTAAGTAATGCCTAAGATAATAAATGGGTATTAAAATAAATTTGCATCACGAGTATGTGCAGGACTAACGATAATTAGGTTGACTGACTATAGCAACATGGATGTGTGTTGGCATCACGAGTACGTGCAGGGCTAATGATAATTGCCCTGACTGACTATAGTGACGTGTCGTGCATAGAATCTCACGAGTATATGCAGAGCTATCAAAATTGGGTTGACTGGCTATAATGAGGGGAATGCGTGTGATATGTTGGAACTTAAGCACACCAAGAGTATGTGATGGACCAATAGAAAGGTTGACTGGAGATACAAGGTCACGATTCAGAATGAGTATCTGTTGCCTCGAATCGATGACTTATTTGATCAGTTCAGAGGAGTAGCGTACTTATCTAAGATAGAACTGAGATTGGAGTATCATCAGCTGCGTATTAGGGGGAGGACGTTCCTAAGACCACATTCCTGACACGTTACGGGTCACATGAGTTCAAGGTTATGCCGTTTTGGCTAACCAATTCTCCATCCATTTTCATGGATCTCACGAACAGGGTGTTTAGAAACTTTTTAGACCAGTTCATGATAATGTTCATAGATGACATTTTGGTATATTCTCGGACTGAGGGTGAGCACACAGAGCATCTGTGAATGGTTTTATAGACGTTACAGGATCATCAATTATACGCTAAGTTCAAGAAATGTGGGTTTTGGTTACGAGAGGTGCCATTCTTGGGTCATATTGTGTCTGATAGAGGTATTTCAGCGGACCCGAGTAAGGTATCAGTGACGAGGGAATGGGAATAACCCATGACATCAACGGAGATTCGTAGCTTCTTGGGATTGGCTGGGTATTATCACTGCTTTATAAAGTGCTTTTTGAAGATTGTGAGTCCGTTGAAAAATCTGACTAGCAAAAGGGGTGTAATTTGTTTGGGATGACTATTGTTAGTTCATTTTTGACGAGCTAAAGGACAAGTTGACTTCAGCGCCTATGCTCACACTGCCTAGGGGAGGAATGGAATACCTTGTATTTACCAATGTGTCCTTACAGGGACTTAGGGGTATTCTCCAGTAAGAGGACCGAGATATAACTTATGCTTCTCACAATCTTAAGCCCCACGAGAGGAACTACCCCTCACATGACCTGGAGTTAGCCTCGGTGGTGTTTTCCTTGAGTATTTAGAGGCACTACCTTTTGGGTGAGGGGTTCCATTTATTCACCGACCATAAGTTGCTACAGTATCTATTCACGCAAAGGGATCTTAATATGAGGCAAAAGAAATTGTTAAAGTTCGTAAAGGACTACAAGTTTAATATTTAGCATTATCCTGAAAAGGTAACGTGGTGGCAGACGCATTAAGCCAATAACCTACAACAGAGATAACGGAGGTTTGGAAGGCAAAGTTGGGTGAGCTTCAACATGATGACGAGGTCTTTAGGGCATGTATGGATATATTGGCTATCACTTCCGAGATCATTATGCGGGTGGTGAAAACACATGTCGTATATTAGTTCTGTCAGGATAGGGTGTGTTAGATGTTAGCAGATGGGGTGGAGTCCTACTAGATCAGTTTTAAGGAAGGCTTAAGCTTCAATGGAGACTCATTATTTCGGAGGACGAGGACTTAAGACATGCAGTGATGATCGAGTCTCATGGGTCGATGTTTGCGGTACATCCCGGTGGAAATAAGATGTACCAGGATATGCATAGATAGTACAGGTGGTCGTGGATGAAATGGGACATAGTAGCATTTGTCTCGAAGTGCACCACTTTCTAATTAGTGAAGGTAGACCACCATAGTCCGACTGGGATATTGCATTCGTTAGTGGTTTTGGTTTAGAAGTGGGAGGGCATATTGATAGATGTCATCACTAGGTTACCTACATCACAGAGAGGTCAAGATTCCATCTGGGTTATCGTGGATTGTCTTGGTAGACTGAGCGAGTTAATCAGATGTTGGAGGACATGTTCAGGATGCGTATACTCAATTTTTGGGGAGGTTGGGAGTAGTAACTTCCACAAGTGGAGTTCGCTTACAATAACTCTTACTAGTTCACCATCGGCAGACACTTTATGGATGACCTTATCGCTCGCCCATTTGTTCGTTAGATGTGGGCAACAACAAGCTGTTGGGATCGGAGATGATTTAGAATACTAATGCCAAGATTTAGCTCATTCGAGGACGCATACATATAGCTCATGATGGGTAGAACAGTTACTCTGATGTCGATAAGAGACACATAGAGTTTGATGTAGGGGACTAGGTATTAGAATGAGTGTCTCCCGTGAAAGGAGTCATGAGGTTCAAAAAGAAGGGCAAGCTAGCATGAGGTATATAGGGCCTTTCACGGTCATTGAGAGGCTAGGTCCAATTGCTTATAGGCTGGGGTTGCCAGAGCATCTGGAGAGAATTCATGATGTATTCCATGTGTCGTCGCAAAAGAGATATCAGAAGAGTGAGAGGGATTTTTAGCACATGTTACTAGAGGAAATATACTTACATCCAGATATCTCATATGAGGAAAGATCAATTGCTATTCTTGATTGTAGTGAGCATAAATCGCGGTCTATGGTGGTGTCCCTTGTTCGGGTTCAGTGGGGACACCACAATGTAGATGAGTCAATGTGGGAGCGGGAGGATGATATGTGAGAGTAGTATCCAGAGATTTTTATTGTAGGTACGTTCGAATTTCAAGGATGAAATTCCTTTGCAAGGGGGAAGTATGTAACACTCCGTATTTTTAAATAATTAATTTTAGCATTTTAAATTACACGTGTGCTCGTAATTTAATTAAAATAAGAAATATTTCATATTCATTTAATATTAATTGGTGAGAATAGAATTAATATTTATGTGGAAATAAATTTACTAAGCGTGATTAAGTAAATAAAAAAATTCGGTCAATTGTTAGTACATCGTAGTGGGTAAAAATGCTGGGGATTGACTCTATCTCAATCGAGGTATATGGGTAGGCTATTTTTGGGCTGAGATTTCGTGACTCGGATGACGATTTCAAGTGCATTGTTAATCTGGAATAAGTCGAAATAGTCAAAATCAAGTACCCGGGGGTGGAGATTGGATGCCGAGAGCTTTTTAGACTAGTCGGACCCATTTGGGGGCATACGGGTCATTTTACACTACGGGGTTAACCTAACTTCGGGATTAGGGCTTTAAATAACAGGTTAAGGGTTAGGAGGCAACCACTTTATATATTAAACAACTGAGAGCTAAATTGGTGAAAAAGAGGAAGAAAAACACAAAGGGATTCAATGGGAGGCTTAATTGGAGGTAAATCGTTGGTGGTTCTTGGCTAGATTCAACCTCACAAGAAGAAAATGACAATTCCTTCTACATCTAAGGAAATTTACTAAACTTGATTAATGTTTTTATTTAGTTCTATATTCATATCAAAATTTGGTAGACTTGTAACAAATTTTGGAGTGGGAATTAACATGTAAATTGGTTTTGAGAAAAGTGAAATTGATGATGATTCCTTATGATCTTGTTAGAATAATTCCCACATGAAAAGTAGGTTCTTGCAATAGAAATCTAAGAATGAAAAATATACATTTTGTTCTTGAGTGGAAAAATCTAAAATTGAATAAAAAGGTGTGATCTTGAACTATGAAATTTGGAAATTTCTTTAGAATTAAGACAAAATTAATGCTGAGAAAAGTGATAATTAAATCCCATTTTTAGAATTGATTTTGATGGATTGAGACTATCAAATTTGTGTCTTTATGTTGGTAATTGATTGAGTAATGATATTATTCCTTAGGGTGAAGATTGGGACTTACTAGGGGGTAAAAACTTGGGTAAAACCCCTGGCCGAATCGGTTCAGTTGCCCTGCTTAGCCCCGATCCATTTGTTAATATTTTTAATAGTTACTTAGGGGGTCGGGGATATTTTGGGATGTCCGTGGATGAAAGTAGGATTTCTGTAATTTATTTAGAGACATTATTTTACCTCGAGATAGTTGAAAGAAAACCCAGAGTAAAGAATGATAGGCATTCGGGACGAACAACGTTCGAAAATATAAATTAATGAATTTGGTTGGGAATTCGGGCAATTTAGAATACGAGCTGGTAAAAAAGGGCTTTATGTCCAGAAGTAATAACATGTGTGAAATCAATTAAAAAATGGTTAATTAAATATTTAAGAGTCAGGGTTAGACTCGGCACATTGAGGCAAGTGCTTTGGGTGTTAGGCACGGATTAGATGGAATATGTGATATGTATATATACGGGGGTATAGGGATAATATATATATGAATAATAATATTTGTGTGTATGATATTTATATGAAACGTACCCATCCTAATGGATATGCTATCGGTGGACGCGCCGTGGGAGGTCACTCTGGCGAATCTCAACAGAGGTAGTACCGTTCCCCTAGGTCATAGGTCTGTGAACGACCACCCTATGTGAGTTTCAAAGTCCCATCGAATAATAAGGTATGGTTATGACCCACGGACGTAAGACCATGACCACCTCCAGTTTCCATTTTCATTTTGGGTTTGGTGGTGAGATTCTGACTTGATTGCCTAGGTTGAGGTAGATACTCCTGGAGATTGATAGCATGCTAGTGATTTCACATCCAACGAGGAAATACTCGAAGGGATTGCGGTTACATATATAGCGAGCGATATGTGTATATATTAAATGTGTTACAAACATACGTATACAAAGGTGGAGGTAATTATATACGGGCATAAGTCCTTAAGTGTGAATGTTTATTAATAATTAGATTTAAGTTATGAGAACAAGCTTGTGATAATATGATTGAGAATCAATTAAGTAGAGGGGTAAACTAATTAAGAAAACAAAGATAAATAACATACTCGAGATAGGGTAGTGGTTTATATTGAGGTTAGTGATTAGTCTAGTTAGGCAGGGTAGTGTGACTAGGAGGATTAAGAAGCATATGTTAGGTTCGCACATTAGATGAGGGATGAGGGCCGACTTATGAGAGTGAGCTACCATTTTAAATATGGAAAATTTCTTTACATTTTTATACTGCATTTTATTCTTTTGCTTAATATTTTCAAAGGTTTTAGGCTCTGACCCGCATCAAATATTTTCAAAAAATTTTAGGTGTCCAGCCACAGGGACGCCTAACATGATTCTTTCTTTCAGGGTTATATAGCTACAGCGGATTTGGAGTGTTACAGGTCTTGGAGTAGCCGATTTTATTATTGTTATCTTAGATTAGGTTCCATTCCAGTTATTAGCTGGACATGTTGTCCCTTTTATCAGATTTATTTACTTCAGTTCGGATGATTGTATTGGATTCTTATTAACCAATGGTTTACTCAGTACTTGGTTTTATTTATTTCCGTATTTTGACTACTTTATTGTTGCGGTTATTTATATTTTTATTGTGAATGAGATTATAGTGAATGGTTCACTTTTGGTATTGTAGTTAAAGATTAGAATTTGGCACACCTATATATATATATATATATATATATATATATATATATATATATATATATATATATATGCACATTTCCACCTTTTTTTGTCTCAAAACATGATAACATGTTAAAAGGGGCCGATTTTAGGGTTTGGGTTCAAATATGATTTTTATATGTATTTAAAAAATAAAACTTCGAAATGGAGACAAATTGGTCAGTCATTACAACAAATTTTAATTTCTTCCTAAGGTGTTTGTTAAAACAACTTTGAGGTCATCATAATTAGCCTAATTTTAACGATGTTAAAATGAGCTTCTAATGAGGTTTATTGTATGATTTTGTTTGCACAAATTTTAAGCCTCATTTAAACGATCTTCAAATGGGCTTTTTATGAGTTTCAGTACCAGGAGCGTAAAAATTAACCAGATACCATATAAAAACATTCTTAAAGTCTCCTACCTCACCCCACACATCTCAATCCTTACAAAAATAAATCGAAATATCTCGTCTAGCGTTAACAAATTGTTTAACTAAAAATCATTCTCAATCTCAACAACCAAAATACATATAACAAGTAGTTCAACGTATTAATCAATATGAACTCAGAAAAATTACAATAATTAAATTTCAATAGGAAATAAAATACATTGAGAATTCCTTCCAATTGTAAAGAGTACTACACTTGATAGTGCTATGTTGAAATACAAGATTTCAACAATGACCAACATCATTGTGAAGTAGATGCCTTTAAAGATAGAAACACACAATACTTATTTGTTCATTTTGTGATGATGAAAAAGTAACATGGAAAACGATCTTCCCCGTGAGTTATTGTTATACTACATTTAACATGTGGGAAGCTACTAAGGAAAACTTTTGTGTCACTTCACTTGCCAAGTTGTGTGAGATAACTCTAAATTATTTACTCTTGTAAAAAAAAATCCATCATTCAATAAAGAATAATTTGAGGACCATTTTAGTTAGGATATGTGACTTGGGTCAAGAGGTCATGTCATCATTTATGAATAATATGTTCAGACCGTGATATATTCTCCTCCGACTTACTTAGATAAAAAGAGACACGATATGACACATAATGAGGGTGTACAAAGATTCAAGAAAATATAGGGGATTAAATTTTATAATATATAAATTACCCAATTTTCCCTCTATGTTATGTAATAACATAAACGGAACAAAAGGATCTACGTGGTTAAATAACTTTTTATTCCTTATGTCCATTGGGGAAGGAGGAAAAAGTTGGGTGTTAGAATCCCAGATTAGAGCCAAGCATTAGGTTACAATGTAGTTTATCTTCCCTCCTCATAATAGGAGGTATTATATATATAGAGTTAAATTCCTAGATATCTATAGAACAAAAATGTTTAATCCTTAGAGGGAAATTTGACCGATCGGGACCACTAGGCATGACACGTGGTATAGATTGCCCAAAATTTCCTCAAGCTATAATAGGCCACTTACTCAATAGAGGCCTACTAAGGTTGGATTCTGTAATAAACCCTAACATAACCGATATTATCCCTACTTTAAAAATAACACACAATGGTATGGGATTTTGTTTCAACTTATATCCATAAAATGGTGCCAATAGTGTTTGAACTTGTCGTGGATCAATATACGTGGAAAACCCTGTTGGCACCATTATGATCGATATCCGCGGGAAAGCCTTAGATCTTCTAGTATATGATCCTCCCAAAGAAGGGTACGAGTGTGGTCACTCTTGGAATTGAATACATTAGGTTTTGGGTAATATGTGGAACTCCCTCTCGAAGCCTCTTCGCAAAAGTGTGAATAGTATTTTTCCTCTCCATATCTAACCCTCAATATTTAAATTCAGCTTAAAACCCTAGCTCATACCAATATATATGTATAATTCATGGGTTTGAGATAAACATGGTTTTCCAGAGAGTCTGTGCCTACTACTTGGGTATATGTACTATACTAGTGACCCAAGACTGAATGATTAAATTGGCTTCTAAATAAATACTAAAAAATTCCAAATTACATCCACATAATTTACTTATTTTCTTTATTTTATGGTAATTAATTCCACCAATTAATTATGACTCACACCAATTTAATTATCTCAAAATCACTCGATATAATAAGGTTTTATTTGCAAAGTTTCAATGGTACATAATATGAATCCCCGGGTTAAGCATAGTTTTACCCACGTGATCAAATCACTTCACCGCTAATTGATTTTAACCAACTTCTTATTTATTACTTGATTCTTAGACTTAACTTGTTGCTAGTCCACCAAATTATAAAATGATCCACTGATCAGGTTTACTGTTAGAAAAAAACTTAAAGCTTATCAAGGGGGTATCAATATCCGTGATCTTTCTTGGACGCGAATTTCTTTGAATTATGATATTAGACTTACTTACACAATGTGTGTACATCCCCAGACCTTTCTTCCTTCCTTCCTCAGGGGTCCTGACGCTCACGTGCGTGATTGGAGGGAGAAAAGAAGGAGGTCGCACGCCATTTTCTAGGAGCGCTTCGGCCATCGTCGATGTGGGGTGATGTAAAGAGATAGAGTCGACAACCAGTTTTGCAAAAAACAGACAAGAAATGTTGCCTCCTCGAGAGAACGGAATCAAACACACAATGATGATTGCGAAACCAATGGTTCAAAGGTATGGGGGCTAAGTTACTGAATGGGAGGGTGTTAGGCACCCATACCGCCATTTCGATCTCTCATGAGCATGTGTTATTATTCTCCTTGATAACTCTGTGAAATGTGTGCGCGTGTATATATAAATGGAGAATGGAATTACTCGACTCATGTCATGGAGAAGGATGAGTGATGTTATTCATATGAGTGTTCCTACAATAGTGATAAAATTAAAAAAACATAATGTATGCGCTCACTGAGGTATCGATCGTTATGGTGGAACGATGATATGTATGAGATAAAGCACGAATTAGAATCACGAGCCTAATATATAAAAATAATATATTAATACAAGATATGCAAGGAGGTCTCGAGTCTCAAGTTTTAATCCGAAACGCCTATATAGCCTAAAAATACATCAAAGTCCACGTAGTTCTCATAAAATACGAGGGTGGGGTTTATCCCATAATCCAATTGGGAATTTTATTTTGATGTGTGTGTGTGTGGAAAAAGGATGTTTGATTTGAGAAAATGTGGTGAAGAATCCCATTTTGAATTTATAAGTAAACCCTCCTTTTCTTATTTTTGGGTTTTGTTTATAGAAAATATGTTATGTGCATTACTACTAATAAAAAGTGGGATTATCAATATGTAATGAACTAACACGGATGAAATGCTAAAGTAAAGATTAGATAACCAATGCAAAAAATAAGGAAATTAAAATAGAAAGAAGTTTGGACGTTCTTTCGAGACTTGAAGAATGATCTTGATTTGTTGAAAAGGCTGCCCTCGCAAGTGGATGGAGGTTGGATGAGGAGAGGGGAGGATTTTTTTTCTAAATTAGGTGGGAAAGGGATGGAAATGGAATGTTGAGGAAAGATTTCAATAGAGAAATCACGTTGACTTTGAGAGAACTTTGCTGAGATCACTGAAGGGGATGTTTCTGGAGTGCCTTTCAATGTGAGATCATGCCCTCTTATAGGGTCAAGGGGGTGAAGATCGGCATTGTACTTGACCTTCCTATCGACAGGCTTTCCCAGACAGGTCAAATGCGGCTCGAAAGTGCCTGATGGTCATTTAGACATGAGATTCTCAGGGAAAATGGGTCATTCATCCGAACCGTAAGGCCAATTCATGAACGGGATGGACCCTTGGAAAGGGTATTCAAATATCTTTGAAGGATCATTCAGTCTCATTTGGTTCAAAGAGTAGACCTTGGTCAAACGGGAACTGGAAGCACCCAGTAATCCTTTGCAATAAAATGGATCATTCGTCTGCACTGTAAGGATGATTTACACATGGGACGGACCATTGAATAGGTTATTCAGTGAACTTTGAAGATTTATTCAGTCTCATTCGAACTAAAGAGTTGCGGGAGTCAAACGAAGTTCGGGAGTGCCCGGTGGCCTCCGAATCACTTTTCGGGGGAAATGAATCGTTCATCTGAATGGTAAGGCCGATTCGTGCATGGGGTGGACCATTGGAAAGGGTATTCAGAGCCCCTGGTAGATTCATTGAGTTTTCACTCGGGCGAGGAAGTTGATTGGGGTCAAAATGGAGTCTGGGAGTGCCTGGTGGCCTCCAGATCGATTTTCGATAGTAAAATAGACCATTCATCCGAACCGTAAGGCCGATTCATGTAATACCCTTCCCTATAAATTAGGTATTTAATGTTATTTGAGGTGTTTTGTGTAAAGAAAAATTCGAGAAATAAATAATCAAAGTGTAACACATAACATAATATGTAAGGTGGCGTATTACGTAAATAGTTTAAACGAGAAAAATCCAACGATGCATGAATCACATGAATGTGTATTTAATCTCTAAGAGTATTATCTAGGATGTCCGTTAAGTTTGAGGAAAAAATGTCGAGGAACGGATGTGACACATACAAGGTTAATACAAATTGGCATTTAAATGGTACGAAAAGTAAAGAATCGCAATATGGATTAAACGAGAAAGTTTTGTATTGCATGGTTCACATGAGTATTATTTTGAGTTTATATAATTACTTTAAGTACTTCGATTAAGTTTCACGCCATTCGGACAAGCAACGAGCGCAATGCCAGGTTCCGATTCTGTATGCGACATTGTGAAAGTGATTTTATGTGAAAGTGCAGTTTTGCGCGAATTGTTTAGGATAATTGGTAAGTCAAAAAATCTTTCGACCATATATTTAGACTCATAAAAATATATGGAATATTACCATGCGAAGAAAAATCCAAAAACAAATATGTTTTGCACGGAGGTTCTGATTCTTGTGCGCCTTGTATAAGACAATTCGGGAGGCCAAACGACTATTGTAAATACGATTTTTTAACCAAAAAATACAAGGAATATGAATCTAAAGTTAAAAGTTTGAAAAAAAATAGGAGAGATAAAGTGATGCAAATCACCATTTTTGGGTGTTTGGGGCAATTTTCAAATAGGTTTTCTTGTTTGATATTGATTGATTAGCTTGTGAGGTCCCATTCAATACTGGGTATAAATTGTCTAAGATGCGCGACATTATGAAAGGTGGGGGAGTCACCCATCTCCTATAAAACTCACTTTCCTCCATTGAAGATCTTGAGGTGGGAAACTCATAACTTTAAAGTAGCTTAAAGTTGGCAATATTTTTAGCATGAATTTTTGCATATTGAAGGTCTTAAATGTGTAGAAATATTCATTCTTGCTTTGTTGATGATTACTTCATGTTTTAATATAAAAAAAATCAAGATTAAAGTTGGATTTTTATGAGATTAAAGTGAGTGATAAATTTCATAATATTATTTCATAAATATTGGGTGTAAAAAAACGTAAAAAAATGGTTGTGATTCATTAATGGATTATTAGTGACACTAAGATTTTGAGTAAAAAGGGGAACTTAAAATGAAGGATTGAATGGATTTTTAAAATAGAAAATTTCAGCCCACTATTCACAAACATTTTAAGAAATACAATGTTTTAAACTCATGTTTTTAAGGTGAATAAATGGTTTCCTTAATGTGAAAAACACTTGGTATGTATATGCCATTTTTATGAATTAATAAAGTGATTTTAATGTTGCCAAATCATTATGAATTGAGAAAATGGAGTTTTATTTACAAAGTGTACTATTTAGTTTGTTAAACTAAGTTTTGGAGTTTAGAGTGTAAATATATGAAAGTGTAGTCTTCTTGCAAATTTTGGGAAAAAATGTAAATAATAAAAGTGGAGAAGACTAAGTGTTAATAACATGACTAAGTATGCGTCTTTTTAGAAAAAGTCATAATTAAAGTGTGCAACACTAAGTTTGAAATATAAAATGTTAAATGTGTAAATGTTGACTAAAATGGGTTTTTAAATGTTAAAACTCATAAATAAATGTGTGGAGTTTAATATGTAAAAATCATAACTTTATGTATTAAAGGGAGTGATGTGAAAAAAGTGATTTTCGACAAAGTGATAAGTTGAAAAAGTGTCATAGAGACTAAAATGTGTACGCATTAAGTTTGAAGCTTAAAAAGGTGTTTGTTTTGTAAATAACACTTGAAAACAAAAGTGAAGTTACATATTTTGATGTAAATTGGGTAAATTGGCAATTTACTTAGTGTAACATTTTCAGGAAACAAAAATATTAAAGAGTATTTTGACTTATATGTAGAAAGAATTAAATGAGTCCTTAAACGGAAATAATTTTAGTGTAAAGTCAACATGTGTGAAAAAAGGGCTTTGATGGAATATAATGATATTTCCTAAATAAGTAATGAGAAAATGGACGGTTAACTCCAAGGCTTTAGCTTTGGCTTTAGCTTCGGCTATTAATGTGTACAATATGAAAAATGTCGGACACATTGGAAAGATAATGATATTGGATGACGTCGGGTTAAATAATTAAGCAGGGCTATACTGATCCTAGTGGTGAAAGATCCCCAAACCAGCTGCAGTTTACTTGGCGCTCGGTGTCGGGTGATGAAATTCTGTGAAACCGTGGGTGTGCGTGTATTATGACGGGTGTGTGTGTCGGCGGAGTCCCTAAAGAAAATACTAAGTTATGAATTGAATATTCATGAAAGAGGCATAAATGAATGGTATTAATTCATTAAATTAATGCAAGAATAATGTATTAAAAGTTTAATGTTCATGTGGTAACAAGAGATGGTTAAATAAAATGACTTAATGATGTTTAAGTACAAATGAGTTTTTTTGTAAAGATAAGGAGAATAAACGGGCTAAATGACATTTTAGAATAAAATGGTTTAATACATTGGGATATGTATTTTCAAAGGTATATATGTAGATATATACATACTTTTACATGGATGTAGTGTAGCGTGTGAGTATTCTTTTCTATCGTTCGTTTTCTACTACAGTTTGGTAGTTTTCACTGAGAATTCAAGTCACTCCTCCTTTTGTTACGGCAGGTTGCATGTAATTTCGTATTATGAGCACGTTATTCAGGTAAGTATTTACTTGCATTTACGTTAGTACCTCTGTTTACTTGGCCTTGGGGCACATCCTATGGGTCATATCACATAGTGATTGCAAATTGAACTCGCATGCAAATAATTATAACGTTAAATAATAATAAAATTGGATTAGGAACATTATTTAGTGTATTTCATTGCACTTCACAATTAACGCGCGAATCGGGTCGGATTAGTCCTTTATCAACCCTTAAATTCGGGTCGGGACGTTACAACTTGGTATCAGAGCTTTAGTTTCATGTTGCTTTAGGGTGTGACGTGGTGAGGTTGGTAGTGAATCTTTTGGCGTCATTGTTGGTTGGAGTCGGTCACGCTTTCTTGGTGACGGTTTCGATTTATACCTTGATGGTAAAGTCGAGGTCTTGAGCATGTTGTGCCATTCTCTTTGAGTTGGTGATCATTTAAGTTAGTAGCCATTCTTATTCCACTTCATTTGTTCTGGTAGTGTTAGCTAGCAAGTATCGAGTTTTGGTGTAGACCGTTAGGTGGTGGCCCCTTAGGCTTGTGTGAAATGTATCATGTGGAAGTTTGATGATTAGAAAGTCTTAATGATTTTAGTTGCATCTTAACTGGTATGCTTGTGGTTTCATCTACGGGATTAGGTAACTAAGAATCGTGGCTTGTGAATAAATAATTCTATGGAAATTAGAATGCCTAAGTGACTGATTATGATTTGTGTTTAGATAATCATATTGATTCAGGGTAATTTAAGAACGAATCTATATAGTCCTTGGAACTTATTATTAGAAATGATGGTATTGAATTATGGTTTTAGAAAAATGAAGTGGCATTGAGGAATAAGATCTCTTGTGGCTGTCAAAGGTATTGGCTTAAAGTTTTATAAGTAGTACCCGATGCACCGTATCCCTATATCCTACCAAAGTTTTATAGTGGTGATAGTTTGTGCTCTAGTAAATGAGTGTGATGGCTATGTAGTGAGACAAGTTAGTTGTCATAGCTAAGTGTTCAAAAAGGTTAAGTTATATGTCGTGATGAGTTTGATCTCATGTTATACTTATGGACAAGTATGTGAATTCGTACTGATAATTCCTTAAAGATATGTGATATCAATTAGCTAATGAGTTATTAGTACAAGTTATAGACACTCCCTAGTAATGGTGAAATTTAAACTACGCTTCGTGTATTACGATAATAAGGATGTACCTCTTTGAACTTTGGTTTTTTCTAATGATGTCAAGGACATAGAGTTACAGTTGGTGTAACACGTAGTAATTGGGTTAGTGTTTGACCCTCTAAAAAACAATTAACGGTCATGATCGGTTGTTATACTTGGTAGGATTTTGTCGTGATCACTCATACTCTAGAATGTGTATAATCATTAGAGATGATTGAATTGGTATCCTTTCCATGGAGATTTATTATATGGATGCATAGATCGTTAATGTTTGTAGTGCGATTTAGTCGTATCGTTTTATGGCAATATTTAAGAGTTAGTGCCACGGATTGTTAATTAACTTTTGTTAAGGTATGGCCCTTGTGGATAATATCGACAATAGGTTGATACGTGTGAGGTTTTACGCTTGGGAGACTTAGAAAACTATGATATTAATCATGGTTTTAGAGATAACACTTGGAATGGGGTGTTAGGCTTGATTATAACACCTACGGGTGCTACCCGTATGACTTAATATGACTCTAATGAGGAGAATCATTAGGTATTGGGCATAGATAATGATTGGAAAAAAAAATGAACTGTCATGGTAACTAGTTCGATAGTTATGATTTGGGATCACATAGGACATTACTAAGGATTGTAGCGATGACCCGTAGGGTAAAATTATTTGAGTGTTGTGTTTCACTATATGAGAATGATATCTAGGTTTGAAAGTTAGCAATCACATGCTGAGATTGTGGAGACTTGAGTATGTTAGGTCAGTGATTAACATTAGGCAATGGTAAATGTAACTTCAATTTGATATGAAGGATAACAAGTAACCTCGGTCTTAAGGAAAGCCTAGCATTTTAGCTTCCTAAGTGAATTAATTCTCAAGTCGTTGTTTTTGAAAATGGGTAGTCTTGATTTGTGATTCAAGCCAGGTCACGTAGCTAGGCTAATACTTTAGCGTACATATAAGTCAGTGAAAATCTATGCTTTGATTCGTACTTCGCATGACATGGTTGGCTGCCTGAATTTAATTGTTTCATGCTGGCATGGAAGTCACCTGAGTTGGTGCATCTTCTTATGTCTTCTTTGATCACGGTAATGGGAAGTTGTTATTTTAGTTATGGGTATGCATTCAGGTGTAGCGTTGCATAAGATCAGTAGTGATACGGGATTGGCAAGGTTGAGGCTGATGTATCATGGCACATAAGTACGCTCCTCTTCAGAAGCACCTTTGTTTTCCACCGATTAGTGTGTACGCATGGTCTCACGATTTGCTACATGTATTATGCATGTGTTACTTGATTGCTTTAGGTTAACAGGTTACGTCAGTTAACCGGTATAGCTAGTTAAGATGTGTATCTTGGGCTCGAGGTTAAGACACTAAGACGTTATGATTACTAGAACTCGAGGAAACATTAGGCGCTAGTGTTGCACTCTATCAGAAAATTTTGTGAATTAAGAATGTAATCACTCTTATATATTTGGGTAGCTTAATATGAGAATATCATAGGACAAATGACTGTCTCGTAATCATAGACTCGATTCAAATTGTTTGAGGAAACATAGTTTTATAAATCCTAACGAAAGAATGATTCGTAATAAGGAGTTCATTTGGAAATAACATATATTTGGTGACGACCGACTATTTTGGGGTATTGTTTGGGTGGACGAGTTAGGCATGCTTGGGATTAGTAGTAAGACCTAAGTGTCCTCTAAGATTGGCAAAAATTAGTGATAACTGATGTAGTTGAAATATTTGGGTTAGACTATAGTGTTAAAGACATCTAGGATTATAATTAAATTATTGGACGAATGATTTGTAAGCTCGGTGATCATAAATTCCAAGGACGGAATTTCTTAAGGAGGGAAGAAAAATTTAGGGAATAAATAATCCAAGTGTAACACGTAAAGTAATATGTAAGGAGGCGTATTACGTAAATGGTTAAACGAGAAAAATCCCACGATACATGTATCGCATGAATGTGTATTTAATATCTAATAGTGTTAGCTAGGATGTTCGTTAAGTTTGAGGAAAAAAAATCAAGGAACGGATGTGACACGGACAAGGTTAATACAACACAACATTTAAATGGTATGAAAAGCAAAGTATCGCAATATGCATAAAACAAGAAAGTTTTGTGTTGCATGGTTCACATGAGTATTAGTTTGAGTTTATATAATTACTTTAAGTACTTCGATCAAGTTTCATGCGATTCGGACAAGCAATGAGCGCTACGCGAGCCTGAGTCTAAATTGTCTAAGATGCGCGACACTATGAAAGGTGGGGGAGTCACCCATCTCCCATAAAACTCACTTTCCTCCATTGAAGATCTTGAGGTGGGAAACCCATAACTTTAAGTAGCTTAAAGTTGGCAATGTTTTCCGCATGATTTATTGCATATTTAAGGTCTTAAAAGTGTAGAAATATTCATTCAGTCTTTGTTGATGATTACTCCATATTTTAATATAAAAAAAATTCAAGATTTGAGTTAGGTTTTTATGAGATTAAAGTTAGTGATAAATTTCAGAATATTATTTCACAAATATTGGGTGTAATAAACGTAGAAAAATGGTTGTGGTTCACTAATGGGTTATTAGTGATATTCTTAAGGTTTTGAGTAAAAAGGGGCACTTAAAATGATTTTAATATATGCAATTTTTATGAGATTAATATAATGATTTTAATATTTATGAATCATTATGAAATGAGAAAATGGAGTTTCATTTACAAAGTATACTATTTGTTTGTTAAACTAAGTTTTGGGGTTAAAAGTGTAAATATGTGAAAGTGTAGTATTCTTGCAAATTTTGGGCGAAAATATAAATAATGACAATGTAAAAGACAGTGTGAATAAAATGACTAAGTATGGGTATTTATAACAAAAGTCATAATTAAAGTGTGTAATACTAAGTTCGAAATGTAAAGTGTCAAATGTGTAAATGTTGACTAAAATAGATTTTTAAATGTTAAAACTCATAAATAAATATGTAGACTTTAATACGTAAAAGCATGATTTTATGTATTAAAGGGAGTAATGTGCAAAAATGTGATTTTCAACGAAATGATAAGTTAAAAAAGTGTCATAGAGACTAAAATGCCTACGCATTAAGTTTGAAGCTTAAAAAGGGTGTTCTTTTTTGTAAATAACACTTAAAAACAAAAGTGATGTTACACATTTAGATTCAAATTGGCAATTTACTTAAAGTGTAACATTTTCAGGAAACAAAAATGTTAAAGAGTGTCACGTATGCAGAAAGAATTAAATGAGTCCTTAAACGGAAATGATTTTAGTATAAAGTCAACATGTATGAAAAAAGGACTTTAATGGAATATAATGATATTTTCTAAATAAATGATGAGAAAATGAACGGTTAAGTCCAAGGCTTTGGCTTTTGCTTTGACTTCGGCCCGAAAAAGAAAAATTAATGTGGACAATATGAAAAATATCGAACACATTGGCAAGATAATGATATTATATGATTATGGGTTAAATAATTAAATAGGGATATGTTGTCCCTAGTGGTGAAAGACTCCAAACCAACTGTAGTTTACTTGGCGCTCGGTACCTGGCGGTGAAATTCTGTGAAACCGTGGGCGTGTGTATATTATGACGGGTGTGTGTGTCAGCGGAATCTCTAAAGAAAATACTAAGTTATGAATTGAATATTCATGGAAGAGGCATAGATGAATGGTATTGATTCATTAAATTATCAATGCAAGAATAACGCATTAAAAGTTTAATGTTCATATGGTAACATAAGATGGTTAAATAAGATGACTTAATGATGTTTAACCTACCTAATGAGGTTTGAATCATAATAAATGCAAGCGTGTGTTATATTGGGCTTTCAAAGGAAAATGATTATTTTTCTAAACACGGTGTGTGGGTGCATTGAATGGAAGTCCTATAATATGGTTAAGTAACTTTGGCGTCAGTTAATAAGCGTTTGAAATTAAATGAAATATTTTTGTAACAATTGCTAATTGTTTAACCGTGCGCGTTAAAGGGAAGGAATGCTAGTTTTTTAGCATCATGATACAAATGATTTTTTTCTAAAGATAAGGAGAATAAACGAGTTAAAAGACATTTTTGGAATAAATTGGTTTAATACATTGGGACATGTATTTTCAAAGGTATATTACGTACTTTCACATGCATGTAGTGTAGTGTGTGAGTATTATTTTCTGTTGTTCGTTTCTATGTTGCATTTTTATAGTTCTCATTGAGCATTCAGCTCACCCATCCTTTTGTTACAGTAGGTTGCATGCAATTTTATAGTTTGAGAACATTATTCAAGTAAGTATTTACTTGAATTTATGTTAGTAGCTGTGATTACTTGGCCTTGAGGCACTTCCGTTGGGTCATATCACTTAGTGATTGTATATTGAACTCGCATGATAATAAGTGTAACGTTAAATAATTATAAAACTGAATTAGGAACATTATTTAGGGTGTTTCATTGCACTTCACAATTAACGCGGGAACCGGGTCGCGCATTACAATTAACACATTAGGAGGACCATTGGAACCGGTTTTCAGAGCCCTTCGAATATTCATTGAGCTTTCACTCAGACGAGAAAGTTGATCGGAGTCAAACGGGGCCTCGGGGTGCCCGGTGGCCTCTAGATCGGTACTCAAAGTATGACCTATGGTTCTATGCTGAATAGGGAAGTGCTAGGGACCTAAGGAGAGTCTTAGGAGGTTCCTATAATGTGGTGTCTACATAATGATTGCCCAACTTGAGATGATATATTAATCCAATATAAAATTAAATCGCACTCATAAGCAATAATTGTGCAATAATTTTAATTTTTACAACCCTCGAGATTAAGAACCTATGCACCCTTTACACACTTGTGAGATTGTTCAAGTCTAATCTAGTCAAGACCTAGACTTGAATCTCACCCGTGGTTAGGTTTAATATATACTGTGTAATTTAGGTTATCCCCAAGGGGAGGGGACTTCATTCCCAATCCTTTTCTCAAACATAATTTTATGAATGAAGTTATGTCTGTGGACACCCCCGTCCCTAAAATTTAATAACACCCATGCCGCCAATAGGGGATTTTCCTTAGGAACCAAATTAAATGGAATTTTTTTCCATCTATAAGTGAGACTACCAAGCTACAAATGCAAACAATAATAAATATGATCTGGATTGGAATTTTGCACAAGGACCTAGGATTGCCTTGTTCACAAGTATTGCATTAATTAGACCTATCAACATATCGTGTTGAGTCGTATGATCTCAGCATCATGTCAAGACTTCTATATCTAGCACCTTACCCGTTAACCTAAATAACTCCAAGCACCAAATCCAAATCTGACTAGTTAATGTTAATCGATGACACGATCCAAACCAGTAACACCCGTTAAATCCCTTTACAACTTTGCATATAAAATTGAATTTATGCATAAAAAATATACTCAACATAATAAAAAAAAATTCTAATTATTTGGGACGAGTTACATAAATTTTACTTTTTAATAACATTTATTAAATACATTTGGGTGAAATGCTCAATACTCACCCTATATAAGCCGTTAATGTTCACGAATAAAAATGACTCTAATCTTGTCTAGACGAATTCCTAGAACCGATAAATTATCTTAATAGGTCCATAATGTTGACGAAATATAAATGAGAACCCGATAAACTTAAACATGTTAACTTATAATTTTGTATCATGTCGTATCACATTTTGAGAGGTAGTCAATGAGCATCATAAAATGGAATAAAGAGAAAAAATGTCCCGACACAAAAATTCTTCTAAAAAAATTTATTCACATAGTCCCCCAAATAACCACTCTAAGTAATGATTAAGGAAAACTAAGAACTATATCATCGATTAAAAGGTACTTCGCCATGCTATGAATCTATGTGACTATATTAATAATAGGTGGATTGGAAAAGTATAAAATTATAAGATATATGAAACTCTTCATATTGCGATAATTTAAAATTCAAAACATTGGCGCCCTTATGGCAATACCTTTCCTTAGTTTTTGTCTCTTCGGTGATGATAACGTTAGCTCTCTATGTATGCCATTCTCTAATCGTCCACTTTTCTCATTATTTTGCAGATCATCTTCAGTAGTTTGTTCTTTGTGTTCACCTCTATATATATGTGAGACCTGTAATGCCATAAAAGGAAAATGTACTTAATATGGACAAGTTGTACTAAATTATGATGATTCCATGTTTCGAAACCTGAACATGAATAAAATTGTAACTATATATTGAATAAATAATGGAAAATGCCAATGCTAGGATTAATTATTAGCTTGCATTTCAACAAATATGTTAAACGTTCATAAAATGATAATTATTCTAAACCTTGATTTGTGGGCTCGTAGCCACAATGTTGATTGGTATCCATTCTCATAATAATTTTAACAACATTCTTTTAGTCCCCTCAATATGAAACATGCTTCAAGTTTTTTTTCCCCTCACTATGTCCTTAAAATAGAAGATATGTGGGTTAATGAGACTAAATGCTTAACATAAAAAAGTTGGGATGAGAGATAAAAAAAAATTGCAACAAATGAGAGTAACAACTACTTTTTGATTGATTTTATTAGGTTCTAGAGGTAGGAAAATGCTACTCTTATAATGAATATTTCTATTTTTTTATGATAATTTACAAGAACCGTCACACTAATTGCAAATACTTATTACTTTTGCAAACAAAAAAACTCTTTGAAATATATCATTTGATTGCAGTTTCTCCTATAGCTAGTAAAAATATTTTTAATGACATTTCTAGTAAATATTTATATTTTTTCATAGTTTAGGGGAGTTTTTTATTTTACATTTCGCTTTACAAACTGACATACCATTATGAAACATTCGAAATGATAGTGTACCACTTTGCAAAAGTATCACATATAGTTATATATGAATCATTAATGATTTGATATTTACTCGACCCCCATTTTAACAATTTTTGTTAGTTGACTGTCGGATACCTCATTTTCATCCTGAAATAACCAATATACCCCTCATTTATTATCCAACAACCACAATTATAAATCAAGAGAAATGATAACTTGGGCACATGTTTTGAAGCTTAAAAATAGTAAGTATGGTACTATTGCTTGAGAATTTATGCCCCATTAATTATGTGATGACACTTTGTCCATATTATTTTAAGGTTATTAGTGTGGGCCCTTAGGTCACACATTATCAGGACTCGTAAATCAAATTGTGATTGACGACACATGGTACATATGTTCCTACGGAGCCCATGAATAAAATAACTCCATAATTTTTCATCAAATTGTTAAGGGCTTAAGTGATAACATGAGGTGGCATAATTTGCCATGACAAACGTTTCATGAAATTTTTGTTTGCCCCACTCCGAAGTGAATTGTGTCATAACAAATCATCAAAATATGTATTATTGTGTAATATTTTACTGTAAGTTAGAAAATTTATATGCCAAAAAGAAAACAAATCCAAAAGAATCCATATTTACCATGACAAAATTTTTCAACTTATTCTACGAAACAAACTCTAATATCATAAAATATTAAATATTTATTAAACAATAATATTTTAACTTTACAAATTTTTATCGTGTTTAATGTTTGACAAGTTCTACATAAACTTTTCACTACATAGCAACAAATAGGGTTTAAGGTTTAGGGTTTAGTGTTTAACCAATTACTACATAGTAAACTTGGTTACACACCAACTGAAAATACAAACCATTTAATACTATAAAATTTCTTCTTAAAGACTAAACTTATATGGAATGTGTTGGGGGTGGACACAAGTAAGTTTTTCTCGGTTCCACACTAAAACCGAACCATAACCTATGCAATTCAATTATTTTAATTTGGAGTCAGAACTACTTTGGCTTGCGTTGGGTCCACAAACATGGATATATTTTTTTAACCTTACTTAGATTATTGACCAAAACACACTAAAAATAGTTCATTTTTTTTATTGAATTACCATATAAAGAGAGTTTATATATACTTATGTCATTGTTTACGTAAAAAAAATATAAGTTTGGTTCCATATCGGTTTTATATAGAACAAGTTTATGTTCGTTTTCGCTTTGGTTCGATTGATTTAGCTATAAAGTCAACAACTAAACCCATTCGATTTGGTTTTTCAATTTCAACAACCAAAACCTACCCATGCGTTGATTACCGCTATAAATGTATAGAAACACAAGCTATGCATGTGGCCTATTAGTCACATGAAATAGGTGTCTAAAGCCTACCATTCCTAGGACTAGTGACTATGTGTAACATATCCAAATGGTATATATATTTTTTTATATCTTCTTATTCATAATACTGACTAGTTCAATGATTATTGAACCAATTCATAAGCTTAATATATCACTGGGTCCAAAAAAAGGGTCTCTATAGTATTATTATTGAACTATATATTGTCACGAGCAATGCTAAGGAGACCTTTTTTGTTACCTAATTTTAAAACACAATGATGTGTCATCACCACATTGGGTGGTATGTGTGGATTACATGGGTTCCACTAAAACATCATCCAATGTGGTAATGACACATCACTGGGTCCCAAAATTAGGTAAAAAACTGGGTCTCCATAGCATTTTTCTATTGTCACGTGCAATAGTATTCAATACAAAAATAATTATGTTTATATAATAGTGGGTTACAAACCGAACGACCTAGACATAGTGACTCAAGTAAGTCTAGACATGGAAAGGAAGTTAGCTCATATGTAAATAATAAACATCACAACAAATAATTATGAAGATGTCAATTGGAATGCCAAAAATCTCGGAGGAGTTGAGAACAAATCAAGAGGCGGCTTAACCAACACGTGTGAAAAGTTCAATACAATTTTACCTCCTCCATCTCTATAAATGTAACCCTTAACCAGGGAAAAGTGGACGTGTAACTTCTTGCTAAAGAATTTTAAAGAAGTAATAAAGAGATAAACACCTCGTGGATGTACGTAATTGTCGAACCACATAAATCCTTCTGTTGTGAGATTTTTTTATTACTTATTTGGTTTCAATTATGAAAATTCATTCATTGTGGTTATTTGCACTCACAATTGGTGTTGTTTGTGGGAAAAAAAATATTTTTCCCTAAGAAAATTAAAGACAACAACTTAAGAGATATCTCACCCTCACAGTGCACCTATTGTGGGCAATTAGCAAGGCGGACTACTAATACACAGAGTCAGGTTTGATATCCACCAGGATAGAAGTTAAGATGCCCTCTATCCATGATACTGCCCATATGAGTAGCCATCTGAGCAGAGCAACGAGTAGCCTTGATCAACTTAGATTTTACGACTGGTCGATGCCTAGAAAGAACGACTCCATTACCAAGAAAAGGCAACACGCCTCCAAGTGGAGGAAAACGTGCATCTCATACGATGCCTAGAAAAACGGAGTGAGACCTCTGAGGAGATAAACACAAGAATCGTGGTCGAATGCCTAGCCTTCAAACGAGTAAAACTCACAGTTAAGGAAGGAGTTCACACTGTGAGTATGAGTATTCAGAATAGAAGAGCCACCCAGTGAGGCGAACCAAGATGACGAACATCGTAGACACGATATCTGAAGTCTGGTATGAAAGGAGATGGATCAGCACCCAACTTGCCACACAGGTTGGTCAAGAATTTTAAGTCACTTACAAAGGCATTGACATCTCATTTTATTACAAGCAGTTCTCACCCAAAGTTTATGGATTCTCTCCTCAATATAAGTAAGAAACCCCATGAGGCTTTGCGGGATTATTCCAGACACTACTTGAAAATATACAATGAAGTCAAAGATTGCTCAGAGCAGGTTATCATTGCGTCATTCAAAATAGGGCTACCCCACAACTCCACATTGCACTAGTTCCTCATCAAGAAGTAGGGAGACACCAACGATCTTATGTCATGCATAAAGCAGTATGCCAAGGTGGAAGATGTTGTCGCCCTCAAATAAGGTGATAATGGTTATGCAAAGGTGACCAAAAGGAAACACAAAGAGAGAACCCCCAAGAAGGGGAGGAAGAAGCTATACGGAGAATCTAAGAATGGGAACAAGGCAAACCTGTCCAAATCCTTTGAGGCAATCAATACTATTTTTAAGGAACCGATCTATAAGATCTTGGGTAAAATCAAAGATCAACAATTTCTCAAGTGGCTGAAGAAGATGGGTGGAGATCCAAGCAAGATAAAAAGTCCACTCAAATGAGCCTATCACAAAGAGAATGTGCACAAAATGAAGAACTACAAGGCCTTCAAATCCCATCTAGAGGAGTTAGCCCAGGTAGGGCATTTAAAAATATATGTTGAAAAGAAAGCTAACAAGGTCACCCCAGCGCCAACCAAAAACCAGATACTGTTTTGAAAGACGAATTGGGCCATTAGTTTTCTGTTATCCACAGTGCCTCAAGTTCCAAGAAGATACAAGGCAATGAGGTTCGAATAGAACTTAAGAAGGTCACTGCTATAATGGAAGCCTTCTAGACTGGCCCTGCAAAAATGCTAGCTGACAAGCACAGACGACCAAAAGATGTAGACTACAACAAGTATATAGTCTTCACAGAAGATGATTGGATGGGGGTGAGGACCCTATATGATGATGCCCTAGTAATCACCATCAGAATTATAAACTGGGATGTGGATAAGCTACTAGTCGATCAAGAGAGCACCTTTGAGGTCATGTACTTAGACCTTTTTCACAAGATCAAACTGAAGATGGAGAATTTAAAGGAAGAGACCATCCCTCCGGTTGGATTTGCTGGAAAGATTATTATGCCATTAGAAAAAGGTGGTCCTACCAATTAGGGAAAAAAATATCTAAAAATTGATCGAGTTCTTAGTGGTAGACATTGATTCGCTGTATCATGCTATTCTTGGGAGAGGATGGATGCATACCATGCAGGTTATTCCCTTCACTTACCACAAAAACTCAGGTGAATCATGAATAGTAGAATAATGGAAATTAAAGGCAATCAAGCCATTGATCGAAAGTGTTTTATTGCTACAATCAAGCCTAAATAAGAGAAAAATAATGAGTGAAAGAGAATGGGATCATTCCTGAAACGTCTCAAGACGAGCTACACCGTCTAAATAGCAACTAAAGCACGAAAGGCCACGAGTGGAAGAAATGAGAGCTGACCTTGCGGATAAGGTTATGGAGAAATTGAAAGAGATAATTTTTGATGAAACTCAGCCGAAAAGGAGCTTATTGATCTGCATCACATTGTTTGAACAATAGAGCGAGGAATTAATTTTTCTGTTGAAACAGAATCAAGATGTATTCGCATGGAAACTGTATGATATGCCTGGGATTGACTTTAAAGTTTTATGCCATAAATTTCTTATTGATCCCATGTATTCACCGATCACACAAAAGGCTCCCCGAATTGCCTCCGAGGAAGCAAAGGCAGTGAAAACAGAGGTAGGGAAACTTCTGGGGGCAAGGTCGATCAGAGAAGTTCAACTTCCCATTAATCTTAACAAAGGCAGCCTGAAAGATGTTTTTTCTCTTCCTAAGATCGATCAACTATCGACGCTATGACCAGTCATGAACGGATGATTTTTCTGGATGCATACTTCCGATATCATTAAATCCTTTTATTTGGCCCTAACCAAAACAAAAGTTAATTCATAACCACTCAGGGCTTGTATTGTTACAAGGTCATGCCTTTTAGCCTTAGAAATGCAGGAGCCACTTACCAACGGCTGGTCATAAGGATGTTCAAGCAATAGTTAGGAGATAAAATGGAGGTATACATTGACGACATACTCGTAAAGAGCAAGCTCAAAGATGACCATTTGAAGAACTTAACAGAGAACTCTTAGATCCTCAGGCACTACTAAATGAAGCTCAACGTGACCAAGTGCTCCTTTAGGATTAAGTTTGAAAGGTTCCTAGGGTACTTAGTCAACAAAAGGGGTATTAAGGCCAACCCTGACCAGATAGTGGAGATCAATAACATTCAGCCTATGAAGATGCTGTGCTAGATCTAAAAGTTAACAGGAATGTTAGTACCCTTAATTTCTTTAACTCAAAGTCTTATGAATGATTCCAACCATTTTTTCATCTATTAAAGAAGGTAAAAGGCCTCACATTGAATAAGGAATGCTCAAAGTCCCTTGAAGAAATCAAATCCTACTTGAGCAAACCTCCCTTGCTATCCATTATAGACATAGAAGACCCTATTTATCTCCACCTAGTGGTTTCTAGCCATGCGGACAATTCAACCTTAGTGTACAGAAGGAGGTACATCAAGCCCCCATTCACTCCATACACAAAGTGCTCTTGAACACCGAGTAATGCTAACTTCCACTTAAAAAATAAGCATACTTTTTGGCCGTGGCATTACGCAAATGGAAGAGCTATTTTGAAGATTACTATATCATAATCATCACCTTCTTTCCCCTAAAAGTCATTTTTCAGAAGGCAGGCCTATCTGTACGGATGTCAAATAGTTAGTTGAACTTGGGATATTTGATATATGGTATCAACCAAGAACGATGATTAAGGGTCAGGATTTGGCAGATTTTATTATCGAATTTATAGGAGAAGAGGAGGTTAATGACCAAGATATAGCTGAACAATTAAGAAGCCGGGATAATGACTAGTCTAGAAAGTGGACACTTTGTGTGGATGATTCATCCAACTCCAAGGGGGTAGGAGTAGTAATTGTGCTTATTTCCCAGAGAATGCCATGATCGAGTAGTGGATTAGACTTGGCTTTGAAGCTTCTAATAATAAGGCGGAGTACGAAGCCCTCATCGCTAGATTACGCAAAGGTCACTCATTGAGGGCAAACCATTTTGATATATATTGTGATTCGAGCTGGTGTCTAATCAACTAACATGATATTTCAATACCAGGGATGAAAAAACGGTGGCATGCTTACAGATCGCCTATGAATTGATGGCCAAATTTGAGGAAGTCTGCATTCAACAGTTCCCCCGGGGGTATAATAGACATATCGATGCCTTAGCAGCCTTGTGATCAATAGTGGTCTCTAATCTTAGAAGAACAATTGAAGTATAATTACTTTCCCACCCCAGTATCATAAATCCCATGGTGGTCGAGCAAGTTCTTACCATGCAAAGAAGTCCCAATTGGATGGACTCAATAATCACTTATCTGCAAAATAACATCTTGCCGTCCGATAAGAAGCAAGCCCACCAAGTCAGGGTGAAAGTTGCATGACTTTATCTAGATCCTGAAGTATGAAGTTCACGATGGAATTTGAGAAAGCCACGCTGAAGGGAAATATCTAACTTTTCGAGCGATCAAAGAAGGGTACTAGTGGCCATATATGTAAAAAATTCTGATCTCCTACGTCAAGAAGTGTGAAAAATGCCAAAAATTCTCTCCATGCTCCATCAGCTAGCCAATAATTTAAAGTCACTGATTAGTCTATAGCCATTTGCCCAATAGAATTTGGATATCGTAGGTCCACTCCCAATAGCACCAGGGAATCGTAAATACCTCCTAGCCAACACAAATTACTTTATGAAGTGGATTAAGGTAGAACCATTAGTAAACATCATGATACTGACATGATCGGGTTCAATCGAAAGAACATTATAACACGCTTTGGTAGACATAGGGAAATCATCATGGATAATGGCATGCAATTTGAAAGTGGGCCATTCTAAATCTTTTGCGATAGCTACAGAATCAAGCATCACTTTAGCTTCATAGCCTATCCTCAAAGTAACGGGCAATCTGCGGCCTCTAACAAAATAATGCTCAATGACATAAAAAAGAGATTAGAGAAGGCAAAAGAAGCTTGGGTGCACGAGCTTCCCCACATCCTATGAGAATATCGTTCCATGCCTAAAAGACCAGCTGGAGAATGCCCTTCGCTTTAGCCTATGAGATGAAAGCTATAATCTCTTTAAAAGTTGGTCTGCCGACCATGAAGATTGCTATTGCCGAACAAGGTTTAAACGAAGAAACTATTAAGCCTGAGATTGATCTGGCTGACAAACTAAGGGAGTAGGACTGAGAAAATTATCCTCTTACCAATAAGAGTTATCTAGGCAGTACAATAAGGTGTCAACTCGAGGAAATTCCAGGTCAGTGATTACGTCCTAAGGAAGGTGATCGAGAATGCCAAGAAACCTTCGGATAACGAATTAGGAACAAACTGGGAAGGACTATTCAAGGTTATCCGGGATGGTTTACAAGACACTTACTACCTGGAAATAATGGAGGATAAGGAGACACCAAGGGCATGGAATGCAACCAACTTAAAGAAGTTATACTTTTAAATTTGCTCTTGTTAAGTTTATCTACTTTAGTTATTTCTCGTAAATTTTAATTCCGAAACTTATGATGCTTGCAATCTGTTCAAGGTTTTTAAATATAATAAAGTACAATCCCTTCTGGCTATTTGACATTGTTCCAAAATGGCAGGCTTACACTTTTGTTAATGGTTAAATATTAACCAATATCACCTTAATTTGATTACATTTAAAGCTCAAGGTTTCACGGTCTTCGTCATGAAGAATATAAAAACCTCATAAATTGACCATCAAGCAAAATACTTATGGGGGGATCCTTAGGCACTAAATGAACCTGAACTTGGTCGACTAAAAATCCTGAACGAGTGGATGGCCCTAAAAGCAGTTTCATTTTTGCTAGAGTCTGCTTTAGGCCTAATGTAGTGTGACGACACGACTTAAAAGGTAAGACATGAAATAAACATATGCTTGGCATAACTTAATGGGAAAATGAAAAATGTGGAATTATACAAACACCATGTTGTTAGACAAGTTATCATACCCATTGAAAATCTATTATAGTATTGAAAGAAAAAAAATAATATGATGCAATTACTGCCCCCGACGAGTAATTGCCTCAGCAATAACGACTATTCGACCATTATCAAGATTTATTCATATTTCATCATCACTCTCATGAGGTGACAAATAATGTTTGGACAATTGAAGAGGAATGACACCTAAGGGATGGCGGTAGGCCAATAAATCAACTTGGTACAAGTACCAAAGCTCAGAGTCCTTTGGGAATTTCAAGATTCCTAAAGATTTCAAATAGCCATGTTTATAGTCCATTTGCTTTGCTTTGTCCAGCCTAACAGGGGCATCCATCCACCCTCATCATATCTTACAGCCCACGCCGCACGAGAACCTTTATTGAAGAGGTTACAGAGCTTGATTATATCACGGCTTAGTTCCATTTTGATCACCCCCTCCCTTATTAGATCTTCCTTAGCTTCGACGAACTGTTTCCTCAGAGAGTCATTCTCACTTTGTAAGAGTGAGCCTATATCACCAACATCTTTGGACTCAACGAGCTGTCTTCTCAAAGATTTCATCTCATCCTACATAAGTTTGCTAACATTGTTATTCAATTTGGCTACTAAGGCAGACTCCTCCTTATAAGCCTTGGTTATCTTTTGAAGAGCTTTTTGAGCAGAAAAGGCGTGATGAGCTTGAATGCTAGCCCCATGACTAAGAACATCTCATAGTGCCTGAGCGGTATGAGATGATTGTAAATCAGGTGTTAGTCTAGTGTCCCTTGTCGATGTTGTGGGTATTTCCTTTCTTGGAGGGAATCATAGTCATTGAAGAAAAATGCGTATTCTCCTTATTTTTCTCTCAGACTGGGGAGTCCGATGCAGGTACGGCGGTAGAGGGACCCCCAAGCTCAGTTCTGGGAAACCTTAATCTTAGGGGAGATGAGCATCACGTCGTCCTCATCAACCAGCATAATTCTTCTCTTAGGAGCCATTATTTCATCCTTAGCAGTGGAGATGGACTCAACATTCAGAGACTTAAAAGAGGAATAAGTAGAAGATCCCTCGCTTGTTGAAGGGATAAGAACATCAAGAATTGTGTCTCCTGGGTGATCAGTGAAGCTACTTGTAGATTTCTTGTACTTAAAAAAAAAAGGCAGACCTTGGATGGTCACCACCTAGAATAAGTTGCTTCCTTAGCTCCCAAACCTTAATTAATAAGGTTCATTCTTATTTGATCGAGATGGGCAAGAGAAATAATGGAGTCATCAGTAATGATATCATCAAATAATGCTCAGAGAAAAAGAAATAAAAGTTAACCTATTTCATTTCCCCTCACCAGGCACGAAAACCTATGATATTGCTCACCCTCAAGAAGAGGTGGATGTTGTCGATTTCTGGCAATAAAACCTTGATTCTAATAGCCTTTATTGAAATTAGGAAGGTTAACAATTAAAACTCTATTAGCCTTCCTTGGCTTCAGATAGAGGACTCTGTCTGTTGTGTGGGACAAGGAGTAGTAATATCTAATCTTTGAAATCCCTATGTGGGTGTCATACAACTTGTTGATCATGTGTACCCCACTGATAATCGAGGACCACTTCAAAAAACTCGTAGAACTCCAGGAATAACTTATTTGGGGGTTCCTCCTTAGCCACCGAAAGAGTATGAACCTAGTGTCCACCTTGAACGATAATGCAATCCTCAGGAACCTGGGCACGTTTAATTGTTACCTGGGGAGTAAAGATAAGTGTTTGAATGACTATGCAGAATTAAACACGTAATGAGATCCAAAACATCTAATCATATGGGAACGAAACCCAAGATCCATCAATGAAACTAACGGTTCATTTTTGAAAAATTACCAATGTATCCTTATTGTGATGGAATAAATGGAAGCATTCCCCTGCTAGACTTAAAGATAATTACATGGGACAACTAACTGATTGGGCCAAGAAACTTCTCAAAACTCTCCGACCCATTCATGCCAAAGAGCTTTTGGGGCAATTGTGAGGTGAAAATCAAACGGCCCAAACATAGCGGCTCAAGTTGGTCTGGATCCGAAAAGGAAGTCAGCCCATAAGTATATAATAAACATGACAAGAGATAATTATGCATTGGTCAATTCGGTCGCCAAAAATCTCGAAGGAGATTAGTGTAAATCAAGAGACGACTTAACCAACACATGTGAGAAGTCCAATACGATTCGATCTCCTCCATCTCTATAAATGTAACCCTTACCCCCGAGAAAAATGGGCATGTAACTTCTTTCTAAATAATTTTAAATAAGTAAAAAAAAGAGAGAAACACCCAGCGGATGTCGGCAATTATCTAACCAAGAAAATTCTTCTGTTGTGAGGTTGTTTTATTCCTTGTCTGGTTTCAATTGCTTGGATTCATTCATTGTGGTTATTTGCACTCACAATAATATATAAGTAGTTACACTAACATATAATCTTATAATATATACACAGACGTTAGTAAAATATATAAATTTACGTTAATATACACATAATAAATATATTCGTAAATATAATATATAAATATTTACGTTAATACATGTATTTATTTCAAGCATTAACATATATAATAAAATATATATAAGCATGCATTAATACTTACCTCATAAATTTGTATATATTTATTTATGTAAATATAATGTATTGAAGAAAGGGTTTAAATCACTGGATTCATTATTTATTGTGGTTCTTGGGCAATAAATAATGAGTTTATAGTCATTTCAAGAGTGGAAATGTTGTTCTTGGCGGTCAACATTTAACTCTGAAAAGTAAAAATTATAGGGTTTGATTCAATAATGAATATTTAATAGGGACAAATAAAAAATGAAGCTATTATTTAAGAAATACATATTAATATGCCATCACAAATCCTTGTGCTTCATACTCGACTCTTTTGTTAAGAAATTATGTCGCGACTTGCATACAAAGTCTTAAATTGATTGTGAAGAGGTTTAACATGGGGTATATATAAGATAGGTTGAATCATCTAAGTGACTTTGTTAAAGTAACTCCAAAGGCTCAAGTTGTATCCGATTCCATGACTGTAAACTCTAGTTACACACTTAATTAATAAGGATGGAACAACACTAGAGGATGACTCAAGGAAAAGCAAGGTTGAAATCATTTCAAATATTAATTCTATGGGGACACTTTTTATTAACACTATTTTTACTGACACTGTAAGGTGTTTTCAATATATTAGTTTTTTTTTCACTTTTTTTTTTAAGGTTCAAGTCTTGGGGGAGGGGGAGGGGGAGGAGAAGGGGGTGGGACTTGAACCCCCAACCTCTTGAAAAGCAGGGTTGGCGGTAAACTAACTGTATTAATTATAAAAAATACAATAATCAACTAATACATTAAAGACACATAAGGGTATCATCAAGATGATATCGATAGAAAGTGTTTCGATAGAACTACTCCGTTTCAAAAGGTGAATGACCCTATCTAAAGTAAAAGACTCGAAGTGGAGTCATAGATCCCCACATACACGGTTGTAATGCTTAAAGTAATTGTTTTTGTGGTTATGAAGGTCATTCGTGATGATTAGAATCGGTGTACCTCGAGATGCTATATAAATAAAGGATTAATTACACTTTGACCCCTCGAACTTTACCTACTTTCACTTTACCGCTCAAACTTTTAGTTTTTACACCCAACCCCTTAACTTCCAACACAACTTCAAGTAACCCCATACTGTTAACAAAGTTAACTTTTTGGACAAAAAGTTTAGTCATGTGCCTTACACATGATCACTTATGAGGGTACTTTGGTCCATTTCGTTAAAATTGGTACGTAAATATACAATCGGTAGGGTTAAAAATGTAACCTGCTGAAATGAAAATATATTTTAAACTCTCTCTCCCTTATCTCATATCCCTCACACCCCACACCATCGTCGCTCACCGCCATTGCACACTGTCGCTCACCACCATCGTACACCGCCGCTCAACAGCATCGCTCACCCTCCACTGATCTCTTCTTCTCTCTCTCTTATTCGCCCCACTCACCGTTGCATTCCCCCACAAGCCGAACATTGTGGATTTGGATCAAATCTCGTGGATTCAAATCTTTTTCCTTTCAAGTTGATAAATTTGTTTGAGTTTCAACTATCATTTCTTCTCCGTGGATTTTTCCTTCTAACCCAAATCTCATTTGTTTTGAATTCAAATAATGAATTTGCAACCTTTTTTACTTATTATTTTGAAACCTCACGGGATCTAAATCCACCGTTTCCAACTCTGGAAGTCGTTTTATTTATTTTTCATGTAATTTTTTTGAGGTTTTGTAATTTTTATTTTTTATATTTCTTAAAAGTTTTGTAATTGGAAAAATGTTTTCAATGTTTTTTTTTTCTAGTTTTCAAAATTTAAACTTTTTTTTGCTGATTTAAAAAAATATTTACTCAGTTTTTTATAGATTTAAAAAAATATTTCTTCACTTTTCCTATTTTTTTAAATACTTTTTGTTTTTCATTGAATTTATACATATTTGGATTTTTTAAATGTTTCTTGTAAAATATCTACATGTTTTATGATTTTTTTTTGTAATTTTAATATGGTTTTAACAAAATTTAGTATATTCCAGATTTTTTTAACTAGATTGTATTAGTGTTTTCCTAATTTTAATTGGAAATCTATTTTTTTAATTGCAAATTTCTATTTTTTGTTATCGAAATTTATTTTTTTCTCAAGTAGAAATTTATTTTTTATTGAAATATATTTTTTTAAATTGCAAATCTTTTTTTTTTTTTAATATTTTTCTATAAATTTCTATAATTTCCGTATCTCGAGATCTAAAATTAACCGTAGCTTGAGCGAGAGCATCCGCCGTCACACTAAATTACATTCACTAAACTTGAGAAATGACCGCTTGAAAAATTACCAACACTTGAGAAATGACCCCTAAACTTGCTTATGGGAGTCGAGAGGTTAAGCTGAAAATATTGGATTTAAGGCATTATGTCTTTGCCATGTCATATGTTAAGAAATTTGTACGATTAAATTTTAATATGTAGTGTAAATTATATTGATGGCTCTTGAATTTTCCCATTATAATATTTTTGCCATCAACCTTACTCATAACAGTTAAGCCCAAAACCATGTTAAGTTTATTCCATTGACTCTTTCGCTCAATTTTTCCTTTAATTTAATGGATATTTGACATGTAAATCAGGGAAAAATGCCTTTATTACCCTTACATTCAAACCCCATACCCAAAATAACTCCAAATCATATCCAAATTAATTATTTCAAAATTAAGAACAAGTTTTATCTGGAAAAATATTTGTCCCACTAATGAGTTTGAGTACGATTTAGAGTTATTTTGGGCATAAGCTTTGGTTATGGGTGGCGATAAATAGTGTTTTTGCCTTGGTTTACAAGTCACACAAACATATTCCACTAGATTAAATGGAAGAGCTAACAATGAAAATTTTAATTAGTTTAGGGGTTTGACTACTACTAAAAAATATTTAAGGGGCAAAATGTTACAACGGAAAAAATTCATAGGTCTCCATTATATTTACTCTAATATATTTATACGTACATAATTAATATTATGACAAATTAGACCTATCCCCCTTCAACTATCTCGAATTTACGGGTCACCACCCTAAAAAAAGTTCCCGACAAACTCACCTTCTTAACTAACGATCCGTTGAAATTAAGCCCAGAAATCGGATTCCCTCTATTTTTTACACAAATTGACTAAAATGCCCCTCGTCCAATTAAAAAATCTAAAACTAAAATAAAACAAAAATAAATAGAAAAACAAAACAAATAAAAAACAAAACCTCCATATCAATCTCTCTCCTCATGAAACCATTTCAAACCTCCACCACCACATTCGAAGATGGAGCAGATCTCTACCCAATTTAAAAATACCCCTCCTCCCTCCACCACATCTCTACCTCCTCCCTCCACCACCACCCTTTGCCCCACTTCCATCCACCACCACCTACCCCACTGTCCCTCCCCCTCTCACCACATCCCCTCATCCTTATCAACCCAGCACGCACACAAAACTCCACCTAGAAAAATTCGGACACCACTTGCCGCAAACCACCACCATCGGAACAAACGAAAATAAACCACTGGCACAAACAAAAAAATCTTTTTTTTGGTATATGTCATTGATTCGAACAAACATGAATACATTTTTTACACAAACCCGTTTTTGGGCTTAATTGCAATAGCTTATTAGTTAAGGGAGTGAGTTTATCGTATATTTTTTTAGGGGTGACTCATAAATCCAAAATAGTTGAAGGGGCTAGGTGAAATTTTTCTTTCAAATTATTATGTCCATTGTTAACTGGATAATGGTAGCATTACGTCTAAATGTCAATGGAATTTCTATCTTTATTATTCTTTATAATTAGAATAACACGATTTATAAAAAGTGTGTTTTAACATATTCAAACTTTAAACTGATATTACTCTAAAATTGAAGTATAATAGTGTAGATTAATTCTTTATTTTGAAAGTCTATATACCAAGTACCCAAGGCATGCTGCGAAATACAGTTAAAAAATTAATAAATAAATGAGAGGATCATGTTTACAAGTTAAAAAAAGTCACAAAATCCTATTTACAAGTTTTTGGCACTCACTATAACAGCAAGCTAAAATAGTCGTGTATATCATATCATAATGGGCATTTTTTACTTAACCCCGTATTAATGCCAAAGTCAGACTTGACTATCTCAAAAATGAAAAATTAGATATAACTCCTCAAGTGATTTACGTCCGTTAGTCTCCATCAAAGTATAAGTCCGCAAAAGGGGCAACACAAGAGTTGCCAGGGGATCATAGTTAATTAATACTTAAGTAATATATTAATTAATTATATTATTAATAATAAAAACTTTATTAATTAATGAATAAATTTATAAATTACTAAATAATTAATTAAACTCTCAATTCACAAAAAAGGCACAACACAGACGTAGCAAGAGTTCACCAATCCTAGTAATTAGATTAATTAATTAACCTATACTTAAAATAAAGGGTACAACATGAGAAATTCTGAGGTAAGCACCCATCCTAGTAATTAAAAAATTAAAAATTAAAAAACTCTCAGTCCATGAAAACACGTATAATTTTAAACTAATCACCGATCCACGTGATTAAATTAATTAATTTGTAATAAATTAATAAATAATTAAAATATACTTTTAAATACCTCTTTTTTACTTAACCCAATATTAATGATATAGTCAGACTAAACCTCCTCAAATGTGACAAATTAGAACATACCCAATAGAGGCTAACAAAAGTTAGTCTCTGTACTATGAGGTAACATGTCTAATTATGGTATTAATACGGGGGTTATGTCTTATTTTTTAGGATCATTTACTGTTTGGGGTACGCTTTTATAACAAAAAGTCTAACCCCCAACCTCTCTCTCCTCTTTGTCCACGACTGATTTTTATCCGAAACCCACACCGACAATTTCTTCTCCAAAACTCACACCGACGATTTCTTATTCTCGACGCCTACTGCGACTTCAGATCTGAGAGTTGGAGTTTTAATTTGATGGCCGGATGGTGTGGAGAATCGATTTAGAGTTTTCATTTTTTTGATCGCCGGAGGTTTGTTGCATTTTTTTTATGGCCGAAGGTTTGTTGCATTTCTTCTTCTTCAACCCACATCGATTTGCTGCATTTTTTGATGACCAGTTTTTGATGCATTTTTTTGAAACATGGATTTTTTTTCGCTCGAAGTTATTGTTTGGGTAGAAATTATTTTATTTAGAGAAAAATATTTTCTTTCCTCAAAATAATTTTTTTAAATGAAAACAGTTTTATTTTTAGAGGTTTTTGGGAAAAGGTCCTGTAATGCTCAAAGTGTATAAAAATAGGACACTCCATATAATTTTATAAATTTAGTCCCTGTACTAAAAATACCATGAAAATGATGAAAAATAGTGCCGCTGGCGCGGACAAAAAAAATAAAGATTATTGTACCACAGAGACTAGATTTATAAATGCTATTGTACCACAATGACTAGATTTATAAACTTGAAAAATATTGTCCTAAAAATCCAAATATAGGTAGGAACATGATCTTTACCTTAATTCTCTCTTATTTTTATGCTGGAATTGTTTTTTAAAGTTCGAAATCATTTTTTTTTGGAAATAATTTTAAACTGAAATCATTTTGATTTTGTAATTATTCATTTTTTGCATTTTCATATTTTAAACAATTTTTTTTTTGTGATTTTTGTTTATTTTTATTCTAAACGTTATTTTTTTTTTTGTGGAATTCGAATTATTAAGTGAAAATAACTATACTTTTTTCTAAAAATAAATTATTTTTTCTGAAACATTTTTTTTTTTGTTGAAAATCATTTTTTTTTGGTAGCTGGAATTTATAATCAATTCTTTTTTTGGATTTTTTTCCTTGGGAATTTATTTTCTTCGTAGAAAACTTTTTTTTCCTCGAAATAATATTTTTAGCAAAAAATCATTGTTTTGTTGATAATCACGATTTAATTGAAATCATTTTTATTTTTTTAATTGAAATCATTTTTATTTTTAACTGAAATATATTTTCTTTTGTTGAAAATCATTTTTTTCTATAGGTTTTTTGAAATCTATTTTTTTAATCATTTTTGGTTGAATATATTGTTTTAAACATTATTATAAAATTTCAAGGGAGACAATTCTTAAAGATGTCAGCTAATGGTCAAATGAGTCAACTAACGATTTCCGTTAGTTTTGAACCCAACGAACTAATACGGAAACAAACGTACTCCCAAAACAAAATATTATAAAAAAACGTACTCCAAACAGTAAATGACCCTAATTTTTAACTTTTAGGGGTTGTGTCAAAATATGCTTAAAAATTCCTATTTCAATCATTTGACTCCTAGTTAAAAAGTAAGTTTTTTTACTTTGCCACCTGAGATAATTCTTTGATTACACAACCCCTGCTTTTCAAAAAATAAGACTTAACTTCTGGCATGTACCTTATGAATTCTACCAATAAGTCTAATTATTGAACATATAAGGGGTACCTTTAAATATAACATTATCTCAGTGACTAATGTATAAATTTTTTTTGTACAAATTCTCTATATACGGATTTCGCCCCCTTAGGGGGGTCGATTACTTAATGAAACATTTATTATTTCAAAAAAAAAAAATTGTTCAAATCTACAAAAATTATAAGTTAACCCTATAAAAAAACACAACACAACAATGAATGCAAAATATACATTATTAAATACAAGATAAATTTCTAATAAATATTAGCCTACTAAATAATTATTATAAATTAAAAAAATAAAAATAACAAGTATAGAATTATTTCTCAAAATATAAATGCATCCTGAAAATCTCTCAACATACATACAAAAGCCGATAAAATACAAAATAAATCTTACAAATATAAAATTAACTGTAATGAACAAAAAATAAACTACTACAAATAGATAATTATTCCCAAAAATAATAAAATGCTCCTTAAAATCTCTCTCTCTCTCTCTTTCTCTCTCTCTCTCTCTCTCTCTGTGTGTGTGTAAGTTGTAAAACTATAAAATGATGTGTCGAGACACACTAGTTGGTTGTGTCAACACGGACGGGAATGTCATAGTCGTGTTTACATTATGAGCAATTTGATGATTATTCCATGACAAGTCATCTGCTAGTATGTGTATACTATAAACCCTAAATTTTGAAACACACCTTTTCCTAAGGCATTTGCTAGTATGCCTATATTATAAACCCTCAATTTTGATCAACACCTTTTCTATTTAATTAATTTTTTTCTCCAAATGTATGTTTTTCAAAATTTTGAAATTACGTGCGTAAGTTTTATAAATATTAAAATTAAAAAGCTAGTCTATTTTGAAAACTTATACTAATTATCACAAAATTGTCACAATTTACACAGGACATAGACACGTGTGATGTCGTAGACACGGTAACCCCAATACATATCTACAACATCATTTTTTATACGTACTTTCAACCTTGTTAAATTATCATATGTTTTATAATGTGTAATGATTTTAGCCCACTTTCATTTTTACATATTTCAGTTTAGGTTCTACAATTTACAATAGTATACTTTTAACTACCAAAATCACAACACACATGCATAAAAACGCTACAAATTATTCTCAAAAGTCATCAATAAGAAGTATATTCAGGAGTGAAATGTATATCATTTTAAATTTTGGCATCTAAAGTATATAAGATAGAAGTGATGGAGACTAGGGGCTAATTATCCCTACTTTTTTTTTAAAAATTTCCCGCTAGTAGAAAGGGGAGGGGGAATGGTATTGAACGCATGACCCCTTGGAAGGAAGGGTCTGCGATAACCAATTGGGCAAACCCCTTTGGTTATTATCCCTATTTATAATATTTTTGTATTTATTTTAGTCCCATTTTCAGATTGCTATTTTGAAGTTTCATAAACACCTCAAACCGCCCGCCCTTACTACCACATAATGTAATGGCATAATATGCATATTTGGCTAATTCGAGAGACTAGTACCACGCAGTCATATTTTGTTGTTTGCCAATTCTTACAAGGAAAACTAAGGGGGAATGGAAGAACAGAAGCTGACCTTGCACGCAATACTACAATAGAGTGAATCTTGCAAGCTCCTTTCACAGATGATGCAACTGTGATCCCTTTGATTTTGTTGTGATTGTTGCTGAAGCCTTTGTTTCAAGAATAGCACTTTAGTTTTATTTGTATGATAAGCCTGTGAACAATAGCAAATGGGGTGACATAAAGAACAAACAGTTAGATTCTTTTTCTTCTTAAAGACGATGAAGGAGATGATATCTTCTTGACTCAAATTTAATTAAGGTGAAATTAGAGCTAATTACAGACCTGTATGCCTGAGCAATTGAAGAGCTTGCACAAGTCTTGCCTTTTGATAACTTCACAATATACATATCTTCTAATCTTGAGTACCGAGATACATATCAACGCAAGTTAGTCTCATACATAAGAAATTAAAGTGTAAAAGAGTCAAACTGGGAGGGATCCACAAACCTTGACATACTTGTGTTGAACATGAGTAGGAAGACAATTATAACAGAAAGATCGAAGACAATCTGTACAAAACCGATCCACCTCATTCTTCGTAGTGTCTGCATGAGTAATACACGTAACGAAATACGCAGTGTTGTACAAAATTTGCAACCATGGCGGCACTTCTACACAATTATTCTGCAATACCATTTTCACTCTTTTAAGTACATGAAAACATAAGATACTGCGAAAGGGAAAAAGAAAAACGTAAAGTGAAATTGAAAATAATAGAAGTGAAGAATATGTGCACTTGATGATGTTTTGATGCTTGAAGTCGGCTAATGCCAATGGTTTCTTCCATGCCCGTTATTAGGAGACGTCCGAAATCTATATTACTAAGCACCGTATACATGTAGAGTTCAACCGAGTAAATAGGTTCCTTATACGATAAAGACTTTCGTTTGACGCCTCTACTTACGTGAACCTTATCTCTAGGAACATGCATTCCACCTACGATTCTAACTATTGAGTGGAACAAGGGCTGAATTCATAATTCTTTTTCACTTGGAAAGTTGATAAAAGTCAATTTACTATTAGGGCTGTTTTTTTAAAAAAAAAATGATATAACATCTCGTACAGCTGCTAGAAAAATTAATTGATTTTTAAGTTTTGAGCAAATAATATTTGGTCAAAATCTTACAGGCTTTAATCCATTTAGTCCATTAAATAAATATTAATACATGATTAGATCAAATTTTTTATTTTGTTCCAAAAAATTCCCTATCACATAAAATCACTCAAAACAAGGACATACACAAACTTATTTACCGGAGCCCCAGGGGACGCCCTAGATGGTGGGCTTTCAACAAATACACTCGTACCCTTTAGTCCGCCTGTCCAAAACATGCTTGGACTTGGCTCGGCACATGAATAATTTATTTGTAAAAAATGGTTGGATTTTTAAGCACATTTTTCCGACTTAATAATCTTCAAACTCTAAGGTCATTGAAGCGTTGTAATACATATAGAATGTCACTACAATTAAACAATAACATATGTAGATTGTGTGAACAGATTCACTACAAGAATTATTTAAACTAAAAATATATAAATTGACAGAAACAACCAAATTGTATTTATTAATAATAATTGTAGTATAAACATAAATATTACAGACTTACAAATTTAGGGTAATAAAAGCAATAACTTTACTTGATCGAGGCTACACTTGGGTAGTATATCCTTCATATAATTACGTTCCCACAACGGTACCGACGGATCTTTGGATGGTTGCCTCCACTCACAACGTCAAAGTAGCACTTTAATTAACGTTGCGTGCGAACCAATGTTTCCGTAATGAACAATTTGTTTATGCAGAGCAGACTCAATGGATTAATAGAGATAGACTCACAGTAATTTTTGTATATGAAAATAATACACAGAATGCAAGGACGAAATGAATGTATTTATTAGAGGATTGTGTCTATTCCGAACACATGCAAGTATGTTCATAATAGTCACTAAATCAAACGCCACATCCGTTGAAAAAAAATCTCAAGATACATGCCTTTAAATAAGCACTAATTTGGACAAAACGATTGGAATTTTTATCTAAAAATCACAAATGGGTCAGGTCGAAACAACGTATTGGGTCAAAACATTGAGGCTCAATTGAGTCAAAACACTGAATCAACCTTCTTTTATGATTTAATACTCTCTCTCTCAGGGAGATGAAAAGCTATCTTCAAGCGGCTGCTGTCCAGCCTTGGTCGTTCTCTCCGATCTCTGTCAGTGAGGATCGGACTCGCAGGACGGATTTTTGTGTGCATGATGACTCGTGCTCATCTAGGGTGTCCTTTTTTCGGAGAGCTCTTGTGGGTCGGGTGGGTAGTGAAGATGGTATGCAACCATCCATTGAGAAGCTGAAGGCATGGGTGCAGTTACACTGGAATGCTATCGGAGGTACGGTGATTCGGTATTTGAATTCCTCTACCTTTTGTTTCGTCTTTGCGTCGGAGAAAGAAGCTGTTAGGATCCTTAACCAGAAGACTTGGTTTGTCCATGGCGCCCCATTATGGTTGGATCAGTGGCATCCGCTAGGGTGCAGCTCCAAGTCCCGCCGGAGACCCAGGTTTCGGTGGATTCGGGTGGTGGGCATCCTTCTCCACCTTTGGGGGGTTGAAGTGTTCAAAGCTATTGGTGATAGATGTGGGGGGTTCATACATATAGACGAGGACACTCAAGCGGGTGAGGAACTCAGGTGGGCTAGAATCAAGGTCAAAGGGGATCGCCAACTCCCTGAGGTAGTTTCTATTCAGGCAGGTGGATGGGTGTTTGAGTTACCCATTTGGGTTGAATCAACTAGCTCCTGTTATTTTGGTGCGGATTATGCTCCTTATGGAAGGGGGTATATGCTTTCCAGTCATGACTTTTCGCATAGTGGGACGCCAAAGAAAGGTGTCTCGACGTCTCTGTCGCCGGGAGCGTTTACTCAGGTCAGGAAAGGTAGAGTTGGGCCTGGGGTTACTTTGTTTTCCAGTCATGGCTATTCACATAGTGGGACGACAAAAGAAGGTGTCTCGTCGTCTCCGCCGCCGGGAGCGTTTACTCAGGTCAGGAAAGGCAGAGCTGGACCTGGGGTCACTGTTCCATCTTGTCCCGTTCAGCTGGCGAGAGACTCCCGACGCTCGAGCGGGGCAGTAGTGGTTGACGTTGTGGAGGTGGATGCAGGGGACGCGATGCACGGGAGCGAGGCTAGCGGGAGTGTGGAACCTCGTTGCCGGACGGTGAACTCTGGGCGACACGTTTCCGGTGCATTTATGAAGGGGGGCTACTGTTTGGATCAGAATATGTCTGATGTACGAGGTTTGGGTGTGAGAAGAAATAGGGTGGCTGATGTTAATAGGGAGGCTGACATTCTTGGGGAGGGTGTGAAAAGCCACGACAGTGACTTTATGCATAAGAGTGGGTCTTTTGATTTGGTCTTTGACGTGTCCCCTCTTAGTCATTCATAGTTGTTGGATGTGGCCAATTCTGACGACAGTATGGGGGGTTTGAAGATTCCTGCAGTTTCCCATGCTTCTCATCAGGTGGCGTCACGTGGGGAGTGTAGTAAAAATTTGGTGGGTGTCAATCTTGATTTGGACCCACCAAATAAGCTCGGTGGTAGAGTTGGCAAGCAGTGGACGAATATTCATAGAATGGGGCCATGTCTCAATTCAGGTAAAGCATTAAAAAATGGTGTGTTGAGCAAAAAATTAAGGCATGGAGGGGTCTCGAGTGTTGGTAGATTCAAGGCGAAAGATGCAGTCGTTATTGGGAAAAAAGGGGTGGCTAAAGGCTTGTCTTCTCTTGCGGGCCTGCCGTCAAGCTCAGGCTTATCTAAGGATCAGGTTTCAGTTAATTCACCCAGTCGGTCTTCGGGTTTAGGCAGGTCTCTTTGCACGATCGTGGAAGAGGGCGAGGGAGACTTGGAGGGGGGGGGGGGGGTTGATGTTTTGGCTCCGTCTGGATCCTCGGGGGAGTTGTTGTGCGGGCAGGAGCGCTCGAGTCACATGTGCGACATGTCCCCTAAGTTGTGGGTGGAGCTCGGAGGGTCGGAGGTGGAAGGGGTGGGGTCCGGAGCTAGGAGTGGTGAGAAGGTTGATGAGGATGAGACGGGGAGATGGGTTTCTAGTGTGATAGAAGGATTCAATAAATTTTTAGGGATTGATCTAGTAGGGAATGAGAAGGAGGCGTTTAGGTTGTTCTAGGCCATAGAAGAAAGGCAGAAGGGGGGAGTAGAGGTAGTAGGGAGAGGGGTGGATGGTGTATCCTATGGGTCCCTATGAAGTTACGCCTCATTTCTTGGAATGTGCGGGGTCTGAATAATCTCGGTAAAAGAGGAGTGGTGAGTGGGGCTCTTTCGCGTTGGAGGCCGGATATTGTTTGTTTGCAAGAGACAAAGTTGGGGTCTATGGAGGGGGGGTTAGCTCGGTCTATTTGGGGAGGGCGCAATATTGAGTGGTGCTGTCTTGACTCGGTAGGAGCTTCTGGGGGGATTATCATTATGTGGGATAATAGGGTGTTAGAGAAAATTGGTGTTTTGGTGGGGCGTTGGTCTCTTTCGTGCTTATTCAGGAACGTGGTGGATGGCTGTTTTTGGAGTTTCTCGGGGGTTTATGGGCCTGTGGAGGACGCGGTCCGGTGGAAGCTTTGGGAGGAATTGGCTGGGGTAGGGAGTATTTGGGGAGTTCCATGGTGCATTGGGGGCGACTTTAATGTTGTTCGCTTCCCCTCTGAGAGGTACGGTGAGGGGGGCTCGAATTCTTTTATGCAGGACTTCTCGGAATTTATTGACGAGATGGAGCTGGTTGACCTTCCTTTGGTGGGAGGGGCTTTTACTTGGTCGAGCTTTAGGGATGAGCCCTCGCTCTCTCGTCTTGACCGGTTTCTTGTTTCTAATATGTGGGAGGAGAATTTTTCGAGGTTATCTCAATCATGCCTCCCGCGAGTGACTTCGGACCACACCCCTATTTTACTGGAGTGTGGTGGTGGGGTGGGGGGGGGGGGGGAGGGGGGAGGACCCCATTTAGATTTGAGAATATTTGGTTGAAAGAGGAGGGCTTTGTTGGGAGGGTCCAAGATTGGTGGCAGGGGTACGAGGTGGAGGGCAATGTGAGCTTCAGACTGGCGGTTAAATAATTTCATCTCAAGGGGGATATCATACGGTGGAATAGAGATGTGTTTGGCTATGTGGGGGGTGTTATTGCAAAGCTCATGGAGGCTATTCGGGCCCTTGACGTAAAAGAAGGATTGGACGGTCTTTCGGGGGCAGAGAAAGTGGTGAGGATAGAGAAAAAAAGGGAAGTAGGGAAGAGATTGATTCAGGAAGAAATTAGCTGGCGGCAAAAGTCTAGGGCTCTTTGGCTGAAGGAAGGGGACAGCAATACTAAATTCTTTCATAAAGCGGCTAACTCCCATCGCCGCTTTAACCATATAGGGAAGGTGGTCATTGGGGAGCAGGAGTTTTCCGAGGAGAGTGAGATTCGCAAGGAGATCAGTCAGTATTATGAAAGACTGTATACGGAAGAGGAGGCCTGGCGTCCCAAGATTGATGGGATTCCTTTGGCTAGCATTTCGGGGGATGATGCGGACCAGTTAGAAAGGGGGTTCACAGAGGAGGAGGTTGTTCAGGTTCTAGGGTCGATGTGCGGTGATAAGGCGCCTGGGCCGGACGGGTTTACTATGGCCTTTTTTAAGCATTGTTGGGCGATTCTCAGGGCAGATGTGATGGCAGTATTCAGTGAGTTCCATGATAGGGGGTACTTTTTGAGGAGCTTGAACTCCACGTTCATTACTTTGGTTCCTAAGAAAGGTGGGGCGACTGATGTGAGAGATTTCAGGCTCATTAGTCTGGTTGGTAGTGTGTATAAGCTCGTGTCTAAGGTTTTATCGGTTAGACTTAAAAAGGTGATTGATCCTCTTATTTCGGATGCTCAGAGTGCGTTTGTGGGTGGTCGGCAGATCCTCGATGTAGCATTGGTGGCAAATGAATGCATCGAATCCAGATTGAGAGGTGGTGTTCCGGGGATTATTTGCAAGTTGGATATTGAGAAGGCGTACGATCATGTGAGTTGGGACTTCCTTATGTATCTGCTGAGGAGGATGGGGTTTGGGGAGAGGTGGTGCAGGTGGATTTATAGGTGTATCTCCTCCGTCAAATTCTCTGTCCTTGTGAATGGGGTCCCGGAAGGATTCTTCTCGAGTTCTCGTGGTCTTCGTCAGGGTGACTCTCTGTCACCTTTCCTTTTTATTTTGGTTATGGAGGCGTTCTCTCGGATGATGAGCCGTACGGTGGAGGGTGGCCTGGTCTCTGGTTTTCTGATTGGCAGCGCGGGCCCCCATCAGGTTGAGATCTCTCACCTTTTGTTTGCAGACGACGCTATCATTTTTTGTGGGGCGTCGGTGGATGAGGTGAGGTCAGTAAGATTATTACTGGTGTGCTTCGAGGCTGTGTCGGGCTTGCGTATTAACGTTAGGAAGAGCGAGATGATTGACGTTGGAGGAGTGGGGAACGTGGGTTTCTTGGCCAGTGTTTTGGGTTGTAGGGTGGGTTCGCTCCCTTCTACTTATCTTGGCCTTCCTTTAGGAGCTAAGTTTAAGTCTTCTTCGTTGTGGGCTCCGGTTCTTGAGAGGGTCCATAGAAGATTAGCTGGTTGGAAGCATAGTTACCTTTCCAAAGGGGGGCGATTGACGTTGATCAAAAGTGTGTTATCCAGTCTTTCGACTTATTTTATGTCTGTGCTCCCTCTTCCTGCTTCCGTGGGTAAGAGGCTCGATAAGTTGATGAGGGATTTTCTGTGGAAAGGGCATGAGGAGCAGTTTAAGTATTGTTTGGTTAGCTGGGATGAGGTGTGTAAGCCGCTGCAGGCGAGTGGGGCGGGGGTGAGGAGTTTAACACATTTCAATACGGCTTTACTGGGCAAGTGGTTGTGGCGGTTTAGTAAAGAAGACGACAGACTTTGGAGGAAAGTGGTGGTAGCTAGGTATGGGACTGGCACTTTTGGGTGGGGTCCTTCTGTGGGAAGCGGTGCTCATGGCGTGGGATGGTGGAGGCACATTGCGATGGGATGGGGGAAGTTCTTTGGGTTCACCTCTTACCATCTTGGGAGCGGGGATCGTATTAGGTTTTGGAAGGATAATTGGGGAGAGGGGGGATCCTTGGATGTTCTTTTCCCGGGGATGTTCCGGATTGGGAGAGATAGTGAGGGGTCAGTTGAGGGTCATCGGCGGAGGATTGGGGATCGGGCTGTGTGGGATCCTAAGTTTAGGAGGAGGCTCCAGGATTGGGAGCTGGAGGAGGCGGAGGAGTTCTTTGAGTGGCTAAATTTGGCGCCTAACCCGTCCTCTGGAGCTGATGGGTTGAGGTGGTCGAGGTCTCATGATGGCCTTTTTTCTGTTAAAAGCTATTATCTTGGGCTGAGGGGTGATGGGGGTGCCTCTTTCCCCTGGAAGGCCATTTGGAAGAGTTATGCGCCTCCGAAGGTTTGCTTCTTTGTGTGGACCGCTGCCAGACAGGCTATCTTGACTATTGAGGGGCTTCAGAAGAGAGGGAGGAGGTTGGCCAGCAGGTGCTGGTTGTGTAAGAAGGAGGAGGAAACGTCCAATCACCTCCTTCTCCACTGTCATGTGACTAGGAGCCTTTGGGACCTGTTCTTCACACTTTGTCAGATTCATTGGGTTATGCCTCATTCGGTCTGCGATATGCTGGCGGCTTGGAGGAGCCCTAGAGGTTGGACTGGCTCGAGGATCCTGTTTAGGATGGTTCCTCATTGTATTCTTTGGTCTGTCTGGCAGGAGAGAAACGGGAGATGCTTCGAGGGGGTCGAAATTGATCCCTCTCGAGTTCGGTACAATTTTTTGAGCCTTCTTCTTACCTGGTTTATGAAAAGGCATGACTCATCGCTAGCTCATTTTCTCGACTTTTTGGAGGAATTTTAGGTGGTAGGCTTGGGTGTTCTGGGCTTCGGCCTTTTGTTTTTGTGCTTGGTATACTTCCTGTATACGGGATTCCGCCCCCTTAGGCGGGTTGCTTTTTATGGTATCATTTGCTTATCAAAAAAAAAATGTAAATGTGGTGATCGCTTAAATAAGTTTTGATACCAATTTGTAAACGTGTAAACACGGTGTGTGATACTGATTTAAAATTAATTCTCAACTTTCTAATTTGGCACACTTATTTAATTAGAGTCTCCTTTTAAGTCAAATTAATTCAGCCCCTTAAACATGCAACTACGTGTGTGCGTGTGTAATCCCATAGATAAATAAAGCACGTGACACAAATATTCAGAAAAAATCCCCGAAGGGAAAAACCTTTTATTTCTAGCACTTTGAAGAATTCACAAGACCATTAACTTATATAAAACCTGATCATCTCCCACAAGTGTAACGCACGGTGTCTTCGTCAAACCTTCAAAGCAACGGCTAGAAATCTCGTCGGCTGGAATCTCCCGTAAGAACTCTAGATGGTCAGCAATGAAGAAGAAAACGGCTTCTCCACAAGTGTGAACTTTATAAGAACTCCCTCCGCAATAGCATGCAGCTCTCCGGTTGTAGAGTTCTCCCCACAAAGGTAAACAATAGCAAGGTGTGTTCTTGAACACCAAAACAATTCACTAAAGCATATGGAATTTTTGTGAATTGAAAAAAAAAAGGGGTTAAACCCTAAATGAAGAAGTCAATAGGAATTCTGCGATTTCACAGTTTTTTGTCTTTCAAAACGCTAGGACTTCTTAAAGAAAACGAAACCATTTAATGAGTATATATACAAAAATGTGTCGCCTCGGTATTAGAGCTCGTTTGAATGAGAAATAGGTATCGCTCGAACGAAGGACGCGTGTCGTTTAAATGACATCGCGCGACATACCAATCTCACTCGAACGAGATACTGATCTCGCTTGAACGACCTGGTCGTCGAAAAAATATTATTTTAATATCCGCTCCAACAGTTAGAAAAAATATTCATTCTCAAATTTTGACGAAAAAGTCCGCTCCAACACTTAGAAAATATTTTGTAAAAATATCCCAAAAGCTCTAAGTGTAAAGTTAACGTATGAAAAACAAAACCTTACCAAAGTAAACTTTGCGGAGTCTTTTTGATGAAGAACTTGATATTCGGATCCGTTTTTTATGCTTGAATGTTCTTGAATGCTCTTCGACGGTGTAGCGGTATATAACATACTAAATTGATAATGGACTTATAAAAATATGTCCTTACAAATCTCCCCCTATGTCTATGCCGGTACATACATAAAAAATCTGAATTATCAAATACCAAAATTCCTATACAAATCTACCCTCCCATTGAATAAATTTGCAAGATCTCAAATTGTTCTTCAAAAAGTCTTCATCAAATCTCAAAACTTTTCTCATCAGGGTGTGCAACATAATAATCATCAATCTTTGTACCTACACACATGAGATAAAGTAAAAACCTTCGTGACGCATCGAGTTTGAAATGATATAAAAATAAATCAATCAATATAATCAAATCTCCCCCATAATGCAAAAACTTCCTCATAACATGATAATTCTTTATCCCCCTTTTTATAATGTCCCCAAATAGACAGATAAGAAAAGAATCAAAACATGAAGTGTCACGATAAAATGCATAGCAAACCAGAATCAAACTACGCACATGAAAAGGTATATCCCAAAAACATCCAAAAACTATTTTTGAATTTTTTCAATTTTTTCATACAGAAATAAGATACTAAAAAGAACACCATGTATTTAAACTCAAACAACTAAGTCATGAAAATGGAATGAATGGGTGTGAACACATTCGATAGGCAAATAAACCCAATCAATCATATGTGCATGATGCATATGTGTACCCTTAACTAATGAACATCAAAAGTATCCTTAGGTGTAAAAATTGTTGAATTTAGATGACATCGTCTTATACAAATCAACGTCAAAGTGATTTTCACACCAATAACGTGCAAAACTATTTAACGCTTTTTCAAGATTTTCAAGGACGTGCAAATCCGTTTTAATTCTCCATCCAAACTCCCTCATATATATATTCTTTTTAAAGGTAATCTAATTTCTCAAATTTTGGAGAATTGGTGCAAAAACCTAATTGGAATGAATTTCTTTTTATTTCCTTAAAAAAAAATTCGGGCTCTTTTAAACCTCTTTGGACCCTGGATAATAAAATTCCTCAATTTTCTAGGTCCAATTAAACGGCGGATTAATCACAAAGGATAAATGATAAGCTTTTGTATCCCTTCACCATTTTCAAACAAAACACACAAATCCTCACAAACAGCTCTTACATGCACAACTTTCTTATCAAGTTTTATTGCGTTTGATTCGTTTTAAAGACATGATTAAAGTGAAAACACCCAACCAACATGTGATAAGACAAGCACAATAATCAAATAAATCTGTGCATGTGTACAATAAAGGAAATCATGAGTCAAACATGTAGGAAGTAACACTTAATTACATCTTAATGACTCCAAACATTATAAAGCACAAGGATGAATTGCCATATTGTTTCAAAACACTATCAAATAATCACATGAATAAATGGAATGATGTTGTGACTCGGTCATCCTAAGTGTTCATCCATAAAAGGTGTAAACAAAATACAAAACTCTTTTTGAATTTTTTAAAATTTTATCAAAATAAAATCTTTTTGTATTTTAAAAAAAAAATTCAAAAAAAAATTTATACAAAAAGTACATGTCAACAGACTAACAAATATGTATCATGAAACCACAACTAGTGTATGACAAACATGCAAACACAATTATCTATATGATATGGCAAGAGAAGAATCATGTGCAAGTAAACGAGAATCAACTTGTCTAAAATCAAGTGCCTCTAAAAGTGATTTTCTAACCCAAATAGATGTGAAACGTCGTGTGGGGGATTTAGGAACCAATAGAACACTAAACATAAACTTCTTAGGACTTCTTCCAAGATCAAAAAATCTCCTAAGGTGACCTTTCCAACCATAATGTGAACATGTGTAGACGGGTGGAACGACACCTATGGGTTGATCTTTTCTAATGTCCATGGGAACGGTTGACCCTCTAAAATAATTAATGGTTTTGACTTTAGCACTAGAAGCATGAGAAAAAAATGAGCCATTACCATCACTATCAAACCTACTCGAGTCTGTCAAATCATTTTTTAACTTCAAAATTTTTTACTCAAGCAAAGAATTAGACTCTTCCAAAGACAGGGATTTCTTTTTCAAATTTTCAACAATTTCTAAAAGGGTGTCTCTCTCTCCCTCAATTAAAGCAAACTTCTCCCTAAGAGTCTCTTCACGTGCCACAAACTTATTGACTAAAATATTTTTATCCTCTTTGGCACAAACACAAATCATCGAATTTTTAAGGTCCTCTAATTCTTTTTCTAAAAATAGGACCCTATCATCACTTTCCTTCTTGGACAATTTTAAAGCAACAAAGTCATGGTCCAAGGAAAAAAAATTTTCACGATAAAAATCTCTTTGATTTTGAACCGTTTACAAAAGATCCAACGCGGATTTAAAATGAGAATTTTCTTTTTCTAAAAAATCAATTCTTTTAGCAAACGTCAAATTCAAATGATTTATATCATCAAAACTCTAACTCGTGTCATCAAAGGGGGGCATCCGATTACATGAGTTCACCATCGAAAACATTGCAATTTTTCACAAAATTGATTTTAAAAAAATCAATATCACACAAATTTTGTGGAAAATAGGAATACACGATAAATTAGCGTAACCCGCTCTGATACCAATTTATAAACGTGAGTAGAAAAATTGTATCAGAAAGTAAATTCTCAAAAATTCAGGATCACGTGATAAATTAGCGTAACCCGCTCTGATATCAATTTGTAAAACGAATAAAATGCGGTGTGCGATACCGATTTAAAATTAATTCGTAACTTTCTAATTTGGCACACTTATTTAATTAGAGTCTCCTTTTAAGTTAAATTAATTCAGCCCCTTAAACATGCAACTACGTGTGTGCGTGTGTCATCCCATAAATAAATAAAGCATATGACACAAATATTCAGAAAAAATCTCTGAAGGGCAAAACCTTTTATTTCTAGAACTTTGAAGAATTCACAAGACCATTGACTTACATACAACCTGATAATTGTCCACAAGTGTAACGCACGGTGTCTTCGTCAAACCTTCAAAGCAACCGCTAGAAATATCGTCAGCTGGAATCTCCCACAAGAACTCCAGATGGTCAGCAATGAAGAACAAAACGGCTTCTCCACAAGTGTGAACTTTATAAGGACTCCCTCCACAATAGCATGCAGCTCTCCGATTGTAGAGTTCTCCCCATAAAGGTAAACAACAACAAGGTGTGTTCTTGAACACCAAAATAATTCACCAAAGCATAGGGATTTTTGTGAATTAAAAACAAAAAATGATTAAACCCTAAACGAATAAGTCAAAAGGAATTCTGCAGTTTCGCAGTTTTATGTCTTTCAAAACGCTGGGGCTTCTTAAATAAAACGAAACTATTTAATGAGTATTTATACAAAAATGCATCGCCTCGGTATTATATCTCGTTCGAATAAGAAACAGGTGTCGCTCGAACGAAGGACGCGTGTCGTTCAAATGACATCACGCAACATACCAATCTCGCTCGAACGAGATACTGATCTTGCTTGAACGACTTGGTCGTCAAAAAAATATTATTATAATATCCTCTCCAACACTTAGAAAAAATACTCATTCTCAAATTTTGATGAAAAAGTCCGCTCCAACACTTAGAAAATATTTTTTAAAAATATCCCAAAACCTCAAAGTGTAAATTTAAGGTATTAAAAACAAAACCTTACCAAAGTAAACTTTGTAGAGTCTTTTTGATGAATAACTTGATATTCGGATCCGTCATTGACGCTTGAATGCTCTTGAATGCTCTTTGACGGTGTAGCAGTATATAACATACTAAATTGATAACGGACTTATAAAAATATGTCCTTACAAAAAAATTATTTCAGACAAACCCAATTTAGTATAAATATTATGAAGAAAGTTATATAAAATTTGGCCCAAAAAGAAAGGACAAGGCCTAAGCTCACGACCCACGAGCATGGGTCGGGTCAAACAGGTGGACGAGCATCGCACATGCGTATGTGTGGGGTTTTGGGCCAAAGACCAAACCATTCATAGTATATGTCATTTCCCTTTCAAAGGGTTGTGATACCCCTAGGGCATTCAAGCCCTCAAGTCACATAATGGGTATATGTACAACTTACTTTTCTTCTAATTTTGGGATAAACTCACTTTATTCCACTAGACACTAGTTTATCAATTTCAATAGGGGTACTTTGAGGCTAATTTCTATTTCACCTTCTAATTTTTTTAACATATGAATATACTACATAATCTCCTTACAGCGAAGAACGCGTTGGTATATGGACCTGCCCCAAAAGATGTGTGGATTGCACTTTTATTTAGGCCTAAAGTTGACCCATTTTACTATTTAAAAAAACTATTTTTCAACATCCCCCGTATGAATGAAATTAGCATATAAAGTAAAAAAAACATGTGCATACACTAAAGATGGTTCGTTTGGAAATTCAATGCATCGAGAGAGGTAAGTTATAGTTTTAAACCTTTATAGTGAGAGTCTATTGGTTTTACTAGCTAAGTAATGCACGTGACATCTTGAACTAGCATTCCATTTGTGTAAACTAAGACAATAGGGCTCAGATATATCATTACCGCACAAAGTTGGTTCTCATGATTGTGTTAATTCACTATGCCAAAAATCGAAAATGGTCATGGCAGGGTGGTCACAATTTTGAATCGTGACCATGCCTTTTAAACTGTGACTCAATCTGTGACCCCATCTAAGGGTTATCTATATCATTAGTTTTCCACGGTCCAAAATTTTGATCATTATGGTCATGGTCCAAAACATGACCCTAATGGCATAAAAGCTATCGCCAAGTTGGTCATGGTTGTGGATCGTAACCAATGACAAACCCCCGTGAACAATTAATATGAAATGTGGTCATGGCTCACAACCGTGACCCAAACTAATCACAACTCTTAAATTCAAAATGGTCACAAAAATGGGGTCACGATTGGGGACCGTGACTCGATAATGAGGATTTTTTAGGGTCACAATTTTGGACTGTGACCATGCTGACTAAACCGTGACCAATTAAATTAATCCAAAATGGTCAAGAAATAAACCTCTCTTTTTCTCTCTCTCTCTCTACTATTTTGGCTACCACCACCACCACTTTAGATACCACCAAAACTAGTGGCCTCTTTGTCTCTCTCTCCACTACCACAAATTAAAAAACTCATTTCCCTCTCTCTATTATTTTGATTTTAGATTTTCAATTTGTGGATATGTTTTCAATCAGTGGTTGTAGGTTCGATTTAGATGTGAGTTTTTATGAATATTATTTGGATATATATTTTGTCTTGTGGGTTTATAATTTGGGTATGAGGGGTTTATAATCCGTGGGCATGCTTTCAATCAGTGGTTTAATTAAGTTATATGATTTGGATATATATATTTTGTCACGTGGGTTCATGATTTGAAGTTTTAACAAAAGTTAATATGTTTTAAGAACACTTTGTTAAGAACTATTTTAATTAAAATTGATTTTTTAGTACTATTTTGACTCAAATTAGTTGTGCTGGATTTGTTTAGATTTTAGTTGAAATGCATTCATACACAAATTTAGTTGAAATACGACATGACCCATTTATGATTTGATCAATATTTTACATGAACCCGTTATAATACGGCACGACACATTTACATGCTAAACTAATTAGGGTTAGTTACTTATTTGTTAACATTTTTTTCTTACGCAATTGTACTTTTGTTAACATTTGTTCTTCTCATTCCATGTGCACGTGCAATTGGAGAACGATTATTGAATCTCAAATAATTATGTTTTTTTTATTATTAGATGATTTTACTTATCTTTTTTTAATGTAAAATAGGTTGATTGTTGTGGTCATGTTCACATATTCCTTAAGTCGTTGCTTTTTGGGTGAACACAAATTGGTTGAAGAGCTTGCACATTGGCAGATACGTGGCAATTTTAGGATTAATTAAATTAAAATTGAACTAATATTGGACTAGTTGTGCTTTATTGATCAATTGGAAAATATTGATTTGTTGATGTTGTGCGGATGAATGATATCTTCACTTGAAGGATGATCCTTTATTTCATCGAGAATATGTGTATTATTTTATTTTTTTATTATTGCGTATATCATTTTGGTTAACTATTTTTTCGGTGTTCACCCCTTCCTTAAGTGGTTGTTGTTTGGGTGAATACAAATTCGTAGAAAGGCTTGCATATTGGTGCACACATAGTAATTTTAGGAATAATTTAATTAAAATAAAAATAAAATTGGACTTGTTGTGTTTGTTTGATTAATTAAAAAACATTAATTAGTTGATGTTGATATGTAAGGATGAAGGACAACTTCACATGAAGGATGATCCTTCATTTTATTAAGAATTTCGTATTACCCATATTTTTTATATTATTTAAATGATTATTAATTGTGTGAATAAGTTAATAATCTGAAAAAAAATACCACTCAAGTGAACTGGTAATAAGTTAATTCATATATGATTAAATTTGAATGTATGTAATTTATTTGTGCGGCATATTATGTTTAATTAATCAGTGTAATTAATTAACTGGGACTATATGCGGTTCTGCGAAAAACAATATGTATGTGTTTTATTTTACACTATGAGGCATTACCATGAGTTATGGGGTATTACCATTTGGAGCGGACTCTAGAGTGATATGGTGATCGAAATCTGTGTTTTTATCATCTTAAGTTGGACCCGGAGGTATGTATACATGTAGGCTAAATTTTGGGCTATTCTGGGTAGTATTTTAAGCTCATTTAGCGGTCCAAAAATAGGCCTATTATAGACTTGTGAAATTAAGAGGTATTTAAGGGATATTAACCTCATTTATTAATTACTTTACACATAAAAAACAAACCCTAGAAGCCTTAGACCTTAAAGAGAGCTTAAGGAGACTTTGGGAGAAGAGGACACATATAATCAAGCATAGAGATTCACCGTTCATCATTTTAGGCAAGAAATCTCTTGCTATATAACTATTATAATTTGTAAATTGTTTATAATTCATGTTTTACTTTCAAATTTGAGATTAGAACGCATGTTTATGATATAAATCTTGTTTATGTTTTAGGTTAATAAGGATTATAAATAATTAACTCTGCATTTAAGACTTGTACTTTTTGGAGAGAAATCTAAATTGAATGTTTTTTATGTACGAATATGTGATAGAACTCCTGATTTAGGATTTAATTTCATTTATAAGTTGAATACCCATGTGTTGACGTAAAAAATTACCCATCTACATGGACCAGTCAGAAAGGGATACTTGTCATCCTACATGGCAATATTCATACTTGCTCGGCACGGAAGACACTTGGTCGACACCCAAGGAGAGTTGGTAGGCACCCGAGGAGAGTTGGTCGGCGTACCGGCCGACTAACCTACAAAAGATAAACTATGCATAAGGTCAAAAGTCATTAGAGAAAAGCAACCAACACTCATTGAACCCTAGAAGGCTAACAGTCATATTTATTATAAATATGATGTAAATGTCTGAATATATAAAGACATTCCATCTCTTGGACTCCCATCACTGTAAATACAACCCTTCCCTTAGCTAAACGGGCATCTAACTAACTGATTCTAAGCAAGCAATTCATTCTATCTCTCTACACACCATTTGTTATTGTAAACCCCTGGAAATAAAATAACAGTGGACGTAGGCTTTCTTCAACATCCGAACCATTTTAAAAGTCTTTGTCTCTTATATATTTTATGTGATTGTTTATCTTCATTTCATCTTCAATATCATCCTCATCACTTTATCTACTGTTGACGCCACTAAAATGACATAGAGGCCATTTTCTATCTTCAACAAATTGGCGCCGTCTGTGAAAATTCGACACAAGAATTATTTTCTTCTTATTATCATAAATGAAGATCGTTGTCAAAAGATAAGTCTTTCTATCTTTTTATATGAACAATTAAATGTCACACACACACACACACACACACACACACACACACACACACACACACACACACATATATATATATATATATATATATATATATATATATATATTATTTCATTCAATCATGAATCATGTATTCAGGAACTGTGTAATTTTTAGAATTCACATAACACTGTTATATACAATGATTTGTCATATTATTGTGCAATCTGAAATTTAGAGATGTTAACCACCTCATTTTATATATTTTTATTGGTGAGTTATGCACTAAATTTTTATTCATCCATAAATCTGAACAAACCATGACAAATTTGATAATTTTCATTATTCATTCTGAACTGCATTTTAAAGATCTTTGATGACTATTCAAATTCCCATCACATTTTTAATCAGGGAATAGTAAAAGTCAAAGTTAAAGAATAATTTTCTCCCTCCAGATAATCACAATTCTAACCTAGATCTCCTGCTCTCATCGATTTGATTTATATATGATTTAATTTATATATCTAAAAATCTTCGTCCCTCTGTTCAAGGCCAATTTGGTTTAGGCAACCCCTTTAATAGGATTACATGGGGACGCGTTTGTATAAAGATATATATGAGATATTTTTATTGCCATCCCTCACATTGATTGGCATAAACATCGTAAATTTCTCTCATCATAAACCTTTTCTGCATAAATATGATTCTTATGTATATATGTCAAAAAATTTGGGTTATTTGATCCTCATGTATATCCTCCATCAGACCTAGATTCGAAGTTCTCATCAAACTGATTTATTACAAATAAAAGAAATGATGCTTAGAACCAAATTAGTTCGAACTCCAACGATCAAGATCGGATTCATTACCAACAGACTCGTCTTCTTCTTATGATGATAAAGCTTCCTGCTAATTGCATAAAATTAAAAAACCCCTTATCCATATGAATAACTCCAACAGTTGATTGCGATTGTTGTCAATTCATTATCAGGTTTGAAATTTTCAAATTCATTACGACAGGGACCCAATTCTTGGGCAAGAATTCATTTATGTGTATAAAGAAGAAACATTGACTTGTAGTTCATATTCAATGACGTCTGGTAATCAGTTCATTGGCAAAGACCCGGACCCTCATCCCGTTTCTCATTATCATCATGTTCAGTATGATAAATAGAACACATCAGCAATAAAAAAATCCACTTTTGTTGGTCGACAACATAGTCGGGCCATTTTTATAAATCAACACCATTCAACAGTGGTCGGGGAAACCAATTGCTGGTTGGAAGCATCTATCGATCTTGATTGGAGGAATTATACTCGAATACCCTGACCATCTGTTAACGGTCGGCGTTATATACAGTTGGTCGAGGGAAATCAATTGTTGGTCGGCGTTATATAAAGGTGGTCGGCAAAATCAATTATCAGCACTAATTCTTGGTCGGAGATACTTAGTAACACCTATTGTTGGTCGGACTCACATGTCGTTGTTCGACGACGGTTATGATACCAGGTGTTGTTGGTCGATGAAATGAATGATAACATTGTTGTTGGTTGGCCACATGTTGGTCGAAGACATGGATTATGATACCCTTTTTATTGATCGGCATAGGCTATTATAGGTCGGCGTAGTCTACAACGCCAGAGCGAATAAATTGACTTACTGTTGGTTGGCGGTGGTTATCACCTGTTGACGACAAGTACTTGAAAGGAGCGATGACAATTTTGTTATCTCAAATTATTAACTTTGACTTTGTCAAAATCACTACTTTGCTACTAAAGGACAAGACTATCCCCTTATCCTTATTCTTTATTAATTCATAACATGAAACTTATAATTGGAAATTTGCATGGAGAAAAATTAAAATGCATACCTGATTATTTGCTGATTTATTAAATAATAAAAAATTCATGTGAAAAATATTTTAAGACCAACTTATATTTCAGCATTTACTGAATTTCAAATAATTCCTAGAGATTAATTAGCCCTAATTATGGCACATGTTTGATAAAAATTTGTTCACATGACATTTATTCAGCACAAAACATATTATTTCATGTTTTAATTTCTAGAGCATATACATATCATATATATTGATTAGATGACTAAATTATTCTCATGATAACTAATTGATTTAGCCTCCATAGATGGTAGAGTAAGTTATTAATTTTTAGAGATATAATTTGCAGTCCTGACAAACTACTCTGCCACATTCTTATGTTCTAAAAAATATTATCATTGCTCGGCCATAATCTTGATCTCTTGAAATCTTATAAGTGCTCCGATATATATAAATTCATGCACAAATTGCTGCTCGATCATATTCTTATGTTCTGGAAAATATTATCATTGTTCGGCATTATGCAATTTTGCCTCGACAGATCAGCCAGACACTTTATTATTGTTCTGAATCATTATTTATATCGATTCGGATGCATATTCTATATTCATCACAGCATGGAGCTCGACAAAATAGTTATTATCATATATTCAGCTCTGAGGAGATCTGCAACATTTATTATATTTTATCTCCAATAGACAGTTGGTGGGGAAAATTCTTCTCTCTATATATATTCAGCAACCACCAACAAAATGTTGGTCGGCATCAGTAACCACCAACAAAATGTTGGTCGGCATCAACAAAGGCACCAACAAAGTTGATTTTCAACATAAACCACCAATAAATGTTGGTCGGTATCAACAAAAACACCAACAATGTTGGTGAAAGACACCAACAAAGTTACTCGTCAACACATAAAAACCATGAAAGACAAACTTGTAAGTCCCAAATGCTTGGTTAATGAAGACCCGAATGAATAATTTTCAATCTAAACTGGGCTAAAAGATGGACAAATGTTCCACATACGTCTGGGAACCAAGGTAGCTAAAGTAACTACCTAAAAATTTAGGTACAATAGTAGAACCATGGTGATACATTGGTAATTGGTACGATACTTAGGTAAAACCTAAGGGTATCAACATAACCACTGAAAAACTATAGATTGATAAATCGTCGATCCAAAAATTAGAGATTGACAGAAGGTGATCCATCCACATACAAAGATTGGCAAGATAAGTTAATCAAATTACATTCATTCATTAAAATAACTACATATTGTATCATGCTTGTTACTAACAATGCAGGATCAATCGATCCCCTCTATTATTATTTATCTGAATTTCTCATTAAGCTCGACAGATAGTCGACACTCTTATTATTTATTATTTATCTGGATTTCTCATTAAGCCCGGCAGATGGTCGGCACTCTTATTATTTATCTGAATTTCTCAGCGCTTTTATTATGGATATGGATTTCTCACTAGCATGGATATTCGATGAAAATTATATATTATGCTTAAGCATGCTCATTATTGGATAATTCTATTAAGTCCCGACGAATGCTCGAGCATCATTATTATTATTCAGTCTCCTAAGCCCAATTGGGAATACGCCAATCGATGGACATGATGGAAACACAAACATGTAAAGCTCTTGGGAAGTCATTTCAAGGAATGCTTCATCAGCCTTATCTTTTCTAGCAAGACCAACATACTTCAAGGCCAAGAAAGTATTCAGAGCTCATATTCCACACTTGGGGGCTTTTACTACAAAATTAATTATTCATTCAGTGGCACAGTTTGATAACATCATGCAGTATCAACCGAGCATCAAATTTAACTCCAAATTATAACAGAATAAGACATATCACTAACCAATCATCATCTATGAGTTATTATGCACACGCTATTAAAGTTCAGGAATCAGATTTAGCATCTACAGCACTGGGATCTACACTATTATTGTTCCGACTAACACTGAAGAAGAATTTGTACTTATATGTAAATGTTTCAGAGTCCATTACTATCTCGGCACTAATTAAATTGCAGAAATGAATTCAAAAGCTAGCATGTTACATCAGCAAAGCCTTCAGAGGACCAGAAATTAAAAAAATCAAACACCTACTGTCAACACTTAGTTGGTCGACTAACTAGTCGACCAACCCACTTGAAGATTATGACAAGCAATAAGTTGTAAACTATGACATTCTTGCATCTAAATTCCCAGGGGTGATACATAGCACACGTTCTCTTGCCGAGCAGATTTCCTCAGAAGAAAGATTATCTCTAATGCAACCATCGAGCAACCTGCATCATCCATCGTCCAGGAGATGGCCCACTCATATATTGAACAAATCAAGAAGACAAATCAATAATCTCATTATGCAAAAGCACCGAGCAATATTTTAAAATAAATACTCAACCCTCTCAGTAAACCATCCAGCATGGAGCATTAGGGGCTTCTGTTGACGTAAAAAATTACCCATCTATGTGGACCAATCATAAAGAGACACTTGTCATCCTACATGGCAATATTCATACTTGCTCGGCATGGAAGACACTTGGTCGGCACCCGAGGAGAGTTGGTCAGCGTACCGGCCAACCAACCTATAGAAGACAAACCATACAAAAGGTCAAAAGTCATTAGAGAAGAGCAACCAACAGCCATTGAATCCTAGAAGGCCAACAGTCATATTTACTGTAAATCTGATGTAAATATCTGAATATATAAAGACATTCCATCTCTTGGACTCCCATCACTATAAATACAACCTCTCTCTTAGCTAAATGGGCATCTAACTAACCGATTCTAAGCAAGAAATTCATTCTATCTCTCTACACACCATGTTGTGTTACTGTAAAGCCCTGGGAATAAAATAACAGTGGACGTAGGCTTTCTTCAACAGTCGAACCACTTTAAAAGTTGGTGTCTTATATGTTTTATGTGATTATTTATCTTCATTTCATCTTCAATATCATCCTTATCACTTTATCTGCAACACTATGGTAATTGAATAATTGTATATAAAACTCTAGAGAAATTATAATCCTTTCGTATTAATGATAAAATAGGTTTAAATATGTGAACCTTGAAGATTTAGGACTTAATTGATGTTTTAGATCTCGAATAATTATTGAAAATCATTTAGGATCATAAGCTCGTACTTAGTTTTGATTTTGGTGATGTTTAGGGGCCTGGAGTGAAGCTTGAATGTCATCAATGGAGATTTTGGTTCGAAAATATGTTTTTTGTAATGAAGAGGAAAATCAATGCCATTCTTGTTAAAATGAGATTTTGTCTCGTTTGAACGAGATCATTGTCTCAATCGAACGAGATTTTTATCTCGTTCAAATGAGATTGTTGTCTCATTCAAATGAGATAGATATTTTGGTTCTAACGAGATTGTTGTCTCATTCGAATGAGATCCGAATTTTTATTTAAAAGAGGTTAGGTAGTCATTCGAACGACTTTGTCTGGCAATGGCGCATTGGCATATAAGTTTTATGATGGAATTGTTTGGTATAATTTCATTCGTGGGAGAACTTTATACAATAATTTCCAGTTTAAGATGAAAATTAAACTAATTAATGTCGAGAAGATATTCTAGGTATGTTTCTAGCAAAAGGGACCTTACTTTAGTTAGTACAATTCGACGTTTGGGATTGAGTTAGTTTGGGTTGTCGCATGAGTGAGAGATATCCTATAGTTATATGCATATATTGTGTGATATATGTATTATATTTATGTGAACATACCATTATTTTTGGTGAATCTATCAGTCGATGTTTCTTTGGAAGTTATCATCGTGTATCGCGCACTTGGCTATTGACGCAGGAAGTCATGGCGGTCTTATGTTTTGATCACGGATTCAGTCAATCTAGAATTTATGATGATAGAGGCTGATGATCTGATCCATCGATGGGGTTCTGGTATGGGACTATCCGGTGGTGTGATTTATATTGATTAACTATTCTTATATGTGTGTATTATTATGTTTTAAGTCCGTTAGGTGAGAGAATCCTATAGATTTATCGACAGAGGCATGAGAGTGACCATGAAGGTTGTTGATTTCATGTGTTTATATTATGAATATATACGAAAGATAATTTATTCTAGTGATGGACTATTAATTTATTAATGAACCCTATGTCATGGTAAATGTGTTAATCATGAGTTATGGGCACTCTTTTGTGGGTGGCATTGTGGAGGTTCGTATTTGGGTTGTATTCTCACATGTGTAGTTACTTACATCCCGATATCCTTTTATTAGTAGTTGCCTATGCATTAGTCTAGTATATCTTGTGACTTGGGTTAGGACATGCTCGTAGTATTTGATTTATGTGAGAGGTAATGTACTTATTTCATGTGAGTGTCAATGGGTTGGCATGTTTATTGTAAATGAGTCGCATGCTTATTTATTGTTGACATTATAGTTTTAAACTCACTCCTTTTTATCTATTATTTGATGCTAAGAAGAATAAATTGGTTGACAAGCCATATCTTCGCTATATTAACATGGCCGAATATTATGCAAAAATAGGGGGTGTTACAATTGGTATAAAACATCTCGGTTCTAGTGTCCTTAGGTTCTATATTGCGCCCGTTATGAATTGCGTTCTTTTATATGTAGAGACCTATGATTAATGATTCATTGTATTATTTAGAATATCGTTTACCGATACGAACTTTGTTTTCTTTCAGATAGAAAATAATCGACATACTACAGCACGACAGGTTGCAGAGAAGGATGCTCACGAGGAGCAGTATCCACATCCACAGAAAGCACCATCGGTAGCATCCAGAAAATATATAGCTGCTATTTTTACCTAAGACAATCACCACAATGATGGATGTTGTGATGTTGCGGGCCCTGAGCGAGCGAGACACTACTATGTCCGGGGGAACTTCTTCATGGGGATGTGAAGAGTGCTTATCCCCCGATACTACTGCATCCCCCCGAGGTTGAGTTATCGGTTCGATGTTTTTAAGGTCGTCGATAACATGCCCTGGATGTAGTTTGACATCGTGTCTCATTTTTGGTGTGCGTCCCTAGTAAGTGTGGCGTTCATGTTGAAAAGGGGGTTTTGTCGGTTGTTCAGGGTTTCCAATTTTTTTTATATAGAAATGAACAAAAAGGTTTTGGTTAGCCCTTTTAGGATAATCCTAAGGAAAATTTTAAAGTTCGCGGTTGGTCCAAAGATTCTTGTTGTGGGGTTATGAGTGGAAAGGTGTTAGGCACCCCACTTGTTTTGTATGCTTCCTTAATTCTTTGCTTATTACTTCTCTTTACATTAATTGATTACTTTTTAGTTATTTTAGAATTTGTGTAGAGACCTTAGCATGAGGGTACCTTAAACATAGGTAGGTGCTCAGGTTGGAAAATGGTATATGTGAGAGATATCGGAACGTCACTTCAACTAGTTCCGGTACACAATATTTTCTTGTGCATAACTCCGTGCATTTACATATGTGAAGGATGGCCATTATTATGCGTGTAAGTGTGCAAGAAATCTCGACTTTGAGATAGTTTGATATCTCGTTCGAGGTTTGAGGAGAAATAGAAAGGTGAAAGATGGGTGCATCTCTGTTGCGATTAGCGTATACGTGTTTGCACGTTTATATATAGGAATATGTTTAGGAGGTCCCTCCTTAAGATAGTTTGATATATCGTTTTGGGTTATTTAGATCAAATGTATTAAGATATGGATGCATCTCTAAAGGGGGAGAATATATCATGAGATATATTATCGAGTCTCGAGCTTATGAGAAAGACTCGGTATTGCACCTATGTACCCAAGAAGACTTGTAATCAAATCCTATGTAGTTCAAAAAAATGGGGTTGGATGGTATATATGAGGGTACTAGCGATGGAGGCATCCCTAGAAAATAATACGCCCAGAGACGTATTATAAGGCTTGTTCTTCACTGTTTTAGATCGTCATAGTGCCTACGTACCCAAGGAGACTTGGGATCAAAATCAATGTAATTATAATAAACGAGGTATATTTACAGGTGTAGTCAACTGGAAACCGAGCGTACCAAGTACAACAGTGCGGTATATATGTAGCCTAGTCCTTAATATAGCATTTCTGTTGTGTTGGACTGATATATTTATATATTAATATAATATGTTGATCAAATAGATATGTTTTCAAAAGTATTGAAATGAAAACAAATATTCGGGGTGCCATGCAAAGACGGGCATTGTTTACTCAGAGAAGTGGTGAGTGTATCCGAATTTTAGACTCTGTCCTGCAAAGTTTTGCGCTGAGCGCAACTTAATGGCACTCTCCTGAGAACATATTTTGAAAGGAATGTTTTCTTGTTTTTATTTTGAGATCACAACATTTTATTTGTATTATTTTGTATATGAGCATTTCAATTATTGACATAAGTAGAGGTGTTGGGTTAAAAACCAGGCTTAAACAAATATAAGCGCTGTAAATTTCATACCTGGTCCCCTAAACGGGGGTTCGATTAGAGAGGGTACATAAGTTTGTAAAATTTATAACAATATATATATATATATATATGGGGGGGGAGTCCCACTTTTTGGTGTTGTTCAGTCGGGCAGACCTTCGACTATGAAGGCCGACTTCGGCAGAATTTGTATAGAATTTTGAATGAATTTTCTATTTTAGGACGACTTATCTGAAGTACGAACCTCATTTTGAGGCGATTGTGCAGAAGTACGTGCTTTTCCTGTTGAAAAAGTGACTTTTTTGAAGTGCGATCCCTTCGGGACTTTTTATAAACGAGCTCGAGTATCTCGGGTGCTCAATATTAAGAAAGTTAGAAAATCAAATTAATGTTGGGTTTGGGGATCCTTTTTAAGGTTGGTGGGCACCTCTATGTATAGGGGTTTTGACGGATTGGATGACCGATCAACTAAAGAACCCGAGGTGTTTATTTTCGATCAACTATTGAGAAATGGTTTATTAATTCTTTTGTCTCATAGGACTTTAGTCGATTCACTATAGACTTTGTCCAATCAACTATTGTAGGAGAGGCCTTTGGTTGGACCCCCAAAGGTCCCAAAGGTGCTGTTCGTCGGTTACTTTAATAGATTAAGTGAATTTTTGGGTTTTTTCATTTTGGCCTTATGCACTTCGGTCTTTAATGTGTGTGACACCACAAACTTTAGTGTAAGTTTCGAAAGTTATTAATTTCTTGCGGTTTCTTTTGGGGTTCATGCCCGGGCCTTTTATAGACTAGACGAATCATTATATAACCTCGATTGCAGATCGAGGTGTCCATAACTATCATGTTACATCACCTCCAGCTGCCACCACAATCCTAACCATAATAGTAGGTGGTGGTACCAGTTTAGCAGTAGAGTACACTATTTGAGAGAGCTTGTGGGGCCTTTGCAACGGTCAACCCACCAGAGTTATTACATACATCATAGTTGCATGTCAGTGAAGGAAGGACATCTAGATTCATTTGGGGATGGTGGATGGCTCGGAGGTCCATAAGTAGATGTTTACCACATTCAGGTTAGTTAGAGAGGCCTTGTAGTGGTGGGAACCAGTCACCACAGTTGAAGAGAGGTACATGATGACCATTATAGAGTTATAGGTCAAGTTTGATGATAATTACTTCCCACCAACAATTAGGTGTGAAAAGAAAAGGTAGTTTCTAGGCCTCAAGTAGGAGGACCGAACTGTGGCAGAGTATGAGCAGGAGTTTACCACCATTTCTTTATTTGTATAGATGAGGCAAACACTGGAGAGAAAAAGATGGAGAAATATATTTTTGAGTTAAGTTGGAACATCAAGAAGTCTATTTTGGGCAACCCGTATTTTACCACTTACACACAAGTGATGAATGCCTCTTTGTTACATTATTAGGATCACAAGGAGTTTCAAAAGGGAAAAGGGCAAGAAAAGGCTCAATACAGGTTCATCTATCCAGTAGGATGAGACATATGGAGGAGTACAATCCATGGGGTGCCTCAAAGTTATTTGTCAAGAAAAATGATGGTTCCCTCTGGGTATGCATGGATTATAGGGAGTTGAACAAGGTCATAATGCGGAACAAGTATTTGTTATCTCATATTGACAACGTATTTATTCAGTTGAGGAGTGCATCGTCTCTTTATAAAATTGACTGGTGTTCAGGGTATCACCGGTTACAAATTCGGGAGGAGAATATTCTAAAGATGGTTTTTTGATGCGAAATGTATTTTATGAATTTTGATCTATGTCTTTTGGGTCAACAAAAGCCCCAATAGTGTTCATGGATTTGAGTAATCGGGTATTCCAACCATTTCCAAATCAGTTCATTATTGCATTGATTGATGACAACTTGATTTACTCTCATCCAGAAGAGGAGCATACAGAGCATTTGAGACTAGTTTTGCATACACTAAAAGACCATAAGATGTATGCTAAGTTCTCAACGTATGGGATTTTAGCTTAGAGAAGTACAATTCTTGCGCCATATTATATCCAAGGCTGGGATTTTGATATATCCTTACAAGGTATATATAGTTGTTAAGTGGGGATAACCCATGATGTCTACTAAAATTATAAGTTTCTTAGGTTTGGCGAGCCACTACAGGAGTTTTATTCATGGGTTCTTGAAGATTGTCGAACCACTTACACACCTCACTCATCAAGGAGTACTGTTTCTGTGGGACACTAATTTTTAAAAGACTTTTGAGAATATTAAGGAGAAGCACATCACCGCAATCGAAGTTGTATTACCAAAGTGGGGCATAAAGTATGTGGTTTATATGTAAGCATCAGTAATGGGATTTATGGGTGTACTTTTATAGGAGAAAAGGACGATAGATTATATGTCCCAAAAGCTAAAGCCTCATGAAGGAAACTACCCCACTTATGATTCAGAGTTGGCAACGGTAGTTTTTGCCCTTTGTATCTGGAGACACTACTTGTTGGGCGATAGATTCATGTTATATTCCAATCGTAAAAGTCTCCAGTATATATTCACTTAAGCATAATCTACAAATTCTTTCTAGTAGGAGAAGGTGAGAAGGCTGGTGTCAGGTGTAATTCCTTTGTTCTTGATCATTTAGGATGGTGGGTTGAGATTTCAGGGACGATTGGTTTTCCCAAAAATTTTTACGTGAGGAGAGCAACTTTAGTCGAAGCTCATGGATCACCGTATATACTGAAGGAGACAAGATGTATCAAGAGATGCGCATAATGTATTTATGGATCTTCATTGTAGAAACCACATTCTAAGATCCCCTAAGTCTGTCGTTAAGTCCCTTGCGCCTACCCATTTCACTACAAATCCTAGGTCATACTTTGAGTACCGATCTAGAGGCTATAAGGCCCTCCCAGGCTCTGTTTGACTCTGATAAAATCTATCATTAGAGTTAAATCTTAATGAATATTTAGAGGGCTCTTAATCCCATTTCCAATAGTCCACCCCGTGCTTGAATCGGTATAACGGTTCAGACGAACAAATAATTTTACAACTGAAAATCGATCTGGAGGCCACCGGGCACTCCCTAGGTCCGATTTGACCCCAATAAACTTCATCGTTAGTACGAAATCTCTTTGAATATTTTAAGGTCACTGAAACCCATTTCTAACGGTTCACCTCATGCATGAAACAGCATGCCCATTAGGATGAACGATTTATTTTCTGCCAAAAATTGATCCTAAGGCTATCGGGTGATCCCGAGCTCCGTTTGATCAAGGTCAACTCTTCATATCGAATGAGAGTGAATGAATCTTCAAATATCACTGAATACCATTTCCAATGGTCTTCCCCATACGCGAATCAGCCTTACCGTATGGCTGAACGACCCATTTTACTCCAAAAGGTCATCGAGCGCTTCCGGGCCCCATTGACCAAGGTCAACTTTACAAATAAAGCGAAGCTCGAATGTCAAAGTACCTTGCATGATCTTTCCAATGGTCTGCCCTGTACATGATTCTGACTTACCATTCAAATGAACGATCCGTTTTCGTCCGACGATCTCCCGTCCAAAGGACCGATGAGCGCTTCCGAGCCCCGTTTTACCCAAAGTCAGCTCCCAGACCCAAGAGCGACCCAAATGATTCTTGAATTTCTCTTAATTACCTTTCTAACGGTATTCCCCGTGCACGATTTGGATCAACAGATTGCGTTCTACGACTATTTTTCAAACAAATCTACACGAGACTACCGTTTAGCAGGTCCATTTCCCTACCTATCAGTAATGTGCTTAGGGTTACCTGCTGATTGTAAAGGCTAGGTATATGCCTATTTAAACCTCCCTTACCCTATAAATAGAGGGAATGACCTCACTCCCAAAGCACATCTCAGATCCATCAATATCAGTGATCTCAGCAACATTCTGCAGCGAAGTTACCTTGTGTGAAGTTCTTGTCCACCTTTTATTACCATTCTTTTCATACCCAATTTAGAAAAATCTCATTCTCTCTCATCCAACATTCATCTCAACACTAAAGGGAGTTCATCAAGGATTAAGATCAAGCTTCAATTCTCTAAAGAAGGTCTAAAATCTCTCTCTCTCTCTCTTTAATTTCTTTATTTTTGCATTAGTTATGCTGAGACCCCTTTTATTATTATTATTATTATTATTATTATTATTATTATTATTATTATTATTATTATTATTATGCTGAGACCCCTTTTCTCGTGATTCCTCTTTTTTACCAAGAGTTTCGAAAATATTTTCAACCTCTTTTATCAAAATACCAAAAGCATTTTCCCTTCCTTATACTAAAATATTTTTCCTCCTTATTACCCCAAAACATTTTGTCCTCATTTCTTCCAAAAATATCAAAAATATATTCATCCATTTTCAATAAAGTTCCCCCCCCCCCCCCTTCTCTTTCAAATTTAAATCCGAATATTTCTCCTTCTCAAGTTGATCGTATACCCGACCCTTGGCCTGGTTCCATATTGGCTTCAATCTTCCATCGAAACACCCCGAAGCTCTGTCAGTCCTCCCACTACTTCCTCCGAGTACGAAATTCACTTTCACCCACTGTCCATGGAGAACACAAACCCAGTACTTAATGTGCAGCCAGATTTGATGACAGCCCTAGCCCAACTCACTGCCAAGATTGATAATCTTCAAACTGAGGTTCATGAGATGCAACGAAATCGGTTCCCAGTTCCTCTTCCCTCGCTCTATGGGTTCTCCCGCACCTGAGCCTATTTGGGTCCCCTAGGAATATCAGCACGCTCCATATGCCCCTCCTCCTAATGGGCCAACTTCAGCTCAAATCCCTATGCTGAATCTTGCCTAGCCATGGGTTAACCTACCCATGTTTGTTGATCTGAAGGAAGAATAATTAAACAAGGTCAAGAAGGATCTTAAGATGTTGACCAAGAAGTTTTAGCAAGTCTAAATCTCTGGGAACTACATGGATTACACCCATATGTCTCCTTATCCTAAAGTAAGGCTGCTGGAAAAGTTCAAGATGCCTAACAATGAGAAATTCGGGGGGTAGTGGACCCCCAATTGTTCATATACAAAATTACCCCCGAGCCACGACTCTCCTAGGTGCCTCCGAGGAAATAATGACCCAAATGTTCCAACAGACTTTAAATGACAGCGCTCTTCGCTGGTCTTTATCTCTCAAAGAATCTAGAATCCGTAGTTCGGAGGATGTTGCCCGTGAATTCATGTCACAGTACAAGTATAATGAAGAGTTGGAGGTTACCCACTGTGATTTAGATCTTCTTAAATAGAATATTGGGAATCTGTCAGTAACTTCATAGCAAGGTAGAGAGAGAAAGAAACCATCATGACCAACCGACCTTTCAAAGAACAGCAAGTTAGTATTGTGAAGAAGAATTTCTCACCATTACGATTTTCACCAAAGTGTCGGCCACACCACTAATCAGTGTTTCCCCCTTCGAAATGTAATCTAAGGTCTGATTGACCGGGGTGTCATTGCCCCACAAAACAAATCTAAACCAAACACTAGCCACAATCCACTCGCAAATCATATAAATGCCATTTTCTTATAAGAAGACTCAGAATTTGATCCATCTACCCATATTGTTCCTAGTAAATCACCCATCATACCCATATATTCCCCTAAACCCCTCAAAGTTTACCCTTATTTTCTCCTACATCCTACTTATTTTTCTGATCAGGCCCTGCCACTCCTTACTAGAGCATGCATTGATATTCTTACCCGTTCCGGAGGGAAAGATATGGAATTATAAGCAGTATTGAACTAACTCCTAGAGTTCGGGCTGAAAATGCCCTCAGAAATGACCATTGACTGCTAGAGATTCAATACACTGTTCTTAGAATCTTGGAAGTGGTCTCGAGTGTCAAATATTTGGGTGGTACCTATCGATGTCAGTTTAGTTGATGTTGTCCAGATCATGGCAGACTTATTCCAACAGACCGACGAAATTTAAAGAATGTTCGAGATACTTGATGCTTTGAAACTACAAAGGCACTTGGTCCCTTTGCTATGGAGTGCATTGACTTTTCATGGAAAGACGGTGTCGTTGCCACTGGATGGGGGGACAAATTCGATAGTTCAGATGAAGAGTAAAGCCAGATAAGACTAGTCCAATAGTCAGCATACGTGGAATAATATCTCTTGAGGAGCTGTTAAGAGAGATTAACAAGGTGACTGAAAAACCAGAGATAGATGAGTAAATGGGGTTTCTATTTTTTCCCTCTCTTGTGAACCATATGACCAGATCAAGGAGACATTACCAAGTTCCAAACTCGCAAACATCAGCGACCGACAAGGGAAAAGGTGTTGAGAATCTTCTTACGCCAGAAATGACCCACAAGGAGAGAAAAATCCTCGATCAGTTGAAGAAACCCCAAGCTAACATCACTCCTTGGGGACTCTTTACGTCTTCCTAACTGCACCGGAATGACTTGATGAAACTACTCATCCAACCCATCATCTCTCCTTCCACCACGCCAGAATAAATAGTGAATCTGGTCGGATCTTTAACCATTACTAGAATTCTCTCTTTCTCTGAATAAGAAATCCCAAAGATTGGTCCAAATCATAACTGTGCTCTCAATATCTCTATTGAAGTCAAGGGAAAGACCGTCTCACTTTTTCTTATCGATAATGGATCAACTCTTACTGTTTTCCCATTGAGAACCCTCAATTGCTTGGGACTCAAAGTGAGTGACCTTGATCCAACCTCTATCTCTGTGCGGACTTATGATAATACTCGTTGAGAAGTGATGGTTCCATAAAGATTGCAATATGGGCTAGCCCTATAAATCCCGTTGTTGAATTCCATGTCATCGATCTTCCATCTTGTTTTAATTTGTTGCTTGGACGACCAGGGATCCATAGTATCAAGGGTTTGTCTTCTTCCCTACATCAAAAACTGAAGTTCTTCTCCAACGGGCAAGTCATCACCATATTGGGCGATGATGATAACACTGAGAATACAAGCACTAACAATCCAGTACTAGAGATACAACATGGGGCGAATGATATGCTTCTATCAGATTTTCGAGTCGAACAACTTCCACTCCCAGCAGGGGACTATTTCAATGATAGAGTTTTTTCGGAACACCACTAATGGAAATGTCAATGTGATACAGATGTTCAAGAACATGCACTTGAAATAACCTAAACACCTAACGTGTTTTAGTTAATAAATAAAACTCCAACTCTTTTAATATTTAATTTAAAAAAAACTTGATTGAAATCATTGTAAGCACCCACACAAATAGAGGCATATATGAAATGATGTTGCTGAAATAAATATATTCATAATGGGATGAGGAAAGGTATATAGTAACACAGTATTTGTTCTCGAGGAACCCATCGTGGTGGTAAACCCCGTGTTCCTAGTCCCGGGACAACACACGCACCCAAGTCCACTATTACCAATTAAGAGTTACAGATTACAGTCCTCCAAGTCTACCACGAATTAAACTAAGCAAATACACACCCGTACAAACCAACCTAGTCTAAAACAACCCAACTTGACTGAAAATCAATCAGCCCAATAACACCTCGGTAATAGTGATTACAACACACGCACAACAACACACTCTAGCCCGAGACCCTGTGAAGTTGTGCAACACACAAATTTTAATTTATAAAGTTTGATTTAGTCAGATTATAAAATTATTTTGTTTATAAAAGAAGAACAAACACACAAGAGTTTAAGTCTACTTTTATTAACACAAAAAATTACCAATCAAGGACTAATTGAGAGGTAAGGTTATAGATTCAAACACACTAACAAATTGGTTTTTGCACAAGCCGAACCAAAACACCAAATTAATTATGATTAAAAAAAGTTAATTAGTCCAAACAAAGTCAAGTTACCCACACGTGATCTACACACACTAAGGTACACAAATTAGTAAGGTAAACAAGTGAGACTAAACTAAGTAAAAACAACAAGATTTAACAAGAGTTTAAGTTGAGTTAAACACAAGTTAATTCCTAATCAGACTAGTTTATAGTGGGGTAAGTTAAGTCTAGAAACAAAACAGATAACAACACTAAGTCTTTGGTCTGAGTCAAATCAGTGAGTTAAAGTCCGAGTTAATCAGTGAGCTAAAGTTCGAGTTAAATCAGTGAGTTAAAGTCCGAGTTAAACCAGTGAGTTTGAATCAGGAAACCATACAGCAATAGATTTACACCCAAATATTAGCAAACCACAACAATATATATATATATATATAATATTACCTCAAAAGAAAAGCAGATCTGAACCACCACCAGAAAACGCAAACCGAGAACGATCGCCGATCAAAAACAAAGCAAAATAAACCACCAACTTCGGAAAGGGTAGAACCACAAACGTCGGACAGAGAATCGCACCACCAAACCAACAAAAATCAACATAGCTCCAAAATCCAACAGCAAACTGAAAGGAAACAGAGCAAACTCTCAACCCTTGAACAATGGGATCAATCTCAGTTTAAACGAGGAGCAAACCCACAAAAAATTTCAAACCCACGAATCTTTTCAAATAGATGTGTGTACGTGTTGAAAATATGCGTAGAAATTCTCAAACAATTTGTATGAAAGTTTAAAGAGGTAAAGAGAGAAAAATATGTTGGCTGTGATTTTGTATCTCAAAAAACGCTAAAACACAAAATGTTCGATCGTAAACCTTTTAAACCAAAACAAAAGAGGGGCAAGGTTGGTAAATAATAAACCACCGAAAACAGGGCAAGAAAGTCATTTCCCATAGGCAGCTGGGGACAAAATAGTCATCTCCTAACCCTAAGGGTACCAGCGTAAAAGCTAATAGAGTATAAGGGATAAAAATGGAAAAACATAGATCTCAATGGTTTATACAGCTGGCGCCACACGTGTTCAACTCATGTGGAAAACGCAACTAGCACCCATTGGCCCAAGAAACATCACACGGATCATCCCAACAAACACACCAAGGCTACATCTTAGCCATTAACAAAAAACAAATCACAGCCCTTGATTTTTGTTTAAACTTTTTAATAAACAAAAATTGTTTTGTTGTTTATTTAAAAAAATGTTTAAACATATTATATAAACAAACGAAAATATTTAAAATACATTAAACATTATAAATAAATAAATTTTAATGTAGTAAAATATAATATATCTAAATGGCACACACAAAATGTTTTAGTAAAATGAAGTCTCAAAATTGAGACAAAAAAATAAAGGACAATTTCAATCTCCCCCTTTGGCTAATTTTAAGACAAACAAAACTTTGAGACAAAATACATAACTCAACTAACAACATTTTGAGTCTTATGCAAATACATAACTCAACTAACAATATTTTGAGACATATTCAAATACATAACTCAACTAACAACATGTATCCTAAAAGACCAAACAACACAAAGACACAAAGAGTCTCAAATTCTCCCCCTGTTTTTCTCAAAGGGACAAAGGGAGGAAACCAAAATCAAATTAGGTTGAAAACGCACACACACCAATTGACATTCGTAGAGTTTCAAATCTATGATTATCTAATGGTTTAGTAAACAAATCAGCAAGTTGGTCTTTAGTATTTAAATACTCTATGCAGATTTCCTTTTTCTCAACAGGTTCCCTAATAAAATGTCCACGCATTTTTAATATGTTTTGTACGTGAGTGAAAAAACGAGATTTTTTGAAATACTAGTAGCACTTTGATTATCACATAATATGAGAGAACTTGGTTCATTTATTCCATAGTCGTTTAACATTTGTTTGATCAACAAAAGCTGAGTACAACAGCTATCGGCAAAAAATGTACTCGGCTTCGGCAGAGGAAAGGGACACACAATTCTTCTTTTTAGATGACCAAGAGACTAGGTTGTGTCCTAAGTAAAAGCATATACCAAAAGTGCTTTTACCATCATCGGCACACCCAACCCAATCAGCATCCGTATACCCAATTATTTTAGAATTTGTGTCAAAAGTATACATAATACAAAAACTTAGAGTACCACTAACATATTTTAGTTTGCGCTTAGCCGCAAGTAAGTGAGATTATTTCGGTTAACATTTATATCTAGCACACACCCACACTATGCATTATATCGAGTCTACTAGCAGTAAAATATAGAAGGCTACCAATTATACTATAATAAAGTGTAACTTCAACCTTTTTACCCAATAAATCTTTGGAAAGCTTAGTGGTGGAACTCATAGGTGTCCTAACATTTTTTCATTTGTTTACCCAAAATGCTTAACTAATTCAGTTGCATATTTAGTTTGGGATTTAAAAATGCAGTCCGATTTTTGAAAAACTTGTAAACCAAAGAAAAATTGTAACTCACCCATCATAGACATTAGAAATTCAGATTTCGTCATGTTAGCAAAAATTTTAGCTTCTTGAGGAGATGTAGACCCAAAAACCATGTCATCAACATATATTTAAGCAATAAGAAAACAATTTGTATTTCTTTTAACAAATATTGTTAGGTCTACTCCCCCTCGATTGAAATTGTGGGTTAAAAAAAAGATGTAAATCGCTCATACTAAGAACGAGGGTCTTGTTTGAGACCATAAAGAGCTTTCTTTAGTCTAAAAACATGATCTGGAAGAAAAGGATCAACAAAATCCTTGGGTTGTTCAACATACACTTCTTCATTTAAAAATCTATTTAAAAAAGAAGATTTTACATCCATTTGGTATAGTTTAAATTTTAAATGACAAGAAACGGCAAGTAAAATTCTAATAGACTCTATTCTAGCAACCGGGGTAAATGTCTCATCAACATCAACCCCATCAATTTGAGATTACCCTTGAGCTACTAGTCTAGCTTTATTACGCAAAACGTTACTGGTCTCATCACATTTATTTTTAAAAATCCACTTAGTTCTAATGACATTAGTATGAGTAGGACGAGGAACTAAAACCCACACATCATGGATCTTAAATTGACCCAATTCTTCCTACATAGCAAGAACCTAAGATTCGTCAACGAGGGAATCTTTTATATTCTTAGGTTCAAGTAAGGAAACAAAAGAAGACATTAAGGCATTTAAAGTTTGATCTCTAGTCTTAACAAGTTCCTTAACATTACCCAAAATGTTCTTCTTAGGATGATTAGATCTAACCCAATTAGGAACATCTAAGTCTCCCGGTGGAAGGGAGTCCGAGTCACTATCCGTTGACTATTTTGGTAAATCATTTGAAGGGATGTTTTCAACAGGTAATGATTCCGGGCTATCTTCCACCAAAGGGGGAACACAATCATTTATCACAACATTTATAGATTCCATTATAGACTTAGTTTTCAAATTATAAACTCTATAAGCCCGACTATTTTGGGAGTAACCTAAAAAAATAACCTTGTCTCCTCTTGTGTCAAATTTAGACAAGTGTTCATGATCCTTACACACATAAAATTCACTACCAAAAACCCTAAGGTAATTCAAATTGGGTTGTCTACCATACCATAATTCATAGGGTGTTTGTTTACTGTTTTTCCTAAAATTAACCCTATTAATTATGTGACAATCTATTTGAGTAGCTTCAACCCAAAAATATTTTGGTACGTTCTTAGCATGAATCAAAACACGAGCCATTTCTTGAATGGTTTGATTTTTTCTTTCAACAGTACCATTTTATCGGGGTGTCTTAGGATAACTAAACTCATGTTAATACCCATTCCCAATACAATAGTCAATGATACCCGTGTCTTTAAATTCCCCACCCCTATTGCTACGAATACAAGTGACTTGAGTGTCTTTCTCATTTTTTATTTTTAGCAGAATTTTCAAAAAATGATTAAAAGTGTCTGATTTTTCCTTCATAAAAGCAACCCAAGTAAATCTAGTAAAGTCATCAACTATAACAAGAATATATGAATTACCACATAAACTAATTGTCCTAAAGGGACTCATTAAATCCATATGTAACAATTCCAAGGGGTGAGAAGTAAAAAATTCAGTTACTTTCTCATGAGGTGCCTTATGAATTTTACCAATCTGACAGGGACCACAAATAGAGTGTTTAACTTTAGTTATTTTGGGTACACCACGAATAAGATTTTGACTGGTTAATTTAGGTAAACTGTCGTAATTTAGATGGCCTAAACATTCATGCCATAAGTCTAAATCACTCATCCTACTAGATAAATAATTTTCAGAATCATGTTCATGTTTAACAGCATAGCAATTGTCTGGAGTCCTAATACCAAACAAAATAAGTTTTCCATTAGGGTCTAAAATTTTACAATCAGATTTTGTGAAATTAACAGCATGATCGGTGTCACGAAACTGACTAATACTCAATAGATTTACTTTTAAACCATCAACAAGTAAAACTTCCTCCAAGTTAGAGAGTCCATCTGCCTCAATCAACCCTTTGCCTATGATGTGGGACATATTTCCATCACCAAATTTTACAACAACACCAACAAAAGATTTTAAGGTGGTGAGTTTCGATTTGTCCCCCGTCATATGCCTAGAGCAACCAGAATCTAAATACCATTAAGAATTTTTATTACGAGAATTTAGTGTCGATAAAATAATATTGCATCTCAATGAGTCATTTGATTCAGATTTTTTGACCCAGTCAGCCTTAGTTTCCTCAAAAACAGTTTTAGTTTGATTAGGCTTTATGTTGAACAGATTAGGCTTCCTAACAAATTCAATTTTACCGTTAAAACGAGCTGACCTGTTTTGAGCTTGCAGTTTTTTATAGAAGAAATTATTCAAGTGACCATTTTTGTGACAAAAATCACAACGAAAAAATTTCCTGTAGATAGGTCTAGTCGGGACAGCATGTTTGTGGCTGGTCTAGAGTTGGCCATGTTTGCCTTTTTAAAACAAAAGTGTTCTAAATTCCCAAATTTAGAGCAATATCCACATTGAAAAGTAGGCTTGGTAGTTTGAAACTTCTTTCCATTTTGAGTTTGCCTAGAATTGCCTAAATAAGGGCCATTCTGTCCTAACTTCTTAAAACATAATTTTTCTAAATGTCTTGTTCTGTGACAAAAACTGCATTTAAAGACAGGCTTAGAAGATGTTGAACAACCTTTATTTTTCACATGTTTTTAATACATCCTAATTTCATTAGACTTGGGAAATTGTTATTTTGAATTTATGAAATTAGTGACATCAAATTCCTCCCTCTCAAAACCAAGTCCTTTTGCAGGAACAAAATCAGAATAAGAATTTATGGGATCATAACGCATATTTTTATTAATAGTTTTGACAACAAACCCAGAATTCCAAAAACTATTTAACTTTTTAGAGGCGATATCTATTTCCTTTTTACATTCATTATATTTATTCAAAACACCCTTAAGTTCAATTTGAGACTCATCATATTTAAACAAAAATTCCTTACTTTTAGTCTCAAAAGAGTGATTCAAATCACTTACCATAGCAGTCCTCTTTTCAAGTAAAACAACTTCATTTTCCAATTCTTCGATGTGAAAAGCATATTCTTCAGACATAATTCTGATTTGACTATTTAAAGCATTAATTTTAGCTAATAACCTAGCATTATCTTCACTTAAGTGTGTGCTGTCATTAGTTGTGTCATTTTCAGCATTCTCACACACATCTTTTTCAACATTTTCAAAAACCTCTAACAACTCAGATTCATCTAAATCAACATAAATATTTCCAATATAAAAAAGAGATGTCGTGACAGTTGGGTGATTTTGAGCAGGAAAGGTGTGAGACAAATTCATAAAATCTAAGTCACAAGTATCGTCACACAAATCAGAAATATCTGATAGACTAGATATGCTATCTAATATGTCCTCCGATATCATAGTACAAGCAGAAGTAAATGACATAAGGTTATCAAAAGTTTCTTCATTATCACAATCGGAGATATCATCCCAAGTTTTAGACAACTGTGCCTTATTTGAAGGTTCCCATTTAGATTTAGAAAAACACCTATCGGCATAGTGACCATATTCATTGTACTTACGGCACTGAATGTGGCTCAAATCCTTTTTAAGTTCAGATTTTTCAAAACTTTTCTTCTCAAAATATTTTTCATGGGGTCTTGGCCTTGTTTTGAAGAATATTTATTCCTATACTTCACAAATTTCTTATAGTGCTTAGACAAGAGTGCAAGTTCATTATCCAAAGATTCCAAAGAAATTTTAGATTCGGTTAAATTGGACAAAGAGGATACGAAAGCCAAACTGCTTTCACTACTAGTTCTAAAATTAAGCACATTTTGAGTTTCAGTGTGTGCAGGTGCTTTACCTCTTTGCTCATCTCTTAAAGTATTTTGATATTCAAAAGTCTTAAGTTTACTACACAAGAGATGAGGTGTGTAACTATCCAAATTATCAACAAAGGTATGAGCAATTAAATAAAAACTCTTAGGGAGAGATCTAATAATTTTATCACAAATTTCAGAATCAGCATAAATAACACCATTAGCATGTTCTTGATTTACGACATCTTGCAATTTCAAATAAAAATCATCAAACTTCTCATTATCTTTAATGTAGAGAGAATCATAAATCCTAACTAGCATTTGGGACTTAACCCTTTTAACTCTAGAGTCTCCTTCATGGGTTGTCATTAAAATGTCCCAAGCCTCTTTAGATGTAGTGCAGGCTGAAATTCTTAAAAATTCAGTTGCACCCATCGCTTGAAAAATGGCATTTTTGCCTTTGTTGTTATACTCTGAATTAAGTTTTTTCTTCTTTAGTCCATTCAGAAAAAAGTTTTCTAACAAATATGTCAGCATCATCATCACTAGGTCTAGTAGGTGCAGAAAAACCATTTTCAACTGTTTCCCATACCTCATCTCCCAAATGTTGGAGGTGCGCAACCATTATTACTTTCTAATAAGCAAAGTTATCACCATTAAACACAGGAGGGCGTACGGAAGACCCATTATGGTCACCCATAATAAAAAGCATGATTAAGTGAAAACAAAAGAGTTCAGGATCTTTGCGGAATAAAAATTTTAAAAAGTGACTCCTGAAGCTCTGATACCACTTGAAATAACCTAAACACCTAACGTGTTTTAGTTAATAAATAAAACTCCAACTCTTTTAATATTTAATTTAAAAAAAAACTTTATTGAAATCGTTGTAAGCATCCACACAAATAAAGACAGATTTGGAATGATGTTGCTGAAATAAATATAATCAGAATGGGATGAGGAAAGGTAGATAGGAACACAGTATTTGTTCTCGAGGAACCCGCTGTGGTGGTAAACCTCGTGTCTCTAGTCCCAGGACACTACACGCACCCAAGTCCACTATTACCAATTAAGAGTTACAGATTACAGTCCTCTAAGTTTACCACGAATTAAACTAAGCAAATACACACCCGTACAAACCAACCGAGTCTAAAATAACCCAACTTGACTGAAAATCAGTCAGCCTAACAACACCCCGATAATAGTGACTACAACACACGCACAACAACACACTCTAGCCTGAGACCCTGTGAAGTTGTGCAACACGCAGATTTTAATTTATAAAGTTTGATTTAGTCAAATCATAAAATTATTTTGTTTATAAAAGAAGACCAAACACAAAAGAGTTTAAGTCTACTTTTATCAACACAAAAAATTACCAATCAAGGACTAATTGAGAGGTAATGTCATAGATTCAAACACACTCACAAATTGGTTTTCGCACAAGCCAAACCAAACACCAAATTAATTCTGATTTAAATTTTTTTTAATTAGTCTAAAAAAAGTCAAGTTACCCACACGTGATTTACACACACTAAGATACACAAACTAGTAAGGTAAACAAGTGAGACTAAACTAAGTAAAGACAACAAGATTTAGCGAGAGTTTCAGTTGAGTTAAATACAAGTTAATTCTGAGTTAAACTAGTTTAAAGTGGGGAAAGATAAGTCCAGAAACAAAACAGATAACAACACTAAGTCTTTGGTCCGAGTCAAATCAGTGAGTTAAAGTCCGAGTTAAAGCAGTGAGTTAAAGTCCGAGTTAAATGAGTGGGTTTTAATCAGGAAACGATACAACAATAAATATACACCCAAATATTACCAAACCACAACAATATATATATATATAATATTACCTCAAAAGAAAAGACGGTCTGGAAATTTCTGCAAACCAAACTACCACCACCAAAAAACACAAACTGAGAACGATCGTTGGTCAAAAACAAAGCAAAACAATCCACCAACTCTGAAAAAGGTAGAACCACAAACGTCGGATAGAGAATCGTACCACCAAACCAACAAATATCAATACATCTCTAACACCCAATAGCAAACTGAAAGGAAACATAGCAACCCTTGAACAATGGGATTGATCTCAGTTTAAACTATGAGCAAACCCACAAAAAATTTCAAACCCACAAATCATTTCAAACAGATGTGTGTATCTGTTGAAAATATGAGGAGAAATTCTCAAACAATTTATATGAAAGTTTAGAGAGAGAAAGAGAGAAAAATATGTTGGCTATGATTTTGTATCTCAAAAAACCCTAAAACACAAAATGAACTATCCTAAACCTTTTAAACCAAAACAAAAGAGGGGCAATATTGGTAAATAATAAACCACCCAAAACAGGGCAAGAAAGCCATTTCCTATAGGCGGCTGGGATCAAAACAGTCATCTCCTAACCCTAAGCGTACCAGCGTAAAAGCCAATAGAGGATAAGGAATAAAAATGGAAAAATATGGATCTCAACGGTTGTATGCATCTGGCACCACACGTGGTCAACTCGTATGGAAAACGCAACCAGCACTCATTGGCCCAAGAAACATCACACGGATCATCCCAACAAACACACCAAAGCTACATCTTAGCCATTAACAAAAAACAAATCACAACCCTTGATTTTTGTTTAAACCTTTTAATAAACAAAAATTGTTTTCTTATTTATTCAAACAAATCTTTAAATATATTGAATAAACAAATGAAAATATTTAAACTACATAAAACATTATTTAAAAAAAAATTAAACTAGTAAAATATAATATATCTAATTGGCACACACAAAATGTTGTAGTAATATGAAGTCTCAAAATTGAGACAAAAAAGATAAGGGACAATTTCATCACTTCATGCCCGGACTGGGGCTAAGACCACAACAACAGGGGACACTAGAACCCATAGTATTGAAGAAATATTTTCCCCCTTGTGGCTTGGATTATCATCCATCAATAGAAGAACGATTGAAGAAAAAGATAGAAAGTGCCAAGACTATCTCAAGAGATTCCTTGAATGGAAGATTCATCAGAGAGGGTGAAGATTTCCCTTTTTCGCTTTCCTGAACCGTGGTATGATCATGTGGACAAGAAGATGAAACTAGGAATGGAGATCTTTTTCTAAGATAACTACTCGTGGGTCGAAAGTTCCTAACATCGTGTGCAACCACTCATTGAGAAGACTATAGTTGCTACCGAATATTTTAAGGGAAGTGACTCTGAGGATTCATTCAGCTTGCAGACACTGGAGATGGCACTCTGTATGATCCACTCAAGCACTACATCATCGGATCCATCCCACCTGATCAAAGATGATGATGTACATCTCCTCAACCGTAATACTGTGCCGGTTCCACTAGCTGAGATACAACCCAACTCTGATGTTTATCCTATTTACACTTATTTTGTTGTTCCTCCTTATTCTGATGTAATCAAGACCTCATTCGATGAGGTTCTAACCGCTATTTTTCCCAATAATGAAATAAATGAAGATTTTGAGTATCTTATTGTGCCTTACATTAAGTGTCTTGATTCTAATCAAACTCTTGATGATGATGATTTTACAAATGAGCAATTCTTAACTAATCTAATAAGGTTAATAATAAACAACATAACCGTGTTCAAGTTAATGAAGATAAAATCGTTGTTATTAATCTCAGTTCTAATAGCCAACTGCACGAGAGTAGGATAGGGTCTACCCTTGACGAGCATGAGCGTGCATAACTTGAAGAATTACAATAATAATTTGTGGATGTCTTCGCATGGTCCTAAAATGACATGCTCGATATTGATCCCAAAAATAATCAACACTAGATTCCAACGCTCCTAGAATGCAAACTGGTCAAATAAAAACTACGAAAGCTCCGCACCGAATGGTCGCTCATGGTTAAGGAAGAAGTGGTCCAATAGTTGAACGTGGGTTTCATTCATGTGATCAAATATCCCATATGGCTAAATAATATCGTACCTATACCAAAATCTAGAGGAAAGCTTTGCATGTACGTTGACTATCGAGATTTGAACATGGCCTCTCTGAAGGATAATTACCCGCTACCCAATATTGACATGATTGTGGATTATACAACTAGTCACGCTCTTAAGTTATTTATTGATGGTTTTTCAGATATAATCATATTAAGATGCATCACGATCATTAAGAGAAAACCACATTCATCACCCATTAGGGAACATTCTGTTACAATGTTATGCTATTTGGTCTTAAAAACACAGGGGTTACCTATCAGAGGGCTACCACAACCATCTTACATGATCTAATACACAAAGAAGTCGAGGTCTACGTAGATTATATGATTATTAAGTCTAAGATTAGGGAAGGTCATGTTCCTGCTCTCCGAAAATTCTTCGAGTGAATACAACAATACCATATGCGACTGAACCCAAAGGAAAATTCTTAGGATTTATGATTAGCAAAAAGGAGATTGAAGCAAATCCTGTCAAACTGAGAGCCATACTTGAAATGCCACCACCTCTAATGGAGAAGGAAGTCTGGGGATTCCTTGGAAAATTATAGTATATCATCCGATTCATCATCCAGTTGACTTCTATCTGTGAACCTATCTTTAAACTCCTCTAAAAGGATTCAACTAAAGTTTAAAATGAAGCTTGCCAAGGGGCCTTTGACTGAATCAAGAAAAATCTAACCCGACCTTCGATACTCATGCCACCATAGCCTAGTCTTCCTCTACTTCTATACCTAACTGAAATAGACACCACAACTGGGGCTTTGTTGGCCCAATATCTTGAAGAGTCCCTCAAAGAGAGGGCCACCTACTATGGTAGTCACAAGTTTTCCGGGTATACAAAACTTGGGTCACCCAAAAATTATAGCACTATATGCTCGCCTTTCCTATCAAACTTGTGTCCCAAATGGATCCTATCAAATACCTACTCGAGAAACCTACCCTGTTTAGCCAAATGGCTCGACGGTTAATGCTATTAGCCAAATTTAATATTGTATATATCACGCAAAAAGCCATGAAAGGAAGATCCCTCTTTGAATACCTCGTTGACTACCCTATGGAAGAAATCGATATTTGAATTTCCAGGTTCTCGGATGAAAATATCCTTTATACCTCCCAAGAAGACCTTTGGTGGCAAATTTTCCTTGACGGCATGCCAACAATAAAGGGTATATCATTGAGATACTCATAATTTCCCCTGATCACTCTCACACTCCCATTGCCATCAAGCTAAATTTTCCCTACACCAATAACATGACTGAATATAGGGCATGCACGGTAGGCCTCAAAGTCTCTCCCAAGAAAGGAATTCGATACCTAGATGTCTATGGGGATTCCTCCCTCATCATCAATCAAGTACTCAAAAGATGGAAAGTCAAGGATGAGAAACTCTTACCCTTCCATGCCCACCTAGAAGAGTTGGCCTCCCAATTATAAGATATCACCTTCCACTACCTTCCCCGAGCAAAGAACAACTTAGTCGATGCCCTTGCTACCCTAGAATCCATGACTAACATGCCCGAAGGAATAACGATGCCCCCCTTCCTAGTCCAAAAGCAAGCTAAACCCACCCACTGCTACCACATTGACCTCATCATAAAAGAATATCCTGATATAACCGATTGCTGTACTATGATATTTGGCACCTCCTCAAGCATGGTAAGTATTCCCAAGATTTTAACAAGAAAGAACGAGAAACCCTCTACAAACTGGATGCCCAATACATTGTTTGTGATAAATCACTATTAAAGATAAGATTTGATGGAACCCATTTACACTACATGGTAGGGTCTGACATTGAAGAAATTATGCAAAAAATCCACAGTGGGGAATGCGGACCCCGTATGAATGGCCATACGCTTTCCAAGAAGATCATTTGATAGGGTTACTATTAAACTACCATGATTCAGAATTGCACAACCTTTGTTTAGAGATGTCTTAAATACCAACAGTTCTCCAACATCCAATGCTTGCCTCTATGGGAATTGTAAAATATGACTTATCCCTGGTCATTCTCTACATGGGGCATCAATGTCATAGGTAAAGTTACACCGAAGGCCTCCAACGGGCACGAATTCATTGGTTTCCATCTATTACTTCACCAAATGGGTCAAAGCCGAGTCATACGCAGTTTTGAATGCTAAAAAGGTGGCCAAGTTCATTCGATAAAATGTCATCTGCCAATATGGGGTCCTGCACGAGCTAGTGTCAGACAATAGGTTACATTTTGAGGCAAAAGTCTCATAAGTAGTCAACGAGTATGGGATCAAGAGACAAAAATCTTCTCCCTATAAACCTCAAACCAACGGCGCAATCGAAGTCCCTAATAAGAACCTCAAAGTAATCATCGGAAAAATGATCGAGAGTTACCAAGATTGGGCCGATTGGATCCCTTACGGCCTCTAAGGATACCACACTTCAGTTCAAGCATCTATTGATACGACCCCTTACTCTATAGTATACAGAATGGAAGCAGTCCTACCTGTTGAGCTAGAAATTCCTTCACTACACGTCATGCTTGAAAACAAAGTTAGCGAGGAAGATTGTCATCAAAGCCGTCTTAACAAGCTGTCACTCTTGGACACAAGGAGACTGAAATCTCTATATCATATACAAGGGTACTAACACTGCATAGCACGATCATTCAATAAGATACACTACACCAAATCCTGTGAATGGTCATGCTAAGATGTTCACGGCCCAAGTCTGCGACCAATTGGTCGTGGACTTGGTGGGACACCCCGCCTAATAAAATACCGGGAGATCACTCCTATATCAAATTAAAACAGGAGTCTCATATGGTTCATTCTTAGCATCACTGTCGAAAAGCAATTTAATTACTAATATCCTATTAGGTCAGCGTCAAATTTTTAATTAATAATCTTTTTAACTAAACCATTCAAATAAAAATAACAACAGTTTATATGCATCAACTGAAATGAAATAAAATAAAATAATTGAACACTCGGTACAATAATACAACCAAATAGAATGCCGCACAAAAAGGCGAAAAAAGAATAAATGAGTACAGTTGGGCCATAAGCCCGAATATTTCTACAATACCTCCTAGCTAGATCTCAATGATAGAAGCGTATAATATAAACATGCTTGCATCCACAGCTGCTGCAGCAAACGTCTTACTCAAAAGAATCATCATCCAGGCGTCCCTGTGTCTGGACACCTATATATATATATATAGCGAGAGGGAAAAAAATATAGAAACGGGTCAGAGCCCGAGTTGTGAAAATATTTTTCAAGTGCATAAATACTTTATTTAGGAAATTATGTTTTATCTCATATTTAAATTAGTATCGCACTCCATTGAGATACCCCTCACCCCTCTTCTAATAGTGCACAACTATCGCATACCTTTTTAAACAACCTAGTTAAGCTACCCTGCCTACTAAGGTATTTCCTTTACCTTCCAAAATCCCCCCCCCCCAAAAAAAAAAAAAATCCGAGTACTAAGGACTAAGCTGCTCCCCATTCCCAACATTACGTTACGTTCGTGCGTGGGGTGTCTCGCGAAGCGAAATCCAAACAAGAAACCCCCACGATACACTACTACATGACAATGTTGATCATCGGGATCCGTTAAGCCTTAAGTACATACCACATTTATACCATCCCGTATATATTAATAGTTTTCATTAACTTATGATCCATATTCATATAATTCCGGATATAAATCTACTGGAAGGAGTATATCACTTTATTCATTATTTTCCCTTTTATACAGGGTTACGTTATATGATATCTCATCTCATATATATAAACAATATACTATACGCAACAAGTATATTAATCATCCACTGAGCTATAATATAAATAGCTTAGCCATTCTCATTTACTAGGCAACCGTGGATTATCCCAAGTACACATATATTTTAATCTTAATATATGTATCCATATCCGGCACCCATATACTTAACAATAGTGCCCACATACTCTGTTATCCAAATCCAAGTACATCTCGTATAAAAAGGATTACCCGTTCCACATCACTCAGGAACTGTAACAATACAAATCACACGTATTGGAGGCGAACATAGTTCACGTACCTACGGAACACGCACATACCTACGCTCCCATAAGAAGCAGACTTATCAACTCGCAAATAAGCCTTTCACAGCCCTATGTTCTTGAGGTATCTAAAATCCCCCCGAAGGCAACACAGGATAAGATTGTCCTCGTTTGAACGCCAACCTCCCGTGATAGCAAGTATGGTAGGTATGTCATAGACATAATAAACAACCATGTAGGTACACATTCCATCTATATAAATATACCATCAATTAGGTATTCACACAACCATATTATAATTATAGGTATTTCTCTCACCTATACATAATTCCCCATAGGTAATTATTTAACCCACGTATATAATAACATTCAGGCATACGCACAACCCGTATAATAAATTTTCCACGTAGTATATTTATATCTCGAATATCCTACGCGTTTATTGATTTTAAATCATTCCTCAATATTTTATATTCTGAGCTTTTCTCAGTGCACGATGATAATACCAAAAACACCGATATATTTATTCGTCCCATAAATAACAGTAGGTATTCCTCTCACCCATAATAATTGTCATAAATAGACGTATCAGATGACTGGTCAATTCACTTTAGCCCGTATCCTAAATTTCATCCTAGTCACCTCCTAAGATTTTATTCAACCAAAAGCATCATATAAGTGTATTTTCTACACGCACAATTACTTATATAAAATTCTGCCCACCGAAACATCACCCTCAGCGTTACTCTCCCAAACACCCCTATTTGGGTAAATCTTGGGGTTTAGTTTCATCTAACCCAAGATACACAATTTACTAGAAAAAAATATTTACAAGTCCCCACACTATTTTTAGGAACCCCAAATATTTATCTCCAAAGAATTCTAGCCTTTATTTTTCAAATTTTTGAGTGCATTTCCGAGTTGGGGATTTCACCCCGGAACTGCCATCTTGTAAAAATCATAACAATTCGAAGAAAAATCCAAAAAATACGCGGTCGGCGCTCACGCGACCGTTTCAAAAAGATATACAACTTTAGTGTTTTGACCGAGAGCTTAATATGCCCTCTTCCTATCCTAATTTATCCCGCAATCTATGGAGTTACTATTCATCATCTTCTCTAAAATCCCAACCTCCATTTTTCTCCATTTTTGTTGTTTCTAATCTCATCCAACAACTCCATAAACATCTAATCTATGTTTTACAACTAACACATCAATTAATTTGGGGTATTAAATCATTCCCTTAGATTTAAACCCTAAAATCATAAAAATCTCAACTTATCATTTTAACTCATTTCAATCCATTTCTTCACTCCATTTACATGGATTTAACACTAGAAATCATTAAGAGTTTACATTACATCAATATGTAAACTCATATTCAAATTTTCCCAAATTTATTTTAAGCGTTTACCAACCATAATATGATAGAAATGCACAAAATGAAATAAAGCAAGTATACACTTGCCTGGAGGATGAAATCCGACGACCTCGAGTCGAATCCGACGGAGTTTGGCATCTCTTCTTTTCTTCTCTTTTCTTTCTTTTTCTTTTTTCTCTTCTTTCTCTCTTCTCTTTCTCTCTCTTAAATCTGATTTTGGGGAAGAAATGAGGGTTTTATCTTATTAAACCCAAAATTGGGTGTATACCCAATTGTTAAATGACTCGTGTACTCATTTAGGACTTCATACTAGTTCAAAAATGTCCAAAACCCAAATACTACCCATGGGTACTCTATTTTGACTATCTCGGTCATTCTGAACCCAATGGCGTAGTCGAAATCTCCATCCAAGTCACATAACTAAAATTCAGTATTTTGACCCAACACGTTCAATACGTGTATTTTCCAATTTAAAATATTTTCCTTTGTCGCTTTACCCAACTGCGACATGTAATAAAAATAATCTACTCATATACTTAATCTCGAAATATAATCCACGTAAATATTAATCTGTCACTCGAAAACTAATATTTACTATTCACTTTATAATATCGAATTTATTTAATTTCACTCATTAATCCCAGAATTACTATTCACAATAATTCTTCAAATTACCAAATTACATCCATAGTGTAATTTAATTATCTTTAAAAGTACGGGGTATTACATACTTCCCCCCTTACAACAGAATTTCGTCCTCAAAATTCAGATATAGCATGTACCACTACTCTAGGATCGGTATATACATTACGTCCTAATTTAACCAAATTTTGATATAGCCTAGCACAATGGTCTCTCACTATATTCCAACCATCTCAAGGCGTATGCTCATATATATATAGTCTCCTAATCTCTATATATTTACACAAATCTCGTACCCTTTTATTAAGACGACTTGGTGCAAAGTATTTATTATTCATACCATATCTACTAGTCTCACACAGAAGAAATATTCACAAATCCATATATATATATACAATTAATTCTCGTTTACTCTCCCGAAATTTGGTTCTATATGAACTCCTTTTTTCCTTGGAGTATGCTAACAATAATGTCATGTGCAAGCCATTCGTCAAAACTCGTTCGAGTAAGATTTCGCTCTACTTTCTCACAATAATTTGGTATCCTTTTCATCAAGAGGTACCTTTTAAATGAATTTCCACAGCCTTTCAACCCATCTCGGGTGTGCTAGCTCTCGTTGCACATAAATGCTTGAATTATCGTTATGCTCACACGACATTCAATTCGTCATACCATTTTAACCTTGTTTATAACTACCTTGCAACATAAAGTCTAGCTTTTTCTATATATACATCCCTTCTGTTTCGGGCGATATATAAAATAAACTTACCAAGGTTCTCGTACACCTTTTTAACTAACCAGGGTGCCCATACCCCCTATCATTTGTGCATATCTTCACAACCATTGTAAACGTCCGACACGTAACACTCTTCTCTAAATAATGGATCCCATTTCCTTGGCCTAGTACTAACACCTAGGTACCTTTAACCCGAATAATTTTGAAATTTAATTCTCCTGAGACCTGGAAATTCAATCCTTCTCAAGATTATCCCATCGAACTTCTTTTTTTTAACTCACAATAGTCATCCTATATTAGTGTCGATAGTCTTAGTGCCCTTACTTCGTGGTAGTCCTAAGATCAAGGTGTTTCTAACACATGTAATATGAGTACTATTCGAATTATATCCCTAGTGCCCAAGACCTCTCTCGACTTCTGACATTTACTCAGTTTCATGCGTGGGACGTCTTGCAAAGCGAAATCCAAATAAGGAACCCTCCCATTACACTAATCCCTCGCATAGTCGGTCATCGAGATATAACGGTCTAAGGGACACCAACGGGACATTCTAAATCCTATTTGTTAATCTACTAATGTACTTTTACCACAAAATCCTTCCATGTTGACCAAATGGAAATCTCAACTAATCAGAAGCCTACTCTCGATAAAAGCATTATGAACATCATACCCAAAATGTATTTCCTCTGAATTTCCCTTATATTCAAAGCCTGGCTATAAGTCTCAAATTAGTTTCCTTTATCTTACCTCACCCACATACTTGCGGTGAGAGGAAAATTTCAGTGCTTCTTCATAGCACTTATATCTCTATATAATTATACAGTCATCAAATGGCTCTCACTCTATAGTGTTTCCTCTACACTAGGTGACTTATCGTCAAAACCAACATTCTTGCATTTTCTAACATCTGTCCACTCCCGACGTCGTTAACGTTCACATATGGAGTGTCTTGTTAGCTTTAAATATACAACCGGGATAATCCCATCCCGTCTACCAACAAAATATGTTCACAACTCTCAATTATGTCAAGGAGCTATACCACAAGCGTTTGCACTAACACTAAGTCCTTCGCGCAAACAACAATAAGCTTAAACTGCCAGCTTAACTATAAATCCTGCATACCTTAAATTATATCTATAAGGTCCCCATGAACTCCAATCATGGTAATGAAACATATCCTCATCGAAGTTCCATCTAAACATATAATCATGGCGATCTCATCCATAATTTATCTCGCATTCCATTCTTTATTATGTCCGTATATATATGTTTCACATCTCATATAAATATATATACAATATACTATACACATCAAGTATATCCATACTTATATATCATACACTATATAAGTATAATAATCATCCCTCAGAGCTATAACTCAATGGATGTAGTCTCTCAATGCTATCATCTTTTAGGGAATTAATTACACATCATCCTGGGTACCAGTGGTCGGACTATCACACCGACTCCTTAAAAACCGTATCATATAAGTATACCAATCACACACATATATTTAACATATCACATATATACGTCTTAATATGCCTATATATATATATATATATATATACACACACACAAAATATATATAATATTATTCGGCTAATCGTGCATATTCTTCGCTCACTCATAAATTTTCAGTTACTCGACATTCATATAGGTTTAACACTCATTTAAATAAGCCTACGAGAAGTTCGAAACAACAATCGGGCCTTAAGAGTCATTCTGGAATCTCGTTAGAAGACCCAAAATTCTCGATCGAATGACCTCATTCAAACGACATTTCGTTCGAACATCATTTCCAACATCGAACTACCTACCTACTGGAACCTCATTAGAATTCTCATTATAAGTTTCATTCGAACGAAGTCTCGTTCGAACGACCTGGGCAGACTTCTAACGAGATTTCTGCTGATGCACAGTTCATCTCCAAAATTTCTTCTTCCTATTTTTCTTTCTTCCAATTCAATCCAAAACTCATTCCAACCCAAATACAAGGTTCCCAAACCACTCTAAGTCACCTTAGAACACTTCTTATCATAGTTTAGGGATTAAATCCTTTCAATCTTCAAGTCAATCCAACAAATCCATAAATTTTCCATGAGTTATATTAACATAAACCCAAACTTTTCTTCATCTATAAAAACTCCATTTTTATTTTGTGATTAACATATAATTCACCAAATTTCACATTCTTATTAAGGGAAAAATCCATCCGTAAGATTAATTTATGAGCAATACGTCATGCTCCCCCAAATATGGTGATTATCGTCCCCACCATTTCAACATTGCTCTCACGAGTGAAAAAAAATCCTCAAATTTTCACATATGAGTAATTCCATACCCAAGTCTAAGCAAGAGCTTCTGAGCCTTCTACTTGTTAATTCAAGTTTAGTACTATTCTCAAGCACAACGATTCTTAATAATTTTAACTACTATATTATAGTAGTCGTTGCAGCAATCCGACAATGCCACAAGGAAAATGACCTTTACCGCGGTCCTCATTTCCAACATTAATCTACAACTCTAATTAAGCCCCACGTCCTACTACCCTCACAACGGCCTTCCATAGTCGCCCTTCGTCGATCAACACACGAATCCCGAATGAGCGCGCAAAAGATTTACTATAATCTTACATAATGGTAGGAAAATGAAATCTCACAAGAGGATATCAACAATCCTAATCATAAGGCTTTATACCAAATCAAAAGCAACGCTGAAAGCGTAGTACGTCCGCACAGATTCCTAAGGACACTAAAACCTGATGCTCTGATACCACCTGTGACACCCCGCCTAATAAAATACCGGGCGATCACTCCTATATCAAATTAAAATAGGAGTCTCATATGGTTCATTATTAGCATCACTGTCGAAAACCAATTTAATTACTAATATCCTATTAGGCCAGCGTCAAATTTTTAATTAACAATCTTTTTAACCAAACCATTCAAATAAAAATTACAACAGTTTATATGCAGCAACTGAAATGAAATAAAATAAAATAATCGAACACTCGGTACAATAATACAACCAAATAGAATGCCACACTAAAAGGCGATAAAAGAATAAATGAGTATAGTTGGGCCATAAGCCCGAATGTTTCTACAATACCTCCTATCTAGATCTCAATGATAGAAGCGTATAATATAAACATGCTTGCATCCACATCTGCTCAGTAAACTTCTGACTCAAAAGAATCATCATCCAGGCGTCCCTGTGTCTGGTCACCTATATATATATATATATATATAGATAGAGAGAGAGAGAGAGATATATATAGATATATAGATATAGATATAGCAAGAGGTGAAAAATATAGAAACGGGTCAGAGCCCGAGTTGTGAAATATTTTGCAAGTGCATAAATACTTTATTTAGGAAATTATGTTTTATCTCATATTTAAATTGGCATCGCACTCCCATGAGATACCCCTCACCCCTCTTCTAATAGTGCACAATAATCGCATACCTTTTTAAACAACCTAGTTAAGCTACCCTACCTACTAAGGTATTTCCCTTACCTTCCAAAATTTCCCCCAAAAAATCCGAGTACTAATGACTAAGCTTCTCCCCATTCCCAACATTATGTTACCTTCGTACGTGGGGTGTCTCGCGAAGCGAAATCCAAACAAGGAACCCCCCCGATACACTACTACGTGATAATTTTGATCATCGGGATCCATTAAGCCTTAAGTACATACCACATTTATACCATCCTGTATATATTAATAGTTCTCATTAACTTATGATCCATATTCATATAAATCCGGATTTAAATCTACCGAAGGAGTATATCACTTTATTCATTATTTTCCCTTTTATACAAGGTTACATTATATGATATCTCATCTCATATATATATACAATATACTATACGCCACAAGTATATTAATCATCCACCGAGGTATAATATAAATAGCTTAGCCATTCTCATTTACCAGGCAACCGTGGATTATCTCAAGTACACATATATTTTAATCTCAATACATATATTCATATGCGGCAACCATATGCTTAACAGCGATGCCCACATACTCTGCTATCCATATCCAAGTACATCTCGTACAAAAAGGATTACCCGTTCCACATCACTCAGGAACTGTAACAATACAAATCACACGTATTGCAGGCGAACATAGTCCACGTACCTACAAGTCACGCACATACCTACGCTCCCATAAGCAGTAGACCTATCAACTCACTAATAATCCCTTCATAGACTTGTGTTCTTGAGGTGCTATAATACCCCGTATTTTTATGCTATATTAATTTGGGGATTTATTAAATTTAATGTGAATTAATTATTTAATAAAAATCCGGAAATTAATTATGTTATAATTATTAACGTGATGAGAGTTAGTAATGATGGGAAAATTCGTTGAAAATTACTAATGGGCAAAGTAATATATAATAGTGGTTATATTTAATGTCATGAGTGAATGAAATGACAATTTTGGAAATTTAAGTCGGGACGCGCCCGTATCGCGTCAGGACTAAATATTGATAAATAAAAGTGAATATTTTATAAGTTATTCGTATGGTCATTTTGAGTGCGCCAACGCATCCGGAAGGGTCGAGATAGTCAGAAAAGTATACCCGGGGGTTTGATTTGGGCCTCAGGGCGTTTTTAGACTTAATTAGTACCCCGGGAGGGCATTTTAGTCATTTTACATTTTTGGGTAATTAAACCCACGAAAATTCAAGGGTTATATCAAATGTCCAAGGTTGTCTTCTAGGGTTAGAACAACCAAAGACAAGTGACGGCCATAGGAGAGGTAAGGAGAGAGCTTCCAAAGCAATCCAAGGCCCGGAATTCACCCGTTTGCACCGCCGCCACCGCCAAAGCGTAGATCGCGAGACGGGGAACGCAACCACACCAATTTCGGCACCAAACCAGACTTCTGAAAATCCCAGGCAAGTGTTTATCTCGCTTATTTCTTTGATGCATCTTTCATATTAGTTTAGGAATTATTAGGATGGATTTTATGGAAGAAAAACCCAATTTGAGATAGGAAATTGCATGTAGTGATGACTTAAATGATGTTCTGAAAACCTTTTGCGATGTAGAGGATTAAACTACGAAATTTTTATGTTGTATAAGAAGGAACCACGAAATTTTGATGTTGTATGAGAAGGAAACATTAGAGCAAATCTGAATAAAGGAGGAAATTCGCGTATCAGGACCCCCGAACCGGTTCGCCTCTGGGTTCGCGAATGGTTGCTGGTCTGGGTTCCATTCAACACTTAGAATTTTCTTGTTTTTCGTCCTTGGATTTTTCTTCAACTTTAACGGGTCATAACTCATCAACCGTAGCTCGGATTTGGGTGCCGTTTCTTCCAGTGTTCTCGTTGTCCCGAGATCTTTAACTTTCCAGTTGACTCCTCCTTCGGGATCTGGCTACAAAATTACCAAAATGCCCTTGAACTTTCCTTCTTAGCTTTTCTTTCATTGTCTCGCTTTCTCTTTTGCGCTGCTTTCATAATTAACTTGAAAAACCAATAAGCGAAGCACGAAACACGAAATACTTGCCAACGAAGATTAGTGGCATAAATGTGCATTAAATCCATATGGGTTACATCACTCGGGTTCACAAATGCACTGAAATTAGGGGAATAAATATACAATATTTATGTCCAATCACGTAGTAAGTTGGAAAAATCCTTCGAATAAATGTTAGAAACAAACCATTATACTTGATATATAATAATGGGAAAATAAGGATAAATGTTGTGAATGTAGGTTATGGGATAAACCTAAATTGATATAATAAAGTGGTATATTTATATGATTGTGTATGCATATATTATATACTTGTGAAAATCATGCCCACGCTACTTGCTATCCCTGAGGTTACCGCGCTGGGACAGTCTTATCTCGATGGGACCTTTATGGGGGGATATTGACTTGTACCCTGGAAGATAGATATCCTTGGTACATGCTATCGATGTGATAGTTCAGACGGTCCTAAGAGACGCAGGCATATGCCATCCTCTTAGAGACTTGGAATCTATGCTTCGCATCAATATTGTTTGTGTATGTGTTAATACAATTCGAGAGTGATTCCGAATTTGTATTCCCCTTAATATGAGTGATACGGGATTTTGGATAGTAGAGTATGCCCGCACCATAGTTTTTATCTGGGGTGCTGTTATAATATATATATATATTATACGAGTATTTAATATATATATGAAATACTGGAATTTGGAACTACCTACTGTGATATGGTAAGTAGGACATGGTTGATGACTCATTTTGTAAATACTTAATTTGAGAGAGTATAATATGACACTGGAAAACTTTATAAATTAATAAAGTTAAAATGAGAATTTTGGATACTAATTGAAATATTCTTTTCAAACAATTGTATCGTTAAATTTTAAATCCTACGAATAACCAAAGATAAGTTAAACCCTTGGGGAAAGTTAGTGTGATATATGACGAGATAAACCATTGGGAAGGTTAGTGCGATAGGAGTGCACATTAGAAGAGAGGTGAGAATTTCTCAAGAGAGTGTCGCACTAATATGTTGTTGCATTGGCCTGTATCAATTTAAATACTTGCTAAACGAATTTTTAAATCATACACTATCGGGCTCTGACCCGTTCCTATTTATCTTTCTCTCTTGTGTATATATGTATATATTACAGGTGCCCAGCCACAGGGGCGTCTTGCTTAGGATCCCTTGGAAGGAACGTGCTGCAGCTTAGGTGGGAGTTGCAGGCCACTTGATTAGACGATTTCATTTACTTGATTCCACTTCTATCATTCTCCTTATTGGGGTATGTGTCGCCCTTTCCACTATTTAGCTGTTTTATTGGGATGTATTCAGCATGTATGATTTACTTTAAGTTTTAAATGCTGGGATTTAGTTGTTGAATGTTTTAATTAATTGGATTATATGTTCCAGGATTATTGTGGTGTGATTCTTTAAATATTGAATTGTTGTAGATAATTAAATCTTTATTTTTCAAAATAAAATTTGAAAGGAATGTTAAAAATGGTTTTGACGCTTAGCTTAATTAATTAGGGTGTTTAAATTGGAAATTTATTTTCACGACAGTGATGCTAAGAATGATCCAACTGTTCATCTTGATTTTTAATTTAATAAAGGAGTGATCGCCTGGTATTTAATTAGGCTGGGTGTCACAGGTGGTATCAGAGCATCAGGTTCTAGTGTCCATAGGATCTGTACAACTTATTTTCGCTTTCAGCTTAACGTTTTTGCTATAGAGCCTTATTTTTAGGATTGTCGTATTTCTGCTTTAACGTTACGTCTTCAGCTATTAGAGATTTGATAATGACTGTAGACTAATAAACTTATTCACGTTTCAGATGCCTCCGAGACGTGCACCGAAGGATAGGCGTGCCCAGGCCGAGCAGCCAGAAGCTCCGGCACAAGGCACTATGAATGCTAATGAAATAGCCGCCATTGTTGCTCAGGAGGTGAATGCCGCGCTAGCGGTGGTTCAGCAGGCTCCACCCCAGATTCAGGCAGTAGCGCCAGTACCAGCACAGCTTCCATCTACATGGGAGAGAGTTAGGGATGCTTTTCAGAAGGCGCATCCCCCTAAGTTCTCTGGTAGCTCAGTTATCGTCACAGTTAGCCAATGGAAGAAAGACATCCAGAGGCATCTTCGTATGTATGAGTGCACCGACGTGCAAAGGCAATTATTGGCTTCCTTTAAGCTGGTGGGGGTCGCTTTGCAGTGGTGGGAGTCCACTACCACCTTGGAGGAGAGGGACACGATCTCTATTCAGTCATTCTGGGAGCGATTTGACCGCAAGTACTTTCCACCCGCCGTGCAGACTGAGATGAGGCAGAAATTACTGAATTTGAAATAGGAGAACTCTACCGTTGCTGAGTATGAGGAGGAGTTCACGATATTTCTCACCATAGTGCCAGATGAGGCACCTACTAAGAGTAAGAAAATAATGTTGTTTGTGGACGGGTTAGCTTGGAGGATCCGTCAGCATCTTATAGGGAATCTATCTCTGAGTACTTTCACTGATGTACTCAATGATGCGTTACTACATTGCCAGGATCACCGCTTCCATCTGTAGGGAAGCAGAAGAGCAGGAGAGTCCAGCCAGCAGGGCAGGACCGGGGGTAGTAGTGCTAGTGAGGCACCATTTCATGGACAGACTCGTCAGCACGAGCAGAGTTCCCATCAGGGGGACCCTGCTAAGCGATTTCGTTCAGGTGATTCTAGGCAGGGATTTAGGGGTTATAGGCAGGGCCAGCAGGGACAGCAAGGCCAACACCGACAGCAGGGTCAGCAGCAGGGCCAACAGCGTGTTCATCAGGGCCAACAGGGCTAGTGGCGTAATGGTAACGGCCAGCAGGGTCGTGGTCAGCAGAGTCAGAGGGGAGGCAACTTCAAAGGCCAATGTTTTGGGTGTGGTAAGCACGGCCATAGGCGCCAGGATTGTCTGGAGGGATATAGGGCCCCACAACAGCAGGGTGCCCGTAATGAGGCGCACAGACCACTTTTTCCACCTGCCCTCCCAGCTCCAGCCCAGGTGCCAGCCCTACCAGCTATTCCAGCAGCTCCAGTACAGCAAGGGCAGTTACAGTACGGATGTGTCTATAACGTCCACCAACCAGCAGCTCCACAGGTACCACCCGCGATTGAGGGTATGTTTCCTATCCATGGTACTATGGGTCTGGTTTTATTTGATACTGGGGCAACGCATTGTTTTATAGCTACGTATTTTGCGAAGACCTTAGAGTTATTAGCCACAGTAGAGAGCACAGTAACGTATGTAGACTCACCACTGGGGAGTGGGTCGCTTATCTTCTTTGTATGCCGGGGAGTGGGGGTAGAGATTGGTAGTTTGGTATTAATTGCAGACATGTTAGTCTTAGATATGCATGATGTTATTATCGGTATGGATTGGCTCGCAGCTTATAGAGCCATGATTGATTGCTTCGGTGGGAGCATTGTTTTTGCCATTCCGGGGCAAGAGATGTTTGTAGTGGTGATGCCTCGCCCAGAGGGAGGTTCGACCGCTCATTTGTATTATATAGGGGAGGATGCCTCTAAGGAGGCTGTGATTCCTTTAGACTCGATTCCAGTTTTTCGTGAGTATTCCGATATGTTTCAGGAGATACCAGGACTACCCCCCAGTCGAGAGATAGACTTTGTCATAGATTTATTGCCATATACTAGACCTATAGCACGCGCACCATACCGTATGGCTTCGGCGGAGATGCGGGAGTTATGAGATCAGATAGAGCAGCTGTTAGGTCAGGGCTTCATTCGCAGGAGTACCTAACCTTGGGGCGCTCCAGTCTTGTTTGTGAAGAAGAGAGATGGTTCACTGAGGTTATGTGTGGACTACCGGGAGTTGAACAAGGTCACGATACGGAATAAGTATCCGTTACCCCGAATCGATGATCTGTTCGACCAGCTGAGAGGAGCAACTTTCTTTTCGAAGATAGATCTGAGCTCAGGGTACCATCAGCTACGTATTAGAGAGCAGGATGTTTCAAAGACTGCCTTCTTGACTAGATATGGGTCTTACGAGTTCAGAGTGATGCCATTTGGTCTCACAAATGCTCCAGCCGTATTCATGGACTTAATGAACCGAGTACTCTAAGAGTTCTTGGATCAGTTTGTCATCGTCTTCATAGATGACATTTTGATATATTCACACTCCGAGGAGGAGCATGCCGAGCACTTGAGGCAGGTTCTTCAGACTTTACGAGAGCATCAGTTGTATGCTAAGTACGAGAAGTGTGGATTCTAGTTGCGAGAGGTACAGTTCTTGGGGCATGTTGTTTCTGAACAGGGGATAGCAGTTGACCCGAGTAAAGTGTTAGCGGTGAGGGAGTGGGGACAGCCCATGACACCGACGGAAGTGCGTAGTTTCTTGGGGTTAGCCGGATACTACAGGAGATTCATTCGGGGATTCTCCAAAATAGCGGGTCCATTGACGAACCTGACTCGTAAAGGGGTACCATATATTTGGGATGATGCTTGTCAATTGGCTTTCGACGAGCTGAAAGTCAAGCGTACTTCAGCACCAGTCCTTGCTCTACCAAAGTCGGGTGTGGAGTACCTGTTTTACACCGATGCCTCTTTACGGGGACTTGGGGGAGTACTTCAGCAGGAAGAGAAGGCTATAGCTTTTGCCTCCCGCAAGCTTAAGACGCATGAGAAGAATTACCCCACCCACGACCTGTAGTTAGCAGCGGTCGTCTTTGCATTGAGGATATGGAGACACTATTTATTGTGGAAGAAGTTCCGTTTGTTCACAGACCACAAATCACTGCAGTACATGTTCACTCAACGAGAGCTGAATATGCGTCAGCGCAGATGGTTAGAGTTTGTGAAGGACTATCAGTTCGACATACAGTATCATCCGAGGAAAGCCAACGTAGTTGCTGATGCGTTGAGCCGTAGACCGGTAAATGAGGTAGCGAATGTCTGGAAAGAAAAGTGGAAGGAGTTGGGTCACCAGGACGCAGTAGCCCGTTCCTTAATATCTGTTATGACAGTCACACCCGAGATTATTACGAGGGTAATACAGGCCCAAACCACAGACCCGTTTTGCCAGGAGCCAATTGTACGACTTTTAGCCGAGGGTGCTGAGTCCTATTCTGTTAGTTCTGATGGGGGTTTGAGGTTTAATGGAAGGTTAGTGGTTCCAGAAGGGGCAGAATTACGTCATGCAGTGATGACCCATTCTCACGGGTCCCAATTTACGGTACATACTGGAGGAGATAAGATGTACCAGGATATGAGGAGACAATACTGGTGGAGTGGGATGAAGAAGGACATTGCTGAGTTCGTGTCCAAGTGTTCTACCTGCCAGCTGGTGAAGGTGGACCATCAGAAACCGTCAGGATTACTTCAGCCATTGGAAGTACCCGCGTGGAAGTGGGAGAGTATTTCCATGGATTTTATTACAGGGTTACCTACATCACAACGGGGCCACGACTCCATCTGGGTGATTGTAGACCGTTTGACCAAGGTGGCTCATTTTCTGCTGGTGCGGACAGATTATAACACGGGTCAGTATGCTCAGTTGTTCATTTCTGAGATTGTCAGATTACATAGGGTGCCCCTGAATATTGTGTCAGATAGAGATAAGATTTTCGTGTCACGTTTCTGGGAAATCTTTTAGGAGGCTATGGGTACTGAGTTGAGGTTGAGTTCAGCCTATCACCCACAGACAGATGGACAGACAGAGCGTACTAATCAGATGTTAAAGGATATGCTACACATGTGTGTTCTTGATTTTGGAGGAGGTTTGGAACCACATCTTCCACTGGTAGAGTTTGCTTATAATAACTCTTATCAGTTTACGATTGGCATGGCTCCATTTGAAGCTTTGTATGGCTGGCCTTGTCGTTCTCCAACTTGTTGGCTTGAGGTGGGGGATAACAAGTTGCTAGGACCAGAGGTGATTCAGGAAACCTCCGCGAGGATTGAGATGATTAGGAGTCGCATTCGAGTAGCCTAGGACAGGAAGAAGAGCTACGTCGATGAGAAACGGTTCTTCCTGGAGTTTAATGTGGGGGACCAAGTGTTACTGTGTGTATCTCCTATGAAAGGAGTGATGAGGTTCGGGAAGAAAGGGAAATTGGCCCCGAGATACGTGGGACCATTTCCCATTATCGAGAGAATTGGACCGGTAGCATACAGATTGGGACTACCAGAGCATTTACATCGCATTCACGATGTATTCCACATCTCGTCGTTGAGACGGTATCTTCGGGATGATATGGCCCATACTCACATCGCGATAGATGAGATAGACTTACAGCCTGATAGCTCTTACGAGGAGAAACCGGTGTCTATCCTAGACTATAGTGAGAGGAGATTGAGGTCGAAGATAGTTCCACTTGTACGGGTCCAGTGGGAGCATCATAATGTGGAGGAATCCACTTGGGAGCGCGAGGCCGATATGCGTGAGAGATATCCAGATTTGTTCTTACCAGGTATGCCTTATTTTTCGAATTTTGGGACAAAATTCCGTTATTAGGGGGGAAGTATGTAATACCCCGTATTTTTATGCTATATTAATTTGGGGATTTATTAAATTTAATGTGAATTAATTATTTAATAAAAATCCGGAAATTAATTATGTTATAATTATTAATGTGATGAGAGTTAGTAATTATGGGAAAATTTGTTGAAAATTACTAATGAGCAAAGTAATATATAATAGTCGTTATATTGAATGTCACGAGTGAATGAAATGACAATTTTAGAAATTTGAGTCGGGACGCGCCCGTGTCGCGTCAGGACTAAATATTGATAAATAAAAGTGAATTTTTTTATAATTTGTTCGTATGGTCATTTTGAGTGCGCCAACGCGTCCGGAAGGGTCGAGATAGTCAGAAAAGTATACCCGGGGGTTTGATTTGGGCCTCGGGGCATTTTTAGACTTAATTAGTACCCCGGGAGGGCATTTTAGTCATTTTACATTTTTGGGTAATTAAACCCACGAAAATTCAAGGGTTATATCAGATGTCCAAGGTTGTCTTCTAGGGTTAGAACAACTAAAGACAAGTGACGGCCATAGGAGAGGGAAGGAGAGAGCTTCCAAAGCAATCCAAGGCCCGGAATTCACCCGTTTGCACCGCCGCCACCGCCAAAGCGTAGATCGCGAGACGGGGAACGCAACCACACCAATTTCGGCACCAAACCAGACTTATGAAAATCCCAGGCAAGTGTTTATCTTGCTTATTTCTTTGATGCATCTTTCATATTAGTTTAGGAATTATTAGGATGAATTGTATGGAAGAAAATCCCAATTTGAGATAGGAAATTGAATGTAGTGATGACTTAAATGATGTTCTGAAAACCTTTTGCGATGTAGAGGATTAAACTACGAAATTTTGATTTTGTATAAGAAGGAACCACGAAATTTTGATGTTGTATGAGAAGGAAACATTAGAGCAAATCTAAATAAAGGAGGAAATTCGCGTATCAGGACCCCCGAACCGGTTCGCCTGTACCTCGAACCGGTTCGCCCCCCAAACCGGTTCGCCCCTGGGTTCGCAAATGGTTGCTGGTCTAGGTTCCATTCAACACTTAGAATTTTCTTGTTTTTCTTCCTTGGATTTTTCTTCAACTTTAAGGGGTCATAACTCATCAACCGTAGCTCGGATTTGGGTGTCGTTTCTTCCAATGTTCTCGTTGTCCCGAGCTCTTCAACTTTCCAGTTGACTCCTCCTTTGGGATCTGGCTGCAGAATTATCAAAATGCCCTTGAACTTGCCTTCTTAGCTTTTCTTTCATTGTCTCGCTTTCTCTTTTGCGCTGCTTGCATAATTAACTTGAAAAACCAATATGCGAAGCACGAAACACGAAATACTTGCCAAAGAAGATTAGTGGCATAAATGTGCATTAAATCCATATGGGTTACATCACTCGGGTTCACAAATGCACTGAAATTAGGGGAATAAATATACAATATTTATGTCCAATCACGTAGTAAGTTGGAAAAACCCTTCGAATAAAAGTTAGAAACGAACCATTATACTTGATATATAATAATGGGAAAATAAGGATAAATGTTGTGAATGTAGGTTATGGGATAAACCTAAATTGATATAATAAAGTGGTATATTTATATGATTGTGTATGCATATTATATACTTGTGAAAATCATGCCCACGCTACTTGTTATCCCCGAGGTTACCGCACTGGGACAGTCTTATCTCGATGGGACCTTTATGGGGGATATTGACTTGTACCCTAGAAGATAGATATCCTTGGTACAGGCTATCGATGTGATAGTTCAGACGGTCCTAAGAGACGCAGGCATGTGCCATCCTCTTAGAGACTTGGAATCTATGCTTCGCCTCAATATTGTTTGTGTATATGTTAATACAATTCGAGAGTGATTCTGAATTTGTATTCCCCTTAATACGAGTGATACGGGGTTTTGGATAGTAGAGTATGCCCGCACCATAGTTTTTATTTGGGGCGCTGTTATAATATATATATATATATATATATATATTATACGAGTATTTAATATATATATATGAAATACTGGAATTTAAAACTACCTACTGTGATATGGTAAGTAGGACATGGTTGATGACTCATTTTGTAAATACTTAATTTGAGAGAGTATAATATGACACTGGAAAACTTTATAAATTAATAAAGTTAAAATGAGAATTTTGGATACTAATTGAAATATTCTTTTCAAACAATTGTATCGTTAAATTTTAAATCCTGCGAATAACCTAAGATAAGTTAAACCCTTGGGGAAAGTTAGTGTGATATATGACGAGATAAACCATTGGGAAGGTTAGTGCGATAGGAGTGCACATTATAAGAGAGGTGAGAATTTCTCAAGAGAGTGTCGCACTAATATGTTGTTGCATTGGCCTGTATCAATTTAAATACTTGCTAAACGAATTTTTAAATCATACACTATCGGGCTCTGACCCGTTCCTATTTCTCTTTCTCTCTTGTGTATATATGTATATATTATAGGTGCCTAGCCACAGGGGCGTCTTGCTTAGGATCCCTTGGAAGGAACGTGATGCAGCTTAGGTGGGAGTTGCAGGCCACTTGATTAGACGATTTCATTTACTTGATTCCACTTCTATCATTCTCCTTATTGGGGCATGTGTCGCCCTTTCCACTGTTTAGCTGTTTTATTGGGACATTGTATTTCAGTTATTTCTAGCACTGTTACTTTGGAATGTATTCAGCATGTATGATTTACTTTAAGTTTTAAATGCTGGGATTTAGTTGTTGAATGTTTAAATTAATTGGATTATATGTTCCATGATTATTGTGGTGTGATTCTTTAAATATTGAATTGTTGTAGATAACTAATTCTTTATTTTTCAAAATAAAAATTGAAAGGAATGTTAAAAATGGTTTTGACGCATAGCTTAATTAATTAGGGTGTTTAAATTGGAAATTTATTTTCACGACAGTGATTCTAAGAATGATCCAACTGTTCACCTTGATTTTTAATTTAATAAAGGAGTGATCGCCCGGTATTTAATTAGGCTGGGTGTCACAGGTACCAAATCTAAAATCCCCCCGAAGGCAACACAGGATAAGATTGTCGTCTTTCGAGCGCCAACCTCCCGTGATAGCAAGTATGGTAGGTATGTCATACACATAATAAACAATCATATAGGTACACATTCCACCTATATAAATATACCATCAATTAGGTATTCACATAACCATATTATAATTATAGGTATTTCTCTCACCTATACATAATTCCCCATAGGTAATTATTTAACCCACGCATATAATAACATTCGGGCATACGTACAACCCGTATAATAAATTTTCCATGTAGTGTATTTATATCTCGAATATCCTACGCGTTTATTGATTTTAAATCATTCCTCAATATTTTATATTCCGAGCTTTTCTCACCGTACGATGATAATACCAACAACACCGATATATTTATTCGTCCCATAAATAATAGTAGGTATTCCTCTCACCCATAATAATTGTCATAAATAGACGTATCAGATGACTGCTCAATTCACTTTAGCCCATATCCTAAATTTCATCCTAGTCACCTTGTAAGATTTTACTCAACCAAAATCGGCATATAAGTGTGTTTTCTACGCGCACAATTACTTATATAAAATTTTTCCCACCGAAACATCATCCCAAGTGTTACTCCTCCCAAACACACCTATTTGGGTAAATCTTGGGGTTTACTTTCATATAACCCAAGATACACACCTTACTATAAAAAAAAATTTAGAAGTCCCCACACTATTTTTAGGAACCCCAAATATTTATCTCCAAAGAATTCTAGCCTTTATTTTTCAAATTTCCAAGTGCATTTCCGAGTTGGTGATTTCACCCCCGAACTACCATCTTGTAAAAATCATAACAATTCAAAGAAAAATTAGAAAAATACGCATTCAATGCCCACGCAACCGTATCGAAAAGATATACAACTTTTGTGTTTTGACCAAGAGATGAATATGCCCTCTTCCTGTCCAAATTTACTCTGCAAGCTACGAAGTTACTATTCATCATCTTCTCCAAAATCCCCACCTTCATTTTTGTTGTTTCTAATCTCATCCCACAACTCCATAAACATCTAATCTATGTTTTACAACCAAAACATCAATTAATTTGGGGTATTGAATCATTTCCCTTAGATTTAAACCCTAAAACCATAAGAACCCCAACTTATCATTTTAACTCATTTCAATCCATTTCTTCACTCCATTTACATGGATTTAACACTAGAAATCATTAAGAGTTTACATTACATCAATATGTAAACTCATATTCAAATTTCCCCAAATTTATTTTAAGCAATTACCAACCATAATATGAAATAAATGCACAAAATGAAATAAAGCAAGTATACACTTGCCTGGAGGATGAAATCCGACGACCTCGAGTCGAATCCGGCGGAGTTTGGCATCTCTTCTTTTCTTCTCTTTTCTTTCTTCTTCTTTCTTCTATTCTTTCTTCTATTCTTTCTCTCTTCTCTTTCTCTCTCTTAAATCTAATTTTGGGGGAGAAATGAGGGTTTTATCTTATTAAACCCGAAATTGGGTGTATACCCAATTGTTAAATGACTCGTGTACTCATTTACGAGTTCCTACTAGTCCAAAAATGCCCGGAACCCAAATACTACCCACGGGTACTCTATTTTGACTATCTCGGCCATTCCGAACCCAATGGTGCAGTCAAAATCTCCATTCGAGTCACTTAACTAAAATTCACTATTTTGACCCAACACGTTCAATACACGTATTTTCCAATTTAAAGTATTTTCCTTCGTCGCTTTACCCAATTGCAACATGTAATAACAATAATTTACTCATATACTTAATCTCAAAATATAATTCACGTAAATATTAATTTATCACTCGAAAACTAATATTTACTATTCACTTTGTAATATCGAATTTATTTAATTTCACTCATTAATTCGAGAATTACTATTCACAATAATTCTTCAAATTACCAAATTACATCCATAGAGTAATTTAATTATCTTTAAAAGTACGGAGTATTACACGTGGGTCGTGACCATCTCAATTTTTGGCGTGACCATATTCATTTCTACACTGAATCATGGATGCTCTGGAAGTGGTCACAACCCAAATTCGTGGCCACTGTGGGTCATGGAATTGGGCCATGACGAGGTCATGACCATATTGGCTCTAAATTCGTGCCAAAATTCCCTTGAAGCTTGGTCGGGGATGGGTCACAGACTTGGACCGTGACCCTAGGCATGATTAAGCATGAAACATACACAAATGGGGTCACGGCTAGGGGTCGTGACCATTTCTTAGTGTGGGTCACGGTTATGGTCCATGACCATATTTCATTCCAGCAGTGGTTGTGATGGAGAAATGGTCATGCATAGTGGGTCATGGCTCTAAGCCGTGACTAGGTTCAATCCAGCAACTCCCTTACCTTCATTTATTGGTCATGCATGGTGGGTCACGGCTCTAGGCTATGAACATGTTCAAAACTTTAAAAAAGAGGACCCGTAAATCCTCATTTATATTGAATGAGTTCACAATCTAAAGGCTTGTGCGATTTTATTTCGATTTGTGCGATTTCACAACTTAGGTGCGATTTCATTTCGATTTCTGAGTTTACATTTCGATCTCATTTCGATTTGTCATTTCTACCTAAAGTCCTAATTTATGTGCGTGTATGTATAAATTTATGTTTGTATGTGTGTGTGTGTGTGTGTGTGTGTGTATGTGAGTGTATGTATATATTTATACTTCTATATGTGTGTATGCATAGATTTATGTGTATATGTGTGTAACTATGAACAAATAAATTGTTTTTTATGTCAATAAACCCTAGATTGTATGTGTGTGTATGTATAGATTGTATGTGTATGTATGTATAGATTTATGTCAAAAAAATATTAGGGTTTAGTAAACCCTAGATTCTATGTGTGTGTATGTATAGATTATGTCAATAAACCCTAGATTGTATGTGTGTGTATTGTTTTTGACAAAATATTATTCAAAACTCTGCACATTATATTTTTTTGACAAAATATAATTAAATGGATTTTTTTGTGGGTTATAGGCATGTCATCATATTATATTGGGGGTTATATGCTTATTGTGATTTTTTTTACATACGAGTCGCAAACACGTGTGCACATTACTATAGTGAGATATTGTTGGTTTGGTTATTGGGTACTATGTTGGATTTATTGAATTGATAATAGGGGCACATTACTATAATGAGATATTGTTTGACTAAATGTATATTAAAAATGTTTGAGGGACTTTTTGGTATTTGATCCTTGATAATACACATATACTTTTAAACTCTTTTATAATAAACCCTAACAAAACGTGTTCCAGTTAGCTCTTGATGACAACCCTAATTTGAGGGATCTTTTAGTTGATTTAGAGGAAGATTGAGTATCAAAATATTATTTTATCCTTGTCAATATTATTTGTATCCTATTATGATATTGACATTGTATTATCACTTTACTATGATGTATGAATGTTTAGTTACTTTTACGAATGTTTATCCTTGTCAATCTTATGTGTATCCTACTAGATACTCTCTAATTTAACTAAAGTAGTTATATAATTATCAATCTTATTTGTAGGTGTTTCTGCAGATGTTAGTAAATTTTTTACGATCGTGTCGATAAGTGTATTATACAGGTTGATATTATACGGTTTTGTTCTCCTTTACCTTTGTATACTTTTCTTTACATATTATAGGCAGCAGGTTGCTCATGTTTGTTCGAATTGCGGGGTTAAAATGGGGGAATAAATTTGCGACAATGTAAAGCTACGACATATTATAGGTAACTAATAATTCTTCAGGGGTTTTGAGAGGTACTTTCTTTAATTTTACATACCAATTCTTCATTACACATTATTTACATATTGAAGATCTAACCAATTGCATACCAGTTCTTCATTACATACCAGGTACTCTTTAATTTAACTAAAGTAGTTATATAATTGATATGCATTATATATTAAATCTTTTAGATGATAGAAGGAGTATGGGATAGTTATTGATTTTGTTTGGTTTGGATGTTGGATAATTACTAGTTATTGGCTTGTTGTTGGATAGTATGTTAGAAGGAGTATGGGATAATTAGAAGCAGTACGGGATAATTAATGGTTTGATTATTGGATAATATGTTGAAAATATTTTAGACTCCCGGTTTGAGAATACGAAGATAATTTGAAAATGTCTAGACTTAAGCTTAAAAACATGGCGTTAGACGGGAAAAACTCGAAACATCCCCCAAATAGCCTCGTGAGAGGCACCGACACCTTGCACGGGACTAATGTAACTCGTAGGAACCAACCATGTGGTCACCGGTCTCCCGATTTGAGAATACGACAATAATTTTAAAATATCTAGACTTAGGCTTAAAAATATGGCGCTAGAGGGAGAAACCCCAAAACAACCAGTAAACGGCCCCGTGAGAGGCACCGACACCTTGCATGGGACTAATGTAACTCGTAGGACCCGACCGCGCAGTCACCGGACTCCCAGTTTGAGAATACAATGATAATTTGAAAATATCTAGACTTAGGCTTAAAAACATTACGCTAGAGGGAGAAACCCCGAAACAACCCTTAAACGACCCCGTGAGAAGCACCGACGCCTCGCACGGGACCAATGTAACTCTTAGGAACCGACTGTGTAGTCACGGGTATCCTTGTTTGAGAATATGATGATAATTTGAAAATATCTAGAATTAGGCTTAAAAATAAGGCGTTAGAGGGAGAAACCCAGAAATATCCCCCCAGCGGACGGCCCCGTGAGAGGCACCGATACCTCACACGGAACCAATGTAAGTCATAGGGACTGACCGCACAATCACGGGACTCCCGGTTTGAGAATAGGACTATAATTTGAAAATATCTAGACTTAGGGTTAAAAACAAGGCGTTAGAGGGGGAAACCTAGAAACAACCTTCAAATGGCCCCGTGAGAGGTTCCAACACCTCGCATGGGACCAATGTAACTCGTAGGGACTGACCGCGTGATCACAGGACTCCCAATTTGAGAATATGATGATAATTTGAAAATATCTAAACGTGGGCTTAAAATCACAACATTAGAGGGTGACACCCCGAAACATCCCCCAAACGGCTCCGTAAAAAGCACAAACACCTCGCACGGGACCATTGTAACTTGTAGAAACTGACTGCACGATCAGTAGACTCCCAGTTTGATAATAATATACTTATAATTTATATTAAATTGCAGAAATTTTAATCTTTTTTGTTACTAAAATAAACCCTAATTCCCATCATTATCCCCAACTTGAGAGAGCTCGTCTCGAGCGACAAAAATGTGTGTGAGGGAAACATTCGGGGGCTCCCCTACTTGAAAGGGAAGTCGTCATTTAAAGAGTCCCTCGTAATGACCTGAAAAATAGCCTCGAAGAATAACCACAAATTTACGCCATGGCCGATGAATAGGAAGACGACCACTAATCCGTCCAAATAAAGAGCGAACACAAGATTGACGTAGAGAGGGCCATCGATGCCATATATCATCCAAATTGATCGTGATGAGCCTCCATAGCATCAAGGCATGTAAATGCCTCATGGAGCGCTCCTCATAAGGAACCCAAAAGGATCAACAAATCCCGCATCAATCGTGATCACCCCACGCAACATGTACTCCTTATAGGAAATAACCATCAAACCATCATCGCAAAGCTCATCATCGTGACCAAAAAGTGGAAAGAATTCCATCAAATCAAATATGTCCACCTCACGATAGTGAGTGCGAGTCTCCCAACCGTCTTCAATAAATAAATTAAAAAAATAACATAGGAAGTACCCCTCATCTTCTATCTCAAAGATAGGAAAGAATTCCACAATCTAAAATGTCTCCAAATCCCTATATCGAGTACAAGTGAGCGATCCATCCTCCTCGAATATGGAAAAAAAAGTCACAAGGAAGGAAATCGGAGTCACAAACAAGCATAATCGGGGTCTCAACAAGCTCGGAAACATCCTCGTGAAGCATATCCGAAGAGATAGTATCATCGGTGTGCGCAAAAATGACATCAGATGTAGTAGGAGGGGCACCGGTGGACAAGTACTCCAAATATGGGACCAAATACCTTACTCGTGCACGTACCCATTGTTCACGTGCCATCTCCATCTCAAAATACTCGGCTCAACACCTATATAGTTATTGACGGTGCATCTCATACTCTGCAATGGAATAAGCACTATACGCTAATGTGTGAAGCGTTTGAGACAGATATGAATCCGTCTCAGCCCAAGAGTTTTAAAGACTTTGGAGTTTCTTGATGATAACACAACTAACCTTGTCAAAATCGGTGCATGCATTCATATCAAGCCCGTATTTGGTACCATCCCATAATAATTTGGAAGAAAGTTATTCTTCGGGTGGGGGAGGGATGGAATCATAGGACCTTGATAGATTTTGGGCAGATTTATAATTATTGGAAAATACAGGGGATGAATTGTAATTTCCCAAAATTGGTAGGGAATTAGCATGTTGAAGAGTTACGGGTGGTGGGAAAACTTAGTTAGGGTTTGCGATGTTGTGGGAGGTTTCCGAGGTTGAATATGAACGTCTATTAGGGTTAGGGATTTGGGGTAAATAGCGTTTGGAATTAAAAAAGTGTTTGTTGAAATTGAATGGGGTGTGAAATATGATGGATCTTGAATTGTTTGGAAGGATAAGACAATGAATCTTAGGAGTGGGTAATGCTTTCTTGAAATTCCGGTGGTTCTTGATTTGTTCGGAGTGGATTCTTGAATTTTTGGTGGATTTTTTTTAGATTTGGACTGAATTTCAGCGTTAGACTTGGCTATTACCCTTCTGTGCAGAACTATTGGAGATTCTGGACTGATAGGTTGTGCTCCCACGCAATAATGTTGGGTCGGATCTTTTACAGGGGTCGTTGTTGTTGCGCCATGGACCACTACTTCGCTACAGTTTTCCGGCAGTGGCGTGATTGTACTCGGGGAAGATCTTCTTGCAGAAGCAGCTATGGGTTTCATTGGCGGTGATGAACCTTGCTTCGCGACTGACCCGTCTGATGAAAAAGAGTTGGCGGGGGTGGTGGATGTTAGCTGTGAAATGTTGAGATTAGTTTTTTTACAAATTATACGGATGAACCCAAAGGAAGTTCTAATCTTCTACAAACATGGCTGATCCAAGAACAAACCACGCTCTGATACCAATTTGATGTGAATTTGAGTGCAAAAGCATAAAAATAAGAAGTTATTTACACAACAACTAACTACACAACATCTACACTACACAATAATAACAATAACAACTAAACTAAAGAAATGAAATGGGTTTCTTTCTCTCTCTCTTCTCTATTCTCAATATTCAAGGTTAAGTACAAATAAGGGCCAAAGGCCTATTTATAGGAAGAGCTAACTTGCTAATCAAGCTAATATCCAAAAAGACTAAAAAAGGTAACTAATATCTAAAAATGACATATTAGTCTCAAAATTACTTGAAAACTAATAAAGCTCTAAAAATAAAGGAAAATTATAATAAAATGCAAGAAAATACTGAAATAAACCCTAATTACTATCATAATGTGTTGCCTTTTGTAATTTTTTGGAATGAAGAGCATTAATAACATATTGAGTGGATAAGTGTTCCTTTAGATCTTTCACTTTTGACTGATTGTAAATTTTTAACCTATTGCTTGATAGGATATTATCTTTAGGTATTCTAAAAATATGTTTTAACAGTTTTTCTTTGAAAGATAATATTCAGATGGGTAACTTAGTAATATCACCTAATTTATATACATTTTAGACAACATGAATATTAATTAGGTAAGACTAAAAAGGAAAACAAGACTATAAATTGACACCACCAGAGGATATAAATTACTTGGAACTCTATTTTCACCCTAATTATTAAGTCTAGCGGAACAAACCATTCGAACAAAAAATGATCAACATTATTTGGGTAGACAAACTAGATCAATCAAATCTTGACCAAGTGACTGAATTAGTCTGGTCCCCCCCAAGTTGAGATCTTGGCTTCGCCCATGGAAGCTATATATAGCTACTATATATAGCAACAACTATATATAGCTCCTATACATAGCAAGCATCAGCTATATTTCAACTTTATAATACAGTACATGGATAGGGAAAGTATTTAGAGTGAATAGAGAAACCTTTTGGGTTGTTTATGTGTACTAAATAATTTGAACAGGTTCAAGAGGAACTGAGTTATACCTTGATTATAAAATAATTTAAAAAGAAGGATGCGAGTTGTTTGAGGCTCCCAAAAATCTCTTATTGACCGTTTAAGCACCAAATCTAATATACGAATCCTCGGAAATAACAAATAGGTACACTTAGAAGCCAAACTATAAATCTACTTCCAGTGAAAATAAAAAATCCAAGTTTTCTAGACTTAGGCTTAAAAACATGGCATTAGAGAGTGAAAACCCAAAATAATCCCCGAACGGCCTTGTGAGAGGTACCACCACCTCGAATGGGACCAAAGTAACTCGTAGGAACTGACCGTGCGATCATGGGACTCTTGATTTGAGAATACAATGATAACTTGAAAATATGAGGACTTAGGCTTAAAAACATGGCGTTAGACGGTGAAAACTCGAAATAACCCCCGAACAACATTGTGAGAGGCCCCAACACCTCGCATGGGACCAATATAACTCGTAGAAACTGACTGCGTGATCACGAGACTCGTGGTTTGAGAATACGAGGATAATTTGCAAATATCTAGACTTTGGCTTAAAAACATGGCATTAGATGGCGAATACTCGAAACAACACCTCAACGACCCCGTGAGAGGCACCAACACCTCGCACGGGACCAATATAACTTATAGGAACTGACCGTGTGATCACGGGATTTTTGGTTTGAGAATATGAGGATAATTTTCAAATAAATAAACTTAGGCTTAAAAATACGGCGTTAGAGGGAGAAACCTCAAAACAACCCCCGAACGGCCTCGTGAGAGGTACCAACACCTCGCACAGGACCAATATAACTCGAAGGAACTGACCATGCAATCATGAGACTCCCAGTTTGAGAATACGAGGATAATTTGAAAATATGAGTACTTAGGCTTAAAAATATGGCGTTAGACGACAAAAATTTGAAACAACCCCATGAATGGCCCCGCGAGAGGTACCAACACCTCGCAGGGGACCATTATACCTCATAAAAACTGACCGCATGATCTAAGGACTCCCGATTTGGGAATACGAGGATAATTTGCAAATATCTAGACTTAGGCTTAAAAACATGGCGTTAAAAAGTGAAAACCTGGAAAAAAAATATACGGCCCCGTGAGAGGCACATATGCCTTGCACGGGTGCAGTGTAACTCGTTGGAATTGACCACGCGATCATGGGACTCCCGATTTGAGAATACAATGATAATTTGAAAATATGAGGACTTAGGCTTAAAAACATGATGTTAGATGGTGAATACTCGAAACAACCCGCGAATGGCCCCATGAGAAGCACCAACACCTCATACGGGACCAATATAACTCATAGGAACTGACCGAGCGATAACGGGAATATCGATTTGATAATACAAGTATAATTTGAAAATATCTAGACTTAGGCTTAAAAATATGACATTAGAGGGAGAAAACCCGAAACAGTTCCCGAATAATGCCATTAAAGGCACCAAGACCTCGTACGGGACCAATATAACTCGTAGAAATTGACCGCGCGATCATGGGACTCTCGGCTTGACAATATGAGGATAATTTGTAAATATCTAAACTTAGGCTTAAAAACATGGTGTCAGAGGGAGAAAACCTGAAACAGCTCCTGAACGGCACCATGAAAGGCACCAATACCTCACACGGGACCAATATAACTCGTAGAAACTGATCGCGCGATCACGGGACTCCTAATTTGAAAATACGAGGATGATTTGGAAATATCTATACATAGGCTTAAAAACATGGCACTTGAGAGTGAAAACTCAAAACAGCCCCCGTACGGCCTCGTAAGAGGCACCAACACCTCGCACGAGACCAATGCAACTCGTAAGAACTAATCGGGCGATCACCGAACTCTCAATTTGAGAATATGATGATAATTTGAAAATATCTAGACTTAGGCTTAAAAACATGGCGTTAGATGGTGAAGACTCGAAATACCCCCGAACGGCCCCGTAAGAGGCACCAACACCTCACATGTGACCAATATAACTCGTAGAAACTAATCACATGATCACGGGACTCCCAGTTTGAGAATACGAGGATAATTTGAAAATATCTAGACTTAGGATTAAAAACATGGCGTTAGACGATGAAAACCCGAAATAGCCCCCGTACGGCCTCGTGAGAGGCACCAACACCTCTCACGGGACCAATGTAACTAGTAGGAACAGAACGTGTGATCACAAGACTCCCGATTTGAGAATTCAATGATAATTTTAAAATATGAGAACTTAGGCTGAAAATCATGGTGTTAGAGAGCAAAAACCTGAAATAGCCCCCGAACGGCCCCGTAAAAGTCCCCAACACCTTGTATGGGACCAATATAACTTGTAGAAACTTATCGCGCGATCACAGGACTCCTAGTCTGAGAATACAATGATAATTTGAGAATATCTAGACTTAGACTTAAAAACAAGGCGTCAGAGGGCCACATACCGAAATAGCATTCGAATGGCCCCGTGAGAGGCACCAAAACCTCGTACTGGACCAATGCAACTCGTAGGAACTGATATGATGATAATTATAACTCGTATATGCAATTTTTCATCTTGAATACGATTTTTTTTTAAACTACTTGGTTACTGATATTATTTCTTTTTTGTATCCTAATTTTTTCATGATATTATTGTATCGTTTGATTTTATGCGCATGGAACACATGAAGAAGGCAATGGTTTACATCTTGAAGATTGTTCATAAAATGTTGTTGACATTCAGGATTATATTTTTTATGTGTTACGGTCATGTGGGCTTTTATAGTTTTATTGTTTATTTTTATGTCCATGCAGGTATTTATAATTTGATTATTAAATTGTATGGTCGTGTGGGCTTTATAATAAGCAGGTTTTACATTAAGAGGGTTTGGAATGTCCAGAAAATAAAGGAAACTCTAGCTAATTTTTTTTGGTTTGTGAATTATTTAGACGTATAATATTTTTAAGTTTGTATGTATATTAGTTTATTAACAACGTTTTCGATTCGTAATTTGTGATTTTTTTTTTGTTTTGCTAATAATAAATATTTGTAACACTTCATGTGCGTCCAACGGAACACGTAGTAACCGGCCGTACAGTCACGGGACCCCCAATTTTTGGATTAGGCCCTAAAAAACTATTTGTTTTCTTATAGTTAAAAATGGTCATGGACTTTGTCCACGACCATTTTTATTTTTTCTGTCACGCATAAAAATGGTCGCTGCCAAAGCCCATGACCCCCAACCATAACTAAAAATGGTCGCGGCCAAAGTCCCCCACACTGCGACCATTTTTTCGTCGCGGTGTGGGTCATGGACTTTGTCCGCGACCATTTTTCCTCATGATTGGGGGTCATCGACTTTGGCCAGGACCATTTTTTCCGTTTTTTCCATCGCGGTGTGTGTCACAGACTGTCGCGACAATTTTTCATCACGGTTGGTGGTCACGAACTTTGGTCGTGACCATTTTTTTCCCATCGCGGTGTGGGTCACGGCCTAAGTCTGCGACCATCTGTCGTGACCCCAGATTAATTGTAACACCCCGCCCGCCCGGGGAGAGCGAACGAAGCGCTAATGCGATAAAATAAATCCAAATCCACAAGTGACAAGGTATAGAGTATCTAAATAAACCCACAATAGTGTAAATCCACTAATCTCAATCTCTTCAATTACAACAAGTTTCTCGAATTAAAAAATACAACAATTAACTCGAAAATCAAAATAGTACAAATCTTTCCCAAACAATCCTCGCTAAAATCAATCTCCATAGCGCCCCAAAATCCGCGTTAACCTGCCACTAAAAGAAAATATGGGGAAGTACACAATACGACAAGAAAGATGCTCAACAAATATATGTTAGTGATGAATAAAACGTAACAACACGAGTACGAATATTCAAATCAAAATGCAAATCTCAAAGCATTTATCAATATAATTTCTCAACAACACTTTAACCGGGTCACCAGGCCTCACCACATCCGTATATGCTTTATCAAGCCATAGCCCGGGAAACAGGAATTTTGGCGGGTGCCCAACATCCGTGCCATATTAAAAATTTCATGACAACGTGTTCATCAACAATATAATGATACCACATGAATCAAAATAATTTCAACAATTATTTTCCAGATTTCAATGAATTTATCAATTCAAATATGAGTTCAATTAACAAGAATTCAAAGAGAATGACACTCGCGAGATTTAAGGAGCATATTGTGTAAAACCCCATACCTCAAACCATGATGAGAAACCAATGATCACATCCTCAAGATCAACTCAAAAGATCTACAAAATCTCCTCCAAGAACCTCCAAAAAAATAGACCCAGGAACACCTCTAATCTAAGGTTGGAATTCACAAATCTCAAGGGCCAATGTATATATAAAAAGAAGATGAATATAAAATATATTTGCTGCCAAAATTTGTGCCAAAAGTAGGGTAAAAATGCTTGCCCAGGACTTCCTTTTATAATGCAAAGAAATGAAAAGTTGGAATCCAAAAGACTCCTTTAAATAAGGCAAAGAAATGAAGAGTTGGAAGTCAAAACAACTCCAAGAGTTAAAAACATTTTAAAATCCATTTTAACTCCGTTTTTGAAACCGTTTGAAATTATCGCCTTTAAAAATAATAACCAACATATTTGAGAAATAAAAATAATTTTATCAAAAACTTTATTTTTCCTCTTTATTTTGAAAATACCTCAAAAATTACGCGGGTTATTACACTTCCCCACTAGCAATGGAATTTCTCCCTCGAAATTCGCCGAATGCCTAACTCTCAAAAATCAGGCTAACAATCTCCAAAAATAATTCACGTCTCCCAAAAATAAATTCCTCACCTCTAATCTCGAAACTTATCACGAATATCACGTAAAATTTTCTATCTCCAAAAATTTTTATCCACGCAATGAACCCAAAACCCAAGCCCCGAGGGTTGTCGTATACCTAAGCTCTGATACCATTTGTAACACCTCGCCCGCCCAGGGAGAGCGAACGAAGCGCTAATGCGATAAAATAAATCCAAATTCACAAGTGACAAGGTATAGAGCATCTAAATAAACACACAATAGTATAAATCCACTAATCTCAATCTCTTCAATTACAACAAGTCTCTCGAATTAAAAAATACAACAATTAACTCGAAAATCAAAATAGTACAAATCTTTCCCAAACAATCCTCGCTAAAATCAATCTCCATAGCGCCCCAAAATCCGCGCTAACCTGCCACTAAAAGAAAATATGGGGAAGTACACAATACGACAAGAAAGATGCTCAACAAATATATGTTAGCGATGAATAAAACGTAACAACACGAGTACGAATATTCAAATAAAAATGCAAATCTCAAAGCATTTATCAATATAATTTCTCAACAACACTTTAACCGGGTCACCAGGCCTCACCAAATCCGTATATGTTTTATCAAGCCATAGCTCGGGAAACAGGAATTTTGGCGGGTGCCCAACATCCGTGCCATATTAAAATCTCATGACAACGTGCTCATCAATAATATAATGATACCACATGAATCAAAATAATTTCAACAATTATTTTCCAGATTTCAATGAATTTATCAATTCAAATATGAGTTCAATTAACAAGAATTCAAAGAGAATGACACTCGCGAGATTTAAGGAGCATATTGTGTAAAACCCCATACCTCAAACCATGATGAGAAACCAATGATCACATCCTCAAGATCAACTCAAAAGATCTACAAAATCTCCTCCAAGAACCTCCAACAAAATAGCCCCAAGAACACCTCTAATCTAAGGTTGGAACTCACAAATCTCAAGGGCCAATGTGTATATAAAAAGAAGATGAATATAAAATATATTTGCTGCCAAAATTTGTGCCAAAAGTATGTTAAAAGGCTTGCCCATGACTTCCTTTTATAATGGAAAGAAATGAAAAGTTGGAATCCAAAAGACTCCTTTAAATAAGCCAAACAAATGAAGAGTTGGAAGTCAAAACAACTCCAAGAGTTAAAAACATTTAAAAATCATTTTAAAATTCGTTTTAACTCCGTTTTCGAAACCGTTTGAAATTCTCGCCTTTAAAAATAATAACCAACATATTTGAGCAATAAAAATAATTTTATCAAAAACTTTATTTTTCCTCTTTATTTTGAAAATACCCCAAAAATTACGCGGATTATTACATTAATCACGAACTTGGGCCGCGATACACGAAATTGGTCTCGCCCGAAATGGTCACGGCCTAAGTTCGTGACCCACAGTCTTGGTCATGGATTTTTTCCATGACCATTCGCCAGTTTTGGTGTAGTTAAAATCAAGGACTATGGTGTCCGAGAAGGGGACTTAGACCTTAAAGAAATCGTAGAGACCATCTGGGACCCCGGAGGGAAATTAAAGCCCAATTGGAGTGGCCCCTACATTGTGAAGAAGATCATATCCGGTGGCGCTACTATGCTCACCGACCTCGATGGAGAAGAGATTGCCCGTCTAGTTAACTTGGACTATCTCAAGAAATTCTACCCTTAATCTTGTCGTGCTATGACTCTTCTGATCTCCCTTCTATTCTAATTTTTTTCTTCATTTCCCTCTTCTTAGAACTACGTAGGGCCTGATCCTCTAAAAATCCTTTTACATTCAAAAATAAAATTCAAAAACTTTTCAAAACCTCCAAAGGTAAGTAGGCAACTCATACGCTTCATATGAGCACGACCCCCTTCTTTTTCACAAAATGTTATTCTTTCCTTACCTTCGAGAACAATGGTTCATTTTTATCATTTACATGAACAAACAGGATTATATATGCCTTAGCAATTGGTATAGATAATTCAAACGCAAAACTCATCAAGAGGTACAATAATAGAATTTCCATTTATGAGAAATTCCATTACAATTATGTCGGTGTAGGGAGTCAAACAACCTCCCCCCGCTAGCCTAACCTTATCTTCCTAAAAAAAAAACAAGCCAAAATACTCCTAAAACAACCTTCCCAAAAGAAAAAAACCATGTACATAACCAAACACCATACAAAATGTTTCATAAATAAAACTCCCCAAGGATCCTACCCGCGGCTTCCATAAGAACTATCCCCATCATCATATACATCTTGGAGTCCCCAAACTTCCCATACTTGGATGTAATACTGATGGCACTCCATGGAACGGTAACCCTGGACTAGTCGAGGAAAAACCATAACACCTCCATCCATGGTGTCAAACATGGCAAACCTCCTTTGCCCAGTCTCCTCGGCCAGCATTTTAGTCACTACCCTCCTCCACAACCACTTCATATAGTCCTCAAAAATGTGCCAAACTTTGACAACTGACTAGAAAGGACGGGTTAACGATCGATGATTCTCCTCCCACAGAGAGCCCAATCGCGTACGTAAATGTTCTGTCAAATCCTCCACATGGAAAAAGTCTAGTGTTCGAGGTGGCACAATCTTCTCCCATCCAAATTGACGCAGAAGTTGCCAGGGAAAGTAGAAAGAAGTTTGTCGGAGGCCAACCAACCTAACATACTGGTATTCTTCTAGTTCTAGAATGGGATGAAACTCTCCCCACTAAGGCACTGACCAATGAAAAACTCGAGCCCCATGCTCCATAAACCAGTTCTCCCATCTCTCGATATTTAGGCCTAACCTGATTAATTAAAGAGTAAAGAAGTTTGTCACAACAGCCAAGGGATATTCAGGAGGGTCTGACAGCCACATGAATAGCATAAATGTACTACTCCTCAGGAAGTCAGAACGACCTTCTCGCCAAGCATCTAGACTATTTAGGGTCTCTACCAATATCACCATCGTAGGATTGCAACGGTTCGACATCCATGGAGTGATGGATGCAAGTTGTGAGTCCACCAACAGGTCCCCAGCCATCAATGATAATTTGAAGTTTATCCCAAGGCAACAGCTCCAGCATCAGTACAGTCTCTTCAACACATTAGATTCATCACAATTCAATAAAGGCAACAAGCACCACTTTACAACCCATCTCTCTAATCCTCTAATCAATATACCAACCAAGCCTCCAAGGCCTTCCTTCACTCAAAAATTCCAGAAAACTCATTTTCTTACTTTTTTTCTCAAAATAAGTCCCTTCAAAAGGGAAGCACTTTTCCAGCTAAGCCTTAGAGGCACTCAAACATATTCAAAAAAATTCCAAAAAACACCCATTCTTCTACTTTTTTCAAAATAAAAACTCAACAGAAAATTAAAGGGCATGTAGAGTAAGCCACTAACCTAAGATAATCAAACAAAATACGCATTTCTTGCATTTTTAAGTCTCTTTTTAGGTGCAATGCCACTACATCAAGAATGCAAATGCTAAGATCACATAGTCAACGATGAATCTATAAGGAATCCCGTGGGGAAAGAACCAGAATCGTCACCTCATCTGCCCTAGAACCCTCTCTCCTAGGTATCAAATGTACCTGCCAACAGACGACGTCGTTGTGCATTCTCCCCGATCACCCTCTTGTGCTGGATGGCCATCCCCAGGGATAAAAGGTCACCTAGAAGATAATCAATGAAATATCAATATCTAAAAAAGTTCATCGAAGAAAGGTGGTCTCAAGAGAATAAAAGAATTTACCCGATCACTTATTAGACCATTCAAGACTGATTGTCCCTATCCCTTCACCTGTCTGAGATAATCCAAAAGACCATGCCACTGTCGTTTGTCACCTCCTACACCCTGCAGTCGGCATCTTCCTGAAATTTTGTACAAAAACTCCCAAAAAATACCAGAAAATCTTGAAAATTCCCCGGAATACCCAATGAATTTTGGAACACCTTTTAGAAATAAAAAAAAAATTTCAAACCTATAAAATACAAATTTAATTAGATTCTCTTCCCAACAACATCTCCAAAAGACATCGCAAAAATCGAAGAAAATTCCCCAACAGGGCTACACCCAATTGTCAGATTAATACCTTTTCCCCAATAGAATCTTCAAACTTCCCCAAGAAAACTACACCACATAACTTACTAAAGCCCTCATAATTGTCACTGACCCACAAAATTGGCTCTGACCCGCAGAATTGGTCACCCCTACTTAAGCCCTCAGAATATGCTTCGACCCTCAGAATTGGACCTCTACTTAAGCCCTCAGAATTGGCTTCGACCCTCAGAATTGGTCACCTTTACTAAAGCCCTCATAATTGGCTTCGACCCTCATAATTGGTCACTTTTACTACAACCCTCAGACTTGGTTTCGACCTTCAAAATTGGTATCCCTTACTTAAGCCCTCAGAATTGGCTTCAACCTTCAGAATTGGTCGCTTTTATTGAAGCCCTCAGAATTGGCTTCGACCCTCAAAATCGGTCATCTCTAATTAAGCCCTCAGAATTGGTTTCAACCCTCAGAATTGGTCACCTCTACTTATGGTCCTCAGAATTGACCTCGGCCCGCAGAATTGGCCGTTCATACTTAAGGTCCTAAGAATTTACCTTGGCCCACAAAATTTGTTTCTCCTACTGAAGGTCGTCAAATTTACCTCATCCCACAGAATTGGGCGCTCCTATCTCAGGTCCTTAAAAAGACCTTGTCCCGCAGAATTGGTCGCTCCCATCTTAAGCCCTTATAATAGACTTTGACCCTCAAAATTGGTCGCTCCCAACCATAGGTCCTTAGAATTGACCTCGGCCAACATAATCGGCCATCCCCAACATTTACTTAGGTCCTCAAAATTGCCCTCGACCCTAAAAAATGGTCATCCGTGTCCCTTTAGGTCTACAAAATTGACCTATTTCTAAAATATTATATGGTGTCTATTCGATGACTTTCACTTGTTCAAAGATCACCCGTCGAGGGGATATGTAGACACTATATTCTAATACCCCCTAAAGTCTATCCTTAGGTCCCTAGTGCCTCCCCATTTCACTATAAACCCTAGGTCATACTCCAAATGTCGATTTAGAGGCTATCGGGCTCTCTCGATCCCCGTTTGACTCCGATAAATAATATCGTCAGAGCGAAAGATCAATAAATCTTTGGAGGTCTCTGAATCTCCTTTCTAATGATCCACCCCATGCATAAATTGGCATAACGATTCAACCAAATGAATCTTGGGCCCCGAATCAACCCCAATCAACTTCATCGTCAGAGTGAAAGCTCTTTGAATCTTTGAAGGGCACTGGAACCCCTTTACAACGGTCTACCTCGTGCGCATAATTACATAACTATTTGGACGAACAATCTATTTTCCCCCCAAAATTGATCTAGAGGCCATCGGTTGCTCATGGGATTCATTTGACCAAGTTTAACTCTTCATATCAAATAATACTAAATGAATCTTTAAAGGTCAATATATATACTTTCCAACGGTCTGCCCTGTGCATGAATCAACCTTACGGTATGGACAAATGACCTAGTTTACTCGAAAAGGTCATCGGGTATTTCTAGGCCCTAGTTGACCAAGTTCAACTTTCTTAACAGAGCTAAGCTCTTTAAAATGTCGAAGTACCTCACATAAAATTTTCAACAGTCTGCTATGTTCATGATTCTAACATACCGTTCTGATGAACGGTCCATTTCTGTCCAATGATCTCCCGTCCAAAGGATCGACGATGACTTTTGAGCCCCATTTGACCCAAAGTCATCTCTCGGACCTAGGAGAGGCCTAAAGGACTCTTGAATTTCTCTGAATTACCTTTCTAATGGTATGCCCCATGCACGATTTGGATCAATAGATTGCGTTCTATAACCATTTTCAGAAAAAAAAAATCTGTGTGAGATTACCAATTGGCAGGTCCATTTACCTAGCTATCAGCAGTGTACCTATGGTTACCTGCCCATTGGTAGGTAAAGGGTTATGCCGATTGGCTCCCCCTTACCCAATAAATAGGTGGCATGACATCACTCCCAAAGCACACCTCAGATCCATCAATATTAATGATCTCAATAACATACTCTTGCAATCAACGAAGTTTCCTTGAGTGAAATTCCTTTCAATCTTTCATTTCCATCGCTTTCATACCCAATTTAACAAAATATCTCATCCAACATTCATCTCAACACTCAAGGTAGTTCATCAAGAATCAAGATCAAGATTTAATTCTCCAAGAAAGGTCCAAAATATTTCTGTATCTCTTTAATTTCTTTATCTTTGCATTAGTTGCATAATTCCTTAATCTAACCTTTGCTTTAGTTCATACCAATTAATATCTCACCTTTTTATTATTTATATTGCACATAATTTATTTTCTATAAAAACCCAAAACAAACAAAAAGAGGGTTATATGTATAAATTCCAATGAGATTATCCATAACAATTTCTCAAAACTAAAATATATTTTCTACACACACATATAGTAAATTCCCGTTAGAATCAATGTGATAAAACCTACCCTTATGCTGCATATGAACTACGTGGACTTTGATGCCTTTATAAGCTATGTAGGCATTTCGGGCTAAAACTAGAGACTCAAGTTCAATTTTCTCATTTTCACATTTGTCACCTTTTCATCTATATATTATTTTAATATAACTATGAGTCGAGGCCAATTCTGAGGACCTAAAGTTGAGGGGACCGATTTTATGGGTCGAGGTCCATTCTAGGGACCTAAATCTAGGATGACCAATTCTGCGAGCCGAGGTCAATTATGAGGACCTAAAGTTGGGATGACCAATTTTGCGGGTCGAGGTCAATTCTGAGAACCTAAAGTTATGGCGTTCAATTTTGCGGGTCGCAGTTGATTCTGAGGACCTAAAGTATTGGCATCCAATTCTGTGGGTCGAGATAAATTCTAAGGACCTGAAGTTGTGGCGACCAATTCTGCGAGTCGAGGTCAATTCTGAGGACCTAAAGTTATGAAGACCAATTATGAGGGTCGAGGTCAATTCCGAGGACCTACAGTTGGGATGCGGGGTTTTGCTCTCTAGGGAGTTTTTAATTTATCTTTGGGAGTTCAGATGCACTTGTGGTTTCGCTGGAGAGTATTTTCTCTGAGACGCCACTCGGAATAGATATTCCATTATGGCTTATAGCTCCGCTGGGGAAATTGGAATCTCTCTGGGAGAAAGTTTAATTTTGAAATTACGTTGGGGAAATGGGTAGGATATTACGTAGTCCTGGTGGGAAATATTTGATTTTGGGTTCCATTGGGGAATTGTAATGAACTTTAATATTAATTCGGTTGGGGATTGTTGGAGCTTAAAATGGTTTTCTTGGTAAATAAAGGTTATAATACTTGTTTGGCATTTTTAGGAATTTTTTCAGAGAATTTTTAGATTTTTTTAGCGTATTTTGTACAAAATTTTAGGGGGTATGTCGACCGACATATTGTAGGGGTTGTCGTTTGGCAAGTGGTATGGACTTCTAATCTTCCTTAGGTAGAGGAATAGGCAGGTGTCAATCGTTACGACTTCAACAATTATTGGGTATTAATTGTGAGGATTTTCAGATAGAGGTGGATCGTACACTGAGGGTGACGCCGGATGCAGTGCAGGCGGCGTTGGTTAGGATTGCTGAATATCTGTTGGGGATGTAGGTAAACTTATACTCTTGTAGTTTTCCTTTAAGGTCCATATAGGCTATAAGTATGTAGGTGTAGATAAGGTGGTTGTTGGCGCATGAGTTTAGGTACATTGGGTACCTGGAAAAGAGGGTGGTGAGGCAGATGAGGTGATGTCCGATTCTAGTTCATTTTCTATGAGATTTTCTTACAGATTTGTCATTGCGATTGGAGGAGCTTGGCATTGACCATGCTGTATGCCTTGATGTCGCAGCATTGCACCAAAAAAGAGACTTAAAAAAGGCAAAAAGATATGCACATTTTGTTTATTTATCTTGATTTAGTGGCTTACTCTACATGGACTTTAATTTACTACTAAGTCTTTATTTCGAGAAAAAGTAAGAGAGCGTGTTTTGAAATAAAGAGAGGCCTTGGGGGCATAGTGGCAAAGAGTTTACCTTTGATGGGATTTATTATGGGAAAAAGTAGAAAAAAATGAGTTTTTTTAGAATTTTAGAGAGGAGGAAGGCCCCGGAGAATATTTTGGTATATGGATGAGGAGATAGAAATCTTGGTTGTAAAGTGGAGTTTGTCGCCTTTGTTGGATTATGATGAATCTATTGTGTTGAAGAGGTTGTACAGATGCGGATTTTGCTGGAGTTGTTTCCTTGGGCCTAACTTTGAGGCTCTTGATGGTGATGGGAGACCTAATAGCGGACCCTCAGTTGGATACCATTATAGCGTGGATATCAAATCACCAAACTCTTACGATAGTGATACTGGCAGAGACCCTAAACTGTATAGATACTTAGTGGGAAGGCCGTTGTGATTTCCTGAGAGGGAGCTCGATTATACTTCTCATGTGGTTGGATGAGAGATTCTACTTGGCGATCCCCCTGAATATCCTTTGGCAGTTGTGCCGAACTTCTTTACTCGATATTACATTAGTTTTGGCCCATCTATAGAAAACTGGGTAAATTGGTTCATGGAGCACGGAGTCTGATGCCATCAGTGGTCGGTGCTATAGTGGGGAGAATTGCATCCCATTCTGGAGTTGGGACAATACCGGTATGTTTGGATAGTTGACCTTTGGCAGACTCATTCTATATCCCTTTGCGGATCCTTCGCCAAGTCGGATGAGAGTAGATTGTGCCTCCTCAGGCACTAGACTTCTTTCTTGTGGAAGACTTAACTGAATCCATGAGCATGAGGCTAGGTTCTCTGTGGGAGAATCTTCGGCCGTCAACCCGTCAATCTCAATCTTTAGGCATTATCTGATACGTTTTCAAAGATTACCTAAAATGGTTGTGGAAGCAGGTGGTGGCAAAGATCTTAGCAGAGGATATCGGACAGACATGGTTTGCCCTTTTTGATATCATGGAGGGGGCATATTGGCTTTCTCCACCCTGGTCTGGGCATATCGTTCTATGGAGTGCCTTCAAAATACTAATCAGGCTCGGGAAGTTTGGCAGCCTCAAGGAGTAGAGGATGATGGGGTTGGGTCTTTCAGCAGCTGCAGATAGGGTCTTTGTGAAGCTGGGTTCCTTTCTTGTGAATCTTTTGTATGACTGTGATGTGTTTGGTTTGTTTTTTATTTTTTCTTTTTTGGCTTCTGGGATTTTGGTAATTATGTTGGGGGTGTTATTTTGACTCCCTACGCTGATATTTCATGTAATTGTACTTAATTCTCCCATTTATGGAATAAAAAATAATTTGATCATATTGTTGTGCCTCTTGATGAGTTTTACATTTGAATTATCTATACTAATCGCTAAGGCATACATAATCCTTTTGTTCATGTAAATGATAAAATGAATTGTCGCTCTTGGAGATAAGAAAATAATAGCACTTTGTGAAAAAGAAGAAAACCACGCCCATGTAAAGCGTATGAGCTGCCTACGTACCTCTGGGGGTTTTGATAATTTTTTGACTTTCCATTTTGAAAGAAAAGAGTATTTTTAGAGGATCAGGCCCCACGTAGTTTTGGATAGGGGAAATGAAGAATTTTTTTTTTTTAGAATAGAAGGGGGGATAAGGTTCCTAGCATATCGAGATTTCAGACTAAGGGTGGAATTTCTTGAGACGGTCCAGGTTGACTCGACGTGTCATCTTTTCTCCATAAAGGTTATTGAGCGTAGCAGCGCCGCCTGACATGATGTTTTTCATAATGTAGGGACCACTCTAGTTTGGCTTGAATTTCCCTCTTGGGTCCCAGACAGATCTATAATCTCTTTGAGGGCCAAGTTTCCTTCTCGAACACCACGATCCTTGACTCTTCGATTGAAGGATCGCATTATTAGGCGACGGTACCCTTGTATGTGGTATAGAGCCTTCTACCTCTTTTTATCTAAGAGTGACAATTCGTCAAAGCGACTCTGATACCAATCTTCCTCGTTGACTCTGTATTCAAGCATAACGTGTTAAGAAGTTATTTCCAGCTCAACGGGTAGTACTGCTTCCATGTCCTATACTAAAGAGTAAGGGGTATCCCTAGTAGATATCCTGACTGAAGTGCAGTAGCCCAATCTCAACAACTCTCGATCATACTACTGATGATGGCTTTTAGTTTTATGTTGGCGTCTTCAATTCCACCCCTGGTTTGTGGTCAGTAGGGATAAGATTTGGGTCTCTAAGTCCCATACTCATCGACCAATTTTTTGAACTTTTCCTCAAAATGTAATCCTTTACCTGATACTAGCTTATGAGGGACTCCGTATCAGTAGATAATAATCCTCCGGATGAACTTGGCTACCTTTTTGGCATTCAGCATTGCGTATGACTTAGCTTCGACCCATTTGGTGAAGTAATCAATGGAAACCAGGATGAACTCATGCCCATTGGAAGCTTTGGTTGTGACTTTCCCTATGATGTTAATGCCCCAGATGGAGAATTTCTAGTGAGAAGTGATGTATAATTATTGAAGAGGCAAGTGCTGGAGATTAGCAAACTGCTGGCATTTGAGGCATTTCCAGAAGTAGGCGGTGCAATCCTAAACTATGGTGGTGTAATAATACCCTTGACGGATAATCTTCTTAGTGAACTTATGACCATTCATGTGGGGTTCGAATTTCCCATGTGGATCTTCTGCATCATTTCCCCAATGGCAGCCCTTGCGATGCAGTGCAAATGGGTTCCATCGAAGTTTTTGTTGAATAGTGCTTTATCACAGATGATGTATCGGGGAACCAGTTTGCAGAGGGTTCTACGGTCTTTCTTGTTAGCTTCTTAGGGATACCTAACATGCTTGAGGAGGTGATAAATATCATAGTACCAACATTCAGCCATATCAGAATCTTCCTCTGTGACGAGCACAATGTGGTGGCAGTGGGTAGGCAAAGATTATTTTTAGACTATGAAGGGGGCCAACATTATCGCTCGAGAATGTCGAACATGGAGGATAAGGTAGCAAGGTCATAGGCTAAGATGTTCTTTGCTTGAGGAAAGTAGTGGAAGGTGATATCTCAAAACTGGGAGGCCAGCTCTTCTACGTGGGCTTGGAAGGGTAAAAGCTTCTCATCTTTGACTTTCCATCTTCTAAGGACTTGATCGATGATGAGGGCGAAGTCCCCATAGACATCTAAGTGTTTGATACCTTTCTTGAGGGCGAATATGAGGCTTACAGTGCATGCCTCATATTCGATCAATTGGTTGGAGCAAGGAAAATCCATCTTGATGGCAATGGGACTGTTGGAGTCATCAGGATGATCAATAGTATCCCAATATCATATCCTTTCTTGTTGGCAACGCTGTCAAAGAACATTTGTCATCGAAGGTCCTATTGGGAGGTGCAAAGAATATCTTCATGTGAGAATTCAGAGATCTAAATGTCAACTTCTTCAATAGGGTAGTTAGCAAGGTAATCGAAGATGGATCTTCCTTCATCGAATTTTTACATGGCATACATAACATCAAACCCATACTAAGGCAACACATGCTTTCTCCGAGATAGTGTAGTTGACTTCGTACCCCGCCAACTTTCGACTGACATAGCAGATGGATCTTTCTTTATGGGTTTCCTCGATGTATTAGGCTTGTAAATTCCCTACTGCGGTATCTATTACGATCAAGTATAAAAGTAGAGGGAGACCTAGCTAGGGAGGCATAAGTGTTGGAGGTCGAGTAAGACACAGTTTGATTATGTTGAAAGCTTCCTGAACGATCTCATTCCAGATTTTGTTAGAATTTTTTCAAAGGAGTTTAAAGATGGGTTTGTAAACAGAATTCAACTAACTAATGAATCGGCTGATATATTGTAATTTTCCCAGGAATCCCCGAACTACTTTCTCCATTCAGGGTAATGTCATTTTATTTATGGCCTTTTGTTTGGCAGGTCTGCTACGATCCCATTCTCGCTAACCATGAATCCCAAAAGCTTTCCTTTGGTGATGTCGAATACACATTTATGTGGGTTTAATCGTATCTGGTATCGTCGTAGTCTTTCGAAGTGCGGGAACGTGACCTTCTCGAGTCTTAGACTTAATGATCATATCATCCACTTAGACCTCGACCTCTTTATTTATCAGATCATTCAATATGGTTGTGGCAACCCTTTGTTAGGTAGCCCCTGCGTTCTTGAGCCTGAATGTCATAATCGTGTAATAGAAGTCTTCCCAAGAGGTGATGAATACGATTTTTTCTTAATGATCAGGGTGCTTCTTGATCTGGTTGTATCCTGTAAACCCATCCATAAATGACTCTAGAGCGTGACTCGTCGTTTTGTCAATAATCATGTCGATGTTGGGCAGTGAGTAATCATCTTTCAGAGGTGCTTTGTTCAAATCTCGATAGTCGAAGCACATGTAGAGTTTCCCTCCTGATTTTAACACGAGTAGAATGTTGGATAGCCACGTGGGATATTCGATCACCCAAATAAATCCTACATTCAACTGTTTGATCACCTATTCTTTAACCTTGAGCGACCATTCGGTGCGGATCTTTCGTAATTTTTATTTAATCGATTTGCATTTCGGGAGAGTTGGAATCTCCTACTGAGCTATTTCGGGATCAATACTAGGCATGTTGTCGTAGGACCATTCAAATACGTCCATAAATTCCTTCAATAATTCTTTGACTTAGCGCGCGCTCGTGCTCATCAAGGGTGGACCCTATCCTAATCTCACGTTATTGGTATTAAAACTGAGATTGATAACAACAGTTTCATCCTCATTAATTTGAGCGTGATTATGTTGTTTGTTATTAACCTTATTAAGACCAGTTAAGAATTGTTCATTTGCAAAATCATTATCATCAAAAGTTTTAATATAATCAAATGTAAGGCACAATAAGATACTCAAAATCCTCGTTTATTTCACTTTCGAGAAAAACAACGTTGAGACCCTCGTCAAATGAGGCCTCGATTACATTATTATTAGAAATATAAATAATAACAAAGGAGGAAGATATATGATAAACATCTGGGTTGGGTTACATTTTAGCAGGCAGAACTGATACAATATTCTAGTTAAGGAGAGGCACATTAGTGGCATTGATCAAAGTGGACGAGTTCAATAATGTAATGCCTGATTAGATCATGCAAAGTGTCATCCACAGTGTCTGCATATTGAACGAGTCTTCAAAATCACTTTCCTTGGAGGCCTCGGTAATGGCTACGGCTTTCTGAGTAAGAGGTTGTACTTGATGCTGGCAGTCTTCGGCTCAGGAGTAGTTGTCTTGGAAAAATATTTCCATCCTCGGCTTCATCTTTTTATCTTCATGATCATACCATGGTTCAGGAAAGCCACATAAGGGAAAATCTTCACCCTCTTTGATGAATCTCCCATTTAAGGCATCCCTGAAAACAGTCTTGGCACTTTTATACTTCTCTTCAATCGTGGTTGGTGGAGCATTCTGAGTTCCTCTAATGACGGTTGATAATCCAGGCCATATGGAGGAAAGTTTTTCTTCAGGACTATGGGTTCCAATATCCCTTCCTGATGTCGTCCTAGCCCCAATTCGGGCATAAAGTGCATATTTTTTTACATTTATATCATGTTGACATTATTGTTAGGGTTAAGCTCTGAAAAGACTTAGTCTTTGAAATCATCCTCTGCTGGAAGAGGAACCGAATCAACCCTAAAGCCAGAAATAAGCATTTTATTCATTCCATGATGTATCTCTAATACCGAATTACTAATGCTGGCGTTTCCAGTACTATCATCGCCTCCAAAAATGGTAATGACTTTCCCCTTGGCAAGAAATTTTAACTTCTCATGAAGGGAGGATGATACCTCTCAAATGCTATAGAGCCATGGTCGACCAAGAAATAGATTAAACGATGTGGGTATGTCAATAACATAAAACTCAGCAACGGGACTAATAGGGCTAGCCCTTATTGTGAGTGTTATGGACCCTATCACCTCTCACCGAGTATTATCATTGGCACACACTTCGACGAAAGTAGGAGTAAGGTCACTTACTTTTAGCCCCAAGAAATCGAAGGTTCTTAATAGCAAAACATTGAGGTCAGAACCATTGTCAATAAGTGAGAGAGGGAATGTCTTTCCTACCAATTCAGCAGAGATATTGAGAGCATAGTTGTCATTAGTGCCGACCTTAGGAATTTCTTCTTTGGAGAATGAAGGGACTCTAGTGGTGGTCAGAAATTCAACCAGGTTTACAACTTTTTCTGGAGTGGTGGAAGGAGGGATTGTGAGCCCAATGAGTAACTTTATTTAAGAATTTTGGTGTAATTGGTAAGACATAAAGAGTCCCCATAAAATGATGTTGGCCTGGGTCTTGTTGAGTTGGTCGAGGATCTTGCTTTCCTCGATGGTCATTTCTAGTATGGGGAGTTCCTTGGCAACTCCCTTTCCTATAACTATCCCTGCTGACTGAGGATTCAAACTCTGTTGATGTCTCCCAGATCTTGTCATATGGTTCACGAAGGAGGGGAAGAATAGAAACCCCACTTCTTCATCTATTTTGAGTTGTACGGACACTTTGTTGATTTCCACTAATAGATCTTCAAAATATATCATCACACACATATTGATTATCGAACTAACATTTTCTTAGCTTGGTTCATCATTAGAGCAGTCAAATTCATCCCCTCATCCGGTGGCAATGATGTCATCTCACCATGAGTAGTCAATGCATTCCATAACCTTAATGACTTCTTTATATAAATCCTCCAACTCAACGAGGAGGTGCAGAAGTGAAGGGACCAATCACCCTTATATCTTTAAAGCATTAAGTAGATCGGATATACTGCAAATCTCATTGGTCTGTTGGAACAAGTGTGTTATAATCTGTACTTTATCATCCAACTAACTTCGTCAACGGGTACTACTAAATTATCTAACTTTCGAGCCCATTTTTGAGCTTCCATGAATAAGATGATGAATTTCTGGCATTCAGAGGGAAATTTCTAGCCAAACTCTTGAAGTTGGTTCAGTATTGTTGGCAATTCCATATCTTTCCCTCTGGACTGGATACGAATGGCAATACATGCACTTGTGAGATGCGGTAAAGCTTGGTCAGCAAAATAGGTAGGGTGTAACAGAAAGTATGGGTAGAATTTAAGGGGTTTGGATGAAAATATGGGTAAGATGGGTGCTTTATTGGGTACAATCTGAGTAGATGGATTAAATTTTGAGTCATTATCTAGGAAATTGCATTCACATGGTTTGGAAGTGGATTGTGAGTGGTGTTAGGTTTGGGATTGGCTAGTGGGGCGATGATACCCCGATCAATTAAACCTGTATTACATAATGGAGATGGAATCATTGGTCAGTGTTATGGTTGGCAGTTTGGTGAAAATCACAATGGGCATCGGATTTGAAATTTTTGGGAAGTGGGTTTGGTAGCGGACAAGGGTCCGAAGGTTTGATGAGATTTCGGCCCAATAATGCTTGGTATACTTTAGAGAGGGGAGAATGAATCTCGGTGTACTCTTTTCTAACTGTATTAGCACGGGTTTCTGGCGCCCAAGAGCTAGCTGGATGAGAGATATTATTGATGGTCGAGACTGTAGCAAGCTTCTCATATATTCATAGAGTGAACTGTTCAGACACTTTCTTTGGCTCAACTTCTGTCTTGGAAATACTTTCTTCAATATCCACTCCTGTTTCCCAGAGGGCTTAAAAAAGTGGGTGATATTGTCCTCCCATTATTTCTCGGATATTGGGTAAGAATTTTTTCTTTATAATACTAATTTTCTTCTCCTCGAAAGGCCGGTTGGTCATAGTGGCATCTTTCTCTATCCACCTTGCTATAAAACTGTTGACGGATTCTCCCCTATTCTTTTTGAGAAGTCCTAGATCACGATGTGTAACCTCCAACTCCTCGTCGTATTTGTAATGTGGCATGAATTCACGATCAATATCCTCCCAACTGCGAATTATGGATTCCTCGAGGGATTGAACCAACGAAGAGCATTGTCCTTCCAAGTTTATTGGAACACCTGGTCCTTTATTTCCTTGGAGGCACCTAGGAGAGTAATGTCTTGGTGATAGCTTTGAAGATAAACAATTAGGGGCCCACCGCCCCCGAACTTCTTAATGTTAGGCATCTTGAACTTTTCTGACAGCCTTGCTTTAGGGTAGGGAGACATATGGATGTCATCCATGTAGTTCCCAGAGGTTCGAACCTGGTCAAACTTCTTGGTTAAGAGATTAAGGTCCTCCTTGACCCTGTTTAATTCTTCTTCCTTCATATCGATAAGGACTTGCAGGTTAGCCCCTGGCTTGGCAAGATTTGGTATAAGGAGTTGAGTTGGTAGTGGCCCATTGGCAGGCGGGGCACGCGGAGCATGCTGATATGCTTTCGGGACCCAAATAGGATCGGGAGTGGGTGGACCCGTGACATAAGGAAAGAGAACCTCGAGTTCTTTAGGAACTAGGATTCGGTTTCGCTGCATCTCATGAACCTCGATTTGAAGGTTATAAATCTTAGCACAGAGTTGGACCAGGACTGCCATCAAATCAGGTTGTATGTTCAGTGCTTGATCCGAATTTTCCATGGAGTACTGGTAAAGGTGGATTCCGAACTCAGAGGAAGTAGAAGGACAACTCACGGAGCTTCGGGGTGATTTTATTGAACACCGAAGCCAATAAGGAACCATGCCAAGAATCGGGTATGCGATCGACTTGTGAAGGAAAAAGATTCTAATTTATTTTTGAAAGAGAGGAATAAGGATGGTTTTTATTTTATTGAAGAGGAGGGAAAATGTTTTTGACATTTTTAGAAAAAGGAGGAAAAATATTTTTGACATTTTAATAAAAGAGGGGGAAAATGTTTTTGACACTTTTGGTAAAGAAGGAGGGAAAAATAAGAGAATAGTCTCAACACGATTATTATTATGTTTATGTTTTCACTTGTATTAGGTTTACCTATATGTAAAAGAAATGCTGGATAGGACCCGAGCCTAGAAAAATTGGATTTTAAAAATAGGTAAGATAGAATTTGACTTGTTACCAGGCTCATGGGAATGGTCTTGTCTTGCAAAAAGACAAAATTGCGCAAATTTAGGCTGCATGCCGACCCGGTATTTCGGAAAAGTTTGGTATGGTAACTGGAAAACTAAATATTATTGCCCTAGGTCTGATGCCTATATGAGGTTTATGCAGTTGTTGGGTTAGTGGAAAGGTTCCCCCCTTTCGGTATGACTTCCACGATATACTTTTTTCTTTTAAGGGTAATCGATACGTGTGGACAAGCCATTTGATAAACCTGAGTGTACGTGAATTGCCTCACTATATACCTCATGGGGAAAATACGTGTGAGATTAAATTCGATATACTCGACGTACATGAACAAGTTCCCTGCTATATACCTCCCGTCATAAGTTCGTTTAAGTGGAATGATGCGGGGGGAACCGTTCGATATATGTCGATGGTACTAGGCCAATGGAACACTACACCAAAAAGGCTAAATTTTCACCTTTGATCCAGCCATCCTTATCACGGTCATTGATCGTGCATTTTTTATCACGGTCATTGACCGTGACAAGTCCGTGACAAGTAAAGTTATTACGGACTTGTCACGGTCAATGGCCGTGATCACTTTAGAAAGTTATCATGGTCAAAGACCTTGACAGGTTTGTGACAACTCTTTTAACAAAAAAACCTACCCCCTCTTTTTTTCCCACCGTTTTCTCTTCCCTCCATTCTCTCTCTCTCTCTCTCTCTCTCTCTCTCTCGTGCGCGCGCACGCACGTGCGAGAGGCGATTCTCTCTCTCTCGATTTTAAGGTCATCTTTTTTCTCTCTCTCCATTTTTCTTTGTGTGTGTGTATGGATGCGTGTGTGTGTAGGTGGGTGGGTGTGTAAGTAGGTGTGCGTGTGTAGGTGGGTCTGCGTGTGTGGGTGGGGGGTGTAGGTGTGTAGGTGTGTTGGGGTGGGGGGAAGGGGTGGTGGTGTTGGGAGTAGGGGGTAGGGGAAGGGGACGGCAGTGTGTGTGTGTAGGTGTGGCGGGGCAGGGGGTGGTGTCAGTTGGGTATTTTAGGACTTGAAATTAATTGGACATTACAAATATTGATTGGGTATTTTTAGTTTAGGACTTGCAATTGACTAGTATTATTATTTGTTAATATTGATTGGGTGGTGTTAGATGGGATTGAAATTAATAGGTATTGTTAATATTGATTGAATCTTACTGTTTAGAGAATGAAATTAATTTAGCATTATAAATATTGTCTGTGTGTTGCTATAAAGGTTTGAAACTAGTTAGAAATTGTTAATGTTGACTAGGTGTTATTATTTAGGGCCTGAAGCTAATTAGTCATATGTATTTAATTTCTTATGTTGTTGGAAATGAATTAATTGAGTAGATTAATTAGAAGGAGTACGGGATACACATTTGTTGGTTTCTTGTTGCTGTTGGAGGATATGGAAGTTGGTTGTTTAATTTATTTAAAATCCTTAATTTAATTCACACTAATAAATCCTTATATAATTATATTGTCTTAATTTGTTGGTGATGATGCTGGGATTAGCACCACCAGGTAAGGTGTTTTCAAGCTCAATCTAAGAACAACAATGACAGCATAGTTACGTAAAAGGTAGGAGAATGAGATGAGGAAAAGAGGAGAGTGCACCAGAATATAAGTGGTTCAGCCTAAATTGGCCTACGTCCACTGTGTGTGCGAATAACCTCACTGTAATAAGGCACTGATGGCCATGGATACAATCTCTCAAGCTCTCTCTCCCTACTGTGTATCTAGACAGAGTTTCATCTAGGGTTGTATATCCTGGATCTTTTACAAGGTAGAGGATGACCTTTATATATAGTACCTAGGAGGTGTAATGTGCCCCCCATGCATGTAATGTGCATGTGTGTGGTTGCCTCACCAATATGGGAAATCCATCTGTCACTGTCACATGTAGAGAATGATGATGCAATATTCTCCCCACGTGTGGGGAATAATCTTGTTATAACTGATTTGTGTCCACGTGCCCTTATCCAAATGTCAGCAGATGCTCGACTATCGCTCCTGGTGTATGACCTCGGCCTGGGAGAGGCCGAGGTTGGTAAGTCCAGGTGTTCGTTCAGTCCGAAGTGACCATGTAGGTCTCGGCTTAATCCTGGCTGAGTCAATGGACAAGGTCGGCCTGAGGTTGAGCCGAGGTTGAGCTAGTGTGTTTGGAGCATCGACTAATGTCTTAATGAGGTTACTGTTGGCTTCTTGCGAGCTCGGCCTATATCTGGCCGAGGTTGCCATTCACAGGTGTACGAGAGTGTTGCGGATCCTTATGATGTGTGCAATGTCCCCTGGATAGGCTGGTGGTAGTGTCGATCTGGGCCGACCTTACTATGGCCGAGGGCTGATGTCACATGCCCAAGGCTTATCCAGTGTCGCCATAATCTCGGTCGAGGTTGGTGTCTCCGAGCCGAGGTCACACTTGGGACATATCAATCACCCTCCAGCCCTTAGTGACATGCGAAAGCAGATGACTATGGGGTTTGCACATCTCCGAGGACTTTCCAATATGAGCCAGTATTTGCTTGACACTTGTCCAGTGTTGAGGTATGTCTTGCTTGGCAAGTGTGTGTTGTCAGCCGCCTTTGGCTCTCCAAAGGCAATGATGGGCCTTGGAAATCGCGCCTGCTATTTAAGGGTTTTAAACCTTTCCTTTTCCCTCCATCCTCAACTCTTTCTTTTGCGCAATTGCACTCCAGCCATTTTTTCTCTCTAAAGGCATTCTTCCTCGCGACTTCTCTGCAGAGGTCTTTGGTGGTGCTCTCTTGGGTTTTCTTCGCTTTTCCTTGTCGTTTCATCTTCAGGTATCTTCTTCCCCTCATTTGCCTCCATTTTCTCTGCTATTTCCTTTCTATTTGAGTTTTCCGGTGAGTTTCTGGGTTTTTCGGTGAGTCCACCATAGTTGCAGGCGAACTGTTCTTATTAGGTTTGGGTAATTTGATCTTTAGACTCCTTTATTTTATCAGCCAATCTTGTTTGTAGTTTAAGGCATTTTCTCCAAGTGTAGTGTCTGTCTCTGATGCTCAGACCCCTATACCAACTTCTTGAGGAGTTCCCCTCCCTTAGGGAGAAGACTCTAGAAAAAATCAGACAAATAGAAAGAGCACAGGAGGAGGTTCGTAGGTCATAAGAATTCCCTATTAGATCCATATTCCCACCACCCCTGAAGGTGATCTATCCTGATCCCTTGGAGTCTTTCAACCAGGCAGAGGTTCCTACCGATCCTATACCAATGTCTAAGTCTGAGTCTTCCATCTCAGACCCCATGTCTGTGGATTCCTTCCAAGAGGACATGGACTTCTCAACTCGGGAAGATCAGGCCCCTGATCAGGCCGAGGTCTCCGGCCGGGCCTCTTCTCATAAAAACTCAAGCGCCTCAGCCTCTTCCTCATAGGTTGAGATCGTTGAGCCGAGTGTGGCCATTCCACCACCACTTGACGCCATTCCTCTGTCGGCCTTTACCGATGCCGAGTTTGCTCAGAGGTTCCCGGGTAACCCATCCACATCTGCTCCGGCTGACATTGAGATAAATGATGATGACGTTGAGAGTGATGTCGACGTCTCTGAGGCGGCCGAGATCGAGAGTACTATAACTGAAGTAGACCTCCTCTACTTTAGATATCTGTATTCCATCAGTCCCTCCATAAAGCTAAGGAGACCTCTGAGGGAAGAGAGGGCTTTTCACGGTCGAGACGAAAAAATCTGCTTGTACGAGCAGATGTTCAAGTTAGGGTTTCGTCTACCCATCCACCCCATTATAAAATCTATCCTTTCTTATATCAATTTGTCCCCCTATCAACTATCCCCTAATGCCTGGAGGGTCATAATCGGGGCCATAGTCTTATGCAAGGATGTCCACCACTTAGACCTCCCAGTTCAGGTCTTCGTACGTTGCTATGTCCCTTTATCAGCCAAAAATCATCCGAGCTACTATCATTTTGTAGCTCGGAAGCCTGAAAAAAAAAGATGCTTCAAATAACACAGACTTCCAACCATAACTGGAAGCCACGTTACTTTTTTGCCTCTGGACCATGGGAATTTGGCCCATGTGCTCCCTCGTCCATTCTGGAGCCGAGGATGCCCCTTAGGTGGGGTAAGGTCACAATGTCTGCGAGGGCTGACCCTGTCCTGAGTCCATCAAACCTTCAGAAGGTGAAAGACCTTTAAGATCAGGGGGTACATGGTTTGTTCGTCAGGTTCGAACACTTGATGACCTCCCATTACCTCTCTGAGACAAGTCTGGGTGGAATTTCTCTTTCTGATCTTGGTAAGCGCTTTCTATTTGAAGTTGAACCTCTAATTTTACTTATGTCTGATCTTCTAACTCAGATCTATTGATTTTCACAGAGCGTTCGAATGATATCTCAGACGAACTCTGGGAAATGGCTGCACCCATCTTGACAAGACTTGCGAAGAAAGCTGGACTTAATGCTCCTCCCCCATCTCCCTCTGCTTCGAAGCCCTAAGACACAAAGAAGAGATATCCAATTGATCATGCCCCTGAGGATCAGAGGCCGAAGAAAAAGAATGTTGATACGGCCATTCCCATCTCTCCAGCAGACGCCATGTCGGCTCGTCTAGAGCAGTTGAAGATAACTGACAGCATAGTCGGCCATAGTCTTCAGGCCCTAGATGCCTTCGGCTCTACGATGACCGAGGCCGACAAGCGCTTCTACAGGTCACTTGATACTCCTTTGTTGGTTGAGTTCGGCATTCACAGATCCATTCAGGTATGACCTCAATTTTATTTCCAATTCTTAAGTGTAACCTCTGATTTGTCTTCAACTCATTCCTGATCACAAAATATGCAGGGCCTAGCAGCGATGCACCACCTTTATAATTGGACTCTGAGGAAGTTACCCCTCATCCAAAAGGGTCAAGAGGCTGAGAAGGTCCAGAGTTCTTTGAACGCAGAAATCAACCGGCTGAAGTCTAAGCTGGGTGATTCTGAGAAAAAGGTGAAGGGGCTGGATAAGGAGGTCTCTCGGCTTAACAAGGACCATGTTACGACTCTGAAGGCCAAGGACGATGTTCTGCAGTAGAAGGTTAGCTCGGTCGTGAAGGCAGCCCTAGATGACGCCTCAGAGGGGATAATAGACGAATGCAAAAGCTCTGACGAATTTATGAGCTTCGGCTTTGAATACCTTGAAAGAGGTATCAAAGCCACTATCAAGTGGGCTGATGTCAAGGAGAGGGAGGCTGGTACTTTGAAAGCCTCTAACTTCATAGGCCTTGGCTTTGTTGATCCTCAGTTTGCCCAGACCCTTCAGGAGGTTGAGGAGGAGGCTACCGCGCCTGCCGAGACTGCAACGATGGACGACACTGAGGTTGGAGTGGAAGACGTTGCCGAGGTGACCAACGTTGTCCAGCCTAACCAAATCGAAGATACTAGCATTCCCCCCTCGAACCCTTAGAGAATTTCTGAACATTTTGTAACCCATGACATTGTAATCCCTGCACATCTATAATTTCTGAATAAACATGGCTCTTACTTTTCCATTCTTTGTATCCTCTGAATGCTTATATTCTCTGAATGTGTTATTCTCTGAAGAGGACCATCTTCTTTTGTTGTATGTATGTCATTATGTTTTTGCTCTAAAGCTTATGCAATGGGGTGTGTTTAAACCAAATTAGTAGTCTGAGCTCAGACCTTGTCACCATCGAATGGTGTTATGAAGGTCTGAGGTCATCACCTAAGATGTTATCCCCATAATTACTCTCACCAAATTAATGATGTTAAGGGTCTGAGGTCATCCCATTGTGGTGTCTGATCTCAGACCTCGTCGCCACTGAATGGTGTTATGAAGGTCTGAGGTCATCACCTAAGAGGTTAGCCCCATTAATTAATCTCACCAAATTAATGATGTTAAGGGTCTGAGGTCATCCAATTATGGTGTCTGACCTCAGACCTTGTCACCACTTAATGATGTTAAGGGTCTGAGGTCATCACCTAAGATGTTAGCCCCATTAATTAATCTCACCAAATTAATGATGTTAAGGGTCTGAGGTCATCACCTAAGATGTTAGCCCCATTAATTAATCTCACTAAATTAATGATGTTAAGGGTCTGAGGTCATCCAATTATGGTGTCTGACCTCAGACCTTGTCACCACTTAATGATGTTAAGGGTCTGAGGTCATCACCTAAGATGTTAGCCCCATTAATTAATCTCACCAAATTAATGATGTTAAGGGTCTGAAGTCATCCAATTATGGTGTCTGACCTCAGACCTTGTCACCACTTAATGATGTTAAGGGTCTGAGGTCATCACCTAAGAGGTTAGCCCCATTAATTAATCTCACCAAATTAATGATGTTAAGGGTCTGAGGTCATCCAATTATGGTGTCTGACCTCAGACCTTGTCACCACTTAATGATGTTAAGGGTCTGAGGTCATCACCTAAGATGTTAGCCCCATTAATTAATCTCACCAAATTAATGATGTTAAGGGTTTGAGGTCATCACCTAAGATGTTACCCTCATAATTACTCTCACCAAATTAATGATGTTAAGGGTCTGAGGTCATCCCATTATGGTGTCTAATCTCAGACCTCGTCACCACTGAATGGTGTTATGAAGGTCTGAGGTCGTCACCTAAGATGTTAGCCCCATTAATTTTTGACGAGTGCAAAATGAAGCAAGGACCACCATGGGAACTGATCTTTTATTAATAACCTCTTCATGACAAGATGGTACAATTACACAACTTCATGCAACATCATATGTAATATTTCTTTAGGTGATCAGCATTCCATGGATTAGTGAAAGGTTCTCCTTCTAGATTTTCTAGCTTGTAAGTTCCAGGCACAACCTCGTCTGTCACTTTGTCGGGACCGTGCCAGTTTGGGTGGAGTTTGTTTGCTTTCTGTAAGGTCTTCTTTAGCACTAGGTCTCCCACTGCAATGGGTCTTGACTTCACCCTCTGGTTGTAGAATTTTGCTGCCCTCTGTTGGTAGGCTGCTTGTCTGACCTTTGCGTCCTCTCTTATTTCTTCGATAAGATCTAGGTCTAGCCTCCTCTATTCCCCATTATTATCAGGGTTATAGGTCTGAATCCTATGAGTTGGGAGCCCTACTTCAGTTGGTATGACGGCCTCGGAGCCATGTGCCAACTTGAACGGGGTTTCTCCTGTTGGTGTCCTTGTCGTGGTTCTGTAGGCCCATAACACAGCGTAGACCTCTTCAGTCCATCTTCCCTTCGCATCTTCTAACCTCTTCTTGATTCCATCTAGAATTATTCTGTTTGTGACCTTGGTCTGACCATTTGCCTGAGGTCGGCCAGGAGATGAGAAGAATTGCTTTATTCCTACTCTTAGGCAATACTTTTCTAAAGAGGAGTTCTTGAACTGGGTCCCATCGTCCGAGATGAGAGTGTTTGGGAGGCCATATCTGCATATGATATTCCTCCAAATAAATTGGAAGGTCTTCTGCTCTGTGATCGTTATCATCGGCTCTGCCTCCACCCACTTTGAAAAATAGTCGATGGCAACTATCAAGAATCTATAGTTGTTGGCAGCTCTTGGCAGGGGCCCTACTAAGTCAATTCCCCATATTGTAAATGGCCATGGAGAAGTGATTGACGTCATAGGCTGATGAGGCTGATGAGGGATGGCGATAAACCTCTGGCATTTATCATATTTCCTCATGTAGGCTGCAGCGTCCTTGGACAGGGTTGGCCACCAGTACCCCTGGGTGATGATTCTTTTAGCCAAGGGTCTTCCCCCTATGTGGCTAGAGCAAGAACCCTCATGGACCTCCTGTAAGACCCGGGGAACTTCTGTGGGGTGCACACATCTGAGGAGAGGTAGTAAGAATCCTTTCTTTTATAGGACGTCCCCTACTACCGAGAACTTGGCAGCCTTATATCTCAATTTCTGCCTTTCTAGCTTCGATTCAGGTAGCTCTCCCTCTCTGATATATCTAAAGAGGGGGTCCATCCATGAGTCTCCTAAGTTAAAATTGTGACAAGGTTTATATACCTCTTCTTGCTCAATGGCTGCCTTCCCCAAGACCTTGATCGGAATGGTCCTTCTAACACCTGTCTTCGTTACCGAGGCCAACCTTGCCAATGCATCTGCGTGGTAGTTACTTTATTGAGGCACTCTCTTCAGTCTTGCCTCTTCAAAATGTTCAAATATTATTTTCACCCTTTTCAGGTATTTGTCCATCCTTTCATCTCTTGCCTCATAGATTCCCAATACTTGATTAACAACTAATCGTGAGTCGCTGTGGAGTAGGAGTCGCTTTATGCGAAGAGTCTTTGCCGATGAGAGACCTGCTATCATGGCCTCATACTCAGACTCATTTTTAGAAGCTCGAAAGTTAAATCTCAAAGCGTATTCAATATTGGCACCATCTGGAGCTGAGAGTATCAACCCCGCACCGCTTCTATTGTCACAGGAAGAGCCATCAACGAAGAGGCTCCAAATATCTGTACCTAATGAGAAGACCCCCTCTGTCATGACTCTTTTTTTGAAGAGGTACCGATCTTCCTCGTTTTTCACAACTTGGTTCCTGGTCCCATTATATGCGATCTCTTCGTTATCTTGGAATATGTTTGGTGTCGTCTCTTTCAAATTTTAGAAGACACCGCAGTTTTCAACACCCTCTAGGCCATTTTTGCCTCAGCCTCTTCCCATATAAACTCAACGATAAAGTCTGCGAGGGCTTGCCCCTTGATGGTCGTCCTAGGTTGGTAGGTAAGATCGTACTCCCCCAATTCAATGGCCCATGTCATTAATTATCTGGACTTCTCAGGTTTATGTAGGACCTATCTTAGTGGGGAGTCAGTGAGGACAACCATGGAGTGGGCCTGGAAGTAAGGCTTCATCATTCTCAAGGCATGTATCAAGGTGTAAGCTAGCTTTTCCAAGCGAGGGTAACTCTGTTCGGCCCCTTGAAGGGCCTTACTGTTGAAATATACAGGCCTTTGGATTCCAGCGTCTTCCCGTATTATGGTTGCGCTGATGGCTGATTCAGAGACTGCCAGATACACGTACAGTTTCTCTTCTGCTACAGGCCGTGACAACAATAAGGGAGATCCTAAATAAGACTTGAGCTGGTTGAAGGCTTTTTCGCACTCTTCGTCCCAATGGAAGGCCTTTCTCAGCACCTTAAAGAACGGAAGGCACTTGTCTGTTGCCCAAAAAATAAACCTGTTAAGGGCATCCACTCTCCCCGTAAGTCTTTGAACATCTTTGATACTCCTCGGTGTCTTCATGTCAAGTAAAGCCTTGATTTTTTCAGGGTTTGCTTCAATCCCTATCTGGTTGACGATAAATCCTAGGAACTTCCCAGCTCCTACTCCGAAGACACACTTCGCGGGGTTGAGTTTCATTCTGTATGAGTCCATAATGTCGAAGGTCTTCTCGAGATCCGTTACATGAGTGTTAGCCTTTAACTCTTCATTAGCATATCATCTACATACACCTCCATAGTCTTACCTATTTGCTCTTCGAACATCTTATTAACAAGACGTTGGTATGTCGCCCCTGCATTTTTCAGGCCGAAGGGTATTACTTTGTAAAAGTACGTCCCTTTATCGGTAATGAAGTCCGTCTTTTTCGAGTCTTCCGCATCCATGAAGATCTGGTTGTAGCCTGAATACGCGTCCATGAAGCTCATGAGCTCATGTCTCACCGTAGCATCCACCATCTGATCTATCCGAGGTAAGGGATAGCTGTCTTTTGGAGAAGATCTGTTCACATTAGTGAAATCAACACACATTCTCCACTTCCCATTGGCCTTGGGCACGATGACTGCATTTGACAACCATTCCGGATATGTGAATTCTCTTATAAACTCAGCCTCTTCTAACTTTTTGACCTCTTCTCGGATGATGTCGTACTTCTCCCTGGAATAGACTCTTCGTCTCTGTTTGATTGGCCTGGCATCTTTGGTCACGTTGAGCCTCTGACTCATAACTTCAGGGTCGATGACGGGCATATCTGCGTGACTCCATGTAGACACTCTGTCTCCTCTTGAGGAAGTTTATCAGCTCTTCCTTGATTTCTGCCTTTAGGCCTTTACCGACCGGGACGGTTTTTTCTGGCTCGTCCTCATTGAGGACGATGGATTCTACCTCTTCCGCAGCCTCTCCCTTCTTTAACTTTGTCTCATCTCTTGTGTCAAGCGTATCTATGCTATAAGTGGTGGTTGCCCTCTTATGGGCTTCTCTCTCTTGGGTTGAGTTAAAGTAACATTCTCGCGCTATGGTCTGGTCACCTTGCACTTCCCCTACCCCATAAGGAGTCGGGAATTTTAGCATCTGATGGACCGTCGACGGCACAGCTTCAAACTCTTTAAGGGCCACCCTTCCTATGATGAGGTTATAGGCTGAAAACATGTTCTTGTCCATAACGAAAAAATTTATCTTCTTGGTTAGTGTTGATGCAAAAAACTGGACTGAATCCCATTTTTATGATCACAGATAAATAGATGAAAGCAATCCAATCAAGCACATGAGAAATAAAGATTTTTAAAGTGGTTCGGCTATAAGAAAAAGCCTATGTCCACTGTTATTTTATTCCCAGGGGTTTACAATAGCACAATGTGGTGTAGAGAGAGAAAAAGGTGTGGATCTTGTGTATGGTGTCTCTCGATTCTCCCGGATCTCTTCCCTTTTGGCTAAGGGGATACATGTATTTATAGTGATGGGAGATAAAGAGATTCATTGTATGTAGACATTTATGTCTACATTCAACGAATCTAATTGTTGAATTGCTTGGTATGCTATGTGTTGTCATTTATTAATACAGTATAAATGTACATTAAGGCTCATTAAATGCGCTGCCATCTTCATTAATGCACATTAAATGCGTAGTTATCCTTTGATCTTCCTGGTTGATATGCCGACCAACTCTCCTCGGGTGCCGACTATCACTCCTCGGGTGCCGACCAACTCTCCTCGGGTGCCGACTAACACTCCTCGGGTGCCGACCAACTCTCCTCGGATGACGACTAACACTCCTCGGGTGCCGACCAACTCTCCTCGAATGCCGACAAACTCTCCTCGAGTGTCGAATATTGCCACGTAGGATGACATGTGTCCTTTTCTGATTGGTCCTCGTAGATGGAGAAATTTTACGTTAACAGAAGCCCCCAATGCTCCATGCTTGATGGTTTACTTGAAAGGATGGAGTATTTATTCTGTAGTGTTGCTCGGTGCTCGTGAAATTCTTGATCTACCTTCTTGATTTATTCAACATAAAGTGCATTATCTCCTGGATGACATATGATGTAGGCTGATCGATGGTTGCTAATCTTTCTTTTGAGGAACTCCGTGTGCTATGTTTCACCTCTGTGAATTTGGATGCAGCCATTCCATAGTATGCAGCTTGTAGCTTGTCATAATCTTCAAGTATGTTGATTGGTTTGCTAGCCGACAAACTGCCTCCTGTGCCGAGCAACTGAGTGCTAACTTCACGTGCTTGATTCTTCTGATTTATGATCCTCTGAATACTTTGTCGAGTAACATACTAGCTTTTGAACCCAACTCTTCAATCTGATTAGTACCAAGATAGTGGTGGACTTCGAAACATTTTCATACAACTTCTTCTTCAATGTTGGTTGGGATAGTAGTAGTAAAGATCTCAGTGCTGTAGATGTTGAATTTGACTTCTGAACTTCAATAGCATGTGCATAATAACTCCTGAATATGCCTCCTGAACTTCAATATATGTCCTGAACTTCAATATTCCTCTTGAACTAATTCTCGAGCAAGAAAAATAACTTTTGAATGATAATTAGTCGGGGCCCCGACTATGTAAGTTTATGGAGTTGAATTTGGTGCTCGACTGTATGATATCGAATGAACAACTATATCTATAACAGAAGCCCCCAAGTGTGGAATGTGAACTTTGAATGCTTTTTGCTTGATCGCTTTCACATACTCATACTTTGTTTTCGACCAACTGTAGTTGACAGCTTCTTATTTCCGACCAACCTGAGTTGACATTTTTGGGAATAGATTTACTTCCTAACCAACATAAGTTGGCATTTTTAGGAATACAAATTTTACTTCCCGGAGGAATACAAGTTTTACTTCCCAGAGGAATACAAGTTTTACTTCTCGGAGGAATACAATACAAGTTTTACTTCCCCGAGGAATACAAGTTTTACTTCCCGGAGGAATACAAGTTTTACTTCTCGGAGGAATACAAGTTTGATAATAAATGATGGAGACTTCCTTGGAGCTGACCAACGGATTGTTGGGAATAAGATATAATAAATGATGGAGACATTCTTGGAGCTGACCAACAGATTATTGGGAATAAGATAATATATGCTGGAGACATCCTTGGAGTTGACCAACAGATTGTTGGGAATAAGACATAATAAATGCTGGAGACATCGTTGGAGCTGACCAACAAATTATTGGGAATAAGATAATATATATGTTGGAGACCTCCTTACTGAAATAATAATAGAATATGCATCCAAATAGATATAAAGAATAATTAAAAATAATAAAGTGCCTCGTTGATCTGTCGAGGTAGAATTGTATAATGCCGAACAAGAATAAGATCTTCCAGAACATAAGAATATGGCCGAGAACGTTGTCAGGACTGAATATAAATAAGAATTATCCGACCAACTATCCGTTGGGGGTGAAATACAACGAATGTTGTAATTCTCCTCAAAGCTGAATAAGTATCTTGTCGAGGCACAATTGCATAATGCCGAATAAGAATAATATTTTCCAGAACATAAGAATATGGCCAAGAACTTTGCTGGGCCTGCATATAAATAAGAATTACCCCGACCAACTATCCGTTGGGGGTGACATATAATAAATGTTAAGTTCTCCTCGAAGTTGAATATGATAATAAGTATCTCGCCGAGTTCCATGTTGAGATGAATATAGAATATGAATCCCAAGGGATATATAGAATAATTTGTTCTTGAGCCGATATCTGGGCCTGAATATAAATAAGAATTACCCCGACCAACTATCCGTTGGGGGTGAAATATAATAACTATTGTAGCTTTTCCTCGGAGCTGGATATATAATGAGTATCTCGTCGAGCTCTATATTGAGATGAATATAGAATATGAATCCCAAGGGATATATAGAATAATTTGTGATGGAGCAGATATCATAGTAATAATAAAATCAATAGTTCCTCGCTGAGGTGAAATTTCATACTGCCGAGCTATGATAATATTTTTCAGAAGAGTAAGATTATTTCCGAGCATTCGTCGGAGTTGAATCTTGTACATGTAAAAATTAATATCTTGCTCTACCATTTGTGTAGGCTGAATTGATTAGTCGTGAGAATAATTTAATCATTCAATAAATATATGATAGGTATATGTTTGAGAAGTAAAAATATTAATTTCAAAAAATGAAATAATATATGTTGGCTGATATGTCGAGGCACAATTGCCTGATGTCGAGCAATACTACTTTTCCAGAGGTTTACGAGAGCTTTCATCGGGATTGAATATCGTCCCTATGAAATTGTAATAGGCTGCCCGAGCACCTGTCGAGACTAGAGAAAATAATTATTATCATGGGAATAATTATTCAGCCAAACAATATGTGATGTGTATCAGCATAAAAATTTCAAAATATAATATTTTTGTGCCAAATGTGTGTGAGATGGATAAATTTTATCAAATATGCATCATAAATAAGACGTAGAGTTTTTTGTAAAGTTATTTAATCTCCAACAACTAATCAGGTATAAGTTGCTGTTTGAAAATTATTTATCACTTGGTTTTAAAAATATTTTTGGGGTGATCACAAGTTAAAAAAGACTTAAGCCCCCTGTTTGTCCCCGAGCTGAACTCGAGTTTAAAGAAATATCTGGGGTGCTTCGCATTTTTTAATACCCCAAGATTCTACTGCTGTCGACAAACGGCATGGATGTTGCCGACCAACATTTAAGGATATCTCAAGTTATAGAATATACGGTGCCGACCAAGAAGCAAATGGCCCCCGACCGGCAGAGCGATTTCCCCGATCAACAAAAATGGTGCATTGATATTGCAGACCAGCTGTTGGATGGTCACTGAACAATATCAGATGTCGCCAACCAAGAAGTGGATGGTTGGATAGTTGCTGACCAATAAATTGAACCCTCCGAACAAGACTGAGATGTCGCCGATCAAGAAATATATAATCGTCGACCTGCAATTGGTTCCACCGAGCTACAATAAGGGGCTCCGACCAATAATAAGATACCTCGTAGTTGGATAAAATTATTTCAATGTTGCTGATGGATCTTCACATCTTATCTCCGATTAACAAAAATGGTTTGGTTAAGCTTCCATTTAATAAAAGATGGCCCAAGATGATGCCGACCAACAATATAGATGGTTGACCGGAATATCTCGAATCCTTAGATCAGAAAAATAACATTCGATGTAAAATTTAAGCATTAAGAATGTTAATTAAATGAATAATTATATAATCCACTATATCGTGTGATTCCGATAAAGAAACCATGTGATGTGATGAACGAGGGGCCAACATATCAAATTTGTGCCCAGAGTCTTGATATGGTCATGATTTGTTTTACTGATCCTTTTTTACAAGAGGTGGGTAATGATTTTTCAGGTGATAGAAAATTATTTTTTATATTGATCCCTTCCTATTCCCTATTTGGAGAGATAAAAATATGTTGAATGATCGAAGTTATTACCAAATTTATATCAAAAATTAGTCAATGAGACTTTATTAACATAGATGGAAGATGAACCAAATTAAGTATATAGTTCATAAAAATGAATGCAAAGAGACTCAAACTTGAAGAGAGAGAAAATAGATCTGGGTCATGATTTCCATGAGAAAACTTTTTATTATCTTTAACATTTTCACATTCTCTGATTAAAAATATGATGGGAATTTAAATAGACATCAAAGATCTTACAAAATTTATAATGAAAATTATCAAATCTTACCACCGTCATATATATTGGTATATGTAATCATTTAAAATATTTATTCCATGATATCAAATTGAAACTTGAGAATCAATCAAAAACTTATGATTTATGAAAACCATTATTTTTCAGATTTCTAAATAAGAATTAATCTAACAGTTATGATTTTAAAATCATGATATGCAAAATTTTGCAGTTAAAAATTGGACAATTAATTTATGTATATAAACATATAAATCATGATTGAATCAAAAGATGTATGTATAATTGATTATACGTAGAGAAAATAAAATCTTAGCTTTTGATGGAGAACAACGCTTGTAACACGTTCCCACAGACGGCGCCAATCTGTTGATGCAAAAAACTGGACCGAATCCCATTTTTATGATCACAGATAAATAGATGAAAGCAATCCAATCAAGCACATGAGAAATAAAGATTTTTAAAGTGGTTCGGCTATAAGAAAAAGCCTAAGTCCACTGTTATTTTATTCCCAGGGATTTACAATAGCACAATGTGGTGTAGAGAGAGAAAAGGTGTGGATCTTGTGTATGGTGTCTCTCTATTCTCCCGGATCTCTTCCCTTTTGGCTAAGGGGATACATGTATTTATAGTGATGGGAGATAAAGAGATTCATTGTATGTAGACATTTATGTCTACATTCAACTAATCTAATTGTTTAATTGCTTGGTATGCTATGTGTTGTCATCTATTAATACAGTATAAATGTGCATTAAGGCTCATTAAATGCGTTGCCATCTTCATTAATGCACATTAAATGCGTAGTTATCATTTGATCTTCCTAGTTGATATACCGACCAACTCTCCTCGGGTGCCGACCAACTCTCCTCGGGTGCCGACTAACACTCCTCGGGTGCCGACCAACTCTCCTCGGATGACGACTAACACTCCTCGGGTGCCGACCAACTCTCCTCGAATGCTGAACAACTCTCCTCGGGTGTCGAATATTTCCACGTAGGATGACATGTGTCCTTTTCTGATTGGTCCTCGTAGATGGAGAATTTTTGCGTTAACAGTCAGCCTCTTAGGCCACTCATCACCCATCCGTATGTCCATCTCATACATGCCCAAGGGGTGGACCTTTTCTCCATTGAAGCCTATCAATGGGTGATGATAATGTACCAGCCTTGCTCTGCTAAGACCTAGGCTCTTAAAGCAAGGCCAAAACATCACGTTCGTCGAGCTCCCCCCGTCTATGAGGATCCTCTGCACCTCGCACCCATGCACCCTTGTTGTTATGACCAGAGGGTCATCATGGGGGGCCAAGATACCCTTGAAGTCGAGTCTGGAGAACCCAACTACGAGGGTGTCCATGTCTACTTTCTTCCTCTTCTGCACTGTATCAAAGGACGTTAAATTCACAACTTCAAGCTTGACCACTGACCTGGCCTCTGCTACGTGAGAATTCCTATCAGCTACTTCAGAGCCACCTCCTACAAATCCTCCACTTATGGTGTCAACACCAAACGAGATCGTACCGACCCTCTTCACCGGGGTGTTGTCATCTTTCGACTGAAGGTCCGGATCGTCTTCATCATCACCTTCTGACTCATCGTCTCTTCCGGTCAGGTCATTGTCACGGCATCTGTCATTTCTCCTTTTCTTAGGGTCATCTCTTCCACCCTTAGGAGCTTTACCGTCCACATAATTCCCCAACTATCTAGATTTTAGCATCTTTTCAATCTCATCCTTCAGGGCGAAGCATCTGTCCGTGACATGGCCATGATCCTAGTGGAACTCGCACCATAGGTTTTTGTTCTTCTTATGTGGTGGGGCTTTCAGTTTCTCTGGCCATCTCAGAGTCCTGTCATTCTTAATCTCGTTGAGGATGTACTCCCAGCTTACAGTCAGAGGAGTATAGTGAACGAACTTGTCATCACCCGACCTCTTCTTCCCATCTTTCTTGCTTTGGGACTTTCCAATGCCACCGCGGTTCTCATCCTCATACTTGGCGTCCATTGCCTCTTCCGCATTCATTACTTTCCCTACGGTTGCCAGGAGCTCCGCCATAGACCTAGGGGGTCTTCCGCAAGTTTCCATAATAGCTTCCCCTTCTGAAGACCTCCTATAAGGGCGGTCATGACTATGTTCTCTTTATAATCTTTGACCTCCAATTTCTCTTTGTTGAATCTCGCTATGTAGTCTCTTAGGCTCTCATCCTTGGCCTGCTTGACATACAGCAGGTGGGTAGTCTTCTTTTGAGGCCTCACCCCAAAGAAGAAGTTGTGGATGAATCGTTCAGCCAAGCCTTTAAAGTTCTCAATTGAGTTCTTCGGAAGGGAGGTGAACCAACTGTGCGCTTCCCCTGTTAAGGTCCCAGAGAAGGCCTTACACTTCATCTCATCGGCTATCGAGTAGATGTCTGTTGCCGACTGGTACATCTCGATATGATGTACAGGATTAGTGCTGCCATCATACTTGGGAGACACTGTAGGAGGCTTGAACTTAGCTGGGGTTGGGAAGCCCACTATCATAGACACAAATGGGGAGCCCTCTGAGTAACCCCTTTGTAATGGGTCCCTGTTTTTAATGAGGTCTCCTATCTTCTCCTCAAGGCGCTGGATAGAGTCATTCCATGGTCTTCTGCCATCGACCTGGCCGAGGTTATCCCCTGACACCTCCATGGGATGGACTGAGGGTTCCCATGCCTCGACACATCGGCTGTTGACCTCTTTCTGTTCCCTGCCTCTTCTTTCACAGTGTCGTCCTTGATCTGGTCGACCCTGTCTGTTCCCTCTCTGAGAGCCTATTGCGCTCCTTGATCTCGATAATCTCTGTCTTAGGTCATTCATCGGGCCCCCTCTACTCAACCTATCAAAGGCTGACCCTCTTTGTTGGGCCTCTTCACCTCTTCGGCCGATACAACCTTGACTTTACCGAAGAGGTCGTACAGTGTTATTTGACACCTCATACGGCTCCCAGCAGTCTTCCGGGGATTCTTCCGCCTCTAGATCGTCATACCTGTCCTCTAGGCAAGGGTTTCCCTGCGTCCCCAAGCACAAGCGCCTAGGGTAAGCAATGTGACTTCTCCACTGGGGTGCAGGCTGGTCTTTCATTGGTGCCTGGGGTGGTCCCCTGGCGTTAGGATGAGGCTGAACAGTCGCCGGAGTGATCATATCCGGTGAGACTCCGGGTGGCCTCATTATAGTTTGGCTGAGCTGTGCAAATTGCTTCTGCATAGCTTATTGTGTTTCGGCTAAAGATCTCAAGGATACAGCTACCTCCACCATTTCGGATTGGGGCGGCGCCTGACTAGAACTAGGCCCTCCACCCCTAGGTGGCGGAAGAGGCGATGGTAATTCTGGCGCCATATGTTAACACTATAGAGCTTGAGTAGCAGATGAGCTTAGTACCTCAAAGGACCTCTTTCAATGGTGAAGCAGCTCCACGCAAGGGGCGGTGCTTGGTTCACCACCAGAGTCTCCGGTGAGGTTAAACTTAAGAAGAGGAAGAGATAGCTTCTTTTCTCTTCCCACAGACGGTGCCAAAATAATGATGATAGGATTAGCACCACCAGGTAAGGTATTTTCAAGCTCAATCTAAGAACAACAATGGAAGCATAGTTACGTAAAAGGTAGGAGAATGAGATGAGGAAAAGAGGAGAGTGCACCAGAATATAAGTGGTTCAGCCTAAATTGGCCTATGTCCACTGTGTGTGTGAATAACCTCACTGTAATAAGGCACTGATGGCCATGGATACAATCTCTCAAGCTCTCTCTCCCTACTGTGTATTTAGACAGAGTTTCAGCTAGGGTTGTATATCCTGGATCTTTTACAAGGTAGAGAATGGCCTCTATATATAGTACCTAGGGGGTGTAATGTACCCCTCATACATGTAATGTGCATGTGTGTGGTTGCCTCACCAATATGGGAAAGCCATCTGTCACTGTCACATGTAGAGAATGATGATGCAATATTCTCCCCACGTGTGACGAATAATCTTGTTATAACTGATTTGTGTCCACGTGCCCTTATCCAAATGTCAACAGATGCTCGGCTATCGCTCCTGGTGTATGACCTCGGCCTGGGAGAGGACGAGGTTGGTAAGTTCAGGTGCTCGTTCAGTCCGAAGTGACCATGTAGGTCTCGGCTTAATCCTGGCCGAGTCAATGGACAAGGTCGGCCTGAGGTTGAGCTGGTGTGTTTGGAGCATCGACTAATGTCTTAATGAGGTTGCTTGTGGCTTCTTGCGAGCTCGGCCTATATCTGGCCGAGGTTGCCATTCACAGGTGTACGAGAGTGCTGCTGATCCTTATGATGTGTGCAATGTCCCTTAGAGAGGCTGGTGGTAGTGTCGGCCTGGGCCGACCTTACTATGGGCGAGGGCTGATGTCACATGCCCAAGGCTTATCCAGTGTCACCATAATCTCGGCCGAGGTTGGTGTCTCCGAGCCGAGGTCACACTTGGGGCATATCAGTTGGGTTGGTTAATTTTGAAAGTGGCACGACCACTAGATTATTGTCCAAATGTGTGGGGGGAGTTTTCAACTTTTTTCTAAAATTACTTTATGCCACGACCCGTTCGAGAGTGGCACGACCAAGAACTTATGATAATTAAATGAAACATACTTTAAATTACTTATAGTGCACATAGATACTAGCATTCTAGTTTCTATGTGTACGCATTCAATAGTCCTTAGACCCATTTGAGAGTCATTACCCCTGTAATGAGATCTCTCGAATTGTCTCGTTTGGACAGTTTGGGACTACATAGTTTCTATATAATAATATTCTTTGTGGCTTAAACTTGTTACTTTTGGGGGAAGTTCTACAGTTATATCTTAATGTTCTCTGGGTACATGCTAGATGATGCAATTTTAAGTGTTATTTCTATTGATAAACTGAAATAACACTCACACTTGCGATTCTACGTCATGTACTTGGAGAACTGTGGGGATATGTTGCTGAATGTTCCTCAAATTGGAACAATGTGCATGAGTTGTTAAGTATATTACAGAAATATGCATCTTGAATGGAATAGGACCACTCACCCTTTAGAGGAGATAAAGGAAACAGGAATTAATATTATAAATTGAATTTTAATTTCAATTTCAAATTAAAATTCAATTTTAATTTCAATTTCAAATTAAAATAGAATTTGAATTTGAATGCACAAATAAATTTACCCATCAAACATACGTATTCAGTATGTGATTGTTTATACTAATTGGAACTAAATATTCACACTTTTGTTTATGTTATTTTACCCATAATAGGTTATTATTTTTAGTAGCTGTGATGGGATATCCTAAATACAAAGAGTGGATGGGTGAGATAAATAGATTAGGGGATTTATTTCGCAGAGGTGCTAATGAATTTGTCAAATACATAAAGAGATGCCATGACAATGAAAAGTTTATGTGTCCGTGTGCTAGGTGTAATAATGGTAAGGTGTTTGAGTAGAAAATAGTTGAACTACATTTGTTAAGATGGGGTATGCAAGATAGTTATCGAAGTTGGGTTTTTCATGGGGAACCTAATGTTACTTTTATCCCCGAGCAACCTTCACAACAACCTTCAACAAGTAGGATAGATGTTCAAGGGGAGGATGGCAATGTAAGAGTATTTAGTTGATGACGAATATGGATTTCATGAAGTGGGAGAGAATGAGATCACTCACGATGTACAAGGTGCAGGCGCTCAAAAAGATATTGGGATAAACCTTGACGATGACTACAAAAGTTTAAAATTTAAGGCGAGCCAACGTTTATACTCTGGTTGTGAGAAAGATCAAACAACTTTACATGCCATGGTTGATTTGCATAATTTAAAGACTCAATATGGTTTGTTGTTGGCATCTTAGGGATACCTTAGGGGTGGCGATTTTGGGAATGAAACGATAACACGACATGAAACGAAATGAAATTAACACGATCTTTCATATACAAGTCGTGTTCGGGTCTGGGTTTTTGGACTCGCCATCGGGTCGTGTCGTGTTTTGCCACGAAATTGACCCGATAAGGACCCGATAGTGACACTATAGTGACCCAACTAAGGACACGATATATAATCTATGTAGACCCACTATTGACGCCATTTAGACCCATTATCAACCCACTATTTAGGAAGAATTGTTACGTATGTGTATTTTCAAGTTCTACAGGAGGTGGGGAGAAGTACCTTCCACTAGTGGAGTCTGTGTACGATAACTCATATTAGTTTACTATTGGTATGACTCCATTCGATGAATTATGTGGTAGGCCTTGTCGTTCTCCATTGTGTTAGATAGGGATCGGGGATAACAAGCTACTTGGGCCAGAAGTAATCCAAGATTGAGATGACATGGAGTTGTATACGGGCTACTCAGGGTAGACAGAAGAGTTACACCAATGCAAAAAGGTTCTTCCGATAGTTAATGTGGGGGACCAGTGTTTCTACAAGTATCTCCTATGAAGAGGATAATGCTATTTGGTGCCGAGATATGTGGGGCCATTCCCTATTAATGAACGGATTGGGCCAGTGGCTTACAGACTTGGGCTACCGGAGCACTTGTATAGGATTCATGATGTGGTCCATATTTCTTCGTTGAGGAGATATCTTCGGGATGACTTAGCCCACACTCATATTGCTTTCGAGGAGATTGATATATAGCCCGATAGTTCCTTCAAGGAGGGACCGATTGCTAACCTAGACCTTAGCGAAAGGAAATTGAGGTCAAAGATAATACAGTTAGTACGTGTTCAGTGGCGGTATCATAATGTCGAAGAGTGTACATGGGAGCGTGAGGATGAGATGCGCGATAAATATCCAGAGTTATTCTTACCAGGTATACCTTTATTTTGTCAAATTTTATGACGAAATTCCGTTATTATGGGGGGAGTATGTAATACGCCATATTTTTAATGATTTTAATTATGAGATTAATTGACTTAAAAATGGGAAATTTATTTATAATTAATCCAGATTTAAATAGATAATTACTAGCATGACGAGAGTTAGTATTTATTGATGTGAATTATGTTGAATATTACTTAGTGAGTAAAGTAATATGCGATTATGAATTTATTAAAATTGTCACAAGTGAATAATACGACAGTTATGGAAATTGATTCGGGACGCGCGCGTTAGCCGTGTCGAGATTAAATTTAATAGAATAAAAGTATGTTATGTATAAGTCACCCATATGGTCATTTTGAGTTCACCAAAGTGTCCAGAAGGGTCGAGATAGTGAAAAAAATATACCCGGGGATTTAGTTTGGGTCCCGGGCTATTTGTATATATTATAATGGTGAAATATATATACGCCTGTGTTTATTCTACTGTGTTGCTTAGTAGAACATGATGATAATGATGTCAAAGATATATTAAGTGCGTGAAAACTCAAGGGATTAATGAGATACTTGAATTCGATTAATTAATATTGGAAATACAAGAATGTATTATTCGGGTGATACGGGTGGGAACAATGTATTAGGCATCATAATAAGAGATTTGATTCAGACTATTTAAGTGGGATAGCGTAACTAGGATGAGTTAGGAGAATGCGTTAGGCGTGCACAATTATTGAGAGGTGAGAATCTCAAGTGAGAGCACATGACTAACACGTATATAATATTTATTGTTTAATGCAATTTAAACTCTTGCTGTTTTAAAACTATTTTCAACTCGGGCTCTAACCCGTTTCTTGTAATTTTCTTCCTTTTCTCTCTCTCTCTCTCTCTCTCTCTCTCTCTCTGTATATATATATATATATATATATATATATATATTACATCAGGTGCGCAGCCACAGAAACACCAACCTTAAAGTTCCCATCAGTTGACGTGTTGTAGCTGCTATGGAAGTTACATGACCTTGGTATTAGACGCCTCCACTTATTCTTGACTCATTCGAAGCACTTTATATCAGTCAGGGCATGTTGCCCATTCTTGTTAAATATTGTTACTCCAGATTGTTATTTTTATATCAGTTATTAAGCTTTATTTCATATAAGACTAGTATAGTGGGATTTTATCCAGAAAGTGTTTTCTCCAAACTTAGTTAATTCATTTTGTCAATTAATTTCCTATGAGATTGTATTGGATGATGAATGTTTCTTTATTCATTTATTTGGGTTGTTGTTAATTCAAATAAAAGTTTACATCAGGCTTTTTAAATAGTAGGTAGTTAGTATTTAATAAAAAGTTTTTCGACAGTGATGTCAATGCTGATATAACTGGATATTCTGTTTTAAATTGAATAAAGGACTGATCATCCAGTATTTAATTAGGCGGGGTGCCACAATGTATTTGTAAAACAGAAAAAAAAAATAACGACTGAGGAGAAGGAGATGACAAACCTTCCTAGATAGGCCCAAAGATGAGACTAACAAAGAACTCTGGGCCCTAGGAAAAGGCCCCCGAGCAGGAGGCGGAGACAACGGATCACTCGCCACAACAGAGACATCCTGCAAATGTCTCAAATATAAAGACAATTCATATCTGAATTATGTATATGAAAATAGACAGTAAAACTATACTAAAGGAGTTAAAAGAGAAGACCTACAGTGGTAGAGCGAGCAGTCTGCCCATATGGTAGATGTATGATAGTGGGAGTGCTGGCAGATGGAGAGCCTATTAGGGCACCTTCACTAGAAGACTCCCCCGAAACTGGTAACAAAGAAGAAGTATCAGGGTGTTGATCATCAAAAGGATTAGTGACACTCATCTCATTCAAAGAAGAACCGTCATCATCATGTAGGGAGTGCTTCTATAATCGACTAGTTCTTCTTCAAATGATAGAGAAGGGGAACCAGAAAGTGAAACCCCGCGAAATTTAGTTTCTCTAAGTAAAAAGGAATGAGGTGTAGTACCTTCATATATGGGAATGGAAGTAATAACAGTCTCTTCAATAGATAACTCAAGGGCCTCATAACCCTGCTCTTGCACAGTCCTATACGTCTCCTCTACCCCAAGATAATCAGTGTCAGACCCCTGGTCTGGTGAAGGATAGGGAGTAGAGGTCCCAGTACTCTTCTTCTTCTTCTTCCTAATCTCCCTGGTTCTTACTAGTGAGGGAGGGGGAGTAGTGGCAGCAGTGGAAGTAACAGTGGTTACAGGGGCAATGGTAGCTGGTATGAAGCTAGAAACGTTCCACATCGGTATGCTTTCTCTTTGAAACAAAAAAATCTCTTGATTTTCCTCTCGACTTGGGCCTAACAGGTTGAGGCTCAGGTTGCTTGGAATAGATAGACTCGTCGAGCATAGGCCTCACCAAGATCGAAGTCAGATGATCAAGAGGAGCCTTGGGGATGGTAATCCGATGTCACACTGACCTTTGGGTCCTCTTACCTAAGTACCTATCATTATTATGAATTTTTGTGTAAATGGTTTCATGAGGGACATCATTCACACAGTTTAAAATCAAGAGGACCTGCTTCCACCAAAAGGTAAACCATGAGAGAGTAAAAGAGGGTAGGTAATCTCGAGAAGGTACAAATAAGTTACCTAGATGACCCACTCTATCAACTACCCCCTCAAATGTGAAGTTGGCAAAAGTCTCAAGGTATATCTCGAAGGGGGAGGTGCTCGAAGGGTAAATAGGAGTATGAACCCCCTAGTCATAACCAAACTGCCTCCTCACTCTCTCATAGTGGTATAACTCCACACCTTGACCCAAGTCAGTGAGAGAAGGCAAAGTGCATGGAAGAAGCATAACGATCACATAAATGTGGGAGCAAGTAGAAATAGAGTCAACATCAGCAGGATAGTAGAAGGTGCCCCCAGTAGCAGAGAAAGAATGCCAAGAAAATATACCCCCACAGTCTTGCAGTAGGGCCTGAAAGAAAACTCATCGATGTTGTCTATCAAAGACCCTAGGGGAGTCTTAGGAGTTTTCTTGTGCCATCTTGTAGCACGAGCAACTCCACTGTGGCAAGACCTAGCCTCTGGGGCAAAGTTGGAAAATCTCTCAAACAAGAATGACATGATGATAAAAGTATTGGAAAAATTAATAGCGTCATAATAACCATAAGAGCGCTCAACGTCCACATAAGCCCTATCTAGCCAAGTGTATAAAGATCCCAAAGTCAAACCCTCCCTCAAGCAAGCCACACAAAAATCTTGAACAAAATCTCAAAAGGAGAGTTATCTGGCCTCCTAGGAAGAAGGAATCTATTCAGAAAAGTGATAAAAAAAATGTTGCCAAGTGTGAGGGGGAGTTAATCTTTGGGCCATCCTGGCTCCTCAAGGCCCTGCTCGAGCTCTCACCCTTGGGCAGCTGCTCGAAATCCTTAAATCAGTACCATTTGGTGAAAGAGTGTTTGGTGGTCTCAGTCAAGTTGATAGCTACATATTGTAATACCCCGTATAATTTTATGACCTTTAATTATGGGATTAAATAAATTAAATTGGGATAAATAAATTTAATATTAATCCGAATTTTAATTTGAATATTTACTAGTGTGACGAGAGTTAGTAATTATTCGTAAGAATTATGTTGAATATTACTAAATGAGTAAAGTAATATATGACATTGAATTTATTAAAATTATTGCGAGTGAATAATACGACAGTTATAGAAATTAAGTCGGGACGCGCGTGTGTCTAGTCGGGACTAAATTGATAGAATAAAAATTAAATAAATTCTAAGTCACCCGTATCGTCATTTAGAGTGCGCCAATGTGTCCAGAAGGGTCAAGATAGTTAGAAAAGTATACCCGGGAGTTTAGTGTGGGTCTAGGGACGTTTTTAAGCCTAACCGGTAACCCAGGAGGGCATTTTGGTAATTTTCAATTTTAGGCCTTAATTATGGACAAAAATTATAAGGATATATCTGTTGTTAGAAGTTGTCTTCTATGGTTAGAACAAACACAAATTACAGAAGCAATTAGAGGAGAGAAGTCAGGAGCTTTCCCAAGGCTAGAAGCATCCTAGTTGCACCTTTGCACCACAAACACCGCCGGAGTGTAGATCGGAGGAAGAGGAACCCAGCCACACCATCAAATCCCAGAAACTCAGACCTTTGACTTCCATGCAAGTATCTAACTTATTATTCTTTAGTTGATAACACATCCATGCTAGTGTAGGAGATATAACCCTTGTTCTCATGAAAATATAATGTTGTTTGGGAGATTATTATTATAATTTGGAGTAGAAGCCATATTAGGATGAATAGCTTGTTATATGTAGAATATTAACCATGAAATTTGATGCCCGGTAGAGATAGAAATTTGGAAACTAATGGGATTCTTGAGAAAATTAGATAGACTAGGGTTAAATGATAAATTCTTGAATTAATCCGTTTGATGATGATTCTTGAGGAACTAATGAATGTTTTACGTTAGAAATATTACATATTTGTTTATATAACGTTCATGATGTTTGGTTGGGAGTTTGGGATATGTTAATGGAGGTTTGATGATTTAAACTGGAAGAAACCCGGAGGCTTGATATATAGAATTCGGGGAAATAGATGTTCGATCGATCGATCGACTTAAGAATGTCGAACGATCGCCTGGATCGATCGATCGACCCTTTTCATCGATCGATCGACTCCTCCTGGAAATTGAAACTCCTCTACCTTTTAATGTTAATACGATCCCAATGAGTAAGGACCCTTGGACATAATTTAAATATCATAATGAGACTTGAGAGGGACCAGTAGGGTTGTGGACATGGTTCAGGTAGTACGATTTCATATTGAATCGAACCATAGGGTTACAAGGGTATAAAATGAGTTATAATTGTGTGTGTGATAGATTAGGGATTATGCAAGTCGATGACGACGTAGACCAGTAGGGTAGAGAGGGTACACTTACTGATTTGACGTTTATTAAAATGATACACTTCGAGAGTCGAGAAGTACTTAAGAACTTACAGTAATTGAGAAAGTAAGAGTGAATTTATTTTACGTAGGACTTGGGTGCTACGTGCCGTGTATGGTCAGAATATAATATGGGTCATGTGTGTACCTATCTGATTGATGAAAATATAAATATGTGTGTGAATATTTATTATATAAATATCTGTGTGTAATCATACCTGTGCTACTTGCTATCACAGAGGTTTTCGCGTCGGGACAGTCTTATATCGATGTGACCTTTATGGGGGATATTGACTTGTACCCTAGAACATAGGATCTCTGGATAGAGTCTATCTGAGAATGATAGTCACACGGTCCTAAGAGACGCGAGGGTATGTGCTGACCTCTTAGTGACTGAGAACTATGCTTCGCCTCTAATATGAGTGTTTTGTGTTAATACAGTTCGAGAGTGATTCCGGACTAGTATTTCCCTTTGTACGAGAGATACGGGGACTTGATAGTAGAGTATGCCAACACCATAAATTTATATGGAGTGCCTTATTAGTATATATATATATATATACCTGTGATTAATCTACTTCACTTGTAAGTAGGTAAAATTGAACAATTAATATTAAATGAATTAAGTGGTTGTGAACTTAAAACTATATTGAGATAAACGTAGCTGGCTTGATAAATTCATAAGGAAAGGTTATCAGATATAAACTAAAATCATACAATCACTTGAATTAGGATTTGGTGAGGGGAAATCAGGTTAGACTATTGAATTGGATTAGCTCTACCTAGATTAGCTCAGTAGTACGTTAGGCGTGCACACTAGTTGAGGGGTGAGAATTCCCAAGTGAGTGTCGAGGTACTAACATGTGTGTAATATCAACTGGTAAGCTTTTTATATACTTGATAAATAATTTTAAAAGCTATTTTACACTCGGGCTCTGGTCCGTTTCTGGTCATCTCTTCTTTATCTTGTATATATATATATATATATATATATATATATATATATATATATATATATATATATATATATATTACAGGTACCCAGCCACAGGGGCGTCAGGCTTAGATCTTTGGACTATGGATGTGCTGCAGCTAATGTGGGAGTTGCAGGTCCTTGCAGTAGACGACTTCATCCTTGTCTTCTCAGTCTTCAATTTAGTCATTATTAGATAGGGCATGTATCACCCATTTTCAGTTTTTATCTAGTTCAGAAAGATTTGCACTCTTTATTTATTTCGGTATTCTGTTTTAGTTGGGATTGATTTTGAATATTCATTGTCCTTAGATTTGGGATATTTTATTTGGATGATTTATCTAGCATGTTTAATTCATTTTGATGGTTTGGTTTTTAATATTATTATCCGTGTTCATGAAAATGGTTTTGTTTATAAAATCATAACAATAAGACTTAATCTATAAAATTTAATGTTCTAACACTTAGCTTAATTATTTATCAAGTGATTAATAGAGAAAATATTTTTTCGACAGTGATGCTAAGAATGAACCAACCGGACACTTTGATTTAATTTAATAAAGGACTGATCACTCGGTATTTAATTAGGCGGGGTATCACACATATTTTGAGCACTAACCCAAAGCGGAGTGGAGCTCCTCTTCCATTTGCTCCTCGACCTCGTCCTCAAAACCATCAGTAAGAATATGGTTCCCTAAGTAGGGAAAAACGAGCAGCTCACAGATGTCCTCTAAAGTGATAGTAAATTCCCCCCAGCCAATAATAAAAGTATGGGAATCCCTACTCCAACGAGAAGTCATCAAATTAAAAGCATGCTCCTGCTTGGCAATGGAGCAAGCCTTGAAACTGCTAAGAGTGGTCAGAAGACCTAGTGTCACGACCCCGACCCAAAATAGTATTAGGGAACGAGTGTCTTGAAATTCCACTAAGGTAATAAATATTCCGATTTAATTGTTTCCTTAAATAAATGCAACGGAAATATTATCACCTGGTTATGAATCGTAAAATACTGAAAGTAAAGGAATTACGTCATCAGAGCTTTCTAAAGGAAACTTCATATATATTAAAAGTAACAACGAGTTACAACTTAAGAGAAAATTTAAACCTTATTAGAAGAGAGCTAGACATGCTCTAAATAAGCATTTTACAAAAAGAGCTCTAAAAGCTAAATCTTCAAAATAGTCCATTTTCGTTCCGTCCGTGAGCCTAAACGTTTCCTGAAAAATGTTTATTTATACAACATCAGCTAAAAGCCGAATGAGGTTCAATCTCCAGACATTCCAGGGTTTTCAGAAAATAGATACCTATTCAAGTCAAAAGAGAAGGCATATACATATATGGATAGGAACTTGCAGTAAATAGATATATATTTTGAAATGAAAGTATATATATATCACAATTGGATAGCTCAAAATAAGACGAATACAACAAATCAAATGTGATGTCTTTTTCTTTCAATCATATCATTTTGATGGCCAAGTACACTCTAATACCGTATTCTTCTACCGTACTATACCCCGGTAGTTAAGGGTTAATCGAACATGTTCGTCACAACGCCTTATTTAGGGCACTCCAGCGATAACCCAGCTGGGAAGGTCAGTCAGTAAAGAGGTCCCTTAGGCCGAATCAGATTTTCAATATTCAATATCCTTTTTAATAATCATTTTAATAGGTATGTTTATATGGACAAATATAAACATATCACAAATGAATCTATCATCGGTATCACATGAATTTTGAGAATAAAAGCAGTTCATAAAATATATATAGTTTGCATAATATCATATAATTAAAATACACAAGGAATGTCAGAGTACTCACCCAAAATGGAGGTCAAATTTACTGGTATTGAGTCTTCGATCACACGTTAATCTGATAAAGATTTAAGTACATGTTCTAAGGTCCAGTTTATACTATACTTTAATAATAACTTCCTCTTTTAAAGGATTACTGAATCCCCATTTGTCAACTTTTAAACTCCTTGATCGTAATTGAAGAATTCAATTCATAGTCTTTCCTCATCAGTCGGTTCCCAGTAGAGATGGAGGGTCACAGGGGCACCACTTAAATACCATCTCATCTAGACAGAACATTTCCAGATTCATTCCTAGTAGAGATGGAGGGTCACAGGGGCACCACTTAAATACCATCTCATCTAGACAGAACTTCACCGGGCCTAACTTTGGAATTACTTAAATGGGATTCCATAATAACGAGCAATTTCTTTAAAAATAATCATTTTTAAAAGCGTATAATTTCAAACAAGTTTATAAAATCAACTTGGATTTGTTCTAAATTTTAAGTTTTGATTATTGAATTCTTTATTGTATTTTACCAGCATAACTACTAAGTAAAGCTATAAAACAATAAATTAAAACTATAAAGATGCATTATAACATTAAGATTACCTTAAGATGAATATCCCTAAGAACTTCTTCTTAAACTTTCTCACACTTTCTCTCACTATTTCTTTCTATAATTCTCAAGGAATTGGTGTGAGTTTCAAATGATCCCCAAAGGCCCTATTTATAGTTTTCCAAAGGTATTTAGGTGTTGACACGTGTCTGGGTGATAAGGTTTCACTTTGGTGAGTCGTCGTTCACGTGTCGTGCAACGGATCAGCCTTGCAGTCTTGGTTTACCAAACGACGACACGTGTTTTGCCTTTTTCTAGAGGATTTACATGAGTTTTATCCTTTCCTATAGAGGTGACACGTGTGCAATGGATATGTTCAAAAGAAAACACGAGGTGGAAAGTTATTAAGGGTATAAGGGTCATTTTACACTTGAAGGGTATTTTACACCATATATTTTCAATATTTCTTTTAGGTCCCTGAAAACATTTTATTTATAAAAGGCCCCTTTTATTTTTCATTTTGGTCCCTAAAACTTTCTTTATTAAAACCAAGTCCCTAAAGTTTCATAAAATTACATTTTCTACCCCAAAACTTATCACTTAGCTTAGGATGTGCCATAAAATCTCATTTTGACCCATTTTACCGTTGATTCTTCAAATTTAAAAACGGGCTTTGTCATATTAAGAACTCAGAATATCATATATGTAATAATATATCATTATTAGATAGTAAGTGTGACGAAATTGAAAGAAGACAATTATATATTGGCATAAGAAAATGGGGTCATTACACCTAGTCCCTTAATAACAGCTCTGTGGGAAGGGGTGGACAAGACATGATCAACCCAGAGACCCCATTCCTCTGTGGCACCCCCACATGCCTTGACTTCAATATTGAAATAGGGGAAGTCACCCGTGTCTACTCGTACCCTAAGTATTGAATCCGATAAAACAATGGGAAAGTCGAAAGACTCACCTAGACCCACATGGGGTCGCTCGTTGATCTTGGCGACAAACTCCTGCTCGAAATTTGTGAGTGAAGTCATAAAAGTTTTCTCCTTGCCAAAGTAAGCTGCCAGACGATAAAGGACAAAATCACTCTGTTGGTGAGCAGCCAGGTATTCCCTTTGGGATTTCGAATAAACCACGGGCAATGAGGACATTGGGGTGAGCACTCCGGTAGACGAGGAGGCCCCTGTAGCAAGGGGTCCTTTAGATGAGGAGGGCCCCGTTATGGGGACCCTAACAGACGAGGAGGTCCCCATAGTGGGTATCCCAACAGACAAACCGCCAAAATTTCTAAAAGCAGAATAAAAAATCACAGAAGTAACAGTGGTGGCTCCGGTGGCCAAAATCGTCGAGATAGTGACGGAGATGGGCACGATACCCACTAACGCCTCGCTAGTGGAAGCGGCGATAGCGGAAGCAAGGTTTTGCGAAAATGAAGAGGCCATTTGTAATGGTAAAAAAAGGAAGAGATGACGGTGGCTATGGAAACTTTTGACTTCTTTTCTCTCTCTTTCTCTAAAGAACTCAAGTTTGAAAGAAAATGCTAAGGTAAAAAGAAAAAGAAAGTTAAAAAGGGGGTTTTATACCCTATTAAGATAATAACAGACTGCCAATCAAAAGGGGACTAAATATTTTTCCAATTATGAGATGTATGTTCCCCAATTGACACGTGCCACCTTGAGACCATAAAAGTGGGCTGAAGTGATAGGCCTAATTAATGCACTAGTGTCATCATGAGCCTGAGTTAGATGGTTCATGTTCCAAGATATGATAAATCATTGCGTACAAAAACCTTTGGTATGCTCAACACACAAATTTTTATACGAGGGGACTAATGTAGAGGGGTACACACTCAATAGCCCAAATAATTGGGCGAGCAGGACCAATTGGCGAGGGGGCTCACCACGAGCACCCCCCAAAGAAAATATTTTAGCTAAGTTCACAGAATTAGAACTTGGGGGAGGATGGCCCCAGGAAGGGCTCCTCACCCCAATTTGTACCAAAGCTCACAAAATTAAAGCTTGGACGAGAAGCGCCACAGGAAGAGCTCCTCGCCCAAATTTGTCCCAAAGCTCATAGAATTAAAACTTGGGTGAGGAGGGCCTCAGGAAGAGCCCATTGCCCCAATTTGTCACAAGGATTAAAACTTGGGCAAAGAAGGCCCAAGGAAGAGTCATTCACCCCAATTTGTCCCAAAGTTCACATGATTAGAATTTGGATGAAGAGGGACCCAGGAATAGCTCCTCGCCCCAAGTTGTCCCAAAGTTTACAGAATTAGAGCTTGGGCGAGGATGGCCCACCAGGAAGGGCTCCTCGCCCCAAAATGTCCAGAACTTATAGTTTGGAATTGAGATGAGGAGGCTCATCAGAAAGTGCTCCTCGTCCCAAGAAACTCAGAAAACACAGAAATGAAATTTGGACGAGGAAGCCCACCACAAGTGGCTCCTCGTCCTTAAATGTTCAAAAGTCACATGAATAAAATATGGACGAGGAGTCCCACCACGAGGAGTTCCTCATCCACAAAATCCAAATTCCTTATAGAATAGAACTAGTGGGTAAGGAGGTCCACCTAGAGTAACCCCAAGATTCATTACTCACATGTATGCTAAAGTACTAACATGTTACTTTCTTGCATAGGTAGCCTGGTTGAGCAAACAGGGCTTAAAAAGGAAAGTTGGGATCTCTTGGGAGAGGGCTAAGGAACAAGGTTTGTTGAGCAAGCTCAACCACTTAGCACTTTGAGATTGAAAGAACCCTAGTAGATAGGCCATAGGGGTCACCCAATCCTTATACAGTTCACATCCAGTCATAATTGAAGTGAGCAACCAAGGGGTTGCTCACACGAAATGAACAGTTTATAAATTTATTTTAGAGGAGATGGTCCTTGAGGCTCATCCTCAAGTTTGTAAATGTTTTTAAATGAGGTGGTCGTTGAGGCCCTTCTCAAATTTACAAAGTTTGTACAACAAGTTACTGTTTTAAAATATATTTATCAAATGAGATATTTTGTCTTCAAGCGCAGACATATTTGCCTTTTGACTTTGGTTTATACGAGGTGGCACCTGTCAGAGTGGACATGCGGGCTGCACACAGATAGGGACAAAAGGTACATTGCAGACCTTGTCCCTCACCAACCCACTCAGTTTTTGCGCCAAAAAACGTGCCAACTCAGCCCTAATGCCCAAGTATAAATAGGACCCTTGGAAAAGGTGAAGTCACAATTACAGCTCAAGTCATATTGTTAGTCTGTCAAAATCACTCCAGATACCTAGTGTTCTCTCCCCGCTCTCTCTTTAAGTGTTGAGTGCCTTGTTCTTTCACTCCACAGTGACAACCATCATTCTCAGTAGTTTCTCTTGATAAGAAATTACTATTATTGTTGTGAAGTTCATCTTTTTGCAGGGAGTCGTTCTTACTTTGATTTCATTTTTACCAAAAAAAAAAAGTTTTACCAAATAGTGATCTAAAAGTTCTCGAAGGACCTTAAAAACAGGATCGATGTAGAACTATCATCTTACAAATACTTATTATTGGATCAAAATTAAAGATCTTCCTATAATTAATTATTTTTTGCAAAACACAACTTGTCATCAACTGTAGTCATATTTAACAAAACTAACACGTAATAGTGATTTGACAACAAAATTGTTACATATGAAACTATTACTTGCACGGAAAAAATTGATATCCTTTCTTTTTCACATTACCGAAAAAAATCAAAGATATCATTTTCCTTCCTTCAATTGACTGTTACGATTGCCAAATTTCAACTTTATCATCGACGATTCCCATGGTATATAATTCCCCAATCTCTCCCACCCTATTCGTAATTCCCCAACACATTCCCAGTATCAACTTACACAGGAACACTCGTTTACACAGAAACATGACAACCTCGGCCACCCTCACGGCCACCCCCGTCGCTCAAGACTTCGACCGTCTCAAAGAAGTTAAACAATTCGACGACTCCAAAATTGGCGTCAAAGGCTTAGTAGATTCCGGCCTCACTTCCATCCCTCGCATCTTCCACCACCCACCCGAAAACCTACCCTCACCCAAGCCCAAGCCCACCGCCGCCACTCAACCCGATATAACCCTCCCCGTCATCGACCTCTCCGGCCTCCGCTCTACCGTCATCGACCAAATAAAACAATCAGCTTCCACCTTCGGTTTCTTCCAAATTACCAACCACGGCATACCCCAATCCCTCCTAGATTCCTTCATTTCCTCTATGAAATCGTTCAACGAACAATCACCGGATATTAAGAAACAATACTACCACAGAGACGTGAGCCGAGATGGCATAGCGTATTCGACCAACTTCGATCTGTACCAATCAAAGGCCGCTAGCTGGAGAGACACAGTCCAGATGAGGATGGCCCCTATCCAGCCAGACTGGGACTGTGTACCCGAGGTGATGAGAGAACCGGCGGCGGAGTGGGACCGGGAAATGGCACGTTTGGGGGACAACTTACTGGGGCTTTTGTCGGAGGGGTTGGGGACGGAAAGGGATAGGTTGAAGGATTTGTCATGTTTGGATGCTCGGGTTATGGCGGGGCATTACTACCCCTACTGTCCGCAGCCTGATTTGACGGTGGGGCTCACTTCGCATACGGATCCTGGGGTGTTCACGGTGTTGGTTCAGAATGAGATGGTTGGGTTGCAGGTTAAGCATGGGGATGCTTGGGTTGAGGTTAAGCCTGTTCCTGGGGCTCTTATTATCAACATTGGCGATATTCTTCAGGTACCTACCAACATTCACTAAATTTCATTTGTCCATAATAATTTTTAAATATTTAAGGATAATTAATTATTAGATCAACTTATTATATCACTAGCGTAAATATCTACAAAAACAGAATTAATGAACCTAAGGTCCTGTTTGGTTTACAACTATAATTATATTTTTTATATTTAAATATAATTCTGATAAAAATCTTTGTTTAGGAACTTGTTTTTAAACACATAATTATAATATTTTTGTGTTATAATCAAGTTTTTCAAAAAGCAGGTTTAGGGTTTTTATAACTTCTGTTTTTTTTTTTTTTTCAACTCAGAATTATTCATTCTTAATATTTTAAAGCAGTTATCCCTTAATATATTATATACATACACAATACATTAATATGTGTGTAATTCTTATAAATAAAAAATATATATGTACATGTACACAAAATTACGTATGGAATTATATAAAGTTAAACTCTCCAACGTACCTCATTAAATTTATCTAAAAATACATGATATTAAATGCACATGTATATAATGATGTATGTATGTATACATCATAAATTATATACATGTACATTTAATATATACATATATCATGTATGTATGAAAGTTTTATGTATGTTTATATATATATACACACACACACACACACATATGTATGATATAAATATATATGTTTGCTAATTTGGTCAAATATTAAAAAAATTGTATTTAAAAACAAGTTTACCAAACGCACACCAATAATTATAAACACAAAAAACTGAATTTTAAAATTGTATTTAAAAACAACATTTAAATCGAGTTTTATCAATACCGAACCAAACAAGCCCTAAGGGCGTGTTTGGTTTGCAACTATAATTCTGTTTTCTGTTATTAAATACAATTCCAATAAAAATTTGCGTTTGACACACTTGTTTTTAAATATTGAATTATAATATTATGTGTTGTAATCATGTTTTTCAGAAAACAGCAAAATGGTGTTTTCTAACTTCTATTTTTTATTTTTCTACTCAAAATTATTCATTCTTAATATTTTTATGCATTTATACCTTAACATATACTATACATACATATTAAATTAATATGTGTGTAATTCTTATAAATAATAAATATAAATCTACATATACACAAAATTACGTATATTTATATTTTATTAAATTATATAATATACTAAGATCATAGATTAAATAATATTATCAATAGATACATTGATTAAAATCTAATTTACCAAAAGTTTGAGAGTCTAGACATAAGTTACAGAAAGTTCAGGGTTAAAATGTAATTTTGTGAATTTTGAAAATTGGTGGAAAACTTATTAAAGTGGTTTTTCAATTTCCTAGAAATTGCTTTTCAATTTTTTGTTTTGGAAAAATATCAAACTTGAACGCATTTTTCTAATTTTTTATTTTCTTAGAAAAATTATAGAAAATTGTGGTCGAAAACGGGCTTGTTTTTCACAACTAGTGGTGGCAAATGGGCGGTTAGGGAGGGTAAAAAATGGATATGGATAAATCTGAGCGGATCAAGGGCGGGTCAGACAGAATAATATGGACGGATCGGGTCAAACCCGTGTAGGGTCAGGTTGACTACAACTAAACAAGATCCTAGTTTTTCATTAAACCCTAAAACTTCCTCCTCCATAATCACCACGCCAATCCTGCCACCATTACAACCACCCGTACCTACCCACCAAAGTTGAAGCTATCATCAAATCCTCCACCACGAACACTAGGTTTATCACCCACCACAACCTTCCACCATTACCGCCACCCCCACCAACATACGCAAACTGATTGTGCATACAAACTCTGATCAACAAATCAAATTAAAGACAAATAAAAATTGAAATCAACCAAACTAAAAGTTTAGGATCAATTTCAAAATGAATAATAATGTAGCATTTCCTTCTAAATATCACTGACTAATCAAAGTCCCTCTTCCAAACAGACCCATAATGACTACCCACGATGACTGTTGGATGTTTTTTTTTTCTGGTCTGTTTTTTAGGCGAGGTTACGGTTGTAGGGGTGACCTCTATGGAAAGAGGGTGGTGGTTAGGTTGAAAAGACAATGAAGTGTTTGGAAATTGGAATATGATAGTCGTATGCTATAGAGTATTTGGTAAATGATGTAAAGGGTATATTGTGTTTTAAAGAGAAATATTTTAGTTTAAAAATTGTTGGTAGAGGTTATGTATAATTAGAAATTATGTATTTTCTAACAGTGTTATTGTTAAGTCTAAAATTTGGTGCTTATGTCTAAAGAAAAGAGATTAGCGAGTTGAGGGTTATGTCAAATTATGGATTAAAAAGTGGGAGTTAAGTAGAAAAAGCCCAAATTTTATTTTCAACTTCTTTGGAAATAATTATAAGAGGGTTATATTTTACAGAGGACAGGTTGACCAGGAACCATAACTTTGTTAAGGGCTAGTCCCCTCGATCGATTCCCTATTAACATGGTATTAGGTGATGTGTTTGGTATTGGCAAAAAAAAAGAAGGAGAAATTTTATTCCTTGTTTAGCTAGAGACAGAATGAGGGAGAGATGGAAGGTCTGTCGATTGGCACCGCCAGGTACTGCCTACTGACGTGGCCCTTGGCAATCCGAATGACCCATCCATTTGGGTGCCCATGTCACCTCAACTTCCGTTTCAAAAAGGCCGCAAAATTCCAAAAATTCTCAAAAATTCACAAAAAGTTCAAAAAATCATACAAAGGCTAAAAGTTCACATATATCATTGGAATCATTAAAATTCATGATTACACAAACATTCAAAAATCTTCAAAAATATTCAAACCTTTGGAAAAATCCGAGACCTTTCAAAATATTCTCATATTATCACGCATAGTTTACAAAGCCTCTTCACACTCTTTAGGGCTTTATAATAGACCTTGGCCCTCAGAGTTAGGTCGCGATCCTCGTATTAGTTGCATAAAATTAGGTCCTTAGAATAGACCTTGGCCCTCAGAATTAGGTTGTGATCCCCGTATTAATCTCATACACTTAGGTCATCTAAATAGAACTTGGCCCTCAACCCCCATATTGGTCACATACACTTAGGTCCTCAAATTAGACCTTGACCCTCAGGATTAGGCCTCCTCATAATTGACAGTGGCCCTTAAAATTAGGTTGTGATACCTATATTAGTCGCATATACTTAGGTCATCAAAATAAACCTTAGCCTTTAGAATTAGGCGTATTTTCAAATATGAAAGCTTCTTTACCCCACAGAGAAGTAAAAAACAAATGAAAATAAGTTTGACACAGACATATTGTATGAAAGTTCTCTTCCTCTCTCATCATCTTACATGTTTATACTCCTTTTAGAATAAAGGAGGAGAGAAATGAAAACAAATATGAAAGCTTCTTTACTCTGGAGAGAAGAAAAAACCAAATGAAAATAATTTAGACAAAGGAAGATAATATTAATTAATCAACTTGTCGCCGAGAAGAAAAATATTGGAGATATTGTATGAATTTTCTCTCACCCTCTTACATGTTTATACTCCTTTTAGAATAAAGAACAAGAGAAAACAAAACAAAAAAAATAAAAATAAAGGGAGATTTGTTGATAGCCACCTTATTTCTTTGTTTATCTACGCTTGGACATGCGCAAATCCTCTTGGAATCTTAAGGACACCATATTTTCGATTGATTAACGTTAAGTCCATCTACTATATAGTTACATTTTTATACTAGTACACCTAAAGTAAATTTATAACACTAAAATATCAATCTGTAAGACATTAAATTAGTATAAATTTATGTTTTTTGTCATTATTTTTAGCGTTGTAAAACTATGTAGATACATTTTTTTCGGATGTAATATAATTATATTTAGTAACTGAATTTTTTTTAATGTTTATTTAGTGACGATGTTGTAATAGTATACACACACATTTTGATTGTAGACACGAAAAAATATGGAAGAAAGTTTGTAGGATGGACTTATTGGCAAAACTATTTTTAGCTTGTACTTATCGTTAATTTTTGAGTAAATTACGACTATGCCCCAAAACTATTTCCAGATTAAAGTGCTGAAATGTGCAAATGCCCCTTCTGTCAGATGTTGTTAACAAAATTGACAGGAATACATATCAGGCTATTAAAATGACGTCAAAGTACGAAAATAACTCTAAATTGTCCCTCCCAACTCCCTCTCCTCCATTTGCTTCTTCTTTAGGGGGCATAATTGTAATTTCTCTTGATTTTTAAGGAGTTTAGGAGCTTGTCTATCACCTTGTTTCCTAAGAATAAAAGGGGAGAAAAAGGAAAAAGAAACTTTGTTATTTACAGACAAGGTTCTAAAAGGCGCGAGGCGTGGTCGAGGCGTAGAGGTCAAGCCTCAAGCCTTAGGAGCCTAGGCGCGCCTAGGCGGAGCCTAGGCGTAAAAAGGCGTTTTACCTTTTTTTATTATTTTAATTATTCTAAGGCTAGTAATATAATAAAATAATACATACCTTGAATTTTGAAAATATATTCTTATGTTTGGTAGCCATCTTTCTCATATTCATGCTCCATAAACAATATTTGTTAACTAATCCTTCGTTTTTTTTAAAAAAAGTGTGCCTTAAGCCTTTTACCAAGAATAAGGCGTAATAAGGCGTGGGCGATGCGTTTCTCCCAAGCCTCAAGCCTAGGCGGGCCTAGGCGGAGCCTAGGCGGGCCTAGGCGGAGCCTAGGCGGGCCTTTTAGAACACTGTTTACAGAGAAGAGAAAAAAAAGAATCCTCATGGGGAAATGCTCGTAGGTGCTAGCACATATGCTTAAAAAAAGCTAGTCCACCCTATTGCAAAAATGAGGCTTACAGTCTAACAACTGCAATTCTATTGGCGACATGTTAAATAATAAAATAACAAATTTTTCCGGTGCGAGCGGCGTAAATGGTCTAAACGTGCCATTGGGGATTATTCAAGTCCTTAGAAAGACATGGAAAACTCGAGCTATCAAGGAAAAAAGAAGTTGAGTTCATGTAAAATTTAAGTTTAATTTCATGGGGTGCTCCACATAAGTCAGTCTAGCCAAAACTTAACCTTCTGTTTATTCCCCATCTTCTATCAAGCGGGATACAATATGACTAGACACGCGGCATTTAAATCAAGGGCGAAACCAGGATATAAACTTGGAGGGGGCCGGACCGACTAAGTCAGTGAGATTGAACTTAAGACTGGACGAGACTAGATGAAGGATGGAACTAACGTTGATCGATTCAGGTGGCAAGTTGATCTAGGCTATGGTTTTCAACGTGATTCACAATTAGTATTATGCTATATGTTTAATTTAGTTAGGTATGAAATTTTTTGACACGTGTTATCACGACTCGAAGTCGACTCTAAATTAGCTGGTTAAAGGTGAATTTTTTTTACACAACCCCAAATTAAAAGATCCGCCAACACAAATAATAAAAATGTTGGGTTCCCATAACAAATAATTCACCCAAAAATAATACGAATAAATATGTTTGACTCCTCATGCATAGAAAAATTGTCTGAATTTTTTATTTTTATTTTAAATCTGGTATTGTACAAATTCTTGTATAACTAGATGAAGTTTACACAACTTTGGTAGTATTAAAGTTACTGAATTTTTCGTATATAAAAGACAAGTTGTGTGCTTTGTTGCGAGAGAAAATTTTGGCATGAATGTTTTGGTTCATCGGGTTTGTATGTTACGCATAAAATGATACATATAATAAAATATTTGGGTTAGCGTGAGGTCATTTGACCCAATTAAATTAAAACATCACTTAATGATAACTAATACTCAACATGAACTCAAAATGATATGCGCCTAAGACACCTAAATTATTATCCTTAAATTTACTCAACTTCAAGATTACTAATATACTCATGATTAATAATTAAGTATGATAAAAAAACAAAGGAAAAAAAGAAGTAAACTGACTAGAAAGCTTGAGAGCTAGAGTACTTTGTTGGTAGACGCTGAACCTAAACAAATTGTTTAGTATATAAACAATGGATACCTCCAAATTGCTGAGGGGGGCCATGCCCCCCTCTGGCCATAAGGTATATTCGTCACTGATTTAAACGATGTAGGACAAAGACTCGTTGGGACACGATAATTATTTAATATATTTTATTATTGAGGATTTTGAAATAGCCTAAAAACACTTTATCTATTTCACAGAATCTGAACTCCAAAAATCATCTTCACCATCTATCAAACTCAAACCCAAACAACTCAGACCAGAGTCCTTCCAATTTCAGTAGAAATTAAATATAATAACATTTGTAAGCACTATCGAGTAGTGACACAAAGCAGTGAAAGCAGAAAAAATAATAGCTAGACTCCATTTATGTGTAACAATCGTATCATCTAAAAAATGCGCTCTGACCTCAGATTTTTATTTTTATTTTATTATTTTGCGTGTAAAATATTGTAATTCTGTCCCAAAATATGAGACAGAAATAAAAGTGAAATTATTAATTATGGACATCTTTATGTTACATCTGGCACATGTAATAATGTGTTAGGCACGTGAAACCCAAAATGAGTATCGGTGATGCGCAGTTCTATTTGTACATAGGATTCGTAAACGTGTCGTGTTCGTATTGGTCCATGTCTTAGGTCTACTCAAGACAGGGACCAATACATACACGATACGTCAGTCTGTACATATGATTCTGTAAGAATCCTATTTACAAATAAAATTTTCCATCGGTGATTCATTCTTGACTGCATTAGCAAGTCAGTGACATTTACAATTCATCGAAATTAGTTTCGTATTGCTCATAATGAATTCAATGTTGATAGCATTTTCTATTAATGTTGATTTGGTTGGCTATGGCCCTGTTTGATTGCGTAAATTGTTTGATTATATAAATTGGCTCATTGTGAATTAGTCAATTGTAAATGAGTGGATTTTAAATAAGTTTAAATCCATTTTTGCCCAATGTTTGGTACTCTAAAATTGATGTTAAGGTTGCATGAAAAAAAATATAAAAACAAATTAAGAGAGAGAGGGGAAAGGAGGGAAGGGAGGGAAAAAGAGATAGCAACATGTACTTTATGCGACTTCTATTTCAAATGGATGCATTTCACATTTTTTTTTATGAAATGATCCAATTTCAGATTTTACACATGAGCTATAATGGGACAATTAATGAATCATTTCATTAATGAAATCAAATACAATTAAGTCCCGTTTGGTTGCCCCCAAAATTTTAAATTGTCTCATTAATAAATTGTTCCATTTACAAATTGACCCATTAATTGTGTTTGGTTTCATTAATGAAATGATTCATTAATTGTCCCATTTTAGCTCATGTGTAAAATCTGAAATTGAATCATTTCACAAAAAACGTGAAATGCATTCATTTGAAATAGGAGTCACATTAAGTCCATGCTCCTCTCTCTCTTTTTCCCTCCCTCCCCTCCCCTCCCCTCCCCCTCTCTTAATTTGTTTTTATCTTTTTTTTCCTCATATAACCTTAACATCAATTTCAAATTACCAAACATTGTGTAAAAATAGATTTAAACTCATTTCAAATCTACTCATTTACAATTCACAATGAACCAATTTACATAATCAAATAATTTGTGCAACCAAACATGCCTTAATGGATCGATTTGTAAATGGACCAATTATTGATGGGCCAATTTACAATTTTGGGACAAGCAAGCGAGGCCTATGATTTCCAATTATTAGAATCATTTCATTATAACCAATAAATTTTCCAAAGTTAGTGATTCATCATAGCAGTCAAAACTTGTTGTCGTTTTCATGTTGGGAATGATTTTTTGTTCATTGTAAATTTTTTGGGTACTAGTATAGCTTTTCATCTCAAACTACTCACGAGGGATTAACTCGAAGTAGGCTTGTCAACGGGTCGGAGCCGGATCGGGTTTAGGGAGATCCAGATCCGTGTAATCGGGTCTTCATCGAGTTCGGGTCCGGGTCTTCATTGGTCTATAATATTGGATCCAAATCCGGATCCGTTCGGGTCCGGGGCTGGCCAAATATATACATTTATTTTATATTATCCCCCTTCTTTATTTTTCAATCTTAAATTAAAATATTTTGCAATGTATTATAGAATATTATTATTATAAATAAAACATATATTATTTATATTTATTATATACATAAATATATATTTTTATATATATTACTTACATGTTATATTTATAAGATATATTTATAAATATATATAAATTTATAGTATATGTATATATATTTAAAAAGTAATAATGTACAATCCGGGTCGGGTGTTCGGGTCCGGGTCTTGTATAAGATCCAGGCCCTACCCGTTTAATAAACGGGTATTCGGGTCTTCGGATCTCGGGTCCAAAAAAATATACTTAGAGCCTATTATACAGATCGGGTTCGGATTCGGGTCGGGTCCGGGTCCAGAACCGACCCATTGACAGGCGAGTCTCGAAGCATTCCTATTTATGTTGATTTGGTTGGCTATGATTTCCAATTATCAGAATCATTTCAACATAACCAGTGAAATTTTCAAAGCCAATGGTTCATTATAGCTGCAAAAACTTGTTATGGTTTCTCAAGTTAGGAATGATTTTTTGTTCATTGTAAAATTTTTGGGTTCTAGCATAGTGCTTTTCTTCTCAAATTATTCACAAGGAACTGACTTTTTATAAGTCGTCAATGTTATTGCATTCATTTAATTATGATTAATTATTACCATGCACATAAATATGCTTGGTCCAAGTGTGTACATGGTTAGGAGGTAGGATTTTTGACAACCGAAACATGGAAAGTACAGAAACGAAAATTTGGTTCTGCATTTAGTATGTTTTTTTTGTCCTATTTTGGGTGGCTAAAGAGTGTTAACCAGATTCTTTCTCGTCTCTTGCAGATCATGTCGAATGATGAGTACAAAAGCGTGGAACATCGAGTGGTGGCAAATGCCTTTCATGATCCACGTGTTTCAGTTTCAGTCTTCTTCAACCCAGGCAAAAGAGAGGAGATGTTTGGACCATTATCAGAGTTGGTATCCCCAGAGAAACCAGCTGTTTACAGGCATTTTCCATTCTCAGACTTCATGAAAAGATTCTTCACCAAGGAGTTGGATGGCAACACCTTAACCAATTACTACCGAATCTGAAACCGTATTGTTAGCTTGTGGTATAGAACTATACCTATTTGTGAAGTTCAAATGACGCAATATATGCACTCTCCCTGTACCTGTTATATAATAATGACTAGATTTGAGCCTCGCGCGATGCGCGGGGCTGTGTGTAGTGCCTATTATCGTATATATGTAGTAAGGCAAAAAATAATGCCATATAGTTTTAATATAACACTATTTAAATGGCCATATTCTTGGTAGTTATTTACGTAACACTATTGAGATCAACCAAAAAGCCATATAGTTTTTATCTTTTACAGCTAATGGCTTCAAAAACAGAGTAGAAAATTAAATCATCTATAACTATAGTAAAAGTTGAACAGATTATGCTAATATGAAATAGCAATTGCTATTAAGACAATAACAATGCGTGGTCATGGTATATATATATATATATATATATATATATATTGTCCTTTTTCCTATATCTCTTAAATTAAGAAAGCTACTGCATATTTAATGCAAATTAAAATAAATCTTGCAAGTCTTTTGATGAATCATTTTATAGATTCTTAGCTCTTGTAATATTTTTAAGAATCTACTCAGTTGATATTTCTCACAAAATGGTTCATAAATACAAAGTTTGTTAAATATGGAAAAAATAATTCTTGAAGGTATAACTATAGCCTTAAAACAAAGAAGTACAGCAAAATTATCTTCTTCACGCCATGACAATGATATGTATTGCCTTCTATCCTCATGACCCATGTAACAATTTCTTAGCAGCCCTCTAATAAAAAATGCATATGTATTATTCTCAATCTACGCAAACAAATTGTGGAGATACAAATAGTTGTATACCGAAATAAAATGTGATATGCCTGGGTATAGCAACAATTAAACTGTACATGAAACAGTTTTTAATAATTAAAAAAATATAAGGTTTTCATAAATTAAATTATTAAATTTTCTTGCATTTCCATCCTTAAGAATTAAAAAAACATGTACGAATATAGAATAAGACTATCTGAATGATATGCATAATAGTTGACAAATCATACCATCGAGTTGAAGAATTAAATGTGCATGGGGAAATCAATGTTCATAAATCATTGCGATTACTTGTAACAGTAGCCCTACAAAATAGTTTAAGAAGATAGATAAACCACATCCAAATTATTGACGAGTGGTTAGTTAGGTAACAATTTGTCTAGTCGAAGATCCACAATGTGAGTTGTACTAATTGCGGTGAATATTGACTTGTAGATGGAGAGGATGATCCACGATCTCTACAAAAAAAAAATTTATACACATATATATAAATACACAAAAAACATAAAAGACCAAATAATTTCCTTAAAAACAATATTCCATACGGAGTAGATGAAATCTGATGTCGATGAAACCCTACCCCATACTCTCCTACTAAATGTCAAATTGATGGAGTTTAGCCGACAAAGTGAGTACTGTTCCGGTAGGTAAGAGAGAGAGAGAGTCTTCAAAGGTTATATCTTCATTCTTGTATATCCTACTCTGTCTTTTGATGATTTTAGTTAGCAAGCATGTGGGAGTAAGAGGTGTGTGTGTTTGTGTGTGTGTGTATATATATATATATATATATATATATATGTGTGTGTGTGTGTGTGTGTGTGAGAGAGAGAGAGAGAGAGAGAGAGAGATTTATTTTGAGAGAGAGAATATGATAAGGTAGAAGAAAGAAAAGATGAAAGGGAGTGAAAATGAAGGAATCTCTTACTACTATAAAATGCAAAACAAGGGCATTTATGATTCTTTACAATGACCCTATCCACGTTTGTATCCACGTTTGCAACATTTATCACCAACATTAATCTGTAAATGTCTCTTAGAATTCAAAATTAACTCATCCTTACCATATACAGCTATGTCCAGCAGTTAATCCACAACACCTTCCAACCCTCACGCCACCCCTTCCATCTTCTGTTGCCTACAATGGAAGTTCTAAAGTTCTTCCCATCTTATATTTATTTGGAGATGCCTCGCCTGCAATGCCTTCTTATCACGGCTAGGACATTTTGTTTTTCAAGAGGAGTTATCAGAATCGAGTAATTCCTGGCACCCAGCCAGGTATTTCACTCTTTTGTAATTTCATTTGTGTTTTTACTTTTATATTTTATTTTATTTGATTAGTTTACTTATATTTAGATTTCAAAATAGAATTGTTGCCCATTATTTGTTTGTGAAAAGTTGAATCTATTAACTTTGATTTGTTATAATTTGTTGTGTATATGATAAGGCATTAGACATTGTCATATTAAAAAATGCCCAATAGATGTTTGATAAAATGATTGAAAGAGAAAGAATTTGATGTATTCTTTGTTAACACCAAATTTCCCCTGTAATATTTGGTTCCCACTTTGTATGATGGGATGAAGTTTGGCCCTTCAATCCTATTTGAATGCAATCTTGGTTGTGTCATTTTGGTATATTGTTCTATAGATGGTTGTATCATCTCCTGAATGTGTACATGTTGGTCTGCTGTCTCTTAATGATGTTGGTGTTTGTGTTGAATTCTTTGTTGGTTTTTGTGGATCTCTAATTCCTGAATTCTTTAAATTTTGTACCTACAAATTTATTTTGGTATTTTTCTGTCTATTACAAATAGAAAGCTGAACTGTGTTTGTATTCTTTGCTTGCCATATTAGGCAATTGGTTGGTATCCCAGGTGTGTTTGGTCATTGTTTAATTCAAATTGAACTAGATAATACACGAAATCACCAGTAATGGAGATCGAGATGCAAAAAAACAAAAATATAGTTTATGTCAAATTTCTATGTATTTAAAATAGATAACTTCGCTGAATTTTTACGTTAAAAATGTATTTTTTTTATTATATATCGATTCTTGGGTAATTAATGTTAAATCATCAAGGTTTTATTGTATATGTTCAATTTCATCAACGTTTGACCAAAATGAATAAGGTTTTCTTTCTTTGATTCAAAGTTATCAAGGTTTGATTTCTTTCACATCATACTGAAATTGTTTGTATTGTATTAGAACACATTCTTTGAATCAACACTTCTTTAATCTGAAACAATAATGAGATAAATCTGAAGTTTCACTTTGTAGGATTTATGGACTTTTGTAAGAAATGCATTAGTTAATCCACTAGGCGATACATGAATGTTTGGTTTATGATTATACCCATTCTCATTAATAGATACATCAAGTACTCACACATATTTTTATGAAAGACACATCAATCACTTGATATTGTGATAAATGTTTTTTGGGGAATTCCACTTTCTCTACAATTATTGGATGGATGTATATCTTTTCCAAATTTATTTTTCTTGCCTCTGCCACCCAAATTTGTAAGGATTCACCTTATAACGTAAGATAGTTGAATTCTATTATTTTTACTTTATAATTTCTTGCTCCCCAATTGGTTGGTTTTGAGTTCTAAGGTCCTGATTGTGATTCAATTACACAGAGGGGATCATATATACGATTTCAAATGAGGCTCAGGGATAGAATTTAATATCTCTGTTCTTTTTTTAAACATAAACAAGGAAAAAACTAAAACTAGACAGCTAAAAGGGATAGGAGAATCTCAGAAGGAGAGCTATACCAACTGTGGTTATGAAAAGCATAAGGATGCTTGCATATACAGCAGGCTATTATGTTATAATTTCCAGAGATCCAGCTGAAATTAATGTCCCATGGAACCTCACTTTCTGCTTAGCAGCACTTAATAAAGCTTGAGTTGTCACTCTCAAAAGCTATGCATGTGATCCCCTGGCTATTAACAACTAGGCATGCTTCTCTTAGGGCTAGATATTCCCCCATAAGGGTTGAAGTAGTCAGGTAAATCTTCCTAAATCCCATCACAAATGTACCATGAGGGTTAAGGATGCAGCCACCTATGACATCCATAGCTATAGAAGAACTACTGTAGAATCCGTACGAACAGTAAATCTATTGATGTTTACTTCTTTTACTAATCAGGGCATTCTGCCCGATCATGTAACATAATCAACCTACATCTCTAACCCAAATTCAATAAGTATTGCGTACACTTATTACATCTTATTGCCACCCTAACTCGACTAATCTCAAATAATTTTAATCATGGTCATAACAAACAATCAGTCGATGTGTTAGATTCAACTCCCATATCCTTTTTCACCCCCATATGGTCCACTGCCTGATCCAACCCTCTTTGTCTTTTCCAGCAACCATCCATCCCATACACAACCTCAATAGTGAATTTGAGAATGGATTTATTTTATTCCATATTACATACATTTGAAATATGAAGTCATTCAATCAATTCAATGGTTGTACTGTTGTTTTTGTCTGCGTATCTGTGTGCTCCATTATGTTATTTTTGGAGACAGATATGAGTTTTTGATTTATATATGTGTTTAACTTTAAAGTAGAATCGGGTGGTATGGGGAATTTCTTTACTAATTGAGAATTTTAGCCATTGTGGACTACTGATTGAGCACTGGCCTCAATCACTTCCTACAATCGATCAGTCATATAATTAATAAAATATGTCTTCAATTGTTTTGGGTAGGGGATGCTGTTATTAGGACAAAATTATCCTACAATGTTTTTGTATCATAGACAATTGGTCACTACCTACACTTTTATAATTTATGTTGCTCCCAAACAATTTTTACAGTATATGACCACAACTCTCACTGTTGTTACTTAACTCTAAATTGTTTGTCTCTGTCAAAATTTTACTCCCAATACTTTCAACTTTAATTTTTTTATTTCAGTAGTTTGAGTATTTGTCATATTCAAGTATATATCCAAAGGATATAATGTTCACACCCTTCTTGCTATTTCAAAACATTTTACTGTTTCTGTCCCAAACTACCTGTGTTGTTCATTCCCTACGAATTACAATTTGTTATTTTTAAAACAACCTATCTATGACATCCATTTTATAATTATGCTTTTCATATAGTACATTATACATTCATAATTTGTATTTCCTACTTTCTGTTAATTTGTATTTCCTACACTCATAATTATACATTGTTGTTAGTACAAACTGCATTGAGGTTCCATTGATGGGCAATTCGACTCGGTGCATACATTTTCATTGTTTTGAAATCCCCCGAGACCCATACATATTGATTTTTGTCCATCTCACTAGGTTCAGATGGTTACTGATACCAATTTTTCACACTTTCATTGCAGATTTGGGGATATACTTCGAGTACTAATTGATATTTCACTATTGCCTCCTCTTTTTTCACTCTAACCTTTTTTAAAACTCCTAATTATTATTTTTGGGTTCGCAATATGAAAGCATAAATTTTATTAATATAAATCATTGAATTACAGTGAACCAACAGTGAGATAATGTTCGCATCCTTTTCGCTATTTAAAAACATTTTTCCATTTCTGTCCCAAACCACCTATGTCGTTCTTTCCCTACGAATTACATTTTGGTTTTTCAAAAAACACCTCTGTATGACATCCATTTTACATTTTTTTTTCTTTTCATATAATACATTATACATTCATAATTTGTATTTCATACTTTGATTCACTACCTTCTCTGTCCAACATGCATAGTTTTGCCATTTACATATAACGTATAGATGAGAAGTTCTTCGATTTATGTAATCTCTCTCTCTCTCTCTCTCTCTCTCTCTCTCTATATATATATATATATATATATATATATATATATATATATATGTTTCGGTTATTAGATTTCTATAGGCAATTTGGCATGGTGCACACATTTGCATTGTGTTGGAATGCCCTGAGACCTATACATACTGATTTTTGTCCAATATAACATCTGAGAATGTTGCTTGCTTCTGCTGGTATTCTTGTAGTAGGTCTCCCGGGTTGGCCTTGCGTGTCCAAACGTAATTGATCACTCCTTCACAGCTTCAAGCGCAAGATGCACCAAATAAGTTATTTTTGAATATTTTACTGAAAACAGTAGGCTTTGAATGGATCCAACCAACCAGTAATAGTCAATCAATAAAACCCCGACCCTAATCAAATGAACGGATTATGGACTTGCATGGACTCCTAGGTTTATGAAAATCTATCCTTTCCCATAAACTCAATGGTCGAGAGAATATTTCCCCCGCGATGAATTTCTCTGCTTTCTAGACTGTGATTTAGAATAAAAAAAATCATATTTTTCATCTTCCAGACACCCACGGTGAGTGGTCTAATTCCATATTTACCATCCTCCACTCCCAATATGACTTCTATATCAAACACGCGAAGCAGTATGGATGATGATTCCGTCAAGGGGGTATATATATATATATATATTGATATTATTCAACCAATAAAACATAATTATTATTTTCGTTCAAATTAGATGGATCCTGCATACCAATCTCGCATTGCTAGATCCCGTCGTAGGTTGATTATGTTTCGTAAGCGATCAAGTAACGTACGTCGTACGTCAACGCCAAGTATTGCTTTAAGTAATATGCCATATAATCTTCATCCCTCGATTCAAGACATGTCTTCCATTCGGCATCTTAGTTGTACTACTGACAATGTAAGGAATCAAGGCAGTGCTACCACAAAGAAACGGAAGACAATTACGTCTCGAACAAAAGTGCTAGAAAATGAGATGTCATGACAACAACGATTGCTGATGACTCATCAAATGTGATTAACCATCCCGGTAACTATTGTGGACATAGAATTACCTTTGTAAACCATGCTTTGGACTCACTCCATGCTCTAACTGGATCAGGTCAGTCATTTATTAATTGTACATAATAGTAACACCTATCTATATTAGAAAGAAATATATATTTTTTTGGAATATAATTAATGACAATTATATGTAATGTAGGAAATATAGGGGATACAACACCAACCGAGCATACGACTCGAAGTAAGGATCATTTGAATAGCATTTTGAAAAGTAAGTACGGTATTAGTAAGCGTTCAGTGAAAAAACTCATAAAAAATTATAAATTTACTTCTATTATGGTTTAACAAATTCGAAAATTGTACGAATTTATAGGAAAGTTTAAAGAAGCATGGGATTTTGGTGGTCCAAGCGCCGTTTGTGACGATTGTAGTGCAATTCTATGGTACGAGGAGAGAATTGATAAGAACCGTACTCCTGCGTGTCCTAAATTCTCATTGTGTTGCCAAGAAGGAAAGATCATCTTACCCATTATAAAAGGAGCACCACATATTTTGAACGATCTACTGAATTCTGAAAATGATAGTGGTTCATCTAAATTCAAAGACAACATTAGAGCATACAATTCCATGTTTGCGTTTACCTCTACTGGCGCTAAAGTTGATAATAAAATAAAAATGGATTCGGTCCCTATGTCTATCGCATTAGTGGACAAAACCATCATTTGCTTGGTTCTTTGCTTCCAGTTGAAGGTCAAAGCCCAAAATTTGCGCAACTTTATGTTTATGACACGGAGAATGAAGTGAGCAATATAATGAAATCTTTAGGAGGAGATAGGCCGACATCAAAGTTGGATGCATAAGTTATTTCAAAATTAGTATCGATGCTTGATGAGCACAATGAGATTGCAAAAGTTTTTCGAATGGAACGTGAGCCTTTTGAGAATTCAAATGGTATGCCTGTGAGAATAAGGTTGATTAAAAATCATTCGAAAGACCCATCGATTTACAATTTGCCTACCGCTTCCGAAATAGCAGCACTCATTGTTGGTGATTTTACTGAGGAGAATGTTATGAGAGATATTATTATTGACCATAAGTCAAATGGATTGCAAAGAATTAGTGATCTTCATCCATCCTTTATGGCTATGCAATACCCATTGTTATTCCCATATGGTGAAGATGGTTACCAACCGGGTATAGCTTATAGAACGAACAATGGGAAACGTAAGACTAAACGAAATTGCTTGACTATGAGAGAATATTACGAATACCGTTTGCATCAAAGAACAAATGAAGCTCCCACCGTTTTACGCTCCGAAAGACTTTTTCAACAATATGTGGTCGATGCATAAACATGCATTGAACAATAAAGGTTGAGGTGGATTAGAAACAACCAACCACAATTAAGGGATGAGCTATATAAAGGATTGAAAGATGCTGTTCTTGCAGGAGATTCAACGCCTTTGTCTGTAGGAAAACGTATTGTCTTTCCATCAAGTTTCATTGGGGGTCCACATTATATGGATCAAAATTTCCAAGAGGCAATGGCTATTTGTAGATTCTTTGGTAATCCAGATTTGTTTATCACCTTCACGGCTAATCCTAAATGGCCCAAAATCACAAAGTTTCTTGAAATGATTCCTAGACAAAAGTCTGAGGATGGGCCAGATATTATCACACGAGTTTTTAAAATAAAACTTGATGCTCTAATGAAGGATTTAGTTAAAGGAAAACACTTTGGGAAAGTAATGGCAGGTACCTATCTCATATTTAATAATTAATGATTCAAAATTACAAATCATATTATTTGAATTTCTAGCCTTTTATAATATGTCAATAGCTATAACAATGTTTATATTTTATGACAGCTATCTACACAATTGAATTCCAAACAAGGGGCTTGCCATACGCCCACATACTTATATTCCTACATGCAGATTCAAAACAACCAACATCAGATGATATTAATAAGACTATTTCAGCTGAGTTACCTTATTGTATTAGCGACCCAGTAGACTATGCATCTGTTTCCCAATTCATGATGCATGGGCCCTGCGGGCACGCAAATCCCCTTTCTCCTTGTATGGCAGACGGATGATGCTCCAAAAAATTCCCCCAAAAATTCACAACCATAACCAAATTGGATGATTATGGATTCCCACTTTATAGACGGGAGATTTGTAGAAAAGATGGGAATCAGACTTGATAACAAATTCGTTGTTCCCCATAATATTGACTTGGTCATCAAATACCAAGCTCACATAAATGTGGAATTTTGTAATAAATCAAGGGCAATTAAGTATCTTTTCAAGTACATAAATAAAGGACCAGACAGAACCACAATGGAGCTCACGCAATCAATTGTCCGTAATCATGATGATTGTAATAACGAAATCTTAGAGGTTAATGAAATTAAAACATTCCTCTATTGTCGTTACTTATCTGCATGTGAAGCTTGCTAGAGAATTAATCAGTTTCATGTACAATATCAAAGCATCAGTGTTGAGCGATTGAGTTTCCATTTGCCGGATGAGAAGGTTGTCACTTTTAAAGATTCTGACAATATGAATACTGTGATTGATAGGATAGATGTTGAGAAGACTATGTTTAAACAATGGATGACCACAAATTGCTTCCACGAGGATGCAAGGGAGTTAACCTATGTTGAATTTCCTTCAAAATGGGTTTGGTACTCAACAGTAAAGGAATGGTTTAGAAGGAAAAATTTAGGCACATGCCTAGGTCGTATAGTATATGCTCGTCCAGCATCTGGTGAGAGATTTTACCTTTGTATGCTCCTTAACGTTATCCGCAGAACAAGAAATTACGATGAGGTGAAGACGGTTAATTATATTGTTTATCCAACACGCAAAGAAGCATTTTATGCTCTTGGCCTATTAGAAGATGACAAAGAATGGCACGATGCTCTAGACCAAGCTTTACAATGGGCTACGGGTAATCAATTGCGTAACCTATTTGTTGTAATGCTTCTTTTTTATGAAGTTGCTGATCCAAAAAGACTTTGGGACGACAACTGGGAGATTCTATCAGAAGATTTACTTCATCGCCAAAGAAAAATCTTATGCCTACCTGATCTTATTCTTAGTGAAAATCAATTAAAGAATTATGCCCTTCATGAAATTGAGCATATTTTAAACAAAAATGGGAAAAGCCTAAAAGATTTCTCGTCGATGACACTTCCCGATGCTACAATGATTCGAGAAAAGGATAATAGGCTCTTAAGAGAGGAACTTTCGTATGATGCATATTCTTTGGCACGAGATCATACTAACATGTTCAACGCATTGAATGATGAACAATTAGATGTCTATAATCATGTTATACGATTCGTCAACAAAAACAAAGGAGGCTTTTACTTCGTCAATGGGGCAGGTGGCACGGGTAAAACATTTTTGTACAAAATAATTCTTGCACGCTTGCGTTCAGAGGGAAAAGTTATTCTCGCAGTTGCATCTTCAGGAATCGCATCATTGTTGCTACCCGGTGGAAGAACTGCTCATTCAAGATTTAAGATTCCCATTGATATTCATGCCAATTCAACATGCGATATTCATCAACAGACTTATCTAGCAGAGCTCATTTGGAAAACAAGCCTAATTATTTGGGATGAGGCTCCTATGAACCACTGTCATTGTTTTGAAGCTGTTGACAGAACATTAAGAGATATAATGCGATTCAATGACGAAAAATCTTTTGAAAAGCCTTTTGGTGGAATTACAATTCTTCTGGGTGGAGATTTTCGTCAAACCCTACCTGTTGTTCATAAGGGAAGCAAAGAAGAAATTGTAAATGCATCAATTCACAAATCAAAGCTTTGGAGTTTGTGCCATGTATTCAACCTATCGAAGAACATGCAGATACAAGATTCAACTTCATTTAGAGATTGGGTCCTAGCACTAGGTGACGGGAAGCTACACAGAGAATCATTTGGAGATGGCGAATATCCGTCGTGGGTAAAAATCCCAAATTCCAACCTTATACCCCATTCTGATAACCCAATTGATGATATTGTTTCAAGTGCATACCCTGATTTAGTCAGGAGATACAGTGATCCAGATTACATTAAGGGTCGAGCTATTCTAACTCCAAAAAACCATATGGTTGACACCATCAATGCTTACATACTAAATGTCATTCTCGGAGATGCGACAACTTATTTCAGCTCAGACTCAATATCTAAGGCTGCTGGGGACATTCGTGACCAAGATGTACTTTTTCCTGTTGAATTTTTAAATGGCTTGAACTTTGTTGGACTCCCAGCCCATATCTTGGAGCTAAAGATAGGTTCACCTATTATGCTAATGAGAAACATAAATCAAAGTTTCGGCCTTTGCAATGGCATAAGATTGATCATTACACAATTATCTCCATTGGTCATAGAGGCTATAATTATCACAGGATCTAATATAGGCGCAAAAGTATTCATTCCACGAATAATTATGTCTACAATGGGCTCCAAATGGTCGTTTATTCTGAGAAGACGCCAATTTTTAGTTCGTCTTGCTTTCTCTATGACAATCAATAAAAGCCAAGGGCAAACTCTCGATCAAGTCTTAATATACTTACCAAAGCCTCTTTTCAGTCACAGTCAACTGTATGTCTCTATATCTAGAGTAACTTTAAGCAGCGGTCTAAAATTATTCATAAATAATGATTGTCATTTGACAAAAAATGTTATGTACGACGAGGTTCTATCATCTATATCTATAGGTATATTTGTGTAATTCACAAAATTTTTAATATTGTTAATCCTTTTACTTATGATTCAATTCCCTTAATTAATTTAACCAATATGTCTTTTCTCATAAAACAATTCAGGACCGTGAAAGAAGTGACAAGACTTGAAGATCTTTCACTAGGCAGGGATGATTGGACCATCTTTATACGTGTTGTTCGAAAATGGGAATCCAAGACTCTAACTGGCGATAACCCAAAAATAACTTATGACTTTCTCTTAGTTGATGACTAGGTACATCATTTAGACATTAAAGTTTTTATTATGGTTTTGTCGCTCAAAATATCCTTATTTTAATTACTATTTATCTTTTCTTTATATATTTTTTATACTTGCACAGGGTGATTCGATACATGCAGTATTGCGCAAATACTTATTTGCCAAATTCGTTAATTCACTGGATGTTGGAAAAGTCTACACAACAATCAATTTTAGAGTCATGGATACCAAGCATAGCTATAGGGTCTCCTCCCACAATCTAATGATTGAATTCAGTCCATCTTCAAGATTTATACATTCTGAAGGTGAAAAATTCATTCTTCCAAATATCACTTCCAATTTCTGGAATTTGATGAATTGAGCTCTAAATTGGGCAATGACACATATCTCACAGGTATTTTATATTCATTACTCATTATACAATTAACAATAATCATTGAATTCTATTCATTTATATCTATTCACTTTTTATTTCATTAGATGTGTTCGGCCTTTTGACTTCTATATCACCTGTTGAGGATCAACCGGTTATGAGATCCATAGTAAAGAAAAGGGTTTTGAAGCTTGAAAATCAAAGGGCCTTCCTTCTTATTTTCCCATTATTAACTTCGTTCATTTCCAATATATAATATTAATTTACACTAAACCACATATCCTATTATACAGTGGGAAAAGGATTTTCGTGACTCCGTGGGCCGAAGAAACGACACTAATAACTGAAGAGATATGCAAGAATTTCACTGACCATTTGATTGTAGCCGTTACGTCAACTACGGTGAAACAATTTAGAGGTAATTCTAATTTATTTTTAATAATATCATCTTTATATATATTCACGATTTCATACGATACATTTTATTCCGTACCACTTTTATTCCATAGGTGATTTCTCTTTGTCATCAGCAAATGCATCGAGAGTCTACATAAATCCTGATTTTCAAAGCATTCAAGACTTTATGACCAAGTAAGACATTGTTGACAATAACATATGTATTTTATCACCTGATTCATCAAGTTTAGGAATGAGAACTACATGATTATAGTTCAATCAAGGTATAATCCATCCATGCTTAAATAAACTAGAGGTTTCTTTATAAACATCATGACCAACAACTTGGCAAAATTTCTTCAAGAAAATTACTCCAAAACCATTGGGACCAGACATAGGATTCATAGAGCAGCCCACATGCTTGATTTCACTTATATCAGGAGTGGCACTTTGTCAATCATTACGAATAGAAGATTTCAGCTTAACAAAACATTAACATTAGTGTTATAAACAATGACGCTTTGATTAGTAGATCAAAGAATTAAAATTTAATTAATGCATAAAATTGGTATAACTGTGTACATATATTATACAGATGTTTAACAATTGCATTCATTAATTTACTGTTTAACAAATAAGTAAGTGTGGCCCACTATAAATTTAGTAACGACAACCGTGTCAGTCTTCGACTTCAAAACATTAATAACTGCATCAGAATCCTCTCTATACTCGAATTTTTAGCATTTTTAGTGTACTGATTTCCATCATTGTTCAGTCCCAATTAACATATGCTTCTTTCTTTACAATATTTTTTCGTATGCCTTCTCGACGTACCTTTTTCACCTGAATTAGTGATCCTGTTAAACATCTGCCATAAATACCAGCTTCAATAAACATACATCCAGTGAACCTTTGCTATAAAACAGAGCATCATCATACACATCCCAATTCGTTTTTGCCTCTAATTGTCTATCATCTGGTTTTCTAGCACTGTAAATAAATGTAACTATGTCTTACTATGACCTATCCATTCTTCACATACATAACTTATTCTATTGTTGTATAACTATAAGAACTTAAGTATCTTTTATTCAGTTAGAAGGAATGAATTTGCCCCAAATAGACTTGAGGATTAATGAAAAAGCTTTGCAGGATTTGATTTTGTCATGAGTTGATTTAAAGCTAAAGGCTCCACCCTCAGTAATAGAATAGTATTTTTTGCCCTCTACTTCTATAATTTACTTTTCAACATCTGCTATAACCTTTCTGAAATTTCTCCAAGCCATAGAACCAGAGGAAAATTCTTGGTTTTTGTATTTAACCCTCAAGAAATTGTCCTAAAGGTTGTCTTTAGTGAGATACTTTTAGGCAACTCTCCACTTTGAAGTCTTAATAATGTCTCCCATACTTCTTAATCCAAGGACACCTTCTTCAGTAGTATAACATAAGTCCATCCATTTCATCCAGTGAGTCTTCTTCCTAAATTCTTTACTAGATCACGAAAAGAAATCATTGAATATACCTTCAACTTTCTTGATTATTATTTTGGGAGGGTGAATGGAAGCTAAAGTATACAACGGTATAGTGGAAAGAACTGATTTAATGAGAGTAAGTCTTCCTCCATAAGAGAGCAATATAGATTCCCATCCAGCTACCTTGAATATAATATTTTCCACCAAACTTTCAAAATAGATGGACTTCCTTCTACCTTTGAATAATGGACAACAAAGGTATTTAATGGGAGATTTAATTATAGATAGACCTGTCACTGAGGAAATTAAACTAATCCTCTTTGGAGAGTTTTTAGAGGACACAATGAAATGTCTTTTGGAAGAGTTTATCAGTTGTCCAGAGACTTTTTCATAGTCCTTAAAAATTTCATTAAAGCTTTTAGGCTGTGTTTTGACCCCCCCCCCCTTTGGATATGAGAGATTAAAGACCTATGCTAAGAACTTCTAAAGCTAACACAAACAAACTAGGGGACAAGGTGTCCCCTTGCCTTATCTTCTAGAGGATTTTAAAAATCCCACTGGTGGCATTAATGCTTATAGAAAACCATTTTCATGAGATACACCTCCATATCATATCTATAAAGCCTTCTGAAAAGACAAAGTCTCAAAGGACTTCAATGAGGAATGACAAAGACACTCTGTCATAAGCTTTGTCCATGTCCAAATGTACTTGGTAGCCGTGTGATATAAAAACGTTAAGAGGAGGCAGGCATCTGAAATTTTGCAACACATGTATAAGATTTTTGTGACACTTGTGAAATAATAGTCACGCCTATCTTTTTTTCTTTAAAAAAACATACACTTGTAACCCAAATCACAAACTACAAACCATTACTGTTTTCTCTTTCTTCATACCATTGACTCCCCATGTCCATACCTTATGTCCCCATTGAGGAGACATAGCATGCCTTTTTTCCACACCTAATTTTACATCTGATTTATAATTATGTTTACATTTTTTTTTTCAAATTCGCATTGGCTTTGCTGACATCTGACATATTAGCGGTGTATCTTTATGATATATATAAATACTTCATAACAAAAATCGTTCTTTCATCCTGACAACTGATCCAACCAGCGGCAACAATTCACAAATTCAGATTGAAGGAGAATCTAAATCCATTGAAGATATCTTATCCCTTCGTTCCGACTCTCCAAATGAGGTATCCCCTTTTAAATATACATTTCCTTTCTCTCATTCACTATCTACTTATAATATAAATATTATATATTTCACAGGTTATATATGTCACTTGCCACCCAAGAATCACAGGTGTAGACGAACATGGTGGCTGGTATTATGCAGCATGCAATCACTGCAACAAGAAACTTAAACATTATATGACTTCTTTCTTCTATGAAACATGCAGCACAGATAAACTAATTCCTTCTCCCATGTATTATATTCTTACAAGTTATTTTCATTTATTGTTCTACCCATCAATTTTTACTAACTTATACTTCTCCATAAATAGGTACAAACTTCAAATCTGAGTCAATGACCAAACAGCTACCACCACATTCGCACTCTTCAATAAAGAAGCTTTATCTTTAATCAATGTCCAATGTTTTGAGCTTGCAAAAATTGATCATGACATTTGCGTACGTTGATCCTAATAACTTTACTATTTTATCACTACATTCATTTTATCACTACATTCGTTTTACGCATTCATTTTTCAAACATAATATATTTACTATTTTCCACAGGTACCAAAAGATCCACTTCCACTAGCAATCACAAGGATCATTGGCACCTCTCACAAATTACGCCTCAAGCTCAATAACTACAACTTAATACGTGGCTATGAAAACTTCACTATGTCAACCATTTTTAAAGATTCTTCATACAGAAATACTTCAATGACTAACCACAACATTCAAAAGGTATTTTTCAGATACTCACTACTAATTTTATATTCTAATTTCTTTTCTTACTCTAATCATATCTCATTTACATAAAAGGGTACAAATCTAGTCTCAACAACATAACATCCAATCATTATCACAGACAATGACAGTTCCTCTCATGGAAATGATGTCGAATGTGAAGTTAACCCAAAAAGGAAGCTTCCTTCAAGGTATTTTAAATTGATTTTCCATTTAAAGTCTATTCACATTTATTATACAATACTTTCATAATGTTTTTTAACATATATTTTTATTTATTTCTAGGAACTTGGACGCAAGGAAAAAAAAGATGATTTAGCTTCATTTCCAAGATCTCATTCTTCATGAGCTTATTAAAACTTCTTCTACTTCATCCAATTTCTATTCTATTTCCTATCACAATGTAAAACATTGGCAATCTTTCCATGCATTTCTACTTGGAGTTTACCGATCACTAATATGGCGTTACTAAAGCTGTTTATGAAAATAAACTATTTAAGTAACTCCGAGTTGTTTTTTGAAGAAACTTTTTTCTTAAATCAAAAAGGATTAATCACAAGATGTGTTTAATAAAATAGTATGTACGAGATTTATTCAAGATTTAAGCAACAAGTTTAAAAAATAATTTAAACCAGTTTTAAACACAACACAACCAAGAATGAGATGAGAAAATGTAGAAGGCTTCTGTTCACAATTTTTACGTGGTAAAACCTCACCAATTGAGGAAACATCCATGACTCCCTCTACGGAGTAAAAAGAAAAATTCACTAAAACAAATATATGAGTTACAAACTATATAACTAACATGCAGACAACTCAGACCTATATAAGTTTAGGAATGTACCCTCTGGTGTCCTTAAACTTCTCTGCAGTTCTGATTGTAGATGTTGTTCTCCCAGTTTGTCAACTTTTGATTTGTTCCAGCACTTTACGTCGACTTATGTTCTCAAGATCTTATCACCAACACTTTTCGTGTTGTAGGGTGCAAGTGTTTGTGAAGGTGCTCTCTAACACATGCATGCACACACACACACACACACTTATTAAGTACAAACAGTCCTAACAAATTACAGTTTACACTATATGCAGTGATCTTTTCTTTTTCTTTCTTCTTAGAAAACTTTGAACCTTTTTGACCTTTCAAACTATCACAGAATCCACGGATACCTTGCTAGGAAGACAGACAAGGTCTTAATCAATCTCAGAATTTAAAACAAAAACTTTTTGAGATTGGAAATCTCCAAGTGAGATTCCAAACTAGGTCAAAGGTTTAGTTTACAAGAACAAGAAACATAAAGCATTTTATTGTTGATTTCAAAGTAAGAAAACGTTTTAGAGAAAACAATCAATAATATATTTCTTAAGATGAGAAATAAAATGAAACTAAGTGTAATGTAACATGAATAACTCAGATCTGAGATTTCTATGGAAACAGAAACTAGATCTAAGTAAAAGTCTAAGTTGGAAACAAGATCTCACGAACACAAGGTTACAGCAACAAAAATAACTCAACTCAAACTCTCAAACACTCAAGAACACTCAGGATGGTGTTTTTGAAGAAGTGTTTGGGTTAGTTTTGAAGAGGATTTGGATGAAGTTAGGGTTTCTAACTTTCTTCTCTCTGGTTTCTCTCTTCTCTCTCCTCTCTCTTCTCTCTTCTCTCTTCTCTCTCTTCTCTCTCAAAACTTAGAGGAAATGAAATGGAAAAAATCTTCGAAGTCTGAGAGAAGGCCCCTTTTTATAGGGTGATAGGAAGGTTCGAGATATCTGATCCGAACGAAGGGCTGAGATTGAGTCAATTTAGATTGACTTGAATCTAATGGCTCACACAAGGCGGTGCTTAAACGAGCGCTGATTGGCTTAAAAAGATACACGGGGATCCATCAAGGCAACATGCAGACCATTGATAAGAAATAATCCAAGGGCTGATAACACACGCTCCTGTTGTCTCAGTAAAGAAACACAAATCTAACCAATCAAAGGCAGACAGGTGTTAGACAGTTATGGGATGTTAAACGCGCGTCAAAACTAATTACAAAGCACACCCTGAAGTCTCTGTCGCTTTCGGATTCTACCCAAGGTAACTTTAGGCCATAAAATACAACAAGTCATATTAAGAGATTGACCCTAAAACTTTTTAAAACAAATTTTAATAATTAAAAACATGATTTAAAAATGTTTAAAAAATCCCAAAAAATTATTAAAAATCAAACTTAGGGATTTAAACACACACAACACATGTACACACATACTTATGCAATATGATGTGCAAAAGATGAATTCTAAGTGTGTGAGTGTTGGCAATAGTCTCTTGATCATAACAAGAAAGAGAGATGAATAGGCAATCCAACTTCTGAGGCTCTTTGGTTTCTAGGTAGACACAATTTTGTCACAATTTCCAAACTTGATGATCACTTATACAATGTAGACTCAAGTGAGTCAAAGGTATAAGGGCTTCATAATATTCATCAATTTCACTGTATTTCAGTTCTTTTAATTCTAATTATAATTTCATACATCGATGCCTTTATTATGCATTAATTTAAGTTTTAACCGTGCATCGCGCGGGTTTCCACCTAGTGATAACTCAAATGCAAAGCTCAGTTCTTGATGAGAAATAGGATTAATGGCCGCTCAACTTTATTCTTAACGAGATAGAGGATTAATGACAATTCCATTTTCATGCCACGTGGCAGAGCTAAGATTGGAGATACTATTTAAAATATGTATATATATATATATATATATATATATATATATATATATATATATATATATTAGATTTTAATAGTGTTTCTTTTGGTTAAAACCAAACTTTCTTTGACAAGAGGACTGTAATAGTAATCCATTTCCTTTATGGATTTTTTTATTACAACATTTTAAAACTAAATACAAACTTATATAATTATCATCGAGTAATGTGAAACGTAAACTTGAAATAACATCCTCCTCGCCTCTCCTTTATACTGTACTATATATAGTTCTTCTAAGTGCATTACACCTCTAATGTCAAATTTGCCTTTCAGACCCTTCCTAGTGATAGGTCTAAATTCTAAACTATCTCCCAATGTTAAATGAATTATGAATCATCATGTAGCATAAAATTACTAAAGGTGGTAAATCCTAGTTAGATTATTTCCATGTAGATAAAGCCAAACAGTAAATGAAAATCAAACAATTACACAACACAAGATATACGTGGTTCGGTAATGTGCCTACGTCCACGGGATGTTTCTCTCTTTTATGATTAATCAGTTCCCAATAATAAGAATTACATACCCTGTTTTCCATGGGTGAGGGTTATATTTATAATGAACAAAAAGAGAATGAGTCGTACAGGACTCTAGGACTTTTGGGTGTAGTTGCAACGTGGTCAAATAGATATAAGTTTGAGATACTCGCTGATCGAATTCCCTTTTGTTCTGATCTCCAAGTTGCGACTGTTTATTTGTGCAGCTGGACAGGTGTCAACTATTATGATCAGATTGAATAATTTGGATAATTCCTCCACAATTGTCCCCAAAGCTTTGCAGCCCAGAAGGGCTGAAGAGGTTTAATCGCTAGTGAAACTTGACTCTAGTCGGCAATGATTTATGTTTTCTAGTTGAGTATTCGACTGAAGGGTATAATTACTTGTACTTTTTGGAGGTAAAAAATCAATTTTCTCTACCCGTTAAGTCTTGAGGGAACACTTGTAATTTTTCCCAGTTCTTTAAGTACACCCTTGGGGGGACTTTTAATAACCCGTAATTAAGTAGTGAAATTCATTAATTATTATTATATGTGTGTGTCACTATTTATATTTTCATATGGTTATGCGCATATGTGTTATGTGTATATATTATTCGATATTGAAATTAAATTTAGTATACGGTGATGATTAATAATTAATTAATAAATAATTTAAGAATCGTTTTCATGGGACTTGTACTTAGTAGAATACTAGGACATTGGTTTTGTACTTTGGGTCGATGTTTGAGCCTTATAGGTTTATACATGGCTTGAACAATGTTTTGGGACTATTGGATTAGTTATTGGGCTCATGGTTTTTAGGTTATATGGGCCCTATACCTAATTTCGTGGTTAAGTACATTAAGAGGCCATTAGGGTTAACCGTTTCATCATAGAGGCTAGAGAGAAGAACCCTAGAGCTAGAAAGGGGAAGCACCTAAGAGGATAAGAGAATTTAAAGGCATTTGGGCTTGGATTTCAACCCTTTAAGTCAAGGAAAGTTTACGTAGTGTAGAATTTTAATAGTTTTTTTATATTATAATTATTCATCGAAATCTGAACATAATTTGATTAAAATCTGATTTGGAGAATAATTAACTAGTTTAGTAATTAAACTAATATGATAATTTAAGATTCTATTCACGTTCTTGGTATAAATTGAATTTAGTTGAATTCCTTGTAAATTGATGATAGAATTGATATGTAATTGTTAGAAGAATGTTAGGCATTGATAACAAATCAAAAGTCCCTGTAGATCAATTTGAATCTGATTAGGATTGGTTGGATTGATGAAACTTGGGTTATTAAACCCGTAAACTAATTTTGATGTGTAAATCTTGATTTGATTACCTTAAATATAAAAAATTAGGTTAGTATTGATGTAATAGATCACATATTTGGTAATTGGGTTTATGATTTATTAAAGGCTTGGAACTGAGGTTTTAAGGTTGTTAATGGCCGAATTTGAGAGTTGGATAAGAAGATCTGCGTCAATCTCTTTTGAACCAGTCGTTTAAATGACTTTAAGGATCTTGTTTAAAGGGACATATTAATCTCGTTCGAACGACATTCATACAACTTTGAAAACATGTTGAATTAGAAACACGTGGGCTTTGGTTTCGTATTTTTTTTTAATTATTTTATGTATTTATTATGAATATTTTACTAAGAGTGCGCAAGGCTAAATTCGAAGTTGGTGATTTTAGTTTAGGCCTTGTTTTGTGAATGGTTGGTTGGAATTTGGGGCTTAGGCTAATGTTAGTTTGACCGTTAGGATGGTTATACTCGAAGAAGTGAGGCTGTATTATTTTATTTTAGGTTATGGTTTGGGTATTTTGATTGTTGAGTATTTTGACCTCGTTGGATTTGCAGGGGTTAAATTGAGTAAAATGTATTACTAAATCATTGAGTAGGTTAGTAATTGTACTAATATAATAATTGTAAAGGTTGGACATTCGAGACACCTAAACTTTGAGAGCCTTTAGAAATCGGGTTATTGAAATAAATAATAGATTATAATTAAATGTTCGTATTAACTAATAATACTAGGAGGCTATATATGTAACCCTGACGATTAGGGGTTATATTTGTTTGTTTGGATGGTTGAGTAAGGTCATATTTGTTTGATGTATTATGTGAAACATATTGGGTGTGTGTACTTATGGTATACATACTAGAGGGGATATCCTTATGGGGCATGGTCGATGACAACTACATTGGTGCTCTAATGCGAAAGACGTGTTTTACCTTATTTATTTTAACTCGGACATTACTTGCTGAAATTCCCATTGTATCTTGCAAAGATGTATACGAGTTGATCCTTTCATATAGCTTTTGGATATGGGTCTTTATGACTGATGTGAAGTTATAGTAATTATACCCAGTAGATTCTTTTATGGTTATGGATGTGGGACAACCTAGAACTATGTATATGTATAAGCGATCCTCGAAAGCATTATGGTAGGCCTTCGTTATGTGCAGCCTTGAGAGGGCCCTTTTATGAGGTACATATTTTAGACCGTGCTTGTATTATGTGGTTGTAGATATAGAGACTATTGCTCCTGGTACATTATACATAGAGACTATCTTTCCTTATATTTTCATATACTTGAGATGTATAGATTGGTATAATTATGGAGCCTTTACATATATTCAAAATAGATGAATAAAATATATTCATAGGATACACATGGGTTTGGGATTAAACGTATGTGATATTTAGGGGTGTTTGGGTCGGATAACTTAAAAACTACTAAAAGAAGAGAGGAAGATTTGTATTTATATTATTGCCTAAACTCAGTTATAATCTTACTGTTCATAAACTTGTTGTTAACATTGTTATTGACTTTAATTTTTAGGATATAGGTCGCTCTTGTCGCCTCCTCCCTGATATCTCATTTGCATCTTCATCCGTTACTGCTAAGTTAGGGTGTAGGTGTTGAGTTTGCGTGCTCAATCTCTTCACTACTCTTTATATTTAGTAGAGACAGATTTATGCAGTAGTATCATTATAGTGGATTGAATTATGTTGAGACAGTTATATTTTATTATTGTCAGCTATGATATCAGAAACGTATGGATTGTTCCTCTTACTTGTATAGAATTATTTATTTTATCCACTTAGTTTTGTTTCTAGTCACACTTAGAATGATACTAAATTATTTTTTATTCTTGTGATTTTTATGTGAGACCTAGTCAACCTTATATGAATTTTTTCAGGATATCACGGTTGGTATTAAAGCATTCAGGTTCTAGTGTCCTATGGATCTTAAGTGCATCAATCATTATTTTGCATTGTGTTCTATGATTAATTTAGAGCCTTACCATTTAGGATTTATACTCTGTATAACGATTTTCTCTTAAAGGGTTTCAGGCCACTGTTCCAGACAAACAACTCGAATAAGACCAAAGTATATCGAGAGGGTTCCTTGTTTGATTTTGCATTACGAGATGTCCCACGCATGAGGTCAAATTTTGTTAAGAGTTAGGGACTTTTGGTCATGAGACCTTTGGTATGTGCTTAGCATATGGTTCGAGAGGAAATACTTCCATTCACCATCCGAATGGAATTAGACATAAGTTTTTAAATACCTAGCTAGGGATACCGTTTGGTATCTAATATGACGGGGAATTTAACTATCTTTATCTTTCTGCCTCAGGAGATTGATATAAAAGAAAAGAAAGATTTTTTCAATTTCATCTACTGTGCGAGAAGAATTGTTAAGTTGGTATAAACCTTACACGAAGGGTTTGAAAAATGTTAGTGGGTAACCCGTTCTTCACCACTTGTGCTCAAGTGGTGGAAGTTACCTTCCTACATTAGCAGAACCATTACAACTATTTAAATAATAAAGGTCCTAAGATTTTGAAGACCAAGTCCAAAATAGGCCCAAATAACTAAAGCGGTGTAACATTAGCATGAGTAGGGAGGACCTCCCCAGCAGAAGGAACCGCATAGGGGGAGAGTACCCCAAAAGGTTTTTGGGAGTGATAAATATGATCTCTTACTAACAGTAGAGCCAAGGGAATTATTGTCAGTAGAGCCAAGACCAATGATAACAAGGTCAACAAGGCTAGTTTTTATAGTAAGATGTAGAGGCAGGGTATCCATATCAATGTTTGCTTCAGAGGAAGGTGTTACATTTGTAGTGAGTGAGACCACTTAGTTAATAATTTCCTTGGGGGAACCTATATTACTGGGGTTACCACTAAGGGATGGTTACGATTATATCTACGACTTATGCACATGAGTTTTCCTTACACACCGAAGAGCTCTTATTCTTTAGTAGTAGTGTTTTTACTATGATTGATTGATACACACACACACACACACACACACACACACACACACACACACACACACACACACACATGTTATCACTAGATTTATTTCTACTTAGATACCCCAACGGATAGGGGGATATTTTAGGCCGTGATTTGAAAGACGTGGTAGTTTATCAGTCGGCTTGGTGTTCAACTGCTTTATTGATTTGGACACGTGGTCTTATAATTCATACTATTTAGCTTTGAGTAGAAGCTATATGTATTACATTTATATCAACTACCAAGGTAAGTTTTTACGATTTTTATTTTCAGGCAGGGTATGTTACTTATAATTATGTCTAGGATCGAGGGAGGACTAACACACACTTGTTTATGCTTAGATGTGAGCATATCAGAGGGGGTGGAAGTTTCTAGTTATAGTTGTAAGGGTACCAAGTTACCACTTGCACAAAAGATTAGTTATAGCCTTGGAGTGGTAGTAACATTGGACCCATTGTAAGAGAATTTTAGTTTGTTTGACTTCGTTATTAAGGATAGAGTGACATGGGATCCGTTATCAAAACTTTTGAATAGTAGGTTATTCAAAAAAGATATTAGCATGGGGAAAGAACTAAACGAGGAATGTTTCACTGAATGGATGTGTAGACCACCTAGAGATGGGCAAGGTCATGATAAAGGACACATGTTTGTTATTGTGTTTCAACGACATGTTAGAAGGAGAGTGATTTCTTCTTAAAATTAAATGTGAACAAGTTATGACCAATAGTGGAATCGGGAGGAGAATATCCCGAAGGAAATTTTTTTATGCAATATGGAGTGTGCATCATTTTTCCAATGGAGATTATTTATGTCAGATGGTCCCAAGCTGAGGGAGGTAGTTTTTCCAAGGCACATGTTTCATGGTATATTTTACATCCCTAAATCTATTGAATGAACAATAATCAGGGGAATCCATATTGTTGGCACGATAAAGAAGTTTTAACATAGTTTGTGTTGAGAGGGTGCTTTTACCATTAGATAAGGTAGAGCACCAGAGACGTTCGAAGAGATGCAGTGTTCAAAATTCTAGTGTAGAAGTGGGACAGTTGATTCATTGATTTTAAGTAGGGTTCAAAGGATTCCAAATAGGATAAGAAGTAACTTGGGGTCATTTGTGTTAAAATTGACCAAATTAATTAGAGCTAAGAGTTAACAATTCTTTAACTGGGGGATTTATTCGTGACACTTCAAAGAAAGTGTTGTTCATTATTGTAGACACCCTATCCTAGTACCCTTCGAATACCTCCTTAGGTACCTAACACTATACCTTTTATCCTCAAACCCCATGTCTTACTCCAAACCAAGACCTAGAGTCCACCAGGCATTTCTGAGCTCCATTTGTCTTTGTTCAAATTTTGAACCCGAAAGTAGCTCATTGCACTTTCATAGGTCTCTGACTACCCTTTCCAACAGTCCATACCATACGTGGATCATCCTTACGATTTACACGTACTTGCATTTTTGCTCTAAACCCTAACCTAGAGGCCACTAGGCGCTTCCAAGCTCCATTTGACTTTGGTTAACTCTCAAACTCAAGATTATCTCATTGAACTTTTCATAGGAATCTGAATATTCTCTCCAATGGACCATCCTATGTGCTAATTAACCTTACGATTCGCGCGTACTTCCCTTTCCACTCCAAAAACCCCGCCTCAGAAGCCACTGAGTGCAATCGATCCCTATTTGACTTTGGTCAACTTATAGAATCGAGAGTGGATTGATATATTTTCATAGGACTATGAATACCCTTTCCAACGGTTTCGTCCTTACACGATTCAGACTTACGGTTTGCATTTTATGCTATTGCCACTGCCTTCGCCTCACCCGACATCTCTTTCACTCCCCTCATCTACCGAGGGTTTGATGATAGTGGAACCTGTACCTCACCCTCCATCACCTTCCTTACCATCCTTTCTCCAAGAAACCATACACACCCAAACTCATGTGCCAATTACCTCCGCATCTGGGCATGAACGCCAGTGACCCCTGTGACCTCCATAGCCAGACGTCAAGGATAGAACATCACTTGTCCCCAAATAAAAGTCAACCGTTAAAAATCTAAAAAAAATGAAAAAAATACATAAAATCCAAAAAGGACGAAACCAAAGTCGAACATGATCACTCGCCATGGCGTTCAACACCTTCATCACATCCTTCAAATCCAGGAACTCCTTTGACTTAACGTTCGACTTCCTCGACTAGTATATCTTCGAAAAGTCCCCCGCCACACTCTCATTCAAGTACACCAACCAGAAGTTGTGCCCAATCTCCTGATAAAACCATATATATATAAAGAAACACAAGATGTCAAAAAAAATAAGAAGAAAAATAGAAAAATAAAGAAAATTATATCTAAAGGTTACCTCTTAAAGTTACGTGAGAGCTATAAAAGTATGTCGACGACACCGATTGAAGTCATCCAGAGGAACGTAGAGGGACTCCAATGTAAATATCCCAGTCATATAAGTGAATCTTAAAAATAATTCACAAAAAATGGAGGAAACCACAAATGGATGACGTCACCACCCGTCGCTACTACACCCCCTCCCCCCGTTCCCCAACAAAAGCAAAATGAATAAATGGGTTTCCTGCCTCATCTGCCTCCCATCAGTCACATCAATTTGTTTGGATAGTAACGTGTCCTTCAACACCAATATCCTGGCTGACTCCCCCTAAATGATCAACCTAATATCCTTTAGGGCAGCCCAAATCGCAACCTCAAAAATGCACAAGGTTCGGTCCACTATAATAATTTGACCCTCACATTTCAAATCGATCAATTCATGCACATCCATGAGAGTAACCGTCATCTCCCCCACGCCCAAGTGAAATGTATGGGTGGTGTCCCACCATCTTTCGCCCAAATCGCACAACACCGTTTAAGAGCGTGGCGTCTCATCTAGAGCCCCTGTCAAAAGACTAAATCCAGTAGCTTCCATCACTAAACGAACTACCTCCGAATTTTCTCCCACACCTTCCTTATCCCCATCAAACCAAGAGAACAGATGCCCAACGAAGAAACGTCCAGCTGCACACAAACAAAAAATCTTCAAAAATCTCCTAAATCTCCAAAAGGTCATAAAACTCCAAAATCTCCCCAAAAAAACTCTTTTATTGAAAAACACAAAATTTTCAAAAGGTTTGCACCAATATAATCCCTTGTAGTATCAGAATATAAATTTCACCACCCGTCATAACCACTAATCACCAGTCACAATTATCAACTTTAAGTCCGCAAAATTGGCCTCAACATTCTCAATTAGGTCTCTATCACTCTTTAGGTCCACAAAATTGACCTAGGCCTACAGAATTGGCCTCGGCCCTCTGAATTAGGTCGCCATCACTCTTTAGGTATGTATAATTAACCTATGCCCACAGAATCGGCCTTGACCCTCTGAATTAGGTCACTATCACTCATTAGGTCTACAAAATTGACCTAAGCCCACATAATTGGCCTCGACCCTCTAAATTAGGCTGCTATCACTTCTTAGGTCTGCAGAATTGACTTAGGCCTACAGAATTGGCCTCGACCCTCTGAATTAGGTTGCTATCACTCTTTAGGTTCACATAATTGACCTAGGATCGCAGAATTGGTCGTGCCCTTCTAAATTAGTTCTCTTTCACTCTTTAGGTATGTAGAATTGACATAGGCCCGTAGAATTTGCCTCGACCCTCTAAATTAGGTTGCTATCACTCTTTAAATCCACAAAATTGACCTAGGCCCCCAGAATTGGCCTCGGCGCACTTAATTAGATCACTTTCACTCTTTAGGTCTGCAGAAGAGCTAGGCCTATAGAGTTGGCCTCGACACTCCAAACCAGGTTTCTATCACTCAATGCATTCGAAAAATGATCCTTGATGCTTTGAATTTGGTCTCTACCCCTTTAATCCCCAGTAGAGGCCCCACCGACTGAATTGGTGACTTTCCCTCCTTAGGTCCAATGTGTCAAACCTTTACCTTCAAAGCTCATAAATCTCCACGAGGTTTCTATCTTTCAACGACCTTCACTTGTACCAAGATTTCCCATCGAAGTAACCTTCAAATATCTCCTTAGGTACCTAACACCATTCCTTTTATCCTTAGACACCAGGTCACACTCCAAACCCTAACCTATAGACCATCGGGCTCTTTCAAGCCCTGTTTCACTTTAGTTAACTCTCGAACCTAAGATTAGTTCATTTCACTTTCATAAGGATTTGAATACCCTTTCCAATGGTCCATACCATGCACGAATTAGCCTTACAGTTCGCGTGTACTTGCATTTTTGCTCCAAACCCTAACCTATAGGCCACAAGCACTTTTGAGATATGTTTAACTTTGGTCAACTCTCGAACCCAAGAGTATCTCATTGAACTTTCATAGGGATCTGAATACCCTTCAAAACAGTGCATACTGTGCATGAATTGTTCTTATAGTTCGCACGTACTTGCCTTTTTACTCCAAGAACCCCATCTTAGAGGCGAGCGTGCGCTTTCGAGCCCTGTTTGACTTTGGTAAGCTCTCAGACCCGAGAGTGGCTCATATATTTTCATAGTATAATTTCCAAGAGTTCTATCCGTGCGCAATTCGGACTTATGGTTTGCATTTTATGCCCGTTTTTCCAAAAAAGTACCCTTTGAACTTCCCATTGGCACCCCAGATCCTCTGCCTATCGACAGAGAGGTATTTTACTTTGCCAATAAGCTAGGGTTATGTCGATAGGCAGGCTAGGGCCTTTATCAATCGAAAGACCTCCTAACCCTAGATTTTGCTATTCAGGGAGGTCATGATCTTATTCCAAAAATACCATTTTCTAAACATTTTCTCCACTTTTCTTACATCACCCTCATCCTATCTTTTTCAACTCATTTTACCACCACTTCACCACTACTCCACCATAAACATCAACCTACTTCATCTCAAAATTATTAGAAATGTCTGATATAAGGTCTACCTGCATCTTTTTGAAGCTCTATTAATTAGTGTTACTTATAACATTTTCTTTATTCTTAGTATATTTTTTATTTATTCCCACTTTCTCACTAATCTCTTTTTTATTTCTTATACGCGCAAAATATAGTTTCATAAATCTAAAAAGACAAAATTAGGGTTTAATCTTTGAACCCAAAATTAGAATTTTCCTCCCATTTTCACACTTTCTACACTTGTACGCATTTTTCAACAAGCTAAAGGAAATTCTAGTTTTTGGTTCATGGGTTAAATCCCACCCTTGTGTGTTATCGAACTATGTGGACTTTGATGCATTCTTCGACTACGTAGGCATCCCGAGTTATCTTTGGAATTCGAGTCCCATTTTTTTAATTTCGCTACTTTACTTATTATTATATTTATTAGTATCATGTGTGTGTGTGTGTGTGTGTGTATATACCAATTTATATGTTCTTAGTAACCCCATAAAACATGCATATTCACTTCTTCATAGTAAATCATGATCCGGTGGTACTCACATTATTTTTTCATATTTTTATTCTCTTTTCAATTCCATTATACATGCATATCCACTTCCTCATAGTCTATGGCACATGTGTATTCCATTCCTCGCGATGGATTATTATTTGGTGCACTCCTCATATTTTTGTTACCTTGAGATTATATTTTTTCTCTTTATACGCCTCAGAATGACTCATCTCCGTCTTTTTCATGATTTGAGAAAGACACCTATTTTCACATCATACACATTATACACATGAATTATATTTTGGAGAAAAAGGTGAATATTATCATAGCCCATGAGAGATCAAAAGGGTGGAATAGGTTCCTAACATCTTTCCATCCCGTAACATAATCCATGAACCCTCGATCTATTTGGTTTCATATGCATCAATTTGTCTTTGATGTCATTTCTTCGAGGATGGCTACATCTTTAACCTGTTTTGAGCAAAAGAGGTTGGCGAATCCATTTTATATTGGCGATGGCCAATTCTTCATCTTTATCCCCATAATTTAGTTACTTTTGTTATCCCGTGCGACGTTAATTCAATGAATTTATCTCATATTATTTCTACTGACCTCTTCCTGCAAGTACATTGTGTTTCATGTATTTCTCTTATATATTACAGGTATTTTTTGCATGTGAAAGAAAGAGAGAAACCGGAATGAGAACCAAAGGGCAAACAAGGAAAGTCAAGGGTAGCCACGTAATTTTATAGCTGGAATTCGGATGCAAAACCAATTAGAATTTGAAGACATTGAGTTCATGAGTACATATGATGAAATGGTAACCAAATTCAAGCCACGGTAGAAGAGATATGAGCATGAGAAGAATAAAAAAAGAAAAGCTAAGAAATTCTGTACAAAACCGATATTAGCATGCACTAGAGACATATTTAGATTCACGTTAAGTTTTTAGCACCGTCGTTGGGGACTAGGTAGACATTTAGGTTAGGTCGAATTAATCTAAAATTTGACTCTAATTCTTAAAGAAGCCAAAAAAATTAAAAAAATTAAAAAAAAAATAGAATCTCTCAAATCCTTACATGTAAAATACTCATCTAACCAATCATTCTACTCCTACTAGAATCCAAGAAAATTCGATAGTTGAGTACAATCCCGATAACCCACACACTCCACACATTCCACAGTTTTGGGCACCACATCCTACACCACCTAACTCCATCACGAGTTACAAGTCTAGAGAGTTCGAAGAGAGTAGTTATACTATTAGTGTGAGTGCGATGTCAGATCAAGGTAGTTTTGGTACGAGTGAGGGTCAGATGCCTTATCGCCCTGTAAGAGACCTCTTATATCCTTAGCGAACCTTTGCTCTGGGATGCATTATATTCTCTCATAATGTGGGGCAATTTCACTTTCGTAATGGGATGATTCAGATTCTTCACACTTTTCACGGTATGGAGTTAGAAAAATCATACATCCACATCCGCGAGTTCGAAGAGGGGTGCGAAACATGTAACGATCAAACGTGCACTCCAGCTTCTCTCTGAAGGATAAGGCCAAGAATTGGATATGGTCTTTGGCACCGAACTCGATTGGAACATGGAGGGACATGAAAGCAAAGTTTGTCCAAAAATTATTTCCCCCACATCGAACCAATTCCATTAAATCTCAAATTCAAACACTTAAAAAACTTAAAAACGAGCCTTTTGATAGATGTTGGTAGAGTTACACTAAGTTGCTTAATATATGCCCTCACCACGGCTTTGAGAAGTGAAGACTCATCTCCTTTTTGCATCACGGGCTAAACTTAACTTCCGAGCAATTCCTTGAAACCATGTGCAGAGGCTCAATTCCTTGCTTAATATACGTGGACGCTGCAGAGGCTCACCTTAAGTATGTCACCGAGACTACTCAAATGTGGGACACATCTGATCCAAACACCTAATCCCGAGCTCAACAAATGTCCACAACTCCTTGTTTGTCCAGACTCTATCATTTAGATAAAAAAATCTGAGTTGAATCTTCAAATCAACCAACTTGCTAAGAGTTTGGAAGATGTAGTCGAATTGAGAGGAAGTTAAGCATCTGGCTCCACTCGAGCATTGAGAGAGGAGGTGTGTGTGATTTATGAGTCGGGGCATTCAACGAAGGAATGCCCGATAATACCCACCTACAAAGTTATGCTCAAAGAGCAAGTGGAAGCGGTAGGAGAGTTTAAGGGTAATTTTAACGTCCCTCACGGGAAATCCTATAACCCTTCCTGGCAAAACCATCCAATTTTCAATTATAGGCAACCACATGCAGTGATGAATCCTAATTCACATGTTACCCCGCCTCCACTACTCTTGCATTTCCAATAAGATCCACCTATACAAGCACCCCCTCCTGCGATTTATATCACCCCACTGCGTAGGAATATCAAGGACACATTAAACCAATTTATGCAACTCAGTCGATGAGCAATGCTCAAAATGACCAAATTTTTTTCTAATTAAAAGCGTTGTAGTCGAAGTTGCAATCATCTTTAAGTGTCCATGAGAAGGGAAAGTTCCCGACCCAAGTCCAAAGACCTCCCCAAGGTCAAAATAGTGTTAGCTCTATGTCCTAAGATAATAAAGAGCAATGTTAATCTGTTACCACTCTATGCAGTGGGAGAGTTGTTTATTTATCACCTTCCCTGGCGAGCCTAAAGATAAGGAGGTTTCACCCGGTATGAAAGAAGCCAAAGATGCACCCTTGAATGAGAGTGATATCACCACTAGGCCCGAGGATGTAATGAAACCGCCCATTTCTTCTCCTTTCCCTCAATGATTGGTTCCTCCTCCTAAAGGAACCTCCCGTGAAGATGTGCTAGATGTGCTAAAGCAAGTCAAGCTAGTTTTACCTTTTCTCGAGGAAATTAAGAAAATTCATGCCTATGCAAAGTTCCTTAAAGACTTGTTGATGATGAAACATAGATTAAAGGTGAAAAAATGTTCTCCTAGCACAAAAAATGGGCTCGGTTCTTATGAGTGACCTCCCAACAAAGTTGAAAGATCTGAGTGCACCGAATATTTCATGCATCATTGGTGAGAACTGCATCGAAAGAGCCTTATTAGATTTAGGGGTGGTTATTAACGTTATCCCTTATTATATGTATAGGAAATTAGATTTTGGGGACCTCAATCCCCCTAAAATTACTCTCTAACTCGCGGATCGTACCATGAAGATACCTCGAGGGATCATTGAGTACGTGATAATCCAAGTGGACACTTTCTACTTCCTAGTGGATTTTGTCATTTGGGACATAGAGCCCTCCGCTACCTCGAGTAATCATGCTCCCATGATTCTTGGCCACCCATTCTTAGCTACGGCTAACACACTGATTAATACTCAAAATGAAACTTACATTCGGGAATACGACTCTTGAAACAAAATTTCTTCATCATCGCCAAGCAAATGGGTGATGAGGACGAGTTTCACGAGGTTGATCTTTTAGAGGAGGTAGTAGATGAACATCTCGAGGGAAGTTATAGTGGGGATTCGCTAGAAGCGTGCCTTATTTTGACTAGTGAGAGCTACAGGACGTACACCAATTTTGAGAGTGATGTGAGAGAGGTGAGAGAGATTTTGTATGAGAGTGAAATTGAGGAGGATGTGAGATTATAGGAATTACCACCGAGAGAGTCACGTCCAGTTCCCTCCAATGAGAAAGTTCCCACTCTTAAATTGAAGAAACTACCCTCAAACATAAAATATGCTTATTTGTGAGAGAATGAGACATTTGTTGTTGTTGTCTCCTCGAGCCTAAGTAAAGAGCAAGAGGGTAAATTACTTATTTTTTTGAGGAAGCACCGTAGTGAGTTTGGTTGGGGAATCGCGAATTTGAAGGGTATAAGTCCTCTAATTTGTACCCATAAAATCCACCTCGAGAAGGACGTGAAGCTTTCGAGGGAGATGCAGAGGTGACTGAATCCCGTTATGAAAGATGTCATATGGGAAGAGATTGTTAAGTTATTAGATGTGGGAATCATTCGCCCCATTTTGGATAGCAAGCAGGAGAGTCCTATTAAAGTTGTCCCGAAGAAGTCGGGAATGACCGTGGTCGAAAAAGCAAAGGGTGAGCTTATTCCACAAAGTACCACCACTGAGAGATGCATTTGCATTGACTACCAGAAGCTCAGTATCGGCACTAGTAAAGATCATTTCCCCTTACTGTTTATCAACCAAATACTAGACCGAGTAGCGGGACACCCATTCTATTGCTTTCTCGACGGTTATTCCAGGTATAACCAAATTAAGGTAGATGTGCTATATAAGGAAAAGATGACATTCACATGTCCCTTTGGCACGTTTGCCTACAACCGTATGCCTTTTGAATTATGTAATGCACTCGCGACCTTTTAAAGGTTCATGCTTAGTATTTTTAGAGATATGTTTGAAAGGTACCTTAAGGTTTTTATCGATGATTTAGTATCTTCGACCCCTCTTTTGACCTTTGCCTCTCTAGTCTTGAAAAAGTATTAGCCCATTGTATGGAAAAGAACTTGGTACTAAATTAAGAGAAGTTCCATTTTATGGTCATTGAAGGAAAAGTTTTTGTCCACATCATTTTGTCCATAGGTATTGAGGTAGATAGGGCAAAAATTGACATAATTTCTGAACTCCCCCCACCTAAGTCACTAAAGGATGCGCGCTCTTTCTTGGTCCATGTGGGTTTCCATCGTAGGTTTATTAACGACTTTAGTACCATATTTAGGACTTTAAGAAACCTAATTTTGAAAGAAGCTCCCTTTGACTGGAATAAAGCATGCTAAAGTGATTTTGAAAAATTAAAGAGCATGCTTGTTTCCTCCCCCATCATGCAAGCTTCAGATTGGACCCTTCCATTCGAGCTTATGTATGATGCGAGTGATTATGCGATTGGGGCTATTTTGTGATAGAGGAAAGATAATAAGGCTCACATCATCTAAATGCTAGACAAACCTTAATCGTACCTTAACTTAATTACTCCACCACAGAGAAATAATTGCTAGTCGTGGTCTTCTCCCTAGACAAATTCCGCTCTTACCTCATAGGTTTGCCCATTATATGCTTCACCGACCACATGGATATTAATTATCTCCTTTCTAAAAAGTATGCTCAACCTTTCCTCATAAGGTGGATCTTACTCCTACAAGAGTTTAATCTTTCTATAAAAGATAAGAAATTAGTAGAAAACATCGTAGCTGACCATTTGTCGAGGCTTTCGTCCGACGTACCTAGTGATCCCATACCCATAGACGAATAATTTCTGGATGAGTAATTATTTTCCACTTATTCTCCCCTTGGTTTTCGAACATAATGAATTACCTTGTCACAGGGGTCGTTCCCCCCAATTGGACACCACAAGAGAAAAAAAAGTTCATCACTTGGTCGCGCATGTTCTTCTATGACGATCCCTATTTGTTCAAGTATTATGCAGACCAAATCATCCGAAAATGTTTACAGAATGACGAGATACCTAGTGTCATCCGTTTTTATCATACAGAAGCTTGTGGAGTCCACTTTTCTATGAATAAGACGACGTTATGATTCTTTAAAATGGTCTCTATTGGCCGATAATTTTTTGGGATGTATGTGTTTATTTCAAATCTTGAGATAGATGCCAAAGGATGGGAGCCATCACTCGATGAGACATGATGCCATTGACCCCTATTCTCATCGTCGAGATATTTGACTGTTGGGGCATTGACTTTATGGGTCCCTTTGCTCCCTCCTTTGGCTTCTTATACATCCTTGTTGCGAAAGATTATGTGTCCAAATGGGTTGAGGCCATAGCTACTTAGAAAAAAGACAACAAGGTGGTGAGTAAGTTCTTACAAGAACACATACTTTCTCTCTTTGGAGATCTGAAGGCAATGATAACGGCACAAACTTTTACAATAGCCCGTTTGAAAAACTCATGAGAAATTATGGGGTCGTCCACAAGGTTGGGACGACTTAACACCCCCAAACGAATAGTCAGACTGAGCTAATAAATCATGAGATTATGAAAATTCTAGAGAAGACCGTCGATCCTAACCAGAAGGATTGGTCACTCTGGTTAGAAGATGCGCTATGGGCTTATCGGAACGCTTACAAGAACCCCCTCTAGATGTCCCCATTTTTCTTTGTCTATGGTAATCCTTGACATCTCCTCATGGAGCTAGAGCACAATGCATATTGGGTGATAAAGTGGTTGAACTATAACTTGGATAAAGCCAATGAAACATGCAAGATTAAATTGAATAAGTTTGAAGGAATATGTAAAGATGCGTATCAGAGAGCTAAAATATCCAAAAAATGTTGAAACTCACACATGAGCGAAATATCCATCGAAAGTAGTTTCATTTGGGTCAAAATGTGCTCCTATACAACTCCAGTTTACACTTATTTCCCGACAAGTTACGTTTGTGGTGGACTGACCCGTTTATTGTGAGAGAGGTGTTTCCCCATGGAGCCGTTGAGTTAGAAAATCCTAAGGGTGGAGACACGTTCAAAGTGAATGGACAACGCCTAAAGCCATACATTGAGGTGTTTGTTGAAGAAGCCAACACAATTTGGTTGTTGAACCCTGTTTATTGGGCTGAGTGAGTAGGTTGATAGGTCATCGCACCCTCAATGTGTATGGGGTGATTCTTGTTATAACTTATTGAGTCATGTTAGGTTAGGTTAGTAGAGGTTCTTGAGTTATGATTTAAAAAGGTTTGTCACACCATTGCTCTACATGAGAGAGTTTAAGTTGAATCATAATGAGATTTTGAGGGCCCCGCGTTAACAATATAGGTAAAATAGTTTCAAATATGTTAAGAATTGAGTCGGATTCACTGCCTATTCTTTAAGGTTGAGAAAAGATGAAATTTAGAGGCAAACTATCAGAGATCCGAACCGATTCGCCCTGGGCATACTTCAGGGTAGAACTAGATCGATTTTTGGACGAGTAAAAAAAAGAACCCGAACAGGTTTGGTTTCAGAGTAGAACTGGTTCGATTTTCTGGAAACCACCTTCATTCCCTCCATTTATTCACTCCTTTTCAATTACCCACATTCATCCTCCCTTTTTAATTCGAAATTCACCCTCCAAAAACATTCCCTCCAACCAAACCTCTCCCCTTTTTCATTTCCCTCCACCTTTTTCCCACCACTTCCATCCCTTTTTTCCCACTAAAGCCACCCCTCCTCCATTATAAATACCACTCTCCCTTTACCCCTGCACTCACCACTTCAATACTTCCAAAAAAAATTCTTCTCTCTCACACAACTCCAATCTCTCATTTGTTATGGCCTAAGTTAAAAATTTTGTTGAGAAATATAATGACACGGAAATCCTCAACGTGGGTGACCACAATTACCACTTCGATCAAGAATGTGATTGGTACGAGGCTTTCTTCTCCGTGCGCCACACCCTTCATGTTGAGAGACAAATAATTTTAGGGGAGCTACCCCAAGAAGTCAATGACTTATACCGCCAACGGGGGTGGTGTTATTTCTTTGAGGAACCCGACGAGGTTTGTACTTTCTACGGCACCCTTGTAAAGAAAACAAGCACAAATTGTGAGGCATATGTTGACGATACCATCGTCCACTTCTCTTTCGACCTCGTCATACAAAATACGGGCCAAGCGGGCACCAAACCTGCAATAATATGCCTTCTCCACTATGGGCCAACCATTGAACAGGACCCAATGCATTGCAAGGATTTTCTCAAATCACAATTGTCCACGCAAATTATTTCCCATGGGCAACCTAGACGAGTGGGCCCACTTGTCATTTCTCATCAATTGTGGGTCGATTTTGCAAACTTCCAACAATTCCTCCCTACGCATTCTCCAAGAAAACTTCCTTTTCAATCCCCTTGACGAGGGCACCACTATCCACCTTGCATGTACATTCTATGGAGATGTCGTGCATGTCGCGTATAATCGAACCGACAATGCTGCCATTCCCTATGCCTGCTTCATCACTTCCATCCTTAAAGATGCCAGCATTAAGGCACCACTGACGCAACCCCACCTACCAAAGACTTTTGAGAGTTCCCCCCTCACAAGGGGCGCACACCAAATGCGGTTCACAAATTTGAGGCTCGCGTGGAAGAAGACATTTTAATGGGCGAGGGGGAGGAAGAAGAGGAGAACGAGGAGGACGATCCCGATTATGAGTCGGACATAGAGAGGGTTTACCACGCATTGGAGGCTCGTTTTGAAACTTTCACGAGTGACTACTGATGAGATACTAGTATGATGATACGTCTTCAGGCGGAGATGTATCGCTTGCAAGTGGGTCTGTCTGTCTCACTCCCGACTTATTTTTATGATCCTTACAACCCGGATCCCAATACACCCGGCACATCCCAAAGGCCACCCCAGTAGCTCTTTTTTTTCTTGTGTTGGTGCTTTAGCATATTATGTAGTTCTTTCATGCTTTCTTGTTTCATCATTGCAAAGACTCTGTAATCCTATTCTTTTTATTTCGCATTGTAATTGTATCGGTCGTTATTAATACAAAAGAAATTTCATTTTGTTCATTTGCCCCCTTTTTACGCACTCTTATTTTTTAGATTTTCATCCTTCTTACATGAGGATATTGCAAACTCTAAGTGGGGGGGGGGGGGGGCGTATATGTGCATTTTAAAGTTTCACAAATTGCAAAATGCCCAAAAGTTAAAAAAAATAGAAAATTTCAAAATTTTCCAACAAAAGCGAAAATTTTCAAAAAAGGCCTAAAATATTTTTCTTCGGAATAAGTAACAATTAGAATTTAAAATTTCCAAAAATATCACTAATTTTTTTTTGAAGTCTCGAATTGTAAAAATCAAATGCACAAAGCCGAAATTGACCAAAAACGGAAAATGAGCAAAAATTGACGACTTTACGAACAAATGTGGAGATTAATTGACCCGGTGAGATTTCGAGCCTATCATTTTTGTGAGTAATTAAATCAACCCGAGTTCAAATTAACTCAAAGTTCTATTTAGCTTTAAATAACTCGTTCACGATCTTTATTCATTTGTTTTGATCGGGTAGAGGAACCGAGAGAGATGTTGTCTTGAAAACACGTTAAATTATGTCTAAATTAAATTTAATCTCAAGACGCATATGGTAATGTAATAAGTAATTCAAATAAATGACGTTTGGCCATCGTTTGTTACCCCAAATTATGAGCCATAACAAGTTGTAAAAATTATCCTTTTGCAAACCAATTTGAGCCCGAATAAAATTCCCAATTTGTTTTATTAAGATGAAAAATGCAATTAGCCCGGAGTTGCGAAAATCGAAAAAAATCGTCCAATAAGTCCAAATGGTGCAATAAAAGGGGACAATAAAAGAAAAAAAAATGCTCAACATAAAAAATAGAGAAATTGAGAAAATCATGAGAAAAAATGTAGAAAAAGAAAAGAAAAATAGTAAATGTCCAAAAAAGAGCCAAGGGACTTTGTAAGAAAAAAATTTCAACTCCGAATTTCTCAACCATTCTCAATTTATCCAATGCACCTTACCACCCGAGAAAATCCTAACCGAGTCCGATTAATGAAATTAATTACCGTGTGGAGAGCTAAGACACGAAAAGATAACAAGAGAGGTAAATTGGTGTGAATGAGAGATGACGTTTCCCGTAATCTGATGATAAGATATTTTCACCTCAAACATTACGTCTTTCTATTTGTATGTGTGAATTCGTGTTCCAATGCATTTACTCTTTAAATCACGCATGCCGAGAGGACTAGCCACATTACGAGTGATTCATTTGTGAGAGATCCCATGAGAATTGAATCAAAATGAATTTCCAAAAAAGTAATGTAATGATCGATAGGTGGACGTTAGCAGTGTGATGGTTTCGCACACACGCAAAAAAATTAAGATTAAGGAATTTGAATTTGCGGTGACTATTTTTGGGGAGTTTAAATTGTACAATTTTTAAGTATTTTGATATTTCTTTGAGTTGAAAACTGAATTTTGTGGGTATATTTACTGCAAACCCTCACAAGACACCACTCCTACTAGGGTAACCTAAGGGTTTAACGACTTATTGCATATGATAAATGCAATTTCTCATCCGCGAAAAAGACATTCTATCCCAATAAAATGTTTTCCAAGTGTCTGGACCATGATATGATTCTTTTACATTACTTGGGATGATCAAAGTTCTATGTTAGGGGGTTTGATTAGGCATAAATTCTTCTTATTTATCCCCATAGTTTAGCTACTTTTATTATCTCGTGCAATGTTAGTTCGATAATTTTATCTCATATTATTGCTACTGACCTCTTCCTGAAATTTCATTGTGTTTTGTGTATTTCTTTTATATATTACAGGTATTTCATGCACGTGAAAGAAAGAGAGAAGCCGAAATGAGAATAAAAAAATCAAACAAGGAAGTATGGTCAAAATTCGGATGCAGAACCTACGAGAATTCAAAGATATCGAGTTCACGAGTACACGGGAAGAAACATCAACCAAATTTGAGCCACTGCTGAAAAGATATAAGCATGAGAATATTAGAAGAATCAAAGAATTAAAGCTAAGAAATTCTGAGGATAGAGATGGTTCGTTTCCTAAAGTAAAACTGGTTCGATCTACACAAAATATTTGCCACACTGGAAAATAGATTCGTTTCAGTTCTGAAAGTAGAACCAGTTCGATTCTCTGTTATACGAAATTTACAAGTTTAGCCCACTTATTTTTTTAGGAGTTTGTTTTGGTTAAATCACTTGTAAAATCGTGGACTATTATTCATTCATTATTCCAGGAGTAAGTTAGTCAAGTTTTAACCTAATTTTGAGAGCAAGAAGGAGACAAAAAACCTTAGAGCAAGATTTATCAAGAATATCATCAATTTATTCATTATTTCATGTGTTGTTCTTCAATATAAGTATTTTATTCCTTTACTTTCAAGATTTGACTTATTTTTACATCATTCTTTCTTACTTTCTTTCTGAAATTCGTCCACATATGTTTAACAATAATATTTTGAATTCATGCAATGTAAAACCCGTGATAAATTATAATTGCACCATGTCCGGCTAAGTACATCAACCCAACCTAGATATTACGAATGGATTTAAAAGTGAATAAAATCGAATTAATAATTCAAAGGTCTGAAATCTTATTGAAACAGACATTGTAGGTATTTTAATATCGTTTGCCCTAGGTAACCAAAATGTTTAAGAATATGATAATTTTTTATTTGATATTGTGAGGAGTAAAATCCACATATGTCAAATGCTTAGAAAGTATTTAATGTTTCGTTGAATTGGGAGTTAAGTTTTTGAAGGTTTTATGTTTAAAGTAGTTACCGACGGTTCTGGGGAGTGTACTCCAACTCCATTTTCTCTCATAGATTTAAAATCAAATAGTTATTCTTGCATGCATAGTTAGTTCATAATAGTAATTAATTTCCAGTAGTTGATAGGATTTTCCCAAAATAATCATCTTTTCCTTTCCTTCTCCGAGTCAATCATGAGGTTATTTGGTTTTCTTATTCATCGCCACGTTATTTGTCCTATACCCTGAGTTCGATACCAAACTTCCTCAGATTATTACTTAAGTGACCGATTTAGACTTGAATCAATATTAGCATGCATTAGAGACACATTTAGACACGCTTCAAGTTTTTGGTGCCGTTGTCGGGGACTAGGTAGACATTTTGGTTAGGACCATCTTCATGAGTTTGAAAACATGTCAAATTGTGTCTTGCATCGTGTACCCTATCATCTCCAGGCTCGGGTCCTGTCCGACATTTCAGTTGCACCATAGGCAGAATATAATATGAGTGAAACATAATAATAATAACTACAATGAGGAATTTCCTTATCTCCTTTTTTCAAAATACTAAAAACAAATTCCCCCTTTTTTAATACCAAAAATATTATTTTTCATTAAAATAAACATAAAGACCCTTTTCCCTCCTAGGTGCAATCGTATACCCTAGTTTTAATTAGGCATTCTATTGGTTTAGAACCACTATCAGTCGTCTCGGAGTTCTACCACCTTCTCTTCCTCCTCTATAGATTTTGAATAATCCCTCTGAAGACTCGTCGTGGAAAACATTAATCAGAATGCAAATGTTCATCCAGATCTGATGGCAGTCCTCGTTCAACTCAGTTCTAAGATTGATAATCTCTAAGTAGAGGTCCAAGAGTTGTAACAAAATAGGGTTCACGCTCTCGACTCTCCTGGGCATGACATGGTCTTACCTCGTGCTATGGGTTCACAAGTTCAAGAACAGATTTGGGTTTGGAAAGAGTACCAACATATCCCACGTGTCCCACCTGCTAAGGGGTCACCACCATTTTAGTTGTCGATGCCAAACCTTGCCTAGCTATAGGGTAATTTATCGATGCCTATTACCGTCGATCCTAAAAAGAAGAGTTGAACAATGTCAAGGAAGACCTTGTGTTGTTTTCTAAAAAGTTTGACGAAGTCAAGATCTCGAGGAATACGTGTATTACCCCCACATATCTCCCTACCTGAATGCTCGATTACCCAAAAAGTTAAAAATGCCAAATATAAAAAAAAGTTTGGAGCTAGAGGACCCCCTATTTTACACCTTCATAGATATCACCATGTTATGACTCTCCATGGAGTGTTCGAAGAAATAATGGTGCAGATGTTCTAGCCAACTTTGAAATATAGAGCTCTATGATCGTTCCTTTCATTGGAAGAATCCAGAATTTATAAAAAGGAAGGATGTGGTCTGAGAATTCATAATCTAGTACAAATACAATGAGGTGCTAGAGGTCACCAGCTAAGCCTATGAGCTACTCAAGTAGAACCTTAGTAAATTAGTTAGCAATTTTATCACACGATGAAGAGAAAAGGACGCTACCATGATGGATCGACCATCCGAGGAAGAACAAGTGAGTATTGTGAAAAATAATTTCTTGCCTCATATCGGAATCTCCATAGGAAGCCATTGATATCCCCATTTTAGAGCTTATTAGAAAGTCGAATCTAAGATGAAGAGGCTAACCGGGTAGTTCATCCCTTAAAATTATGATAGGTCGACTAACCCCTCTGTCTCAACCATTAATAACATGGCTCAACCTGTTACCTCATGGACACCCAAAAATCATCCACGGCTAGTCGAAAGAGAACTCAACAAACTCTAGGCTCTCATATAAAAGGTTTTCCAATCCCTCAGATCCATATATCTTATTAAGTCTCTAGAACCTCGACCATTACCAGGCCCACTTCCTTAGAATTTAAAGAACAATGCCCATTGCGACTTCCATCAAATCGTCGGGGACACTATAGACCATTTCTTTCGCTTGAAGAATTCATTCAAATCCTAATTGACAAGGGGTTATTGCCCCTATAGATAATCCAAAGCCTAATACCACTCAAAACTCTCTTTAAGCACACCAGACCGATGTGAACACTATTCTCTTATAGGAAAATCTAGATTTTGAGCCTTTTACCAGAATTAAGCCCATTAAAACACCTGATCCATCTACTAGTTCACCAAAACCCCTTAAGATTTTTCCCTTTTTCCTTATACATTCAAAAAAGACATCAAACCAAGACAAATCCCTCCTAACCAGGGCCTATATTTCCGTCCGAACCCATTTAGAAATGAGGAGTATGAAGCATCCTATAGTCTTGAATCAAATCTGGGATTTATAACACCCTGCGCAATTCAAACAATGGGGTGCCCAGCCACCGCCGCCGAACTACACCGGGTGATACTAAATAAATACCATTCTTAACATAAGACATATATGAGACATAAATAAATCAATCCACAAGATAAATAATTGAATCAATCCCAAATGATAATAACAACTGAGCGATAAAAGATTCATCACATGCTAAGACTTCAAATAAATCCAATTTCCATTAATGATTTAATTAAAAACTGAATAATAATCAAGTGTGAATAATCCAACCGAAATCCTCTAACAACTTTGGAACCGAATGGACCAATAAAAACCCAAATGAAGTCTCATAATGAAATACGACTGAGAAGAAAGTCTAACTAACTAAAGCAATAAAATGAATAAACTCCAGCTGTACCTCCAAACGATAAACTCCGATAATCCTATGCAGCTTCTCAAAAAGTTATCTTGAAAAGTTAGTGAATGCATGAGGTCAGACCCTGAGCATGAATACACACTTCTCCCTCCAAATAGGATCCGTGAATCGAAACAATAGCATTACACGAGATAAATATCACAATATAATATTTTAATTAAACAAGATAATCAAACGCGATAAATATAAATCACTAACTACCCTCGGTAATTTCCATTCCAAAAAGCACACCAATATGATTTTAAATCCCCATGTCCCACGATGTTAATTTAATTAAATTAACCCAATTTATTATTTTTCTCAATTTTATCTTAATTATAGAGGTCCTCCCACCACGGGTGGTAATCCACCAAAGTGTCACACTTCCCCTTGTCATAGCCAGCTGATCTGTTTAAACTATCGATTCTGCAACATGGCAAGGTTCCACACACGATAGGACATAAATTGCCCAAGCTGACTCGTTTAAACTGTCGGTCACTGACACATTATGTCGCCACAAATTCTAATACCCATTATTACCTTAGGAATTAATTCTCATCTTCTTAATTTATTGAGTGATCAAATTACCCCACCCTTTTTATCGATGTGAGATCCTCACAATGCCCCTTAGTCCCATACCCAAGGGTCCCCAAAATACATATAAGTTCTATCCTACTTATGAGATGAATTTTCAACATTTACTCGTCCTAGTCTCAGGCCTAGGCTAGCATAATGATAATAAAACATTAAAAATCTGTCCCACCCTGAAATATGAAATCTGCACGAATCTACACTAACTAGTCCCATACCTAGTAAGCATCCTATAATCAAGGTGAGCAATATACTACCCAAAAGCCCATCGTCCCCGTGATGAAAAAAGTGAATAAAATAATTCACACAATATCACCAATCATAATCACAATGTGGCACTTTAATTACAAATGTCACAATTCAATTAAATTTCATTAATAATATAGTCGTCGTTTTCAACATAATTATTTATGTTCAATACTGTCAATTTATTTAACATGCGATATTATTCAACATGACATAATCATTCTCTTTTATAAATCCTCTAATTTTTATAAGTGTGTTCGTGTCCCACATAACATATAAATTATCCCATAACTTCTACAGGTAAACCTACCCCCCAAAACCATAGAAGCCCAATAATCTAACTTACGCACCCAAGGGTTTCAAGGATTAAATCATATTAAAAAGTTTTATCAAAATAACCCTAAAATTTAGTGTCCACTTTCCCTAATTAATTTACTAATTGATTTTATCAAAAACACATGATTAAGGGTTTGGGCAACACTTAAGACGCATAATACCAAAGGAAGAGAATAGAGTATTCATGTATGGAAATCGTCGGTTGAAAATTCTAAATACTCGATTACGTTCATCTAAGCAAGTTTTGTTGTTGGACCTTCTAGAAAATATGTAATTTAGACCTCACAAAATATGATTAAAGTTTTGTTTAATGGAGGTTTGGAGTTGAAATATAAGGGTCTGAATATTTGTGTTGTGTAGGGAGAGAAGAGGTTTTTCAAACAAAAGTGAGACGATTCTTTAAAAAGTGGTCAAATTTCCTTTTTATAGATTTGGATAAAAGAGTCTCATCAATTATTAACTCTTAAAAATTGATTATTAAAATAAAATGTACCATCCTCCACTCATCACCTGTACGCCCCAAAAATTTTGGAGGCAAATCCTCCCTTATCCCTGCGCATCTCAACAAAGTGGAAAAATCCACACTCGTGACACAATTACCAATACAAGATAACAAGGATAATTGCCAATACAAGATAACAAGGATAACAAAAAAAAATCCCATGCGCTTAAGCAGGGAAGAAAGGAAAAAAAAGGGTCAATGCCCCAAATTCTATCTCTTGCCAACATATGGTTGAAAAAGTATGTATATTAAATGTGATATTAAAATTACAAAGGTTCTATCTCCAAGAAGAGTGTTTGGGTTTACAAAACTAAAAATTAAGAATTTATTAATATTTATTCAAATAAAAATTTTGATTCCCATAATAAATATTTTATATAAAATACAATTTCGACCGGGGAGTCTTTTTAAATAGTCCACCTTTTAATTGACACAGATTTAATTTCACCAAAAAAAATATATCTTTTTGACTTTTAATTTAAAACGTGTTATTTAAGGTTCGGAATTTACAGGGTATTACAGGATTTTGGCCTAAAATTACAAGCAGGAAAGAGCCTAGAAGAATACCGTTATGAAAATATCAGTGATATGGACATGGAAGATCGGGAATATGCCTGGTAGTCAGATGTTTGGTTCATTTCAATGAAGGAGTACAGTTTGGACAGTGTTTTACAAGTCATGATGATGAATTTTTCAAGAAAAATGAAATATGTACAACTTTTGAACTATTCACCATCTTGAAGCACAAGGGATATCTGACCCCCTCTTTCCATCACTTCTCTGCTGAATGGGAAAATGTATATGATGAGGATGTTACAATCACATAATGCATTGATTTCTTGTGGAAAGATGATATTGTTGCCACTGGATGGGGTAATGATTCAGACAACTCAAGCGATGAACTAGAGGGTGAAGACTTCCCCTTATGTCGATTCCCCGAGCCATGGTATGACCTTATGGAGAAGAAAATGAATTCGGAATTGGACTTTTTTTTAGACGAAGTAACCTGGGATAAAGAATAAAGGTGTGAAGTGGAGCCTCCTACCGTCAAAGCCGTGGAAAGCACTGAAGATTTTAAGGGTTGTGATAATGATAAGTCATTTGGTGTCCATACACTGGGGTTGGATCTCTGCATGATCCACATTAGAGCTGATACATCTGAACCATCTACTAAGATCATCCCTGCTGATAAATGGTATTCCCGTCAACCCAGCTCAGATCGATCCGAACCCTGCTTTTCACCCCTACAAGATGAACTCGAGTTATTCCCCCTCCTTCTATCACTAATATGATTGTAAATGACACATCATGTTATGAAATTTTCACTGCAGTATTTCCAAAAGATGTTTTTAATGAAATGAATGATGATTTTGAATATCTTGTTGTGCTTTATATTAATTGCATTGATTCTAATAAGAAATTTGATGAATATGGTCCAATAAATGAATAACTCTTAACTTATATCGATAAAGAAAAAATTAAAAAACATAATTGAGTTCAAACCAATGATGCTGAGACTATTTTATTAATATCGGTTCGAGTAGTAAACTGCGCAAGATTAGGATAGGGTCCACCCTCAATGAGTATGGGCGGTCAAAATTAGAAGAACTTTTGAAAGAATTTGGGGATGTCTTCGCATGGTCCTATAATGATATTCTTGGCAACAACCCAAAGATTGCGTAACATGAGATTCCTACCTTTCCAGAGAGCAAGAGTATCTAGCAAAAGTTGATAAATCTTTGGATGGAATGATCTCTCAAGGTCAAAGATGAGTGGAAAAATAGTTGAATGTAGGCTTCATCCGTACGGTCGAATACCCCACATGGCTCAAGAACATTGTCCATGTGCCGAAATTAGGAGGAAAAGTACGTATGTGCATCGACTATCGAGATCTAAACAAAGCATCTCCAAAGGATGATTATCCTCTGTCCAATATTGACATAATTATGGATAACACTTCCAGTCATTTGTCAATGATTTTATCAAGTATAACAAGATCAAGATGCACCCTGACCATTAAGAGAAGACTTCCTTTATCTCCTAATGGGGAACCTTTTCCTACACAATCATGTCTTTCGGTCTAAAAATGTTGGATATACCTACCAAAGGGTAGCTAGGACCATTTTACATGATCTTACCCACAAAGAGGTTGAGGTCTATGTCAACGATATGATCATCAATTATAAAACTCAAGAAGTTCACATCCCTTTGAGTGACTGTGGCAGTATCAGATGCATCTCAATCCACAAAAATGCATTTTTTACATCACGAAGGGTAAAATCCTCACTTTCATGGTCGATGACAAGGGGATCAAAGTAGATCCTGCCAAATAATGAGCGATTCTAGAAATACTACCACCTCGGACAGAAAATGAAGTTTTCATCTTTCTAGGAAAACTACAATACATCAATCGGTTCATTAACCAACTGACCTCTATTTGCGAGGACATATTCAAGATTCTTCAGAATGTTTAACCAAATTATGGAACAGATCATGTCAAGAATCCTTTGACCAGATCAAGTTGTACCTTATCCGACCTCCTATTCTCATGCCTTCGTAGTAAGGTCTTTCCCTCCTTCTATACCTCACGATAAAAGACACTGCAGTTGGGTCAATGGTATCCCAATGCATCGAAGAATCACGCAAAGAAGTAGCCATGTACTATGCCAATTAAAAGCTAGAAAGGTATGACGCGAACTACACTACATTAAATAAGGCGTGTGTCACTTTAGTGTAGGTCACGCATAAGCTACGAAATTATGTGCTTGTATTTCCCATCAAGGTGGTGTCCTGAATGGATCTCATGGAATATTTGTATGTGAAGCCTACCTTGTATAGTCACATAGATTAATGGCTGATGTTATTAGATGAATTCGACATCGAATATGTTACTCAAAAAGACATAAAAGGAAGATACATTTTTTGTTACTTTACTGACAATCCCATGGGGGAGTCGAGGTACGGATTTCTGAGTTCCCGAATGAAGACATTCTTTATGCTTCTCATGAAGTACTCAGATGGCAGATGTTTTTCAACGGGACTGCTAACAAAAAGGGATATGGTATTGGGATACTCCTGATCGCTCCCAAAAATTCTCACACTCCCATCGCCATCAAATTGGATTTCCCCATTCACCACTAACATGATAGAGTATAAAGCATGTACCATAGGTCTCAAGATCTCTCTCGAGAAAGGAATCAGGTGCATCGATGTCTATAGAGATTCAACTCTCATCGTAGGGAAAATCCTCAGATAGTGGAAAGTCAAAGATGAGAAACTCCTACCCTTCTATGCTCATCTTGAAGATTTTTCTTCCCAGTTTGAAGGTATCAACTTCCACTACCTTCCTCATCCAAGAAATAGCTAGTCGACGCATTAGCAATATTAGCCTCTATAGTCGACATGGCCGAGGGAATACAAATGGCTCCATTTTTAGTCCAAAGGAAGTCATCACCCACTCACTTTTATCACATCGACCTTGCACCAGAAGAAGATCCCGACATAACTGGATTATGTTATTGTGATATTTGGCACCTCCTCAATTATAATAAATATCCTCGAGACACTAAAGAGAAACACCGCGCTACCCGTCGTTGTCTCGCTGCTTAGTACATCATCTATGATAAGACAGTATCAGGGCTTAGGGTAAAAGACGTGATAAGGAAAATATATAGCGAGGAATGCGGACCTCACATGAATGGTCATACTTTTTCTAAGAAAATCATCCACTAGGGATACTACTGGACCACCATGGTCCAAGACTGCGCTCCTTATGTAAGAAGAAGCCTCAAATGTCAATAATTTTCCAATCTACAACACTTACCTCCTTGAGAGTTATACAACATGACGTCTCCTAGGACTTTGTCCACTTAGGATATTCACATCATTGGGAAAGTCACTCCCAAAGTATCAAATGGGCACGAGTTCATCCTAGTTGATGTTGATTATTTCACTAAATAGGTTGAAGCTGAATTGTACGCGGTGTTGAATGAGAAGTAAGTCACCAAGTTCATCAGAAAGAACATAATTTTCCATAACGGAGTTATCTACGAGATGGTATCAGATAATGGGATCCATTTTGAAGTTGAATTCAATTAATTAGTCAATGAGTATAGAACTCAAAGGCATAAGTTCTCTCCTTACCAACCATAAGCTAGTGGGTCTATCGAAGTTGCCAACAAAAGCCTCAAATCCATAATTAGAAAAATGACCAAAAGTTATAGAGATTGGGAAGATTGGATCCTATATGCCCTCTAAGGCTACTACACCACTATTAGAACACCCATTGGGGCTACCCCTAGTATATGGTATGGAAGCGGTCCTAATTATCGAGCTAGAATTACCCTCTCCGCTGTTCATGCTCAAAAGCCAGGTTGATCAGGTTGATTGACAGTAAAGCCACTACGACGAACTCGCACTCTGGGATGAAAGAAGATTAAATTCCCTATATCATGTACAAGGGTACAACTACCGTATTTCACAATCATTCAAAGAAAAAGTCAAACACTGCAGCATAAAAGAAGGAGGTCTCACCCTTAAAGAAATTATAGAGCCAATCTAGAAATTCAACTAACTGGAGTGGGCCCTACATTGTGAAGAGGATTCTGTCAGGTGGCACCACTATGCTCACAGACCTTTACGAAGAAGAAATGGTGTGTCCAGTTCATTTGAACCGTCTTAAGAAATTCTACCCCTAGTCCAACTCTCGTCACTCCACAACTCTTCTGTCCTCCCTTATACTCTTAGAAAAAATAAAAAAAATTCTCTCCTCTCTTCTCAGAACTACATGCGACCTGATCCTCTAAAAAAATTACAGAAATAATTTTCAAACTCCACAGAGGTACGTAGGAATCCCATAAAACCACTTTATGTACGGTCTTTTCTCTTTTAAAAAATTATATTACCTTATCGCACCAGGAACATTAGTCCATGTCTCATCATTTAAGCAAACAAAAGGATTATTTATGTCTTAGGTGATCGTTATAGATAAATAACACAAAAAATACTTCAAAGGTTTAATAAAATATGTTGAGAACATCATTCCATTTTTTTATTATTCCAAAAACTGATGATTATATGATGTATCAACGATGAGAAAAAGAAAAATGCCTTACTAACCCCATAACCTAACCCACTTACACACATAAACACATATTGCCAAAGTTTCCCCAATGCCCCCACAAATCCTACCTCAACTACCTGACAGGCCCGCCTCATCATCATTATTACTCCTCAGAGGATCCCAATAAATCCAATCCTAACTACACTTCTTTATGAGCTCTAGGCAAAGGGGTATGCCTTGATTAGTTTGGATGAAACCATAATTCCCTCCTCTAGAGTGTTAAACATCACAAGCCACCTCTACCCAGTATCTTTAGCATAAACCTTCATAACTACCTTCTTCCATAAAGACTTCAAATAATCCCCAGATAAAAACCTAGGCTCCCCAATGGGCTGAGAAGAATGTGTAGATGGTCTGCGACGCTATCACTAAGCCCCCAAAATCATTATCAAAGATTCAGTTAGGTCCTCCACCGAAAAGAAGTTGGTTATGCAAGGAGGAATAATTTTTTCCCGGCTTGATTGACGCAGAAGTTGCTAAGAAAAATTAAAGGGAGTATGGATAAGGACTACTAGTCGAACATAACGGTAGTCACCCAGCTGCTGGACAGGTTGTGGATTAACCCACCATGGCATTAACTAGAGAAGATGTATAGTCCTAAGCTTCACAAGCCAACTGACCCAGTTCTCCATAGAAGGGCTGAAGTCATAAAAAGATCGTGCAAAAAAATTGAGAACACCAGTCAGAGGGTACTCAGGAGTAACCTCCAGATGAAGTCTCTCTGACAACTACTTGAACAGCATCACGGGACTACCTCCTAAAAAGTTGGCCTGATCTTCCTTCCAATCAATATGGCCATTCAATGTCTCCGCCAATATAGTAACAACCACATTGCAAGGATGAGACATCCATAACACAATTGTGTACACCTGAAGGTCCACCATCATAACACCACTTACTAAGAGCAGACAGTCAATCCAAAAGCCACAAGACTAGCAAAATCATTTTCAGTATAGTCTTTTTGACACACCGAACTCTGCTCCATCGAAAAGGTCATACTTCCCCCATGCACCAACTGTAGAGCAGCCGAAGGAAAGACATGAAGCAACTTGACTAGCGACACTCGAAGAGAATGGGGTAGGTTCGGTATAGTCACCGAAACACTATGGTTGACACCTAACATTACATGAAATTCCTCGTAGGTGGGGAAGATTTCGTCCAGACAAAGTCAAACATATGGTCGTTGGGATACCGAAATCGCAGTGACTCTTCTAAGAGATTCCAATTAATGGAGAAATTATGCCATGAGGTCACCGAACGTAAGTTGAATGCCTCGTAGTTAACATTGTATGGGCACATAGGTTCTAACCCCTCTAGGTAAGTTGTGAAAGATTCAGTTATGGGATTCTCCATCTCAAAGGATAAAGAAACTTTGGGTATAAAAAGAAAGAGAAGTTAAAGTGTGGTTCAGAATTCCATCCCAAGGTTTCCTTTTATTCTCACAATCACCTACAAAGGACAAAGGGATCGACATAATATTATAACGACTATTTTTCAAGTACACGCAAGTACAGAAGGAGGAGAATAATGACTGTAAAATTAATTATCACTACACCAAAACTATCGGATTATCACGGTCATTGACAATGACAAGTCCAACTTATCAGGGCCAATGACCGTGATAAGTCTGGGGGTAACAACTTTTATTGTCATGGACTTATCACGATCATTGATCGTGATAAGTTCGTTAGACTTGTCACAATCCTGTCACGGTCTTTGACCTTGACAAGGTTTGTCACAGTTAAAGACCGTGACAAATTTTAAAAAATTATCACGGTCATTGACCATCACAAATATGGGAAGCATTTAAAAAAACTGCAGGGCAGTTTGGCTATGCCACTGCTCAGCCGTATATTTGTACCTGTTATAGAAAAATTAAACCTGTTCAAACAACATATATCCAAATAAAATAAAAATAATGCACCAAATCATTGCTTATATAATTCCATATCCAAATAAAATAAAAATACAATCCATATCCAAACCAAAATGTAACAAATCAAAACAATTCAAATATAATTCAAGTGTCCAAATAAAAATTGATACAAATAATGTCATGCCATAGAGTCTGGGGTAGGTTCGAGGAGGAAGGAGGGCCACACGATATACGCATTGAGACACCCCTTAATATGCATTACGCCACGTTGTTCGCGCAACCACAATGCAGAGTTCTCCTTTTGGGGGATCAAATGCATGGCGAGCACCTTGGCCTCGGATTTTCGAAGGGTACGTCCATGAACCAGCGTACCCGGGATGATATTCGAGTCCCTCAACCCCCTCACTATCCGCTGGCCATTATATATGTCATGTAAAAACACACTCGGTCAACCGATTATTGACACAGACCGCTGGACGGGAGCCAAGTAGGGGACTGGATCATCAAGCGACGAGTTCGCGCGTGCTGGCGATGATGCAGCGACGTTCACGTCCACGCCCTCGTCCTCATCCACCTCCTCCTCCACCATCTTATCCTTCCCTTTTCCCTTGCCCTTTACTCCTAACTAACTCTTCATGAATGCGTACATATCTAGGACCGTAGCCTCCAACCTTGATAGCTTCGCGTCATGTGTGTCCACCTGAAGACCCAACTCGGTGTTGCCCCTCTCTATTCCAATGATCCTAGATTTCCCCACCCGTGAGGTCAATCCCTAGTCCTCCCCTTGTGATCAGCGCCAAGCATTTGGTTGAGTGCGTCCGTGGACAAAGATGCCTTGTCGACATCAGACTGCGACTCATGCACTTCCTTAAGCTTTGCCTGAAATGACAAAAAGCACACCATTAGTTAAATAAGTAAATAAAAAAATATAACTTAATTCAAAAAAATTAAATTGGAGGATTACTTACAATCATGGCCGCGACGCTCGGGGACACTTCCTTATCCTTGCCCTTCTTCGTCCGAATTTCCACATAGGCTCGATGCCACGTAGGCATCGAGACTATGTGGCATACCCCCAAGGCCACTCTCCATCCCTTGAAATAAAATAATGCAAAATTAGTAAGTAACACAAAGTAAAATAATGCAGAATAACAAATTTCTATAATTATAGAAAAATAAAAACTTACCATCATGTGCTCCACCTCGGCGTAAGACGTATCGTCAGAGTAGTGCACATCCCTCTTTTTTTCCCGATTTTCCCTCCCCTATTGGCGAGATGCTAATTGTCGCTCCTCGATCTCATTGTCAATGAACTTTTTTCATTGTGCCAATCCGATCGCCTCCTTCGGCAGGACAAACTCACGCATTCTGATAATGGAGTCCCAGGTCTTCCGAAAGTACCGGGCCTGCAAATTCTTCTTACATGTCTTTTGTTGCTCCCTCAAGTGCTCCAACACATAATCATGGAGTTCTAGGGTCAGGCTGAATTGTTCCTGTCAAATAAATATAAAACAAAAACCATGTAATTGTTAGTTGCGAATAAATTGAAATTGAAATTGAAATTGAAATATAAATATAAATATAAATATAAATATAAATATAAATACAAATACATTACCTGTAGTGCCTCCCAAATAGCTAACTTGAGCTCATTTGGCACCTCCCCCCAACTAGTGTACCCCGACTCGATAATTGTCTTCACCAGCTCCAGGGATCTAGTCAATATCCCCCTCTTGTTCTCAACGGTATATCCCAATTTGCCCCATATGGGGAGCCTAGGGGTCGAGGAGCCCTTGTCGCCTCCGCTATCGCCGAGCCCTGAAGAAGAGATCATCATTATCATCATCATCATCATCCTTGCCTTAATCCCTTGAAGGAGGCAATTTTGTAAAAATTATTGTTATTAATACAAATCCAAATGAATTAGAAGAATACAAACACACCTGCACACACACACACCTGAAAAAGACATACAAACATTTTTTGTGGTTGTGACACTCTCGAATGGGTCGTGATACGAAGTAATTTTAGAAAAAAATGAAAACTCCCCCCCTCCCCAACACACACACACACACATATACAAAGGAAAGAGAGAAAGAGAAAAAGTGAGAAATTAATCAAGTGCAAATGAATTAAAATCATTAAACGGATGTTCGATAATAATAAAACACTAGAATAATACACCCACTAGACATGGACTTTGAATTAATACTTAAGAATTAAATCTAAATAGTACATAAACTAAACTGATCAAGTACAAATGAATTAAAAGCATTAAACTATTGTCTGATAATTGGAATACTTATTACGAATCAATTTTTTTTTTCAAATTCGGGTTATCATAAAAAATGGATTGATATTCGGTAGGAGCAGCCAAGTCATCCACACTACTGTTTTTACACTTTTGCGCATGTAGGACGATTGACCACGTCTCGTTGTTGACATACTCCGAGTATAACACTTTATTAACCTTTTGAAATGAAAAAACAAACGGCTCATCACTCACGTGTTCGTTGCTGTTCAACTTGGACAAGTCAACCATGATCAAATTAGTGCCAGGATCAAGTTTACAAGCATTTTTATCCTCAACTCTTACCCAATCACAGTAAAATACAACCTCTTTGAAGCTTACATAGTCCAATTCAAATATATTTTGAATTACACCATATTAAGTCATTTCAGCTTCAACGAGGTTTTTATCTTTTGCTCTCGCTCAAAAGAAAGTAAGAGCCTTGTATGAAATGCTCAAGTTCGGTACATTTGTTCTTTCCTCGTACATCCTTGCTCTGAATATGTAACTGTTCAATCGATACGTTTTGTACTCTTGTGCCATGAATAAGGGTCCAACGGCTAGACGAGCAAGCCTTGATGTCACATCACCCGTCTTTAAGAGTTGAGATTATAGATAAATTAATTATTTTAGTTGTAAAGTTTTATTATAATGTAACAACCATTTTCATGATAATTACCTCGTGTGAGAACCACAACCTAAATTTGTTGTCTAATTATGCCATTGTTTTTCGTCTTTTATTATTCTCACGGGCTTCATATTTTCTGCATAAAATTACTGTGATGAACATATTACAAAATTATTCATGTATAAAATAATCTAAAATAATGTGAAACTTAAAATAATTTAAACTTACTTTTTTCATTCTTCGACGTCTTCATGTGTGTTAAATAGATAACGAGCTACTTGTTCATATTGCAAACTCGTTAATTTCACTAGTTTTCCCATTACTTGACCACCCTCATCAACGAACTCATCAATATCATCGACGTTGGTCGAGTTAGGCATATATTCTCGAGTATAGATTGATGACTCCACAGTGAAGTATTCCCCTTCAATTGATCCTGCAATGTATCATGTATTCTTGACGTAATTTTTGAAAACTTTCATCAATCTTTCAAACGGATACATCCACCGATATCTAACTGAACCGCAAAGAATTTCCTCGTCGAATAGGTGTAGCAATAAGTGAACACTTATGTCAAAGAAGGATGGGAGAAAGTACTTCTCCAACAAACAAATCGCTTCAGTCACCACCAATTTTGAGGCCAATATGTGTTCTAGATTGACTACCTTCTCACACAAAAGTGAGAAGCAGATACTAATTTGCATAATATACCTCTGCAAATCCTTGTGCTTGGAGAAACAATGCTTAAACATAAGTGTAAATGCCAATCGTGGGATTTACACTTAAGTAAATTATGGGTAGCATAATTCACAATCCTTTGCAAGTTAGACGAAAAATTAGATGGAACCTTCAAATTATATATTGTGTCTAAAATGACATTCCTTTCCCCACTCGTCAAAGTAAACGCACCAGGGGGAATTATTGTCCTTCCCCTACTATCTTTTTTCAACCATAGTTGTGGCTTAAGTTTCAACGATTTAAGGTCTTTTCGTACATTTTCTCCATCCTTCAAATGACTTCCCCAAGACATGTGTCCACAATATGTTCAACGATGTTCTTCTCTACATGCATCATATCCAATACATGGCGCACCGGGTTATTCTTCCAATAAGGCAAGTCAAATAAAATTGACCTCCTAGACCATGCCTTTCTTGTCACGATTTTATTCCCAGTTCGGGTCTTCTTATGCTTGACATTCTTAAATTTAGGATTCTTACCTAGAATATTAGGGCCACAATCAGAAGATCTACTTTCCATTAGTGAACTTAAAAGTTTTCTCGACGGTAGCTTATGTTCAACCCCGCCCGATAAAAAATTGGAACCTTTTTCAAATATGAAACTATGGGCGGGGGGTAAAACCCTCCTATGGAAATGGTATACATTTTTTTATCTAGTGGGGAGATGAAGAGATCCAGTCTCTTCTCCACAAATAGGACACCCCAGATAATCATGTACTACACAACTGGATAATGTCCCATAAGGTGGAAAATCATGAATTGCCCACATTAACATAGCTTTCAGCGTAAACTCTTCTTTTCTTAAAGAGTCAAATGCTTACACACCCTATTCCCATAACTCGTTTAATTCTTCTACCAAAGGATCCAGGTAGACATCGATGTCATCACTTGGTGCCTTTGGCCAGGGTATCAACAAAGACAACATAAAAAACTCAGGTATCATGCACTGTGAAGGGGGATGTTGAGTGGGGATAGGATCACTGGCCATACACTCTAATTGGTGGTTAGATTTCCAAATGTATTGAAACTATCTCTTGATATAGCCAAAACATATGTTACGCTGTTCTCGAGCAAAATTGAGATACTCATAACTCATCCTCCTCCAAGCTGTAGAATCAATAGGATGACACATGAGATTATCCCCTACTTCTTCCCTAGCATGTCAAGTCATTGCCTACCCTATCCATGGTACTATGAAAAACCACTTTAATCTAGGCCCAAAGGGAAAATATTTCAACACTTTTTGCGGAACTTTTGAGCTTGTGCCTTCCTTGTCAGTAGATTGGACATATCTAGGTTCATCGCATACGAGACACCGATCGAGATTTTCATACTCCTCTCAGTATAGTATGTAGTCATACACACAAGCATGAATCGATTTATACTTCATTCCCAAACCCTTAAAACTGTTCTTCATAACAGGATTGCTATTTGGAAGCGTATTCTCCTTGGGTATAAAGCCATTCACCCAATTCAAAATTTATGTCACACTATTTCCAGACAAACCGTATTGGGTCTTCAAACTATGCAAACCAACTATGGCATGTAAAGTTGTTTAATATTTCTCACAGTCAGAGTATAAAGGTTGGGTCGCCTTAAATTTTAAACTTTGGTAGTCATCATCAAGGTTTATCCTGATATCTTCATGAGCACCTGAACCTTGTACATCGTAAGTGATCTCATTCTCTTCCACTTCATGAACGTTGTACGCATCATCAACTAAATCCTCTAACATATTATGATCTACGTCGTCCCCTTCTACATCTATCCTACTTGTTGAAGGTTGTTGTGAAGGTTGCACGGGGACAAAAGGAACTTCCAATTCCCAGTGGAAACACCAAAATCGAAAATTATCTTGCATACCCCATCAAAATAAAAAATTATCTTGCATACCCCATCAAAATTGAAAATTATCTTGCATAATTATAAGTCCCAATTCCAATTCCTATTATGATTATTCCATGAGAAAAATCTCAAATTGAACTTTAAGCCTCTTAAACATGGGGAGAATCATCATTTACACATTTATATATGAAATCAGGGGTTAATTACTTATCATTATATATTAGCCAACAATATTTGGGTATTAATACTTAACGCTGCAACATATATTTGGGTATTTACAGATTTACGTATGAAATCCTAATTGTTCAATTACCCACACACATGCATACACACACGCACACTACACACACAGTACACACCCACTACACACACACACACACCCTGCCCCCCCCCCTTACTGTCCCCACACATGTGCACTACACACACACTGTCCCCACCCCTACCCCTACTGCCCACCCCACCCACCCCCACCCCCATACTGCCCCCCACGCACACTAAACATGCACACGCCCTACCCCCACACAAACACATTACACAATCACTATCCCCCCTACTGCCCCCCTCCACCCCCCTCCCCCTCACACCCACGTACACACACACACGCAGCACACACCCACACATGCAGCACACCACACATACACACATATTCATATACACACAAATGAGAGAGAGAGAGAGAGAGAGAGAGAGAGAGAGAGAGACGTAGAGAGAAAGAGAAAAGGGGGGAACAAAACGATGGGAAATAAATCGGAAAGGGTTTTTTTACGAGAAAGTTGTCATGGACCTGACAAGGTCTTTGACCGTGACAACTCTCTAACGTTTTCACGGTCATTGACCGTGACAAGGATGGATGGTTGAAGGGTGGAAATTTGGCCTTTTTGGTGTAGTGTATACCTAGTTAATATACCGATAGGCAGACCAAGGGGTATGCACATTGACACTCCCTATTTTTAAAAAAATTTCTACCTTTCTCTTTTTGTCCCTCTTTCCAATAAATCTTGCTTTATCAAAACAACCTGTTTAGAAAGGTTTTACCGAATATTCCTTCCTAGAAAAGAATTTCAAAAAATGATAAATATATTAAAAAAATGTTCTTTCTTACCTCTTCAATGAAGAAAACCCCAGTGGAAAATTAAAGTGAATATAGACTATAGGCCATTTAATTCAAGATAAATAAAAAATAAAATGCATTTTGAATGTATTCTCGTCATTAAGTTTACATTTTTTAGGAATAAAAGTTAAAAAGAAAGCAATAAAGATCAAAATTTACCAGAACGCAACCCAAACTTTTTAAAATCCTTTCAACTAAAACCACCGCTCCAATCACCTTGACAAACACGCTTTACCTGATGGCAACCAATGGCCCCCATTATCTCAGAGTCAGATCTCTCCTCAAAAGTGGCCGGTGGCACTATACAAGACCTGACCGCGTTCTTCACATGATCAGACACTGAAGCCATCTAGTCTCGAATATAACATAGACAAGATGTTGAAACATTACAGTCTACATAATAATAATCAATCCAAAAAAAGAGAGAAAGTCAGTAATAAATAAGGAGATCAGAATCAAAGCAGAAAAGTGAAGTCATACCTCCCTCTGAATAACATCCTCAAGAAGGGGAGTGAAACCGTCTATCGTCACTTGAGGATGATGAGGCACTGAGAATAATTATCCACCACCCAGAGGAATGTGGTAAGAAGGGATGGAAAGCTGTTGGACACGAATATTCTCTATCTCCATCATTGCGCCACCCCCTAACTATGCGTCAAAAATAATCGGTGCACTGTTGCCCCTCCCCAATCCTTCTGGTGGTGGGGGCATACCTTCTATATCTTAAATAGTCAGAGTCATCAACCAAGTGGTCATAAATTTTAAATGTCTTTGTGTCTGTGTAGAGCATGTAGGGTTGGCTCGCTATTGCCACTGCCTTCACCTCATCCGTCATTTCTTTCACTCGCCTCATATACTCAGGGGGTGCTGATGGTATAACTTCCACCTAACCCTTTATCACTTACCTCATGACACTTTCTCCTAGGTACCAGACAAACCCAAACTCGTGTGCCAATTACCACCGTATCTGGGCATGAATGTCGGTAACCCCTACAACCTTAATAACCAGATGCCAAGGATAGAACGTCACCTATCCCCAATGCAAGGACATATTTTCCATCAATGTCCCTAGAGTTTAGTTTACATTGTGTACCATATCCCGTTCCAACCATCAAGACATTTCATGTTCACACGTTCAAGAAGATGGATCCGAATATCAAGCGTATTCAAGAAATTTCTACGACTTGACGTAATTTTGGTATGGATTTAGTTTTGTGTTACTTAGATTTTTTACTAAGTATTGCGATATTTTTCAAAACAGTTTTTACAAAACTCGGTATTTTCAAACTTAAAAATATTTTTTAAGTATAGCGTAGGTGGAGTTTTAAGATATCGTTTAAGTCGTTTTAACGAGTTTTATGTTTTAGTGTTCATTACGTCGTCCAAAGGTCGCTTCTAACAAGATGTCTATCTCATTCGAACGACCTAAGGATCTCATTCGAATGACATTCTGTCGCCTCAGAATTTGTGTTTGTCTATATATACTTGCTTTTGTGAAGATTTTTGTTAATATTTTTTATTTATGCAAACTGCAGACCTGCTGAATTTAAGTCATCACGTTTTAGGGAAAAACTTGTTTTTGATTCACACAAATAATCCCAAATACTTTTATGAATCATCTTTGGAACCCAAACACTTCTATATCAAAGTTACACATTGTAGACAAGGAGTCTCTAATGTTGATCTTGGGGATACTCAAGGGTATTCACTATTGAAGGGGGGTTATTGTGATCCTTGTGGTTCTTAACGGAATAATTATTGGTTCAAGTCTGTGGTCTGTGTGAGTTCTCATGGAAATTCATTGTTGTATTTCTCTATAGTGTTGTAAGTTGCGATTTTCAAACTTTAGTGAAATAAAATGTTTTGTCCTATGGGGATTCCGAAAACTGTATTTTTTTTCATGCTTTATTTGAATCACATAGTTGCATGTTTTAGGGTTAATTAAAATTGGTTTGGAGAAGTTTAAGCCCTTGGAATATTGCGAAATTCAAAATTGATATCACATCGCACCCCGAGCTTTTACAAATTGGTATTAGAGCTTTCTACTGCATTTACCCTTTTCAAATGATACCTAGTTATGCTTATTTTGTCATGACACTATTGATTTGTAGAATCATCAATATTCTAGGCTTGTGTGCATTGTGCTTGTTTTGTTCATTGAGTCCATTTTTATTTGTCATTTCAGGCTAAAGCTTAGTTTGATAAAGTTTTGCGATCAATTAGAAATTCTTGATCATATTTTAGTGTTTGGATTATAATTCTTTTGTTACTAGTTCACACCCATTCATTCCATCCCACACATTTAGATACATCGATACTATGTTAATGTGTAGAGTTTATGTATTTTGTGTCATGTTTTCTCATCGTTTATACCTATATATGTGTGATGGATTTTTGTTAATATATTTTGCATATATTATATATGGTATTGTATGTTGTATTTCTGATTTTTTTTAAAACATTGAAATTTTTTTAAAATAGTTGGTTGTGTATGCCCATGAGAAAATCATTACATATGTTTGATTTATATCTTTTTGTGATGATATCTTATCTTCTACGTGGTGCTTCGTATTTCATGCCTATGTTTCCACTTCTTTGTCTATTTCAGATAAAAATAAGGAGAGAAAGTAAATTAAATTTGAGTTTTGAGGTGAGTTTGAATTATGGGGGAGAGTTGATTATGAGTTTTACTTTGTTTCAAACTCGATGCGTCACGAGGTATAAGTTTTTTGTCTCATGTGTGTAGGTACCTAAAGCGGAATTCAAGAACACACGGATGAGGACAAATTTTTCCAAAGGGAAGAAGAAGAAGTTTGAAGACAAAGAGACTTATTCCATTCCGTTCTAGGGTTAGAAGGGTGTTGGTATTTTTGTCATAGGAGATTTTTTATTTTAATTTGGTGTTCGGTCATATTTATTTGTTTTGTACTGGAATAGCCAAAGGAGAAGATTCGTAAGAACAATTTTTCTAATATTGTTCATAGCATAATTTTGGACTAGTTTGGCATATCCCGTTACAAATTGTCACCAACCGTCAAGATGAACTGAACTCAAGCATATCCATGTTCGAAGATTTCTTGACGTCCCGTAAAAGTATAAAACGATTTAGAGTTTAAATTAATTTACAGAATTAATGTTTGGAATGTTTATTTTTTCAAAAAACGAACATTCTTTTTTATTTCCGAAAAAGAAAAAATAATTAGTTTTTTATCTCGTTCAAACAAGATTAACATGTCGTTAGATAGATCATTCCTTTTATGTTTTCAAACGAGGATCAAACGAGGCTTACTGTCTAAGTTTTCTTGAGCTCGTAAAAAGCGAGATCAGATCTCGTTCGAACGAGATCAACATCTTGTTCGAACGACTCTGCATTCTCGTTCGAACGACCCACTGACTTAAGTTTTGTATAAATACTTGTCTCGTGATCAAAACGTTCAAAACTTTTTTCAACTTTGTTTTACATAACTTTTTCAAAAGCTCTTCCTGTTTTAGTGTTCTAGGACACTTTTTGATTTAAAATAAAACATCCTTGAATATTATTCTTGTGAATTAGTTTAAATCCCTAGAAAGTTTAGTATCTTTGCGTACACCTTGTGGAGAGGATCTCCATGGAAGACTTGTGATGTCTGCAGGGGCTCACTGCTGAAGACGAAAGCTAAGGCTGGCGGAGGACTACGATCTTGTGATTGTTGCAAGGATCATAGTTGTTCATTAGAGATTTAAGAAGATTGACGAGTTATACTCGTAGCGGTTATCAAGTAGTCTGTAAGTCGACTGTCTTGTAGGTCATTGAGAATTAGAAAACAATAGGGGTGAATTACTGATATTACATATTATTCCCAAAACTAGAAAATAATGTAGGTCGTTGAAAATTGTCACTCCTTGCTCCCATATTCTGTAATAACCCTCCATATATTTATATAGGCAAAAATGTGGTCCGTGCGTATCAGAAAAAGGGAGGGGGGGACTTATCCTCTTTTTCCTAAAAAATCTAGTGGAAAAAGAAATTAGCATAAATATGCTAAGTATATCTTACCAATTCTATAACTAATTATGTATAGATAGAAGCTTGGAGAGTGTATAGAGGTAATTGGTTGCTACCAAAACAAAAGTACAATTTGTATAACAAGCAATTAAGGCAATTTAAACTAATAATTCCATACTTACCATCTTACTAATTAGTATAGAAATAATGAAGCCTAATCAGTATAACCAAATATTAATGTCAACCCAAAACCTTTGGGGAAAAGTAACCAGCTACGCACACTATTAAAGCATCACTCATACTTATGTAGCTATAAATCCTAGCTCTCAATCATCTGAGACCTTAGGCCAAGTAGAAAATTTTAGTGGGATAACACGACAATCTACTCCCTAGTTAATACTGATGTTTCTGCAAAAATAATTTGCACAGAGGTGCAGAGTGAACTGATTTAATCATTAAAATGATTTCATGACATCATTTATTAGGTAAGACGGGTTAAAATTGATCTAATTGATCCATAATTAAATTTCAAAGATGTATAACAACAAAAGTAGTATGGTGGTATTATAACATACACATACTATGAATTGTGTAGGGCTATCATAGTGTGTTTGTAAACAACAACATGAGGCGTTAATTTGTAAATATAGGAAAATAGTTTTAACCTCAAACCTTTTTTTTCTATAACTTTATCTAGAATTGACCAAATACTCCCTTACCTTATACCATTTAGACTAGAAAATTTTTGAAAAAATTGAAAAAAACTCAGAAATTTTTTATTAGCCACGCGCCCGCACGCGCTTGGTCAAAGTTTCTTGTTGAAAAGTTCATCTTTAACCTCTCGATAGTTGACTTAAGTTTTGAAAAAACTTTTACCTTGAATAACTTCGAATTTTCTAAACCATTTGAGATGAATCTTGAACCAATCCAGTCTAATTTTTCACAAGGAATCCATATATCTAAGTTTCATGAATTGCAGTTCAATATTCATCGAGTTTAAAAACTACATGTTTTTCATAAAATTTGACCAAACTTTCGTGGCTTCACTGGATATGGCAATGGGTTTTAAGGCTATGGTCGGATTTTTGCTATTCTAAGGAATATTTTAGCTTCGGTTTGAAGGATTGAGGTACTCTTATTAAGGAGAATTTTAGATTTTTAGTTTCTACAACTAAAAAATACTTTTGAGAAATTAAGGTTTAAAGTTTATAAGTTTTTGAAAATGGCCACTGCATTTGAGTTCTTGGGCTCATAAGAAACTCATTCCACAGTTTGAAACTAGTTCAGAGTCAAAGAATGGAGTTTCACAATTAAAGCTCAAGCTTCAATAGAGTTTTTCAAAATTCTTCGAACAAGCATTGTTATATACTTAAGAAGTTGGTGTTTTTGATTGATTTAGACTTAATTGGTACAAAAAACTATTAGAATTGAGAAAATGATAATTGGTGCATATAATGATAGGTTACCAGTTTTTAGGAAAAAGTTTGAACTTTGGATACGCTGAGGAGGTGGGTTTTATTCCTGACAATTATGGAGGTTTAATAGTAGAGGTCGGGAGAAGTTTATTGCAATAAATGGGAGGTGGTTTCTCCCTGGAATCAAGAAGACATTCTGGGGAGAATAAATTCACATGGTTACATGGTGTAGCCATATGATTTTGTCTTCTTCTGCCCAAGTGGAGGCTGACTTGGTTGGGGGAAAGTGTAAATACCAAGGTTTTGATTTTGGTCCTTGAAAGAAACGTTTTGTATTTATTAGGTATTAAATATAGATTTTTTCCATGTTTTAGTGGCATTTGTTTAAATTCATGAAAGTCCACGGGTTAGGATTTTGAATTCTAATTAGTTGAAGTCTAGAGGTTCAATTTGGTATAAAATTTGGGTCTAAATGTGGAATATAGGTTAAATTATACTTCTTTTAAAAGTTCAGGGGTATTTTGGTCATTTTATAACTTTAAGGGTACTTGGGTAATTTAGTAAAGTTGTGGGGTTGGTAATGTGGTTTTAACTTTGTTAGGATGTTTTTGGATTTGAGTATTTTATATGGGAGATGAAGGAAAAATTTAGGTATTCATTGATGCAGTTTTCTTGGTTTGAGTGTACGGACGCTACAATCTACCTACCTGTAAAATATGCATCCTCCAATTTACTTTCAAAAAGCTCAGCATTGCTTGTTTTGGTTCCCATGTGGCCTCTTGAAGATTTTGATGTTCCCGAAGTATCTTTACTAAGGGAATTTATTTCCTTCTTAGGACTTTCACCTGGCAATTTAAAATATATATAGGGCGTTCCTCAAATTTATGTTTGGTTGAATAGATATTTCATGCGATGTAATGATAGATGTTGGGTTTGGAATATACCGATGTAACTGGGATAGATGGAACACATTATCAATATTAGATCATTTTGCGAGTAATTCTAATCGATAGGACACAGAGCCAGTATGTTTGATAATACTGAAGGGTCCCATATATCATGGCATTAATTTTCCTTTATTCCTGAAATGTAGGCTTCCTTTTTATGGAGAAACTTTGAGATTCACGATCTAAAATTTGAAATTTTAATGGATTTCGATGATGATCTGCATAACTCTTTTATCGATCTCGGGTTATCTCATGTCTTTCTCTGATCTGTTGTATCTTTGTGGTAGTTTCTTGGATTATTTCGGGACCAAATTGATTATTATTTTCTGACTTAGTCCAATATGCTAGTGATCGGCATGGTCTTACATATAAGTCTTTAAATGAGGCAGGTTTGATACTTGACCGGTAACTATTGTCATATGAAAACTCAATTAACGATAAGTGTTCACTCCAATTGCCAGGCAATTCTAAAGCAGAAGCTAATAACATATCTTCCAATGTTTGAATCTTGCATTTTGATCATTCACCTGCGGATGAAATGCGGTACTCAAATGAAGTTTAATACCCATTGCTTCTTAAAGTGCTTGCCGAAATATACCAACAAATGAGAATCTAGATCTGATACTATTGATAGAGGAATTCCATGTAGTTGGATAATTTCTCGAAGGTAGAGTTTACTGAGTTTCTAGAAGGAGTCTATAGTTTTTACTCGAAGAAAATGGGAAGATTTGGTGAGTCAATCTACTATAACCCAAATAGAGTTATATCCTTGGGACGTATGAGCTAGTTCACTAACAAAATCGATGGTTGTATAATCCCATTTCCATTTCGAAATTGGAAGAGGTTGTAGTAGTCCACGAGGACAGTATTTTTTATCTTTACTTACAGACATGTTAGACATCTTCATACAAAGTTCTGAATATTATTCCTATAATTTGGCCACCAATATTATTTCCTCAATACATGATGTATTTTGGAGATTCCAGGTTGCCTCATGAATTTAGAATGATGACCTTCTTGAATACTTCTTCCCATAAGAATGATTCATCTAGCACATATAGTATATTTCTAAATCGTAAACCTGCTTCCTTATCATGTGATAACTCTCGAGTTCTATTCTGGGCTTGCTGTTTCATTACAAAAGGATCTTGGGGTGGTTATGCTAGAATCTAATTTCTCGGGTCTGGATAAGCAATTATGTTGAAGAATTTTAAGAAAGGTGGTGTTGGTTGAAGATCATACTACTCTATGGTAATAGTAATATCATAAGAGATTAAGGTGTGAAGTCTACCAATGGGGTGACAACTTAAATCATCTGCTACAACATTGTCCTTTCTTAAGTGGTAGTCTAACTTAAACCTATAATCTTCAAAAATGTCCATCCAATGTCTTTGTCTTAAATTCAAATCCTTCTAAGTGAAGATGTATTTTAATCTTTTATGATTTGAAAAGAATGAAATTCTTCACCGTATAGATAACAATGCCATATCTTTAAGGCAAAGACCACAATTATCAACTCAAGATCATGCGTTGGATAATTACATTCATTAATTTTTAGTTGTCGAGATCCATACTCCACTACTTCTCCTTTTTACATCAAGACATAACCTAGACCTTGTAATTAGGCATCGATGTATACATGGTAGCTTACATTACTAGAAGGAATGGTTATGACAGAGGCAGTAGTTGATTTATCCTTTAAAATTTGGAATGCTTGTTCACACTCGACAGTCCATATAAATGGTATTTTCTTCCTATTTAGATTTAGTAATGGGAGAGCGATTCAGGAAAATCCTTCTACGAAGCGGTGATAATAACCTTCTAATCGGAGAAAACAATTTATCTCGGTAATATTAGTGGGGCTCTTCCATTCTAAATTGGTTGTAATTTTAGTTAGATAGACTCTAATTCCACTTTAGAAATCACGTGTCCTAGGAATTTTACTTCCTTCATTTAGAAGTAAAACATTATTTTCTTAGCATACAGTTTATGGTTCTTTAAGGTGCCTAATACAATTTCTAAGTGTTGGGAATTTTCCACATGACTTTGGGAATAAATGAGGATGTCGTCGATGAATATAATAACGAACTGATCAAGGAGAGGCGTAAAGATCGATGCATAATATCCATGAAAGTTGTGAGGGCATTGGTTAATCCAACAGACATTACCGTGAATTCAGAATGTCCATAATGAGTTTGAAAAAAAGTCTTTGTAATGTCTTTTTCTCTTACTCATAATTGATGAAACCAGATCGTAAATCTATTTTGGAAAACTCTCGCACCTCTAAGTTGATCAAATAAATCTCTAATTCTAGGTAGAGAATATATGTTCTTAATTGTCAGTTAATTCAACTTACGGTAATCTATACATAATCTAAATCTACCATCATTCTTTTTTACAAATAACATAGGTTCTCCCCATGGAGATGAACTAAGAATAATAAAACCTTTTTTGAGTAGATCATCCAGTTGGGTATGATGTAAAGCCCCGACCCGAATTTAAGGGTTGATAAAGGATCGACCCGAATTTAAACCATGCATTAATGAGGAAGTGTAATGAAACACCCTAAATAATGTTTTTAATCCAGTTTTATTATTATTTAGTGTTACACATATTAGCATGCAAGTCCGATTTAGAGTCACTATGTGATATGACCCAAGGGAAATTCCCAAGGCCAAGTAAACAAAGATACTAATGTAAATATAAGTAATTACTTACTTGTATAAGGCGCTCAAAATAAGAAACTTCTTGAAACCTGTCGTAATAAAATGAGGGAGTGAGCTGAATGCTCAATAGAAACAATACAATGCAGTATAGTAATGAACGACTGAAAGAATACTCACACACTACACCACATGCATGCGAAAGTACGTATGTATCTATATATACCTTTGAAAATGCATATCCCAATGTATTAAACTGTTTTATTCAAAAACATTATTTACTCCAATATACTTCCTTATTTTTACAAAATAGTCATTTTGTATCATTATGCATAAAATGAGCGTATTCCTTCCCATTAACTCACACCGTGAAATAAATAACATTTGTTAAGGGAACAAAACCTTACATTTACTTTCATACATTCATTAACTCAACGTTTATTAACTCAAGCCATAGTTAGTTAACCATTTTATAGGACTTTCATTCAACGTATGCACACACCGTGTTTAGAAAAATACTCTCTTTCCTTCGAAGGCCTCATATAATGCACACTTGTGTTTATTATGATTAAAATCTCATTAGGTATCTTAAACATCATTAAGTCATCTTATTTAACCATCCCATGTTACCACATGAACATTAACATTTAATGCGTTATTCTTGTATTAATAAATCAATGAATCAGTACCATTCATTTATGCCTCTTTCATGAATATCCAATTCACCACTTAGCATTATCTTTGGGGATTTCGCTAACACACACATGTCACAACACACGCCACAACACACGCACACCCACGATTTCATGGAATTTCACCGTCGGCACCGAGCTCCAAGATAACTGCAGTTGCATTTGGATTTTTCATCCTAGGGACAACATAGCCCTGCTTAATTATTTAACTCGATATCATCCAATATCATTATCTTACCAATGTGTTCAACAATTTCATAATTTTCACATTAATTGATTTTTTCGGGCCGAAGACAAATCCTTGGACTTAACCGTCCATTTTCCCATTATTTATTTAGGAAGAATCATTATATTCCATTAAAGTACCTTTTTTCACACATGTTGACATTACACCGAAAATCATTTCAGTTTAAGGACTTATTTCATTCTTTCTACATATGTGTCAAAACACTCTTTGACATTTTCGTTTCACGAAAATGTTACATTTTAAGTAAATTTTCAATTTACTCAATTTACACCAGAATACATAACTTCACTCCTTATTCAAGTGTTATTTACAAAAAAAACACCCTTTTTAAGCTTCAAACTTAACACATAGGAATTTTAGTTACTATGACACTTTTTCAACTTCTCACTTTGTTGAAAATCAATTTTTTTTCACATTACACCCTTCAATATAAAAAATCCTACTTTTCACATATTAAATTCTATACACTTTATTTATGAGTTTGAACACTAAAAACTCATTCTAGTCAACATTTACACATTTGACATTTTGCATTTCAAACTTAGTGTTACACACTTTAATCATGAATTTTTGCATAAAGACCCATACTTAGTCATTTTATTCACACTTAGTCTTCTACACTTTCATTATTTACATCTTCACCCAAACATTGTAAGAAGACTACACTTTCACATATTTATGCTTTTAACCCCAAAACTTAGTTTAACAAACTAAATAGTACACTTTGTAATTGAAACTCCATTTGCACATTTCATAATGATTCATCAACATTAAAATAACTATATTAATCTCATAAAAGGCATACACATACCTAGAGTTATTCACATCAAAAAAATCATTTATTCACCTTAAAACATGTTATTTCATAAAATGTCTATGAATAGTGGGCTGAAAATTATCCATATTTATAACCCATTTAATCCTTCATTTTAAGTGCCCATTTTCATAAAAAAATAGTAAGAATGATATTAATAAGTCTATTAGTACATTTAAATTATCAATTACCATATTTTAAGCTCTAAATATGTATAAAAAATAAAGCTAAGCATAGGTTTACTACAAGACGCATTTCAAAGATAGAAAATCCTATTTTATTCTAAACTATATATTAAAGTCATGTAGTATTAAATCTTTAATCATGGATGGCTATTTATACACACCTGATATCAACATGGTGCAAAGTATTCATACTAATATCATCAACTTAACTTAGTATGAGATAAGTATTTTTTATCTTAAAATGTCCTCAAATAATGATAGAGAAGGTGGGTGACTCCCCCACCTCTAAACGTGGCCCTAAAGGGAGTCACAATAGCTCACTCTTCAAGCTCCCAAATGAATCTTCAAGCTCCATGAACTAATTTTTTCTTCTTCCATGAGAAACTCTTTTCAAAAACTCCCAACAAGGCTTCCGTCAAGCTCCAATATCTCCTCCCAAAACCTCCTATTAGCTATCCCAACTTTGAGAGTAGCCTTAATGGTGTTTTGAGGTGTTGTGGGAGGTGTTTAGATAGTAGAAATAGGGTAGGAAAGGGTGGATGCAAATTTTAGGGATGCCTACAAGTTTAAGGGAGTTTAAGGGGAGAGAGATTGATGATAGATCTGATGGAAATTGAATTATGGAGCCTATGCACTCATCTCTCTCTCTCTCTCTCTCTATATATATATATATATATATATATATATATATATATCTATCTATGTATCTATCTATCTATCTATCTATCTTATAAGTTGTTTGGGGAAGTCTTCAACTTATGACCCAAATAACAAGTGTTTGTGTGTTCAAAAATTTGAAAAACACTTACCAAAACCTGCAAACCCATGTAGGAAAGTGACAACATAATGCACCAACATGTGACCCCAAAAACCCATTTGAAAAATGCCCCAAAACACCCACAAATTCTACTTTGCGTCACTTTTTGTACCAGACCCAAAATCTTTTTTTTTCCTTGAAACTTTTAACTTAAGATCACATTCCTTGCATTTTTTTAGCTAAAAATCATCTTTACAATAATCGTTTGGCCTCTCGGATTATCTTATACAAGGCGCGCAAGAATCGGGATCTCCGTACCAAATATATTTTTTTCGATTTTTTTCGCATGGAAATATTCCTTATATTTTTATTAGTCTAAATATATGGTCAAAAAAAATTTTAGACTTACCGATTTCCCTAAACAATTCACGCAAAGATGGACTTTTGCAGTGTCATGTACCGCAAATAATTTGTACCCAGGCTCGCGTAGAGCTCATTGCATGTACGAATTGTGGTAAACTTAACCGAAGTACTTAAAGTAATTATATAAACTAAAAATAAAACTCATGAGAGCCATCAACGCAAAACTTTCTTATTTAATCCATACTTCGATACTATACTTTTCGTACCATTTAAATGTTGCGTCGTATTAACGGCGTTCGTGTCACATTCGTTCCTTGATATTTTTTCCCTCAAACTTAACGGACATCCTAAATAATACTATTAGAGATCAAATACGCATTCATGCGACACATGCACCGTGGGATTTTTATCGTTTAAACCAATACCGTAATACACCACCATATGTATGACTTTATGTGTTACACTTGAATTGTTTATTCCTTAAATTTTTCGTGGACAAAACACCTCAAATAACGTTAAATACTTAATTTATAGGGAAGGGTATTACATTCTTCCCTCAAGAAATTTCGTCCTCAAAATTTATGATCACCAAGCTCACAAGTCATTCATCCAACAATTTAATTTTAATGCTAGATGTCTTTAACACTAAAGTCTAACCCAAATATTTCATACCATTAATTTGATACAACCAAAATGGATCCTGACGTATTATTGCTAACTCCTAAGCATGCCTAACATGTTCATCTAAACAATACCTCAACGTGATAGTCAGTAATTATCATGCTAACACCCCAAAGAACTCTTTTTCATGAATTACCCGAACATCGGGATTTACAAGCCTATGTTTCGTCAAACGATTTGGATCTTACCTAGCCTTGGAAGATATGTCCTCAACATCAATAACTTTTCACATCAATGATTTCGAGAAAGCCATTTAATCCCAATGGTCCATCCAACCGATACCTCCTATGAGACTACACATTAAGCTAGAGTCATCCTAGATACGATAATCCAAATACATATAAGAGACTACATTATCGATCCGCAAATTCCATAGGGAGTGAAACACTAGCATCTAATGTTCCATCAAGTTCTAATATTCATATCTTATATTCGTGACCTCAAATCCACGATCTACATTATAACCAGCTATACCGTTTAACTAGCAAGTGTGTTAATCAAAAGTTATCAAGTACACATGCAAACTACATGCAACAAATCGCGAGACCATGCGTACACACCGACCTGTGTAAAATAAAAGTTCTTTCAAAAAAGAGCGTGCTCATTTACCATGATGCATTAGCCTCAACCCGACCTATCCCGCATCACTACTGATCTTATGCAACACTATACATGAAGACAGACCCATAACTAACACAGTAACTTCCTATCACCGGGATCAAAGAAGACACAATAAGATGCAATGGATCAGGCAACTGCCCCGTCAGAATGATATAATTGAATTCGGGTAACCGTGCCATGCAAAGTAAAAACTACAATGTACACTTGAGGTCTAAAATTTCATCGACCTACACATGTGTTAAATTTTTAGCCATAGCGCAGGCCCTGGATTGAATCACTAATCATGATTACCTATTTTCAATGGCAATGACTTGGAAACGATTCATTTGGGAAGATAAAATGCTAGGCTTCCATCCTTAATACTGAGGTTACTTTTTTATCCTTCGTATCAAAGAGAAGTTACATTTATCATTTCTTAATGTTAGTTACTAACCTACCTACTCAAGTTTCCACAATCTCCACATGCGATTGCTAATTTTTAAATCTCGAGATCTTTCTCATATAGTGAAACAAAACACTCACATAATTTTACCTTACGGACCATCTCTATAATCCTTAGCAATGTCCTATATGATCCCAAATCATAACTATCAGACTAGTTACAATGACACCTCTATTTTTCAAGCATTATCCAAGCCTAATTCCTAATGATTCTCCTCACTAGAGTAATACTAATCCATACGGGTAACACACATAGGTTCTATAATCAAGCCTAGCACTCCATTATGAGTGTTATTTATAAAACCATGATGAACATCATCGTGTCCTAAGTCTCCCAAGTGTAAAACCTAGCACATATCAACTTATTTTCGATATTATCCACAAGGGTCATATCTTAACACAAGCTTATCAGCAAGCCATGGCGATAACTCCTAAGTATTTCCATAAAATGATATGACTAAATCACATCAACAACCTATGCATACACATAATAAATTCCCAACGCTCCATATAAAAGAAACAAATTCAATCATCTCCAATGATCATGCACATTTTAGAGTAGGAGTGATCACGACAAAATCCTACGAGGTATAACAAACGATCACGGAAGTAAATTTTTTTTAGGGCCAAAAACTAACCCAATTACTACATGTTACACCAAATGTAAATCTATGTCCTTGACATCATAAGAAATCCCCAAAGTCTATAGAGAGACATCCTTGTTATCGTAATACATGAAGCACAATCTAAAGTTCACCATTACTCAGGAGTGTTTATCACTTGTACTCATGACTCATTAAATAATCCTTAACACATATCTCTAAGGCAGTACAGATTCACATGCTTATCCATAACTATAACCCGAGATCAAACTCATCATGGCATATAACTTAACCTTATTGAATACTTATCTATGACAACTAACTTGTCTCACTACATGGACATCACACTCATTTCCTAGATCACAAGATACTACCACTATAAAAATTTTAGTAGGATACGGGGCATCGGCTACTACCTATAAAACTTTGGGCCAATACCTTTGATGCCACAAGAGATCCTATTACTTGTAAAACGTGTGAATGCAGTGTGTGAAATAGATTTGAATTAATTCGCAAGTTTACAATTAAACCTTATTTAATTAGAGTCTATTTTTAAACAAACTTAATTCAGACCCTAAACATGCACCTAAACGTCATAAATCATTCAACCCATGCATGAAAAATAAAGGCGACCGATTCAGGAAAAAAAACCTTTCGGGTAAAACCTTTTATAACACTTTGAAGAATTCACAAGACCTTTGATTTACATATAACCTGATAATCTCCCACAAATGTGTAATGCACGGTGCCTTCAGTAAATCTTCAAAGATACGAGAGACAGCGAAATACCCTCCAGGTGTTGGTTCGTCGTCTTCGGCTCGTCCACGCGTAGAATGACTATGCTCGGTATCCACTGATCAAATATGGATATGCCTTCTCCACAGAGGTTGAAAAAAGCACAGTATTGTTCTTGAACACCAAAATAATTCACTATAGCATATGGAAGTTTTGTGAATTGAAAACAAAAACGGATTAAATCCTAAAATAAGAAGTAAAAAAGAATTCTGCTATTTCGCAGTTTTCTCTCAAAACACTGGGACTTCTTAATGAAAACGAAATCATTTAATGAGTATTTATACAAAAATGCATCGCCTCGAAATACGAGCTCATTCGAACGAGATAAGGATCTCGCGCGAATGATCTACAGATGTAGTTCAAACGACATCTCGCGACATCCCTATGTCGCTCGAACGAGATAGCTATCACGCTTGAACGACATGGGCATCAAAATCGAGGTACGCTTCAGGACTTAGAAAAAATACTAATACACAAATTTTGACAAAAAGGTCCGCTCCAACACTTAGAAAATATTTTCTAAAAATATCCTAAAGGCTCTAAGTGGAAAGTTAAGATATTAAAAACATAACCTCACCAAAGTAAACTTTGCGGAGTCTTTTTGATGAAGAACTTGATTAATTCGGATCCGTCTTGATGTAGATTTCTCTTGCATGCTCTTCGACGGTGTAGCGGTATATGACATACTAAATTGATAACGGACTTATAAAAATATGTCCTTACAAATCTCCCATTATGTCTATGCAGGTACATTCATAAAAAAACATCTGAATTATCAAATACTAAATTGCCTATACATCTGAATTATCTAATACTAATTTGCCTATACAAATCTCCCCTCCCATGAATAAATTTTCAACACCTCAAATAGTTCTTCAAAAAGTCTTCATCAAATCTCAAAGCTTTTCTCATCAGGATGTGCAATGTATTAATCTTCAATCTTTGTACCTACAAACATGAGATAAAGCAAAATACCTCGTGACGCATCGAGTTTGAAATGATATAAATATAATCAATGTTAGCACAATCAAATCTCCCCCATAATGCAAAAACTTCCCCATAACATGATAATTTTTTCCCCCTTTTTATGATGTCCCCAAACAGACACATAAGAAGAAAAAAAGTCAAAACGTGGAGTGTCACGATAAAATGCATAGCAAACATGGATCAAACTACGTGCATGGAAAGGTATGTCTCGAAAACTTTCACAAACTATTTTTGATTTTTCAAATTTTTCATACAAAAATAAGATACCAAAAATACACAATGGATTTATACTAACACAACCGAGTCATGGAAATTGAATGTATGGGTGTGAACACATTAGATAGGTAAATAAACTCAATCAATCATATGTGCACGATGAATACGTGTACTCCTAACGAATGAAGATCAAAAGTATCCTTAGGTGTAAAAATTGTTGAATTTAGATGACATCGTCTTATGCAAATCAACAAATCAAAGTCAAAGTTATTTTCACACCAATAACGTCCAAAACTATTTATCGCTTTTTCAAGACTTTCAAGGACGAGCAAACCCATTTTAATTCTCCATCCAAACTCCCTCATATATATTTTCTTTTAGAAGTGTTAAACTAAATTCTCAAACTTTGGAGAATTGGTGAAAAACCTAATTGGCCCATAATTGGCATGAATTTCGTTTTATTGCCTTTAAATTTTTTCGGGCTCTTTTAAACCTATTTGGACCCCGGATAATAAAATTCCTTAATTTTTTAGGTCCAATTTAAACAGCGGCTTAATTGCAAAGGATAAATAATAATCTTTCGTAGCCCTTCACCATTTTCAAACAAAACACACAAACTCACAAAGAGCTCTTACATGCACAACTTAATTACCAAGTTTTATCGCGCTTGGTTCAATTCAAAGACAGGATTGAAGTCAAAATACCCAACCAACATGTGATAAGACAAGCACAATAATCAAACAAATCCGTGCATGTGGGCAATAAAGGAAATCATGAGTCAAACATGTAGGAAGTAACACTTAATTACATCTCAATGACTCCAAACTTTATAAAGCACAAATATGACATGATATATTGTCTCAAAACACTATCAAATAGTCACATGAAAAATGGAATGATGTTGTGACTCTGTCATCCTAAGTGTCTATCCATAAAAGGTGTAAATAAAATACAAAACTCTTTTTGGATTTTTTTTTCAAAAATTTTATCAAAATAAAATCTCTTTGTATTTTTCAAAAAAATTTCAGAAAATAAAACATACAAAAATGATACATACTAGCAATAGGCAAATAATGTCATCATGAAAAATATCCTATGCTAGTAAACAAGGCAAACCTCAATCGTTAGGTGCGGAGGGGTTTTCCAAAGCTGGTGCAAACTTATGAAAAACCTCCGTTAAATTTTGTGGAGTTTTGACTAAAAACTTAACTTGCTCACCTAGATGTTAAAACTCTCTCATGTAGTCTCCGGGAGCATGTAAAGTATCATGTGTGGGTGCATGTGTGGCAGAAACACGTGTAGTAGCAAAACGTGACACATAACCCAACTTAAAATGAAATTCCCTAAGGTGTCCTCTCTTTTTGCAATGGGAACATACATATATAGGCCTAGGAACACCTTTCTCAAAAACTCTAGGATGCTCTCTCCTAATAGGAATGGGACGCCTAGGTGGGTTAGGGTGAGACTCGTGTGAATCTAACACTAAAGTGGGAACCGGCTCAGGTGCTAATTGGGAAGTAGAAGCACCGTCATGACTTATTCCTAACTTCTCACCTTTACCCTTAAGAACCACCTTTTCAACTTTCTTTGGTGCATTCTCAAAATTGACTTTGACCTCCCTGGCACGTTCGAGATCACTCTCGAGTTGGGATACACGTGTCGTCAAACTAGATAACGTGTCGGTCAAATAAATTTTTTCTTTTATTAAAACCTCCTTCTCTCTCTCCAAATTTAACACTCGACGATCTAAATCCCTATTATACTTCTTTGTTTTTAAGGTATCGGCGTACAAATCTCTAAACGCTTTTTGGAGCTCACTTTCATCTCCACTTCACTCTCGCTTTCTCCCTCACTTGAAACACTCGAGTCATCACCGGTTCTCTCATGACCTCCATCAACGTGAGACAAAGTGGGTGTGCTCACATGACTCAAAAAATCTATACACATCCCATGTGCTAAACCTTTATCGGACTCATCTCCCTCATCACCCTCACTATCACTAAGAGTGGAGGGCATAGCAGTCTCTTTTCCCTTTCTCCTTATCCTAGTAAGACACTCTTTAGCTATGTTCCCTTTGCCCTCAAATTCAAAGCACCTGATCTCATCCTCTTTGTCACTATCTTTTCCCTCTACTTTCTTTTTATTTGACCCAAATGATCTCTTTTTATTGGAAGAATTTTCTTTTTTCATTTTGAGAAACTTTTTAAAAAATTTCACAAGCACGGCCACATCATCAAAATCAAACTCACCCTCAGAATCGGACTCACAAACTTTTTCTTTCTTTTTCTTAAAATAAATCTTTAAAGCAACGCCTTTATCCTTAGCCTTAATGGTTTGGGGAAACATGTCTATCTCATAGGTTTGAAGGTCTCCTACAAGTTCTTCCAACTTAAGTGATTTCAAATTTCCCAAAGAGTTCAAAACTGTGACTTTAGGAATAAAGCATTTTGGGAGAGATCTCAAAATCTTTTTAACGACACGCGTGATATCAATCACCTCACCCAAATTAAAACTGGTGTTAACAATGTCCGACAAACGTGCATAAAAATCATCAAAGCATTCAGACTCACACATGGTGATAGTCTCAAATTGGGTGGCTAAATTTTGTAATTTTGATTCTTTAACCGCGTCCGTACCCTCATGTGTCAATTTCAAAACATCCCATGGCTCTTTAGACGTGGTGCAGGTCATAATTCAGCGAAACTCGTCGGGAGTGACAGCTCCAGAAATAGCACTCAAACCACGTGAATTAAATTTGGACATTTTAAAATCATCTTCAGTCTAGGCCGACACAGGTTTTAAAGAGGTGATATTTTCAACGGTGACCATGGGAGGAGTCCACCCATTTTCGCAAAGGAACCAAACACGCTTGTCAATGGCTTTTAAGCTAAATTTCATGCGATCTTTCCAATAGGCATAATTAGACCCGTCAAAAATAGGCATCATATTAAATGAATGTTCCATTGGAAAAATTGTGAATTTTCACAAAATGGATTTTTCGAAAAAAATCAATATCACACAAATTTTGCGAAAAATAGGAATACGTGATAAATTAGCGCAACCTGCTCTGATACCAATTTAACGACGTGAGAAGTCAAATTGTATCAAAAAAATAAATCCTTGAAAAATCAGGATCACACGATAAATTAACGTAATCTGCTCTGATACCAATTTGTAAAACGTGTGAATGAAGTGTGTGATATCGATTTGAATTAATTCACAAGTTTCCAATTAAACCTTATTTAATTAAAGTCTATTTTTAAACAAACTTAATTCAGCCCCTAAACATGCATCTAAAGGACATAAATCATTCAACCCGTGCATGAAAAATAAAGACGACCGATTCAGGAAAAAAAACCTTTCGGGTAAAACCTTTTATAACACTTTGAAGAATTCACAAGACCTTTGACTTACATACAACCTGATAATCGCCCACAAGTGTGCAATGCACGGTGCCTTCAGAAAATCTTCAAAGATACGAGAGACAACGAAATACCCTCCAGGTGTCGGTTCGTCATCTTCGGCTCGTCCACACGCAGAATGACTACGCTCGGTATCCACCGATCAAATATGGAGATGCCTTCTCCACAAAGGTTAAACAAAAGCAAAGTATTGTTCTTGAACACCAAAAAAATTCACTAAAGCATATGGGAGTTTTGTGAATTGAAAACAAAAAGGGATTAAAACCTAAAAGAAGAAGTCAAAAAGAATTCTGCTATTTCAAAGTTTTCTGTCTCTCAAAACGCTGGGTCTTCTTAATGAAAATGAAACCATTTATTTAGTATTTATACAAAAATGAGTCGCCTCGGAATACGAGCTCGTTCGAACGAGATAGGGATCTCGCGCGAACGACGAACATATGTCGTTCAAATAACATCTCGCGACATCCCTATGTCGCTCGAATGAGATAGCTATCTCCCTTGAATGACCTTGGCATCAAAATCGAGGTACGCTTCAGGAATTAGAAAAAATACTCATACACAAATTTTGACGAAAAAGTCTGCTCCAACACTTAGAAAATATTTTGTAAAAATATCCCAAAGGATCTAAGTAGAAAGTTAAAGTATTAAAAACATAACCTTACCAAAGTAAACTTTGCGGAGACTTTTTTATGAAGAACTTGATTAATTCGGATACGTCTTGATGTAGATTTCTCTTGAATGCTCTTCGACGGTGTAGTGGTATATGATATACTAAATTGATAATGGACTTATAAAAATATGTCCTTATATTACTCAATACCACTTCATTTTTACAAAACCATAATTCAATACCACCATTCCTAACACTAAGTTCCAAGGACTATATAAATTCGTTCTTAAATTACCCTGAATTAATATGATTATCTAAACCCAAATCCAAATCAAGTCACTTAGGCATTGTAATATCCATAGAATTATTTATTCATATGTCATGCTACTTAGTCACCTAATCCCGTATATGAAACCACAAGCATACCAGTTGTGATGCAACTGAAATCATTGGGACTTTTTCATCAACAAACCTCCACATGATACATTTCACAAAATCCTAAGGTGCCACCTCCAAACAACCTACACCAAAACCCGATACTTGCTATCTAACACTACCAGAACAAATGCAGCAGAATAAGAATGACTACTAACTTATCCGATCACCAACTCAAAGAGAATGGAACAACGTGCTCAATACCTCGACTTTACCATCATGGTATAAATCAAAATCGTCACTAGTCAAGCATGACCAACTCCAACCAACAACGATGCTAAAAGATCCATTATCGACCTCACCGCATCACACCCGAAAGGAACATCAACCAACACCTTTGATACCAAGTTGTAACTCCCCAACCCGGATTTCAGGGTTGATAAAGGATTAACACAATCTGAACCACGCGTTAAACGTGAAGTGGAATGAAACACCCAAAATAATGTTCCTAATCCAATTTTATTAATATTTAACGTTACACTTATTAGCATGCAAGTTCGATTTACAGTCACTACGTGATATGACCCATGGAAAATGACCCAAGGCCAAGTAAATAGAGCTACTAATGTAAATGCAAGTAATTACTAACCTATATAACACGCTCAAAATACGAAACTGCATGAAACCTGCCGTAACAAAATGAGGGAGTGAGTTGAATGATCAGCGGGAACTGTATAATGCAGTTTAGAAATTAATGTTAGAAAGAATACTCACACACTACACTACACTACACTACACTACATGCATGAGAAAGTACGTATGTATCTACATATATACCTTTGAAAATACATATCCCAATGTATTAAACCGTTTTATTCAAAAATGTTATTTACTCCAATATATTTCCTTATTTTTACAAAATAGTCACTTTGTATCATTATGCGTAAAATGAGCATATTCCTTCCTGTTAACTCACACCATGAAATAAATGACATTTGTTAGAGGAAAAAAACCTTACATTTACTTTCACACGTTCATTAACTCAGGCCAGAGTTACTTAACCATTTTATAGCTTTCATTCAACATACGCACACACCGTGTTTAGAAAAATACTCATTTTCCTTTTAAGGCCTCATATAATACATGGTTGTGTTAATTATGATTCAAACCTTATTAGGTATATTAAACATAATTAAGTCATCTTCTTAAAACCATCCCATGTTACCACATGAACATTAAACATTTAATGCATTAATAAATCAATGAATCAATACCATTCATTTATGCCACTTTTATGAATATTCAATTCATCACTTAGCATTTTCTTTAGGGATTCCGTCGACACACACACACCCGTCACAACACACACACACGGTTTTAAGAAATTTCACCACCCAGTACCGAGCACTAAAACTGCGGTGGCTTTTGGATTTTTCACCCTAGCCCTGCTAAATTATTGAACTCGGCAGCATCTAATATCATTATCTTACCAATATGTTCAACATTTTTAAAATTATCAAATTAATTTGGGTTTTTCGGGCCGAAGCCCAAGCCTTGGACTTAACCGTCTATTATCCCATTATTCATTTAGGAAGAATCATTATAAACCATTAAAGTCCCTTTTTTCACACATGTTGACTTTACACCGAAAATCATTTACGTTTAAGGACTTATTTAATTCTTTCTACATATGTGTAAAAACACTCTTTAACATTTTTATTTCACGAAAATGTTACATTTTAAGTAAATTGCCAATTTACATCAGAATGCATAACTTCACTCCTTATTCAAGTGTTGTTTTTTTAAGAAAAATACCCTTTTAAAGCTTCAAACTTAACACGTAGGCATTTTAGTCACTATGACACTTTTTCAACTTCTCACTTCGAAAATCACATTTTTGCACATTACTCCCTTTAATATATAAAATCATACTTTTCACATATTAAAGTCTACACACTTTATTTATGAGTTTTAATACTAAAAACCCATTTTAGTCAACATTTACATATTTGACACTTTGCATTTCAAGCTTAATGTTACACACTTAAATACTTTTTGCAAAAAGACCCATACTTAGTCATTTTATTCACACTTAGTCTTCTATACTTTCATTATTTACATCTTCACCCAAAGTTTACAAGAAGACTACACTTTCACATAATTACACGTTTAACCCCAAAACTTAGTTTAACAACCTAAATAGTACACTTTGTAAATGAAACTCCATTTACTCATTTCATAATTATTCATCAACATTAAAATCACTATATTAATCTCATGAAAGGCATATACATACTAAGTGATCTTCACATCAAAGAAATCATTTATTCACCTTAAAACATGAGTTTAAAACATGTTATTTCATAAAATATTTCTGAATAGTGGCAAGAAAATTATCCATTTTTAAAACCCATTCAATCCTTCATTTTAAGCGTCCATTTACATGGAAAATAGTAAGAATGATACTAATAATTCTATTTGTATATTTAAAACATCAATCACCATATTTTAAGCTCTAAATATGTAAAAAAAAATCAAGTTAAACATAGGTTTACTACAAGACCAATTTCAAAGATAAAAGATCTCATTTTCTTCTAAACTATATCTAGAAATTATATAGTATTAAATCTTTAATCATGGATGGCTATTTCTACACACTTAATATCAACAAGATGCAAAGTGTTCATACTAATATCATTATAAATTTAACTTAGTATGTGTAGGGGGCTTGAAGATAATCTTGAGATTAGAGATAATCCTCCCCGATTAATACAACAGACTCAAGGGATTAAGGCAGTGATGCAAATTAACAGCTTAAGCGAGGTAGTTCAGCGTGGCAGTCCAGAGAGACCTTCCAGCGAAAAAAATAGATGAGAGAGCTCATCCTTTAGTTTTATTGTTATACTTAGTCTTTTGGTATATTTTATTTATATTAACTATGAGCTATAACGATTATAATGTCATCCGGTGTGAGGTCAAACGGTACTCATGAAAGACCCTGCCTGGCAGAGCCTAGGAGAGCTTTCATGCTCTATCGAACGACCTCCCCATGGGAACTTCAGAGGGACTTGGTTTGGAGGATTGATAAGTGAGGCACTGATGGGGCTTATCCTGACCATCTTAGATACACCTGGTAAAACACCAAAAGACCTTGACCGTGGAACCTTGGGCGGAGCAGCCTGAAGTTCCATTGGGCGTTGAGTTGTGAAACAAATAATCCTCTACTTAATGTCACATATACTTTATATGATGTCACTAGCCAGCTAGGCAATGTTAAATCTACACTTGAGTAAACCACCATGGTATTTTGGGTTATCAGACAGTTGGTGAGCCATCTCTGTGACGATAATCCCCTGACGCACAACGGTTAGAAAAAAAGGCATGCCTTGGCACTTAATGTTTATGACGTGGAGCTGACTAGCCCATCAGGCATTTAATATTTGTGACATAAAGTATGAGGGATGTATTTCATAGTGATAAATGATTGATCCATCTCACAAGTGGTGTGGGGGGTTATTAATCGGCCTCAACCACTTCTAACAGAGGGGGTTCTTTTCTGAAGGTTGTTGGCTAGAGAGAGATTTTATTATCAAAAGAGAAAGAAGTTATTGCAAAATTCAGAGCTTTTACTCATCCACCATTGTCATTTATTACGAAGATTTTAATATCTGATTGGAAACCTTTGAGAGTTGGTGTGTTTGGCAGCCTGCCAAGGTGTATCTAGGGTGCTTACTCCTCTCTCCCTATAGATGAGTTACTTCTGAGTTCATTATTATCTTTCGAGTTATACATGAGAGATTTGTGAGTTTCAACTGAGTTTATCTTCATTAGGTGGCGATTGCGTGTTTTGTAATTAATTAATATTGTTACCGGTTAACTTATCATTACTATACTCAAAATTGGTTACGCCTCCATCTAACCTAAACTACCCTCTTACATTTGGCGACTCCGTTGGGGAGGTATTCTTCTAGCAAGAGAGTATGGTGCAGGATAACATTAATCGTAGACTCAACTTTGATGATATTCAACGTAATGAGGAATAGGCGACAAGGGAGATGGAGGCTCCCAGAAGTGGGGTTCCCCCTCAGGTAGATATTCCCCAAGATCCAATGATTACTGGAGTCCCAACGGTTACCCAAGACTGCACTACTATTGTCCTAGGACCAACGCAAATGACCCTCATTATGGGTAAGTTTTTTGAGTTTTTACAAACACCTGAGGCTGCCATGGTCCTAGGAGGAGGAACACATCCCATCGCTTTTGTGACACCTGGGGTGGTCCCGGTAACCCCAATGAACCCTGATTTAGTGATCCCCGTGGGGATTGGACCCATAGGCACAACACCCACCCATGCCTCAATGACAGGCGCAACGGGTGTGACCAGTGCCCCATTGATAGTCCCTCTAAATGCCACCAACATTCCATCAGTGGTCCCTCTATCCACTCCCCCCATGGTTGAGAAGATGCCGCCCTATGCATTAGAAGAAATGAGGAAAGAGATGCAAAAAAAGGTACTGAAAATGATAGCAGTGTAACACCCGGCCCGCCCGGGGAGAGCGAACGGAGCGCTACTATCGATAAAACTAAACAAATCCACAATTCACAAGGTATAGAGCATCTAAAACCCACAATAAAAATAGAAACCACTAATCTCAATTTCTTCAAATTAAATACAACCAATAATCTCTCAAAATAAAACCACTATCTATCTCGAAATAAAATGCTCTATACAATAAAAATAAATACAAATCTTCACATCGTGTATTCTCCAATAATCTTTCCAAAATAATCCACGCTAAAATCCAATCTCCCAATCAAATCCAAAGTGCACAAAATTCGCGTTGTCCTGCCACTAAAAGAAAATATGGCGAAGTACACAATACGACAGGAAAGATGCTCAATAAATATGTTAGCGTTGAATAAAACGTCACAATACGAATACGAATATTCAAATCAAATATGAATCTCACAAGCAATTATATCACTATAATTTCTCAATAGCACATTAACCGGTTCACCGGGCCTCACCACCATACCGAGCCTATGCATTTTTTTAGCATATCCGGAAAAAAGAATATTGGCGGGTGCCCAACCTCAGTGCCATATTAAAATCTCATGACAACATGCTCAACACCAAATATAATACCACATGAATCGAAATCAGATTCCAACAAATATTTTCAGATTTCCAACAGAATTTAACAATTCAAATATGAGTCAATAATCACATGAAACCAAAGGGAGAAACACTCGCGAGATTAAGGAGCATATTGTGTAAAACCCATACCTTAAAATCATCACATGAATCATCACATAATTCCAGCCTCAAAATTTTATATAAATAACAAGAACCCTAGAAATCTCTTAAACATGGTTCTAACAATTATTTTCCAGAAATTCCTTCTTATAAACATCGTAATTCGTGGTTTAATTCTCTACATGACAAAGGGTTTCCAGAATTTTCATTCAAACCATAACTACATGAAAGTTTCTAACTCAAATCGGGTTTTTCTTCCATATAAATCATCCTAATCATTCCTAAACCAATATGAAAGATGCATCAACGAAATAAGCAAGATAAACACTTGCCTAGGATTTTCAGAAGTCTGGTTTGGTGCCGAAATTGGTGTGGTTGCGTTCCCCGTTTCGCGATCTACGTGTTGGCGGTGGCGGCGATGCAAACGGTTGAGTTTTGAGCCTTGGAATGCCTTGAGAGCTCTCTCCTCTCCTCTCCAATGGCCGTTCTAGTGTTTTGAGATTTCTAACCCTAGATGATAACCCAGATATCTTATATAACCCTTTTAATTTTCGTGGGTTTAATTACCCAAAATGTGAAATGTCCAAAATGCCCTCCCGGGGTACTAGTTAGGCCTAAAAACGCCCCGAGACCCAAACTAAACCCTCGGGCACACTTTTCTGACTATCTCGACCCTCCCGGACGCGTTGGCACACTCAAAATGACCATACGAATAACTTATAAAATATTTACTTTTATTTATCAATATTTAGTCCCGACGTGACACGGGCGCGTCCCGACTCAAATTTCTAAAATTGTCATTTTATTCACTCGTGACATTTAATATGACCACTATTATATATTACTTTGCTCATTAGTAATATTCAACAAATTTTCCCATAATTACTAACTCTCATCACGTTAATAATTATAACATAATTAATTTCCGGATTTTTATTAAATAATTAATTCACATTAAATTTAATAAATCCCCAAATTAATATAGCATAAAAATACGGGGTATTACATACTTCCCCCCTAATAACGGAATTTCATCCCGAAATTCAGAAAATAAGGCATACCTGTTAAGAACAAATCAGGATATCTCTCGCGCATATCGGCCTCGCGCTCCCAAGTGGATTCCTCCACATTATGATGCTCCCACTGGACCCGTACAAGTGGAACTATCTTCGACCTTAATCTCTTCTCACTATAGTCTAGGATAGCCATCGGTCTCTCCTCGTAAGAGCTGTCAGGATGTAAGTCTATCTCATCTATCGCGATGTGAGTATGGGCCATATCATCCCGAAGATACCGTCTCAACGACGAGATGTGGAATACATCGTGAATGCGATGTAAATGCTCTGGTAGTCCCAATCTGTATGCTACCGGCCCAATCCTCTCGATAATGGGAAATGGTCCCACGTACCTCGAGGCCAATTTCCCTTTCTTCCCGAACCTCATCACTCCCTTCATAGGAGATACACGCAGTAACACTTGGTCCCCCACATTAAACTCCCGAAAGAACCGTTTCGCATCGGCGTAGCTCTTCTGTCTGTCCTGGGCTACTCGAATGCGACTCCTGATCATCTCAATCCTCGCGGAGGTTTCCTGAATCACCTCTGCTCCTAGAAACTTGTTATCCCCCACCTCGATCCAACAACTTGGTCTTTAGGGTTTGATTATACCAAACTACGGTATGAGATATTTATGCAAAAAGGGAAATAAAGCAAGTAAACACTTGCAAAATATTTTCAAAATTCGGGCCCTGACCCGTTTATCTACCTTCCTTTCTTTCTATATATTATATATATATAGGTGTCCAGACACAGGGATGCCTGGATGGAAACTTCTTTCGAGTCAGACGTCTGCTGCAGCAGCTGTGGATGCTTGCGGGTTCATGGTAGACGCTTCTTTTCTTGTACTCTAGATAGGAGGTATTGTACAAACATTCGGGCCAATGGTCCAACTGATTTTATTTATTCTTCGCACGATATTCGATATGGTTGTATAATTTGAACCGAGTGTTCGGTTATTTTAGTTCATTTCATTTTCCTTTTAATTTCATTTACGCATTAAATTGTGGATGTTTTATTTTAATCGTTAAAAAGAGTAGTTAAGTAAAAGTTTTTAACGCTCGCCTAATAGGATATTAGTAATTAAATGGATTTTCGACAGTGATGCTAAGAATGATCCATATGTGACTCCTGTTTTAATTTGATATAGGAGTGATCTCCCGGTATCCCATTAGGCGGGTTGTTACAAGCAGCTTCATCGCAGTCGGCCAGCGAGGTAGCTTCAGTATACGATGATTTTTGCACGCCCTATCCCCAAGAATACAATAATGAACCTTACCCGAAGGACTACATCCCTCCCATCTTTAATAAATACACTGGGAAGGGGGGGGGAACTCAAAGGAGCACATTAAACGTTACATCGAACATCTAGGGGCTCGCTGGAATAATAAGAAGCTCAGGCTGAGGGAGTTCTCAAAATTATAAACCGATAAAGCTTATATGTGGTAATCTTATTTGGCGCCAAAGAGTGATTCAACATGGGAAGAGATGCATGTTTTATTTGTCCAGAAGTTCTTTCTGGCAGAAGATGAATTCACATAACACAATTAGGCAGGGAGAAGCAATAACCGAGAGAGGATGTAGTGGCTTATGTTCGAAGATTTAGGGAGAGGTCCCTCGACATGAGAGAAGAATCCAAAGAGTCCAAACTGTTACAACCCTATGCTGAGGGCCTGCCCCCAGAGTACATCTGTCACCTGATTAATAAAACTCATGAAGGGACTTTTGCAACATTTCTAAAGCAATGAGGAATATATCATTGGTAGTTCGATCAAACCCCGTCATGATATCAATAATGTTCAGGCATCCTGGGCCACCCGTTGCAGCATGCGTCCAATCCCCACGGGTGGGAAACACTGATGGAAGTGAAGGAAGCAAATTGCCAAAGAAAGACAACAAGATAAAGTTTGGGAGAGATAAGGAAGACCCACCACCGTTACCCTGCACAGTAGAGGAGGCTATTAGATATTATAATGCCACGGTTTATGAAGGAACGGTGTATGAACCTAAGGGCATCCCCGCCGTGGAACTAGACGTGATAACCAGAGAGGATCCCAAGTATTGCCAGATCCATCATAAGATTCAGCATTTGACATGAAGTTATTTTACACTAAGGAAAATCATCGATAAACATGTAAAGGTAAGGACACTCCAGATCCCTTAGCAAAATTTTAATGACAACCCACTCCCAGCACATGGGTCCAATTTGGTGGTGGCCTATGACGATGAGGCAGAAAGAGAAGGGAGGGAGCTGACGACGGAGCAAGGGGAGTTTGAAGAGGCTTTGGAGGACTGTACCAGAGGAATGGCTAATGTGGTGTTAGCATATGACGAAGAAAGTGCCAGAGATGTCGAGGAAATATACAACATTAAAGGTGAAGAAATGGACTAAAACTTGGAGTACTGCATGGTTTCACATTCCCCAAAGTTTGTCTGGTTCTTGGACCCGGTGAGAATGCGAAAAAAAAGTAGGTTGGAAATAACCCAAGCAATCCTGGATATTGTGAGGAAGAATGAAATCCCTTCACTGAGATAGAAGGGACCCAGGGCCAGGCTGGTGAAGAAATTTTATCTCAAATAACGTTTAGTGATGTAGATAGGGCCGTGAGATTTCCTCACAATCGACCGTTATATGTGACTGCCAGCATCAACGAAGTTAGCTTCGCGAGGGCTCTTATGGATGGGGTAGCATCCATCAACATCATGCCAATCAGTTCTTTCTATACAGCTAACATCCCAAAAGAAAGATTGGTCCCCATGCCTTTGGCGATTTCAGGTTATAACAACCAGTCTTCCAAATCCATTAGTTATGTGAATGTTGGGATTATAATGGGAAACCTGAGTTCCCATATAAAGTTCCACATGATAGAGATCTCAACTTCCTACCATCTATTGATAGGAAGAGTGTGTATGCACAACCAATAACTAGTTCCCTCGACGTATCACCAATGTGTAAAGGCAAATATTAAAGGAACTGAGATCACTATACGAGCTATGAAGAGGTCCTTTACTGTCGAAGAAGCACACCTAGTGGATTCAGTGTTTTATACAGAGTTAGAGGGGGATGCCAGAGTCCTAACAAGAAAAATGGAGGGAGCCTGGGTTCCCTCAATCAGAGAAAGGATGGGACTTGTGAACGGTCAGAATGAAGAAACTACAAACGGCAGAGGAGTAATAGAAGAAGCCCATTGCGTGGCCCCTCGATATGAAAATATATTGAAGTAGCTAAAGGATATGAGGCAGCCCAAAATGGACCTGTTGGAACATGAGGTCACACGGTAAAGTGTGGTGAGTCGATTATCTGAAGGGAGAATAGCAGAGGCTTTAAGGGATAGGAAAAGAAAGGCAGTTACAATGACTAGCAGTAAATGCAAGAAGATTGTTACCGAGGAAGGGAAGGTGGATTATCACCTATAATGGTGTGAACGGGCAGTCGAAGGAAATATGACAGAGGCTAACGAGGAGGTTGACTTGATATATGAGTGTTTTCTGGTAGATCAACGGGGACAATGTATGGTGATAGATAATTCTAACGTACAGAAGTTCATAAACGATATCACCGAAGAACCATACTACATAACAGACCAGTCGAAGCCACAAGCATAAGAATTGGAGTAGCTAAACCTGGCAAAAGAAGGGGAGGAGCCAAAGCCCATTTCATCACGAAGGATCTATACATGGAGAAATAGTATCCTTTGATTGTGCTAATTTAGGAGTTTATAGAAATTTTTATATGGAAGTATACGAAGATGGAGGGGCTAGATGAAGAAGTAAGCAGCTACAAATTAAACGTGAAGCCTTCAGCCATTCCGGCCAAGCAAGCAATGAGGACTTATAAGCTTGAATTGAACTTGAAGATCAAAGAAGAGGTCAAATGCATGTTGGCAGCAGAGTTCATCAAACTCATACAACACCCACTCTGGTTATCTAGCATTGTCCCAATAGGTAAGAAGGACAAGAATCAGATAAGGATCTGTGTGGATTTCAGAGACTTAAATAGGGCTTGTCTCAAAGATAAGTTCCCTCTGCCCTCCATCGATAGCTTAAGAGATGCAACAACTAGACATGAGATGTATAGTTTCATGGATGGGTATGTAGGGTACAACCAGATCAAGATGGACCGCACAGATGCAGAGAAGACAGTGTTTAGAACCCAGTTGGGTAACTTCATATACAAAGTAATGTCATTTGGACTCAAAAGCGCTGGGGATACTTATTAAAGAACAATGGTGGCCATTTTCCATGACTTCTTTCACAAGTTTATGGAGTTTTATGTGGATGATTTGGTCATTAAATCGAAGAATGAAGGGTCCCACCTCAATTATTTGAGGAAAGTATTTTCCAGATGTAGGAAGTATAACCTGAAAATGAACCCGCTAAAATGCATTTTTGGAGTAACAGGTGGAAAGTTTCTAGGTTTTGTGGTAGATCTACAGGGGGTGCAGATGGACTAAGACAAACAACGAGCAATCTTAGAAATGCTAAGTCCGAGAACGACGAAGGAACTCAAAAGTTTCCTCGAAAAAGTTTCCTACCTTAGGAGATTTATGCCTGGATTGGCTGAAATAACACACCCGTTGATGCAACTTTTGCGAAAGAACACAAAGTTCAAGTGGGAGGAAGTTCACCATGATTCTCTCACTAGGCTGAAGAAGCTGCTCGTTTCACCTCAAACTATGATCCCTCCAAGGGAAGGAATACCGTTGCAGCTATACCTCACATCCACCATGAGGTCCGTCGGAGCTCTGTTAGAACAGGAGATTGATGGGAAAGAACGACTAGTCTACTACCTTAGTAGAATCATACATGGGCCAAAGGTCAGGTATAGTAACTTGGAAAGGCATTGTTTAGCCTTAGTCTTTGTAGCACAAAAACATAGACATTATATGTTGTCTTTTACAATTCATATTGTAATAAGATGTGATCCTATTAAGTTCTTGTTAGAAAGAACCATATTGATTGGTAGAGTAGCTAGGTGGTTCCTCATTATCTCAGAATATGACTTGAAATGCGTGGTCCCTCACGCGATCTAGATTCAGGCATACCCAAACCTCTTGGTAATCTTCCCATCTGGGATATCTGAGCCACCATGAAAGAGCATTCCAGTAGATGATTTGCAAGACAATCATTTGGATGTAACCGATGAGGAATGGATGATGCAGTTCGATGGATCTTCAGCAAAGAAGAAGGGAGGAATAAGGATTATTATTTCAAGAGGAATAAAAGACATTTTTCTTTCCTAGAAGCTGACTTTCCTTGTTCTAATAATGAAGCAGAGTATAAGGCGTTAGTACTAGGGTTGCTAGAGGCCCTTCGAAGGGGGGTTCATTCTCTCTGCATTAAGGGTGATTCGAACTTGGTGATTCAGCAAGTAAATGGAGAATATGCGTTAAAATACCTCAGTCTGGCACCTTATAGAATAATCATTCAGAGGATTCTCAACCAGTTCCATCAGACTAAGATCAAGAGACATCCCCGAACGATGAACCGCCATCCAGACGCCTATGCCACCATTTCTCAGAAGATGATCATGAGAGATAATACAACTACAATCATAATTCAACAAAGAACATCTCCCTCAGTGGTGTAGTCAATTCTATTGATGGAGGATAACTCTGACTGGAGGGGAAAGATTATAAAACAATTGGAGTCTGTAGATGGAGAGATGGAGCTGAGAGAACTAGCCCAATATATTACAAATTAAGGAAACCTCTACTATAAAAATGCAAGAGGATGGCTGTCAAGATGCATCGGGCAAGTAGAAGCAGAGCAGAGATTAAAGAAAACACACGAAGAACATTGTGAAATAACAGAAATCCCTATTTATAGGAGAATTCAAGGGGATAGATACTTATGGCCTAAAGGCACTAATGCGGTTAAAGAATCTAAATTGAAAAATTTAACAACTAAATTTGAAACAATTACCCTGATTAAATCTGAGTGTTTTGATGAATTCTATGCTCGTTTATCTTATATTGTCAATACTAGTCTCAATCTCGGTGAACATGTTCCTGATGCTAGAGTAGTTAAAAATATTTTGAGATCATTGCCTAAACGTTTTTTCCCTACTTTGCTAAATTCAATAGGAAATTTCAGCAATCTAAAATTAGAAAAAGTGGTAGGAGACCTCCAGATATATGAAATTGACATGTTTCCTAACACGATTAAGTCTAAAGATAAATGGATAGCACTTAAAGCTGATGCTAGAAAATTGAGCTAGAAAGAGGAGTGAGGTGTCTAATGGGAGAGAGAAAGAAACACCATATTTCGAGTTTGATTTTTATTTAGACGAATTGGTTTTGTTTGCAAATAATTTCAAGAAATTTCTCAAATTAAAAAATAATGGCAATTTCAAAGATAAAAAGAAATTTGAGAAAAATAAATTTGGAAAGAACAATGATAAAGATAAAAAGGACACTCCTAAAAGAGACGAAGATAGATGTTATGAGTGTGACGGTAGAGGTCATAAGGCTTTTAAGTGTCCAACTAGGCTGAAACGTCAAGGTAAAGGCAAAGTTGCTTTAAATGGCTCCCTTAGTGCCGACAGTGAGGTCGAGTCGGTGGATCATAGAGACCAGTCATCGCATGAATGTAACTTTAGCTCATTCATGGCTAGTCATGTGAATATAGAGAGTGCACCTCATGACAATGAGGAAGCTACGTCACAGGGAAACCTCAACAGTGAAAGTGATGTGAGTGAGGAGAGGATGCAGCAAGTGAGCACTATAAGAAAACTTTGATTTAGCGACGTTTTGTAAACGTCGAAATAAACTTTTAAAATGTCGAAAACAAAAATATCGGCGTTTGGACGACGTTTTTAAAAAACGTCGGCATATCTACAGTCGAGAAATAAGCCTCGTTTATTAAAAAAGTCGGATAGACATTTCCCAACGCTTACTGCTACATTTATTAAACGTCGATAATTGTCCCTGGCATGTGGTGTAAATGCGACTTTTTTTTAAAAACGTCAGGTTTTGTCTCAACGTTTCCTCAAAAGCCTCGGGAATATTAAATTAAGATATTAACACAAGATTCAATCATTTACTTGAAAACATCACAATGTTAACTAAATTTTTTCCATACTATATTCCAACATTTTTTTGTAAAGTGTAAATATTTTAAGTACCATATAATATCCAAGTACCCATCATTAATATTATAATTTATCCCTCAAAGAAATTCTCAATCAACCAAAGAAAAACTATATACTATAATATCTAATCATTGCAAAACAAAATGAAGAAAATGTGTCGTCAGTATACTATGATGATGCTTAGATTCAGCACCACCAGATAAGTGATGATGAGCTCAAACAGTGATAACCATGGTAGCCATAGAGATCTAAGTGTATAAATGTATATAAGGAGGTGAGTATAAGAGGAATAAGACAATGATGTATACTGGTTCAGCCAATTTGGCCAACATCCACTGTGAGTGTGTGATCCACTAAGTATGGGCACTAATGGCCTTGGATACAATGCACATAAGCTCACTTTCTCTCTCTACTATGTGTACAAGCAGAGTTTTTATTAGGGTTACAATTATCGATCCCCCTATAGGGTTGTAGGTGACAAGTATATATAGGTCTTGGGGGGTGTAGTGTACCCCCCAAGCATGCATGGTGCATGTGAATGATGATCTAGCCAATCCCCTGCTGACACCTGTTGATGCCACCTATGATTAATGATGACATAATATTCCCTCACGTGAGGGGGTGATTCTTTTATAACGATCTTCCACGTGCCATATGAGCCTCACGCGCTGTGATGATGTCACCCTCAGCCTGTGATACAAGGTCGAGGGAAAAGTTTCCTCTGATGGTGAGTCTGGTCTAATTTAGGCCTCATACTGTCATACCATCGGAGGGTCTTCCGGTCCATGATGAGGGGTCGACCCCTCGAAGGGTTGTCCGAGCCTGATGAGGGGTCGTCTGATGAAGGGTCGGCCCCTTAATGGGTCATCCGAGCCTGATGAGGGGTCGGCCCCTTGAAGGGTCGTCTGAGCCTGATAAGGGTTTGGCCCCTCGAAGGGTCGTCTGAGCCTGATGAGGGGGTCGGCCCCTTGAATGGTCGTCCGAGATTGATGAGGGGTCAGCCCCTTAGAGGGTTATCTGCTATATGTTGAGAGGTCATCTTGACCCCGTCCAGCTGCTGGGTGCCCTCGGCCTGGCCGAGGGTATATATGGGCATATCAATTACCCCCCAGCCCTTGGCCATCGATGTTGTTGAGATGGCTGAGGGATAGTGTTTCCCTTGAGATGAGTGTATGGTCAGTTAGATGAATGACACCTGTCAAGCTTTTATCCACTGTCGTTCCAATTCTCTAGGGGTGGCGGCTGCACACTACTTGGGACTTTGTGCCCTAATGATTCCCTCCTCGTGGGTTGTGCTCTGCCTTGGTTAATGGTCCCACTCATTAGCAAGGTATTTAAGCAATTTTTGAAGCCATTTATATTCTTCTTCTTCTTCGCGCCTAAGCTCTCTCTCTCTCTCTAGATTTTCCACAGCTCCATAGCCATAGCCATTTCTGTGACTCTTGCATCAAGCCTCGCCGTCCCATCTCACGTAATCCTTCTGAGCCAGTGCCTTCTTTACATTTCATCGCTTTTTAATGCTTTGACTGCTTTAGGTCTGTAGGACTAGATTTTTCTTTGGCTATTTCATAACTTTCCGATGTTCTTCTCCGGTGACTTGTTCTTGAGTGTTCTTGACCAAAAACCTTCAACTTTTGGTTTTGATCCAAAAGTCCAACTTAGTCAACTGCCAATCTTGTTTATAATTAGGCTAGCCAAATTCTTCCAAGTGTAGGGTCTTCCCCTTAATGCTTAGGAGGCTTTACAGTTTAGCTGAGGAGTTTCCATCCCTGAGAGAGAAATTCTTCATAGAGATAAGACGAATAGAGGAAGAGGAGGAGAGAAGACGAGGGGCCGACCTTAATTGGGTACGACCCATTTTTCCCATTCCTCTAGCCACAATCGAACCATCTGAGTCTTGTGGGTCGTCCTGTCATCCAGCAGAGAGTCAATCGTGCGAGGGGGAGATGGATGAGAGAGCATCATCACCAACAGGTGTTGGCCCTTCTTGGAGGAGAGAAATATCTGATCTTAGCCCAAGCCGATAGGCTGAGGGAGTGGTCCCCTCCGAGGTTGTTCCTATGACAACTTTATCCCCACATGCCTTCCAGATGGCTTTTCCTCATGGGCCTCTGACAGGTGATGAGGCTGAGGGAGAGGGGGCTGAGGATGATGGTGTGGACTCAGATACTGACCCAGTTGGCACCTCCCATGCCTTGGCCTATATTTCCTCAGTCAGGGATCGTGACCTCCTGCTGTGGAGGCATATATTTGGTGTGCCCCCAACATAAGTATGAGGGTCCCCTCTGAGTCTGAGAGGGTCTTTGAGGGTGAAGAGGGAGAGATCGCAGTATATGAACAGATGTTTAAGGTCGGCATTAGGTTCCCTCTGTACCCTTCCATTGTTAATATCTTGTCAGCCCTCGGTGTTGCTCCCTCTCAACTTCCTCCCAACTCCTGGAGGACGATCCTCAGCTACGTCTCCTTATGGAAGAATGCCTTTACTGACGAGCCTTCAGCCGATCTGTTCTTGGCTTGTTATAATATCACTTCCTCGTCCAACCAGCCTGGGTACTATCATTTGGGGGAAAGGAAGTCTGATAAAAAATTTCTCCACGTGGCCCAAACCTTCAATCATGATTGGAAGAAGAGATTTTTCTTCATCTCAGGAGAATAGGAATTTATCAGCGAGGCTTAACCTTTAGACGATGTCCCGAGGGTTCCAAGAAGATGGTCTAACCCCTCGATGAAGGCCAGGTCAGACCCCGGACTTAGTCTGGATGAGAAGGACATAGTCGAGTATCTGAGAGAACGAGGGAAAGGGGGTGAACTTGCAGAGTTTGAAGATCTGAAGACCCCTCGGTTCCTCAAAGAAGATGGTCTGAGGGTCGGCCCCCTGACAGAGATATGTGAGTTATATTATTTTTTGCCCAATCTTTTATTTTTTCCAAGTGTTTCATCTTTGCTTCTGTACTTTTCTGATGTGTCATCTTCTTTTCAGGTCGTCCTGCAGGTATCTCTGACCAACTCTGGGAAATGACTGCCCCAAGTTTGCTGTTTGGTCTCGGTAAGAAGAAGGGCAAGGAGACTCAGCAGACTCCGAGGAAGTCGAAGGTTGTGGGGCAGATGCCTGTCGAACATTCCATCGAGGGTTCCAAAATAAAAGGTCCTGAAGTTCCAGTTGCCTGATTCGAGGACGAGGGCAAGGGTGGAGCCGTCTGAGGAGACCGGTTCTTATTCCAGCATGGGGGTCTTTTGGTCCCAAAACTTGGCATTTTTGAAGGTTGAGTCGTCTTCCCTGATAGCCAATCTGAGGGCGGCCAAAGCTTCCATGTTCTCTGCCCCCTCGGCCGTCGACTACGATTTCCTGTCGAAGATGCCCCCAGTCAAGGTGTATGACTATGGTCTGCACTCTCTTGCCCAGGTATTTTCTCTTACTTCATTTCCTTAGTTGAATTCTTTCACAAACTGTTCCCTCGGCCTCTTAACAAGTTTCTTTTTCTTATGTAGTCTGCATGTGCCTTTACCTCGGCCACTAAGTGGATGGCTGAAAACCAATAAAAAATTTATGAAGTCGAGAGGGCTATTCAGCACGAGGCTGATCTGTAGTTAGAGCTTGAGACTACAAGGGCTGAATTGGAGAGTGCTAGGACTGAACATGCAAGGGTCCTGGACGAGCTGATGAAGCAGCATGATGCAGACCTGGAGGCTAAGGACTTGCTTCTTAAAGAGAAGGACGAGGCCTTGACCAACTTGGGGGTTCAATTAAAGGCTGAACTTGATGGAGCTGTAAAGAAAGCCAAGGTCGACTCTGTGGAGGCCTATAAACTCTCATATAAGTTTCAAGGCTTCGATCTTGAATACTTGGAGAGGGGGATTAGGACGGCCTGTCGGTGGGCTCTCCTTAAGTTCGCTGATGCAGTATCATCTGTCTGCCCCTCTCTTGAGGCAGTCCAACTGGATGATCCCCTTATAACTGAAGCCTTGGCTCAGGTGGAGTCCCAAGCGCACATCGAAGGTACCGGCACGTCTGAAGATCGTCCAGTCTTGGTCATAGAAGAAACTCCCATCATTAACGTTGAAACATTGCCCTCTAACGTTGCTCAATAGGGTGGTTGTCTGTAGCCCATACCCTCTTCATGTGAATAATGTTTTTGTACTCTATTTTTGTTTAACAAGCCTTTGTGACACTTCATTTATAATATCATGTCTCTTGTTATCTTCCATACTCGTCTCTTGTGTGATTTGTATTGTGAACTTTTCATATTAACAATATCACTATCCCCCTCCCTCGTCTTTCTTGAGGGTAAATGAGGGGTCGTCCCCAACATTTGCCCTCATCATAGCCGAGGGTTGTTACCACCAATCTAATTATGTTTACAATTAAGTCCCCCCTCGTCTTTCTTGAGGGTAAAGGAGGGGTCGTCCCCGCCCTTGACCCTCATTCTAGCCGAGGGTGGTTTCACACCAACTTAATGATGTTTTAAATTAAGTCCCCCTCGTCTTTCTTGAGGGTAAAGGAGGGGTCGTTCCCTCCCTTGACCCTCATTATAGCCGAGGGTGGTTTTTAACCAACCCAATGGTTTTTAAGATAATGTCCTCCCTCGTCTTTCTTGAGGGTGAATGAGGGGTCGCCCCCAACATTGACCCTCATTATAGCCGAGGGTGGTTTTTAACTAACCCAATGGTTTTTAAGATAATGTCCTCCCTCGTCTTTCTTGAGGGTGAATGAGGGGTCGTCCCCAACATTGATGCTCATTATAGCCGAGGGTGGTTTTTAACCAACCCAGTGGTTTTTAAGATAATGTCCTCCCACGTCTTTCTTGAGGGTGAATGAGGGGTCGTCCCCAACATTGACCTTCATTATAGCCGGGGGTGGTTTTTAACCAACCCAATGGTTTTTAAGATAATGTCCTCCCTCGTCTTTCTTGAGGGTGAATGAGGGGTTGTCCCCAACATTGACCCTCATTATAGCCAAGGGTGGTTTTTAACCAACCCAGTGGTTTTTAAGATAATGTCCTCCCTCGTCTTTCTTGAGGGTGAATGAGGGGTCGTCCCCAACATTGACCTTCATTATAGGCGAGGGTGTTTTTAACCAACCCAATGGTTTTTAAGATAATGTCCTCCCTCGTCTTTCTTGAGGTTGAATGAGGGGTCGTCCCCAACATTGACCCTCATTATAGTCGAGGGTGGTTTTTAACCAACCCAATGGTTTTTAAGATAATGTCCTCCCTCGTATTTCTTGAGTGTGAATGAGGGGTTGTCCCCAACATTGACCTTCATTATAGCTGAGGGAGGACTTAGGGAGCATTACCCCAATCACACTTGCTTTAATCGAACACAAAATGAGGGACCAATGTGACATTCTCATTGACTTTCCAAGTGTTCTGTTGGAGCAACACATTCATTACAACTGTTGTTCGATAGGACATTACAAAATTACTGATAGTATTTCTTCAAATGATCTGCATTCCCGGGGTTGGAAAAGGGTTCCCCTTCTAGGTTTTCTAGTCTATAGGTCCCAAGGAAAACTTCATCGATGACCCTATATGGGCCTTGCCAGTTCGGATGGAGCTTGTTGGGCTTCTGCCAAGTCTTTTTGAGGATTAAGTCCCCTATTGCAATTGGCCTCTGCTTCACCCTCTGATTGTAAAATCTTGCGATCCTCTGCTGGTAGGCGGCTTGCCTTATCTCGGCATCTTCCCTCCTTTCCTCAATCAGGTCTAAGTTGAGTCTCCTCTCCTCCATATTTCTCTGGGGGTCATACATTTGGACCCTGTGAGTAGGAAACCCAATCTCGGTGAGGATGACGGCTTCTGAGCCATAAGCCAGCATGAACGGGGTTTCTCCGGTTGAGGTCTTTATCACCGTCCTGTAGGCCCACAATACAGCATATAACTCCTCAACCCATCTTCCTTTTGCCTCCTCAAGTCTCTTCTTGATCCCATCTAGTATTGTCCTATTTGTAACTTCCGTTTTCCCGTTGGCCTGAGGTCGTCCTGGAGTAAAGAAGAATTGTTTGATACTCACCCTTTCACAGTACTTCTCCAGAGATGTATTCTTGAATTGAGTCCTGTTATCCGAGATGAGGGTTTTTGGGAGACCATATATGCATATAATATTTTTCTATATGAACTGGAAGGTCTTCTGCTCGGTAATCGTGACCATCGGCTCTGCCTCCACCCATTTTGAAAAATAGTCAATAGCCACGATGAGGAACCGATAGTTATTGATGGCCCTAGGAAAGGGGCCTACTAGGTCGATCACCCACACTGCAAATGGCCATGGGGATGTAATGGAGGTAAGAGGCTGATGGGGCTGGTGTGGGATGGTGGCAAATATTTGACATTTATCACACTTTTTTACATATGTTGTGGCAACTTTCCACAAGGTCGGCCACCAGTACCCCTGGGTGACCACCTTCTTCTCCAAAGACCTGCCTCCAATGTGGCTTGAACATGATCCTTTGTGCACGTCTTACAAAAGGGATGGGACTTCAGATGGGTGTACACACCTGACAGTGAACTTTGCAGCTCTGTATCTCAACTTTTTCCTTTCTTGCCTTGCTTCTGGCATCTCCCCCTCTTTAATGTATCTGATCAGAGGGTCCATCCATGAAGCTTCTTTAGAAATATTTAGGCAAGTGCTAAGTGTTCCCTCAGCATCTTCGATAGTTGGTCGAAGTAAAATTTCCACTGGGATTGTCCTCCTGATATCTGTCCTAATCACCGAGGCCAACCTAGCAAGGGCATCAGCTCGACCATTGTCGAGCCTAGGTATCCTCTTCAATTTTAGTTCTCTGAAAATCTTCAATAGTGACCTCAACTTTTCAAGTTACTTGGCCATCCACTCATCCTTGGCCTCATAGGCTCCTAGTATCTAATTTACTACCAGCCTTGAATCACTATGGACCAAAATCTGGCCGACACTAAGAGACTTGGCCAAGGAGATTCCTGCTATCAGGACCTCATATTCGGACTCGTTGTTGGAGTCTTTGAAGTTGAACCTCAGGGCGTACTCAATGTCTGTGCCATCGGGTGCTGATACTATTAGTCCAGTCCCACTTCCTCTATCGCAGGAGGACCCGTCAGCGAAGAGGCTCCACACAGTCTATTCTTCTGAGAAATTTCCCTTGGTGAGGGACCCCTGTCTAAAGAGATATCTTCCCTTTTCATTTTCGTCCACTTTTCTTCTAGCGGTGCTTTCTCTGCCCTATCTGCAGGTGTGTCGATGAGTCTGCCTTGTAGGGTATCTGTCTTCCCTAGGCTCTCATCTTTAGCTTCCTCATCTTCCCAAGTAAATTCAGCTACGAAATCTGCCAATGCTTGCCCCTTAATGGCCTTCCCAAGTTGATACATAATGTCAAACTCCCCCAACTCTATAGCCCAGGACATTAACCTCCTTGATTTTTCTGGCTTGTGCAAGACCTTCCTGAGAGGAGAGTCAGTGAGGATGACCATTGTATGGGACTGGAAGTATGGATTCATCTTTCTTGATGCATGGATCAAGGCACAGGCTAACTTCTCCATCCTTGGTTATCTTTGCTATGCCCCCTGGAGTGCCTTACTATTGAAATACACAGGCTTCTGTACCCCGTCTTCATCTCTCACAATGGCTGCGCTGATGGATGATTCAGAGATAGCTAAGTACACATGTAGTTGTTCGCCTTGTACTGGTCGGGACAAAAGCAAGGGAGACCCTAGGTATGACTTTAACTCTTTGAAAGCCTCATCACACTCTTCAGTCCATTCGAAGGCCTTCCTGAGAATTTTAAAGAATGGTAAACACTTGTGTGTGGCTCTGGATACGAACCTATTCAAAGAAGCCACCCGCCCCGTGAGCCTCTGAACGTCTTTAATGGTCTTGGGGGTCTTCATCTCTAGGAGGGCCTTTATTTTCTCTAGATTGGCCTCAATGCCTCTTTGATTCACTATGAAGCCCAAGAATTTCCCTTCTCCAACCCCGAAGACACACTTGGATGGGTTGAGCTTCATCCGATACTTGTCCATCATGTTAAAGGTCCTCTCAAGGTCAGCCACATGATCCTCTGCCTTCAAACTCTTTGTCAGCATGTCATCTACATAAACCTCCATAGACTTCCCAATTTGGTCCTCAAACATTTTATTTACAAGGCGCTGATACGTTGCCCCTGCATTCTTCGGGCCAAAGGGCATGACCCTATAACAGTATGTCCCCTTGTCGATAATGAAGGCTATTTTCTCCGAGTCTTCAGGGTTCATGAAGATCCAGTTGTACCCTGAATAAGCATCCATGAATCTCATGACCTCATGGCCTGCGGTAGCGTCTACCATCTGGTCAATGCGGGGGAGAAGGAAGCTATCTTTGGGACAATGCTTGTTGAGGTCGGTGAAGTCTACACACATTCTCCACTTCCCGTTGGTTTGGGGACAATGACTGCATTGGACAGCCATTCAAGGTAGATGACCTCTCTGATAAACTCAGTATCTTCTAATTTTTTTACCTCATCCCTTATGACCTCATACTTTTCTCTAGAGTAAATTCTCCTCTTCTACTTTACCGGCTTTGCACCCTCTACCACATTGAGCTTGTGGCACATAATTCCAGGGTCGATCCCCGGCATATTTGCATGACTCCATACAAAGACGCTATGTCTTCTCCTCAACAGTTTAATGAGGTTTTCCTTGATATTTGGCTTCAGAGACTTGCCGACTTGGACGATTTTTTCCGGGTCATCCTAATTGAGGATGATGGATTCTACCTCTTCCATGGCCCCTCCTTTCTTCAGCTTCGTCTCATCTCTGGAGTCTAGCGTATCAATATTGTAAGTGGTTGTAGCCTTCTTGTGTGCCACTCTTTCTTCAGCGGAGTTGTAGTAACACTCCCGCGCTGTCGTCTGGTCCCCCTGAACTCCCCCCACCCCGTAAGGGGTTAGAAATTTAATCATCTGATGGACCGTAGACGGCACAGCTTCAAACCCCTTGAGGGCTACCCACCCTTATATAATATTGTAGGCCGAAAAGACATGTTCATCCATCACAAAGAAGCTGACCTTCTTGGTAAGCCATCTCGGCCACTCGTCCCCCATCCTGACATCGGCCTCATACACTCCTAGGGGATGAACCTTTTCCCCACTAAACCCAATCAATGGGTGATGGTATGGGATGAGTCTAGCACGGCTGAGACCTAAGGCCTTGAAATATGGCCAAAACATCATATCTGCAGAGATACCCCCATTTACCAAGATCTTCGGCACCTCGCACCCGTGCACCCTGGTAGTGATGATAAGAGGGTCATCATGTGGGGCTAAGAGGCCTTTGAAGTCCATCCTTGAGAACCTCACTATCAGAGTATCCATATCGACCTTCTTTCTCTTTTTTGACTTTGCCTCCAGAGAGGTTGAGTGTACTGTCTTCGTCACTGCCTTGGCTTCAGCTACGTGGGCCTTCCTTTCTGCGACCTTTGACCCTCCTCCTGCTAGGCCCCCAGAGATCATCCCCACACCGAGAGTGATCATATTAAGTCTATTGACAGGGCCGTGGTCATCTCTTGGAGGGAGGTCAAGGTCGTCCTCCTCATCAGAAGGGTCGTCCCCTATTTTTGGAGAATCTTCTTGAAGCCCTTATACTCTTGACTCACTTGAGTCTATATTGTATAAGTGTTCATCTAGTTTGGAAATTGTGACAAAATTATGTCTAACCTAGAAACCAAAGAACCTCAGAGCTTGCATTACTATTTCATCTTTGATTGAAGAGACCTAGATTTAATTACCAACACTCACACACAGTAGAATGATTCATTTACATGTCATGTTGCATATTAGTGTGTGTATATATGTTGAGTGTTTTTAAATCCCTAAATTTGATTTTTACATATTTTTTTTAGATTTTTTAAAACATTTTAAAAAAAGGTTTTATTAATAAAACTTGGTTTTAAAAGGTTATGGGGTAAATATGCTATTTTAGAAATATTGTTTTAACTCTCTAAAGTTGGTTTGGGTAGAAACCAAAAGCGGCAGAGATTTCAGGGTTTACTTTGTAATTATTTTGACGCGCGTTTTATCTCGTGTTATTGACCAACATTTGTCACCCTCTGATTGGTGAGAAGTGTGTTTCTTTGAAGAGAATAAAACTACGCCTGCTTTCAACCCTTGGATCATATGTAATCAACGATCTGCATGTCTTCTATCATAATCCCTGTGATTACCTTTTGAACCAATCAGAAGAGTTTTAACCACCGCTTATCGTATGCCCTTAGATCTTAGTCAATCCATCTTGACTCTATCTGGACCCTTAATTTTGGCCCTCGATCTCGAACCTTCTCAGCCTCCTATAAAAGGAGCCCTTTACTCAGCTTTCTGAGACTTTTATTATTTCGTCATTTGAGAAAAAATAAAGAGAGAGTGGAGAGAAGAGAGAGAGAGAGAGAAACCAGAAGAGAGAGGAAGAGTTAGAAACCCTAACCCTAACCCTGAATCGTCTATGCAGTTCAAACCAAATACAAACCTTCAAACCTCTATACTTTACCAAACACAATCTTGAGTGTTTGAGTATTTTTTAGAGTTGGTTTGTTGTTGTAACCTCTTCTTCTTTGGATCTTGTTTCCAACTTAATCATTTTCTTAGATTTGTTGTTCTAGTATATTGAAACTTTCAGATCTAAGTTTTTCATGATATATTACACTTAGTTTGCATGTTTGTTTCTCATCTTGAGAAATATTTTGTTGATTCGTTTTCTGTAAATGTTTTTAACTTTGAAATCAACAAAAATGTTTTATGTTTCTAGTTCTCTTGAAACAAGACCTTAGACCTAGTTTGGAATCACACTTGGAGGTTTTCAATCTCGAAAAACTTTTCTAAACTCTGAGATTGATTAAGACCTTGATTGTCTTCTAAGCAACGTATCCGTGGATTCTAGGATTGTTTTAAAGGTCAAAAAGGTTAAGTTTTGTGAGAAGAGAGAAAAAGAAAACTCACAGCATATAGACTTATTTGTAATTTGCTAGGATTGTTTGTACATGATAAGTGTGTGTGTGTGTGCATGCATGTGTTAGAAAGCACCTCCACAAACACTTTCACACTACAACACGAAAAGTGTTGGTAATAAGATCTTGATATTAAGAGTCGACATAAAGAGCTTGAACAAATTGGAGTTAAAAAACTGAGAGGACAACATCAACAATCAGAACTGAAGAGAAGTTATAAGGACACCAGAGGGTACATTCCTAAACTTATATAGGTCTGAGTTGTATGCATGTTTGTCATATAGTTTGTAACTGTTAAATTTGTTTATAGTGGATTTTTGTTTTACTCCGTAGAGGGAGTCGTGGATGTTTCCTCAATTGGTGAGGTTTTACCACGTAAAAATCTTGTACTTAATCTTCCTACATCTTCTCATCTCATTCTTGGTTGTGCTGGGTTTTAAAGTTTATTTAAAACTATTTTATAAACTTGTTAGTAAAATCTTGAATAGATCTCGTACATACTGTTTTGTTAAACACATCTTGTGTTCAAATAGTTTTGGTTTTTCAAGAAAAGAGTTTCTCAAAAAAATAGATCGGAGTTACTTAAATAGTTTATTTTTAATAAACGGCTTTAGTAACAGAATTTCACTTCTCGGCATGCATCACCTCGCTTTTTTCTGGGGTCATCCCCTCGGCCCCTCTTGAAGGCACTCATATCAATGTACTTCCTTAGCTTCCCTTCTTTTAACATTCCTTTAATCTCGTCTTTCAGAGCAAAGCATTTTTCTGTCACATGGCCATGGTCTGCCAACTGCTTAAAGTTTTCAATCGATTTTTTTGGAAGAGGCATATACCAGACATGTGCATCCCCATTTAGAGTACCAGAGAAGGCACGACACCTCATCTCATCTGAGATAGAGTATATGTCTACCACTGATTGATACATCTTAATATGGTGGACTGGGTTGGTACTCCTGTCATATCTTGGGGTCACCACAGGTGGCTTAAACTTTGATGGCATAGGGAAGTTGACTATCTTCGCCACAAAGGGTGAGCCTACGGAGTACCCTCTCTGAAAAGGGTCCCGTCTCTTCAGTATATCACCGATCTTATCCTCCCGTCACTGGATCGAGTCATTCCAGGGCCTCGTAGGGTCGGCTTGGCCGATGTTATCCCCTACCGCCTCTTTGGGGTGGATGGAGGGTTCTGTTGTGGCATGCCTGTGTTGGTTGTTTACTTCCCCCTTGGCCGTCGTCCCGTCCTTAGGGTCGGCCCCCGTGAGGTCGGCCATCTGCTGCCTCCCTTTTGGACCTCGTAGCACTCCTTGATCTGGACAATTATTCTCGCAGGTCATTTACTGGGCCCAGCCTCTCAAAGGCCGACCCCCTGCTCAGGCGATCGAAAGAAGAACCTCTCGAGCGATCGTCAGGATTTTGCCTTCCACACTTCCCTCTGCTCTCCTGGAGAGGTCGTACAATATTATTGGAGACCTCATACGGCTCCTAGCATTCTATGGGGGCCTCCTCTCCCTCCAAATCATCATACCTGTCCTCAAGGTAAGGGTTTCCTTGCCTCCCCAGGCGTAGACGTCGGGGGTCAGCAACATCCCTCCACCGCTGAAGGGGTGGCAGGTCTTTGTGTGGTGCCTTGGGTGGTCCCCTGGCCTCATGCTGCCCTACAGCCGCTGTCGGAGTAATCATCTCAGGTGAGATCCCTGGTGGTCTTAGTATGTTCTGGCTTAAAGCTGTGAACTTCTCCTGCAAGATCCGCTGACTTGATGCTAGAGACTTCAAGGTTGCCGCCACATCAGCCATCTCAGACTGAGGTGGTGGCTGACTGGAACTGGGTCCTACTCCACTATCCGGTGGAGGAAGTGGTGGTGGTGGAATCTCCGGTGCCATGTGTTTGAGCTATGAAAAGCTGAATTGAAGAAAATACTGGTGAGATTGAGAACCTTAGTGGGTCTCTTTCAATGGTGAAACATCTCCTCTCAGGGGGAGAACTGGTTCACCACCAGAGTTCCCAGTGAGGTCAAGTTGTACAAAGGAAGAGATGTATTCTCGTTCCCATAGACGGCGCCAAATTGATGATGATTAGATTCAGCACCACCAGATAAGTAATGATGAGCTCAAACAGTGATAACCATGGCAGCCATAGAGATTTAAGTGTATAAGTGTATAGAAGGAGGTGAGTATAAGAGGAATAAGACAATAATGTATAGTGGTTCAGCCAATTTGTCCTATATCCACTAAGTATGAGCACTAATGGCCTTGGATACAATGCACATAAGCTCACTTTCTCTCTCTACTATGTGTACAAGCAGAGTTTTTACTAGGGTTACAATTATCGATCCCCCTATAGGGTTGTAGGTGACAAGTATATATAGGTCTTGGGGGGTGTAGTGTACCCCCAAGCATGCATGGTGGATGTGAATGATGATCTAGCCAATCCCCTGCTGACACCTGTAGATGCCACATGTGATTAATGATGACATAATATTCCTTCACGTGAGGGGGTGATTCTGTTATAACGATCTTCCACGTGCCATATGAACCTCACGCACACTGTTCCACGCATCTCCCCAACCACGCAGTGTGATGATGTCACCCTCAGCCTGTGATACAAGGCCGGGGAAAAGTTCCCTTTGGTGGTGAGTCTGGTCTAATTTAGGCCTCGTACTGTCATACCATCGGAGGGCCGTCTGGTCCATGATGAAGGGTCGACCCCTCGAAGGGTCGTCCGATCCTGATGAGAGGTCGGTCGAGCCTGATGAGGGGTCAGCCCCTTGAAAGGTCGTCTGATGAGGGGTCGGCCCCTTGAAGGGTCGTCTGAACCTGATGAGGGGTCGGCCCCTTGAATGGTCGTCCGAGACTGATGAGGGGTCGGCCCCTTGGAGGGTTGTCTGCTATATGTTGAGAGGTCATCTTGACCCCGTCCAGGTGCTGGGTTCCCTCGGCCTGGCCGAGGGTATATATGGGCATATCATACTATAATATCTAATCATCCCAAAACAAAATGAAGAAAGTGTATCTTCAATCATCCCAAAGTTGTCTACTAATAAGCCAAAAATTTGTATTCAAATATTCCAAAAAAAATATGAAACATATATTATCATCAAAAAATGCTAGAATACTGTTCAAAATAGTCAATATAATGTCTCCGCGACCATGGGCATGACAAAACCACTTGGAAAAAAAGAAAGAAAATAAGTATTAAAAAGTAAATAACTCAATGTAAAACTGATGCACCGAAGCAAAATGAAAGGTAGTTAGTGACTTACTGCCGAATTCAAACTTTTCAATTAGTTGGTATTTTTTACCTTTTTCAGACGCTCCTTAAATTTTAACAAGAAAATAGTTGGAAGAGGGATAGTAATTAGCTTCAATGTTTTCAAATCAACAACTTATATAGTAATAATGAAAACTTGCAACTTGTACGAGCAAACTAAAAAATTGTTACGTATACAAATTTTCAAATATATAACAAAAATGTAATATGTTAGCAATTAATACCTTCATATAGCTTATGAAGTTTGCGACCCGACCCAAATAAAAACCGCAATCACTTTTTTTGTTGTTGGCCACTTCAATATATACTGTTTTTTCCATTCAATCGAACAAGTGAAGTGAGAAAAACATGTGGATGTTGATAAAGTAAATAGTTATATAGTACCAAAACATGTTTAACACGATTATTATTTTTTTTTAAATTTGGTAGAGTTTCCTTTGTTTATTCATGAAAACCAACCTATTTTAACATTTAAATTTAATTCAACAATAGGAACAATAACCAAATTAAACCACAAATAAATCCTTTACACCAAATTCAACATACAGAACCTTATAAACTAGTTCCATCAACATATGATCAATGAATTACCATTAGAACGAGTATAACTATCATATATATAATGGAGCTTACATGCATCAAACGATGAAAATATTAACACACTTTCTGTAAAATGTGCCATGAAGAATTTTAGAGACAAAAATACTAACCCCGCAATAGTTAAGAAGTTGAATTCGCGATATGATTTGTGGTGGTGCCTTCATTGAGTATTGCGATCGACGTTGCGATTGAACCTCAGAAGCTAATCGAGATAACTCTGGTGATGTTACAGGATTAAAATTGGCGTTGACAGGAACCTAACAATTAGAATGCACAAAAATATTAGATGTAATGCATAAAATTAAGAATTTCTACTCATACATCCAATGATTAATAAAAGTTGACATGTTTAGCGCCTAAAGAAAAGTCTCTCGTAGATTGGATAAAATCACCCGAAGAAAGCATACGAAACTCCATAAAATCCCGTATATGACCTTCCACCCGTTCATTCATTCGAGATTCCATAGCAAATATATTTTTTTGCATCTGAGCTTCCATTTTCTCTTTCATTTCATCTTGATTCCTCTCATATTCTGCCTCTATCTCATGTCGCATTCTATTATGTTCACCCTCCATCTCACGTAGCATCCTCTCTAGCTCTCGTTGGTGTCGTGTCTCAATATCTCTCAACTCAGATTGGGATTGCTTATATAATAGTCCAAATATCATACTCAGAGTGACACCAAGTCCAAATGTCCGCACACGCACATGTCTTTTGAGTCCCATCACTTGCCTAAATATATGATCCCGTGCAACACCGGTCTCCGCGGTCTCTGGATGTTGCAATTCTAGATCATCCATCTCGTTCTACAAAAAATCAACCCCAGTTGTTATACAAACATAAAATTATATCATACATATGTAAGAATCCCTATATACATATATGCCTTAGTACCCCATCTGTAACACAAATAATTAAGCATTAAAACCAAATGGGGAAGGTTCAGAAGCTGATCTTAGTACCCCATGTGTAACACAAATAATTTTCTTCTTTTTTCCTTCCCTCTTCTATTGGTGCAGATCTGTTATTCGGTATAAACATTACAAAAAAAGTTACTAATTTTAAGGTTGACTAAACAATTTCAAAACATTTACAAATTGGGAAAGTATATATCCTTAATGGGTGAAAGAATTGACATTATATAATCTATGCTAGAATATACATGGATAAGGTTGAGTTAGAGAGCCAATTTCTAAAATACACTAGGTATAAACCCACGCGATGTGCGAGCTAGTAGGCTATCATGACAAAATGATTAATCTCAAGCACCACATTCTTTGAGTTATATTACATTGCATAAGAGTCGCTTATTAACAATCCACTATAGGTCCGGGTTGGTTATGCGTTACATGTAAATCATCACTGATAATAAAAGTGGTTGTTTTAGTCATAAAAAATCCAGTAGCATCAAGAACTTTAGAATATTTTAGGGTTCTGTGTTTAGTCACCAGTATGATTCAGCAAAAACTACTTTTGTACTAAGCATTATTCACAGTCTGGATATTTGGAGATGAAAATCCCATATCAAATTAATCAATAAAGCCTAAGGAGATTTTGAGATGAAAAGCCAATATCTGTTCTGAGATGGGACTTCTCCCTCCAAATCCGTTATTTAATAAAACTCTCTTGAAAGAGAATTTACAGACAATCCAAGCATTGTCAAGCTACTCATTTGGGTAACTTGCAATGGGACTTCTCCCTCCAAATCGTTATAGGATAAATAAAGATCTTGGAGAGATGTGAGGTTCCCTATGGAAGGTGGGATCCTTCCTGTAAGATTGTTGTTCTTGAGATAAAGCCTCTTCAGCTTTGCAACCGATCCAAGATTAGTTGGGATGTGTCCTACGAGATAATTATGTTCTAGCGCAAGACCGATCATGTTTGTACACTGTGATAAATTTATGGGAATTTAACCTGTTAAAATATTATCGCTCAAGTTCATAGTTTTAAGCCTCGACAATCTGCCAATATCGAGGGGAATTTCACCATGGAAGAAGTTATATGCCAGATTGAGGACTCGAAGGAATGAAAGACTTCCAACATGGGGTAATATGGATCTTGCCACACTGTAGGCTTTGAGATCAAGAGAAGTAATTCTCTGGTGTTAGGGCCCACATTTAACTCCAGTCCAGTTACAAAAATGGAGAGAAGCATTCCATAAGGATAAGATTCCATGAGGATCTTTGGTTAATTGGGATTTGAAGTCGAGAAATGCAAGTTTATCAATGTCGTTCTTTAATATGATAGAAAAAGCATGTGTTATAATTGAAGGTTTGAAAAAGAGACTAAGGAAACAATGCAAGGTTAGTGAGAAAAAAGGGTTAAACTGATTACTAGAAGCTCCATTTGAAAATAGTTGTGAGATGGGAAGTGAGCTAACTAATTATCTTTATATGTTTGGTGTTTTGAGACTAGTTCTGTATAATAACTTGAAGCGCTATTGGAAATAGCACTCCAGTACCGATAGGGATTATAACTCGCAACCTCCCGTAGACACAATAGGGATTTTAAAATCCCTAAAAATGGATGGAAGGTTCCAACATAAATGGAAAATATTGTGAGATTGTTGGGCAAGTCCATAAGTTTTAAATCATATGCATTTGAATACCAGATACCAATAGAGAAATGATGAGTTTTACATGTAATAGACGATGGAGAGAAAGCAATTGTTCCCGTGTCTGTATCTATATCATGTATAGCATTTTATAATATGTAAAATATATCTTAGACAATTGCATTTAAATTTAATTGTTCATTTACATGCCAAAATTGAACACTAAACTGAATTGAAAATAAAAGAATATTGATAAAAAGGAAAACAACTCAAAGATTATCATAAGATGACTATAGTTACAAGTATTTATTGTATTACGTGTATAAAATAAAAATTTGGATCTCAAAGTTTAAAAAACATTGTACGCGTGCATAAGCAGTTTGTATATATGTATATTTTCAAATTAAAACATAATAGTGCAGTCATCTAACTTCTACAGGTATGTGGGACCATACTACTTTTAGATTTATAAGTTTTGGTTATCTAGCATTTATGTTGGGAACACTTAATTGCAGCAACAGTAGGCACAATACCATTGAGGCTCTAAATCAGGTATTTTGGGACCATACTACTTTGATCCCCATTGAGGCTCCTAATTTACTCTATTCTCAGTTAAAGTCTACCTCTACAGCAACAGTAAGCACAGTACCATCAAAGACACTAAGTTGATCAGATATTTTGGAAGCTGCAACCACATCTGCCTTCTATTTATTCATATGATCTAATAGGGTCTGCTTCCTTTGTATTTTGGCTTATCATATCCTTCTCATGATCACTAGTTTGAATTAAATTAGATTGGTTTTTTTGTCCTGCACTAATCTCCAGTAACTGTTGTGATTTCATTATGCCAAAATCGTGTTTTATCACATCCAACCAAAATTCGAGAAAGAAATACTTCCACACATCCAAATAACTGTAAATTCGGCACATCCTAAGAACTTTGCGTTTATGGTTAAGTTACGAAATGAAAAAAAGGAAAAAAACTCAATATTACCATGCCAAACATAAGTCGGAATTTAATCGAACCCATGCCAAATGTAAGCCAGAATGTTGTGAGGAACACAAGAATGGATGTGATTGAGGGGGAGAAAATAGACACTTCGTTGTAAGATTCCTAAGCACAGTTTTTTGGTATGGTAATGGTTGTTTTACTGGGTGGTATGTTAAGGAATGGAGCTTTAATGATGGCTCAAAGAATGTTCTTTTTTATATTATTAATAATGATTAAAAAAATCACAGCATAAAAGATACATAAAATCGCTCGGACAGCTGCTTCATTAACTGGCTCGTTCCCTTTGGTTACATGTGTCTCCTTGTACACCATCCTATGAGTTGGTTTGAATCCCGTCGATTTAGTCATCTACAAGTACAATATATTAAGTGGCAAAGCAAAACATAACATAACAACACAATAATAACAATGAACTAGTAAGTACGAAATGTTTACCGTGTGTCTAACTTGAGCATGGGTTTTTCTACCAAATGTGTGCGGCGTTTCCAAAAGTGCATGGACGACTTTGTTCTTCACACTTTTGGCCTAATACAATGGAAATGCAGTTAATCATATAACAAATTTTGATTAAAATCTAATATTAATATTTTTAATAAACTAATTCATTTCATGTTGCTCTTTATAGGCAAGATAAGCATAATGTGTACACGTAATTCGTGACTAGACTCAACAACTAGTACATACATGTGCTCGGGCGGAGTTCCGATAATAGATGAGCGTTTTCCACTAATCTTCCTCAACTCGTTGGGGACAATTTGCCAAGCGTTCCTCATTATTTCTATACTTAGTATAACCTTGGAGCTTTGTTGTGGCCTTCCACTCCTTTCACTTTATTTCGACGGATTGCATCATAAATTTTCTCATCTCTTTGGTGGCATTCGTATTCTCCTACATTACATCAACGTGTGAGAGAAATAAACTAGAAAATATATATTCATGTATACAAATTAGGAACCCTATTTTCATTTTATTAATATTATACCTTGATATAAAGCCAAATCATGTTCTTGTCCTCTTCGAATACTTGTCTCCAACAAAGTAGGTCAATGGTGCTAGTTGGACATTGCATGCTAGAACCCCTAAATTTGAAGCAAGTCTAGACGCGGGTTCTTCAATGGGTTGACCAAGATCATTCACCTCAATTTCTAAAATGCCACCATCTTTATGCATTAAAGTGGGGCCTCGAACTCGTCTATGCTCCTCTAGCTCCTCCTCTTGACCGGAACTCGGATCTAAGTGTTAAGTAGGATTGACCAAAAAAATCATCCATTAATTACTTAAATGTTAAGAATAATACTTTTCATCAATTACAAATATAAATAAGTCAACTAAAAACCATACATGCAACTTCTTGCTATTCGTTGCTACCCCACAACGGAGGGATCAATGGTGTAATAGGTGGCCAATTTTACGGAGGTTCAGCCATTACAGGGTTGGCTCCTACATGCTCTTGTTGCTGCTCAGGGGTTGGCATAGCTCCTCTAATGTTTTGGGTTTGAAATCTATTAATCATCATCGTACTGAATGAAACAAATTCTTATTGTTCGTTGCTACCCGACAACGGAGGGATCAATGGTGTAATAGGTAGCCAATTCGATGGAGGTTCAGGCATGACAGGGTTGGCTCCTACATTCTCTTGTTGTTGTTCAAGGGTTGGCATAGATCCTCTAATGTGTTGGGTTTGAGATCTATTAATCATCATCGTACTAAATGAAACAACATGAGAAAAAACAGTTAATGTTGTAATGCCAAATGAGTGGAGGAATAACCGTATAATACCCCAATTTACATAAAAAAAGAGATTAAATCCAGCATACAAAAAGGGAAACACTGTAAAATGATAATGATTTAGGTTCAACCATTCAAACCTCTATAAAATTTATTTTCCATTCAGTTCTTGTTAGCTATCTAAAGCTAGTACCAAGACAAGTTTCTTTAGATGCATTAATGTTGAATATTTGGTTGATTGTAGTTTTCCAACGAAGTAGCATTTTCCAAATCTCTCATACTTGTGAGATAATCCATATGCAGTCACAAAAAATGAACTTCTCCAAATATAACTTCCCTTTGTCTAAACAATAGAATTGCAATTTCACCTCAATACCAGATCTTCATAATGGTAACAAAAATTAAAATTATTGATCCTAACTCCATTTCCACAGACAAAATAAGCACTAAATTTCCATTTGTAATTGTAAGGGAGGGTGGTATTAGGTAACTATTTGAGGATGTGGTCTATACTATTGTTAAAGAACATATGGTGTTTTAAGGCACCAAATTAAGGGTCATATTTTTTTGTCATTATATCAAAAGAATATTGACCTCAATGTAATCAAGCGCCAAAATTAGAACTTCGTTAAATATTTTACGAACATTGCAACAACTATGACTACCTGGTTCTAATAAAATTAATTATAGAGCATTCCTACGAAAGAATTTCAGGAAGAAAAGAAAGAGTGAATCAAATCATTTCCATGTGATAAAAGTGTTTAAATACATAAGTTTGTTGTATCTTGATGAAATCAGCAAATAACATTGTGAATATATTAAATCCCCAAGAAACGCCAACAACAACTTCAAAGATAATTGAAAAAATACATCCAACAGGTAAATACTTGCAACGGCTTCCATGATATCATAATTTGGGATATATCAAGTAAAATATTAATTGACAAAAAATGTTTCACACATCAGGATGCTTAATTTAAGCATACTAGTTGTGCCCACATGCATTGCACGTGTGGGGGAGTCCAGATGTTCGAAGTGATGAGATAACAAGGAATGTAAAGAAAAAAAGTAAAGGAAAGTAATGTCGAAAAACAATTTATAGACCAGGGCATAATAAGTTAATTAAAAAATTCATAAATCTGTACCAATGTAAATTAGGCTTCCTGGGGTGGTAATTACACTAGAGTTTTAATCACAGTTCGTCGCGTTGCTAAATATAAGTAAAATCATATCAAATATGCATTTATCTTTCTATCCGGCCCAACAATGGAGCATCTTTTTGTCCAATGCAACAATTGATTTCTCAGGTTGTCGATTTGGGAGAGACATTTAGGAAATGAAATATCTCACAAACAGGAGAATGAGGGGGGGTTAAAAAGTTAAATCGGGAATACATTCCATATTCAGTTAATTAAGTGAATAATTTTGAGATGTATAAACTATTAATAATTCACAAAAATTTATATAAAATATATGTTAGAAAAATTTTAGACACTTCACAATTACAAATAAGATTTGTATAAAAAAAACATGCAATTGAATTGAACTTGAGTTTGGAAGAGTCAAAGATAATTTCATATTCAGTTTATTAAGTGCATAATTTTGAGTCGTATAAATTATTCATAATTGAAAGAACTTTAATAAAATCAATACTAGTTAACACATTATACCATTGTAAGCAGCCTATGTAAAAAAATAAGAAAATGGAATAAGAAATACAAATCCACACAAGTTCTTAATGCATATTCAATTGCCTGGCTAACCAATACTTCTATTCAGCTTCATCCATATGCCTCGTGGTTTCCTCATCAACTAATGCTCCATCCACACCTTGTCTAACCCAACTAACATCATCACCACTTGTCAATGTTGCATCGTCCAAACATTGTTCACTCCATGCCTTTGTTTCATCATTTATAGTGCTCACGCGTGTTAATTGTTGCCCAAACACGTCAAAAAAGACTCGAGGCTTTGTTTTAGCAACAATATGCCAATCTTTATCCACTAGGTCTTGTACATAAAATACTTGTTTTTCCTAAGATGCTAGTATGAATGGTTCATCGATTGTTTGATGCCTCAGATACAACAAACGATTGAAGTTTACAAGCGTGAATCCAAAGTCATCTTGCTCAATGAGACCTATACTATTATCAACCCAGTCACACTTGAACAACACGAACTTATTGTCTTTTGAATAATGCAGCTCAATGATATCTGTCAAAACTCCATAAAAATTGACATCTCCAGATACGGGATTTATGTCTCTTGTACTTGCATAACTTTTGGTTGTTACATATAACATGACTCCACTATTTTGTGTGGCTCTTCTCCTCTCACGAGTTTTAGTGTGATACCTACCTCCATTGATAATATATCTAGTGAATCTGTTTGCCTTTTTTAGGGGACCCATAGCTAAAATCTGAATTTCTTGTGATACATCTGTGTTATTTTCCTGGATTAACTTCCTCACCTATTTTATTACAAAAGAATGCATTATAAGCCATAGTTATGTAATAATACATTTAAATGTAAAACATTGTTTTTAATATACATTTTACTTACATGATCCTTGAACCACAAATGAAATGTTTTGTTATGAATGAGATCAACATCATGTGGTTTGAGACAGGAATCACTCCTAATTGATGCACGATGACTACTGCATTAAAAGGAATTATTACATTATTCTTTACATGGCTAAAAATGAAGGAATTTTATTCAAGAAGATACCTTCTCTTGAAATGGAGCAATTGTATAAGTGTTGACAAGCACATATCGATGTGATTGTACATATGTAATGTCATAAAGCACAAATCCCTCTACTTTTACTAATTTACGACCACCAAAGTGATCAAAAGAACTACCATCATCATTCGTTATTGGGCGATTAGACTTCGTCTCAACATCATCATCATGTAGGTACCTTGAGCAAAATGTCAACCATTCTTCTACCCACTATCCATGTGCAATTGAACCCTCTGGATGAATGCAGGTCTTCACATAATTCTTCAATGTGAACAAGTATCTATGATGAGGGAAATTTCAATTAGCAAGAAAAAACTACCATGAAAAATAATTTTAAAAAATATATATCAAACAGTACCACAGCTCTCAATAGGATACATTGATCGGTATTACGGTGGTCCTCCAATATTTGCCTCTTCTACTATATGAATAACCAAATGCTCCATGACATCAAAAAATGAAGGTGAAAATATCCTCTCAAGTTGGCATAGCGTGAGCTCAATGCAAGATTAAACACGTTCTAAGTTGGTTACATTCATCACTTTCGAGTAAATATTCCTAAAGAAGATACCTAGCTCAACTAATGGTCCAGGCACATTCTTAGGCAACATATTTCTTAAGGAATTGAAAAGTAGTTCTTTCATTAAGATATGGTTGTCATGACTCTTGAGTCCCGATATCGTACGTTATTTAAGGTTAACACAATGCGATATGTTCGAAGCATAACCATCTAGGACTTTCACCTCCTTCAAAATTTTACAAATTATGTCTTTACCCTTAGTGTACCAGGTGAAACATGCAGGTGGCAAATAATAATTATTGTCCGCCCGTTTCTGAGGATGAAACGGCTTACTAATACCCATATTCAAAGTCATGACGGGATTTTAAGTTATCCTTCCCCTTTCAATTAACATTTAATAATGTCCAAAGCACATTATCACACGCATTCTTCTCAAAATGCATTATATCAAGATTGTGGCGTAAAAAATTGTCCTTCCAATATTCTAACTCAAAAACTATACTTCTTTTCTTCCAATTATGTGTTAAGGTTTCATCTCTTTCATTAACCTTTTTTCTCTTACCTCCTACATCGGTATCCTTCCCAAAATTATTATTGAAATTTTTTACCTCATCATATGCTTCAGCTTCTGATAATCGGGTGGGCTTTGTACCTAACTCAACTGTACCATCAAATGAGCTTTTATTTGCCTAAATCTATACCCTTCAGGCAACCATCGACGATGACCTAAGTAGCAATGCTTACCTCCGTTAAACAACCAACGTGATCGAGTGTACTTATGACAACAGGGACACGCAATCTACCTTTTGTGCTCCACCCTGACAAATTTACATAAGCTGGAAAATCACTAATTGTCCATAACAACGATGCACACATTTTAAACATCTTATTACTGGTTGCATCATAAATGTTTACCCCCAACCCATAATTCCTTTAATTCATCAATTAAAAGGCGCAAATAAACATCAATGTCATTTCCAGGGCTACGAGGATCATCAATAATTATTGGTAATATCATATATGGTTGTTTCATACACAACCATGGAGGCAAGTTATATATTATTACAATTACAGGCCACATGTTATGGACAATACTCATGATCCTGCATGGGTTGAACCCATCACTGGATAATCCAAGTCTAACATTCCACGATTCTAGTGCAAAATCTAGATAAATATCATCAAATGTTTTCCAAGCAAGAGAATCAGCTGGATGCCGTACATTTTCATCATCAACACGCTCATCAGCATGCCATCTCATCTTTGATGCTGTCTTTGATGACATAAAGAGCCTTTGAAGTCTTGCTATCAAAGGGAAGTATCGTACCACCTTTGCAGGAATTTTTTGATTTATAATGGCTTCAATATATGATTGACCATTTACTTGTTTGTACCTTGGGGTATGAAACTTTCGGCATTCATTCTTTCATTTTGTCTCATTCTAATAGAGAATGCAATCGATAGGGCATGCATGTATCTTCTTGTAATCTAGCCCTAAGTTTTCAATCAACTTCCTTGCTTCATAAAAAGACTTTAGCAATGTTTCACCACCAGGAAATGCATATTATAATAATTCAAGCAACATTGTGAATGTCTTATCACTCCACCCACCAAGGCACTTTAAATGCAATAATCAGACAAGAAACGAGAGAGTTGTATACTTCTTACAATTTGGGTACAACTCTCTTTCAGATTCTTTTATCAAATTTAAGAATTTCTTGGTCTCTTCATCGAGCCCATCCATATGTTTATGTGCATCACCACCACCCATAAAGTTAAGTGGACTTGTAGGTGGAATTCCAAAAGCATCATGTATCATCTCTCGCATTTCATCACCAATAATCGAATCAGGAGAAGGAACCGAAGATGATGTCGATTCTCCGTGATAAGTCCAACATATGTAGTTATATAAAAACTGATTTAGCAATATATGTTCTACAACATCATCTTTCTTCACATATAGCATATTACGGCATTTATTACATGAACACAATATTCTTTCAACATTCGGCTTATTATCAGAGGCAAACTTAATGAATTCTTCTGCTCCTTTCTTGTACAAAAGATGACCTCTATGTGTTATATTAATCCAACTCTTATCCATCAGTATGAATCAATTAACCTAATGAAATGAATAAGTAAATACAACAAAATTTTGTTAATTGGAAAGTTTAACACAAAGGTAACAAAAAAGTAACATGCAACATGACTTTTGTTTCTTACCAAATAGCATGGTCTAAGGTTGTCAAATATAAAAGGTAGAGAGCAAAAAAAAGATGGTCGACTTAATATTTTTTTTAAAACAACAAAATAAGATGCAAAAAATAAAAGATTACACAACTTGTCAAATAGAACAAAAATATATAAAATCTACTATTGAGATGAAATTTACAAAATTGGACATGACTTACGATAACAAGATTATCTACCGAAACATCACTTCGTCCCCACAACAAACATAATCCAACATTTGAAATTAATTCAACCCCTTCGATAAAACACACCCTGATGGGCTAAAAACCTTATTTTCCATTGCAAATAAGAAATCTTAAACATTTTCTAGCTTCTGAGTGCTTTTGATATCATTTATTCGCCTTCCAAATTACATTGATGTATTATTAGTCAATTCACATTTTAACTATGCTTTTGATATTATGTATTCATTACTATTTAATTGGATACAGTCGTAGAAGTGAAAATGGTACCTGGACGAGAGAGGGTCTCTGAAGGCTGATATTAAAAAGAGCTCGAGATAACTGGTTTGATATGCCTATTGATATCCAGGCCACGTTTGCTTCAGCAAAGAACATGACAATATGAGAAACATAATTTTATCAAATTCAAAAGACCATGCCCATATCTTTGATTAGTGAAAGGCAATTGTATTATTAATTGACTCAAAAATAATTTATTTTCTTCAATTAAAATTTTTTACATTCTTGAATTATAAAGGTTTAACAAACTAACCCTTAACTCAATATTAAAGAGGATAGTTCTAATAACACGTATAAGAATAAATCTATATTTAATTTAAATTTCTTTATACTTTCTCAATAAGCAAATGGAATTCAACTAGAGAACAATTCACAATACACACAATAGAACAGTGGCATAAGCACACATTAATCAATACATATTACCAAAAGACAAAAAGTATATTGAAGAAACAGATATTAAAAAATATAATGAAACCTAATAATTACCAAAATTCAATCATCGGGTCAAGAATCAAGAATTTTAACTATTCCCATTTCTATTGCTTCTCATTCCACAATAGAACAGTGGCATCACTTCTGACTAGTTCACAATACAATCAGCGGTTCTTGATTATTATTCTACTATAAGTCCACTATAGAATATAAAATATAATTATCTATTAAAGAACTAGTGATCTCAAATCTCAATCAACTGTTACATTTTTCAACCGACGGCGAGCCTATCTTCTGAAACTTCCCTTTAAATAACCACATTAAGGAAAACAAAGGGAAAAGAAGCAATGAGCCTATGTGAACAGAAGATCCACGAAGAAATAACGATTTGAAAATAACTGACGCAGACGCAGAAGAAATAACGATTTGAAAAAAAAAGAGCCTATGTTTAAATCTTTGATTCAGAAGAAATCAAACCTTGAGTCCTAGATGCAGACCCAACAAACCTTGAGTCCTAGATGCAGAACCAACAAACCGTATGTCTCGATTTTGGCTTAGGGAAACATTAGAAAAAAAATTGAGAGTCGTATGTGAACAGAAGTCTTGTGAACAAGGGAAAAGAGCGATTTTCGCTTGGAGGGAAACGAAAAATTAGAAGGAGCGACAAAATTAATTTGGTACCCGACATTTTTAACCCCGGGCGAGGGGAAATAACCCGCGTTTTGTTAAAAACGTCATCATTTTTCGACGTTTTTAATAAAACGCCATTAATATGTGGCGACTCCGCTGGGGAGGTATCCTAATTTCCATATACAAAGAAGGTTTCAACGTTTCTAAGCAGCTAGTTTTTGAAGACATTCCACTTGGGAATGGAACTCAAAGTGATCAGACCACTCAGAAAGATGTGGTGGTGACTGGAGCAAAGAGAGTTGATCCTCAGGGAGGCCTTTGGGGTAACTGAGGGAAAGTATTGGGGATTTGTTGTGAATTAGCAGGGGGCGCAAATAGACGCAGAGAAAAGAAAGCCATCATGATGATGTCAGCTCCGAAGACTCAAAGACATCTCAAGAGCATCTTGGGGAAGGAGTCCTACCTAAGAAGGCTCATACTTGCGCTAGTGTAGGTAACCCACCCATCCACACCCCTATTAAAAAACAAAGCCAAGTGGACTTGGAGAGATAATCAGAAGAAGGCCTTTGAAAAGATCAAAGAAATTTTAGCCTCCCCATCCACCATGATTCCACCAGAAGCTAGGGTGCCACTGCTGCTCTACCTTACTTCAATAGAAAGGTCGATACGAGCACTGCTGGCTCAAAAGAAGCAAGGAGTACAAAAGTGAGTGTACTACTTATCAAGAGTAATATCAGTTACAGAGTCTATATACGCCAGCGTAAAGAGGCACTGTCTTTGTTTCTCAAAAGTTGAGACATTATCTGCTAGCCTTTACAGTTCATATAGTCACTAAGTATGACCCTATCAAGTACCTCTTCGCACGAACGGTTCTTGTAGGACAAGCAGCAAGATGGTTTTTGATTTTGTCAGAATATGATTTAAAATGCATAGTGCCCAAAGCCATTAAAAGTCAAATGGTAGCAAATCTTCTAGCCCATTTTCCAAGTTGGAATTTTGAGCCCCCCCCCCCCCCCCCCCCCCCGATGAAGAGTTACCAAGGGAGAATTTCCAAGCAAGCATGTGGAAGAAATGGAAAAGTGGGGATGGAGGCTTTAGTGCTCAAGGAACAGGAGGTTCATGCATTATATTGTCAAACAGTAAAAAGAATATCACTTTCTCCTTCAAGTTAGATTTCAAATGCTCAAATGATGAGGCTGAGTATGAGGCCCTCATTTTGGGAATCTTAGAAGCACTCATAAGAGGTGTTAGGGTGTTGTGCATACGAGGGGACTCCAACCTGGTAGTTAAACAGGTTAATGGGGAGTTCACCCTCAAACATGCTAACTTGGCACCTTGCAGATACCTCATCCAAATATTGTTGGGTCAGTTCGTGGAAGTAACTGTTGAGAGGCATCCAAGGACAATGAACAGGCACCCCGATTCCCTAGCAACGATAGTACAGAAGTTAGACATGGATGAGCCAAAATCAACAATCATAGTATGAAGGAGAACATTGGTTACTACAGTGAAATATTTCTTTCCAAGCAATGAGCCAAAAGATTAGAGGTACTTAGTTGTGAAGCAGTTAGAGACAAAAGAGGGGATAATGAAAATGTTAGAGCTAGCTAACTACCACCTGCTGCAGGTAACACTTTACTTCAAGAGAAATGGAGGGTTCTTAGCAAGGTGTGTAAGAGAACAAGAAGCTAAATAAAGGTTGGCAGAAATGCACGAAAAACATTACAGGGACACTGATATTCCCCTTTATCAAAGGTTGCAGTGGGGGGGCTACTATTGGCCCACCATGAGCGTAGAGACTTCTCTCCAACAATAAGGTTATTTAAAGTGTCAAGCCCATATTGACCAGCCAGTGAAATCTAACTTTGTGGAAGCCTTAGAAGATTGGAGGCAACCATACATGGCGTATCTGAAAGACGGTGAGTTACCCGCATAGAGAGAGGATGAAATTTATCTGCGAAAGAGCATAGACCATTTTTACTTGGTGGAAGGAGAGCTTTACAGGAAAGGATACAATGAGAAGGAATTAAAATACATAGCTAAGGAGGACACAGGAAAAATATTGAAGGAAGCTCATGGGCCCTCCCACATGGGAGGTGCCAAACTTTATGATCAGCTGATGACGTTGAGGTACTATTGTCCAATCATGGAGGCTGACTCCATTTGTTATGCAAAGAAATGAAAAGCTTTCCAAGTACATGACAACATGGTACATGCCCCTTCAGTGAGCTTACAAAGCCTAGCAGCTCCCTACCCTTTCCACACATGGGCATTTGACCTAGTTGGAAAAATCAGCCCATCTTTTCATGGCAAATTTTTATCATTATGGCCACATAATTATACATCAAATGGCCATAAGCCATACCTCCAAAGAGAGTGACTGCCCAAGTGGTAACCCAATTTATCAAGGAGTATATCATATATGCATGTTTGGAATACCCAAAGTGATTTTAACATATAATGGTAAGCAGTTTGCATGCAAGGAGTGGCCTTCCTCATAGACAAGTACAAAATTATGTACAACAGCTCAACCACCTCCTACCCTATGGGTATGACCAAGCGGATGACACCAATAAGACCCTGATCAATATCTTGAAGAAGATAATGGAGGACATGCTGGGGGCATGGGATAAGAAGTTCACCATGGTACTATGGGCTTATCATACTTCAAAGAGAAAACCGATCGAGTTCATCCCGTTCTCACTAGTATGCGGGATCGAAGCTGTCTTACCAGTGGAGTTGACGGTACCCTCAGCCAGAGTTACTCTAAGAAATGGACTCATCCCTGACCCACAACATGTGCAGCTGGAGGCACTGGATGAGCATAGAGACAAGGAGAAAGAGAACTTTAAAGTCTGCACCCAGTAACTATTCAGAGCATACGAAAATTTGGTCAATCCTAGGGAGTTCCAGGTGGGAAACTTAGTCTTACGAGCATCCACTCACCATCTCTGCAGCATGTCGGCATCAAGTTCAAACCCACTAGGAAGGACCATTTGTCGTCAGAGGGGTACACAAGTCGGGTTATTACCAGATTTCAGAGCCAGAGAGTGATTGCCTCCAATTCATCAGCTGCAAGTGAATGAAGAGATATTATGCTAAGTATTATTAAAAATTTATTTCTGTTAAAGAATTTGAGCGGCTTGCTCTAGCACCAGAAAAATTCTTTTCTTTGTAAAAATGATTAGAGCAATATAACTTTGTAAATGGTATAGAGAACGAAATGAAATGAATAGCAACTCTTTTTTTAGCATTGGATGACGATTCTTATTTTGCTTGTTTTACCTATGGCATGAGGTGGATCCATCAAGATATTTATTTATATACTCTCTACTAGGCTAGAAGAGGGTCCAGGATAAAGAGAACTTTGCTCATTACATTTGGGGGGTACATCCATCCTGAGAGAAAATTATATTGAGCAAAGTCTTTTCAGGCATGTTAGACAAATGATTTTAATCTTGTCACCAGACCAGTAGGAGGACATTCTCCAAGTCATAATATATATATATATATATATATATATATATATATATATAATAAAAAAAATTACACAAAATTGCCTAAAGAGCAAGTTTTAATTTTCGTTCTCAAAGAAAAGCCTTACTTGACCGGTCCATAGAAAATGTAGAGAAAAGGGGACTTACACCCCCTGCTCTAATTTCTTTATAAAAAAAAAGACCAAACAGACCAGGGGTAATGTTTCCATAGAAAATAGTCATTTTCTTAAAAGTTTGAGGGAAATAGAAGAGATAAACCTTTATCTCCCATTTATTCCCTAAGAAATGATAACCATAATAAAATACCCCATAGTTATAGGGGGTGGTTCTAAAAAATGCTAACTTGCTCAGAAAATATGCAAGTACCCCACAGTTAGAGGAAAATTTTCTAAAAGTGATAACTTGTCCAGATAATATGCAAGTAACCCACAGTTAGAGGGGACAGATCTAAAAATGTAACTTGCTCATATAATATGCAAGTACCCCACAGTTAGAGGGGACAGATCTAAAAAATGATAACTTGCCCAGATAATATGCAAGTACCCCCACATTTAGAGGAGACAGATCTAAAAATGTAACTTGCTCAGATAATATGGAAGTACCCCGCAGTTAGAGGGGACAGATCTAAAAAATGTTAACTTGCTCAAATAGTATGCAAGTACCCCGCAGTTAGAGGGGTATATGTAAAAGTGTTAACTTGCTCAGAAAATATGCAAGTATCCCACAATTAGAGGGGCGGTTCAAACGAATGAAGTGGCCACAAAAAATTAGAGCATGCCATAGTAAGCAGATATCCAAGTCCAGATAGAAGCAGATGAGCAACATGATGAAAACCAACAAAATACTTTTTCATTAATAATGACAAAGTTCTTTATATATGAAAAGTGTACAAAAAGAAGCCTACATAATAAGACTATCTACCCACTAAACAACATGAAAAATAAATCATGTCGGGAGCGCAAGTCTATGTAAAAAGGACCAGCCTCCTCAATAATATGCTCCTGTAATCTAGCCATCCGAGCCTCATCCTCAGTAACACCAGCCTCCTGGAGAGACTAAATATGAGTCTAAATCTGAGCCGCCTTAACCTAACATTGTTGCTCCCTAGTCTACCTGGAAGTATGAACCTCCATCATCTTCCTAAAGGTGACACCAAGGAAATGACGAACTAAAGCTTCAAGCCAATCTAGCTGGAAATAATATAAGCGCTAAATATCATGAAGAGCCTGGAGAAAAAATGCAGCCTTATGAGTAGTCATGTCAGCAGGAGGGGTAGATAAGAAGTCGTGAAGATGGCTAGCTAGGGCCTTCAAGTTGAAAACCGTAAGGCTATCAATGTTGAGGATGATCTGGAAAGTAAAAGTCTCAAGGTGGTGCCCCAGAAGCATCTCCAACACCTCTCGCTCATGTGTATGGAATCTGGAGGGCAAATCTGAACGCCACAGCCTGCTCATGAAAGCCCTAGGAACCTCCACCTCTATATCTTCAGAACTTGTGTTATGAGACTCAAGCTCTAAAAGAGGGATAGAAGAATCCTCGCCAGAGCCGGTATCATCGGTGGCCTCAGAACTCTGGTCGGCCTCACCAGTGGCCTCAGCAGGCTCATCAATTGAATCCTGCAGAATGAAAAGCAAAAGGAGATAATTCATAAAGAAGATAAGTAGTAGGAGGTGGGTTACCCATACTCAAAATGAAACAAAGATCATAGAAATCTTACTGCAAAGCCCAGGGGAGTTAATATGCTGCCACCAAAGCGAAGGGACACCATATGACCTTGAGCACCAACCTAACAGAAAATAGGCAAGAGTTATATTTTCTTTTGCTAAGGAAAAAGAGAAATGTGCCAACTTTAACAGAAAGAAACAACCCAGGTATGACAGTTTAATACATGGGGAGTGAGAAGTATAGCTATCACAGTAGATCCTGCAGAACTAGGGAGGGCCGCCTCACTAACCTGAAAACAAGGAAATAGGAAAGTGAACGTGATCCCACTTGCACAGTAAAAGCAAGAAGAAAAGGGGGAATAAATAAAAGAGTAAGCTATGACAGTATAATAACCGATTCGCAGTAGCTCTCCCTCATTGTTCCACAGTCAAAGGAACAATCGTTGCACTAACCTGAAAATAGGGAAACATGTATTTACACAGAAAAAGTAAGCTCAAAAATCCAGGTAGATTAAGTATTTACCTGGGAGCTCCCCACTGAGATACCTGCCTAAGAATCCTGAGTAGCAGGAGCAGGAGTAGTACTAACTAGAGGGGTGACCAAAGTCTCCTCAAGCACAAAAACTGGTGAACTACTCACCTGAGGGTTCAAGTATAGATCCTGCAAGTAAATGGACCACATCTATAGATATGTTAGAAGAAAACTAACATATGCAGATATGTAACTAATCTTGCAAATAGATGTGAAGAGAGTGAACATACCATTGGTGTTGGTCCTACGGAGCTAGGAACAAGCCCCTCAGACAAAGGGACTTCAGCCATACTGGCTGAAGCAGCTTCCCCTATAAAGAATAAGGGGAGATTCATAGGTGCTACCTTAAGAACTATCTCTGAGACCCTCATCACGGGAACCACAGATGAGGAGGTCTCACTAACACTACCCTGCAATGGAAGAAAGATATGAAAATCTATGAGATTTTTTATAGTAATGAAGAAAAAATGCATAGAAGATAAGTAAAGACAAGTTAGCATAACTAATAAGAGAGGTGCTATAATAATACCTCCCACAGAGACAACAACTGCTAGAGCTCCCCGAGCAATAGTAGGGTCTACTGAAGGGGGAACCGAAGAAACAAGTGATGAAGTGGTATCACTTATCATCTGGCATATAAACATACAGAAACAAAGTATGAGAATGAAATCCTAATGGCAAAGAAAACTGAGTCGAAAGACGAAAGATTCAAAATAAGTGTACCTGAAGCCCTTCTAAAGAAGAATGAGGGAAGATGACTGGAGGGGTAGTCGCAATGGATGCAGTGGCCTAATCATTGCAAAATTATTAAAGAACTAAACATAGATAAAGAAAGAAATGGATACTAACAGGAATAAGTGATACCTAGGAAGTGGAGCTAACTTGTGTAACAGGCTCGCTAGATGCAATAGTGAAAACTGGTCTGGAAGATATAGGTTGAATGTGAGTCCTGTTATCCATGGGCACAAAGACCCGGGAGATGGGAATCCTCCTTGAAGGCGATAGACCTGGGGCAATGCCTCCAGTTAGCAGTGGTATTCCCCCAGTAGAGGAAGGGCCACTAAAAGAAGGTCCCTTTAATAAACACAAATAAAGACAATACAATAATGGATGTAAAAAGTATAACATAATAAAGCAAGACAATAAAGGATACAGGCTCAAAGTACCTCAGGCAGTCCGATAGAAGTACCTTTCACCTCAGAGGAGGGGGGAGGTGAAGAAAGGTGGCTAAGAGAAACAGTCACCTATGTGTACAAAAATAAGAGAGTTCAAAAGATATGCCTCAAAATGTGACAAGTAAAAGTAAGAGACTCGGGAGAGCTAATGCTTACCTGGACTGAAAAGGAGGACACAAAAGAAGTCCTCGTCATCATCGGGAATACAATAGATAACTGCAAAAAAGAGAAATGGCATAAAATGTATTAGTAAAACAGAAAAGAAAACAGAATAATGACTGAGTAGAGGGAAATGACAAACCTCCAAAAAGGCCCCCGGGCAGGAAACGGAGGCGACGGATCATTCGCCACAATAGAGACACCCTACAAATGTCACAAATATAAAGACAATTCATATGTGAATTACGTATATGTAAATAGACAGTAAAACGGTACTAAAGAAGTTAAGAAAGAAGACTTATAATGGTAGAGCAGGCAGTCTACCCATATGGTAGATGTCCGGTAGTGGGACTGCTGGTGGATGGAGAATCTATCATGGCACCTTCACTGGAAGACTCCCCCGAAACTAGTAATAAAGAAGAAGTATCAGGGTGTTGATCATCATAAAGATTAGTGACACTCATCTCATTCGAAGAAGAACCGTCACCATCATAGGAGGGAGTCCTCTTCAAATGATAGAGAAGGGGAACCAGCAAGTGAAATCCCGCAAAAGTTAGTTTTACTAAGTAAAAGGGAATGATGTGTAGTACCTTCACTTATGGGAATATAAGTAACAACAAGCTCCTCAACAGGTAACCCTAGGGTTTCAAAGCCCTGCTCTCGCATAGTCCTATAGGTATCCTCCACCCCAAGGTCAACAGTGTCAGGCCCTTGGTCTGGTAGAGGAGAGGGAGCAGCAGCCACAGTACTAGTTTTCTTCTTCCTGCTCGCCCTAGTTCTTACTGAAGGGGGAATGGGAGCAGAAGTAAGAGTAACAATGGTAATAGAGGCAATGGTAGTTGGTATGAAGTTAGAAATATCCACATCAGGATGCTTCCTCTTTGAAGCAGTAGAAGCTCTTGACTTGACTTTTCACTTGGGCCTAGCAAGTTGAGGCTCATGTTTCTTAAAATAAATGGACTCATCGAGCAAATGCCTCACTAGGATTGGAGTAAGCTTCTCGAGAGGTGCCTTGGGGATGGTACTCAAGTGCCACAGTGACTTTTGGGTCCTTGACGCGACTAAGAATGTGTCTCAGAAGTGCGTACTCTTTAGGCTCAAGTGCAAGCCTGTTGTTCAAGTAATAATCATATAAGTCGGGTATCGATCCTCAGGGAAATAGGATAACAGAGTTGTAACGACTTTGGATAGATGAAGGAATCCTAACTCTGACTCTAAAGAAAAGGAAAAGATGATTTGATTGGTGGAATAACGATAACTATATGGAATTTTGAAATAATTAACTAATGAACTAAAGTATGAATGGAATGAAACTATTCTAAATAACCTAAAATACTAATGATGAATGACTTAAAACTTAAACTATATGATGAAGAAAACAGGACGGGAATACAATCCCTCAACCCTAGTGTATTGCTGGTATAAAACTAATCGTAAATTTAAGTGATTAAATAGACCCAGAATTTAGTACTCCCAAGCATTACGTATATGAGGTTCAAGCCCACACCATACTTAATTAGAGGACGAGTAAATCGGTAACGATCGATAGCAACACTCGGATTGCATTCTAAAGCATCCTGGTTACCCTGAAGCAAATGAGATCCAAAGATCTACAATGGTTGTGTTGTTACGCAATACGGTCGTAATAAATCATTAAATTCAGAGGATTAATTTTATACACATGCAACTAACACACCAGGTTGAGTTCATGCATCCCGACCTTGTAAATCTAGCCGGACATATGGAAACTTGAAAATAACACGTTTTGAATGAAAGAAAACATTTTTACTGCGGGAATAAGATGAAGAAAGATGAGATTATAAGTGAACAAACAACTAGAACAAAAATTGAAACAAAAATTAGAATGATTTTACTTGAATTGCAACTTGAAAGTAACTAGGGTTTGTTGTTATTCTCCTCTAAAATGGATTACAAAGCTTCCCTAATGAATTAGAAGCCCCTCTCCTACGTTTGGGAGGCGTACAATTTATTTACTACGAAATACAAGAGTTTGAGCCAAGTAAAACTCTAATCTTTACAAGTGGATAAGTCCGAAAAATTGAGAACAGAACCGATTTGGGTAAAGGGTTCGGTTCAGTTTCATCTTTTATAGCCTTTGTAGAAAACTCTTCGAGCATGGGATCGGTTCTTTATTTCCTTGCTTCGGTTCGGTTCTATCTTGTAGACTCTTAACAGGAAGTTTTCCAGGTGCAGGATCGATTCGTTTTTTTTTCAGCTTCGGTTTGGTTTTGTTTTGTCATCATTTACAGAAACTTCTCCGATGATGGATTCGGTTCATTTTAGTTCCCTTGGGTTCGGTTCCCTTTTGTCAGTTTTTGCAGAACCCTTGCCTTCTTGTGTTTATTTGAACCTTTTGATACGGAACTTGAATTACAACACTGAACACCTGTGAAATAGATGATGAGCACATGAAACTCGATGCACTCATTAGAATTTGTTAATAGAAAAGATATGATATAAATCCACTTGAATTACACTTCGCAGAGCGATAAAAGCCTCTAAATTAAGGGGATAAATGGGAAGAATTTATGCTTAATCAAACCCCCCTAACTTAGAACGTTGATCGTCCCGAGCAATGTAAAAGAATCAAAGCATGGTCTAACTTGAAAATGGGAAAGTATACCTATTTTGCGGGCACACGATTGCATTTAGCGTATGCAACAAGCCTTTAAACCCCTAGGTTACCCTAGTAGGACGAGTTGTATCTCGTGAGGGTTTGCAGAGAATATACCCATAAAATTCTACTCAAAGAAACCTCAAAATACGAAAAAATTGTATAATTCAAACTTTTCCAGAAAATAATCATCATCAAGTCATGTTCAAGAGTCTTAAATCATAGTGCGCGTGTATGAAGACAAAGATTAAACCACGAATTTCCACCGATTGACCATTACGTTACTTATCCGAAAATTCATTTTGATTCAATTTCTCACGGATTCACTCACAAACGAATCACTCGAATTGTGGCTATTTTCTCGGTATGCATGATTTCTAAGATTAAATGTAGTGGAACCAAATTCACGCATACAAGTAGAAAGATAGAAGTTTATGGTAATCGGATCTCATCATTGGATTACGGATATAGAAAATGGGAGCATTGCCTCTTATATATGTGTTTAATCTCTTTTATTATCTTTTTGTATTTTATCTCTCCACGCGGTAACCAATTTAGCATTTCGCACTCAGGAGGACTTTTTTGGGCCAAGGGTGTATTGGGTAAAATGAGAATGGTACGGGAAATCTCGAATTGAAAAGTTTTCATATGATGTTCGTTAGTGCGTTTCCGGGCTTTTGCTCATTTGTTTTTTTTTTATGATGTCCGTTAGTGCGTTTCCGGGCTTTTGCTCATTTGTTTTTTTTTTCTTTTTTCTTTTTTTATTTTTCACTCTTTTCTTTTCTTGCTATTTTTGTTGAGCATAGCTATTTCTTTCTTGCCCCTTTTTCTGCACTTTCCGGACTTAATTTCTGGGATTGTCCCCTTTTCACAATTCCGGACCAGTTGGGGTTTTTTGGGTTGTCAAACGAAGGGAAAATTTTATTTGGCTCAATTTGGGTTACAAAAGGGATAATTTTTCGCTACTTTTTATGGCCAATATTTTTGGGTGACAAACGAAGGCCTACTTCATTGTCCAAAATACTGATTGCGTTACCATGTGCGTTTCGAGAAGAATTAAGTTTAGAGATCTATTTGGCACGTTTTTTAAGGCAATATCACACAAATTTTCCATAACCGATCAAAATGAAAGGATCGAGATCCTAGACGACTTATTAGATGCTAAAAAGAACTTTGAGTTAACAAATAACTCGGATTGATTTATAAATTTTACAAAGATGAAAGGCTCGACTCTCACCGGGGTTGTTAATCTCCACATTTATTCATTAAGTCACCTATGTTCGCTCAATTTCCATCTTTAGTCAATTTCGGCTTTGTGCATTTTGAATTTTACAACTTGAGACTTTAAATCGACTTTTAATGACATTTTTGAAAAATTAGAATTCCAATTTTTATTTATTTTGAACAAAAAATATTTTTGGATTTTTCAAGATTTTATGATTTTTTTGAAATTTCTGGGAATTTTTGAAAATTTGTGAAGTTTTAGAAATATTCACTTGTGACCCCCCTAACTTAGACTTTTGCATTGTCCTCAAGCAAAAAGGACTAAAATCTAACTCAAAGTGAATTAAAAGTGTGGAAAAATAAAACAAACAAATTAGAACATAAATGCGGTATTTATATAGATAAAGAACAAACTGTGTTACATAGGATAGGGAGAAACACGCAATCAATTCTGAGTAAACAACCACTGCAGACACACATAACCAACAAACACGTCAAAAACCGTCATGGGCTTTATTGGGGGGCTGATTTGAGGACCCGGGTGCACGCGGATCATAAGGATCATAAAAGAAAGATGGTGGGGCTCCGCCGAAGTGGAACTCATGAAGGTGAACTTGGAGCCAATGCATCATACTTGTATCCCTCCAATAAGCCACTTGATCCCTTTGATATGCGGCTTGATCTTGATTGTATTGGTTGATGAACCCGTCAAGGCGGGATTCAACCACCGAAAGTCACCGATCAAAATCTTCCCCCGGGGGCTCGAAATCCGAGTCATCGTCTTCATTGTATTCATCTTCTTCAGCCCCTTCCATCTCAACATCCTCCGCCACCGACTCTTTAACATGAATTTCCTCCTCGTCCTCTAAATTGATCGCCTCCGGGGTTGCTCAAATGGCACCCCCATTGCTGGGCTCTCCGCGTGCGGGATACCTTCCCAATGGGCTCTGGGAGGCATGGGAAAGCTTGCGGTGGATGGATAACAGCGTCGGCTAGGAGGGACGTGATGAGGTGGGCATACGGGAGGGGTACTGCACCTTTGTTCTCCCAGGATACGAAAGTGATATCCGCGTAAAGCATCCGGGCCAGATTTAGGGTGAAATCTGGGTCGAACAGGTGGTACACGAGCATCGCTTAGCTAGGGCGCATCGCCGAGTCGTTGGAGGTTTGAAGCAAATTATCGCACACTATATGGAAAGTGATGCGCGCCTTATCATTGAGGTGGCCCACGGGGAATGTACCCCGTTCTCAAATGTCGTTGGGCGCAAGTCAGTCAATGCATTGTTGTTTGGGAATGGTGGGGGCGTTGGTTGGGTAGTCATATACGTTCGGGTGGGGAACGTCCTTTTCAGCAAGTTTGCGGGAGAGGGTGACTAAGGAGAATCTGATGGAGAATCAGAAGATCTAGTCCCTTAATAACAGCTTTGTGCGAGGGGGTGGACAAGACGTGATTCACCCAGAAACCCCACTCCTCTATGGCACCCCCACATGCCTTGACCTCAATGTTGGAATGGGGAAAGTGGCCCCTATCTACTCGCACCCTAAGTATTGAATCGGGTAAAATAATAGGAAAATCAAAAGACTCACCTAGAACCACTTAGGGTCGCTCGTTTATCCTGACCACAAACTCCTGCTCAAAATTTTCAAGCTAGGTCATGAAAGTATCATCTTTGCTAAAGTAGGGCGCCAGAAGATAAAGTCCAAAATCGATTTATTGGTGAGCAACTAAGTATTCCCTTGAGATTTTGAGTAGACCACAGACGAGGAGGATCCTATGGCGAGCACCTCAGTAGACGAGAAGGCTCCAGTGGAAAACATCCCAACAGATGAGGAGGCTCTTGTGACGAGCATCCCAACGGATGAGGAGGCTCCTGTGGCGATCATCGCAGCAGACGAGGACCCCCCTCTCACAGACATCCCAGCAAGCAAGGGAGCCCCCCTTGTGGGCGTCAATATAGTTAAACCCCCAGAAATTCCCTCTGAAATCACAGATGTGATAGTGGTGGCTCTGGTGGCCAAAACAATCGACACGGTGATGGAGATGGGTACCACACCCACTAGTACCTCGCTAGTGGAAGTGGCGATGGTGGAAGAGGGGTTTGGGGAGAAGGAAAATGCCATTTATAGTGAAGAAAAAAGAAAGGAAAGATAGGATGGTGGCTATGGAAGTTTTTGGTCTACTATTCTCTCTCTCTCTCTCTCTCTAAAAATCTCACAACTTGAACTCAAAATACCAAGGTAAAAAAGAAAGGGAAGTTTAAAAAAGGGTTTTATACCCTATTAAGCCACGCAGACTACCAATCAAAAAGAGAGCAGAACATTTCCCAAATGATGAGGTGTGTGTTCCCCATCTGACACATAACACCTCGAGACCATAAAAGTGGGCTGAAGTGACTGGCCTAATTAATGCGACAGTATCATCATGAGATTGAGGTAAACTATTCATATTCCAATAAATAATTAATCATCGTGTAAAAAAATCTTTCGTATACCCAACATTCAGATTTTTGTATGAGGGGACTAATGTAAAGGGGTACACACCCAGTTGCCCAAACAGTTGGGCGAGCAGGCTCAATGGGGGGGGCTCACCATGAGCAACCCCCCAAAAGAAGTGCCTTGGCCATGACAAAAGTAAAGCTGGGCAAGGAGGCCCAACAGGAAGGGCCCCTCGTCCCAAAAGACTCAAAGTTCACAGAAATGAAACTTAGGCGAGGAGGGCCACAAGGAAAGTCCCCTCATCCCAATCTATCCAAAGTTCACAAAAATGGAACTTGGGCGAGGAGGGCCACCGGGAAAGGCTTCTCGTCCTAATTTGTCCAAAGTCCACATAAATTAAACTTGGGCGAGGAGTCCCACCAGGAAGGGATCCTCGTCCCTAGTTACCCAAAGTTTGCAGAAATTGAACTTGGGCGAGGAGTCCCACTAGGAAGGGTTCCTCGTGCCAATTTTCTTAAAGTTCTCATAAATTGAACTTGGGAGAGGAGGTCCACTAGGAACGTTTCCTCAACCCAAAATGCCTAGAATTCACAACTTTAAACTTGGGCAAGGAGGCCCACCGGGAAGGTCTCCTAGTCCCAAACAACTCAGAAAACACAGTAATAAAATTAGGCGAGGAGGCCCACCACAAGTGACTCCTCGTCCCTAAATTATCAAAAGTTACAGGAACAAAGTTTGGATGAGGAACCCCACTATAAGGAGCTTATCGTCCCCAGAAGTTCAAATTCCTTACTGAAAAGAACCAGTGGGCGAGGAGGTCCACCTAGAGTTAACTCCTCCCCAAGATTTGTTACTCAAATATATCTTAAAGTACTAATATGTTACTCTCTTGTACAGGTATCCTGGTTGATCAAGGAGGGATCAAAAATTCAAGTTGGGGTCTCTACGAAGTTTTGGCTTGGTGGCTGAGGAACGAGGTTTGTTGATCAAGACTCAACCACTTAGAACTTTAAGATTGAGAGAACACCGGTAGATAGACCCTAGGGGTCACCCAACTCTTATACAGTCACACCCATTCATAACTAAAGTGAGTAACCAAGAGATTGCTCATAAGAAATGAAAATTTTATAAAATGATTTTAGCGGAGATGGTCCTTAAGACCTCTCCTCAAGTTTACAAATGATTTTAGAGGAGGTGGTCCTTGAGGCCTCTCCTCAAGTTTATAAAATATTTTAGAAGAGGGGGTCCCTGAGACCCTCCTAAAGTTTATAAAGTTTGTACAACAAGTTACCGTTTTAAAAGATATTAACCAAATCAGATATTTTGTTTTCAAGCGCAAACATATTTGCTTTTTGACTTTGATTTACACCAGGTGGCACCTGTTAAAGGGGGCAGGCAGTTGCACGTAGGTAGAGACCAATGGTACGTTGCAGACCTTATCCCTCACCAACCCTCTCAATTTTTGCGCCCTAAAAGTGCCAACTCAGCCCTAGTGCCCAAGTATAAATAGGACCCATGGGCGAGGTCGAGTAAGGCTCAAAACTCAAGTCATGCTGTTACTCTGTCAAAATCACCCCATATACCTAGTGTTCTCTCCCTACTCTCTCTCTCTAAGTGTTAAGTGCCTTATTCCTTCACTCCACACTGACAGCCATCATTCTCAGGAGTTCATCTTGGAAAAAGTTACTATTATTGCTGTGAAATTCATCTTCTTGCCAAGAGTAGTTCTTACTTTGGTTCCATTTTTACCAAAAAGAGAAAGTTTTACCAGGTGTTGCTCTAGAAGTTCTTGAAAGACCTTGAAGGCAGAGTCCATTGGAGTGGATTTCGCCTCACCCTTTCCAGTTATTCATAGACCCCAGTACAGCTACCCTCCTACAGTTTGAAATTATAGCATATGCTCCGGTTCTATGTACAATCGAGTTTATTACAGTTATGACTATCAAAAGCACAAAACAGTGGCATCAAACGAAACAATACCACTATGTTCAGATGGATAACACAGTGGCGTAAAACATGCAGAATTTGGAGCATGAAACACTAAGTATGGTCAAGTAAATAAAGCTCCTAGATATGTTCTGATTTGTTGCTACTATATATTCTGTTATTTTGATGTTACGTTTCAATTATATACTATATATATGAACATCTAATATATGTTGTTGTTAGTTTGATGAAAACCATGGTAGGTTTACGAAAATTTTATCTCGTGCGTTAATATACTACATAAATACGATAGGTTCATTCATCTTATTGAGAGTGTAGTATAACATGTAAAGTTTAAAATTGAGCACTAACCCCTATTTTTGAAAAGGGTATTTAACTAACTGTCTTCTTTTAATTGCTCACCTTAATACCTCTTAAGTTGCAGAAGTAAATAAGGGAATTAAAATTTAGAGGCCTTATTTCATTTCATTTCGATTGGTAAGCTCTTGAGAAATGAATATAAACATTTGTGTTGAGAAGTTTTTACAGTGGAAGAGGTATGTCGGATTCGACTTCATTATCTGCTTATAAAACTAGGTAACCATATTATCAACTGTGTATATAAGCATTAAGGATGCCTTGAACATTTTCATTAATAAATGTATTGTAATATCCCGATTTAGTAATACGGATCGAAGATGACTTATAAGGATGGGGCATAAGAAATGAGAAAATATTAACTCTAATACTATGTAACTGTCTATTTGGTATGCAAATGACATCTTTAATACTATCTAACTGTCTTTTTTTGTTTTTATGATATAATTTCCTATATGTTATGTAGGACCAAGGAACCAAAAACTCTTCAAAAGTCTTATACACACGACATTCAAGAGAAGATGGATCAAGTGGACAAGGTATAATTACATGAATTATTTCCTGGTATGATTAGACATTATATACCTAGCAGCTATATTTTACTAAAAGTTTAAATAGTTATCTACTAAGTTTTGTGTTTTGGTTGTATTCAAGCTAATTGATCTTTGGGATTTTTCTTCCGGTTCTACCATGAGTTGCCCTTTTACTCTGGGATATATATTTATTTTATCCCTTGGAAAAGTTCGTTAGCATAAACAATGAAGCCAATGAATTACTTTAGGTTTTTGCTTTTTGTTTTTATTTTTGTTTTTGTTTTACTTGTTTTCTATACGAATTATGAATATGCTTTTGTCATTGAGTTAAGTATTTGGAATAAGTAATGATCCTTTCGGAAACAAATTTATGTTTTATTTAAAATTAGATGTTTTTCCATCACTTACTATGTACTCTTAACGCTGGGTGGTTTTGTTGGTGAATATTGATTGGTTTTCTGACATTTACCAATTGTTTTTGTTTACCATGTACTCTTAACGCTGGGTGGTGGTGTTAGTGAATATTGATTGGTTTTGTTTACTTTACTAGATGCTTATGGTAGACAATCGTGAGTTATACATACATGTTGATGATGGAATTCAAATTGATTTGACAATGGGCATGCCACTTTGCAAGATTAATGAGTATATCAATTTGCAAGATTTATATGTATATAAATGCACATACAAAAATGTGATAGTAATGTGTATTTCAATAGTATTTGAAGACTGATACAATGGGTCATATTCTAAGTTTCCAAAAACTGAACTCCTTAACAAAGTTGAGGAGTGCATCTCTTTATCATCATTTGATTTATAATGGGAGTAAAGTATGTTTTTATCTTATGATTACGGTTTCTATTGAGACAAGAAAAATGCAACGTTGATTCAATTTTTATCTTATATACGCGATTATAAATGCTGTGGTGATTCAATTTGTAATATTCTATTCTCACACTAATTTTTTGGTACATGCATTGATAGAGAAAACAAATCTTAATCCGAGTGAAGTTGGAGACATTACTGTGGGAAATGTGCCTGCTTTAAGCAGTAGTTGATGTGACCGCGGCTATTAAAGCTGGATTTTATGTCATTGATATATTTGAATTTATTTTACAATAATGGATTATTAAATCATAGCCAAACAAAGGTTGACCCTTTTATTTTATAAACTTATATTTCCTATTTTCAAGGATTGGAGTTGGGTTGGAATCTATGATCGCAAATCCAATGGCTTGGGAGGGATAAGTCAATCCAAGAGTATATTCTCTCATGCACTATCTATGTTCTAGAATTCTTAGATGTAAGGACACAAGTCTCCGGTTGAGTCTTAATGTAGTGTTGGCTTAATTCTAGACAAAAACATTTGAGCCGTACGATAGTGTTCAAGTGTATCCATTCAAGACTACGATATGTTAATTGAAGACGTAGTGGCCAAGATTATAAAGCTTCATCATATGTCGGGTTTAGTGTGCCTCGTTTCTACGTCAACAACATTAGTTCCAATGCCCTTAAGGTATGAATGTATTTTATAAATATATAAGAGCTTGGAAATTTTTTGGGTGTATTTTATAAATTCTTTATAAAATAGTTCCAACGACTTTGTTTTACTCAGAAAATATTTTTTAGAACTTTTCATAAAAAGTTTTGGACTTAAAATGAATATTGCTTTTTTCTGACACGTCGTTCGAACGAACTGGAATATCGTTCAAACGAGATTCCCATGTCATTTGAACGAACCGGCATCTCGTTCGAACGAGATTGTCAGGTCGTTCGAACGAGATTTCTTTTTTCGCACTGGAACATCGTTAATAAAGTCGTTCGAACGAGTTTGGCAGGAACAGTTTTTTTGGCGTTTTTGGCAGTTTTCACCATGTTCCCACTATGTTTTCTCCACTATTTTTTGACAGAATTATCAAGTGCGGAAATGAACATTTTCACATTCTAAGAGACTTTAGAGAGCAAAACCTCTCAAGAAAAAGTTTCATGTTTTGTGTTTGATTTTTATGGATTAAATTCACCAAAAACACATACACACCCAATAGTTTGTTTATTCCAAGTTCCCTAATATATATCCTTGTTTGGAGTGTTTGGCACCGGATTTTTCTCTACACCTCAAAGAAGAGAAGTTTGGATTTACTTCTACATCCCACAAAGAAGAAGTTTGTTTGTTGTGACATACCCACTTGGAGAAACGCTCCGTGTTCGGGTGGCGGTGACTAGATAAAGTCCGATCGGTGGATTTCGAGACCGCGATGAACCTCCGTGGTTATTTTCTAGGCAGAGGTGTGTACAAGAAGAAGCTTCGTGTCTTGCATGGAGTCAAGTCGGGTGTTGTAAGTCTTTTTGTCTTGTACTTGTAAAATCATACTTAGTGGATTTGAGGCTAGGATCGTCCGAGGTTTTTTTCCCATTGTGAGTTTTTCCTCGTACATCGTAGCGTAGTGGTTGTTTACTTATTTTATCTTTTGCTATATCACATTAGATGCATGCTTAGGTAAAAAGATAAAATTGGTATAGTTAATTTGGTGCAAATTCAATTTGGGTTAAAATTAATTTAATTCAAGTCATTACTTTAATTTGATAAAATTTGGTTTGGCCTAATTTGCAAATTGAATTAATTATTTGTTAGGGAAATTTTAGGATTTGGGTTGAATTAACGTTGTATAAGTGAAAATTAATTTGTTGTTTAATTTAATGTCACTTTGAGTTTAGTTTAATTTTAACTTGAAAGAAATTAAAATTTGGTTTATGTAATTGTTTAGTTGAACCATCTCTCTTCCGCATCTAAAAGGAAACTCATTTGGTAAAATTTTAAAAATGGGGGTCCTGTCATTTTTAAATTGGTATCAGAGAGGGATCGCTAAATTATTGCGTTTAAGATCCTTTAAATATTTTTTACTAAAATGGAATTTTTCCCATTTTCAAAATTCTCTATTTTCGATGGTTCCAACTACGCGTATTGGAAAGCGCGCATGAAATCGGCACTTAGGTCTATCGATGAGAGGGTTTGGTTGTCAGTTGTTAACAGGTGGACTCCACCTACATATTTAGTTGAAAAAAAAAGTGTTCCCAAACCTACCGGTAGATGGAGTGAGAATAAATTTAAACTTGCAAATTTTAATTCCCGTAGTTTAAATGCCTTGTTTAGCGCGGTCACACCGGATGAATTTCGACGCATTATGACGTGTGAAACCGCTAAAGAAGCTTGGAATATTTTACAACTCAATCATGAAGGAACTAGCGTCGTAAAAGCCTCTAAACTCTACAACCTCACCACTCAATTTGAAACCATCAAAATGAATGAAAAAGAAACTTTTGATGAATTTTATGCTAAACTTTCTGATATAGTTAATTCATCTTTTAATTTGGGAGAGAAAATACCCAACAACCGAGTAGTAAAGAAAATTTTAAGGTCCCTACACGATAGATTTATTCCTAAGGTGACCGTGTTAAATTCTTTATCCACTTTAGCCTCTACGAAATTAGAAGAGCTCGTAGGTGATTTACAAACCTATGAACTAGACACGTTTCTCTCTAAAACTGAAAAGAAAATAGATAAGGGCGTTTCTTTGAAAGACTGAAAGTAGGAAAAATAAGTAGTAGAGAGTGAAAGTAAGAGTGACTCGGAAGATACGGCTATGTTTGCTAGGAAGTTTCAAAAATTTCTTAAATTTAACAAAGATAATTTTAAAAATAATTTTAAGAAATTTGAAAATTCTAAGCATGACAAAGCCGAGAAGATCCCTAAAACTTTTAATGAAAACTTAAATATGGACGAGTCAAATAAGTGTTGCAGTTGTGAGGGTTATAGCCATAGGGAGAAAGAATGCCCCACTAAACTAAGTAGAGAGGGTAAGCAACAAATTTCCTACAATGCAAACCTTAGTGATAGTGATAAGGAAGAGGGACCCGATTCCCCCACTAAGCCCAACTTTGTGGCTTTTATGGCAAGTCATGTGAGTGAAAGTGAGCACTCCTTTATTGATGAAATTTTAACACATGACACTTCCAAGGCCTTTGTTTGTGAATCCCAAAGAGATGATGGTAGTGAGAGTGGAGAAGAAAGAGAGAGTGAAAGTGAAAATGAGGTTGATGTGAGTGAACTTCAAAATGCGTTTCAAGAATTATACGAAGAATCTATTAAATTAAAAAGAACAAATTTGAAGTTAGAAGCTAGTTTAAGAGAGCGTGCCAAGGTCATTAATGAGAATACGTTAGTGGAAGACCTTAGGACACGTGAGAGAGCTATTCGTGAGAACCTTGAATATGTAGAAGGCGAGAGAGATAGCCTTAAAGGTTTAATGGAATCCTTGAAAAAGGAGCTTCTTGCGTTTGAAGAGCAGAATGTTTTATTAGAGTCTCACATTGTAGATTTAGAAAATAAATTAAAAGACTCTAGTAAAGTTAAATTTGATTTGCAGTGTCTTTCGGAGAAATTAGATAAAATATTAGGAACGGTTCAAATCAAAAATCGCACTTGTGGTTTAGGCTTCGATACTTGTAAAGATTCAACTCTTAAAGCCAAAACTAGGGGTGTAAGCGGTACGGTTTGGTCGGTAAATAGTAGATACCAATACCAAAACCAAACTCTGATGGTAAAACCAAACCGTACCAGTTTACCACCCGGTACACCAAAATTAATACCAAAACCAAACCGGCCGGTAATTCGGTTTTTTTCGATAATTTCGGTTTTTTTTGGTTTCGGTAAATTCTGGTTTTTTTCTGGTTTCTTCTGGTTTCAGAAAATTTTGGTTTTTTCTGGTTTTGGGTTTTGAGTTTTTCTGGTTTTGGTAAAAAACACTAAAAGCCCCAAAAAATCAAAAACAAAACAAACAAGATTTTTTAAATATTAAAACCAAAACCAAAACCAACTTTTTTCTGGTTTAGGTAAATTCGGTACGGTAATTTTAGTAAATTCGGTACGGTACGATAATTTCGGAATGGTTTTTTCTTGTTTTGGTAAATTCGGTACGGTACGATAATTTCGGTACGATCTTTTCTGGTTTCGGTAAATTCGGTACGGTAATTTCGGTAAATCGGTTTTTTAAATATTAAAACCAAAACCAACCCACTTTTTGCGGTAATTTTGGTTTCGGTAAGATCGGTTTTTGGTATTTTAATATATGAAACCAAAACCATTTTTTTTCGGACCAAAACGGTACGGTACGGTAAAAACCCCTACCGCTTCCACCCCTAGCCAAAACCAATGTTTTAGGAGAATCCTCTAGGAATAATGTTATAGATCATTCCTTAGGTAAGTCTTTTCGTCGAGTTTATAGGTGCTCGCATTGTGGTTGAAAAGGTCATCTTAGGAAATTTTATTTTGATCTTAAATGAGGTCCTAGAAAATCCCTACGTAAGGCAACCGAGGTAGCCAAGATTCCTACACCCCGATATCGTCATTAATCATTAGTTTGGGTTAGGAGATCCGACTTGGTAGCTTTACAAAATAGGATTTTTTATTCTCATTTACTTTCACATCCTTCCTCCCTTGCTAAATCTAAAGGTTGAATGGGTTAGTTGTTTGCATACTTTAGCTTTTGTACTTCATGCTAAATTATCATGCTATTTGTATGCTTCTTTATCATTTTCTAGTCATTTCTTTATCACATATCACATGCTAGAATTATGATGCTTGTTTATCTTTTGTATTATAGTTCTTTCATTTTAGTTTGCATTAAATGAAAAAATACAAAAAGATTTTTGGTTATCATTTGTGTTTCATTTTTTTTGTAATTTAGGCTTAATGAAAAATACAAATGATTTTTGGTTTGTCTTTTGAGTAAATAGTTTTGTTTGCTTTGTTAAAAATTTCAAAAACTCATAAAGATTTTTTTGTGTGTATTTTTGTTTGACACACTCTACGTGGCATATACTTGTGTTTGAATCCCTTCTTGTTCGCTTCCATGTGGCTAGAACTTTTGGTTTAGATTGTCAATCCTTAAAATATTATTTACCATGCTTACATGGAGTAGTTGGATTTTGTGTTTATATAATGGATTCTATTTTTATATGCCTCAATTCACACATGCACGAGCTCACTTGAAATTATAACTCCATATGTATATTTGAGCTTTGTGAGGTGTTCTCCTACCAATCTTGTCATCTACATGTTATGTAACCTAGGAGGACTAGTGCATGTTAAAATCTGTTGCACGCGATGATTGAGCGATAAAAAAAATGATATTTATGAATGTGCAGGGGGAAGGGATCCGAAAGGGAAAATCATCCTTTGCGAATAAGCCACCGTTTGCTTGGACCTAAAAGAAATACGTGGTCCAAAGGCCTAAAAGAATTATGGCTTTAAAATAAAATATTTGCCAAGGTATTTTGTTTAGTTGATTTATTCATTCAAAAGATTAAACTCTATATGCTTAAATTGAGGGAGTTTGGATGGAATATTAACGATTTGCATAATGTCCGTTTATCCTAGTTGTACTTTCAATGTCATGATTCTATTGGTTTGTAGAATCGTCAAAATTCTAGACTGGTATGCAGTGTGTATGTTTGTTCATTGAGTTCTATCTATTTTGTCACATGAGGTTATATTCAAATGTGATAAAATTTGCAATCAAATGAGAACTCCGTGAACATGTTTTAAGTGATTGGGTATAAATTTAATTGTTCTAGTTCACACCCCAACACTTTCGTTTCCATATGACACATTTTTGTCATACGAGTGTGAAAAGCTTATTGTGTTTTGTGTCATGTATGGTGTCTATACCTATATATATGTGCGTGTGCGTTAGTGATATTCATTATGTCTACATATATATAGTATTTTTTTTCTTTGCCTTGCTTTCTAGTCCATCTATGCTTCAAATTCATAATTGGTATTTATCGTGTTGCATATTGTTGTTGATATCACATGCTTAGTATCTCATGTATCACATTGATATCATTTTTTTGCATCTTCGTTGGTATCCATTATTCTTTGTATGGATTAGTTTCGATTTTTTTGCCAATATGCTTTCATGTTCTTATCACTCTAAGCTTCATCGTGTTAAATTAGTTTTTTCCTTTATCTATTCTTGAACAAAAAGGGGGAGAATGATAGGGGAAGAAATGGTATCTAATCCTATTGTAATCGTATCTTAGTTTGGAAGATTTATCTTAGGGGAAGAGGAGTATTAATTTCGGAGGAGTATTTATTTTACATGCATTTAATATTCTTGATATTCCCTATATGTTTGATAGTTTGCTCAAGTGTGCAGGAATTCTTCTAAATGGCCACTTTCATCGGCAAAGATATTGATCCTTGGGTTTTTGAGTCAAGCTATCATTTTTATTTTAGGTGGGACATTTTTTTAAGTCTAGTAGAGCTTGACGGCCCTTTAGGATTTTTGTTTGGTTTTTGTCTCGGAATAGCCAAAGGGGGAGATTTGTAAGGACACAAGTCTCCGATTGAGTCTTAATGTAGTGTTGGCTTAATTCCGGATAAAAACATTTGAGTCATAGGATAGTGTTCAAGTGTATCCATCCAAGCCTATGATGTGTTAGTTGAAGACGTAGCGGCCAAGATTATAAAGATTCATCATATGCCGGGTTTAGTGTGCCTCATTTCTACGTCAACAACATTTGTTTCAATGCTCCTAAGGTATGAATGCATTTTATATATATAGAAGCTTAGAAATTTATTGGGTGTATTTTATAAATTCTTTATAAAATAGTTTTAACGACTTTGTTTTATTCAGAAAATATTTTTTAAAACTTTTCATAAAAAGTTTTGGACTTAAAATGAATATTGCTTTTTCTGACACGTTGTTCGAACGAACTGGAATATCGTTCAAACGAGATTCCCATGTCATTCGAACGAACTGGCATCTCGTTCGAACGAGATTGCCAGGTCGTTCGAATGAGACTTCTAACGAGATTTCTTTTTTCGCACTGGAACATCGTCGGTAAAGTCGTTCAAACGAGTTTGGCGGGAACAGTTTCTTTGGCGTTTTTGGTAGTTTTCACCATGTTCCCACTATATTTTTCCCACTACTTTTTGACAGAATTATCAAGTGCGGAAACCAACTTTTTCACATTCTAAGAGACTTTAGAGAGCAAAACCTTTCGAGAAAAAGTTCCATGTTATGTTTGATTTTTATGGATTAAATTCACCAAAAACACAAATACACCCAATAGTTTATTTATTCCAAGTTCCTTAATATATATCCTTGCTTGTAGTGTTTGGCACCGGGTTTTTTTCTACACCTCAAAGAAGAGAAGTTTGGGTTTACTTCTACATCCCACAAAGAAGAAGTTTGTTTGCTGTGACATACCCACTTGGAGAAACGCTCCGTGTTCGGGTGGTGGTGACCAGATAAAGTTCGATCGGTGGATTTCGAGACCGCGGTGAACCTCCATGGTTATTCGCTAGGCAGAGGTGTGTACAAGAAGAAGTATCGAGGCTTGGATGGAGTCAAGTCGGGTGCTGTAAGTCTTTTTGTCTTGTACTTGTAAAACCGTACTTAGTGGATTGGAGGTTAGGGTCGTCCGAGGTTTTTTCCCGTTGTGGGTTTTTCCTCGTACATCGCGGCGTAATGGTTGTTTACTTATTTTATCTTTTGCTATATCACATTAGATGCATGCTTAGGTAAAAAGATAAAATTGGTATAGTTAATTTGGTGCAAATTCAATTTGGGTAAAAATTAATTTAATTCAAGTCATTACTATAATTTGATAAAATTTGGTTTGGCCTAATTTGCAAATTGAATTAATTATTTGTTAGGCAAATTTTAGGACTTGGGTTGAATTAACGTTGTTTAAGTGAAAATTAATTTGTTGTTTAATTTAATGTCACTTTGAGTTTAGTTTAATTTTAATTTGAGAGAAATTAAAATTTGATTTATGTAATTGTTTAGTTAAACCATCTCTCTTCCGCATCTAAAAAGAAACTCATTTGGTAAAATTTAAAAATTGAGGGTCCTATTGTTTTCATTGGATAATCAATTTCCTCTGGGGCACTAACATGTTCCGCCTATAATTTCATCGGGTAAAGGAAATGACACAACCCCAAATTTGTGTTCTTCAAATTGATACAACTTTAGAAAGCGTTACATATATTCTGCTGGAACAATGCGAGAACAATGGCAGACCTTTTGAGTTGAGATAATAACTATATAAATGACATAGGCACAGTGGTCCTAGGACAAAAAGCCATTTGGTACACTAAAGATCTCTTTCGACATTGCGCCATATATTATGAAAGAATCATATTTGGCTAACAAAATTGGTTACTTAAAATTCACATGATATCATTTTTTATTGTATGAATTTGTTTACTCTTCAATTCCTAATCTAATTCACGCTATTAATGAATTATGTATTCATGTTGGTTTTGTTATTTTGAGTTATTAAACAGGCAGATGGTTTTGTGAATTTGGTTATCAAACAGGATTTGTGGACTTTGATAATTCAAAGTGGTACAAAATTTTACTATCAAATTTGTGCTCAAATGCATTTTTCATTAAGGGTGTGTTTGATAACACTTATTTTTCATGGAAAATACAATATATGGAGTCATTTTCCATCTTTTGAATGTTTGGTAAACAAAATTTTTCATGGAATTGATTTCCTTAAAACAACTCACATAACCACTTTTTCCACAAAAAGATGGAATTAAAAAACCTTCTCCCACCTTGTTATTCATTTTTCAGGGAAAAGAATTGTCACGCCCAAAAAATTGATAAAAAATTCAAAAAACGAGTAAAAGCCCAAAAATAATGAAAAAAATTCAGAATGTGAATAAAAACCCAAAAATAATGAAATTTTTTCCAGAAAGTGAATAAAAATTCAAAAATTAATGAAAAAATACAGAAAATGAATAAAATTCCAAAAATAATGAAAAAAAAATCAAAAAGTGAATAACTTCCCCAAAAAATGAAAAAAAAATCAGAAAGTGAATAAAAACCTAAAAAAATTGAAATAAATCTAGAAAATGAATAAAATTCCAAAAATAATAAAATAAATCCAGAAAGTGAATAAAATCACCAAAAGCAATGAAAAAAAATACAGAAAGTGAATAAAATCCCAAGAAATGAAAAAAAATATAAATGAATAAAATCCAAAAATAATAATAATAAATCCAGAAAGTGAATAAAACCCCTAAAATAATGAAAAAAAATCCAGAAACTGAATAAAAACCCAAAAATAATGAAAAAAATACAGAAAGTGAATAAACCCCCCAAAAAATGAAAATTTTCAGAAAGTGAATAAAAACCCAAAAATAATGAAAAAAATTCAGAAAGTGAATAAACCCCTCAACATTCAAAAACGTGCCAAAAAATGAAAAAAATTCTAGAAAGTGAATAAAAACCCAAAATATTGAAAAATATTCTAAAAAGTGAATAATTCACTAAAAATAATTAAAAAAATCAAGAATGTGAAATAAAACCCAAAAAATAAGGAAAAAAAAGTCCAGAAAAGTGAATAAGATAATGAAAAAAATACAGAAAGTGAATAAACCCCAAAAAATAATGAAAAAAAAATCCAGAAAGTCAATAAAACCTCAAAAAATAATGAAAAATAATACAGAAAGTGAATAAAAATTTAAATATCATGAAAAAAATCTAGAAAGTGAATAAAAACCCAAAATAATGAAAAAAATACAGAAAGTCAATAAAAAAACACCGAAAATTTTATTAAAAAGTCCGAAACTTATTAATTAAGAAAAAAAAATAACATAAAATGAAAAAAATACATAAAAAAAATATTAGTCCCAGAATTAATTTTAAAAAACATTAGAAAATAAAAAAAACAAGAAAAAAGAGAGAAATCAATAAAAACACAAAATAATGAAAAAATATAGAAAATGAATAAAAAATAGAAAATAAATATTAACCCCTGAATTTATTTTAAGAAAGCCCAGAATTTTATTAAAAAGTCAGAAATTTATTAATTCAACAAAAATAAAAAAGCGCTCAAAAAATTTTAAAAATGGAAATGAATGAATACCCTAGAAAATTAATAAAAATGCAAATATTTGAAAAAAATTAAAAAAACACAAGAGAATTAAAAAAAAAAAAAAAAGAACAGACCTGACGACACGGGGGGATGAAACAGTTGGGGGTTGGGATGGGGGGGGGGGGGGGGGGGGGGGTGAACTTGGTTTTTATTCATTTTTTTATTTTTTCTTAATACTCCGAATACATTTTTTTCGTTTTTTATATTTAATACCGGGGGGATGAAACAGTTGGGGGTTGGGATGGGGGGGGGGGGGGGGGCGTGGTGTACTTGATTTTTATTCATTTTTTATTTTTCTTAATACTCCGAATACATTTTTTCCGTTTTTTATATTTAATGTCGGGTTAATATTTATTTCCTAGTCTTTTATTCATTTTTTGTGTTTTTTTTAAAGTTTTTTGGTTATTTTTTATTAATATTCTGGAAATTTTATTAATTTTTTGCTATTTTTATTATTTTTTTGGGATTTTTATTAATTTTCTGTTTTATATATATATTTTCTACTTTTTTTCATGAAAAATATTAGAAATCAAACGCACAAAAGATGTAAAATAGAACATTTTCCACCTGGAAAATAATTGCAATCAAACAACACCAACAAAATTTTTCCATGAAAAATATTTTCAAGTTTTTAATTCCATGAAAATTGACTCTTAGGAGTTATTTTCCATCTTATTTATCAAACACACACTTAATGTAATTTGCTTGTTGAATTTTTTTGGCTCTCTTGTCTATTTTCCCAAATATAATGGACGATTTTATGGTTTGTTTACCGGACCCTAAGGTATCTCAACGTGTAAACTTATGGATCAGTTGGATAACTTTCTTTTAATGCAACTTTGTAAGCTTTGTAATTATCAATGGAACTTATTCATTGCTTACAAATCCTCACATTGAGAATATATATTAGGGGTAACAATTCGGATTAGTCGTGGCCACGTTGATTTTAATTTGAATATAAGTTTTAAGTACTCTTAAATCTATACAAGCTAATCATGTCATGTTCAGGTCATTTCGGATTATTACCGTAAACGAATTGTGTCAAATTGCCAGCCCTAGATTATATAGTCATCTAGGATATGTAAATGAATACATTTATCGTGCAGGAGCATTTGGATGTGTTTATTTGAATACGAAATTGAAAGATTTGTACTTTATAATTAAATTACTATTCTGCCCAAATTTTTTAAACAAAGGTAATTTTGCCCACATTTTTTAAATAGGGGTAATTCTGCCTAAATTTTTTTAATTGTTTACAAATAATTATGTTATATCAAAAAAAAATTTACTTAAATTACATACGACATAATACGAGGAAAAATATCTCCGTGCCTTCGGGCAGGAATATATATATTTGGGCCTAGGCAAGACAACAGGGCAATTAAAACACCTAGGCATATTTGTTAATAAAATCATGCTCAAAATTTGACCTTGCACATTCCATATCGTCACAATAGTCTTTTGATCAATTGAACCTAGATATAGCAGTATCTAATTTTGGATTTTTACCAAACCATTCAGCCATCTCTTCACTATCGGTAGATTCAAGAGGCTCTGTGATGTTCCTGGTGATGGCTGACTTAAATTCATCAGCATTTACCCGTGCCCTTGTGATGTTCCTGCTCCTCTCTGCCATTTCTATCTTCCATCTTTCTTGCTTCTGGAAGCTTCGAGACAAATTGCTCTTACCTCCTGTAACTGGAAAATCAACCAAGCCTGGAACATTGTTCCACGAGTTTGATACGTTTTGGTCTCTACTCTCATTCTCCACAAATTTCCACATATCAACCCCTTCATTACCATTTCGTCTCTCTTGTCCAAAATAAGGCCGGGATTGACGATAACCTTCACTATCACCTACCGGTTGAGCAAAAGAGGTGGCATGTAGTGATGCTTTTGGCCGTCTATGATCACATTTCAAGCATGCCATGTTTCTTCTAAAATTGATATAGTTGCACCTACAGATATTGAATTTTTAACAAAAATAACAACAACAACAACAACAATAATAATAATAATAACAACAATAAAATTATGTGTACCCCCATCCATACCCTCTACTTTAAATGCTTATACCTTGTTATTGTGGGTCCCGCCAGGGCATAGAGTACAACTTATTATTGTCTTGTCTTATATAGGGTACAAAATGAGGGTACAAAATGGGGGTCCGTGTAGTATTACTCTAATAATAAATATTAAGTTATCTTAAAAGGAAACAAAAACAACTTCTAATAAGTTTAATTTTAGGACGAGAGAAATTTGTAGTAACTAACGAGTCGCATTCCCACTCCCCCGGATTGAGTTGCCGCTTTGGTGGATTCTCTTTACATTGCATACATCTTGTATTCTTTGCAAAGTTCAAGAAATTGCATCTGTGAAAGTAGTGAGCAAAAATGAGAGAGAATTTGGTAGCAGCACAAATTTAATAATCTGAACATATAATTACTTGTCACAAATCCAGTCTCCCTTCTTCAATGGAAGATGATCATGATCCTCCCCTAGTTTCCTTAGTCTTTCTTGGAACAATCCATCACAACTCAAGCACTTGATATTTCTAGCAAAATTAAGGAAGTCGCATCTATGAAGAAAAAAAAACAATAAAAAATGTAAGGAACGTAAATGAGTGTAACAGGATAATAAACAATTAATTAGACATAATATAATTATGATATGAACTTACTTGGGGCATATCCAATCTCCTTGCTTTTGGGGAATATCGCTACCATAGTCATCTTGGTGAGTTGATCTTTCTTGCATAGATGATTTCCATTTGGAGGAAGTGGTTTTTGGAGGATCAGTACAAAGTTCCTTCATGCTGAACTCCACCATTTCTTTCAGCAACCTTCTTACTGATTCTTTAACCCTTTTATTTGGGCATGGCTTGTTCTCCATGAAATCAGTAACAGGATCAAGCCCATATGTTATTAAGAAGCGCATGACATCCACGGTCCGCCCACCTTCATCTTCACGAGCCTTCACATATGCCCTCTCGCAGTTTCCCCTCAAAACACATGAGCTGCAAACCTACTAAAGGGGAAGGTAAATCTATCAAGGTTTTTGCTTGAGCCAATAAAGCTAGAAATACTTTGATTTAATAAGGATATAAGCAATTTTCCCCTCATTCAACAAACACGTGTTTATTTATTTTCAAATAAATAGAACAGATTGTGATAGACTACATTTGGCCTAATCCACCTTTACTAAATATCAAGGAGTACAAATAGTGCTGGCAAAACTGGCCCGCGGAAAGAAACCCGCCCAATTAGCCCAAATACTAATTCACGGGGTGCAGAAAAAAAAAGAAAAGTGGGTAAAATTCGGGCTACACGTGTATATTGCAAAGAGGCTTCATTAAATATACGAAACTAAGTTAAAATCCCAGATGAAACTAAGTTAAAACCTCAGATGCATCTCTCTCTCTCTCTCTCTTCAGATCTGACACTTCAGAATATCAGAGAATGTGTTTTTGATACTGGATTTTTGTTTGGCCTTTTCATATTAGAGCAAACTATATTTTGACACTACAAATCGTCTCCATTCCAAACAAACTGCAGCTTCGAGTTCAGAAAACCAGTACTCATGTCCTCTGTTTTATTCGTTGGTGCATTCGTCTCACCCAAAATTTCATGGGCCTACGTTATTGCATGTGTGCTAGGATGTGAAGAACCCTACACATAAATACTCCAACTGGGTTTCATATATCATGGTTACAAGAAGAAATTAAGATGATTAATCTGGTAACCAGAAGAAATTAACAGCTCCATAGCATACAGCAAAGCACAGGTGTGAGGAAAAAATCCAGCTGCCCAACCCAGATCCTATCCGCCCCGTTCCCCAGCAAGAATCTGACAGCCCAAACCAGGCCCAGCTTCTGAACGACCTGTCCAAAGCCAACCATACCCACCCAACTTCCGCAACTATGTAAAAGTGTTCTCTAACTAACACAGTAAAGGTTCTTTTTAAATCAAATCTTATCTATCTAAAGTACACTAAAAACACTAAATCACGAATCAGATAGGTGAAAATTCAATAACAAATTTCATTAGCAGCTCCAGTGCTTGAACAGGAAGAGCAGAAATGCTCTTGTTATTAGAAAGGGAATGCAAGGGACTTTTATGTAAAGATGCGAGTTTAATAGGCCCAAAAAATATTACAAAATTATAGCACATACATTTCCCTCATCTATGCTAAGATGTGCCCTTAGACGCTTTCCTGAGTTGACAACTTTCCTATCAATGCTTGGACATCCATATCCTGCAACCACCTGCATATCTTTCCTCGAAAAATACCTGACAGAAAAGGCGTATATGCATAATAAGAATCACATAATAAGAAAATCTCATGCATGCAAACCGTAAAAGGATTTTCCCTCTCTAAACACACACACATGCAAAAAAAATATATATAAAACAAAAAAAAAAGGTAGCAAGTCCCATAATGTAGAACATAGGCAAGAGGGCTATGTATGTCATTCAATTTCTTTGGTATTTTTATTTTGCCTTGGGAGTGTAGAAACTTCTACTGAGGCCATGACTTAAGTCAATATTTCAGTGACATCACTAGATGCCGAGAACAATCTTGAAATAGTTAGAATATTCCTCTTAGCATTATAGAAGTGGAGCACTCTCTTGTAGAGGACGCTATATAGTTTTGAGAATGAAATGAAGACAGAGAGCGTTTATCCCAGTTTTCCAAATATTGTTGCAACGCTTCCACATCCACACAAAATTAGTATTAGAGTGAGAACGTTTCTTGCTAGACACTGCCATGGACAACAACGATTGAGACTCGCAGGGGCACCACCTGAGTGTTCGGATTCCGGATTCCTCAGTACCACGAGAGCCACTTCGAGAAGCCATAGGGTTGTCCACCGCTCGGTCAACCCAAGTGCCGGACTAACTATTTAGAAATTTGCCCTACACAAGATTGATGAAAAGAAACATAAATGCTCCAAGGATGAGCAATAAGAGAGAAATTAAACTAAACTAATTATCAAACTAAAATCAGTAATACTCAATATGTCATGCATTCAAGCCTGCCCTCAATAATGAGAGTTACAATTATTTATAGGCTAAGATTCCTACTAAAATAATAAAGGATAATTACTAAAGATAAATAATAAAGGATAATTACTACGAGATAAATACTAATAAATATCCTAATATCTTGAATATAATAAATAAATGTCAAATAAATCCTCATCCAATCTCTTTTCGTTCCCCATCAACCCAAATAACTTCAAACAAACAGGCTGTTAGACGTCTGTGGTAGTGGTGGCAGAATGATCATTCTAGTGTACACAGTGGTCGGACGTCGCTTTGGACTTTGTTGGTGGTCTAATTCATGCACGACTGGTGAGAAAAACTCCATGTTGTGGACCTGGACCAATATTCTAGGATAACGCACATGATCCCTTGCACACCCGAACAACTGGTGTCTCGCATGTAACAACTTTAAGAGATTGTTTGTTTGCATGGCACTCCTGTAGTATCACTTTTAGAACACTCTTTAATCATTGAGGCCATTTGCATTGCTTTCTTCTGTTCTACACCACTTTTCACCAGTGACGGACAAACCGAGGTGGTGAACACGATCGTGACTCATTTATATCGAAATTCCATATCCAAAACGTAATTTAGGTTTGTGTCATTTTGATTCAAGATCGTCTACACAACCGAATTCTACACCAACGACACGACATCAACACGGCATAATGATCCATCACACCAAAGTTCTATGTCACACAATCAGGTAGTAAATGTGGGAAAATTATTTTTTAAAATATAAAAATCAATTTTGCTATGGTGAATTTTTTAAAATATTTTTTGAATCTTTTTGAAAGATTTTTCTAAGTTTTATACTACATAATTTTCGGCGACAGTCCTTTAATGGCAATTTAAAACGTCCCTAAAAGAATTCCAACTGCCCGCGATCGCGGATTTGAAGTACCACTACAGCGGCTTATACCCACAGCAATAACGGGTGTGGCTGGACTGCTATAGCGGGGGGGGGGGGGGGGGGTGGGGGTGGTGGAATGAGCTTGCGCGTGGGGTAGTTTTCTTGATCAGCAGGTTTTATTTTAATTTCTTTTAATTAGTTGTTTTGTTGTTTAAACTGCTAGGACTCTTTTCAACACATCTTTAATTCCTTTTTAAAGAGAGTTTCGTGAGTCAGTTTTTAACCACTCCTCCTTTTTGTTTTTACATGGAACCTTTTAGAGTTTTAATCCCAAGAACTCTCAAGCACACTGCTTGATTTCTGGTTCGTTTTAAATATTATAAAAAAAAAACGTTTGCTCGTGAAATAATATATTTTAATGGGGGGTTTCTAAAATATAATTTCCCACAATTTCATTATAAAATTTGTGGAGGTTGGGCTATAGTTGTGATAAAAGGATTAAGGAGATTTTCGAAATCGATGAGCCGATTGACTTGGGTTGCGATCCAAGGCACGTTTGTGAGACTGGTGAGCCAGGAATCAAAGCTACGATGGAGATTCGAGTAGAAGCTTTCATTTAATAGATTGGTTGATACCGAAGCCCAAGGGTTGTGGTTGTCAAGTCAAAGTTGCGGTGGAGATTAACAAAACTAGTACTGCGGAGGTTGAAAGTTCAGAACGACATCGATTTGTGGTTGCAGTCAAATCATTGATTGTAAGTCGTGTTTGTCCTTTTGTAATCAATGAGACTTTTTGTCTATGAAGCACCGACACTCTCCCGGAAGGCACGAATCTTGTTTGACACGTGTCGGACACGCGATATGCTCGGCCACGCTCCGACACGCCCCCGACACGCTGGGACACGCAAGTCCCAGAGTGTCCTGTTTTTTTTTAGTTGGACACGCTGGGGACACGCTCCCGACACGCTGAGGACACGCTGTGTCCTTTCTCTCCCTCCTGTTTCTTTGTTTTTCTTTGCTTTTTTTTGTTTTTTTCTTTGTTGTTTCCTCTTCCCACACAATGGTATGTTATGCCATTGTTTCTCCCTCTTTATGTTATACAACAACAGCAAAAAAATAATATAAGCAACAGCAAAAAAAAAAGTAAAGAAACATAAAAAATGCCACTGTCTTTTGTTCCCTTCTGATCTTGCCCTGTTTTTTACACGTTGGTCGGTTTTTATTTTTAGATGAATGTGTTTTATTTATGATTTTAATGTTAAAGTGTATTTGAATATTATTTTGTATGTTCAATTTTCTTAATTTTATGTTAAGAATGCTCTAATAATGTATTTTATGGAAAAAAAATATGTTTTATTTCTTTTTTATATATTTAAATATATATTATATATTATACGTATCCTAGTTTTTAGAAAAATCACGTATCGCGTGTCGCGTGTCGTGTCGAAACACGTATTGCGTGTCGAGTCCGTGCTTCATAGCTTTTTGTACTAGTGGACTTGTGTGTGGGGAGGGTACGTGTGATTTTTCTCGAGAGGGTTTTTAAGTTAAATGACCGTGTCCCTATTTTTGTGATTACATTTATTTTCCGCAACGTTAATTGCTATCACCTCATATGAAATTTGAACATAATTAATTAATTGGTAAATTGGTAAATTGACTTGATTAATTTGATTAGAAACAAATTAAAGGTTAAATTTGCACCGTATTTACTTTATTTTAGTTCATTCGAATTTGAATTAATATATTGACCTTAAAAAAATAATTAATTAGGATTAAATTTGGAAATAAATAATTTGAGAGTAATTTATATTATCGACCCATAAGAGACCCGTGTGCGTTTTCTCATTGGGACTCCTGATTTCTTTGTTGAGGATTTGCCTTTAACAATTTCATTAATCCATCCACCGACATCTCCCTGTTTCATATTTTTCTTGCCTCATTCCCTTACACCCATAATTAGCCTTAGCCAAGTTGCCCTACAATCCTTGTGAGCCCCCTCAGTCAAAGATTTTGTTGCTTGCATGGCGGTCATTCACGAGTATGCGTGTACTTCCTTACACCATATAAACGCCTCAAGGTTGACTCTCGATATCGCAAGCTCATGTTTTAGCCGGGAAACATGGTGACGATATATTTGAAAAAGGCACGGTGCCACTATTGTGCCCAAAGCTTCCGGATACACTTCACATTCAATGTGAGGAGGAGGATACAGGAGCATAGGCGCAAGAGAGTTAATATGTTATTATTTTAGTGATGTCACCCATAACATCACTAGATGTTTAGAACATTCCTGAATTTACTAGACTACTCCCCTTGACATTATGTAAGTAACCACTATTTTGTTAGACACTACTATAGTTTAGGGAATGCAATGAAGACTGAGGGTTTAGCCCTAGTTTTCAAAATGTTATTTTTACTGTTGTTGTCCGCTTCCGCTAACACACCGTGCCCTTACTTCCAGGGTACAAGTTAGGTGTTTCCCTCATGCATGAGAGCATTCGGCACAGGGTGGGGGAGGGGAGGGGATTTAATATTTATTATCATTTCAAAAACTAAGGCGGGCAAAATATTATAGTATTCAAAGTTCTTCCACTTGTCTTAAGGGGCCTCATTTCAACAAATGGATTGGCCCATGCCCTCGTCCTATTATTCCAAAACAAGCTGAAATTAGCTCATGCGTGTAACACCCCGTATTTTTAATGACTTTTAAAATGGGATTAATTAGAATTAATTATGGGCTAATTGACAATTAATCCGGATTTCAATATTACTCGAGAATAAAGTAATATGTGATTTATGTTGAATATTACTTAGTGATTAAAAGTAATATATGATTATGACTTTACATATGATTATGACATCATAAAATTGTCGCGATTTATGAATACGACAATTATGGTAAATAAGTCGGGACGCGCGTGTGGATCGTGTCGGGACTATATTTAAATGGAATGCAAAGTGATTTATTTTCATGTCATCCAAGTGGTCGTTTCGAGTGCGCCAAAGTGTCCGGAAGGGTTTAGATAGTCAGAAAAGTCTACCCGAGAGATTAATTTGGGTCTCGACTCAATTCGGGACCAAACCGACGCCCAGGAGGGGCATTTTGGTCATTTGCCAAATCAGGTGAACAGTACCTACGATTTTGTTGTGGTCTTATATAACTGTAGAGTTTGTAGATTTGAGGTTCATTCACCAAAAATCGAAGGAAAAGGCTTAGAGAAGAGTGAGAGACTTTTCTAGGAGAGGAAGAGGCTTTTCTAGGAGACCAGGAGCCAAGAGTCATCTTGCATCACCACCACCGGAGGTTTGATCAGAAAAAGGAGGAACATCCCTAAGATCATCTTCCCCAACGGTTCAGACCTTCGAATTAGAGGCAAGTGGTTAATTATTGCAATTTATATTGTCCATGTTAGGCTAGAAATGAAATCCAAAAAAGTATGTGAATCAAAGATGAATTTTGATGATCTTAATTGAATCCTTAAATGAAAGTTAACTAGGATTGATCTCTTTTTGAAAATAGAATCAACACCACAAAATTTGGGTATAATTGGAGAAGAAATTTGGGATTTATGATAGTTCTTGAATAAAGACGTTGAATTAAGAGTTTTCTAAATTTTCATGGAATTAACTTGATTTAATGGAAACTCCTTGATGATTTTCTACTGTTTAGATGTTAGAAATCATTCATATACCTTGATATATCATTTGGGATAATTTATGGGGAGTTTGGGGTCATTTGGTGAGGGTTTTGAGGAAGAAAAAGATTGAAACCCGTAGCCATTAAAATGCAGAATTTCACAGACCTGTAGGGGCGAATCCCTTCGGACCAGGCCGAATCGATTCGGCGGCAGGGGCAAATCGATTCGGACCAGGCCGAATCGATTCGGCTGCCAGATTTGGTCATCTTTCCCTTTTGATTATTATTTTTATGGGATCGTTTGGGATTTGATTATGGGACTAAATTCTTAGAATAATGGGAGTATAGGGGTATATCAGTAGGCGATGTTAATGTATGGGCTTAGTCCTATGAGATGGAATAAAGGGTTAAATTGAATTAGGGATTATCGAGGAATAAATATAATTTGAAGATAAATTTAATTCGCGAAAATTGGGGGATTATAATGACATGGACCAGTAGGGTGTAGATGCTTACCTACTGAATTTACAGGAGGAATAAATGATACCCTTCGAGTAATGAGGAAAGACTCGGGAATATATCTTAAGAAGTAAAGTCATAATCTATAAATACGTAGGAAATTCGAGATATAAATATACTACGTATGGGACTTATTATATGGGTTCTGTGTATGCCCTATTGTTATTATATATATAGGTGAGATGAATACCTATATGATGATTTATGTTGTATATGACATATCTACGCTGCTTGCTATCGGGGTGGAGGTTTCGCGTTGTGAACGATCTTATCCTGATGAGCCCATTAGGGGGATTTTAGATTCGTACCCTGAGCATAGGACCTTGGACACGTGCTATCGGTGAGAATGATAGTTTCGACGGTTATATAGAATGCGTAAGTATGTGCGTGACCCATTTGGCTGGGGAGTATGCTCGCCTTCAATATATGTGTTATGAGATTTATGGTTCATGAGAGACGCCGAACCAATAGTCGTTTATACAGCGAAAGATGTACCAGGACATGATAGCAGAGAATGCATGCACCGCAGCTGTGTCTGGGAGGTGCCATATTAGTATATATATTAATGTGATGAATATATATATCTAATGTGATGTAATCTACTGTGTGAAATTAGTAGATGTAAAAGAATAATGAAATCTGAATTGAATTAAGTGAATACTTAATCCTAAAGCTTTGAAAAGTCTAGTTCATATTAAAGAGAAATGAACATGTATAATTATCATACGAATTGCGTGGGAAATACGGAACATGATATGAATTAGAATCATAATGACTCTTGTTTCAAACTAGTAATTGGGAAGCCTTAACTAGGAGGATTATGAAGTACGTTAGGCGTGCACTCTAGATGAGAAGTGAGATTCTCAAGCGAGAGCCCGAGAAACAAACATGTACATAATAATTGCTTAATAAGCAGTTGCTATTTTTTTTAAATATTTTACAATCGGGCTCTGACCCGTTTTCTTGCATATTATTTTCTCTCTTGTATCTTTTATATTAGGTGTCCAGCCACATGGACGCCCAGTATAGAGTATTGGATATTTGACGTGCTATGGATGCTATGGGAGTTGCAGATTTTGTATTAGACAATTCTCTTCCATTGATTCAGACATCTGTAGTATATATTTCATTTAGGGCATGTCGCTCAGGATTCTAATTATTCCATTTCTATCTCAGACATTGTATTTACTTGTGTCAGTGTTGTTAAATACGATTTTATTTGGATGATGGTATTGAGACATTTAAACTGGAGAGTTTATTCCAGTTACTTTGAGTTCAGTTGTGATGTTACTTAATTATTATTCATGATTGTGGAATGGATTACATTATCAATGGTTTACATTGTTAAAATGGATTTTATTAAATTTAAAAATTGAAAAGTTTTGACACTACCTTAATTAACTATTAGGTGATTATTACGGAACTTGTTTTTCGACAGGGATGCTAAGAATGAACCAACTGGATATTATGAATTAATTTAATAAAGAATTGATCACCCGGTATTTAATTGAGCGAGGTGTCAGGTTCTAGAGTCTTTAGGACCTGTACAGCTTAATATGCTTTCTACTTAGCATCCTTTGATATAGAGCGCTATCATTAGGACTGTTGCATTCTCATTTGCGCTTTACGACTTCAGTTATTTTGTGATATTTTAAATCGAATGCTGATGGAAATATTTCTCCATCGTTTCAGATGCCTCCTCGACGTGCACGACGAGCCCCCGGTGCGGCGCAGCCAGCACCACAGCCTGCTCCAGCTCAGGGCACTATGAACACTGCAGAGGTTGCTACCATTGCACAGGCAATTAATGCAGCTTTAGCAGTTGCTCAACAAGCACCAGCACAGGCGTTTCGCACTGCTTGGGAGTGTGTTAGGGATGCCTTTCAAAAGGGGCATCCTCCAGAGTTCCAGGGGGGTTCCGATGTTGTCACTACTCGCCAATGGAAGAAAGACATTCGGCGACATCTGAGGATGTATGAGTGCACGGAGATATAAAAGCAAATACTAGCTACATTTAAGCTAGTTGGGACAGCTTTACAGTGGTGGGAGTTCACTACCACAGTAGAGGAGAGGGATATTGTGCCTATTCAGAACTTCTGGGTACGATTTGATCGCAAATATTTTCCTTCTGCCATTCAGACTGAGATGAGGCGGAAACTTTTGCACCTCACCCAGGAGGGGAAGTCAGTTGCTGAGTATGAGGAAGAATTTACTAGGCTGACCAATCTGGTACCAGGAGAGGTACCCACTGAAGAGAAAAGAGAAAAGGATTGAGATGTTCATGGATGGCTTTAATTGGAGGATTCGCCAGCATTTTTTGGGTAATCTTTCATTACAGACCTACGCAAATGTATTGAATGTTGCATTACTTCACTGCCAGGACAACCGCTTCCATGCTAAGGGATGCAAGCGGGGGATTGAGTCCAGTCAGCAGGGCAGAACTGGGGGAGGCAGTGCTAGTGGAACACCATCAGCTCAGGGTCAGCAGAGTTCCCAGCAGGGGATTATGCTAAGAGATTAAGATCAGGAGGCTTTCGTTTTGCGCAAGGAGGTAATAAGCAGGGTCAAGAGCACATTCGGCAAGGCCAATCGGGCCAAGGGAGAGGTGGAAATGGTCAGCAGGGTCAAGACCAGCAGAGTCGAAATGGAGGGCAGTTTTCTGGTGATGTTTCACTTGTGGCAAAACTGGTCACAGGAAACAGGATTGCCCTGATAAGGGCAAGATATCCCATCAGCAGGATGCTCACCAGGAGTCACAGAGGCCTATGTTTCCAGCCGCTCTCCCAGCACCGTCTCAGGTGCCAACATTACCTGCCATTCCAGTTGATCGCGCAGCCCTACCATAGCAGGAGCAGTTACAATATGGGCGTGTGTACAACGTCCAACAGGCAGCAGTTCAGCAACCACCGCCCGCAGTTGAGGGTATGTTTTCTATCTCTAGGGCTATGGGGCTTATTTTGTTTGACACGGGGGCCTCACATTCATTTGTAGCCACTAGATTTACACGGGTCGCTAGACACGACCGACAATACTGTTACTTTTGTAGACTCACCGATGGGTAATGGGACGCCTATTTTCTTTATATGTCGGGGTGTGAGTATAGAGATTGGGAGTCTGATTTTACCCGCTGATATGCTTGTGTTAGACATGTCCGAGTATGATGCTATCATCGGCATTGATTGGCTAGTCGCGTACAGGGCCATGATTGATTGTTATTGTCGGAGTATTATATTTGCTATTCCAGGACAGTAGATGTTCCTAGTGGCGATGTCTCGTCCTGAGGGAGGATCGTCCACCCATTTATATTATATAAAGGGGGAGACCTCTACGGGAGTGATGATTCCCCTTGATTCGATACCGGTAGTTTGTGAGTTCGCTGACGTGTTTCAGGAGATACCGGGACTACCACCCAGCAGGGAGATAGATTTTGTGATTGATTTAGCGCCGGGCACTCGGCCAATAGCTCATGCGCCTTACCATATGGCTCCTGCAGAGATGGAGCTAAGAGATCAGCAACTTTTGGGGCAAGGTTTCATCTGTAGGAGTACCTCGCCTTGGGGTTCCCCTGTTTTATTTGTAAAGAAGCGAGATGGTTCTTTATGGCTGTGTGTCGATTATCGGGAACTTAATAAAGTCACGATACGGAATAAATATCCGTTGCCTCACATCGATGACTTATTTGATCAGCTGAGAGGAGCAACCTACTTCTCGAAGATAGATTTGAGATCCGGTTATCACCAGTTACGTATCCAGGAGCAGGATGTGTCTAAGACTGCATTCCTGACGAGGTACGGATCATATGAGTTTCGGGTTATGCCGTTCAGGCTAACTAATGCGCCGGCAGTATTTATGGACTTGATGAATAGGGTGTTCAAAGAGTTCCTAAATCATTTTGTCATTGTCTTCATAGATGACATCCTGATTTATTCCCGTACCGAAGAGGAGCATGCCGACCATTTACGACGGGTCCTACAAACACTACGTGAGCATCAGTTGTATGCTAAGTACGCGAAGTGTGAGTTTTGGCTCTAGGAGGTGCAGTTTCTAGGGCATATAGTGTCAGAAAGGGGTATAGCAATGGACCCTAGCAAAGTACCAGCGGTGAGCGAATGGGGACAACCCACGACACCGACAAAGGTGCGCAGTTTCTTGGGATTAGCCGGTTACTATAGACGATTTATCCGGGGCTTTTCGAAGATTGCGGGTCCGATGACTAATCTAACCCGTAAAGGCGTACCGTTTGTTTGGGATGATGCGTGTCAGTTGGCATTTGATGAACTGAAGGATAAGTTGACTTCAGCACCCATACTAGCACTGCCCAGGTCAGGAGTGGAGTACCTAGTTTACACCGACGCATCGTTACATGGACTTGGTGGAGAATTACAGCAAAAAAAGCAGGCTATAGCTTATGCCTCCAGGAAGCTTAAGCCTCACGAGAAGAATTATCCCACCCACGACTTGGAGCTAGCAGCAATCGTGTTTGCTCTTTGGATTTGGAAACATTATTTGTTGGATGAGAAATGTCGCCTATTCATGGATCACGAGTCACTACAGTATTTGTTCACTCGGAAAGAGTTGAATATGTGACAGCGCAGGTCGCTTGAATTCGTGAAGGATTATCAATTTGAGATGCATTATCACCCGGGAAAGGCTACCGTGATAGCAGATACGTTGAGCCATAGACCTGAGGGTGAGATAGCGGCGGTGTGGAAGGCGAAATGGAAGGAACTGTGATACCAGGATGCAGTTGCTAGATCATTTATGTCAGTTATGACCGTTACCCCTCAGATTGTGACGAGTGTAGTACTAGTACAGGCTCAGGCAGCAGATCCGTTTTGTCAGGAGAAAATCCGACAACTTTTAGCCGAGAAAGCTGAGTCTTGCTCGGTGAGTTCGAAGGGAGGCTTGCACTTTAACGGTTGATTGATTGTTCCAGAAGGGGTGGATTTGTGGCACGCAGTGATGACAGAGTCGCATGGATCCCGCTTTGCGGTACATCCCGGTGGGGATAAGATGTACCAGGATATGCGGTGACAGTATTGGTGGAGTGAGATGAAAAGAGACATTGCTAAGTTCGTCTCTAAGTGTGCCACCTGCCAGTTAGTGAAGGTAGATCATCAGAAGCCAGCAGGGTTTCTTCAGCTGCTAGAGATCCCGATGTGGAAATGGGAAAGCATTTCAATGGACTTCATTACTGGGTTACCTACTACTCAGGGGTGTCACAATTCCATATGGGTGAATGTGGATCATTTGACTAAGGTAGCTCACTTCTTGTCAGTTCAGACTGATTATACTACGGGCAGTATGCCCAAATCTTTATAGCCGAGATAGTGAGATTACATGGGGTACCGCTTGATATTGTGTCCGATCGGGACAAGATTTTTGTATCCCGGTTTTGGGAGAGTTTTCACGAGGCCATGGGTACCGAGTTGCGATTGAGTACGGCTTATCACCCGCAGACAGATGGGCAGACTAAGCGTACTAACCAGATGTTGGAGGATATGTGACGTATGTGTATTCTGGATTTTGAGGGAGGTTGGGAGCAATACCTTCCACTGGTGGAGTTTGCGTATAATAACTCATATCAGTTCACCATTGGTATGCCCCATTTGAGACGTTATACGGTAGACCTTGTCGTTCTCCTGTGTGCTGGTTCGAGGTGGGGGACAACAAGCTACTTGAGCCAGAAGTGATTCCGGATATGTTTGCCAGGGTTGAAATGATTCAGAGTCGCATTCGGGTAGCGCACGATAGACAAAAAAGTTATGTTGATGCTAAGCGATTCTTCAGAGAGTTTAACGTGGGAGACCAGGTACTATTGCGTGTATCTCCAATAAAGGAGATAATGAGATTCGAGAAGAAAGGGAAATTGGCATCGAGATACGTGGGACCATTTCCTATTATTGAGAGGGTTGGATCGGTAGCTTACAGATTTGGGCTACCGGAGCACTTGCATCGTATACATAATGTGATCCATATTTCTTCGCTGAGGTGATATCTCCGAGATGAGTTGGCTCACACTCATATTGCAATGGAGGAGGTTAATTTGCAGCCAGATAGTTCTTAAGAGGAACGACCGGTGGCGATTTTAGACCATAGCGAGAGACGGTTGAGATCGAAAGTAGTTCCGTTTGTCCAATGGACGCACCATAATATTGAGGAGTCTACTTGGGAGCGCGAGGATGAGATGCGCGACCGATACCCGGAGTTATTTTTACCAGGTATGCTTGAATTTTTTGAATTTCGGGAAGAAATTCCGTTATAAGGGGGAAAGTATGTAACACCCCGTATTTTTAACGACTTTTAAAATGGGATTAATTAGAATTAATTATGGACTAATTGACAATTAATCCGGATTTCAATATTACTCGAGAATAAAGTAATATGTGATTTATGTTGAATATTACTTAGTGGTTAAAAGTAATATATGATTATCACATCATAAAATTGTCGCGAGTTATGTATACGACAATTATGGTAAACAAGTCGGGACGCGCGTGTGAGTCGTGTCGGGACTATATTTAAATGGAATGCAAAGTGATTTATTTTCATGTCATCCGAGTGGTCATTTCGAGTGCGCCAAAGTGTCCGTAAGGGTTTAGATAGTCAGAAAAGTCTACCCGAGAGATTAATTTGGGTCTCGACTCAATTCGGGACCAAACCGATGCCCAGGAGGGGCATTTTGGTCATTTGCCAAATCAGGTGAACAGGACCTACGATTTTGTTGTGGTCTTATATAACTGTAGAGTTTGTAAAATTGAGGTTCATTCACCAAAAATCGAAGGAAAAGGCTTAGAGGAGAGTGAGAGACTTTTCTAGGAGAGGAAGAGGCTTTTCTAGGAGACCGGGAGCCAAGAGTCATTTTGCACCACCACCACCACCGGAGGTTGATCGAAAAAAGAGGAACATCTCTAAAATCATCTTCCCCAACGGTTCAGACCTTCGAATTAGAGGCAAGTGGTTAATTATTGCAATTTATATTGTCCATGTTAGGCTAGAAATGAAATCCAGAAAAGTATGTGCATCAAAGATGAATTTTGATGATCTTAATTGAATCCTTGAAATGAAAGTCAACTAGGAATGATCTCTTTTTGAATATGGAATCAACTCCACGAAATTTGGGTATAATTGGTGAAGAAATTAGGGATTTATGATAGTTCTTGAATAAAGACGTTGAATTAAGAGTTTTCTGAATTTTCATGGAATTAACTTGATTTAATGGAAACTCCTTGATGATTTTGTACTGTTTAGATGTTAGAAATCATTCATATACCTTGATATATCATTTGGGATGATTTATGGGGAGTTTGGGATCATTTGGTGAGGGTTTTGAGGAAGAAAAAGATTAAAACCCGTAGCCATTAAAATGCAGAATTTCGCTTACCTGTAGGAGCAAATCGATTCGGCGGCAAGAACAAATAGATTCGGACCAGGCCGAATCGATTCGACTGCCCAGATTTGGCCATCTTTCCCTTTTAATTATTATTTTTGTGGGATCGTTTGGGATTTGATTATGGGACTAAACTCTTAGAATAATGGGAGTACAGGGATATATCTGTAGGCCATGTTAATGTATGGGCTTAGTCCTATGAGATGGAATAAAGGCTTAAATTGAATTAAGTAATATCGAAGAATAAATCTAATTTGAAGATAAATTTAATTCGCGGAAATTGGGGGATTATAATGACATGGACCAGTAGGGTGTAGATGCTTACCTACTGAATTTACAAGAGGAATAAACGATACCCTTCGAGCAATGAGGAAAGACTCGGGAATATATCTTAAGAATTAAAGTCATAATCTATAAATACGTGGGATATTCGAGATATAAATATACTACGTATGGGACTTATTATATGGATTGTGTGTATGCCCTATTGTTATTATATATATAGGTGAGATGAATACCTATATGATGATTTATGTTGTGTATGACATACCTACGCTGCTTGCTATCGGGGTGGAGGTTTCGCGTTGTGGGCGATCTTATCCTCATGAGCCCATTGGGGGGATTTTAGATTTGTACCCTGAGCATAGGACCTTGGACACGTGCTATCGTTGAGAATGATAGTTTCGACGGTTGAATGGGAGCGTAGGTATGTGCGTGACCCATTTGGCGGGGGAGTATGCTCGCCTCCAATATATGTGTTATGAGATTTATGGTTCGTGAAAGACGCCGAACCAATAGTCCTTTATACAGCGAGAGATGTACCAGGACATGATAGCAGAGTCTGCATGCACCGCAGTTGTGTCTGGGAGGTGCCATATTAGTATATATAATAATGTGATGAATATATATATAATGTGATGTAATCTACTGTGTGAAATTAGTATATGTAAAAGAATAATGAAATCTGAATTGTATTAAGTAAGTGAATACTTAATCCTAAAGCTTTGAAACGTCTAGTTAATATTAATGAGAAACGAACATGTATAATTATCATACGTATTGCGTGGAAAATACGGGGACATGATATGAATTAGAATCATAATGACTCTTGTTTCAAACTAGTAATTGGGAAGCCTTAACTAGGAGGATTATGAGGTACGTTAGGCGTGCACTCTAGATGAGAGGTGAGATTCTCAAGCGAGAGCCCGAGAAACAAACATGTACATAATAATTGCTTAATAAGCAGTTGCTATTTTTTTTAAACATTTTACAATCGGGCTCTGACCCGTTTTCTTGCATATTATCTTCTCTCTTGTATCTTTTATATTAGGTGTCCAGCCACATGGACGCCCAGTATAGAGTATTGGATATTTGACGTGCTATGGATGCTATGGGAGTTGCAGATTTTGTATTAGACGATTCTCTTCCATTAATTCAGACATCTGTAGTATCTATTTCATTTAGGGCATGTCGCTCAGGATTCTAGTTATTCCATTTCTATCTCAGACATTGTATTTACTTATGTCAGTATTATTAAATACGATTTTATTTGGATGATGGTATTGAGACATTTAAACTGGAGAGTTTATTCTAGTTACTTTGAGTTCAGTTGTGATGTCACTTAATTATTATTCACGATTGTGGAATGAATTACATGATCAATGGTTTACATTGTTAAAATGGATTTTATTAAATTTAAAAATTGAAAAGTTTTGACACTACATTAATTAACTATTAGGTGATTATTACGAAACTTGTTTTTCGACTGTGATGCTAAGAATGAACCAACTGGATATTATGAATTAATTTAATAAAGAACTGATCACCCGGTATTTAATTGACCGGGGTGTCACAGGTGGTATCAGAGCATCAGGTTCTAGAGTCTTTAGGACCTGTACGGCTTAATATGCTTTCTACTTAGCGTCCTTTGATATAGAGCACTATCATTAAAACTGTTGCATTCTCATTTGCGCATCTATTTTGTGATATTTTAAATCGAATGCTGATGGAAATATTTCTCCATCGTTTCAGATGCCTCCTCGACGTGCACGACGAGCCCCAGGTGCGGCGCAGCGAGCACCACAGCCCGCTCCAGCTCAGGGCACTATGAACGCTGCAAAGGTTGCTACCATTGTTGCTCAAGCAATTAATGCAGCTTTAGCGGTTGCTCAGCAAGCACCACCATAGGGGCAGGCCGTGCCACCAGCACCAGCACAGGCGTTTCCCACTGCTTGGGAGCGTGTTAGGAATACCTTTCAAAAGCGGCATCCTCCAGAGTTCCAGGGGGGTTCCGATGTTGTCACTACTAGCCAATGGAAGAAAGACATTCGGCGACATCTGGGGATGTATGAGTGCACGGAGAAACAAAAGCACATACTAGCTACATTTAAGCTAGTTGGGACAGCTTTACAGTGGTGGGAGTTCACTACCACAGTAGAGGAGAGGGATACTGTGCCTATTCAGAACTTCTGGGTACGATTTGATCGCAAATATTTTCCTTCCGCCATTCAGACTGAGATGAGGCGGAAACTTTTGCACCTCACCCAGGAGGGGAAGTCAGTTGCTGAGTATGAGGAAGAATTTACTCGGCTGACCAATCTGGTACCAGGAGAGGTACCCACTGAAGACAAAAGAGAAAAGGATTGAGATGTTCATGGATGGCCTTAATTGGAGGATTCGCCGGCATTTTTGGGGTAATCTTTCATTACAGACCTACGCAAATGTATTGAATGTTGTGTTACTTCACTGACAGGACCACCGCTTCCATGCTAAGGAAAGCAAGCGGGGGATTGAGTCCAGTTAGCAGGGCAAGACTGGGAGAAGCAGTGCCAGTGGAACACCATCAGCTCAGGGTCAGCGGAAACAGGGTCAACAGCGTTCCCAGCAGGGGGATTATGCTAAGAGATTAAAATCAGGAGGCTTTCGTTTTGCGCAGGGAGGTAATAGGCAAGGACAACAGCACATTCAGCAAGGCCAACCGGGCCAAGGGAGAGGTGGAAATGGTCAGCAGGGCAGAGACCAGCAGGGTCAAAATGGAGGGCAATTTTCTGGCAGATGTTTCACTTGTGGCAAAACTGGTCACAGAAAACAGGAATGTCCAGATACCCCATCAGCAGAATGCTCACCAGGAGCCACAGAGGCCTATGTTTTCAACCGCTCTCCCAGCACCGGCTCAGGTGTCAGCATTACCTGCCATTCTAGTTGATCGCGCAGCCCTACCATAGCATGGGCAGTTACAATATGGACGTGTGTACAACGTCCAACAGGCAGTAGATCAGCAGCCACCGCTCGCAGTTGAGAGTATGTTTTCTATCTCTGGAGCTATGGGGCGTATTTTGTTTGACACGGGGGCCTCACATTCATTTGTAGCCACTAGATTTACATGGGTCGCTAGACACGGCCGACAGTACTGTTACTTTTGTAGACTCACTGATGGGTAATGGGACGCCTAATAATTAATGGGTCACGCACATACCTACGCTCCCATTCATGATTGTGGAATCGATTACATGATCAATGGTTTACATTGTTAAAATGGATTTTATTAAATTTAAAAATTGAAAAGTTTTGACACTAACTTAATTAACTATTAGGTGATTATTACGGAACTTGTTTTTCGACAGTGATGCTAAGAATCAACCAACTGGATATTCTGAATTAATTTAATAAATAATTGATCACACGGTTGAGCGAGGTGTCACAATGCATGACTAAGTTAATGTTTAGTCACAATATTTGGAAACAACCTTTACAAGACTGGTAAGGGAGATGAACCTCCCTTACAGCTACTGGTAGAGATTAATTTACTTAACATGTTATATAATACTCATGTGAATCTCAAGCCCTATTTGGCTTGAGGGTTCTAATAGACTAGATGAAACACAGCAAATTATTCACCAAAGGCCACGAGTAACCCTGACATACATTATTAAACAAATATATTAAGAAGCACCTTTCCCTTCCATTATTTTGGTAACCTTCCCCTGCCATTGTTTCAGAGGTATTATAAACAACTATCCATTATCGAACTGATGCCACCAATGGGCTTATCCAATACAGTTGTCAATCTCCTGTGATCAAAATGTCAAATGCTAAGTGATATAGAGAGATGCTATACCCCTCACATGGTTCCAATATCAAACAGGTTGTATGCACATAATGGCCATCATACCAAACAAAACAAGCCGTGATTACCTCAAAATGTCAAAGCGGTCACGTGCAAAATTAAGGCAGGCAGTCCGGATTTGATTAGAGTCCTTCCCACCGATTTGTCCATTCCCAAATGGAATCCCAATTCCTTCAAAGTAGCCTCCTCTCAACAATTGTTCCATCAATTTAACCCATTCCGGCCACGGGTGAGCAATTTGTATTGCAACCTCTTCAGTTGGGGGATGGGGAAGTAGGGTTTCAGTGTGGTTGTGAAGATGAGAAATGGGTATGTGAAATTTATGTTTTGCGTATAGGAATTGAAGGGTTTGAAGATGACGTCCATTGTTAGCTGCAAGGAGCTTAAACATTTGACAACAATCGAGCGGGACCTATTCGGCGGGAAATTAACAAACTCTGCCGTTGCTATATTTTGTCTAAACTGACGAACGAACAGGGTTGCGAAACGTTCTGCGTAAGTACGTTTAAGTAGTGTGTATACGGTTGGCTTGGGTTCCTCACCCACCGTACTCAACATCCATCTAGTATAGCACCAATGTACCATAATATGTAACACGAAATAACATTATACAAATCTTTTTTATTTTTTATTTTGATAAGGAGTGAGATTCATCCCGGATCAATTTGTATGTACTTCAGATTATTCTCTCTATTTTTTATCGTAACATTCAAGAATGTTACGATTAATAAACTGAAGAGCTTAGGAGATTGAATGATGAAAATGTTAGGGTTGTTGCAAATGAAAACCCTACCATTAATGGGATGAAGATATGATTAATGGAAATGATAATAATCCTCAAAACCTGCAAATTCAGAAAGAAGACAATCAGATTAGGGCTAAAGCAGTAAATAAAGGAAAATCATGGGCAAACATTGTGGCACCAAATCGTGATAAATCTGCAGGGTATAAACTCTGTTTCATGCAAGCTAGTAAAGATAACGAAGGCAGAGAGTGTGTTATGATTAATAAACTTGATGTGGAGGATGAAATCCATAGATGGAGGAATGCTATTGTGGCATATGTTTTGGGTGCAAATGTGTCTTACAATGTTATGAAGGGTTTTGTTATGAGAAAATGGAGGAAATTTGGAAAAATTGAGGTTTTTGTTCTCAAATCTGGTGTTTTTATCATTTCTTTTGAAAATGCTGAAATCCAAAATCATGTTATAGAGATGGGACCTTGCTCTTTTGATAGTAGACCCCTCATTGTCAAACCTTAGTCACCATATGTTAGCCGGGAAAAGGATGGTGGGACAAGAATTCCCATTTGGGTCAGGTTCCCTGGGCTGAAACTGCATATTTGGGTTGATTCAGTTCTTAGTAAAATTACAAGTGTTATTGGCAACCCTTTGTTCACAGATAGGATGACTGCTAACAGAGGGAGACTTACTTTTGCCAGAGTATGTGTTGAGATAGACCTAGAGTGTTCATTACCATCTGAAATTCCTATCTATGATACTGATGGTACAATGGTTAGACAATCTATTGAGTATTAATGGCTGCCTGCAAAATGTAATCTGTGCAATTCCTTTGGTCAAAATGATGAAGACTATGGGACCTTTAATCTGAAAAAGGTATGGAAACAAGTAAACAAGAAGGAGGAGGGGAGTGTCAAGGAAATATTCACTGCAAGAAAGATGAGAAATCTATGGAGATGAATAAGTACAAGGGGAAGGATGTCATGCATATGGAGGATGGAGTTCATGATTTAGATGTGTTAGATAAACCGGGAGAAGGGGGTACTAAATGCAGGTTAGAGACAAGTAATGGAGGTATTATAAAAAGTGATATGGGAAAAGCCAATACAGTTGATTTGATTGATATTAGGTTTAGAATTGATGATCCAAGTATAAAGGAACATGAAAAGAATTCTGGTACAAATAATATGTTTGAAATTCTGCAATCAGTCGAAGCAGAGGAGGAAGAAGACAATGACATGGCAAAAGAAGTTTTTGAAGATCTTATTGAAGTGGAATCAGTTTTAATTGAAAAGAATATGATGAATGATATAGGGAAAGGTATCTTAAAGGGGAGGAACAATGGTTCTGCCCATAAACAGAGTAGAGGGAGGGGGGGAAGGGTAGAAGGAAATTTAGTTAATCATGAAACTAGCTATTTGGAATATAAGGGGATGTAATGCCCCTCATGAGCATAGAGAAATTAGGAATTTTATCACTGATAATAATTTCTCTTTAATCTGTCTAATGAAAGTTAAGGTAAGAAGGGGAAATATTGATAATGTTAGAGAGAATTATTTTCCAAACTGGAATCTTATCCACAACACTCCCCCAAATGGTCCTGTGAGGGTTTGGATTGCATGGAATTCAGACTGTTTTGAAGTTGAAGATATTTGTAGTACCTCCCAAGCTCTTTCTGTCAGAATAAAAATTAGAGAGATATATCCTTTGTTTTTACTAGGATCTATGGTGCAAATAAAAGAGGTCAGAGACTGAATCTCTGGAATCACTTGAAAAGTGTAGCTTCTAGATTTAATCATGAGAATTGGTTATTGGGAGGAGATTTTAATACTATTAGAAATGATAATGAAAGAGAGGGAGGAAATGGAGTGGACTGGAATGACATTGACGAGTTTAATGACTGTATAAACAGTATCCAGACTAAAGAACTCAAAGGGCATGGATTTTGGTACACTTGGAATAATGGGAAAGATGGCAATGCAAATATCCAGAGTAGGATTGATAGGGTCTTGCCAAATGATAATTGGTTCAATCTATATACTTTTGATCTCCAAGTTGACCTTCCTCGGATTTTGGATCATACTCCTTTAGTCTTAAATCTCATTTTTGACAAGGTTAAAACTAATAAACCTTTTAAGTTCTTTGACGTTTGGGTGAAAAATAAAAGGTTTGAAGAGATTGTAAAGAAAGGGTGGGAATTAGAAGTGAAGGGACGCAACATGTTAAATGTGGTAAAAAAGATGAAAGGGCTTAAGCAAGATTTAAAGAAGTTAAATAAAAATAACTATTCTGATATTTCTAAGAGGGTTTTAGAAAAGAAGGAGGATTTTGATGAAGCTCAAAAACTTTGGTTAGCAGACTGTACCAACCCTGATTTAAATATGAAGAGGAAAAATTTTAAAATGGAATATTTGGAGCTTAGGGAGGCTGAGGAGAGTTTCTACAGGCAAAAATCCATAATTAAATGGCTTGATTTAGGTGATTAGGTGATAAGAATATTGTTTTCTTTCATAAGAAGATTAAAAGTCATGCTGTGAGGAATAGAATCTTGAGCATTAAAGATGGTAATGGGGTTCTTTTGGAAGGCCATGTGAAAGTTCAAAAGGAAGCTGTCAGGTTCTTTTCTAATCTCCTCAATAGAGATAATCAGATATTCCATAGCTACTCTAATATGCTGATGAACATTAGAGGTAGCTAACTAAATGATGATCAAAAGGAGAGGCTGGTTAGGTCTGTCACCAGAAGGGAGGTTAAAGAGGCTATGTTTGATATATGTCCAAAAAAAGCTCCTGGTCCTGATGGTTTTAATGCTGGTTTCTTCAGAGAAAATTGGGAGATTGTGGGAGAAGATGTTACAAATGAAGTTCTAGAATTTTTCTGTAACGGGAAAATACTAAGAGAGTGTAATAGTACCATTATCACTCTTATTCCCAAAGTCCCTAACCCTAGCTCCATGAAAGACTTCAGACCTATTTCTTGTTGTAACACTCTGTACAAAGTCATCTCAAAGGTTATGGTGAATAGATTGAAAATTATTATGCCTTATCTGGTTAGTAACAAGCAATCAGCTTTTGTCAAAGACAAAAATATTGGGGATAATATCCTGCTTATGCAGGAGATAGTTAGAGGGTACCATAAGAAAGGGGGGAGTCCCAGATGTGCTATGAAAATAGACATTATGAAAGCTTATAACTCTGTTAGATGGAGTTATCTTCATGATGTCCTTATTGCTATGAATTTTCCTAATCCGATGATAAATTGGATTATGGAGTGTGTGAAGACAGCTTCTTTCTCCATAAACATTAATGGGGGTCTGAAAGGGTATTTCAAGAGTTCAAATGGTTTGAGACAAGGAGATCCCATATCTCCTTACCTATTTATTCTTGTGATGGAATCTTTTTCATGGCTTATGGATAGAGCAAAAAAAATGAGGAGTTTACTTTTCATCCTAGATGTAATCAACTGGACCTGTACCATATCCTTTTTTATGATGATCTATTCTTACTGGCTGGGGTCAATGAGAAAACTCTGAGGATTATTGATAACACTTTAAAAGATTTTGAAATAATGTCTGGCTTGGGCACCAGTAAACCTAAATGTGAAATTTTCTTTGCTGGGATAGATGATCAGGAGGAAGATCTATTGTGCAATATTATAAACGTGAAGAAAGGTAACTTGCCAGTGAAATATCTTGGGGTGACTTTGATTACGTCCAGATTAAAAGCTTCTAACTGTAAAAGTTTAATGAGAAAATGGTGGGAAAGATGAAATCCTGGACTAATAGATGGCTCTCCTATGGTGGTAGAGTCCAATTATTTGTCTCGGTGCTCAGAAGTATGCAAAGCTACTGGATGAATTTGTTTGTGCTTCCTAAAAAAGTCATTAAATATGTTGATCAGATTATTAATCAATTCATTTGGTCTGGGCTTGATCTAAAAACTCGTGAGGTTAGTAGCCTGGAAAGATGTGTGTTTTCCTCTTTATGAAGGAGGATTGGGTATTAAGAACCTTTATGTTTGGAACAAAGCTTGTATGATGAGGAATATATGGGATATAGCCAGGAAGAAAGATTCCCTTTGGGTGAAGTGGATACACACTATAGTCCTTAAAGGAGAAAGTTTTTGGAGGATAAAGGGTAAGTCTGATCTCTCATGGACTATGAGGAAATTACTAAAAATCAGAGATAATACAAAGAAACTTATGTCTTATCATATTGGGGATGGTAATGATACTCATTTCTGGATAGATAATTGGCATGAAAAAGGTTCCTTGATTGATGCTTATGGAGAAAGGAGTATATATGATGCTACAAGTAACATAACATGTAAAGCTAGTGAATATATTGCAAATTTTGAGTGGAAATTTCCTATACCTATTTCTGAAGCCCTTATTGATCTTGCCAAAACAAACATTAAGCCTAATAGAGATAAAAGCGACTGGATTACTTGGGAAGCTAGTCCAAATGGGACTTTTAATGTGTCAAATACTTATCAGTGGATTAGAGATAAAAAGCTTAATGTGGATTGGGGGAAGGTGGTGTGGTTTAAAGGTAGAGTGCCTAAGTATGCTTTTTTCATGTGGACTGTTTGCTGGAACAGACTCTGGACAAAGTAAAAACTTCACAAGTGGGGGAGAATTAATTCTGATATATGCAGCCTCTGTAACCAAGAAGTGGAGAACAGATACCATCTTTTCTTTTTATGTCCGTTTTCTAAAAAAGTTTGGGAGTTGAGCCACAATAAAGAGGGGGTGAGAAATCAGACTTCGACAATTAGTGAAGAGATCAATTTCATTAATAATCAACAGGTTTCTTTTCATAATAAAGTTAGAAAACTTGTTTTAGCCACCGTGGCTTACTTTATTTGGAAGGAGAGAAATAATAGAATTTTTAAGGCGACTCATAAACATGAGGATATGATTGTGGGTGAAATTGAGAATGCTATATATATTGCATCTTATAAGTGGCCTAAAATCAGGAGGAATTTGGAAAATTGGGAAATTATAAAGGCTTATAGCTCATCAGAATATCTACTGGAGATTTGATAGTCTTCTGATGGATGAGTGTTTGGATATGCCTTCCTTGTTGTGTGGTTTGAATGGTCAGGTGCTAATGATAAGGACGCCTCTTAGTTCCTTAGAGATCTCTGGGCTTCTATTGAATCATGGCGTCTTCTGTTTTGTCTCTGACTGATCTGGTCTTTTGGTTTGCATGGGGCTTTTTTTTTATCAGTCGAAGGGTAGTCTCACTTTGCATGTGGCTTGTGTTGATTGCTATTGGAGTTTTGTTGCTTATATGGATAGGTGGTTTCGTTTTCTTTGCTGAGGAAAAAAGGAGGGCGATGCATGAGTATTTTTTTATGACTTCTCTCTCTAACAGATGTTTTGGCTCATTAGCTCTTCTCTTGTTGTGCCTAATATTTTGTCCTTGATTCTTGTTGGAGAAAATGTGGATCTGATCCTTCTAATCTGATTTACTTGGAGTTTGTTTGGTCTTAGTGTTGAGGGTCGTGTTTTGAATAGTGTTTGCGCTGGAAGCAGTTGGGGGAGGACCATTAATGGTTGTTGCTTTATAGTTTGTTTTTGGTCAGTTTGATCTTTGGTTGAAAGTGGAGTAGGGAGGCTTGAGGTGTGGTTTTGGTAGTTTTGGGTGGTTGAGAGAAAGCAGTTCCGCTTGTGATTTTGTGTTTTGGCAGACGCGTGTTGATAAGTTTTTTTTTTACGCATGTTTTAGTTTCAGAATTTTGTGTTGTGGGGGACGCGTGGATGTTTTGTTGTATCCTTTTTTGTTTGATTCTTGTTCTTTGGGTGTTTGTTAGGTCTTGGGCTTTTGTTTTTTGGCTGTGTTTAACATTTGTTGGGGGGCCTGGGTATGTTGTCTGGTGCCTTAGCTGGTTTGTCCTGGTTGGAGTGTTTGTTCTTCTTTTTGGGCTTTTGGCCCTGTTCTAATATATTAACCTTTCACAAAAAAAAAACATTCAAGAATGTATTAACAAGACCACTAGTTAGATTCAAGTCTAAGTGTTGATTAAATGTGACTTGAAAAATTTTAAGGTTTTTAAATGATGCACGCATTATTAACCCCGGAGGTTATGAGGATCAAAATGCTTATACAATTATTGCTTTGATTGTTATGGGAAAGATTCTTTTTTATTGGATCTCAATCTCCGCGGATTGGGCAATCGTTGTGTGAGTAGGTCCGAGATCATAATTCGAAGGAATCCGCATTAAAGAAGATCTTGGATTGTGATAACCCTTTGATAGACTTATGAGACTTAATTATACCAATAAACCCGACTGGTAGATTTTATAATCCGGTAGAGTGTCAAATAAAGTTAAGTCTGAGAATCAAGGAATATATATGATGTTGGTTAAAATTGTTTTGCGAATAATTGATTTGACCAAGCGGGTATTATATGCTTAACGTGGGGAATCATATTATGCACTATTTAACTTTTCAAATAATATATGATTATTGTGAATGATGTCGAGATCATTAAATTGGAGTGTAGTCGTAATTATTTAGTGGACTTAATTACGATTAAATGAAGAAAGAAAATAATTCACGAGGATATAATTGGGACCTTCAAGTATTTATTTGGATTCCAAATGAATTCTTTAGTTTTCGACCCCTAGTATAAACCATTACCCAAGTAACAGGTCCTAAACGCTCTGAAAATCAGATTTAGCCCAAGCCCATATCTTATACCAATGTAAGCTAGGGTTTTAAGTTACATACTCATTATGGAGGGTGGGAGAGGAAAAATAATATTTATATTTTTGTGAAGAGATGATGAGAGAGAAAATGATAGAAAAACCTCACTATGTTATTTTAACAAAAGTTAAAAAGGTTTAATGAGTTCCGAAATTACTTTTTGTAGACATTCTTATAAAAAATTTAACAAGAACACGAGATGTGTTAAAAAAGTTTGTTTGAACAAATTAGCTAAGTTTCTTGGAAATAGGTTTTTAGAATAAACCTAAAAGACAGTGGAGCAGAGTGTAGTAATGGAGAATTAAAAAGCACACACAGGAGATAATATTTTTTTAAGTGGTAAACCCCCCACCCAATTGGGAAAACATCCATGGTGGTCTATACACCACAAAATCATAATCCACTAAAAATAGTTAAGGTTAAAAGCATATAACAAATCATACAAATATATCTTATTCTAAGTCCAGAAATATACCTACTCCTCCACGGTATTCTTTCTGACTTCTTTAAGGCTATAAATTTGTCCTTTTTCGTTCCTTGGTCTACTTCCTTTCTCCGTTTTCCACAAGGTTGACTCAATAGTTAAAATATCTCAACCAACAACACACACTTTTGTGTTTGTGGGAGATAGTGTTGTGAGTGAAGTGCCTAAAATGCCATACATGTACTCACACACACTTAATTATAAATAAGTCCTATGAATTACAAGAAGTTTAAGTATGAGATATTTTTTACACTTCTGAAATTAGACTCTTTCCTTTTCCCAAAATATTTCCAGATTTGAATATCTTTAGGATCTCTAAAACTCATATCCTTTGACTTTATTTATACACATAATTTTTCGAACTGAAAATTTTTACTCAGATCTGAAACATGCAAGTCATGATTTCACTTTTGCAAAAATGAGAGAAGTTGGATAATAAGGATTCTAAAATAGTTTACAAACGATATCCAATAAGAGAAAATGATTTCTCAAACTAAGAAAGCAAAATAACCTATATAAATAAAAATGTATCACTGCTTTAGATCTACAAGTTTCAATAAATAAACGAGATCTAAAACTATGAGGTTGTTGAAAAAGAGATTTAGACTAAGAGGAAATCAGAAACCCTAACTCTCGAAATAATTTTCTAAAATAATTTTGCAAGAGTTTTTGAATGAAAATAATTTTCTCTCTCTTTATTTTTTGTCTCTTCTCTATTTTTTCTCTCAAATGACGAAGTTGTCAAAAGTCATCAAACGGAGACCCTAACACGTCAATTTATACTGTTCTTAGAAGGATTTGGAAGTTCGAAGAAAAATGGACGATCAAGATTAAACCAACGATTAGACTTCAAATCTAAGGGGTGTAAATGAACCGCACAAATTTCTTCTCTGATTAGTAAAAACGTTATGCACATGGATTATCTTAGAATGCATGCAGTCCATTAATAATTTTAATCTAATGATTAAGATGGGATGCAAATGTTGTGAGTATAAAGAAACACAATTCTGGCCAATCAGGCTCAACCTCGTGTTAGCCTCAGATGAAACCTCAAACACGTGTTTTAGAGTTTTTAAAAATCCAAGTTTGAACCACAATATCATGTGCGGGTTGGTACCACAAAAATCCTAATGTTGAGTGTGTTGGTTTTCTACCTGTTTGACTTTGAACTTTGCTGCTGATGATGATGTACTTGAAGAGGAAATGATGTATTGAAGGAGGTATTTAAGTTTGTCTATCTTTCCAAACTAGTTGAGGCTCCTATATAGTACATACTCAAGTGAGTCAATCTCCCCCTTTGGAAATGAGAGACAAAATATCCTTTGAGTCATCTAGAAGTCGTAGGGATACAAAAAAATAAGAAAAACTTATTCCTATACAAAAATTATAACTACCCCATTTCTTAGAAATCAAAAAGTACATAACTCAATTATGAACAAACCAATACCCTAAATATATCTGATGGTACTGATTCCTTAAAAATAAAATAGCAACTTATGGAAAAAGATCAAGATTTAGTCAAATAAATGTCATGATTGGCTCAAATACCTCTCCCCCATTTTGTCTCAATTGGACAAAAGGTAAAATTATAAAGTGAACATAATAAGTGTGCTATCAACCTAAATTAATCAACGGGTCACCTCAAGAGTCTCCTATATAAAATAGAGATAGGATTCATCTTTTGTCATTTATCAAACAACTGTGCCCTATATCCTCAAAGACCAATTATAAGCACAAAAGTAACCAGAGGATATTATAGGTGATAGATATCTATTCAAGCATACTCATACCGATCGATTTCCTTAAATATTCAAAACATAAATTATCCAAAGGTTTGGTGAACAAGTCAGCTAATTGATGTTCAGTGGGTAAATAGTTTATCTCTAATTCTTTAGACTCAACAAGTTCACGTATATAATGATGTCTTATTTTAATATGTTTAGTACGTGAATGTTGAATACGATTCTTAGAGATATTAATCGCGTTTTTATTATCGCAATATGGATTTAGATTTTCTTCATTAATGTCGTAATTATTAAGCATTTGCTTAATACCTATGTAATAACAAGCACCGAAAGTGCTTTTGTTGTCATCTGAGCAGCCAGCCCAGTCAGCATCAGTATATCCTACAATTGTGCCAGTGGTGTCTTTGGTGTACCACATACCTAGGTTTATTGTTTCTTTAACATATTTGATTATTCATTTGACACGGATAAGGTGACTTTCATTAGGTGAACTTTGTTAACGAGTGCAAACACACACAACATACATGATATGATATCGAGTCGAGAAGCTGTTAGGTATAATAAGTTGTCTATCATACTATTATATAGCATAGGATCTACAGGCTTCCCAATCTCATCTTTGGATAGTTTCATAGAGGTGCTCATGGGAGTCCTAACAACTTTAGCATTATCTAAATTGAATTTTTCTCACTAACTCTATTGCGTATTTAGACTGTAATATGAATAACCCGTCATCTTTTTTCTTAACATGAAGACCTCAAAAATATTGAAGCTCCCCCATAGGAGACATTTGGAATTCCTCGTGCATAATTTTTGAAATTTCTTTAATTTTAGACGGGGTAGTTGATCCAAATATAATGTCATCAACGTATACCTGAGCAATTAAGACCTGTTTGTTAAAATGTTTAACAAATAATGTCTGGTCATTTCTGCCACGTCGAAAATCTTTATTAATTAAAAAGGTCGATATGCGTTCGTACCTAGACCAAGGGTCTTGCTTTAAACCGTATAACGCCTTTTTCAATCTATACACGTAGTTTGGGTAATGAGGATCAATAAAGCCTATTAGTTGTTCAGCATAGATCTCCCCCGTCAAAATACCATTTAAAAGGTGAACTTTACATCCATTTGATAAAGGTTGAACTGTAAGTGATAAGTTATGGACAAAAGTAAGCGAACAGACTTGAAGCGAGTGACCGGGGCAAAGGTCTCCTCAAAATCTATTCCTTCAACTTGAGAGTATCCCTGGATAACTAATATATCTTTATTTCTAACTATTACCCCCGATTTATCTGTTCTATTTTTAAAAATCCAACGAGTGCCAATAACCCTTTTACTTTATGGCCTAGGCACAAGATTCCACACATCATGAATTTTAAATTGGATGAGATATTCCTGCATAGAACCTATCCAAAATGAGTCATTAAGTGCATCATTCACATTCTTTGGAGAAACAAAGCAGGTAAAATGGGCAACATTACGTAATTGGGATCTTGTGCGCACTGGCTCATCAAGGTTACCAACAACATTATCTATGAGATGATCTTTAGAAACCCAGCTAGGTACTACAGGGGTCTCAGTTGGTCAAGGCTCAATTATTTTCGGAGAGTCATAAGTAAAACGGTTTTGAGACTCTTCCACGCTAATTGGTCCTTATTCTTTACTCTCGACATTAGTGTCACTCACTATCACATTTATCGATTCCATGATTACTTTAGTACGCAAATTATAAATGTGATAAGTCTTACTGTTAGGGGAGTAACCCAAAAATATGGCTTTGTTTCCACGGGTTTCAAACTTAGATAGGTGTTCTCTGTCTTCGCAAACATAACAAGTACTCCCAAAAGTTCAAAAATATTTCAGATTGGGCTTTTTACTATACCAAAGTTCTTAGGAGGTTTATTTGATATTTTTTTTAAGGTAGACTCGGTTGACAACATGACATGTTGTTTGAACTACCTCAACCCAAAAGTATTTTGGCAAGTTCTTAGCATATATCATTACCTTGGCTATTTTCTGGATCGTGCGATTTTTACGCTCGATAACACCATTCTGTTGTGGTGTTTTAGGAGCACTGAACTCATGATGATAACCATTACAATTACAATACCCTGTTACATCTGAGTTGTTAAATTCACCTCCTCTATCGCTACGTAGTAGATTAACTTGGGTATCTTTTTCATTCTCGATTCTTAAAAGGATTTTTAAAAACTCTCGGAATGTATCCGATTTTTGTTTTAAAAATGCTACCCAAGTGAATCTAGTAAAATCATCCATGATGACTAAAATGTAACTGTTACCATAGAGGCTCATAGTTCACGAAGGACCCATAAGAACCATGTGGATTAGCTCTAGAGGTTTAGTTATTAAAATTTCTTTAACTTTCTTGTGAGTAGACTGAATCATTTTTCCTTCTTGACATGTCCCACAAACAACGTTTGAAATTGGGTTTATCTTTGGTAAATCTCTAACTACATATTGAGAGCTCAATTTTCCAAGATTATCATAATTAATGCGACCCAAATGATTATGCCAGATTTCATTGTCATCCAGTCTGGCTAACCTACAGGTCTCATTTCTCATATTTATTGTGTAACAGTTATCTGGGGTCCTGTGACCTGTAAGGATACAATCACCATTCTTATTTAGAATTTTACAATCGATTTTTTAGAATGTGACAATGTGTATGGAGTCATAAAATTGAGACATGCTCAACAAATTAGCTTTAAGACCTTTTACTAATAGGACATCTTTAAGAGTGGGGAGTCTTTTTTCTTGGAGTGTTCCTTTTCCTATGATCTAATCTGATACTCCGTCCCCAAACAAAACATTCCCTCCTAAGAAGTTAGTTTTATCGGTTAATTTAGTATCGTCTCCGGTCATATTCTTGGAGCACCCAGAGTCTAAGTACTAACCATATGTAGTGTTTTATGCTTTTAAAGCACTACTAACAACGTTACACTTCAACTGGGGTATTAGATAGTCCATTCTAACCTAACTAGCTCTGGTTTTAAAATGTTTATGAGCACAAGATTTTGGTTTTGAAATAGATCTAGGACTATTTCTCTTATATTCCTTCTTCACATGCGATCTTTTCTTCCTATTCTTATAGTTAGAGTTTTTATTGGGTTGTTTAGTAAGTACATGATTATTCCAGCTTTGCCTATAATAGTTAAAGTTTTGTAAACTGGTGAATTATAAACAGGTTTATAGAGTCATTTTTGAAAATATTCAGCGAGACAGTGTCCATAAACATCACAATAGAAACAATATTGGTGGCTAGACGGTATGTTGACATTTGAAAACCTTTGAAAAGAGGTTTATCCATTTTTTGGACTTTAGTCCTATGTCTAACTGCAATAGGTTTGAATGAGGAATCTCCTTGCCTAATAAGGGGGCAAACATACTTAGCCTTAGGTTGAATAGTTGGCTTAGGACAATTTTCCATCAGATTATCTGGCCTTTTTTGCTTATTTTCAAAATCTTTTCTTAAGGCTTGAAAATCAGGACATGTGCCATTTGGTCTTTTTCTAGAAGAAGCAAATTGCACGTGTTGAAAAGTTTTGGTTTGTGCCTTAGTTTTCTGATCAAATTCCAATTTTGTTTTCAGAATTGGATTTTCTTGATGCAACACAGTCTTTATAACAGTTGGAATTGTTTTCAAATTTAGAAAATTTCTTGAAGACAGTTGAAACTTTTTATTTTGATTCTTCCAGTTCTATCAAAGTATCCTTATATTTCTTTTCCAAAGCCTCATTTGATTCAAAAATCTCTTTAATTTTTTCAACAAAATCTCTAGTCCTCAGTTCATAGGTCAAGCATTGATTTATATAGTCCTTTGCATTATGTTTCACCAATAGGCTTAAGGAATATATATTTTCAGTTAAATCCCTGACTTCCTTTTTTAGTTTAGTACTCTTCCTAAGAGTCTTAGTGTAGAGTGTGTGAATGTTAAGAAGATCATCATTATCGGACTCATTGAGTGTAGTGTGTGAGTAGTCCCCTAGTGCTTCTTTTGTCGAACTCACACATTCGATTCATTATTAATTTGAACACTTTGACTCACACACATCGTCGAAGAGCTATTACTAGCAATATCAACAACATTTATATTATCTAAGTAAATAGCAGATTAACCATAAGTAGGCAAAAGATCATCACACATAACAGTACTAGACGTGATAGCATCAATCTCCGCATTATTTACAAACATGTCATCAGAATAGGTAATTTTTGCAAAGAATGACATGCAAGGGTCAAAAGAGTTGGAAGATTCAGGCTCATCTTGTTCAGAGTCACTTGAATTATCCCAAGTCTTACTAAAGTTGGCTTTACCAGAGTTATTCAGTTCAACCCTACAATTAGAAGCTATATGACAATTTTTACAACATCTAGAGCATTGAGTGTTCTTAAAGTCTTTTTCAGGTCTACTATTGTTCTCGGTGTTATGTTTATCAAGTTTTCTATAATGAGGCCTGTTATTAGAGTTGTTTTGATATCCGACCTTCCCTTGTTTAGAAGCAACGATGTTTTAAAACTTGTTTAGACATAAGTGTTATATGGTTATCTAGACTCTCTAAATCACAGTCTTTATCAGAGTCCAAGTCTATATTTGGCAGGACCAACATAGGTGAGGTCATTTTAGACTGAAAAACTACAATAGAACTAAACTGTCTTTTCTGATTATTAGAAAGATGCTTCTTAAATTCAAGTTCCATTTCTACAGTCTTGAGTTTGCTATTGAGGAGTTCAGGAGTAAAAAACAGATCAACTATCTCCTCAATTTCTTACCTTTTGTTATCAAACTCAGGGGAAATGGACCTTAAAATTTTTTAAACTATCTCTTTACTATTATACATGATACCATTTGCATGAATTTTTGTTATAATGTCAGTCAACCTAATATAGATTTCATCAAAGGTCTCATTCTCATGCATAAGCAGTGTGTTGTATTGTTGTATTAACATATGTGTTTTGGCTACCTTAACACATGGGCGAGTTTTTCTTCTTTAGTAAACTCATTGAGGAGTTTTTAATCCTTTCAGTACTACCTTCTACAACAGGCTTAGTTGGATGAGAATATACATTTTCAATAGCTTACCATACATCATCTCCCAATGTCCCTTGGATGAAAGCAATCATCCTTACTTTCCAGTAAGGAAAATTTCTTCCGTCAAATAGGGGAGGTCTAGACAAATTTCCAAGATGCGTAAACTTTTCGTCTATAAAATATTTTTAGAACAATTTCAAAGTACATGATCACAAGTTTTGAAAAGTACTCAACTCTAATACCAACTAAAAAAACCTCTCTATGTTATATTTAACAAAAATTAAAAAGGTATAACGAGTTCCGAAAATACTTTTTGAAGAAATTCTTATAAAAATCTTAACAAGAACACAAGGTATGTTAAAACAGTTTGTTTGAACAAATTAGCTAAGTTTCTTGGAAATAGGTTTTTAGAATACTCCTAAGACTATGTAGCAGAATGAAATAATGGAGTATTAAAAATCACACGCATGAGATAATAATTTTTTACGTGGTAAAACCCCACCCAATTGGGTACACATCTACGGTGGTCTCTACACCACAAAATCAAAATCCACTAAAAACATTTAAGGTTACAAGCATAAAAAAAATCATACAAATAGATCCTATTCTAAGTTTAGATATATACCTACTCCTTCACGGTATTCTTTCTGACTTTTTTAAGGATCTGAATTTGTCCCTTTTATGTTCCTTGCTCTACTTCCTTTCTCCGATTTCCACAAGGTCATATCAATAGTTAAAATCTTTCAACCAACAACACACTTTTGTGTTTATGGGTGATAGTGTTGTGAGTGAAGTGCCTAAAATGCCATGCATATACTCACACACAATTAATTACAGACAAGTCCTATGAATTACAACAAGTCTAAGTATGAGATCTTTTTTACACTTCTGAAATTAGACTCGTTCTTTTTCCCAAAATATTCCAAGATATGAATATCTTTAGGATCTTTAAAACTCAGATCCTTAGACTTTATTTATACACACAATTTTTCGAACTGGAAATTTTTACTCAGATCTGAAACATGCTAGTCATGATTTCAGTTTTGCAAAAATGAGAGATGTTGGATAATGCGGATTCTAAAATAGTTTACAAATGATATTCAATAAGAGAAAATGATTTCTCAAACTAAGAAATCAAAATAACCTATAAATTTAAGTGAAAATGTATCACTGTTTTAGATCTACAAGTTTCTACAAATAGACGACAGCTAAGGCTGGCGCATGGTTGAGTCTGATTCGGGTGTTTTAAAGTTTTAAAAAATAGACGACAAACCTGAAATGGGTGTTTTAAAGTTTTAAAAAATCCAAGTTTGAACCACAATATTATGTGCTGGTTTTGGATTCTACCCAAGATAACTTTTTAGGAACTTATAAAATATGCATTTTATCGCCAAGCAATTTAAAACCCTAATTTTAATTCATTTAAAATAGATTTTAATTATTTTAAAATTCCTAAAAATTATAAAAAATTCATTTTAATTCAAGTCAACACACACCAATCAAATGTGAAATGAAATACGCAATCCTAAGTGTTGAGTGTGTTGGTTTTGTACCTGCTTGACTATAAACTTTGCTTTAGATGATGATGTACTTGAAAAGGCACTGATGTATTGAAGGAGGGACTCAATTTTGTCTATCTTTCCAAACTGGTTGAGGCTCCTATATAGTACAAACTCAATTGAGTCCATTACATAGTGTGATTTAGTGATTCCTCTCATATTTCGCCAAGTTTTCATTTCCAAGAGTGCCCACACACAAGGATTACTTTGGGTGGATCATATAGTGTAAGGGTTATATTTGTTACTTGATAAAATCACAACAAATAATAAATACTAGGTGTCATGTGGGATTTATCTAACTAAAGATAAGCTAAGCTAATGAGAGGGGAAGGCCTTAAAGCCAGGCCGTTATGAGCCTTTCAGGATGGACCCAACATAATCTCTAGCATATGGGCGACAGCTAAGCCCCGATACTTTCACAAGATACTAGCAACATTTCTAATGACCTTGGAAGGGCAGAAAGATCATCATCTTTATCAACGTATGTCTCCTCATTGGGATCACCAGCAATATCCGTAAAGGTGTCGTGATTCCAAACTCTATATTTATGCTTTAAACTTAGTTCTTGTTTTTACTTTCTAATGCGTGATCAATTGAAGTTTTGGGGCTAAAATTTTTCCACGTTTAATGTCGATACCAATTCCTAACAAAATCAGAGTATCTTTGTTAAGAATTAAGATTGACCAAATAAATATATTATTCGATTGTCATATTGCATACACTTGATATATGTGCATGCAATAATATGTTTATTGCACTTGAAGGAGTTAAATGAGCTACTGAGTTTCTTGCTCCCCCCTCCCCCATAGTTTTATATATGTATTTTAGGTGTATAGACATGTTGCATTCATTAAAGATATTTAAATTGTTAAACACATGGAACTTTGTGGAAGCTTTATGTACTTTATTTTTATTAAAAAGTAAAAGTTGTATTTATTTCATTTATTGTAAAAAATGTTAGTTTTATATTTTATCTTTGCTCCAAGTTTATAAAAAAATGAACTTCGATTATTAATGAAAAAAATAATATTTGTATTTCATAATAATTACAAATTGGTTGGGTTACTCGTATTCTCGGGCTTGGGATTATCGATCCGTTATGTATACATTGTGTTATCTTTGATTTTTTAATATTAAGTGAATGAAATAATAAGTTTTAGTGAATTTCAAGGACGAAATTTCTTTCTGTAGGGGGATATTGTAACACCCCATATTTTTTAGATTTAATTTAAAATGGTATTAGATTAATTATCATAATTATTTGCTAATTTATTTGTGAATTAGAGACTAATTATGAGATTTAATAAATTTTCGTGCAATTATTTAAATAATATAAGAATTAAAACAAATAAGGTATTAAATGTATTTATATAGACATGTTTTAATTAATTAAAATTTATATAAAATTTATTGATTGTTATTTGATTATTTTTTAAATTAGTCAGTACATGAAATATTATAGATGGTGCATGTTTTGTTTTATTTTTTGTTCATGGTAATGCTACACTATATATTTTTAAAATATTAAGATTCCTTTTTAAATATAAAATGAGAAGAAGAAGAAAAAAAACTAGTTTTTACATGTTTTTAAAGGGAGTGAAGGCTCATTTAATGGGGAATTTATGAGGGACTTTGAAGGGTTAAATGAGAAATTAAAGGGAGGAAGAGTGTGGGACAATTCTTAACGTATTTTTTAAGTGATTAGGGTTATTTTAAAACTATCTACTCATATATAAAAATGCACCTTTTAGTGAGAGAATTCTAAATAATTGAGCGAGAAAATAAAAGAGAAAATGAGGGAAAATAAGAAAAACTTGGACGATATTTTTAGATGATAATTATTTACATGTAAATATTTGGAATCTTTTTGGTGCTTTGATTCGACATTTTTAACTTTTACGATTTAAGGTAGTTTCGTTTGCTTGTGGTTTATTTGTGTACTATTCATACTCACCCATGTTTGTATATGTGATACATTCTACTTGTGAATCTTATATATATACTTTGTATATATTATTCATTTTATTGCACTCATATTGTATGACTTGTGTTCATGTCATGTAGTGGGGTTAACGTAAATATAATTGATTTACGAGCATGTTTGAGATTAGAATTTTGGTATATAATTTGAACTCAAATTTTTAAAATTGATTTGTATGTTGATTAAAGTGGAAGAATGATTATTTTTTGTCATTGAAATTATTGTAGCGACAAAGGCATATCTTAGCCAAATAATCCGCGATACGGGGTGTGCTTTCGGGCTACGATTTTGTCTTTTATCGAGCAAACTAGGTCATAGGTCCGGGTTGGCTATTATGTCAGGTTTGGCAATTATGCCAAGATTATTACGTTTACGCGATGAGGAGAATTTTCTTATCGTGCCTTTGTAAGTATGTTTCTTACATGGATTGTTCAGATGATAATTGTCAGGAAAGTATAACGAGAGTCCACACCATCTTGCGAGAAGTGAGGCGGGGATTTTATATATGGGCTTGAGATTTGTGTTGAGACGTTGTGAGTAAATAAGATTGATTATTTTTATGAAGAGATCTTAGAATGAGTGTCATTTCATACACTCGATATATGTGAATGCACGATAATAACGTTTATTGTTATATAGATACTTTAGAATGAGTGTCATATTTCATTCACTAGTATATGTGCACGCACGATTATGTTTCGTGCACTTAGAGGAGTTATACGGGATACTGAGTTTCCCGCTCACCCCTAGTTTTATATTTGTATTTCAGGTTTATAAACATGTTGGATTCATTAAAGATATTTGGATTTTTTTTACCCATGGGATGTTGTATAAGCTCTGTGTACTTTATTTTTATTAAAAACCAAAACTTATATTTATCTCATTTATTGTAAAAAGAATTAGTTTTATATTTATTTTTGCTCCAAGTTTGTAAAAAAGGATTTTTATTATTAATGAGAAAACAATATTTGTATTTTATGACAACTACAAATTAGTTATAGGTTATCGTTTTCTTGGCCTAGGGATTAGCGATTCGTTATGTGTACGTTGAGCTAAACTACAAAAAAATGCTTTCTAAGACGGCTTAGTTCCAGCCTCAAAAGGTCCTCTAGCCATCTCAAATTTTTTTGGGGAGGTATTTGGGACAGCTCAAGGGGGTTTTATTGGAAGCGTATTTTAAATAGTTTTTTAGACGACACTAGTCGCCTCAAAAAGGTTTTTTGAGATGGGATTTAAGTCGTCTCAGAAGATCATTATTTATGAGACTCTTTTTACATAGCAAGGAAGTTGTTTTTAATAAATATTTTTGGGACGGCTCTTGTCCATCCAGAAAAAATGGTGGAATGCCAAAATTTTAGTGCCAAAGTATTAGGAACTATAAAATCCTTCTATAGAGTTTAATTTAGAATTTAACATTCGAGCATATATTCATATAATCATAAACAAAAACATGTTAAAAGAATATATAACATCTTTAGCACCCATTTCAATATTCTCAGTTACAAACTTAATCATTAACACAACTCATTTCTCATTTATCATTTAACTATAATTATAGTTTATACACGTAAAATCTATCTCCACACAATCAACACGTCCAACTTCGTGACTACCAAAATATTAATGGTAATAATAAGTTTTTGAAATATTCCAATAGTCTCAATAGCAAAAATACACAAAAACTCATATATTCCTAACATAAAATGATGTCAGTCTTTATATATAATAGCGCATGTTGGTGGTGAATCTCTAATTCTTCGAGCTTTTGTTGATGTCAAGAATCTCGATCTCCAGCGTCTTATCGATGTTGAGTTTTTCGATCTTCAGTGTATTTCTTTAGCCGATTAATATATGAGAAAACAGGACATGGTTTTCTATGGATTTATTCATATCTTAGGCTAAGCACACACAAATTCAAAATTTACCCAAATTTTATCTTGATTAGCAATTACGTGTGTATGCAATAAATTGTCCAAATTAAATTTTAGAATCATACAATCAAACCAAGCAAGCATAGAAGAAGTAAGAAAAAATTCCTTTCGGGCAAAACCTAGTATCCAGCACTGTAAAGAGTTTGACAAACACAATCGACTTAAATACTACTCAGATCCACTAAGTATAACGCGTAGGGTCTTCATATATTATACATATATGGCACAGTTGAGCACCGTCCATAGGAAGCGATCTTCCCTCGGTATCCACCTATCAGTCTCAGGATTACGGAATCCTATCTTCTTCAGCCGTAGAGCCTCCTCAAAAAATCAGCAGTACAATAGAACTCTACAAGGGTTTTATGTAACATGTATGGAAACTTGGATTTAAAAAAAAATAACAAATCATATGAGGGATGTATGATTTGGAAAAAAAAAGTATTTTTTTAAAACATAAAAGTGATAACTTTTGGTTCAGATATTGGGAATTTGTTTTCAACAAGAGTCTTAAAAAATCTAAACAAAAACAGATTTTTATAGCAAAAATACGAACTTTGTGGTGACTGTCTTGTTCAAACAAAAAGGTCATCTTGCGCTAACGAGATTAGCATTTCGTTCTAATGAAAACACATTTTGTTCAAACGAAACAACATTCTCGCGATCGATTTTCTAACGAGCTTCTAACGAAATGTGCAATTCTTGGCAGAGGATTCTCATTCGATGGTCGTTAGATGGCGTTCCAACGAGATATTAATTTTGTTCTAATGAGATACGAAGTCGTTAATTTCGTTCTAATGAGTTTAATTTTCGTTCTAATGAGATTAAAATATAAAAAAAATATTTTTGAAATTAGATTTATCAAAAAGCCTTGATTTAAAAAAATAAACATCCCATAATATAATTTGTATGAGAAAAATAAAAAACACAAGCCATATACCTCCATAAAGTATCACTGACAAATCCAACGACTTGAAATCCAAAAATGATGCTTTGTCACTAATATATTTTCGAATGATCGTGGAGGACATGTGGATGTAGTGTTTGGTTTCAAACTCCGATTTATAACGGGATACACTAAAATAGCAAAAAGCTTAAGCTATGAGCAATTATAAATTCTTACTCTCACAAAGCTCCCCTTTTGGGTATTCAGGTACAAAATAAAAAAAAAACAAAAATCAAAAACCAAATTACAATAAAACTCTTAAGACAATGTATCCTAATGTCCTCCAAAACCCAAGAAATGGAACAACGTTTGAAACTTTGTGTTCAACTGAAAATTTTCTCCCCTTGACCATATTTTTCTTCATCTTGTTTGGTCCACGAAATCATCGTCAAGTTAAAAGAGACTTACACACATGAAACAAGAAAAATATCGTGCCACGTACGAGTTTTAAAGAAAAATAGAATTCTCCTTCAATTTGTTCTCCCCTTTTTTGTCCTTAATAGACAAAGGAGTAGTATCTAAACATGAATAATAAGCATCACATGAAGAAGCAAAGATATCATCACAAAGGTAATCGATAAAGCACATGCAATGATAATCCAAAAGGCATAATGTCTTCTCCACCTATCAAACAACTATTTTTGAAGTTTTGCAAATCTTTTCAAGTATAACAAGTATAGAAAGTATACATATAAAAAACATAGATACAAAACACATATGACAACAGAATAACACTAAAATACCCAAATCATGAAAATGAAAACATTCCCCATAGCCAAATCAACATAAACATTCATAACATAGGTGCACGAAGTCATGATATACTTCTAAAGAAATAACATAATTTCAACCTTAGGTGTAAAAACGTTGAATTTAAATGAAATTGACTCGACTTATGCAATATTCCATGAATTTAAATGATTCTAAAATCAATAACGCCAAACTATTTAATGCTTTTTAAGAGAGTCCGTTGTGCAAACCCATTGATATTCTACTTTATAACACCCTCAAAATCTCACATATATAAGAATTCACTCCCAAATATTTTAAAGATATCCTAATGCTCATATGTAGCGAAGCATCAATGAATATAAAATAAATGGCCTTGGCACTTCTGTTTTTCAGTGTCGTTAATCTTTTAGGCTTTTTTTGCGAATGGTGACTTTTAATGCAAAGAGAATTTTGTTCTTTCGTAGTCCCTTTCCATTTCTTAACATATATTAATATTTTTTGGGAAACGAAATCTGGGCAATGGTTCTTACAAGCACAACTTATCTCTTTTTACATTTGGTTCGTTATTAAGCATGATTGAGATGAGAACATCGAATTCGGGACATGATAAGTACAATGTATAAAAAGTCTTGCACGTGTGGAATAAAGGTAACAAAGAGTATAAGAAGTAAAAAGTAATCATTAATTATCAACGAAATGTTATTCACACATTAGTATGCACATTAATGAAACAGTGCCATGTCTCAAAACACTATGAAAAAATCACGAGAATGGATGGAATGCGAGGGTGATCCGAATATCTTAAATGTTCATCCACATATGGTGAAAAAAGAAAATACAAAAATCATTGTTTTTTTCAAAAAATTTATCAAAAAATAAAATCTTTTTCAAACTTTTGAACTTTTTCTTAACAATCGGAAATCTTTTTGGATTTTTCTAAAACTTTTTCCTAAAACCGATCTTTTTTTTTGGATTTTTTAAAATATCTTAAAAAGAAAAAGATATGAATACAATCTAGCAATAAAGATATAAGATATGAACATGATAAACACTCTACTCTAGATAAAGTACCCAAACTCAATCAACGGAGCAAACACCTAAAGACTTCCTAAGATTCTCGAATCTAAGTGCATCTAAAAATTTTGTGAAAATATCGGCTAATCAATGTTCGGTGCTCACAAAGCTCAAGGACGCGACCTTCTCGACAACGAGATCACTAATGAAATACTCACGTATCCTAATGTTCTTTGTACAGGAATGTTGGACCGGATTATGGGATATATAAATTGCACTCGTATAATCACACGAAATAGTCATTGTGCCTTGTAAAATCTCGTAATATTCCAACATTTGCTTCATCCATAAGATTTTTGCGCAACAACTCCCGACGGTTATATACTCAGCCTCCATAATGGATAAAGATATGGAGTTTTTCTTCTTGCTCAACCAAGAGACAAGAGCACTCCCAAAGTAAAAATATCCACTCGAGGTGCTCATATAACCATCAACATTCCCGACCTAATTGGTATCCAAAAACTGTAGGAAAGAGTTCCACTCAAGTATTTGACGATATGTTTAAGTGCGAGAAATTGAGACTCTTTTTGGGGAAGCTTGGTATCGTGCATACACTCTAACGCTAAAGGCAATGTCGGGATGACTAGCAGGCAAGTAGAGTAGACTACCTATCATCCTCCTATAAAGGGTTTGCTTTACGTCCTTGCCTAAAGCATCAATTTACTCATAGGGGTGCATGAGTGCTTAACAGAGTCTAAACCAAACTTCTTCACTAGGTCCCTAGAATATTTAAATTGAGATATGAATATCCCATCCTCTAGTTGACGCACTTGGGTACCTAAGAAGAATGTAAGTTCACCTACCATGCTCCTCTCAACCTTTCTCTACATATCCTCCTCAAAAGCGTGAGCATGTTGGTAGCACGTGGATTTAAATACTATGTCTTCCACGTAGACTTGGACAACTAAGATAACACCACTCTTTTTCCTCATAAATAACGTTTTATCCACTCCCCATCTCTTGAAGCAACGAGATAAGAGATAAGAAGTGAGCCTCTCGTACCAAGCATGGGGTGCTTGATTTAAACCATATAAGGCCTTCTTAAGATAATAGATGTGTCCCGAGTGCTTTAGATCTTCGAACCCCTTTGGTTGTTTTACGTACACTTCCTCATGTAGAATTTCGTTAAAGAATATACTCTTGACGTCCATTTGACATAACTTGTAGTGTAGCTGACATGTTATAGCGAGTGGTAAGCGAATAAACTCAAGCCTATCAAAAGGAGCGAGTGTATCGTCAAAGTATATATCCTCAATTTGTGTGTATCCTTGAGCAACTTACCTAGCCTTATTGCTGGTTCTGGTACCATTCTCATCCATTTTTTTATTATAAACCCAGTACTAATCACACTAGTTTCGCTAGGCTGGGGGAATAACTCCCATACATCATTCTTGTGAAACTAAAGCAACTCATCTTGCATAACGGATATCCAATGACCATCCTTGAGTGCATCTTTCATATTATTGGGCTCGAGTAAGGAGGTGTAGTAAATATAGCTAACCACATTCTTAAGTTGAGCGTGAGTCTTGACACCTGGTGTAGGATCACTAAGTATACTAGTAAGGTCATGACTCTTTTGAACCCAAGAGCGTGGATCCTTTAAATAAAAAAATGGGGTCCACCGGGGTAATACGAGGAGCGATGGGATATTTACCGAGGGGTGCATAATCCTCACACTCGGGGTTAGGGTCCACACATATCAGCGGGTCGTCATCTCTAATCGTGATGTTTATTGACTCCATAACCTTAGAGCTTGCTAAGTTAAACACCTTATAAGACATACGAGATGTTGAATAACCTAAAAATATCCTCTCGCTTATTTGAGAGTCAAACTTTCCTAATTGCTCTCTATATCTCAAGATGTAGCAATTAATCCCAAAGACACGAAAATACGATAGGTTGGGTTTCTTTCCTATCCACAACTCATAAGGTGTGTATAACGTGTACGGACGAAGATATACCCTATTCACCATATGGCATGCGGTACTTACCGCCTATGCCCAAAAGCATCCGGGCACTTTTCTCCCAAGAAGCATGGATTTAGCCATATTTTGAATCATCATGTTGTTCCTCTTAACTATCCCATTTTGTTAAGGACTACGAATGGCCAAAAACTCGTGTTTGATGCCGAATCCATCACAATTGCTCTCCACTATGACTTCTTTAAATTCGATACCGTTGTCACTACGCATCCGCATAATAGTGGCATTATGTTGGCTTTATAGGACACAACACTTGGTTATTAGGAACTCAATCGCATCGGGCTTTTCCCTAAGAAACTCCACAATAGAGTATCTCGAAAAGTCATTGGCCATCATGATAATGTATCTCTTACCACACATACTCTCTGAATGAGTAGGACCCATAAGATCCATGTGAATCAACTCCAAAACACGTGTGGTGGTGATGGTATTCAACTAGCGACGGGGACTTTAAATTTATTTTCCTTATTGCCAAGGTCCACAAACCGAGGAAATTGGTTTCCTAAGTGACGATAAGCCACAAACTAGATCCTTTTTCACTTATCTCTCAAGATCTCCAAAGTTCACGTGACCTATTCGTTGTTGACAAAGGTCTCTAAAGTAAACCGTTGCATTATTGCACAGAAAGGAGGATTTAGGAATGATCCAGTAGTAACAATCATTAGCCCTCACTCCTTGAAGTAAAAGTTCACCGAATTGATCATATATGTTACACTCGGACCGATCAAACTTTATCACAATGTCTGCGTTGTAAAGTTGGCTTATGTTAATCGAGTTCTCTTTCAACCCTTCAACGTACAACACATTGTCTAGTTTAGGAAATTCGGGTATCTCAACACAACCTCGTCCTAAAATACTAGACCTACTCCTATCTCCAAAGGTGAATTTGCCTTCCTTATGATCCACAAGGTCGGTAAAATACGAATTGTCACCAGTAATGTGCCTAGAGAACCCACTATCAAAATACCACTAGGAAGTATTTTAAACCTTGAGAGTGATGTGAACAACAAGGGATTTATTGTATTGCTTAAATACCCAAGTGAAGATAACCTTTTGTTTGCCCTTGTCATTAATATCTCTATTCGTAGCGTTAGAAACGTTCTCAAACGGCATAGACATCCATTAAAATTCTTCTATTAATCTTTGCGAAGTTGCAACTAGGAACTCAACTTGCTCTCTAAGACTAGCAAATTCACTATAGACATGCGTGGGAGTATGTCTATGTTTAGTCTACCTAACTTGTTGCAAAATTCCCTAAGGTGACCTCTCTTCTTAAAACAGGTGTTTACATAGACTTGTTTGGGTCTAACTTATTCGCTTTATTAGGTTGAACTCTCTATTTTGGTTTAGGTCGAGGTCCATACGGATCCACCACAAATTTGGGAACCGATTTTGGTGTGGCATGGGAAGCGGATGCACCATCGTAACCTATTCCCTGACTCTCCTTAAAACCTAAAGCGGGACCGAGGAGCATTTTTCCAACTTTCTTAGATGTACCCGGGCACATTTGATATATTTCTTAAGTTAGAATACAAGGGCTTCAAGCTTTTCACGAGTCCCACAAATGCTTGAAGATCTCTCGTAAGACTAGCTACTTTATTACTCAAGTCACCATTTTTCCTTTCCGCTAAAATGACTCTCACTCCTAAAGTAACTCTCACCGAGGACTCTTTCTCTCTCGCCTCTCTCAACGCCTTCTCTAAACCTAAAACTCTAAGTTCTAAACCTTTATTTTACCTTTTCATTTTAAAGGACTAGTCATAAAGATCAGCGTAAGAACGTTGAAGGTCACTTTCTCCCTCACTCAAAACATCTTCTCCTCACTCTCTACAGAATGACTAGAATCACTGTCGAGGTCATCACGTTTAGCAACTTCCTCATCGACGTGAGGTGTACTATACGTATTAACATGACTAGCCATGAACACGATGGAGTTATGTCCATGCGGTGATACGTCCCTTAAATCCAGCGACTCGACATCGCTATCACTAAGTGTGGCATTGAAGGCAACTTTGCCTTTGTCTTGTCTCTTTAAATTTATAGCACATTCGTGAGATTTATGACCCTTACCCTCGCACTCATAACATCTCTCTTCATCTTTCTTAGGGTAATATTTTCTTTATTTCTCAAAAATTTTCTAGCCTGATTTATATATTTTTTATCTTTATCATAACTTTTTTCTCGGGAAGTATTTTCTTTTATAAGTTTGAGATTTTTTTTTGATTTTTTTAACAAAAAGGGCAAGATCATCGAGATCAAAATCATACTCGGAGTCAGAAGACACCTCCTCTTTCTTTTTAGATGGAACTTTTCAAGCAATTCCCTTTTCCTTAGGTTTAATAGTTTGGGGAAACTTGTCGATCTCATAAGTTTGAAGTTCTCCTACGAGTTCTTTTAATCTAATCATATTTAAAAGTCCCAATGATTTAAGAACAGTAACCTTAGTAGTAAAAGGGTTGGAAGGGATCTCAAAATATATTTCACTACACGCGTCTTAGAAATTTTCTCACCCCAATTAAAACTAGAGTTAAAGATATCAGACAATCGTGCATAAAATTCATCAAAGACTTAAACTCTAGCATGGTAATAGTCTCAAACTGTGTGGTGAGATTTTAAATCTTAGTAGTTTCGCAACATTGGTGACCTATGATTGAGCTGGAAGGTATCCCATGCTTCCTTATATGTGGTGCACGTCATGATGTGGCAAAACTCGTAAGGGGCGACGACTCCAAAAATAGCACTTAAACCGTGTGAGGTAAATTGATTCCATTTTAGTTACTCATCCGTTTAGGAAGTGACGAGTTTAGGACCTATGTCATCGCCACTGGTCACTATACAAACCAAACACGCTCGTCAATTGCTTTTAAAGCTGACCTCATATGAGCTTTCCAGTATGCATAATTAAACCCATCGAAAATTGATAGCGCATTATACAAATTATCCATAAAACTCTTTTTTTTAAAGGATCACATAAAAACTTCGTGTAAGCAGCTTTGATACCACTTTGAGAAAATAAGACGGGGTTTCCTATGGACTTAGTCGTATCTTAGGCTAAGCACACACAAATTCAAAATTTACCCGAATTTTATCTTGATTAGTAATTAGATGTGCATGCAATAAATTGTCAAAATGAAATTCTCCAATCACACTATCAAACCTAACAAGCACAGAAGAAGTAAAGATAAATCCCCTTTGGGCAAAACCTAATATTTAACATTGTAAATAGTATGACAGACACAATCGACTTACAGACTACTTAGCTCCACTAAGTATAATGCATAGGGTATTTAAATCTTCTACATAATACAACATAATCCAGCACTGTCCACAAGAAGTAGTCTTCCTTCGGTATCCACCGATCAACCTCTGTATTACAAAATCCTATCTTTTTCAGTTGTTGAGCCTCGACTCCACAAGTTATCTGTAGAGTAGAACTCTATAAGCGTTCGATGTAACATGTATGGAAACTTGGGTTTAAACAAACTCAACAAAATCATACGAGGGATGTATGATTTGGAAAAGAAAAGTTTTTTTCAAAAACATAAAAGTGAGAAATTTTGGTTCAGATATTAGGAATTTATTTTTGCCAAAAGTCTTAGAAAATCTGAAGAAAAATAGGTTTTTATAGTAAAAATGCGAATTTTGAGGAGGCAGTCTCTTTCAAATGAAAATGAGATCTCGTTCGAACGAGATTAGCTTTTCGTTCTAACGAAACAACATTCTCGTTCGGTTGACCTTCTAACAAGCTTGTCATGGGACGTGCAATCCTTGGCAGAGGATTCTTCTTCAATGGCCGTTAGATGGCATTTCAATGAGATCTTAATTGCGTTGTAACGAGATCAGAAGTCGTTCAAATGAAAACTCAATTTTATTCTAAATTTAAAATTATTTTTTATTTAAAATTAGTTTTATCAAAAAGCCTCGATTTAAAAAATAAACACCCCAAAATATAATTCATATGAGAAAAATAAAAACCACAAGTCATATACCTCCATAAAATGTCAGTGACAAATTCAACGGCTTGAAATCCGAAAACGATGCTTGATCAGTGTAACACCCCGTATTTTTGTGAATATTTAAATTACACATGTGACAGTAATTTAATTACTTTGAGAAATAAAGTGAATTAAATAAATATTAATTAGTGAATATTGGATTAATATTTATATGTTTTTATATTTACTTGTGTGATAAGTAAATGAAATTGTATTATTTGATATTATGTCGTAAGTGGGTAAAATCGACCGGTTGAAGTATCTTATTTGGGACGTGTGTGTGGAGTCGTGTTGGGAATGAGATGGTAAATTGATGAAAGGTGCCTCAAATGGTGATTTTGAGTGCACGGATGATCCGGGATGGGTCGAGATAGTAATAATTAGGTACTCGGGGTTGTAATCAGGTTCCGAAGACTTTTTAAGCTATATGGGACCCATACGAGAGTATTTGGGTCATTTTAATATTTCCACTTAACCTAATTTCAGGATTAGAGGAATATTAAGTGTTATTATATGAGGGAGGACACTATTTTGATAATTCCAAACTATCTAGGCTTGGGAGAGAGGCAAAAGAGAAGGGAAGTTCAAGAGAAAACTCAAAAACATCATTTCAGGAAGGGATTGAACTATTTCGGGCTTTGGATCATTGCTTGTAGAGGATCTCAAGAAGAAAAATCAGAATTCTCTGGGGTTAGAGGCAAGTGTTTAACTTGATTTGATATTACATGTCGTGTTTTAATTCATATTATAGTTGGTGAAACAAATATGATTTTTGGGTGGGATTCACATGAAAAAAATAGGATTTGGGGGGATGAATCCATGGAAACAAAAGTGATTATTAATCTCATATGAAATATGAATTTAGTTCATATATAAAAGGTTAAATATTAAGGAATATCTAAGATTTAATCATTAAATAAAGATGTGTTTTTGAATGTTAAAGAATTTAATGTCGGATCCCATGTTATAGATGGTTATTTGGATTAATTGATAGGAAAGAACATGTAGACTAATGTTTTAGAATGTTGGGGAGATTGTATTCTGGGTTTGGATGAAGTTTGGAAACCATATGGGGGAAGAAAGAGTATTCAAACTCATAAAAAACCACAACACCCCGTCTAGACCAGTAAACAGGGGCGGACTGGTTCTCCCCATAGCCGAACCGGTTCGGCTGCAGTATTCAGCCCAGGTTGGGTGTTGACGTTGTATTGATTTGGTTTGGATTCGATTTATTTTAAAAAGGCCCATAGACTATGTTTAGGACTCTTGGGATTTGAATGGATATAATAATACCTTGGGTTAGGAAGGAATAAAATCGGGGTATAAAATTAGGAGTGTTTAGGATGAACAACACTAAAAAATATATTCATGAATTTGAATGGGAACTTCAGATGGAATTGGGATACGGGCTGGATTGAGATAGAATTAATGTCCAAAATAAAATATAATCGTGAAATAAAAATAAATAAGTGACTACTTATGAATTCGGGAGTCAGATTTAGACTCGGGAAAGATAGGCTAGTGTTATGAATGGCATGGGCACGGTTAACCAATTTTTATTATATATATATATATATACGGATACATGTCTGTGTGTACACATATATTTGTGTGTGATTCATATATGTGAAACATAACTATTCTAGGGGATGCTATCGTTGGAGGTTGCACGTAGTGGGCAGTTTATCCCGACGAATCCAAACCGGTGTAATATCAATCCCCAGGTCATAGGTCTGTTGCACGACCACCCTATGTGAGTTTTAAGCCTTGTGGTATAATGTGGTATGGTTACACCCACGAATTTAGGACTATGATCGTCTCTGGTTGACGTTACACTTTGGGTTTGGTAGGTGTGATGCCGACCCGGTGGCCCATGTAGAGGTATATATACTTGGAGCCTGATAGCATGCTATAGATTCGCATCCAGCGCGATAATGCTTAGAGGGATTACGGTTATATGTATATAGTGAGCGATATATATGTATGTTCATGAGATGTGATATATTTATACTTGTATATGTATGTGTGTAAATAAATATATGGGAAAATTGAAGGATTGTACGAATAGTAAAGTTATATGCATCCGGGAGGATAGCTAGGGGATACTATGTGTAAATACGTGTATAAATAGAATTACATATAGGTGCATGACACTAATGTGTGAATATTAGATTTATACCTAGCATGAAATTATATGAAATGAATTAGTAAGATTATAAATGAGATTTATAATGAATAAGCACTTGCGAAAGCTTAATGTGAATTCCAAGTAAAATAAAAGTATACGTGAGGCATAATACAACTTATGGGACTAAGATTAGAAAAGGTATTAGTTAGGTTGGGTAGCATAACTAGGGTGTTTAAAATACATGTGTTAGGTGCGCATTATAGATGAGGGGCGAGGGGTATCTCATGGGAGTGCGACACCAGTTTAAATATGAAAGACTAAACTGCATATGTATTAATGTATTTTAAACACTTGCAAAATTATTTCAACATGCTTTTGGATCAGAACCGCATCAAAAATATTTTTAAAAATTTTAGGTTCTCAGCGCAAGGACGATGACTTAACCATCCTTCAAGTCAGATGCTGCTGCAGAAGTTATGGATGCCTGCACGGATTGATTAGACGCTTCTATCCTTGGAATCTGGATAGGATGTACTTCAGAGTTATTTCGGACATGTCTCCCAGTTGGTCGGTATTTATTTTATTTGGATATTATTTCCTTTCAGTTAGTTGAATTATTGTATTGTGACTATTTACCGAGAGTTATCGATTAATTTATTTATTCCATCTAATTCTGTATCGATGGTGCTTTTGTGGTGAATGTAAGTTTCATTATTTGCATGGTTGGTTATGTGAGTGGGAATTTGTATACGCAAGATAATAAGTTTTAAATATGACACCAGGCCCATCAAAATGTTTTCGATAGTGATATAAGATTCCTATTTTATTTTAATAGAGGATTGATCAACCGTTATTGAAATAGGCGGGGTGTCACAAATGGTATCAGAGCATCAAGTTCTAGTATCCTTAGGATCAACATTATTTTCTCTTTGATGTAGAACCCTATGCTTAGGACAGTTGATTCATATTGTGATTTACATTCTCCTATTATTATGTATAATTGAAGTGAATCTTATACGAGTTTGATTGGGTTTCATATAGCGAACATGAGAGGATAACCAATGAGGGCCAATAGGAAGACTGCAGGATAGGTGGATCGTCCGAAGTCGCAGACTATTTAGTGAACGATGACCGCAACAGAGGCCACCATTATTGTTTCTAAGGTAGTGAGGGCTGTAAAAATGGCAATGTCATAGAAATTTCCCCAAGAACCACCACAACAGAAAGTGGCACTAATTCAAGCTCACCCAGTGTAGTTAGTATGGGAGAGAGTTAGAGGGGCCTTCCAAAAGGGCCATCCATCGTAGTTTCAAAGAAATACGGACGTTATATTATCTAGCCAATAGAAGGAGGACATCCAAAGGCATTTGTGTATAGTTGAGTGCAGTGACACTCAAAAATAAATTTTGGCGACTTTTAAGCTCGTGGGAGTAGCATTGTAGTGGTAGGAGTTAGTCACCACGCCTAAAGAGAGAGACACCTTAATAATAGGGGAATTTTAGGTGCGATTTGATTGCAAATTGTTTCCATATGCTAATCAAACAAAGACGTGAAAGAAGTTTCTGGACTTATTACAAGAGGGCCTGACAGTGGCCGAGTATGAGGAAAAATTTACTTGTTTGGTGAACTTCATATCCGAGGTGAATACGGAGGAGAAAATGGTCCTTAAGTTTGTTAATGGACTCACATGGATGATTCACCGGCACTTATTGGGAAATCCAGACAACTTATACCGATGCCGTCAATGACGTGCTTTTACAATATCAATATCATCGCTTCCATGTAAAAGGATCCAAGAGAGTGAGAAAGTTTACCCATTGGAGAAAGACTGGGTATATCAGTGCTAGTGGGGCACCACAGGGGTGATACCTAACAAGGGGATCGGTTTAAAATATTTAGATCGAAGAAATTCCAATCGAGTGACGATGGATCCAGACAGGTCCAGCAGCGTGTTCCACAGGCCCAATCAGGCCAAGGGAATAATGGTGGAGGCCACCAGGGCCAGAGAATAAGGCAATCTCGATATGGCCAGTAGGGACAGCGACAAGGGGATTACATAGGGAGGTGACTTATATATGGAGAGGAGGGTCACATGCGTCGATCTTGTCTGCAACGAGTTAAGGGACAGGAGTAAGGTGCCCAGCAGGGGCAACAGTTGCAACAGTTTTTGGTTCAGTTTAGACGTGAGTAATATGTCCAACCATTTGAATAGCAAGTGTTATTGACAATCGAATGTATGAGTTTTATCCATAGGCAAATGGGGTAAGTTTTATTGATACGAGTGCATCACAATATTTTGTTAGCACTAAATGTGTGCATGAGGCGAGTTTAGTGGATATATCGTTAGTGTTACTACTGGGTATATATTTACCGTTGGATAGCGTGGCTCTCTTTGGTTCCATCTACTGGATATGTTTTAAAGATCTAGTCAATTTAGAGGGATGTCTTATGCATGTATGATGTTATCCTGGGGATGGACTGGTTAGCGACGGTTTGAGGGTAAGGCTATCGTGTTCGCTGTTCTAGGGCAGGATATGTTTTTTTTAGATTCACACTTGAAAGATGGTCGAGCCCGCGTATATATTATACTATAGAGTAGACTTTTAAGAGTATGATTTCCTTGTTATATTTGATCCCTATGTGTAGGGACTTTTCTGATGTGATTAAGGGGATATTGGGTTTACTGTCGAGCAAAGAGATTTAGATGGTTATGGATTTAGCGGTGGGGACTTAGTGATAGTGCGAGCGTAGTATTGTATGACTCCTTTAGAGATATGGGAGTTGAGGATTATACTCATACGCCCGAGGGCAGGATATTGAGTGTCTCGATTATGTGCTTTAGGCCAAAGGATCTCAATGACTGACAATGCTAGATGATTGTGTATCGGGGAGTTCCATTGATTGGGTTTAATTTGTGTGACGTTCTACACATGAACCCTAATAAGCATCGGTAGTTGGGAAACGTTGCTAGATGCTAGGGCCCCAATTTTGAATGTTAGTCATTATACGTGTGGAGAAAAGACTTTGAGCTACGAGCTATTGTACTATATAAGGCAAGTGGATTCGGGTAATGTTGTATAGGAAGCACTGGGGGATACTTTTGAAACACTAGTTTATAGGTGGGGCAATCTCGAGAAGAATTGAATCGCTATTAGTGGGGTAATCGGTCATACCTTTACTGTATAGTCGCGCCGAGCATGCAGGGCCGAGTTTGAGATAAATATGTTACGCTTGTGATGTTTGTGCAAATATGCACGGGATATAGGGTGTACTTGTGCCCTGGTTAGTTTGATTTTCGAAATCATCCAAGATAAGGGGACATGCTAATAAATGTGTAAATCTAGATGCCTGTAGAGCAGTTGAAATAAAATTGGAAAAGTAAGAAGAAGATAGTTCGAATATGTATACAATAAGGAAACCCGTCACACCTAACATGAGTTAAAAAACTGTGGAGACACAAGTGAGGGATATCTTGCCAAGAGAGGATCCAATAGTTTTGGGTAGTATGCGGAGTCGTACTCAGTCAAATTCTAAGGGTGGTTTGCACATAAATAAGATGTTGATTTTTACTAGATGGAAAAGGCAAAGGAAGTGCACAGTTTTGGAGAAGACACATGGGTCACAGTTTTGGTATACTCCCTGAAGGGGAGTAAGATGTACCTCATAACGTGGAATATAGAACATGTGGATCGGTGTGGAGCGAGAAAAATCAAAGTTTGTATCTAGATGCAACACTTGTTAGAGGGAAAAAGGTTAGTCCGAGGTGATCAACTGGAATTTGCAATAACTAGTGATTCCAGTGACGAAATGGATTGGAAGACTGATAGAGTTCATTGTTGCGTTACCAAAATCATAGAAAGGTCAGGATTCATTTGGGTTTATGGAATTGGTTGATCGAGACAAAGCAAATATTTCAAATTTGGGTGAGTTACACTATCGGGAAGTGTACCTAATATTTCATTAGAGAGGGGGAATGAACCTGCACAAGGTTTCGTTCAACATTCTTGTGGATTAAGACGAGACCTTTGAGTCCCCCCTCTGATAGGGACTATCAAGAGGAAATGGGGATGGAGTTGCATTTTGATCAAGACGTGTCACCCGTAGATCAATGGTTAGACGGGAGAGGTTATTAAGATGATAAAGGATAAGTGAGGGATGTATATCCTAAAATTCTAGGGTAATTGGGTGAAGTAATTACCATTGATAAGTTTACGTGTAATAACTCGTACCAGTTTATCATTAGTAATACGCCTTCTGAGTATTAGTATGGGAGACCTTATCGTCCGCCCTTTGGTTGGTTAGAGGTGGAAGATAACAAGTTTCGTGGGTTGGACATGATTTAGGGTCCGTTGACATGGATTGAGTAATCAAAGTTATTTTTGTTTTGTTCAGGAATGCCATAATAGTTACGTCATTACGAACCGAAGATTTTAAAGGCTGATGTGAGTGGTCAGGCACTATTATGGGTATTGATACGACGCAAATATTGCGTATTTCACCCGTTAACCTACGCCTTATTAGCCCCCTCGGGTATCTTAATCCATATACTTATTCTCGTTAACCATACAACCTCGGATTTCTATGTTAACATGTTTTTCAGGGGTTAATTGAGCTTTTGTAGGTATTTGGATGCCTAGTATGAAGTTCAGACGCTTTCCAAAAAAGTTTCGTCGACTATTGCAGCTTCGGGGGTATTTTAGTAATTTCATCATTCGGGTTTGAATCCCGATCTCTTCACGAAAGTTGAATCCCTTTAATTTCTCTTCGCGTGGCCGTCGACGGTGCATGATTTCGATTTATAATGAGGGAGTTATGGCATTTTTAGGATGGTTTTGACTTAAAAAGTACACTCAAGGACACATTCAAGGGTATTTTAGTCATTTCATATTTTAGTTTTTTAGCCTAATGTCTTCTTGGATGTTTTAGCCCTTTGATTTATCTTCGCGTAGCCTCCGACTGTGCCTAATTCCGAGCTATAACGAAGAAATGGCGGAATTTTCCGTAAAACAGGACAAAACTGTAGAATTGCAGACATGTAGGGGCGAATCGATTCGACCAAAATTCGAATCGATTCGGAATGCATCAGAATTACAACTACGAATTTTCCCTGTTTTCGAATCAATTCGACCCAATTCCGAATCGATTCGGCCCTGCAGATTTTTGTTTTTCTTCCCTTTATTTACAAGTTTGCCATGGGATATTTTGTATATAACACTTTCTCTTCATTTTGAAGCAAGATATCTTTCATTTTAGCTTAGTTTAGGGTTAGGATTTTGAGATCTCTTCTTCTTCCGCATTTGGTGTGACAACTTTTGGGTGTTACAAGTTGGATTTTTCATTACCCCTACCATTAATATAGTTGATTTCTTGATTTATTTCCATTGATGTCATTTATATCTCTTGCCTAGATTAATTTATTTCTTATTTAATTAGTTTATCGCTTTGTTAATTAGTTTAGTTCATGATGTACCCTTAGATAAATAGGGTCGGGATTTCATTCCGCCATTTACGGGTTTGGACCTCGAAAGTTAGGGTTTTGTGTAAAATTGCATTTAATTGAAACCTCGCATATTAAAGTCGGATTATTGTGCATTTAACTTTCTTTGTCACGCAACGTTAGTGTTTATAGCGATAATCCGAATTTAATCCGCGTGTGACCATTTTTCGTTAAATGTTTAATCTCGCAACTTTGAGTTAAATTCCTTATTGTGTGATGTTTGTGCTTAATTGAAAATGCTCGATTAAATTTCTTTCGAGCCTTAACTCTAATTAGTAGTTATTTCGATCCGTGTGGTAGGATGCGATCCCGATCCTCGCTTTACTTTTCTGTAGCGTAACTTATTTTTTTCTTTTTCCACCATAACCAACCATCACCTTTTCTTTTATTTATTTTACACTTTTATTCTTGAAGTTTTAAAACAATTAAAATCTAAAATTCAATCACTCCCTGTGGATTTCTTACGATACCCGACTTACCGCCGTGCTTGCCTCGCAAGTGTAGTAGTAGCTTAGGATTTTGCGTGTTGAGCGGGAGCCGAAATCAATGACAGTGTCCCTACACGAACACTCAGTTCTCCTCTCATAAAAAATATCGCCGTTGCCGGGAGTGTGTTTTAGATTGTAATTGTTTTATTGTTTCGTAGTATTTCTTTCATTCATATTTGTATTCTTTATTTCCCCCCCTTTTTTTTACTTGTGCTAGATTGTTTCGAGAAATTAAAATTTTGGTGCTTGTCGCTTTATTGAATAGCTTATTTTGAAATGTCTCGCTATTACGCTTTATATAACCTTAATTGTTATGAGAATAGTTTTTCGAGTTATACTCCAAAAACAATGAGAGAATGCCTACAAATTCTGGAAGATGAGCGCATTGATCTTGAAATTCAAGAGTATGTAAGTGAACCCTCATCGCCTTGTGAGGGTAATTTGGAATGCGGGGAATCCGTTAGCTATGAGCAACCCGCACAAGAAGATGTAATTTCTTCTTGTTCGTTTGATTATGAGTTAATGATTAAGGAAATGAATGACCAATTCGAAAGTTCTCAAGCTTGGTTTTTGGAAAATGATGCAAAGCTCGATGAGATTATTTCTTTACAAAATCGGGTCGAGGTTGAAACTTGCGTTTCATCTCCACCCCTTTTTGTTGAAGAAATAATTGAGAGTGATCCAAGCTTTAGCACTTTCGATTTTCAACCTCTTTTTAATTCTTTCGATTGTATTGAGGTTGTTGGTCCTTCCTTTCCTTTACTCCCTACTATTCCCGAACAATTAAATTTATCACAAGAATCGGTTGAAAGTCTTGAGGGCTTTGACCCAATTCTTGAACGAGTTTGTTATTTTGAGATGCTTCATCTCATGGGCGTTTTACTTGCACTTGCCCCACCTCCCCTTCCAATTGAAGAATCTTGGGGATATGATTTTGATTTTTCTGAGACTAATGTAGTCTTGTCCCCCCTAGTACCCAAATCCCCCATCGTCCGCCCAAAATTTCAAATTGGCGATAGTTCATTTTTTTCACCACCCACATGCCTTCCGTTGTTCAAACGGAATTATTATTTTTCGGGAGGCATATTCGCTTTGGAGGGTCCACGGTTGATCTTTCAAAGTCAAATCCCTTTTTGGGTGGACCCTACACTATTTAGATTTCTAGTGTATAGTTAGTGTGAAGCCTAAGTAGTAGGTTGTAAATATTTAGCTTTTTAATTTTCTTTCTTTCCTTTTTTTTCTTCCCTTTTCATTTAGTCTAGTGTAATTAGTTAACTTTCTGTTATTTGTTTTTACTATGCTCGGTATTAACTTGTTTTGTAGATTTCATTGAACTCGTGCTTATGGAGATCGCTCCAATTTTGGGTAATATCGTTCTTTTCCTCTCTTTGTGTTGTGTTCTTAATGCGCATTGAGGACAATACAACATTTAAGTTAGGGGGTGTAGGATATTCTATCCATTTCATGTGTAGTCCATTGATTTGCATACTTGTTAGTTACTTAGTATGCCTTTTTGTTAAAAATTAAAAAATTTCAAAAATATTTTCTTTCTTTTTTCTCCTTTGTTGGGCATTTTGCCTTGTTTTCGATGATAAATTTTAATAATTGCCCGATCCGATTGACAACTCAATGATACATGTTCTCGATTTTAGAAGTTATTAGACTTTAGTCCTCAAATCATTGATATTGTCAATAACTTCATGAATTAAACTTTATCCCATGAGCATATGAACTTTCCTTGTTATATTTATTTGGTTTAAGATTTTTATAACTCGGTAATCTTTTGTTGCATTGTATATACTTACACCGAGTAAGCTTTGTACCTTTCGTCATTTTTTAGTGTTATACACTATTCTTTCCTCTTTGAAAACGTTGATTTCGTTGGTAATCTCACTAATCTTTAATTTGACCGTTCATTAATTGAGTTCACACTTGAAATGTGTTACTTGATCATGATTTTCATATATTGTTTTGACTTGAGAATTGCGTAAATTTTGTGAAATGATCATAGTCCATCTTTGTTGTGTCACCAATATTAACCTTGACCTCACCCTTATATGTTTACCCTTGTTAACCCCTTTGAGCCTAAATATAGCCCTTCGTTTCATAACCCCATTCCCATAACCAACTCCAAATTGGAGTTTTAAACCATACATACACCTTCCATACCTTTGTTTGGAATGTTACTTGGGATTGAATGATGTTGTTATGATGTCGGTTGCAATTTAGGCATATGAGAGTTTGAAAAGTAATGGAAAGAAAGAAGAAAAGAAAGTGTAGTGAAAAAGAGAAAGCAAAGAGTAAAAGAAAACAAAAGAAAACATGAGAAAAAGAAGAAAAGAAAAGAGAAAGTTGTATATGTTGTGTATATAGTTTAATAAGCTTTGATTACTCTCCAAATGACACATTTAATGCTTGTTTTGGAACTTGTTTTCCAATTTTGTAATTGCCCACATTTTCCCCATTATTCCAAGTTTTCATTCCGAACACTTTGAATCCGTACATACATCCCTTTCGTTTCGTACCCTATCCTAGCCTACATTACAACCCTATTAAAGTCCTATGTGATCTTAGGTGCATTTAATTTAAAAGTTACAATAGTTTTGATTATCTGTGAAAATGCATTTCGCCTCCTTTAATGAGAGGTATCCTTTTATCGAGATTACAATTTTTAATTTCATATATAGCGTTCTTCATTTGTGACATGTGTGCGACGTAGTTTCCATTTCCATTTACTCTTTATGCGCGCATGTTCTGCGTGTTACCTCCCATTCTGAGTGAATTCATTTTATGAGCGTAATGCCCATGAGGATTGAATATATGCTTGCTTTATATTTATCCGGTTTATTTAAGTTTTTACCAAATCATATTTTGCATTTGCTCCCCCCCTCCCACTTTTAAAGTTTCAATTCTATGAGGTTTATTCAACCTGTTAATAACAACAGACTTTAGCTTGAATTCGTTCAATATGCTAATAACATGTTTGAAATCTTTTTCGTTGTTGTTGAGTTTGTTGCATGTTGGATTGGGCATATTTTGAGGAAACCATGTGATGTTTGTGGGTACCATCCCTGAAAACCCTCACGAGATGACACTCGTCCACTAGGGTAACCTAGGGATTTAACGGCTTATTGCACATGCTAAATGCAATCGTTCGCCCAAGAAAGTGGCCTTATCCTTTCTTATCCCATTTTTATACTTGTCTACTGTTTTTGATTTTCTTGTAGTTCTTGTTGTTTCCTATTTCATTGCTAGGGACTAGCAATGTGTAAGTTAGGGGGTGTGATACGACGCAAATATTGTGTATTTCACCCATTAACCTATGTCTTATTAACCCCGTTGGGTATCTTAATCCCTATATTTATGCTCGTTAACCAGAAAACCTCATATTTCTATGTTAACATGTTTTTCAGGGGTTAATTGAGCTTTTGTAGGTATTTGGATACTTAGTATGAAGTTCAGACGCTTTTCGAAAATATTTCGTCGACTTTTGCAGCTTTGGGGGCATTTTAGTAATTTTATTATTTGGGTTTGAATCCCGAGCTATTCACAGAAGTTGAATCCCTTTGATTTCTCTTCGTGTGACCACTGACGGTGCATGAATTCGAGTTGTATCGATGGAGTTATGGCATTTTTAGGATGGTTTTTACTTCAAATTCACACTAAAGGGCACATTTAATGGCATTTTAGTCATTTCATATTTTGGTTTTTTAGCCTAATGTCTTCTTGGATGTTGTATCCCTCTGAGTATCTCCACGTAACCTCTGACCGTGCCTAATTTTGAGCTATAACGAAGAAATAACGGCATTTTCCGTAAAACAGGACAAAGCTGCAGAATTGCAGACCTGTAGGGGCGAATCGATTCGACCCAAATCCGAATCGATTCATTTTTCACCATAATTGCAGCTACGAATTGCCCTTATTTTCGAATCGATTCGGCCCTCCAGATTTTTGTTTTTCTTCCCTTTAATTACAAGTTTGCCATGGGATATTTTGTATATAACTCATTTTCTCTCATTTGAGAGAAAAATAATCAGATTTTTAGGATAGTTTAGCTTAGGGTTTTGAGGGTTTTTGGATAGTTCTTCTTCATTTCTTCTTGGATTGACACCCTTTTGGGTTTGTAAGTTGACTATTCATTCACCCTCTCCATTAATATAGCTTGTATTTCATTAATTCTTGCTTTGTAGTTAATTTACATGCTTTATTAATTACTTTACTTGCTTTATTTCTTGCTTTCCTAGTTTAATTAGTTTAATTTAGTTTATTTCCATGTCGTGCCCTTAGATAAATAGGGTCGGAATTTCGTTCCGCCATTTACGGGCTGACCTCGAAAGTTAGGGTTTCGTGTAAAATTGCATTTAATTGAAACCGTGTGTATTAAAGTTGGATTGTTATGCTTTTAACTTTATTTGTCACGCAACTTTAGTGTTTATAGCGATAATCCGAATTAAATTCGCATGTGACCATTTTCCGTTAAATGTTTAATCTCGCAACTTTGGATTGGATTCCTTATTGTGTAATGTTTATGCTTAATTGAAAATGCTCGATTAAATTGCTTTCGAGCCTTAACTCTAAGTATAAGTTGTTTCGATCCGTGTGGTTGGACGCGATCTCGATCCTCGCTTTACTTTTGTGTAGCGTAACTTCTCTTTTTCTTTTTCCACCATTCCCAACTATCACCTTTTACACTTTTATTCTTGAAGTTTTAAAACAATTAAAATCTAAAATTTAATCACTCTTGTGGATTTCTTACGATACCCGACTTACCGCTGTGCTTGCCTCGCAAGTGTAGTAGTAGCTTAGGTTTTGCATGTAGAGCGGGAGCCAAAATCAACGACAGTGTCCCTACACGAACACTCGTTTCCTTAGCATCAAAATGGAGCCGTTGCCGAGGAGTGTGTTTTAGATAGTAATTGTTTTATTATTTCGTAGTATTTCTTTCATTCATATTTGTATTCTTTATTTTCTCTTTTCTTTTTGACTTATGCTAGATTGTTTCGAGAAATTGAAATCTCGGTGCTTGTCGCTTTTGTTGAATAGCTTATTTTGAAATGTCTCGCTATTACGCTTTAGATAACCTTAATTCTTATGAGAATTGTTTTCCAAGTTATACTCCCAAAACAATGAGAGAATGCCTACAAATTCTTGAAGATGAGCGCATTGAGCGTGAAATTCAAGAGTATGTAAGTGATCCCTCATCGCCTTGTGAGGGTAATTTGGAATGCGGGGAATCCGTTAGCTATGAGCAACCCGCACAAGAAGATGTAATGTCTTCTTGTTCGTTTGATTATGAGTTAATGATTAAGTAAATGAATGACCAATTCGAAAGTTCTCAAGCTTGGTTTTTGGAAAATGATGCCAAGCTCGATGAGATTATTTCTTTACAAAATCAGGTCGAGGTTGAAACTTGCGTTTCACCTCCACCTCTTTTTGTTGAAGAAATCATTGAGAGTGAGCCAAGCTTTAGCACTTTCAATTTTCAACCTCTTATTAATTCTTCCGATTGTATTGAGGTTGTTGGTCCTTCCTTTCCTTTACTCCCTACTATTCCCGAACAATTAAATTTATCGCCAGAATCGGTTGAAAGTCTTGAGGACTTTGACCCGATTCTTGAACGAGAATGTTATTTTGAGATGCTTCATCTCATGGGCTTTTCACTTGCACTTACCCCACCTCCCCTTCCAATTGAATAATCTTGGGGATGTGATTTTGATTTTTCTGAGACTAATGTAGTCTTGTCCTCTGTTGTATCCAAATCCCCCATCGTCCGCCCAAAATTTTAAATTGGCGATGGTTCACTTTTTTAACCACCCACATGCCTTCCGTTGTTCAAACGGAATTCCTATTTTTCGGGAGGCATGTTCGCTTTGGAGGGTCCACTGTTGATCTTTCAAAGTCAAATCCCTTTTTGGGTGGACCCTCAACTATTTCGACTTCTAGTGTATAGTTAGTGTGAAGCCTAAATTGTAGGTTGTAAATAGTTAGCTTTTTAATTTTCTTTCTTTCCTATTTTTTTTCCTTTTTATTTAGTCTAGTGTAATTAGTTAACTTTTTGTTATTTGTTTTTTCTATGCTCGGTACTAACTTGTTTTGTAGATTCCTTTGGACTCGCGCTTATGGAGATCGCTCCAATTTTGGGTAATATCGTTATTTTCCTCTCTTTGTGTTGTGTTCTTAATGCGCATTGAGTACAATGCAACATTTAAGTTAGGGAGTGTAGGATATTCTATCCATTTCATGTGTGTCCATTGATTTGCTTACTTGTTAGTTACTTAGTATGCCTTTTTGTTAAAAATTAAAAAATTTCAAAAATATTTTCTTTCTTTTTTCTCCTTTGTTGGGTATTTGGCCTCGTTTCCAATGATAAATTTTAATAATTGTCCGATCCGATTGACAACTCAATGATGCATGTTCTCGATTTTAGAAGTTATTAGACTTTAGTCCTAAAATCATTGATATTGTGAATAACTTCATGAATCAAACTTTATCCCATGAGCATATGCACTTTCCTTGTTATATAGATTTGGTTTAAGATTTTTATAACTCGGTAATCTTTTGTTGCATCGTATATACTTACACCGAGTAAGCTTTGTACCGTTCTTCGTTTGTGAGTGTTATACACTATTATTTTCTCATTGAAAACGTTGAATTCGTTGGTAATCTCACTATTCTTTCATTTGACCGTTCATTAATTGAGTTCATACTTGAAATGTGTTACTTGAGCATGATTTTCATATATTGTTTTGACTAAACTTTATGAAATGATCTTAGGCCATCTTTGTTATATCACCCATATTAGCCTTGGCCTCACCTTATATATTTACCCTCGTTAACCCCTTTGAGCCTAAATATAGCCTTTCATTTCATAACCCAAATTCCCATAACCAACTCCCAGTTGGAGTTATAAGCCGTACATACACCTTCCATACCTTTGGTTGGAATGTTACTTGGGATTAAATGTTGTTGTTATGATGTCGGTTGCAATTTAGGCATATGAGAGTTTGAAAAGCAAAAGGAAATAAAGAAGTGAAAAAGAGAAGAAAAAGAGAAAGCAAAAAGCAAAAGAAAACAAAAAAAAGAAATGATAAAAAGAAGAAAAGAAAGAAAAGAGAAAGTTGTATATTGTGTATAGTTCAATAAGCTTTGATTACTCTCCCCGATGATATATCTAATGCCGTTTTGGAACTTTTTTTCCAATTTTGCTATTGCCCGCATTTTCCCATTATCCCGAGTTTTCATTCTGAACACTTTGAATCTGTACATACATTCCTTTCCTTTCATACCCTATCCTATCCTACATTATAACCCTACCAAGTCCTATGTGATCTTAGGTGCATTTAATTTAAAAGTTACAATAGTTTTGATAATCTGTGAAAATGTATTTCGCCTCCTTTAATGAGCGGTATCCTTTCATTGAGATTACAGTTTTTCAGCTTTGTATATAGCGTTCTTCATTTGTGACATGTGTGCGGCCTAGTTTCCATTTACATTTACTCTTTATTCCCGCATGTTCCGTGTTTTACCTCCCTTTTTGCGAGTGAATTCACTTGATGGGAGTAATGCTCGTGAGGATTGAATGAGGTGGATTCAATTTTAAAGTTTTAATTCTATGAGGTGGATTCAACCTGTTAATAACAACGGACTTTAGCTTGAATTCGTTCAATATGCTAATAACATGTTTGAAATATTTTTCGTTGTTATTGAGTTTATCACATGTTGGGTTGGGCATATTTTGCGGAAAATATGTGATGTTTGTGGGTACCATCCCTGAAAACCCTCACGAGACTACACTCGTCCACCAGGATGACGTAGGGATTTAACGGCTAATTGCATATGCTAAATGCAATCGAATCATCCGCAAAAGTGGCCTTTTTCTTTTATACCATACTTTTGTACTATCTCCTGCTTTTGGTTTTCTTGTAGTTCTTGTTGCATCCTATTTCATTGCTACATACTAGCAATGTGTAAGTTAGGGGGTGTGATACGACGCAAATATTGCGTATTTCACCCATTAACCTACGCCTTATTAGCCCCCTTGGGTATCTTAATCCCTATACTTATTCTCGTTAACCGTACAACCTCGGATTTCTATGTTAACATGTTTTGCGAGGGTTAATTGAGCTTTTGTAGGTATTTGGATGCCTAGTATGAAGTTCGGACGCTTTCCGGAAAAGTTTCGTCGACTATTGCAGCTTCGGGGGGATTTTAGTAATTTCAGCATTCGGCTTTGAATCCTGAGCTCTTCATGGAAGTTGAATCCCTTTAATTTCTCTTCGTGTGGCCGCTGACGGTGGATGATTTCGATTTATAATGAGGGAGTTATGGCATTTTTAGGATGGTTTTGACTTAAAAAGTACACTCAAGGTCACATTCAAGGGTATTTTAGTCATTTAATATTTTGGGTTTTTAGCCTAATGTCTTCTTGGATGTTGTATCCCTATGATTTATCTTCGCGTAGCCTCCGACCGTGCCTAATTCCGAGCTATAACGAAGAAATGGCGGTATTTTTCGTAAAACGGGACAAAACTGCAGAATTGCAAACCTGTAGGGGCGAATCGATTCGTCCAAAATCCGAATCGATTCGGAATGCACCAGAATTACAACTACGGATTTCTCCTGTTTTTGAATCGATTCGGCCCTGCAGATTTTTGTTTTTCTTCCCTTTATTTACAAGTTTGCCATGGGATATTTTGTATATAGCACTTTCTCTTCGTTTTGAAGCAAGATATCTTTCATTTTAGCTTAGTTTAGGGTTAGGGTGTTGAGAGCACTTCTTTTTCCTCATTTAGTGTGACAACTTTTGGGTGTTGTAAGTTGGATTTTTCATTACCCCTACCATTAATATAGTTGATGTCTTGATTTATTTCCATTGATGTTATTTATATCTCTTTCCTAGATTAATGTATTTCTTGTTTAATTAGTTTATCGCTTTGTTAATTAGTTTAGTTCATGATGTACCCTTAGATAAATAGGGTTGGGATTTCATTCCGCCATTTACGGGTTTGGACCTCGAAAGTTAGGGTTTCGTGTAAAATTGCATTTAATTGAAACCTTGCGTATTAAAATCGGATTATTATGCGTTTAACTTTTTTTGTCACACAACGTTAGTGTTTATAGCGATAATCCGAATTTAATCCGCGTGTGACCATTTTCCGTTAAATATTTAATCTCGCAACTTTGGATTAAATTCCTTATTGTGTGATTTTATGCTTAATTGAAAATGCTCGATTAAATTTCTTTCGAGCCTTAACTCTAATTAGTAGTTGTTTTGATCCGTGTGGTAGGATGCGATCCCCATCCTCGCTTTACTTTTGTGTAGCGTAACTTATTTTTTTATTTTTCCACAATAACCAACCATCACATTTTCTTTTATTTATTTTACACTTTTATTCTTGATGTTTTAATAAAATTAAAATCTAAAATTCAATCACTCCCTGTGGGTTTCTAACAATACCCGACTTACCGCTGTGCATGCCTCGCAAGTGTAGTAGTAGCTTAGGTTTTTGCGTGTTGAGCGGGAGCCGAAATCAACGACAGTGTCCCTACACAAACACTCGGTTCCCCTCTCATCAGGTATATCCCATGAAATGAGTTATGTGGTTCGATAAAAATAAGGGAAGTTGTCACCTTGGGAATTGGGGCCTTTCCCAAGTATTGAGATGATAGATCCAGTGGTGTGTAGGCTCGTCTAATTGAAGTATTCTTAGAAGGATCACAATGTGTTTTGTTTATCGCCGTTAAGGTGAGACCTTAATAATAATGTAGTATATCAGTATAAAATGATTTGAACATACTTGTCGCTAGTCTTGGGCTATAGTGAGTGGGCCTTCAGCTAGGATAGTACCACTAGCAGGTGTATAGTGGAGGCACCATAATGTTATCTTGATCTGATTTTGGGTACGTAAGGGTGACGTGTGGGTAAGTATCCAAAGTTTTTGGTACCAAGTATATCCGAATTTTGGGGACGAAATTCCTTTATAAGGGGGGAGTATGTAACACTCGTATTTTTGGGAATATTCAAATTGCACATGTAACGGTAATTTAATTAATTTGAGAAATAAAGTGAAGTAAATAAATATTAATTAGATAATATTTGATTAGTATTCATATGTTATTATATTTACTTGTGTGATAAGTTAATGAAATTGTATTATTTGATATTATATCGTAAGTGGGTGAATTTGACGGGTTGAATTATCTTATTCGGGACACGCGTGTGGAATCATGTTGGGAATGAGATGGTAAATTGATGATAGGTGACTTAGATGGTGATTTCGAGTGCATGGATGATCCAGGATGGGTCAATATAGTTAGAAATTAGGTACCCGGTAGTTGTAATCGGGTTCCGGGGACTTTTTATGCTATACGGGACCCATACGGGGCTATTTAGGTCATTTTAATATTATCACTTAATCTAATTTAGATATTAGAGGAATATTAAGGGTTATTAAATGAGTGAGGCATCCATTTTGATCATTCCAAATTATCTAGACTTAAGAGAGAGGCAAAATAGAAGGGAAATTCAAGAGAAAGCTCAAGAAGATCATTATGTGAAGAGATTAATTTCGGGCCTTGGATCATTGCGTGTAGAGGATCTCAAGAAGTAAAATCAGAATTCCTTGTGGATAGAGGCAAGTGTTTAACTTTATTTGATATTATATTTTGTGTTTTAATTCATATTATAGTTTATGAAACAAATATAATTTTTAGGTGGGATTCACATGACAAAAATGGAATTTTTGGGGATGAATCCACGGAAAAAAAAATGATTATTTATCTCATATGAAATTTGAGTTTAATTCATATATAAAAGGTGAAATCTTGAGTAATATCTAATATTTAATCATGATATAACGATGAGTTCTTGAATGCTAAAATTTAAGATTTGATTAGAATTAAGGTGAATTAATTCTGGAAAATTTGATGTTGGATCCCATATTATAGATGGTTATTTTGATCATTAATAGGTAAGAACATGTATATTGATGTTAAATAATGTTGGGGAGATTATATTATGGGTTTGGATGATGTTTGGAACCCATATAGGGTAAGAATGAGGATTAAAACTCGTAAGAAACCATAGTAGCCCATCTAGGCCAGCAAATAGGGGCGCATCGACTGGCCCCATAGCCGAACCGTTTTGGCTGCCCTGTTCAGCCTAGGTCGGGTGTTTTGATGTTGTATTGATTTGGTTAGGATCCGAATTATTTTTGGAAGGTCTGTAGACAATGTTTATATCTCATGGGATTGTATTGGATATAATATTATCTTGGGGTTAGCAGTGTTTAGGATGAACGATACTCGAAAATAGGTTAATGAATTCGATTGGGAACTTTATATGGAATTGGAATACGGGCCGAGACAGGATTAATGTCTAGAATAAGATATAATCATGAAATAAAAATAAGTAAGTGACTACTTATGAATTTGGGAGTCGGATTTAGACTCAGAAAAGATAGGCTACTGCTACGAGTGACATGGGAACCAGTGGCGGAGCCAAGAATCTAGCTTAGTTGGGGCACAATCTGTTGAATTTTTTTTTAGGGTTATTTTTACATTTTTACAATTATAACTAAGAAAACAACATTGAATACAATAACACCTTCGCGAGTTCTTTTATAATACTTTTCCATAACCTAACAACATCTTTTTTGGAGTAGGTTTCGTTTGGATATCGATTTTTTCCGTTGGAAGCACCACATTTTTGTTAGTTCTTTTATAATACTTCTCCATAACTGAAATTCAAAGTTTAAATAGTAAATTATTTTAGCTCACCAAGCATCGAGTTATAAAAAAATAAAAGTTTAAATCATAACAAATCATGAACACAAATAAATTTAACTCATAAAAAAAATGGGGCAACAAATCTAAACAGCAAACAAGAACATGGGGCAATGTGGGGCAAACAGCAAACGGGAACAGCAATGGAGGAAATAAAATAAGAATCCTTACATAAATAATGGAGGAAGGCAGCTAGTGGTGTTGCTCCTGTTCCAGTGGTGGTCGGCGGTTGATTGAGAAACAACAGTGGTGGTTTGAGGGAGGGAGGCAACAATTTGAGGGACAGAGAGGCACGACAACCGTTTTCTTTTTTTTCTTAGTTCTAACTCCCAAGAGAAGGTATTTAATTTAGGTTGACTACTTTTACTATTCAGATTTTGACCCTACTTTTTATTATAATTGAATTTTATCTCAAATTAAGTAATAATTTTTTTTTAAATTACTGGGTGAGGCAAGTGCCCCACCACCCTACAAAGTGGCTCCGCCACTGATGGGAACGGTTAACCGTTTTTTATTATTTATGTATACGCGTATAGAGACAATATATATATATATATATATATATATATATATTAGCGTATGCCCGTGGCTGAAGTCACGATGAAATTTTTTCAAAGTGCGTCATCGCGAAATGACAAAAAATTTTAAAATGCGTAATTACAAAACGGCAAAAATTTCATTCCCCAACAAAACATAGTACAATTTTAAAAAAATTAACCATAATATCCTTACTTACAAAACGATAGTGTTCGTAATTGGTAATAAAATTCTATTTCAAGTCGTGTCACATTATGCACGAAGAAATTTTTTCAAAGTACGTAATCGTAAAACGACAAAAATTCCAAAGTATGTAACTTCAAAACAACAAAATTTCGTTCTCCGACAAAACAAAGCGTAGTTTAAAAAAATTGGTCATAATATCCTTCATTTATATAAAGCTATCGTGTAAAATAATAGTGTTCGTGATTGGTAATAAAATTTCATGTCGTGTCGTGTTTATTTTGGTCAAGTTCGTTTTTGGTAAAATAAACATTGTGTTATGCCGCTTTTACTTGGGTTGTATTGCCCATGCCTGAAGGCACGAATAAATTTTTCCAAAGTAGTCATGTATAAATTAAGACAAAAAATGTTTTTTTATAAAGTAAACAATTGCAAACAATTTAAGTGAATCGTGAATAATTTAAGTGAACCATGAATTATTTAAGTGAATTTTTTTTTAAACACAAATAAATGTAAACAATTTAGAAAATTTGAGCAGAGTTAACTTTGTTTACAGAACCACCCACCCTGTTTAAAAAAAATACTCGACTAAAATAATTATAGTCCGCCCCGGACCTCGTATAAGCAACATAATCAATTCTACAAAATATTATTTATTATATAAACTTTTCAAATCTAAACAAAGACAAACAACTACTTAATTTCACTACGAAATTGTAATCTCTTCATCATCACCTCTGTCCTTGAAATCCAATGGTTCTTCAACATGCAACAACTAAGCAGAATGAAGAATTAGTGTATACAATCGTGTAAAATAAAGTGCAAAGAATGTTGACTACAATAAAAATTTGTATACCAACTTTAACATAAGGCACCCTAAATCATTCCAACAATTCAAACATAGTAAACTGTTGGTCAAACATAGTAAACTAATAAACAGTGCAAACATGTTAATGTGATAATGAGTTCTAAAGTTCAATAAGTAAACTATTAGTTAAAAATAAATTACCTGGAATATCTTAAAGTTTGGAAAAGGGTAGCATACTGTTAAATGTATAAGAAAGATTAGATCAATAATCTAAAAAACTATAAGAATATTTAAGGAAATTCCATCATATAGTTCTAATACATTAATCGGTAGAGGATTTTTTTTGGAAGAATCTGAAATGGCGTGTCACCCTCCACCATATGAATAAAATAAGTAATCATTAGGGGAACATATATACAGTCACCATGTCATATAGAGTTGGCATCAATAATATTTGTATGCTGAGTGAGAATTTATGAATTAACTATATGCCCATCTGAATACGCATTTCTAAAGAAAATATAATCTTAACTAAAGAAAATATAACCGTATACTGTACCTTCGCTACCCCGATCCTGAATCAACCCTCATATTTTCATTATCTAGGCTCCGAGCTAATTATTTAAAAAAAACTGAATTCATACTTCATTCGGTATAATTACCCTAAGCAATGTGTTTAATTCGGTATAATTACCCCCGAGTATATGCCTTTCATTCAGTATAATTCCCTAAAATGGTGAAGATAAATTAGCGCCTTCAGTTACTACCAACTTTAATCCCCCAGAGATTATATGCACAAAGATGTTAATGTAATTTTTAGTGTGTGTGTGTGTGTGTGGGGGGGGGGGGGGTGATTTTGGAAACATGGGGTATCTTAAATAATACATTAGCTATAAGGGGTAAGTCGATATATATATATATATATATATATAATAAATTTTGAAAAAAAAAACTAAACTTTTTCTATGAGTTGGATATGAATAGAGAAACTTCATAAGAGACTTGACATACCACGCAAAGTGCCTTATTGATGTGGATATTAGAACCAAGGTGCCTCCCTCCTGCCCCAATCAAGATGGTGTCTCCGATCCTGCATCATGCAAGTCTTATTCAGGTTTTATTGTAATTCCATGCCCCCAAAATCAAATAAAAGCAAGGAGTAAGTGCAAAATAATAACAATAACAAAACAAAATAGTAAAGAAGCAGATACAATTTTCGGGGGGAAAAAGTGCATTTTGGCTTGTTTAGGGCATAATATGAGCTTGACTTTGAGAAAGAAATTAATTAAAAACAAAAAATAATCAGAAGACTAAAACCTAATATAGCTGTTATTACGATTTTTCAGTCCCATCAACATAAAATCCTAATATACAAACAAATAGATAAGGAGCTGTAATATAACTGCACATAGTCATCAGTTATTCAACTAATGCTAATGTTCCTCAAAATCTTGTTGAACCTGTCTACTAACGTTTTTTGAAACAAAATGGAACAAATTCCGATTATGACAAAGAACTACTTGTCTGATCAAGATGGAAAATTCCAAAACAAAATAACAGAGAACTACCATTTTTCAGCTCCGACATGTTCGTTTATGACAAAATCAAAAGCTAAGGGTTGGCAATAGCTGCTCAGCCAACCTTTGCCGAATAAATCAAACAGATGAAAAATAGATCAGAGATGAAAAATACCCAAAGCGCATGAACACCAACCGAGCTCTGTGATCTCATGAAAAAAATGTTGGACTGCCTTCATATCGCCTGAGTTCAGCCCCGACGAAGGTTGGATTAACAGGAGGCTCTCGGTGGCACCCTTTCTCAGCAAAGAACGTATCTTGTGCTCTAGAAAAAAACTCTGACTTGTATCGGAGATAGATCAATCATTAAGGAAAGAGGAGAACATAACGCACAACAGACACAAATGCATGCAACTCCATAAATAGATAATAAATAAGAAAACTAACATAGTATCTTTATTACCGAAAACTAGCATCAATCCAAACCCCACGGACGTACTACAAACCTTAAACCCAAACTAAAAATAAAATGAAACAAAAAATTTGAACAATGGGAGGGACCATCCTTAGAGATACAAAAAGTAATCGGAGCGGATAAGAAAGGGTTTCTAGCCTTATAAGGTGAAATAAAGAGGTGAAACCCAAAAAATATTGTAAGGTGAAATGACTGTAAATGTTTGAATTAAAGTAACCATCACAAACCTTAAAACAGACGCAATAGACGCAACAAACACGTTATCCTCCAGTTGTAAAAGAAGTCCCCATCACAAATTTCAAATACATGTCTACTTATTAGTATCTATAAGACCGACGTAGATAACTAAACTATGATAAAAGTAAATCTCTTTAAAAAAACACATTCTATTTAACCAAAGTTTTTTATTTTTACCACTACCGGAAAGCATCACCAGTGGATACCATCAAAAGCCTATAATTATTGAGCATCAATTCATAAGTTGAATACGATGAGCTGCGTAAAAGAATATAAACCCCCCATCTTTCCATGTTATCTGCAAAAAAATGCAGACATGCATCATTTACTATCAAGTTGTGGAGAGAGAAAATGAGATTTAAAAAAAAACTCAAACTTGGAAGTAAAACAGAGTATACTAAACCTCAACTTATACAAAAACCTGCAAACATCAAAGTTAGGTGGTATAGTGGATTTAGGTGAATCAACTATTTTAGAACACAACCCAATAGCCAAAAAACTTTCTAATTGTCATCTCTCTCAAAGAAAGCCATCTAAATTACTAGCCAGGAGATGAAAAAAAGTTGAACAAAATTATTACACCATGTATTTAAATGGGAAATACCTATTTAAATGGGCATACCAGTTTCACTACCTAATAAGCAAATATTTAGATCTTGGTTCGAATTTTTGTAACTAACAAAAAACCCATCAATAGTTGCTACAAAAATTGACTAAATAGAGGTTACAAATCAATCCTCTACAAACCCTTGTTAGGTCTGGAAAACCTTTGTTAGATTTGTACCAAATGAAGAAACCATTGTTGGATCTAGAAAATCCTTGTACTTGGGGGGCGTGAGTGTAAGAGAGTGAAGATACCTATAGAAGTGCATGAGAGAGAGAGAACAGTGGCAGCAACAGCATAGAGCGGAAGTAGATGAGTGACGAGGAGAGAATGAAGTAGGGTTTTTATCTGGGGAGGCATATTTGGTTAAGTGGGAGGGAGAGAATGAGGTTAAGGTTTGGATAGGGGTTTCAAGACTGAGCTTTACACTTGGAGAGAGGTAGTTAGAAAAAGTGTCTTTGGAAGAAAAGGAGAATGTTACTAAAATACCCCAATTTTTAAATTATAGTGTAACTTTGATAAGTAGAAAAAGCGGGGAAACCAAATAATTGAAGGGTATGTTTGTAAAGAAGAAAGAGATGTGATCTCAACCATTAAAATATGTAAGGAGGTGGCATCAATCCGTACCGTTAAAAATGTGTACATTTTCTAAAACTTCCCTATCTTATATATATGTGTGTGTGTGTGTGTGTGTGTGCGCGCGCGCGCGATCAATATATGTGAAACATACCTACTATAGGGGATGCTATTGGTGAAGGTTGCACATAGTGGGCGGTCTACCCTGTCAAACCCCAATAGGTGTAGTATCGATCCCCAGGTTATAGGTCTATCGCATGACCACCCTATGTGAGTTTTACGTCCAATGGGGTAATGTGGTATGGTTACACCCACGGATGTAGGACTATGACTGCCTCCCATTTACGTTACTCTTTGGGTTCGGTAGGTGCGATGCTAACCCGGTGGACCAAGTAGAGGTATATATCCCTGGAGCCTGATAGCATGCCAGAGATTCACATCCAATGAGGTAATGCTTAAAGGGATTGCGGTTATACATATATAACGAGTGATATATATGTATGTGCATGAAAAATGATATGTTTATCCCTATATATATATATATATATATATGTGTGTGTGTGTGTGTGTGTGTGTAAATATATATACGGGCAAATTAAAGGATTGTATGAATAATAAAGTTATATGCATCCGGGAGGATAGCTAGGGAATATTATGTGTAAATATGTATATAGATAGAAATACATACGGGTGCATGACACTAATGTGTGAATATTGAATTTATACCTAACGTGAAATTATGTGAAATGAATTTGTTAGATTATAAATGCGATATATAATGAATAAGAGAATACGATAGCTTAATGTGAAGTTGAAGTTAAATAAAAGCATGCGTGAGACATAATTTAGCGTGTGGGACTAAGATTAGCAAAGGTATTAGTTAGGCTGGGTAGTGTAACTAGGATTTTTAAAATACACGCGTTATGTGCGCACTATAGATGAGGGGCGAGAGGTATCTCATAGGAGTGAGACATCGGTTTAAATGTAAAATACTTCATTGCATATATATTAATGTATTTTAAAAACTTGAAAAATATTTTCAAAAGATTTTAGGTTCTGACCCGCATAAAAAATATACGTTAAACTTTTAGGTGCTCAGCCACAGGGACGCCTGGCTTAGCTATCCTTCTAGTTGAACGATGCTACAACAGTTGTGGATGCCTACATGGATTGATTAGATGCTTATATCCTTGAGATCTAGATAAGACGTACTTCAAATTTATTTTGGGCATGTTGCCAAGTTAGTCGGTATTTATTTTATTTGGATGCTATTTCCTTTTAGTTAGTTGGATTATTATTTTGTGACTGTTTACCTAGAGTAATCGATTAGTTTATTTATTCCATATTATTATGTATCGATGGTTCTTTTATAGTGAATGAAAGTTTCATTATTTGCATGGTTGGTTATGTGAATGGGAATTTTTGATACGCAAGTCTATAAGTTTTAAATTTGACACCAGACTTGATAGGTTATTTGTCAATAAAATACTTTTGACAGTGATGCTAAGAATGAACCAAATGAGATCTGTGTTTTATTTTAGTAGAGGATTGATCACCCATTGTTAAAATAGGCGGGGTGTCACAGTCACTAACATATTTTTGGATGATCGAGGAGGCATTGCAGATGTAATGTTCGGTTTGAAACTCTGGTTTGTAGCAGGATATGCCAAAATAGCGAAGAGCCTAAGCTATGAGAAATTATAAAATCTTGCTCTTACAATATCTTCTAATAATGCGTAAAAGGAAGTTTCTCATGTGGATGTTGGCCTATTACTTACTCCTTTTAATAAAGTCTCCCTTTAGTAAAGTATAACCATGCCTTTCTTATCCGACCACATCCTTAAAAATCTCATTCCTCACTTCCGAATCATTTCTCTTCTCTTCTGGTAGCTCATTCAATCATCTTTTAAGAATTAACTACCAATTAAACATATACTAGAAATTAATTAACGTATTTTAAATCCATATGAGCATTAATTGTATTAACACGAGATAATATTGTAAGGACATTGTCCGTCACATTTAATTATGTCGTATACCGCTACAAGTCGTCAAAGAATCGAGGATGCTAACATCTAAAATCTCCGGATCCGAATTACAAGTGTACTTCAACATTCAAGCTCCAACGAAATAAGTAAAAATATGTTTAAGTTCCACTTACATTTTATATTTAAAGTGTTGGGTTGTTTTTAAAAGGTTAATTTTTTTTAAAAATATTGTAAAGACATTTGTGTCCATTATCAATTTGTATGTCATTATCCATTACACTGATGAAGAAAATCAAGATCGTATCGTCATCGTCATCAACGAATCCAAATTTCAAAAGAAGAAAGGAATCATTTTTCTGCATAGCCGGACCGGTCCGTCCAGATTAAAAGAACCGATCTGCCACCCCGGACCGATCCACTCAGATTAAAAGAACCTATCCGCTCAGATTAAAAGAACCGCCTCAAACCGGACCGATCCGCTTGCTGAAGAAACCAGTAGACCCCGGACCGAATGCGAACCGAAGATACCAACTTAAAAAATGAACCGGTCCGACCTCGGACCGATCCACCTCAGATCCGGACCGGTCCGCCTGGGATAGAATCGTGCAGATCGTGGTCAGATTTTTAAGGGCCAGTTTAATCGTTTATAAACCGTCTTCGGAAATTGGTATTGTAAGACTTCTTCACACGATTTTCAGAGTTCATAAACTCAAAGTATTCACCTTTGTGAGTTACCAAACTCATGTTTTGATTCACACAAATTTCCAAATCATTTGTGAATCGTTTTGAAACCCTAGAACATAAACTCTTTTGCTGTTCATACCCCTGTGGAGAAGGCCGACTTTCTTCTTCATTGCTGCCCTCCTGGAAAGGTAAACTTCCAGCCGCTGACTACAGATTCGACGCCTGCGGGTAATTCTGTGTCACCCTTGTATTTCATTGTAATCCGTGTAAATCGTACTTTACAAAATTATAGTGAAATAAATGGTTTTGCCCCTTTGGGGGATTTTTCGTCACTTGTGTGTTTGAATGTTGTTACATGCTTTACATCAACCACACCTAGATGCATGTTTAGGATTTAATTGGGTTAATCTGTGTTTAATTATATAATTTCTTAATTTGAACGCAAACGAGACTCTTCAAATTGGTATCAGAGCCGGTTACGCTAATCTATCGCATATTCCTAAGTTTTCGTAAATTTTTTCCAAGATATCAATTATCTAAAACATTGATTTTTGAAAAAGAGCGTGTTCAATGGAGAAATCATATAATAAAATGCCAGTTTTTGACGGGACTAACTATGCATATTGGAAATCCCGCATGAGATCTGCTTTAAAGGCCATAGATGAACATGTTTGGATTCTAGTTGAAAGAGGGTGGACACCTCCCTCCGTCACTGTTGAAAATGTGACCAGTTTAAAACCTGTCACTTCTTGGATTGAAGAATAATTTAAATGGTCATCTTTGAACTCTAAGGGTTTAAGTGCTACTTCCGGATCCATCACTCCTGATGAGTTCCGACGCATCATGACGTGCACCACATCAAAAGAGTCATGGGATGTTTTACAACTCACCCATGAAGGAACTAATGCAATGAAAGAGTCTAAATTGTAAAATTTGACAACTCAATTTGAAACTATCACCATGCATGAGACTGAATGTTTTGATGATTTTTATGCTAGGCTTTCTGACATTGTTAATACTAGCTTTAATCTTGGTGAACATATTCCTAATGCTAGAGTTGTTAAAAAGATTCTTCGTTCTCTGCCTAAGCGTTTTATCCTAAAGTCACTGTGCTAAATTCTATGGGTAATTTAAATACGCTAAAATTGGAGGTGCTGGTAGGAGACTTGGAAACATATGAAATTGACATGTTTCCTAAATCTGTGAAACCTAAAGATAAGGGAATTGCTCTTAATTCCCAAGAGAGAAAAAGTGAGGGGACGACAAGAAAGAGAATAGAGTCATCTAGAAAGAAAGATAGTGAAACTTCTGATTCTGAATGTGATTTTGACTTAGATGATTTGGCTCTTTTTGCTAAAAACTATAAGAAAATTCTCAAATTTAAGAAAAGTGGAAATTTTAAAGATAAGAAGAATTTTCAGAAAAATAAGTTTGAAAAGAAAAATGAGAAAGATGTTAAAAACCCTCCTAAGAAAGACAGTGAGAGATGCTATGAGTGCGACGTTAGAGGACATAGAGCCTTTGAGTGTGCTACACGTCTGAACAGAGAGAAAGGGAAAGCTGTCCTCAATGCTACTCTTAGCGACGACAGTGAGGTCGAGTCGGTGGACTCAGGAGATGAGTCACCACATGAGTGTAACTTCACCGCATTCATGGCTAGTCATGTGAGTACTCCTGGTGCACCTCACGATGATGAGGATGCTACTTCACAGGGACACCTCGACAGTGAGAACAATGTGAGTGAGGGGGAGGATGATGCAAGTAAGAGCGAGAGTAATCTTCAACGCGCCTACGCCGAGTTATATAATGAGTCATTTAAAACTAAAATGCGTAACAAAGCGTTAGTTCTTAGGATCACAGCATTAGAAGAAGAGTTAGAAGAAGCGAGAAAGAGAGAGTCCTCCACCTGCACTGCCATGAGAGAGAGAGTGTGTGCCTGTGTTGAGAAAGAGAGTTTGTTTAGAGAGAGAGAGTTATTTTGAGAAAGAGAGAGGGGACTTGACTAAACAAGTGGCTAATCTTACGAGTGAGCTCCATTCCTCCGTGGAGACTCGAAAGAAACTTGAAACCCTTGTTGCTCAGCTTACTCATGATCTTGAGAGAGCACGGGAAGTCATGGTACAAATCGAGGACAGGTCTGGGAAGATGGGAAAGATGCTCCTCGGCCCCGCTTTAGGTTTTGGTGATCGGCAGGGAATTGGTTATGATGGTGCTTCCACGTCCCAAATTGCACCTGGACCAGTCCCTGAATTTACCACTACTCCTTATGGTCATCGCCAAAATCCACGAAGGAGAGTTCGACCAAGAAAAGCAAACCAAGGCTCGTCTAAGACTGTGTTCTTTTGTACATATAGCAAAAGATAAGGCCACTTGAGGGAGTTCAGCTATAGTTTGGGTCAGACACGACGTACTACTGCTCCACCACGTCATACTGATGAGCTTTCTAGTCTGAGAGAGCGTGTTGAGTTTTTATCCGCCACATCACAGAGTTTGATGGAGGAATTCCGACGGATGACTTTGTCGTCAGTAAATGCTTCTCACATTCCGGCTAAAACCAGCAAAAATAAGGGTAAACAAAAGGTTACCACTTCTTGGGTGCCTAAGAAAGATAAGAAAGCCCTTGTTGTTCATGTTGCTCTCAAAGCATATAATACCTCACAACGGTATTTTGATAATGGATGCTCCAGACACATGACAGGTGATGTCTCATTTTTCACCCACCTTAAGGATTATGAGGATGGTAGAGTCACCTTTGGAGATGGGAGCAAGTCTAGCATTGTAGGACGAGGTACTATAGAGTTACCAGGATTTCCTAAGATAGAGAATGTGTTGTACGTCAAAGGTTTAAAAGTATTATTGTACCAAATGCTTATTAATATTATTGTATTTCCAAACATTAAGTAATGTCTCAAAATTTTCTTAACTACTATTTGATTTGCATACGGTGTTTTCCTTTAGCTGTTGATTCATTAGTCTACCCCTTTCTTTTACGGTTACTTTTTAAGTATTGTATATAATTTTGACATTGAATTTTATGGCATCACAAATTATTATTTTTGTTACTTTTTTGTAGTATTTTCTGATTGAGAGCTTTCTGATGGAATGATAAGGCGGTTCTTCTGGACATGATCCCAAGCGTGGTCATCATTGTCTTGAGAGTGCTTCTCGTCCAAAACTATCCCCCAAATAATAAGCCAACTCATATTGTGTTTACCAACACTTCCATTTTTCCCTATTTATTATATGTGGGTTTCCATCCTCTTTTCACAACTAAATCCCAATCCCAACTCTCATTTTATAGATAGATATCAACTACTTATTCTTGTATCAGTTTAGAAGTAAAATTGCTTGACCTAATGATGTTGCAATAAGGACAACAAACATATATTTGATCATTTAAATGACAAACTTACATATACGAGTACCATAAATAAAGTTAAATCAACCATTTAGAATGTTGACATCCAATATGTATTGATTACAACCCTATATAAACTTAAATACACACACACACACATACACACACACACACATATACTCATACAATATATTAAAAGACACAATAAATTACAACTCAAATAATAAGAAATTAAGCACAATAGGATAATATGTTTCTTGTCATCACAAAGTACAATATGGTACGCCTCCGATTTAAGGTCGTGTCTCAATTAATTTCCCCCGCATACCTTTGAACCACCTCCAATTACTTGAACGATATCGATTAAAACTACCGATAGAAGTTCCACGGTAAATTCATCATCCTTCACCCTTGTCGGATTTGGATAGTTTTTCGAAAGCTATTGTATTCTTTTGATTATTGTGTGATATCTACTGTATGCTAGCGTCCCTCACCCATCCCTCATAATTGGAATTCTTTGATTAATTGGGTCTTGTATGCCACTGTATTCGACTTTGATTTTATATACAGTTGTATTCAGATTCGACTTCATCTCATCACCAATACCTTCTTTTTGTATGCTATTGTATTTTGTATCTTACATTTTGAATTTTTTATACTTAATATGGTATTTCCAAATCATATGATATTAGGTCTTGAGTCATACTATAGAGTTATGAATCTCAAAAGATTATAGAAAAGCATCGACGTCGTTTGAATATGTTATATGTACATGTAGTTGATTATATATGTTATATGAACATATGCAGATCCTTAACAGTCCCTAAAAGATCCTTAACCCTATAATACTTCTTAAAATCCTACACATATAAGCTTTGCTTAACATTACCAAATAAACATATTGTCATAAAGCTACACTTTTGAAGGCACCCGTGCGGAACATAGACACTATAGTACCAACAAGAAGTGTTAAGTAAGACTAGAAATTTAGAACCTAGTGATGATGGTAGTCAAAGAAAGGAGAAGAAAACATGTATAACAAGAAAAAAATATTTTGTGGCAAGTGACAAAAGATTACAACTCTTCACTGAATGGTTTATCCATTGACCTATATATGTGTGTATGTCTATGTGTGTGTCCGCGAATGCGTGTGTTACCTATTGGATGATTAAAATCTATCTGAACACCCTTGTCTCAGGTTCACATCACTCATGTCATCCCCTCATTCTTTCATACCAACTTATTTTGAATTTCTTATCCGGTCTACACGTTATGCATCATGCCCACATCAATTAACCACCTCTAGGCATATAGACCTAGCTTTAGGATACTCTTCCACATCTTTTATCCCAATGAATCGACTCATTATATTTTGATCAACATCGAACATAAAAGACTCTTCAACCTTGTAATCGTTTTCAATAATTCAAACCTAATGCACAAAAGCCTAAATATAGCAAACTAAACACAATAATTCAAACATATGTAATTAGAGAATGAATGATATAGAGAGAGATAGTGAAATACCAAGTTTATATTTTTAGATTGTTTAAAGATCGTGATATTAATACCATGTGAATCTATTGAATGTTAACATGCATGTGGGTATAATTTGGGTCAATCACATATATCTCAAAATAAAATCACAATCAAGTAGTAAAACAAATTAATGGCATAAACTTCTTACAAAGGACATGAATTAGATGATTAATTATAAATAAATATAACAACAATTCTAACTAAATTCACACAAACTAGTAAACAAATATTCACATAAATTAATCTTAAAACTATACTACAATAATCAAATGATAATTCGAGTTTTCATTAGCTCACCCTCAACCACCTATCACCACTATAAATAAATCTAGTACAAAAACTAATGATATATGTATATCAATAGTCAATAACTAAATTTACCTATTATCCGTATCAATTCGCTTTTGTTATAATTTAAATGCTCTATATTAGATCAAATGTTTGAACATCAATGAAAACTGTCATGCAAGAAGTAATCCCCCTGTCAAATACCCATCAATGAAAAATATATAATTGGCATTGATAATCATAATTATGATATAAGTTCGAAACCAAATTATCCTAATAACTCAAACTCCAACAATCCCAATAACCAACCAATAATCAATAACCAACCAATTACAACAACCAAAAATAAAAAACTCCAACTATCCCAATAACCAATAAAAAAAATTATAATTTGATTATAAATAATTTCGTTTATAACAAAAAATTCAACTATCCCAATAACCAACCAATTATAATAACGAGACATCAAATTACTTTTTCATTGCCCTTTCTTTCATTTTAACAACAACCGAATAAGGAAACCAATAATTAATAGATAACAAAAACTATTGTGATGTCTTCAACCATAAAACCCAATTTGATAATTTCCAATTACACTTAATCCCAGTTTTTGAAATCCTACCTAGCTAACCATCTATATCACCATAATCTCACCACAACGAAATAAGAAATAATACGACTTAACCCTAAGAACCATAGAGCATGTCAGAAGCTCGGACTACTTTCGAGCTTGTCCAATGAACTAGGGATGATCGGGTTTGTCCGATTTGAAGAAAGTAGTGCATGTAAGAACCGTTTATCGTGAGATATTAAATTGACAAAAAATGATGAGTGTTCATGGGAAAGAGTTGCGAGAGTACAAAATTAACTAATCGTGAAAGAAACCATTTAAAAGAGGCCAAGAACAAATTAAGGTAATAAAAATAACCATATGCCAAAAAATGGGGCCAATAGAATTTCTATAAGGAGAGAATAATTGATCACCTAAAAAAAATAAAAGATTTATTATTTATGAGAGTGTTCGGTTGGAAATGTAAAAAACAGATTTTCACGTCCTGATAAAGTCTTGAAAAAGTATTATATAGTTTTAGACGTTATTGGTGTGAAAATCATTTTAGACTTTGATGTGTCGATTTCATTGAGCCGATGTATATAAATTCATAATTTTGACACCTAAGGACAATTTTGAGTTCATTCGTTAGGAGTATCCATATTCGTCGTGCACATATGTTATGTCTGATTACATTGATTTTTCTATCAAGTTTGTTCACAGCCATTCATTTCATTTCCATGATTTGGTTATCTTAGTGAAAATTCATGGTGTGTGATTTTTGTAAAATTATTTTTGCATTTTTGTATAAAAAATTAAAAAATTAAAAATAGTTGGTGGAAGCTTTCGAGTTTTTCCTTGATGATTGTAGTTGTGCTTTGCATGTCGTGACACTCTATGTTTATTTTATTTATTCTTTTCCTTATCTATTTCGAACAAATAAAAAGGGGGAGAACAAATTATGATTTTATGGGGGAGTTAGAATTATGGGAGAGATTTGAGATTTGAGCTGTGTTTATCTCATATCAACTCGATACGTCACGAAGGTATGTGCTTTACCTCATGTGTTTAGGCACAAAGACCGATGATCATATTTTGCATACCCTGATGAGAAAATCTTAGAGATTTGAAGAATTAATGTTGATTATTTTTTAAGAAAAGTTTTTACCTTGCAGTTTTAGTACCTTTTCCATTTTGGGATCATGGGAGGATATTAGATTTGTATAGGACATTTGACTTGATATTTCAAATGTTTTTATTTTTTACCGGCATATACATAGGGGTAGATTTGTAAGGACATATTTTATAAATCCCGATTTACATTAGTGTATGTCATATACCGCTACAACCGTCGAAGATTTATTCAAGATCAATCATGCATCGAGACAGATCCGAATATCAAAACTTTTTAACAGAAAAGCCTCTACGAGTTTCATTTTGGTAAGATTATGCTTTGGTTACTTTACGATTCATTTAAAGTATTGGGATATTTTTTCTAAACTGTTTTAAATCAGTTGAGGCACTGTTTTTCATCAAACGGAATTTTTTCTAAGTACTGAGGCGAAGAAATTTTGACGCACCAACCGTTCGAACGACATTGCCACATCATTCAAATGACATTGGCATGCCGCACAAAGCCTCATTCGAATGACACCAGTCCTCGTTCGAGCGACAAATCAAGTTTTTTTTATATAAAGTGCGTTAAATGAGTCATTATTTCTTAAGAATACCTGACGTTTTACTGTTCATGTAAACTACAATCTGCAGAATACTTATGTCGTCTTCTTTTAGGGTTCAAACCTTTGTTTTTCAATTCACAAAAATCCAAATAGCTTAGTGAATTATTTTGGAACCCAAGATACATTTTTGGTAAAGTTTCTCATGTAGAGAGGATAAATCTATGGCTGAAGACTACGTGTCATTTGGGAGTACTCGTGGGTGTTTCTTGCTAATTTAGGACTATGTGTTCTTATGGGCTGCTGCGGTAGACCCATTGCTGACTCTAGGTTGTGTGTCTATGTGAGTATCTGCGTGAGATTCATTGTAGATTTCATTGGGTATATAAGTTGTATTTTTTTTACATAGTGAAATAAAAAGTGTTTCCCTTTTGGGTTTTTTCTGAAACGCAAATTTATTTGTGATGGTTTGAATTATTACACGTAATTGTACATTTTAGGCCTGAATTAATTTGGATTAAAAATTGACTCTAATTAAATAAGTTTATAATTGGAATTCGCGAATTCGATTTAATCAATATCACATAGCTTTCTCAAATTGGTATCATAGTTTATTTAAGCGATCGCCACTTTCACAAATTGGTATCAGAGCGAGTTTCTCTAATTAATCGAGTGATCTTGTTTTCCAAAAACATTTGTGATATTGATTTTTTTTTGAAAAATTTGATTTAGAAAAATCGCAATGTTTATGAATGAAAACTTATATATTCAGTTGCCAATTTTTGACGATTTTAATTATTCTTTTGTAACATCCCGTTTGTTCGAGGACATATGAATTTAATTTTTGGGGTAAAATAAATTTATTTTATTAGGAGTCTAGGATGAAAATTTAGAGTGCACAGTTGATCCGGGATGGGTCAAGAAAGTCAAAATGACTGTTCGGAATATTTTGGACCTAATTTGACTCAAATTGGAGAGAACGAGTCATTTTAAGTGTGTACTATCATTTAAAGTTGGATATTATTAGAAACGAGCTTATTAGGCTTACGAGATATCCAATCTCATTTGTGAGAAAAGATAAAATCCTAGAAAGAGAGAGAGGAAGAAGAAAGAAGAGAAGAAAAGGGGAGAAGTCTTGGAGCTTTGAAGATTTTCGACTCAAATCTATGATTTCAAGGAGGATTCAACCTCTACAACTTTGAGGTAAGTGATTAAATTTGCTAAATAATTGTGTGTGTCAGTTATCTCATAATTTTTATTGTTGACTTAGTTGATTTTGAGCTTTTATGGTTAAACCCTAAAATTTGATGAGTAAATCTTGTATTTAGGGTTATATTTGTGGTTTTGATGATACAAATGGCGGGGATGATATATGTGTTGGGTTTTGATGTTAGGATATTGTTGAAATGAAGAAAAATTGGGTTTTAGAGATGTAGGGTAAATCTTACAAGAGTAGAAGTAAGGTTTTGGGTATAAATCTTGTAGGATTAAGGCTGAACATCACCAGACCAGTTCGTTTTTAAGAAGCACTGGATTGGTCCGGTCATTAAAGGTCTTCTTTAGAATTTTAGGAATCGGACCGATTTGTTTTTGAGGACCATCGGTCCGGTCACTGCATTTTTCCAGTTCTCATGTTAACCCTTTTCAATTGGTTTTAATTCTGAAGGACCCTCTACAATAGTGTAGTGAACATGTTTATTAGATGTCATGAGGGTTCCTATTAGGATAAAAAAGAGGGGCCACATTGGGGGCTATAATAGAGGTATATATAAGAGTAAATTGTGCTGTTTTCTTTTAGTAAATCCTTAAAGAAATGAGGATTCTTTTGATGATGGTTACGTGCTATTATGGGAGTATATTTGGGAGTTTAACATACCAAATCCTTTCGTAGATTCTTCGAGTTATAGGAATTTACTTAATGCGGCATATGCACTAGATGAGAGGGGTTATTGTGTGTCCTTAGTGCTGATTAAATTGGGTGACTATTCATATCATGGGTGTGATATATTGGGAAGTTTCAAGTGAGGGATTGAATGATAAAAAAGAACTGGGAAGGTATGCAAGAGTGTATCGGTTAGTATAATGAGATTTGTATACTTATAGCCGGATTCTTTACCTTTTACATGCGGACGCGAGACGATGTGTCTGTATATCTACATAGATGGTGTGAATGTATTTACATGGTGAGATGGTTTGTCTATATATATGATGTGCATGTATGTATATATATGGTGTGTATGATATATATTATGTGGTTCATACCCCTCTAGTGCTATCATGGGAAGTTGCGCGATGTGGGTGAATCCCACTGGCTTGAGGAGCAGGTAAATTATAATCCCTAGGTCATAACGCCCAGTATTTTACCACGCGCGAGGTAGGGGTAAGATGTCTTGGGTATGATTCATCTTTCCTTTAGGTAAGGAACTATGGCCGCTTCTCGTACTCTTGTGATTTGGTTTATACCAAGTCGGTGTGAGTGTCCGACTCCTAGTCACCCAGGATGATATGTGAGTAATTCCATGGATGATGATAGCATTGTAGAGACTGTAAGTATACATATATTATGTGTGTTATGTATGTGTACTTGCTAGAGAATGATAAATCATGTATAATACGTGCAAGTAATATTATACAAGCTTTATAGATAGTGTGTGATATTTTAGTATTATAACTAGAGACAGTTGTAAAGATGCGTATTATGTTTTTGTCTTTTGTAGCATGAGAGTTGCTAGTATACTCTTATGCCAATAGATTGGAGGTAAATGGTGCGTACTATGGACCGATGGCTTAACGGATTCCCACGGCTGACAATGTTAAGTAGTAGTGTATTGGGGGGGGGGGGGGTTCCTTGTTTGGATTTCACTTTGCGAGACGTACCACGCATGAAACTTAGCGCAATGTTGGGCGTGGGGAGATATTTGGTCCTTAGTTCCTTGGCTATATGTGTTATAGTGGGTGAATATTTCTAACATTAATGATGACGCGTGATATGTTATGTTAATAAATTATGAGGGTTAAATATTAGAATTCGATAAAATTATGATTGAGTTATATTAATGTATAAGTTTGGGCGTAACTTTGGAGATGATAGAAGAAGTAGATAGATGGTTATGTTTGAGATAGTGAGTTACTCGATTGAGGTTTATGCGTAGATTTAAGAGGATTTATCCCTAGAATGTATCGGGCAGCTTAATTGAGGTTCATATGCATACGTTAGGTGCATGCTATAGATGATGGGCGAGATTGAGTCCCAAGAGAGTGAGAAACCATTTTAATTATGAAATTGTGCATTCATAATTATTATGCATTTTAATTCACTTGCTAAAATTATTTTCAAACCTCGGGATCTGACCAGTTTATATCTTTTCTCTTGCTATACATATATTCATATATTTTAGATGTTCCTCCGCATGGACGCCAATGATGCCAGTTCTATCCAGAGTCCTTGGAGTTGTAGCAATTGCGAAAATGTTACAGGATTTTGTTGTAGCCGCTTCCTATCTTTGTAAAATCTAGCTAAGGACCCATTTTTGTGTATCGGGGATGTACACCCAAGGGTTGTATATATAGCTCTTCTATATTTTTTATCATCTTGATGTTGTATTGTGTGTAACCCGACAATATATTCGGGTATATATTTTGTTGTACTCATGTATATTTTATGATGTTCTAAAATCATTATATATGTTGGTTTTTAGGTCTTGTATGTTTTTTTTTTGAAATTTTAGCATCCGTTTATTTTATTATTGGGTGGTTAGTTAGATTTTTTTAGTCCGTGCGACAGTGATGCTGAGGATGATCCACTTGAGATTCTTGTTTTATCTTAGTATAGGGCTAGCCACACATTATTAATTTAAACGGGGTGTCGCAGGTGGTATCAAAGCATCAGGTTCTAGTGTCTTAGGATCTATGCGGGTTTTTTACGTTTTTTCGTAAGCTATCTTAACATAGATCCCTATTGTTAGGATTGTTGTGTTCATATTGAATTTACGATCTTCTGTGATGTAAAATTGCTTGAGCTGTGTGCTAATACAGTTCGCTCTAGTTTCAGATGTCGTCGAAAAGAGGTCTCCCGACTAGAGTGAATAGGAGAGCAGAGAGCCCTAAGTGCCTCAGGGGACTATGACTGAAGTAGAGGTTGCTAATATTGTGTCCCAAGAAGTCAATGTATCCATGAACGCCATGGCTCAACATATTCCTCAGGCTCAGCAACAGCCTGCAACGCCAGTAGCTCAAACTCTCATGGGGCTGTCTGTATGGGAGAGAGTTAGAGAAGCTTTTCAAAAAGGACATCCTCCAGAGTTTCAATGGGGAGCCGAAGTGGTCATAGCAATTAAGTGGAAGAAGGATATTCAACGCCACATTTGTATGGTGGAATGTAGTGATGTTCAGAAACAAATACTTGCAACCTTTAAGTTAGTGGGTGCTGTTCTCAAGTGATGGGAGTCGATCACTACGTCAGAGCAGAGGGATACGATGTCTATATTAGATTTTCGTAAGTATTTTCCTTTGGCAATTCAAACATAAATGAGGAGAATATTGTGAGAGGTGAAGCAGGGGGATAGGATGGTGACAGAGTATGAAGAGGAATTTACTCGGTTGGCGAACTTTGTGCTCGACGAAGTAAATACGGTGGATAAGCATATATCAAAGTTATTGGGAGGGTTAGATTGGTGAATTCGTCAGCATTTATTGGGGTACCCGACATTACTGACTTTTACTGATGTGATGAATGCGACATCGTTACATTGTCAAAATCACCGTATTAAACAAAAAGGGAAAAGGAAATTTGAGGACCCAGATGTGTCAAGTAAGTTGGAAGAAGGTGGTGCCAGTGGGGAACAATCATCACAACAGCCTAGGAATAGGCAGAGGGAGCAGGATCTTCATTTAGGTGCTTCAGGAAAGTGGCAACGTTCAGGAGGTTTTATATAGGATGGTAGTGGCTATAGACAGAATTATCAAGGGACACAACAACGTTTTGTTCCTCAGGATGGACAAGAAGGATTCATTGGGAAATATTTCTTCTATGGGGAGATAGGCCATAGGAAGAGGAATTGTCCTGATAGAGGCAGATGGCAACTATTTGAAGAGGTTTTGGATGCACACCCCCTACAACAATTCATGGGCGTGTTAGAAAAAGAAAACTTTGATCAGGGACCCATTGATGAGGCAAGGTAGTTGGATTATGGAGGTAGCATATAAATTATTTTCCTATGTGTATAGGGTATATTAGGAGCGTCGCACAGAAGATTGTTATGTCTAGAATTCTCTAGTGGGTTGAACTTAGTGAGTGGTTGGGTGTTATAAATAGGTTGTATATATATATATATATAGTTACCTTGAGTATGGTTTTTTCGGAGTGCAACTGTTAAGCCGTGTTGAGTGGTAAAGGTAAGACTATCGTTTTATTATTTGGCAAGATTCATGTAATTTCTATGTCCCAGTTGTGAACGGGTCTATCTTGTGGTGATATTTTGAGATGTTGTAATGGGTTTTTACTGATAAGATTTAGGGTTTAGTAGGTTCATTGTTGACCGGAGAGTTTTATCTCATGGTTGTGTGCATATTGAGAACTTAATATTAGTGAGAAAATCGTATTGCTTGTCGCTTTGTGTCTTGGGCGTATTATTTAATTTGTATGTGTGTCATAAGACATAAAATTATTTGATCTATTATATATTAGGCCTATGGAGCCATATAAATTGATTTTAAAAATCTTTTTAAAACTTTAGTCCTGGCCTGACCGATCTAAATCCCTGACAGAGCTGCACGGTAGTGTATTGGGAGGGTTCCTTGTTTGGATTTCGCTTGCGAGACCTCCCCTGCATGAAAGTAGCGAATGTTGGGAATTGAGAAAGGTTAGATCTTTAGACATTTTCAAAATTATTATTTTTAGTATGATTTAATGGATTAATTTGTTGGGAGTTAGAGTATCCCTATGGTGAGATGGGAATGAGATTAGTTCATGGGTTGGAGCCTTGGTTATTTAAGTCATATAATTGTAATGGTGAGTGGAAGTTATATTACAATTTAAGGCTAGTGGAGCCGAGTAATGATTGTGCAATTGAGCAAGGTTATAGGGTGTACAGGCACCCTAGTTTTATATTGTTTTAATGAAGTCACTATTGGAGAGCGATAGTGATCGGTATAACAATCATGGAGGTAAATTGGATATTTGAATTAATGGACTTATTTGAATTTCGGGGATGAAATTCTTTGTAAGGAGGGGTGATTGTAACACCCCGTGTGTTCGAGGGCATATGAATTTAATTTTTGGGGTAAAATAAATTTATTTTATTAGCAGTCTCAGATGAAAATTTAGAGTGAACAGTTGATGAGATGGGTTGAGAAAGTCAAAATGACTGTCCCGAGGTTGCATTTGGGTTCCAGAGTATTTTGGACCTAGTTTGACTCGAATAGGAGAAAACGAGTCATTTTAAGTGTGTATTATCATTTAAAGTTGGGTATATTAGAAATGAGCTTATTAGGCTTACGAGATAGACAGTCTCATTTGTGAGAAAATAGAAAACCCTAGAAAGAGAGAGAGGAAGAATAAAGAAGAGAAGAAAATAGGAGAAGTCTATGAGCTTTGGAGATTTTCGGCTCAAATCCGTGATTTCAAGGAAAATTCAACCGCTACAACTTTGAGGCAAGTGATTAAAATTGCTAAATAATTGTGTGTGTGAGTTATCTCATAATTGTTTTTGGTGATTTAGTTGATTTTGAGCTTTTATGGTTAAACCCTAAAATTTGATGAGTAAATCTTGTATTTAGTGTTATATTTGTGGTTTTGATGATGAAAATGGTGGGGATGATATATCTGTTGGGTTTCAATGTTAGGATATTGTTGAAATGAAGAAAAATTAGGTTTTTGAGATGTAGGGTAAATCTTACAAGAGTAGAAATAAGATTTTGGGTATAAATCTCGTAGGATTAAGGCTGAAAGCACTAGATCGGTTCATTTTTAAGAAGCACCAGATCGATCCGATCATTAAATGTCTTATGTCGAATTTCAGGAACTGGACCGGTTCATTTTTGAGGACCCTCGGTCCGGTCGCTGCATTTTTCCAGTTCTTGTGTTAACCCTTTTCAATTGGATTTAATTCTTAAGGACCCTCTACTATAGTGTAGTGAACATGTTTATAAGATGTCATGAGGGTTCCTATTAGAATAAAAAAGAGGGGCCACTTTGGGGGATATAATAGAGTATATATAAGAGTAAATTGTGTTGTTTTCTTTTAGTAAATCCACCAAGGAATGAGTATTATTTTGATGGTGATTACGGGCTATTATGGAAGTATATTTGGGAGTTTAACATACCAAATCCTTTGGTAGATTCTCTGAGTTGTAGGAATTTACTTAATACGACATATCTACTAGATGAGAGGGATTATTGTATGTCCTTAGTGTTTATTAAATTGAGTGACTATTCATATCATGGGTGTGATGGATTGTGAAGTTTCAAGTGAGGGATTGAATGATAAAAATTAATTGGGAAGGTATGCAAGAGTGTATCGGTTAGTATAATGAGAGTTATATACTTATAGCCGGGTTCTTTAATTTTTACATGCGGACGCGAGACAGTGTGTATATATATATCTATATAGATGGTGTGAATGTATTTACCTGGTGAGATGGTTTGTATATATATGATGTGCATGTGTGTATATATCTGGTTGTAGAATCGCCACAGCGGAAATATTGCGACTTCTCAAATAAAATCCAATTTTAATTAATCTCAAATTTTAGTTAAACCCTAAAACATGCATCTAGTTGATTTATCCAATAAAATAAAGCATGCAGGATAAAACAAACATTTTCAGAAAAAAATCCCCCAAAGGGGCAAAACCTTTTTATTTTCACTATAATTTGTAAGATACGGTTACACGGATTACAATGAAATAAGTGTGACACAGAAATACCCACAGGTGTCAGTTATAATGTCGTCGGCTGGAATCTCCCACAGGAACTCCAGGTGAGCAACAATGAAGAAGAGAACGGCTTCTCCATAAATTTGTCGGCTGGAACTTTCCCTTTCCAGGAGGGCAGCAATGAAGAAGATAGTGGCTTCTCCACAAGTATGAACAAAAGCAAAGCAGTGTTCTCGGGTTTCAAAAGGATTCAAAAAAGTATGAGAATGATGTGTGAATCAAAACATGAGTTTTGGGACTAAAAAATATGAAGACTTGAGCTAATAGAACTCTCAAAATCATCTCTCCAAGTCTTGAAAAATAACTCCCCCGAAGTCGGCTTTTATGGGAAAACCAAAAGAGTTTTGAGTCGGTGGGACTGTTTCTATGTGTGTACCCCAAACCGGTTCTAGTGTACCCTGAACCAATTCCCCCAGAACCGGTTCACTATGCGGTTCTCCGTACCTCGCTGGTTTGGGGTTAAAAGAAAATAGCATTCTTCTAAGGAATTTTCTCCATCTTCAAAAGGTCATAACTTCTTCACCGTAGCTCGGATTGAGGTGCCGTTTCTTCCAGTATCTTCGTGGCGTCGATATCTTGAAATTTGCAATTGACCAGACCTCTGGACTATGGATTTAAAATTACGAAAATGACCTTGAACTTTCCTATCTTTCCTTTTTTTCATTGTTTTGGCTTCTCTTGCGTACCACTTGCATAAGATCCATAAAATCATGGAATGTGAAGTAGTTGAGGCAGATGTGGAACAATTGATGGAGATGTTGAATGCTTGATTCCTAAAATTCGGATAGAAGCCGTCATGTGATATCCTAAAGTGACGTGCCAAATGTAGTGGCATACGACATACACAAATGTAACATATCGGACATGAGAAAAATGTCCTTATAAATATCCCTCCATGTCTATGCCGGTACAAAAAAAAAATCCAAATTATTATGATTCAATTGACCTATACAAATCTACCCTCCTATGAACCCAATACTGGAAAGATACAAATGAGTAAGTCTTCATCGTTTGTTCTTCAAATCTTCAAAATCTCAAATCTTTTCTCATCAGGTTGGGCAACATTTGATCATTAATGTAGTACCTACACACATGAGATAAAACAAATACCAAGTGACGTATCGAGCTTGAAATGAGATAAACATAGATACCAATGTATGAGAAAAGCATAAGTCAAATCTCAAAAACTCCCCCATAAAATGATAATTCTTTTTCCCCCTTTTTATTATGTCCCCAAATAGACAAACGAGAAGAATAAATCAAATAAGCAAAGTCGGGGTGTCACCGTATTCAAAATAAGGCATCAATCAAATGGAAAACATGCTCTTGAAAAGAGATACTAAAAATCAATCTTCACAAACTATTTTTCAAAATTTTCAAATTTTACATACAAAAATAAGATACTAAAAATCACACCATGGATTTAAACAAAACAACCAAGTCATGGAAATGGAATGTATGGGTGTGAACACATTCGATAGGAAAATCAACTCAATCAATCATATGTGCACGGTGCATAGTGTACACCTAACGAATGAACATCAAAAGTATCCTTAGGTGTAAAAATTATCGAATTTATATGACATCGTCTTATGCAAATCAACAAATCAAAGTCAAAGTGATTTCCACACCAATAACGTCCTAAACTTTTTAGCGATTTTTTAAGATTTTCAAGGACGTGCAAACCCATTATAAAATCTCCAACCAAAATCCCTCATATATATTTTCTTTTAGAGGTGTTAAACTAAATTCTTAAACTTTGGAGAATTGGTGTAAAAACCAAAATGGCCCATAATTGGCATGAATTTCTTTTTATTCCCTTTAAATTTTTTCAGGATCTTTTAAACCTATTTGGACCCCGGATAATAAAATTTCTCAATTTTTTAGGTCCAATTTAAACGGTGGCTTAATCGCAAAGGATAAATTCTTTCGTAGTCCTTCACCGTTTTCAAATAAATCACACAAACTCACAAACGACTCTTACATGCATAACTTTCTTATCAAGTTTTATCGTGCTTGGTTCGTTTTAAGGACATGATTGAAGTGAAAACACACAACCAACATGTGATAAGACAAGCACAGTAATCAAACAAATTCGTGCATGTGTGCAATAAAGGATATCATGAGTCAAACATGTAAGAAGTAACAACTAATTACATCTCAATGACTCCAAACATTATAAAGCACATGGATGAATTGACCTATTGTCTTAAAACACTATCAAATTATCACACGAATAAATGAAATGAAATTGTGACTCGGTCATCCTAAGTGTTTATCCATAAATGGTGCAAACAAAATACAAAAATCTTTTTGGATTTTCAAAAATTTTATCAAAATAAAATCTTTTTGTATTTTTCAAAATTTTCAAACAGAAAAAAATATAACTAAAAATTGATACAACCAGCAGTAGGCATACAATATGGATATGAGCAATATCCTATGCTAGCAAGTAGTAATCACATAAGAGAATCCACAATGAAAGTAGATGTGATAAACGAGCAATGCATTGTTATCAATTAAGCATGGATACCAAGAATAACTGCATATAAACTGACTAGAAGCAACCCATCAGTACCAAAAACCTATGCATATGAACACCGGGTACTGAAATCAGAAGGGAAGCAAAAATAGAATTTCCAGACAGGTTTCTCAAACGACTTACCTCTGTCGCTCGAACGACAAGGGCATGTCGCGAGATGCGACTTTGCGTGAGACAGATCTCTTTCTCAAACGACATATAGATCTCGCTCGAACGAGAAAATAAAAAATTCCTAGAATGCCCAAAAAATCATATAGTTTTACCCAGTGCAAAAATTTTGTGAAAACAGTACCTGTAAGGGGCAAACAAATCCAAAACAGTGCTAAAACAATAGCGAAACACACAAATGAAACAAATAAACCAATGTGCGTTACATCAAAGTGAGTCATAACACTAGAAAGAATATAACATGATGCATAGCTAGTGTATGAAAAACATCCAACACAATCAATCAATTTCACATGGGGTGAATCACGTGCAAGCAAACGAGAGTTGTGAACAAAAAGATCATATGCCTCTAAATCCGATTTTCTCACCCAAATAGATTTGTAATGACACGTGGGGGTTTGGGGAATCGAATTTATTCTTTTATCAACCTTCCTAGGTCCATTTGAAAGCTTGTAATAAAAGTGCCTAAGATGACCTTGCCTACCGCAATGTGTGCAAGTGTAAATCAGGCGGTATGTGTTACCTAAAGGTGGCCCTCTCCTCAAATTTCTCGATTGCTCTCTCCGAATTTGCCTAGGTGGCACTCTCCTAATGATCCTAGGAGGTTCTCTCACGATGTTCCTAGGGGGCTCTTTCCTAACAAACTTAGGTGCCTTTTTCTTAACAATCCTAGGAGGCTCTCTCACATATGTGGGAATGGGTGCAACATATTTTTCAAGACCAATCCTACCCCTATCCGTTTTGATATCGACGGTGCCTAAAATCTTATCAAGTTTCTCAGACCTAGACTCTAAATCAAATTTCACCTTACTTGAATCTTTCAATTTCACCTCAAGTTCACCTATCCTAGATTCAAGTACATGTCTAGAATCCTCAAACTCTAAAAGCTCCTTTTTCATAGTCTTCATCAACCCTCTAAGACTATCTCTCTCACCCTTGACGTACTCAAGCTTCTCTTTCAAAATTTTCTCATGTGCCCTATGTTCTTCAACTAAAAAATCATTATTTTTTAAGGCACACTCTTTCAATTTCAAATTTTCTTTCTTCGTTTTCAAAGATTCAGCATAAAGTTCATTGAAAGCAGTTCGCAAGTCACGCTCATCTACACTTTCATCCTCACTCCCATCACCCTCACTATCATCACTAATCACATGGGTGGGAAGCTCTTGCCTAGAAGTATAAAAAACATCTTCTTCCGAATCACAATCACTAAGGGTAGAAACACGAGATGTGGGTTTATTCAATTTCTTCTTTAAATTTGTGGTACACTCATCTAACGTGTGACCAACACCCTCACAACAAGGTCACCTCTCAGATTCGTTTTCAACAGAAGAATTAAAATAAGAGTTCGTGTGAATTTTCCAATTAACTTTTTCAAAAATTTGACATCGAAGATCATCAAAACCACCAAAAGCCATTTTTTTAAAAAATAGGATCAAAACACAATAACTTAGTGCAACAGGCTCTGATACCAATTTGTAAACGTGAGTAGACAAATTGTATCAGAAAGTAAATCCTTGAAAAATCAGGACCACGTGATAAATTAGCGTAACCCGCTCTGATACCAATTTGTAGAATCGCTACAGCGGAAATATTGCAACTTCTCAAATAAAATCTAATTTTAATTAATCCCAAATTTTAGTTAAACCCTAAAGCATGCATCTAGTTGATTTATCCAATAAAATAAAGCATGCAGGATAAAATAAATAATTTCAGGAAAAAATCCCCCAAAGGGGCAAAGCCTTTTTATTTTCACTATAATTTGTAAGATATGGTTACACGGATTACAATGACATAAGTGTGACACAGAAATACCTGCAGGTGTCGGTTCTGATGTCGTTGACTGGAATCTCCCGCAGGAACTCCAGGTGAGCAGAAATGAAGAAGAGAAAGACTTCTCCACAAATTTGTCGGCTGGAACTTTCCCTTTCCAGGAGGGCAACAATGAAGAAGAGAGCGGCTTCTCCACAAGTATGAACAAAAGAAAAGCAGTGTTCTTGGGTTTCAAAAGGATTCACAAAAGTATGAGAATGATGTGTGAATCAAAACATGAGTTTTGGGACTAAAAAATATGAAGACTTGAGCTAATAGAACTCTCAAAATCGTCTCTCCAAGTCTTGAAAAATAACTCCCCGGAAGTTGGCTTTTATAGGAAATCCAAAAGAGTTTTGAGTCGGTGGGACTGTCGCTGTGCGTGTACCTCGAACTGATTCTAGTGTACGCCGAATCGTTCCCCCCGAACCGGTTCACTATGCGGTTCTCGATACCTATTCGAGTCAAATCATTCTTCACCCCACGCGTGTAAAAAACGTGGGAGGTGCATTTCTAAACACTCGCGAATCCCTTGCAAGCGAGTCAATTTTGTGTGTGGCTACGTGCTCTTATTTTATTTTTATTCTGTCATTTATTTTTGAATGTGTTTGATAAATTAATCAATTAAGACCTACACCCGGTTATTCACGAGAAAGGATTTTATCACCCGACTCACACCCTTATCATTTGTGTGCTACCTAGCTATCATTAAATTTAAAATCAATCAACTAGCTAACCCAATAGGAGAACATTTTTGCAAAGACGATCACAAAGATAAATTCCATGATTTTTGTCACCCGTGAATTTCATTAAAATTTGGCTACCCTTTCACTAATTTTCAAGATAAAAATTGACTATGTGTTAGTTCAAATTTATCCTTGCCTTGTGTGTGTCAAATACAATCTTTAGGTAGTCGGTTTTAGTGAGTCCGTCAAATTCAAGAGTCCACATATTTTTCTCCCATCTTTTCATCCCAAAAAATTCAAAAACATTTTCTTCATTTCATTTTTTAAAAATCCAAAAATATTTTCTTTCCCCCATTATCAAAAAAAAAAAATCCAAAAATATTTTGTTTCCTTTTGAACAAACATTTAAAAAAAAAAAAAAAAGTCTCTCATCATGGCCGAAGAACTTCCTTTGTGGGAATACTTTGACCATTTTCCATTCTCTCGAAGCATGTTTGACGTTGAGCTCGAGTCGAACCTCCAGACTTTCCTTAGTTGCTTCAACTCTCACACACACGCCGTTTATACTCATGCGTCGTCCACGTATGCATTTCATATTCCATCTCTTCCAATGATGCGTGTCAATGCGTCAAATGCTTCGTTGTGCACATGTTGCTTTCTAGCCAATCATTTTCCCAATGAGTGTCCATTATCTTCATATCCATACGAACCCACCATGGAACATGTGTATCCATATGACACTGTTTCGGAACCCACCTAGGCCTATTGTCATGATATATCCAATCCCGAGTGGTGTGAGCAACCAAACTATTTGTGGAGGCTTGATCACCATCCTACGCAATACGAATCCCAACCCGATATTGTGGATCCTCCCATGTTCTAACAGTAGTCATGGAAACCTAGTGCACTCGATACCGATCAGTTCCCTCACTACGCACCCAACGATTATCTTCCTCTTGTCTCTCACGGAGATGATTCTCCCATGTATGACACACTTGACCCCTCTCCTCACACTTCATATGAGTATTTTCTGCTTCCTAATGTCCATAGTGAGTTATGTCCACCTCGACCACCATTACCCTCCATCCCTCCACCACCATCATCCACCTCTTCTCTCGAAAGCCTCTTGCAAAAGTTTATCCTTGTGCAAGAGCAAGATACTAAATTTCATAATGAAGCCTTTCAATGGCTTGAACAACGCCTTAATAAATTTGAGTGTGCGAACGAGTAAAATTCCACCCCAAGTCAACCCATTGTTGTCCCATCATGGAGCGATGATGAGTCTTCTTGTGACATTTATTTTGAGTGTGACCAACCTTATCCCCCCAATAATCTCGACATTGAGACCATTCCATGGTTCGGGACTCAAGTTGATAATTGTGTTGACTTGTCCAAAGATCGTGAGACTGATCCAACTCCTCTTTGTCCAAATAAACCCACTATTGAGGTTCACATTTCCTTTTCCGTCAAATCCAAAATAATGCCCGAGTATACACCTATTGAGACCACTGCGTGTGTTCCCAAGGAAAATCTTTATTATAGGTTTGCTCCGGCTGCGAGCGCTCATTAATGTTCTGAGATGGAATTCGAGATGGTTCCTACCTCTCCAGATATGGATCCTGTCCCACTATGCATGGCTCCCTTTGAGCCCAATATTTCTAGTGATTCCTATATCTCCGATCTTGGTGCCTCATTTGACTTACCCACCACATTATATGGTGATATTCTTGTGCGGAAGTTGACCACTCCATTTTTCGATGCCACGATCCCTTGTTAGTATTACTTTAATCCTCCCGATAAGTGTGTGTCCCCTACACTTGAGTTGGATTATCTTCCTTCACCCTTTATCCCACCCAATCCACCCTTTATCCCACCCGATCCAGCCATAATTTCACACTCTCCACCACCTAGTTTGGACCAAGTCATTATACCTCAACAATTCACATATGTCTATCTAGGTCCTTACTTGAAACCACCCTCGTGGCGCCACTCTCACTTGTGACACAGAGCTTTTTAGTCATTCCCACCACTCTCTTGTGGCATTGATTTTTCCCTTCGACAGCTCACTGATGTGTCACGATGCGACCTTTATCATCTTCCATTTATAGAACGGTCGTGCAATCTCTATGAGCGCCACCCTATTCCACTTGCTAAACCATATTGCCTTCCTTATCAACTAGAACATCACGCTTATAGGGCCCTTGTTGCCATCACATTTACGCTCAATAAGGCCCGTGATCGATGCTTATTCTCCCTTACCTTTCTCACTCTTACTCTAATACCCATCCGCTGATAGTCCACCGATGCTTTGCATCATGTGATGCACTTAGCCATACAAGTGCATTGACCCTTTTAGCTTTCATCCAACAAGACTGATGCTTCAGTCTTGTTTGGGGGTAATTATTATCAACCCATTTTTCTGCCACCCGCGCTTTCATAGTTCTTATCCATAGGATGAGTTGCCTTTGGTCTGGATAAAGACATTAAGCTTAGCGCTACCGGGAGGCAGCCTATTGTTTTTAGTATGAGTTTTATCCTTCTTGGGGTGTTTTTTCACTTCACCCAATGCTTTACCATATTTATAAACTTGTACACTATTTTTTCATCACTTATTCAGGTTCATCTTGTCTCCATCTTATACACTTCATTAGCATTTTATTATGGTAATCTTTTTCCTCCCTTCTGCTCTTAATTTTAAAAATCATTTTATTTAACATCAAGGACGATGTTCATTTTTGTTTGGAGGTGAGTAATTTTATCAAAATCGTACCTCTTTTAAAAAAAATTGAGAACTTGATTTTTAAAATTTTTGTGCAGTTTCTTTTTTCTCACTCATTGACCTGAATTTTTTATCCTCCATCTTTTAAGTCTAGGAATTAAGCTAGAGGATATATTTTATTCGAAATAGCTTGTGTAATACGTACCAAGGCATTTTACACCATGAATTTCTAAACTCAACACTTATCACGTCACTTCGGTTTAGAGTTAAAGAGTACTATAATTCTCAAGAAAACCTTAAGGATCACCAGTGGAGACTTTAGCTTATGAGATTCGTGCTTTTCAACCTTTCAGAGAGTTCTATGCAATCTTCGAGCCACAAGTTGATTCAACTCCCTTTGGGTCCACACTTAAATCATTGTATGATATCATTATTTTTCATTAAATTTTTGGCTTGATCATTGAGAACGACATCACTTTCGAGTTGTAAGAAACACGTGTCTTGAAGTTTGTCCCGATCACAAAAATTTCATCCGTACACCTACCATTTTTCCATATCATGTTACCATTCACTTCATCTAATACCTAACCATATTTTCCCTGTCCACATACATTCCCCACTCCATTCATATATCATCCTTCATTTTTGAGAAAACGAGTGTTTTCCCAAATGTAAAATGTCTTCATTGTTGGCTTGAAAAGAGAAAAAAGAGAAAAAAAAATATATAAAAAATAATTAAAGAAAAGGGAGTAAATTCTAGAAAAAAAAAGAAAAGAAAAAGAGAAAGTTTGCAGTCAAGTCTTGTGAAATAAAAATATTTGTTACTCAAGTGTAGAACACTCTTCTCATACATCCATCATCCATCCATCACATCACCATCCTATTATACCTCATCCCATCCATCTTTCTCATTCCATTTCCCCCTCACAACAAACATCCATATTTTCCCATAGATGTTCGGGCAAATGAAAGTCAACGTGGTGAATAACTCGACGTTCTCACTATAGTGATTAACATTCTTTCATGAGATCATTTTTCTTTCTAAATGTTCGTTCTTTCTTATATGTGTGTGAGACGTTTGATCTTCCTTACATTTATTCACCTCCTCTCACACAAGAGCGATACACTTACCCAAATCTCGTGAGTTCGTTTGAGAGAGTTATATCCAATGAGATTTGAAGTTGAATCATTGATTCCGAAAAGGCGATCTAGGAATTACTCTCGTGATACTCGACCCATTTTGACTAATTCACACACACACGTTGAGTTCTAGAAAGTATGTGCCTTGAGTATTCACTTAGCTAAACCTTTTATACACTTCTAGCTTGTATTCCTCAAATTATTTCTCTGGTAATGGATTGTGCGATTATTCTATGTCTAATAAGAGATTGTCTGCCATTTGCAACTAAAGAATTTTATAGGTATATTCCCTGCAAACCCTCACGAGATAAAACTCGTCCTGTAGGGCAACCTATAGGTTCAAAGGCTTGTTGTACATGCTAAGTGCAATCACAAGTGCTCGTGAAAGTGGTACACTTTTAGTTTCTTATCTTTATCTCTCGATATTTTGCTCGAGGACTAACAATGTTCTATTTGAGGGTGGTGTGATAAGCACCCAAAAGTGTTTAAATAATACCCCCAATAGACGAATTTTAATTGCTAATTCTCAACAAAATGGGTCTGATGCTCGTAATTGTTTGTTTTGTAGGGTTGCTTGCACTTGCGAATTTGAAAGCTCGATTTCGAGGAAAATGCGACATCATGTGGTTCAAGGAGCTTAAACCTAACCCCCGTGCATATTACCCTACCTCGTAACCTTCACCTAAACCCACCCCGAGCCTTGTGTGTTTAGTTTGCCCCCTTTATTTTAATTTTATTTATTGTTTAGATTTTTATTTGAGTCTTTTTTAATTTTCAGGATTTATTTTATATTTTGTTTATGGTCTTGTATATATTTTTAGGCTTTATTTGTGTGTCGACTATTTTTTATTTATTTATTTATTTAGGTGTGAGCTTATTTTTATTTGATTTTTCGTTCCATTTTATTAAATATTTTATTAGGTTTATTAGTATTATTTTATTTTAAGTCTTTCATTTTTAGGATTAGAAGTTTATTTTTTTAGACTTTATATTGTTTAGTTTTGTAAATATTTATTTTTTATATTATTTTAATTTTTATAGATTTTATTTTGAGTCTTAGTTTATTTTTTAGGGTCACAAACTAGCACACACACCCCACACTATCCTACACACTCATACACCCATACATCTCCTACACTTCACCTAACTCCCATACACCTCTCACACGATAACACTCCCCTCGCCTTATTTTTTTATACTTTATATTATTTAGTTTTGTAAATATTTATTTTTTATTGGATTTTAATTTTTATAGATTTTATTTTGAGTCTTAGTTTATTTTTTAGGGTCACAAACTAACACACACACACACCCCACACTATCCTACACACTCATACACCCATACATCTTCTACACTTCACCAACTCCCATACACCTCTCACACCATAACACTCCCCTCACCTACACCCACATACCATGTACACTCACCACACCTTCACACTATTCATCATCTCCTACACCCATGCACTCTCTCCACTCATCCCTTATTCCCATTCACCAACCCATAACCTGATCCCATCTCCGGCAATCGAACCTGCTACACCCATTGAAGCTAACTCGGGCAGACCCTCCTTACCCACAAACCAAACCCAGAGCAGACCAGATCCAAGACCCTGCTCCGGACGACGAAACCATCGACCCAACACACATCCATAACCAACGACCCAAAACCTACCTCATACCCGACCCCAACCTCCAAAATCCCAACCCGACCCCTGCCTAGCCATACCTCGAACCCACCTGCCAACCTGTATAACTCGACAACACTAGCTTACACTAAATGATCCAACCTTCTACCCATCATACCTCCACCTAAACCTCTGGCCGACACCTGCTGTGGACGAACTTCAACTCGCAAACCAATCCGGTTTGATACGACTCGGAGATACCCGTAACCCAACAATACCCAAATCCAAACCCTTAACCCATTTGCAATGAAAGACCCAAAACCCACATGATCCAAATCGTTTTCTAGCTGCCAATTACCAAAACCAAAACCAAAACCAAAAATAACAAACCACATGTGTTTTAAAGTTCCTTATTCCCATTTTCCCAATTAACCCCCAATAACCTTACTGTGCCTTCTATCCAATTCCTAAATTACCCTTACCCCTCTCTTACCTCACACCACATGCACATTTAAACTCCTAAATTTCCCCTAGCTCCATGGCCACATCATAAAAGGAATATTACAATACCTAAGCTTAAAAAAAAGAGAATTCTAGAGACTTGAGAGAGAAACACTTTTTTAGTTTAGTTTTTCTTAGTGAAGTTTTTATTTTCTTTTTTTAGAGATTAGTGAAAAATAAAATTATTGAGAGATTCAATTGAGTGGTGTACTGAATTAGAAAATTGTTTGGATGCTGAAATTAGATGGATGATACTCAAGTTCAATGAAGAATTAGAGTTCAATTTTACGAATCAAGGAGACTTGTTTGAAGAGTTGTTCTCTCATCTTTTCTATTTTATTTTAATTCCTTTGATTGCTTGGTTATTGTGTTTATTCACCATGTTAGGCTGAATTCCTTTCAAGGGGTGGGATGAACCCTTATTTAATGTTATTTTAATTAATTAGTTTGTTTATTTAAAATTCCATCTGAATGTTAATTCTGATCCTTCACCCTTGAATTTACGCCTCGAGAGAGGGTACATTATTTTCGAGAGAAAATCAAAATTCTATTGTTAGTTTCAATTTTAGAATCGAACTAGAGATAGGTTTTTCTAAAATATGAAATTATTTCTTTGAATTTTAACTCTAAGCTTATTTGTATGATTTAAACTAATTTAGTAAATTGATCCTAATGGGTGGTTTGTTAAATGATGTTTGAATCTACTTTTCAAGAGTTGTAGGAGTGTTAAATTTAATTTTTCAAAAGGTTATTATTAAAATTACATTTGCAATGAGAGCTGATTTGTAATTTTGATACTAACTTGGGAGGTTTAATTTGAATAAATTAATTAATAAGTTTAACTAGAATATATGGTGTAATTCCATCCCTTGTTATCTCTCACTTTGATTTCCTCATTCATCTCATATTTTACATTTTTATTTAGTTAGATTTCACTTATTTTTCATCAAAATTTTTAGTAAGTCTTTAGATATTTGATTTAGTTTAGCCTTCATTCACCCTTGAAAATTATTTTCATATTAAAAAAGCTAAAAAAAAAATTTAGAAAAAGTAAAAAGGTCTAAAAAGAAATTAAATAAAAAAATGAATTACATTAATTTTCAATTATTTCACTCCTTAGATTAGGATTGACATCCTTACTTACCTCTATACTCTTGTTGGTTATATTTTATGTAAGTAATTGAAGGTTTGATTAGCTTGGCTTCCCTCAACGACATAACAAAAAGCAAGGTATCATCCCACTAGGCTAAAGAGAAAGGGCAAAAAGATTGCCTTGCCAGCCACTCTTAGCGATAGTGAGGAAGAGGTGAAGGGGTCTAATCTTTACATGGGATGTGTGTAGCATTTTTAGCTAGTCTCGATAACACATCTAGTTTGACCTGCGACAATAGAGACACTTGTGCATGTGAGACCCCCGAGGAGGATGATAGTTTGAGTGTTTCTAGCGCGTGTGAGAGTGAGTGCGCTAGTGAGCTCCAAATTACGTTTAGAGATTTCTATGTCGAGACCTTAAAGACTAAGACGTTAAATAAGGAATTATGTCTTAGGGTGATATATTTAGATAGAGAGATTAAGATTTTGAGGGGATTTGAGGCGTCGACGAGTCAACTCGAGAAGGTGAAGGTTTCTTTGAGTGAGAAATTGATCGTGGTGAATCGGGAGAAGAGTGAGCTTATAGCCCGTGTGCCATAATGAGAGAGAGAGAGATCTTGAACTTGCTCGGGAGGTAAAGGTCACTTTACAGGATACATTTAAGAAGGTAGGAAAGATGCTCCTTGGTCCCGCTTTGGGTAATGTTGAGAGATTAGGAATATGTCATGACAGTGCGTCCAGTTCCCAAATTGCACCTGAGTCGGTTCCAGAATTTGTGATTGATCCATATGGCTCTCAACCTAACCTACCTAGGCATCCCGCTCCGGTTAGGAGAGTATGCCGTGGACGTTTTGAGAGAGGTGTTCCTAGGCCCGTGTACGTTTTCACCCAATTTAAGAAGAGAGGACACACCGTAGGGAATTTTTCTTTCAGTTGGGTAATGTGTCACGTTTTGCTACTACACATGTTTTTATAGTACATGCACCCACACATGATACTTTGGATGCTCCGGATGATTACATGAGAGAGTTTGCACATATTAGGGAGCAAGTTAAGTTATTGGTCAAAACTTCACATGATTTGATTAATGTTTTTCATAGGATGTCACCACCTTTGGAAAACTCCACCGCACCGAACAATGGAGGTTTAGACTTGTTTGCTAGCATATGATGACTTTCATGATGATAATTTTTGCCTATTGGTAGTGTGTATCATGTTTGTAGTTATTTATTTCATTTTTGATATATTTTTTGAAAAACCAATTAGATTTTCTATATTTTTGAGAAAAATTAAAAAATCCAAAAAGATTTTATTTTGATAAAATTTTTGGGAAAAGACAAAAAAAGAGTTCTGTATTTTATTTTCACCATTTATGGGTGGAAATTGAGGATGATCGAGTCACAATTTCATTTCATATCCATGTGACTGTTTGATAGTGTTTTGATATGCGTCATTATCTCATTTTTGTGCTTTATAATGTTTGGAGTCATTAAGATGTAATTTAAGATTACTACATACATGTTTGACTCTTAGTCTCCTTTAATGCACACTTAAACATATTTGTTTGATTATTGTACTTGTCTATCACATGTTGGTAGAAGTGTTTCCATATGAATCCTGTCCTTAAAACGAACCAAATGCGATAAAACTTGAGAATGAAAGTAGTGCACATAAGAACTGTTTATCGGGAGATATTAAATTGTAAAAAATGACGATTGTTCATGGGAAAGGGCTGCGAGATTACAAAAATTAACTCGTTGTGAAAGCCACCATTTAAAATAGCCCAAGAAAACATTAAGGCAGTAAAATAATCATATGCCAAAAAATGTGGCCAATAGGATTTCTCTAAGGAGAGAAAAAATAAACCACCATAAGAAAAAATAAAAGATTTATTATTTATGAGATGTTCGGTTGGAAATATAAAAACTTGTTTGCACGTTCTGATAAAGTATTGAAAAAGCATTACATAGTTTTAGACGTTATTGGTGTGGAAATTATTTTAGACTTTGATAAATTCACATTATTGACACCTAAGGATGATTTTGAGTTCATTCGTTAGGAGTATCCATATTCATCTTGCACATATGTTATGATTAATTGCATTGATTTTTCTATCGAATTTGTTCACACCCATTCATTCCGTTTTCACGATTTGATTATCTTAGTGTAAATTCATGGTGTGTGATTTTTGTAAAATTATTTTTGCATTTTTATATGAAAAATGGAAAAATTTAGTTGCTTGCTTTGCATGTCGTGACACTACATGTTTATTTTATTTATTCTTTTCCTTGTCTATTTCAGACAAATAAAATGGGGGAGAACGAATTATGATTTTATGCGGGAGTTTCAATTATGGAGGATATTGGAGATTTGAGTTATGTTTTGATGTTATGTTTATCTCATATCAACTCAATACATCGCGAAGGTATTTGCTTTGTCGCATGTGTGTCGATACAAAGATTGATGATCATATTTTTCACACCCCGATGAGAAAAGCTTAGAGATTTGAAGAATTAATGTTGAAGATTTTTGAAGAAAAGTTTTTACCTTGCATTTTTAGTACCTTTTTAGTTTTGGGATCATGGAAGGGTATTAGATTTTTATAGGACATATGACTTGATAATTCAAATGTTTTTATTTTGTACCGGCATAAACATAGGGTGAGATTTGTAAGGTCATATTTTGTAAGTCCTGGATTACATTAGTGTACCGCTACAACCACTGAAGATTTATTCAAGATCAACCATGCATCGAGATGGATCTGAATATCAACACTCTTCAACAGAAAAGTCTCTACGAGATTAATTTTGGGAAGGTTGTGTTATGGTTACTTTACGATTCATTTAAAGTATTGGGATATTTTTTCTAAAGTGTTGGATTTTTTTTTCTAAACTGTTTTAAATCAGTTGAGGCGCTATTTTTCATCAGAAGAATTTTTTTCTAAATGTTGAGGCGAAGAAATTTTGACGCACCAGTTGTTCGAATGACATTACCACATCATTCAAACGACATTGGCATGTCGCACAAAGCCTCGTTCGAACCAGATCTGTCCTCGTTCGAGCGAAATTGCAACTTCGTTTGAGCAAGTTGCCGACTCAAGTTTTTTATATAAAGTGTGTTAAATGAGTCATTATTTCTTAAGAAGACCTAACGTTTTAATGTTCATGAAAACTGCAATCTGCAGAATACTTTTGTCTTCTTATTTTAGGGTTCAAACCTTTGTTTTTCAATTCCCAATTGTTTAGTGAATTGTTTTGGAACCCAAGATACATTTTTGGTAAAGTTTTTCTTGTATAGAGGATAAATATACGACTAAAGACTGCGTGTCATTTGGGAGTACTCATGGGTGTTCCTTACTGATTCAGGACTGCTTGTTCTTGAGGTCTGCTGTGGTTGATCCATTACTGATTCTAGGCTACGTGTCTCTATGAGTATCTGCATGATATTCATTGTATATTTCATTGTGTATGTAAGTTACGATTTATTTTACATAGTGAAATAAAAAGGTTTTCCCTTTTGGGTTTTTTCCTGAAATCTGTGTGTTAGAAAATTTATTTATGATGGTTTGATTTTATACACGTAGTTATATGTTTTAGGGCTGAATTAGTTTGGTTTAAAAATTAACTCTAATTAAATAAGTTTATAATTGGAATTTGCAAATCCGATTTAATTAATATCACATAACTTTCTCAAATTGGTATCAAAGCTTATTTAAGCGATCACCACTTTCGCACATATAATGGACGGATAAAGTGTCATGCATATTATAGCCCACTATTTATTACATGTTAAATATAATAAGTGGTAAATAATCACCTACCATCATGAAGAAATAAACTCCATTAGATAATATGTTTCATTAACATGTACAAGATATGGTGTGTCCTCTTTTACATGACACATCACCTTTGCGCAAAAGATGTTTTCCCCCCTTAGATGTTTCTCCTAAAAAAATCAAATAAGAGAACAATGGAAAAATGTGAGAAAATTAAATCAACCATAGCTCTTATTATCTTAGTTTTTTTCTCTCCCATTTGATACAAAATAGTCAAATCAAGGTAGAAAAATAACCATAAATAATAGGAATTTTTGTAACCCAACAAACGATATAGCATGCTAAAGACAAAACAAAAAAAAATCTCATCATAAAAGTGATAAATATGCATGTTATTAAGGTCAAAAGTTAAGAAAAGTTGGATAAACGTAAAAACACTCGATTACTAATTCGAATGAGGTAAAGTATGTAAAGCACGATGACTAGTAGCATGATATAGATCAACAAGATAAAACAATAACCATAAAAGATATAATAATCATGTAAAGACAAAGTGTATAACATGACTGGAACCATCAAATTCATATCAACTAGAAAGCTGTAACTATAATACCCAAATATTCCAAATCAAATCCAAAAAATGTATAAATTTATAAAAAAAAATGGATACAAACACCATCATATACACCATTTATTCTCCACCAAGAGATAAATCAAATAAGCACTAAAATAGGAATCTAAGTCCTAAATTCTAGGGGGTGAAAAATAATCATTTGAAATAGGATATAATGGGATTAGGAGGTGTAGGAGCATATCGTTTGTTCAATTTATCCACTCGCTTCGCAATACAAAAGATATCCTACTATATGACACCTATTAATCATTGACTAGTATCCTTAGTAGCCGAAATTTGAGAAAATTCAAACTTGAAGAATATGCATGTATGTTGATGTACACACGTATGATTCTAGAACATCTTCACATTATGCGACGGCCTGAGAGACAATGTCGCCAAGAGGGTAGATAATCGAAAGAACTTATACGGGATGACGCCTAGTGACCTATCCCTCGAGACCGTGATAACTCATAAATACATCATCAATAATCCTGGGAACCATAGATAGCTAGTGAGCATACGCTCGAGTGGGAATAGACCCATCCTTTGAAATAGAATGAATTATGTCTACAATGATTTTTTTCACATCCATCATATGATGATCTATAATAGCATGGAGAAAATGACCAACCTGATATCCAAATTTTAAGCCCTAGGAAGAGGATAGAGAGATGATGGCAACATGTACAAGCTGGTATATGGGATAATAATTGCACCGATGAAATAATCCATCACCCCAAGTCACTAAACGATCAACATGGAAAGTGTTAAGGTTATCATGTGAAACGCAACAAGCCAAATGGAGATGGAAGTTAGGACCGTGAACATGATCAAGGATAAGATATGTAACGAGAATATCCTCAGTCAATATGATCTCTCAACCACGTATAAAAGATTTAAGGGTCAGAGTAGGAGTGGAGCCAGGAAGTTTTGATACTAGGGGTAATTTAACGACGATTTTTGGGGGTTCGGGGGCAGGAGCCCTAGAGCCATTTTTGTGTGGTTATTTTTTAGTATATATAAAAAAATAACGTAACTTATCTCCATGAGTTATCTATTAACATATAAAATTCAACCATAAAATTTCATCCCTAAAATTCAACCATAAAATTTCAGTCCTAAAATTCAACCATAAAATTTCATCCCTAAAATTCAGCAATTAATAGAGTTAATGAGTCATAGAATAATATTTATATACAAAAAATTAAATAACTAAGTTAGAATCTTACTTACCAAATGGATAGAAATGTTGTCTTTGTCTACGTGACTACGTCCCTGCTGCTGCTTATATTGAGAAGAAGAAACGTTCTTCAAGGTATGTAATGGGTGGTATTTAATGGAATGGAAGCCATTTAATGGAATGAAAGAATGGAATTTGAAGGTATTGAGAGAAGAAGAAGACAGTGGGAGAATAAAAGAAGTGGTTGTTGTCCTGTTTCAAAATAGGGCTTTAAGAGTTTATTAAGGTATGTGTGTAAACTATTAGTATTTATGTTTTTTACCCCTAAAATTTTTTTTACTTATAATTTTTTTTAAACATGGGGATCAAACCCCAACTCACCCCTTAGTAGTTTTATCCCTGGGTCAGAGGGTCATTTGATGGAATATCCATGTCTGCGTAGAACACATGAACAAGTGTTATGTTCACCACATGCTATGGGAAAAACATTAGGGACGAAGAGAAGTGTTTGATGAAGTTGTCAATTTTTTTTCCTTTGGAGTTATGTTTAAACGTATGAGATCAACACACTACAAAAAAATATTTTTAGGGAGGCCTAAAATCCATCCCAAAATATACTATAGCCATCCCAAATACTATTTGGGACAGTTAAAGGGGTATTATTGGGTACCGATTTAAAAAATATTTAAGACGGTAATAGCCATCCCAGAAGGGTTTTTGAGAGGGGAAGACGTCATCTCAAAAGCTCATTTTTTACGGGACCCTTTTAAGATGGCAATGAAGTTGTTTTTAATAAATATTTTTGGGACGGCTAATGGACATACTAAAAAATAGTGGGATGTAAATATTTTGGCGCCAAAGTATTAAGGACGATAAAATCTATCCCTAAAGTTTAATTTAGAATTGACAAAACTATTTGAGATGTTTTGCGAAATCTTAACTGGAAATATGTTTGAAAAATATAATATATTTCCTGGTTTACATCCATTCAAACATATATTCTTTATAATCATAAACAAAAAATGTTATGAAAATAATATATAACCTCTTTGGCACCCATTTTAACATTTTGACAAGAGATATGGACGACTGTGCACTTAAGTGTCAATTAATCTACAACAGGCTCATTTGGGATAAAATGTTACACAGACGCATGCGTGCGTGTAGGGCATCGAGTCACGACGGGTGATGATTCTCCGAACCATTTGTAGTATTTCGTATTTTTTGGCTTTTATTTTTATTTATTAATTATGAGAAGAAATTAATAAATGGATGCTAATTATTATTTGAGATAATTAGCAAATAACAATTGCATATTTAGATGATAATTAAATGCGGATGGTACATGATTTTATTGTCCTGCAAGCTATCTTAATTAATAAGTGTAATTAATTAGGTGGACTATAGGCGGTTATGCACAAAATAATTAATTGGTTGTTTTATTTTACGTTTCGGGTTTTTACCAGGAGATATGTGGTATAACCAATTTGAGTGGACTCTAGAGTGACCCGTAGGACTGGTTATGTGTTTTTATCATCTTAAGTTGGGCCCAGGGGTAGGTATACCGTTAGGGTGAGTTTGGGGCTATTGCGGCTAGTCTTTGGGGCTCATTTAGGGGCCTAAAAATAGGCCTCGATTTGGAGGTGCAGGAATTAAAGTTTTTAATGGGATTAGGAATCTTTAATTAGTGATAATATATCCCCAAAAAAACCTAGCAATCATAATACTTTGAAAAAACTTGAGAAGGCTCAAAGAGGAGAAACGCAGAGGATTCGAGTGGAAGTCCATCATTCTTTGATCTAAGGCAAGAAGTCTCTTGAATTATTATGTTATAATCTATAACTAATTTAGAAATCATGTTTTCCCTTTTTTATTTTGGGCTTAGATGCATGTTTAAGATTAGATTTGTTATATATTACTCATGTTTCTATTTTGGGCTATGTAGGATTTGTGATTAATTAACCCTGCATTGCAAGTTTATATTCTTGGAGGAAAAATCTGAATTGGATGAAACTTTATGATTGAATAAATGTTAGAACGAATGTTTTAGGATCTAATCTCATCCGTAAGTTAAATTCCTATGAAAATTGGGAGTTTGGTTATGAAATCTAATGAGATTTAGACTATGTTCATATTGATGTCAAAATTTGTGGAATTGAAAACTTCAACCTTTAATTGATGTTTTAGATCATAAATAATGATCGAAAATAATTATAATCACATACCCATGCTTAGTTTTGGCTTTGTTAGTGTTGGGTTACTATTTCGGAGCTCTAAAACTCGTTAATGGAGGTTTAAAGGGTTGAATCATTTTTTTAGGATGAAGCAGTAGGTTCTGGTGAAATTCGTATGAGCCAGTTTGGAGTTTCATTTGAATGAGGTGACTAGGTTTATTCGAATGAGGGTTTTTTAGTGTTTGAATGAGGATGGATTTTTATTCAAACGAACCTCTGGAAGTCGTTCGAATGATTTTTAAGGCAGTGTGCTTTTGGACCATATTTTTATGTAGGAAATCTTCCCAAGTTGATTCAAGTGGTTGTATATTTTTTTAAGCAGAGATATTGTCAATTTACTACATTAGTTAGGTTTATTAGGATATATAGATACTAAAAGATGATAATATTTTTAGTTAAAGTTACGAAGCAAGAACTTTAATTAATAGTACAATCCGACATTTAAGGATTAGGTGAATTGGGTAGATGCATGAGCGAAGCAATATCCTATTGGTAGTTACATATATTGTGCGTTGTATATATATTTATGCTAAAGTTGTGTGAACATAGCGTTACTCATGATGAATCTATAGGTCAAGGTTGCATTCGAGATTGGGACCGTGTACAATGTGCCTGGATAATTGAAGCAAGATGGCATATAGGTCACTGTGTTTGATCATACGTTCAGGATGGTCACCGCTTCGCGATGAGAGAATGAAAGTTGAGTCAATTTATCGACATGGTTTGTTTATGGGCCCATTGGCGGTGTTAAGGAGTAATGATCTACCCATTGTTAAATTGTGTCTGTTTTTTAAGCCCGTTAGGTGAGGGAGTCCTTCGGACTTGGTGATAGAAGCACAAGATGGTCCCTGGAGGTAGTGTCCTTCATGTAATGTAAACAAGAATGAGAAATAAATAATATAATCTAGTGATGGACAATTATTAATAAACCCTATGCCACGTTTAATACAGCGTGTGATATATATATATATGTGTGTGTGTGTGTGTGTTGGGGGGGTGACATTTTCCAGGGTTGTTACTTGGGTTGTATATTCACACGTGTATCTAGTTACATCCTTATTGAATGATAAATATTTATTAATTACTCATTGAGTTAATATAGAGATTTGTTAGCGTATTTATGACTTGGGCCGGTACATTCTCATTGTATTACAGTTTGTTGAGAAGTGTGGTACTTATTGCCTGTGAGAGCTGGCAGGTGGCATGTATTGTAAATAAGTCACATGATTATTTACTGCAGATATTGGAGTTATTTTTTGCAACATTCAGGCTCTAAACCAATATTACAAATCTATTTTCCAGGCCTACATAGACAAGACCAGAAGGGCTGAGGATATTTCATACTTACTGTTCCACTTCGCATAGAAGTTTCCAGTTCCTTGATTTTAGTATAGGTTTCTACTCTCTTTAGTCTTTCAATCCTTTCCTTTCAGTTATTTATATGGACTTTGAGTTCAGAGTTATTATTTCAGTGAGTTGTTTTGGAGTTGAGTGGTTGAGACTATTTTATTTGGATGGTTTGAGACATTAGTTATATCGAATATTTATCGTTTTAATTTATTGCCTGTGTGGATGGTTTTGAATCTATTTTTTACTTTACATTTGATGCTGAGAGTGTTATGAATTGTTTGACAAGCCCTATCTTCGGCATATTAGCCTAGTCGACTATTTTGTGGAAAATAAGGGTTGTTACACACCATTTAGTCCACCCTGGATATGAGTAAACTTAATTGAACAAGTGTGATGTCTTTGTAACTCAAAAAATAGTATTGAATTGATCAATTTGAGTACTTTCACACACAAGGTCTCAATTTATTCAATTAGGTGTAATAACTAGGTTATACCCATTATCAATTTAGTGAGGATATTATTTTATAAGTCCGTTATCAATTTAGTATGTCGTATACCGCTACACCGTCGAAGAGCATTCAAGAACTTTCAAGCATCAAAGACGGATTTGAATATCAAGATCTTCAACATTCAAGCCTCCGCGAGGTTAAGTGTGGTGAGGTTGTGTTTTAATTCCTTAGCATTTCACTTAAAGTGTTGGGATATTTTTATCAAATATTTTTCAAAAGATTTTGTTCTCAGAAACCTTTCCGTAGAAAAATCATATCAATTCAAAAAAAGAAAGAAAAATACGAAACTGGAGGCCACACATTCGTATTGAAATTATCTACAATCAAGGCCATAGATCTCGATTGATAGGTCGCTCAAACGACCTACTTTTGTCATTCAAACGACATTTTCCACGTATCATATTTTTCATTCGAGCGACCTGCTTTATCGTTAAAACGACATAGCATCACGTTTGAGCGACATTCAACCTTGTTCGAACGATGCGCCACCTTAAGTTTTTTATAAATAGGAGTCTCCAACTCCGTTTTTCATAAGAAGACCTGCATATTTTTAATAGACGAAACTGCTACTGCAGAAACGATTTTTGTCTTCTTCTTTTAGGTTCTTTAACCTTTGTTTTCAATTCACAAAACATCCCAATCTTGATGTGAATTGTTTTGGAACCCTAGATTCAACTTTGTTAAAATTTACCTTTGCGGGGAGAACTCTACAATCGTAGAGCCGTGTGCTATTGTGGAGGGAGTCGTTATGAAGTTACTCTTGTGGGGAGGATAACTTACACCGTAAAGACTGCATATCTAGGACTGCGTGTCCTTGTGGTATAGCTGCGTGGGAACCACTGCTGATTTCTAGCCATTACTTTGAAGGTTTGACGAAGGCACCGTGCGTTACTCTTGTGGGCGATCAAGTTATATGTAAGTCAATGGTCTTATAAACTTCACAAAGTTCTAGAAATAAAAGGTTTTGCCCTTCGATGATTTTTCCTGAATATGGTCTTCCTAATATTTGATCTTGTGATTGTTTGATTTTCATATTTAATTCAATTACTTAGATGCATATTTTAGGGTTTAATTAAAATTGTATTTTATTTGAGAATTCACATTATTCCGCTGTAGCGATTTTGCAAATTAGAATCAGGGCCTGTTGCACTAAGTTATTGTGTTTTCATCCTGATTTTGCACAAAAATGGCTTTTGGTGGTTTTGATGATTTTCGATGTCAGCTTTTTGAAAAGGTTAATTGGAAAATTCACACAAACTCTTGTTTAAAATCTTTTGTTTAAAACTACTCTGAGAGGTATCCTTGTTGTGAGGGTGTTGGTTACACTTTAGTTGAGTGTACCACAAAATTAAAGAATAAATTGAATAAATCGGTTTCTCATATTTCTACCCTTAGTGACAATGATTCGGAAGAAGAAGTATTTTATGATTCTAGGCGAGAGATTCCCATCCGTGTGATTAGCGATGAGAGTGAGGTGGAAGAAGAATAATTGAGTGAGTTGCAAGTTGCCTATAATAATTTATATTTTGAATGTTTAAAGACAAAAAAGGCAAACTTGAAACTTGAAGCTGAATTGAAGAAATGTGCTTTAGATAATGATAAAACTGATGCGTTGATTAAGGATCTTAAGGGCACGTGAGGAGATGCTTAAAGAGAAATTAGGATATGTTGAGGGTGAGAGAGATATTCTTTGAGGTGTTATGGAGGCTATGAAAAAGGAGCTTTTAAAATTTGAAGATTTTAAACGTTTACTCGAGTCTAGCATAGGTCAGCTTGAGAAGAATTTGAGCGAATCAAGTAAGATGAAATTTGATTTGGAGTCTAGGTCGGAAAATCTAGATCCGATCTTAGGCACATTCCAAATTAAGGAGGTTAGGGGTGGTATAGGCTTCGATGAGAGGGTTACACAAATTCCAAAAACCAACCCCACACAACCCGGGGTTGTTAAGAGAGAGCCTCCGAAGGTTTTTAAGAGAGAGACACCTAGGCACATCGTGAGAGAGCCACCTAAGATCATTAAGAGAGATCCACCAAGGCAAATTCGGAGAGAGAAATCGAGAAATTTAAGGAGAGGGCCACCATTAGGTAACACACACCGCCCGATTTACACTTTCACACATTCCGGTAGGCAAGGTCATCTTAGGCGCTTCTGTTTCAAGATTTTAAAAGGATCTAGGAAGATTAATAAAATAATAAATTCAATTCCCCAAACACCCATGTGTCATTACAAATCTATTTTGGTTAGAAAATTGGATTTAGACGCTTACGGTCTATTTGTTCACGATTCTCGTTATCTTGCACGTGATTCACCCCATGTGAGATCTCTTGGTTGATTGTGTTGAATGATTGTCATACACTAGCGATGCATCATGCTATATTCTTTCTAGTGTTATGACTCACTTTGATGTAGCGCACATTCGTTTATTTGTTACATTTGTGTGTTTCTATACTGTTTTAGCACTGTTTTGCATCTGTCAGCACTTTCCAGGTACTGTTTTCATGTAATTTTTTCACTAGGCAAAACTGCTTGACTTTCTGGGCAAATCGGGATTTTTCGGATTTCTCGTTCGGGCGAGAACATCATGTCGTTTGTGCGACAGAACTTTCTCGCGCGAAGTCTCTTCTCGCGACAACCCCCTGTCATTTGAACGACAAGCCTAGATCGTTTGAGCAACCTGGTTGACTTTGACCATTCATTTTACAGTACACCGATTCATCCTGATATTATTTTTGGTACTACTGGTTGCTTCTGACAGTTTATATGCAGTCTTTCCTGCTATATATGCTTAGTTGCTAACACTGCATTTGTTGGTTTATCACACCTGATTTGATTCTTGATTCATTTGTGTGATTAATATTTGCAAGCATAGGATGATGCCCATATCAATATTATATTCCTACGTATCATTTTATAGTTATTTTTCTTTTTGAAAAGTATTGAAAAATGCAAAAATATTTTTTATTTTTTGAATGTCCATTCATATTTTTTTTGGTCAAATTTGAAAATCGAAAAAGATTTTTGTATTTTGTTTGCACCATTTATGGATAAACACTTAGGATGACCGAGTCACAATTGCATTCCATTTATCCATGTGACAATTTGATAGTGTTTTGAGACAATATATCATGCCATACATGTGCTTTACAATGTTTGGAGTCATTGAGATAATATTAGATGATACTTCCTACATGTTTGACTCAATATGTCCTTTACTGAACACTTGCACGAATTTGCTTGATTATTGTACTTGTCAATCACATGTTGGTCGAGTGTTTTCATCTCAGTCCCGTCCTTAAAACGATACCAAGTGCAATAATACAAGAAAAATAAAAGTAGTGCCTGTAAAAACCATTGCCTGCGAGGAATTTGTTTAAATTTGAAAAAAGTGATGAGTGAACACGGGAAAGGGCTACGAGTGAATGATAATCATGTCGTGAAAGACACCGTTTGAAAATAGCCCGCATTAAAAATTAACGCAATAAAAAGATGAAATATGCCAAAAATTGGGCCAATAGGTTTTCTCTAAGTTGAGAATTTAGAAACTCTTTTGATATAGAGAACTAAAATTGCATTATTATATATGAGGGAGTTTTGGATGGATATATCAATGGGTTTGCACATCCTTTGAAAATTTCTCGAAACGACTCAAAATAGTTTGGACGTTATTGGTGTGGAAATAATTTAGACTTTAATTTGTTGATTTGATTAAGACGACGTCACCTAATTCAATAATTTTACACCTAAGGATATTTTTTATGTTCATTCGTTAGGGATACATGTATTCATCGTGCACATATGATTGATACAGTTGATTTAGTTATCGAATGTGTTAACACCCATACATTCCATTTCCATGACTTGGTTGTTTTAGTATAAATCCATAGTGTATGATTTTTGTATAATTATTTTTGCTTTGAAAAAGTTGAAAAATAAAAAATAGTGTGTGGAATTGTTTAAGTTACACCTTTGCATGCGTGTAGTTTGATTCATATTTATCGTGACACTCCATGTTTAGTTTATTGCTTCTTATCTGTCTATTTGGGGACAAATTAAAAAGGGGGAGAACGAATTATGATTTTATGGGGGAGTTTGTATTATGGGGGAAATTTGATTAGATTGATTGATTTACTCTTATATGATTTCAAACTCGATGCCTCATGAAGGTATTTGCTTTATCTTATGTGTGTAGGTACGAAGATTGATGATTATTGGATTGCACACCCTGATGATAAAAGCTTTGAGATTTTTTGTTGAAGACTTTTGAAGAAAATTTAAATACTTGCAAAATTAGTACCTTTCGATTTTTGGGTTCATGGGGGATATTAGATTTGTCTAGGCATTTTGTATTTTGATAATTCAGATGTTTTTATTTTGTACCGACATAGACATAGGGAGATATTTCTAAGAACATCATTTTATAAGTCCGTTATCAATTTAGTATGTCGTATATCGCTACACCGTCGAAGAGAATTCAAGAACATTCAAACATCAAAGACGGATCCGAATATCAAGATCTTCAACATTCAAGCCTTCGCGAGGTTAAGTTTGGTAAGGTTGTGTTTTAATTCCTTAGCATTTCACTTAAAGTGTTGGGTTATTTTTAACAAATATTTTTCTAAAGATTTTGTTCTCAAACACCTTTTCGTAGAAAAATCATATCAATTCAATGAAAAATAAGAAAAATACGAAACCGGCGGCCACGCGTTCATATCAAAATTATATACAATCAAGGCCTGAGATCTCGTTTGATTGGTTATTCAAAAGACCTGCTTTTGTCATTCAAATAACATTTGCCACGTGTCATGTTTTTCGTTCGAGCGACCTTCTTTGTCGTTCAAATGACATAGCATCTCGTTCGAGCGATATTCAACCTCGTTCGAACGATGCGATGCCTTAAGTTTTTTATAAATAGGAGTCTCCAACTCCATTTTTCATAAGAAGACCTGCATATTTTCAATAAACGAAACTGCTACTGCATAAACGATTTTTGTCTTCTTCTTTTAGGTTCTTTAACCTTTGTTTTCAATTCACAAAACGTCCCAATCTTTATGTAAATTGTTTTGGAAACCTAGATTCAAATTTGTTGAAATTTACATTTGTGGAGAGAACTCTACAACCAGATAGCTACGTGCTATTGTGGAGTGAGTCTCAATGAAGTTACTCTTGTGGGGAGGATAACCTACACCGTGAAGACTGCGTGTCCTTGTGGTATAGCTGCGTGTGAACCACTGCTGATTTCTAGCCGTTATTTTGAAAGTTTGACGAAGGCACCGAGCGTTACTCTTGTGGGCGATCAAGTTGTATGTAAGTCAATGGTCTTGTAAACTTTCCAAAGTTCTAGAAATAAAAGATTTTACCCTTCGGGGATTTTGCTGAATTTGGTCTTCCTAATATTTGATCTTGTGATTGTTTGATTTTCATATTTAATTCAATCACTTAGATGCATGTTTTAATGTTTAACTAAAATTGGATTTTATTTGAGAATTCGCATTATTCCGCTGTAGAGATTTTACAAATTGGTATAAGAGCCTGTTGCACTAAGTTATTGTGTTTTCATCCTGATTTTGCACAAAAAATGGGTTTTGGTTTTTTTGATGATTTTCGATGTCAACTTTTTGAAAAGGTTAGTTGGAAAATTCACACGAACTCTTATTTTAAATCTTCTATTGAAAACGACTCTGAGAGGTGTCCTTGTTGTGAGGGTGTTGGTCACACGTTAGATGAGTGTACAACAAATTTAAAGAAGAAATTGAATAAACATGTTTCTCATGTTTCTACCCTTAGCGATAATGATTCGGAAGAAGTAGTATTTTATGCTTCTAGGCGAGATCTTCCCATCAGTGTGATTAGTGATGAGAGTGAGGGTGAAAAGAGTGAAGAGTAAGAAGATGGATTGAATGAGTTTCAAGTTGCCTACAATAATTTATATTTTGATTGTTTAAAAACAAAAAAGGCAAACTTGAAACTTGAAGTTGAATTGAAGAAATGTGCTTTAGATAATGATAAAACTGATGCGTTGATTAAGGATCTTAGGGAACGTGAGGATATGCTTAAAGAGAAATTAGGATATGTTGAGGGTGAGAGAGATAGTCTTTTAGGTGTGATGGAGGCTATGAAAAAGGAGATTTAAAATTTGAAGATTCTAGACGTTTACTCGAGTCTAGGATAGGTGAGATTGAGAAGAATTTGAGAGAATCGAGTAAGGTGAAATTTGATTTGGAGTCTAAGTCGAAAAAGCTAGATCAAATCTTAGGCACTGTCCAAATTAAGGAGGATAGGGGTGGTATATGCTTCGATGAGAGGGTTACACAAATTCCAAAAGCCAACCCCCCACAACCTAGGGTTGTTAAGAGAGAGCCTTTGAAGGTTGTTAGGAGAGAGCCACCTATGAAAATTCGGAGAGAGCAACCGAGAAATTTGAGGAGAGGGCCACCTTTAGGTAACACACACTGCTCGATTTACACTTGCACACATTGCGGTAGGCAAGGTTATCTTAGGCGGTTCTGTTTCATGCTTTTAAAAGGACCTAGGAATATTGATAAAAGAATAAATTCAATTCCCCAAACCCCAATGTGTCATTATAAATCTATTTGGGTTAAAAAAAATCAGATTTAGAAGCTTAGGATCTATTTGTTTATGATTCTCGTTTACTTTCACGTGATTCACCCCATGTGAGATCTCTTGGTTGATTGTGCTGGATGTTTGTCATACACTAGCGATGCATCATGTTATATTCTTTCTTGTGTTATGACTCACTTTGATGTAGCGCAAATTGGTTTATTTGCTGCATTTGTGTGTTTCACAACTGTTTTAGCACTATTTTGCATCTGTCAGCACTTTCCAGGTACTGTTTTCACGTAATTTTTTCACTGGGCAAAACTGCATGACTTTCTGGGCAAACTGGGATTTTTTGGACTTCTTGTTCAAGCGAGAACATCATGTCGTTTGAGCGACAGCTCTTCCTTGTGCGAAGTCTCTTCTCGCTACAGCCCCCTGTCGTTTGAGTGACAGGCCTAGATCGTTTGAGTGACCAGGTTGACTTTGACCATTCTGTTTACAGTACACTGATTCATCTTGATAATATTTTTGGTACTGCTAGTTGCTTCTGACAGTTTATATGCAGTATCTCTGGCTATATATGCTTAGTTGCTAATACTGCATTTATTGGTTTATCACGCCTAATTTGATTCTTGATTAATTTGTGTGATTAATATTTGCTAGCATAGGATGATGCTCATATCGATATTATATGCCTACGTATAATTTTGTAGTTATTTTTCTTTTTGAAATTTTTTGAAAAATGAAAAATATTTTCTATTTTTTGAGTGTCCATTCATATTTTTATTGGTCAAATTTGAAAATCCAAAAAGATTTTGGTATTTTGTTTGTACCATTTATGGATAAACACTTACGATGACCGAGTCACAATTTCATTTCATTTATCCATGTGACAATTTGATAGTGTTTTGAGACAATATATCATGTCATCCATGTGATTTATAATGTTTGGAGTCATTGAGATATTATTAGATGATACTTCCTACATGTTTGACTCAATATGTCCTTTACTGCACACTTGGATGAATTTGCTTGATTATTGTACTTGTCAATCACATGTTGGTCGAGTGTTTTCATCTCAATCCCATCCTTAAAATGAATCCAAGTGCAATAATACGAGAATAATAAAAGTAATGCATGTAAAAACCATTGCCCGCGAGGAATTTGTTTAAATTTGAAAAAAATAATGTGTGAACACGGGAAAGGTCTTAATATTTATGTGAATTGTTTTGGAACCCTAGATTCAACTTTGTTGAAATTTACCTTTGTGGGGATAACTCTACAACCGGAGAGATGCGTGCTATTGTGGAGGGAGTCTCTATGAAGTTACTCTTTTGGGGAGGATAACCTACACCGTGAAGACTTCGTGTCCTTAGGGTATAGCTGCATGTGAACCACTGCTGATTTCTAGCCTTTACTTTGAAGGTTTGGCGAAGGTACCGTGCGTTACTCTTGTGGGCGATCAAGTTATATGTAAGTCAATGGTCTTGTAAAGTTTCCAAAGTTCTAGAAATAAAAGGTTTTGCCATTCGGGGATTTTTCCTGAATTTTGTCTTCCTAATATTTGATCTTGTGATTGTTTGATTTTCATATTTAATTCAATCACTTAGATGCATGTTTTAGGGTTTGACTAAAATTGGATTTTATTTGAGAATTTTCATTATTTCGCTGTAGCGATTTTACAAATTGGTATCAGAGCCTGTTGCACTAAAATATTGTGTTTTCATCATGATTTTGCACAAAAAATGGCTTTTGGTGATTTTGATTATTTTCGATGTCAACTTTTTAAAAAGGTTAATTGGAAAATTCACATAAACTCTTGTTTTAAATCTTCGATTGAAAATGACTCTGAGAGGTGTCCTTGTTGTGAGGGTGTTGGTCACACGTTAGATGAGTGTATCGCAAATTTAAAGAAGAAATTGAATAAACCGGTTTCTCATGTTTCTACCCTTAGTGATAATGATTCAGAAGAAGAAGTCTTTTATGCTTCTAGGTGAGAGCTTACCATCCGTGTGATTAGTAATGAGAGTGAGGGTGAAAAGAGTAAGGAGGAAGAATAAGGATTGAGTGAGTTGTAAGTTGCCTACAATAATTTATATTTTAAATGTTTAAAGACAAAAAAAGGCAAACTTGAAACTTGAAGCTGAATTAAAGAAATGTGCTTTAGATAATGATAAAACTGATGCGTTGATTAAGGATCTTAGGGCACATGAGGAGATGATTGAAAGAGTGAATACCCCCGATTTTAAATTTTATCGAAAAAGGTAATATCAATTTCCTTTTAGAGATGCGGAAGCGAGAGATGGTTCAACACAAACACAAACAACAAATTTTAATTTCTTTCAAATTAAAATTAAACTAAGTGAAATTAGATTAAACACACACATATTTTTAATTTCACTTAAACCAAATTAATTAAACTCAAGTCCTAGAAATTTTCCTAACAATATTAATTCATTTTTGCAAATTAGGCCAAACCCAATTTTATCGAATAAACTTAATTACTTGAATTAAATTAATTTTTACCCAAATAAAATTAAGCACCAATTTCAATAAGTGTAGTGATTTAAACCAATTTTATCTTTTTACCTAATCATGCTTCTAAGGTTAATTATTCAAAAGATAAAATACACAAATAAACCACTACGCCGCGATGTAAGAGGAAAAACCCACAATGGGAAAAAAACCTGGGACGATCCTAGCCTTAAGTCCACTAAGTATGGTTTTATAATTACAAGACGGATGAATTACTTCCTTGACTCGACTCCTTTCAACCATTGACACGTCTTCTTTTAAACACCTCTGCCTAGTCGACAACCCTGGAACTCCACCGGAACCTTGGAATTCACCAATGAGACTTTAGGAACACCGTCAACCACACATGGTGTCTTTCACCATGTGAGAATTCCGCAGCAAAACATGAAGACTTCTTCTTTGAGGGATGTAGAAGTAAACCCAAATGAACTCTTCAACATGGTATAGTGAACCCGGTGCCAAACACTCAAAGAAAGATATTTATATGGAAACTTGGAATAAATAATATGGGTTTAACCAAAAGTGTTTTAGGGTGATTTTCTTGGAAAGCAAAACACTTAAACCATGAACCTTTTCGTAGAAAAGTTAAACTCTAAAAAATCTCTCTAGGAGATGGAAGAATATGAAAAGTTAGATTGGAAAGGTTGGTTCCCGCACATATTAAGTCTGTCAAAAGTTAGTGGGGAAAAAGTAGTGGGATAGAGATGAAAAACTGCTTCAAACTACCAATTAAAACTCCCGTCAGAAATCTCGTTCGAACGAGATTTTCGTTCGAACGAAGTCTCGTTCGAATGACCCTTCTAACGAAGTTATAGTGGAAAGTCGTTGGCAAACCTCGTTCGAACAAAATTCTCGTTCGAACGAAAAACTCCTTCGAACGAAAATCCAGAAAGTTTTAAAATTCGATTTTAGCCCATAAACTTTATTTTAAAGTTTTAAATAAACCTTCTGAAAATAACCACCAGTTTAAAATAATAGTACACCCAATTAAAATTGTTCCAAGCTCCTATATAAATATGTAATGCATTCATACCTTCGGAGTAAATGGAACACATGTTGTTGTCGTAGAAACTCGGCACAACAAACTCGGCATTTGATGAATCTTTAATCTTGGCCGCTACTTCTTTAACTAACACGACATGGGCTTGAATGGATAAACATGAAAACTATCCTATGACTCAAATGTTTTTGTCCAAAACTGAGCCAACACAACATTAAGACTCAATCGGAGACTTGTGTCCTTACAAATCTCCCCCTTTGGCTATTCCGGTACAAAAACCAACAAAAATCCTAAAGGGCCGTTAAGCTCTATTAGACTCAAACATCCCACCCAAACTTGACTCAAGACCCAGGATCAATATCTTTGCCGATGAAGAAAGTTGCCATATTTTAGAAGAATTCCTGCACACTTAAGAAAACTATCAAACACATAGGGAATATCAAAATATTAAATGAAATTAAATTAATTACTCCCCCTAAATTAATTCTCCCTCTTTTTGTCTAACAATGACATACTTAGAAAGACGTCTCCCCCTAAGATAAATCTCCCAAACAAACCAAGATACGATTACAATAGGATTAGATACCATTTCTCCCCCTATCATTAACCATTCTTCCCCTTTTTTGTTCAGGAATAGACAAAGGTTAAAAGTAATTGAAAAAATGATGCATAAGGTGATAGGAACATGAAAGCATATAGGCAACAAAAGAATAACTAATCCATACAAAGAATAGAGGATACCAACTAAGATGCAAGAAAATGAATACAATATGATACATAAATAATGAAGCATGTGATATCAACAAAGGATGCAACTAGATAGATACCAATCATAAAGTAGAAGCATAGATGGACTAGAAAGCAGGACAAAGACAAATAAAATACCTCGTATATGAGTACATAATGAATATCATTAATGCACACGCACATATACTAGGTATGAACATGACACATGACACAAAATACAATAAGCTTTTCACACTCGTATGGCGAAAGTGTGTCATATGGAAATGGAAGTGTTGGGGTGAGAACTAGTAACAATTAAATTTAGACCTAATCACTTAAAACATGTTCACGGAGTTATCAATTGATTGCAAACTTTATCACATTTGAATATAACCTCATGTGATGATATAGATTGAACTCAATGAACAAACATACAAAATGCATACAAGACTAGAATGTTGATGATTCTAAAAACCAATAGAGTCATGACATTGAAAGTACAATTAGGATAAATAGACATTGTGCAAACCATTGATATACCATACAATCTCCCTCAATAAGAATATACATTTTTGAATGAATATATCAATTAAACATAGGCCATGACAATTATTTTTCTTTTTAATGCCATATTTTATTTTTTAGGCCTTTGGACCACGTATTTCTTTTAAGTCCAAGCAAACGGTGGCTTACTCGCAAAGGATGATTTTTCCTTTCGGAGCCCTTCCCCGTGCACATTTATGTATATAACATTTTATAGCCCACACAAATCTCACGTGCAACGGATTTTAACATGCCCTAGTCCTCCTAGGTTACATAACATGTAGATGACAAGATTGGTAGGAGAACACCTCACAAAGCTCAAATATACATATGAAGTTATAGATTCAAATGAGCTTATGCATGTGTGAATTGAGGCATATAAAAATAGAATCCATTATATCAACACAAAATCCAACTACTCCATGTAAGCATGGTAAAGAACATTATAAGGATTGAGAATCTCAACCAAAAAGTTCTAGCCATGTGGAAGCAAAAAGTAGAGATTCAAAGACAAGTATATGCCACATAGAGCGTGTCAAACTAAAATACACAAAAAAAAAATCTTTTTGAGTTTTTGAAATTTTTTAAACCAAACAACAAAATTATGTACTCTAAAAGACAAACAAAAATCATTTGTATTTTTCAATAAGCCTAAATTATAAGGAATGAAACACAAATGATAAACAAAAATCTTTTTGTATTTTTCATTAAATGTAACCTAAAATGAAAGAAATATAATACAAAAGATAAACACGAATCATAATTCTAGCATGTGATTAAGCATGGAGCATAGACTAGAAAATGATTGAAACAAGCATACAATTAGCATGGTGATATATCATGAGGAACAAAAGCTAAAGTATGCAAACAACTAACACATTCAACCTTTAGATTTTGCAAGGGAGGAAGCATGTGAAAGCAAACGAGAATAAAAAATCCTATTTTGCAAAGCAACCAAGTCGGATCTCCTAACCCAAACTAATGAAGAATGACTATCTCGGGGTGTAGGAATCTTAGCTACCTCGATTGCCTTACATTGGGATTTTCTAGGACCACGTTTAAGATCAAAACAAAATTTCCTAAGATGACTTTTTCGACTACAATGTGAGCACCTAAAGACTCAGCGAAAAGGCTTACCTAAGGAATGATCTCTAAAGGATTTCCTAGGCGATTCTCCTAAAACATTGGTTTTGGCTTTATCAGTTGATTCATTACAAGTATCGAAGCCTAAACCACACGTGTAATTTTTTATTTGGACCGTGCCTAAGATTTTATCTAGTTTTTGGGACCTACACTCCAAGTAAAATTTGACTTTACTAGAGTATTTTAATTGTTCTTCTAATTCTATAATTCTAGACTCTAACAAAACATTTCTCTCTTCAAACTCAAGAAGATCCTTTTTCATTGATTCCATTAAACCTCTAAGGCTATCTCTCTCGCTGTCAATGTATTCAAGCTTCTCTCGAAGAGTCCTCTCACGTGTCCTAAGGTCTTCAACCAACACACTATCATCAACGACCTTGGCACGCTCTCTTAAACTCGCTTCTAACTTCAAATTAGCCCTTTTTAATTTAATAGATTCTTCATATAATTCTTGAAAAGCATTTTGAAGTTCACTCACATCAACCTCATCATTTTCATTCTCTCTCTCTTCTTCACTCTCACAGCCATAAAAAACAAGGGAATCATAAACTTTGACCTTGGAAGTGTAATGTGTTAATATTTCATCAATAGATGAGTGCCAACTATCACTCACATGACTAGCCATAAAAGCCACAAAATTGGGCTTAGTGGAGGAATCGGGTCCCTCTTCCTTATCACTATCACTAAGGGTTGCATTATAGGAAATTGGTTGCTTACACTCTCTCCTTAGTTTAGTGGGGCACTCTTTTGTCCTATGGACATAACCCTCACAATCGTAACACCTATTTGACTCGTCCCTATTTAAATTTTCATTAAACGTTTTAGGAATCTTCTCGGCTTTATCATTCTTAGAATTTTCAAATTTCTTAAAATTATTTTTAAATTTATCTTTGTTAAATTTAAGAATTTTTTGAAACTTCCTAGCAAACATAGCCATATCTTCTGAGTCACTTTCACTCTCACTCTCTACTACTTGTTTTTTCTCCTTTCGGGATTTCAAAGCAATGCCCTTTTCTATTTTCTTTTCAGTTTTGGAGGAAAACACGTCTAGTTCATAGGTTTGTAAATCACCTACGAGCTCTTCTAATTTCTTAGAGGCTAAAGTGGGTAAAGAATTTAAAATGGTCACTTTTGGAATAAATCTATCGGCTAGGGACCTTAAATTTTTTTTTACAACTCGGTTGTCGGGTATTTTCTCTCCCAAGTTAAAAGATAAATTAACTATATCGAAAAGTCTAGCATAAAATTCATCAAATGTTTCTTTTTCATTCATTTTGATGGTTTCAAATTGAGTGGTGAGGTTTTGGAGTTTCGAAGATTTTACGACACTAGTTCCTTCATGAGTGAGTTGTAAAACATCCCAAGCTTCTTTAGCGATTTCACACGTCATAATGCGACGGAATTCATCCGGTGTGACTGCGCTAAACAAGGCATTTAAACCTCGAGATTTAAAATTAGATAGTTTAAATTCATTCTCACTCCATTTATCGGCGAGTTTGGTAACACGCTCATTATCTACTAAATGTGTAGGTGGGGACCACCCGTTAACAACAGATAACCAAACTCTTTCATCGATATATTTTAGTGCCGATTTCATCCGTGCTTTCCAATACGCGTAGTTAGAACCATCGAAAATAGTAAATTTTGAAAATACGGAAATTTTCAGTTTAGCCAAAAATATTTAAAAAGATTTTATTGAAGTAATTTATCGTTTTGGCTCTAATACCAATTTGAAAGAGAGAATACCCTCGACTTTAAATTTTACCGAAAAAGGTAATCTCAATTTCCTGTTAGAGATGCGAAAGCGAGAGATGGTTCAACACAAACAAATTTTTTTAATTTCTTTCAAATTAAAATTAAACTAAGTGAAATTAGATTAAACACACACATATTTTTAATTTCACATAAACCAAATTAATTAAACTCAAGTCCTAGAAATTTGCCTAACAATATTAATTCATTTTTGCAAATTAGGCCATACCAAATTTGATCAAATAAACTTATTGACTTGAATTAAATTAATTTTTACCCAAATAAAATTAAGCACCAATTTAACTAAGTGTAGTGATTTAAACCATTTTTATCTTTTTACCTAAGCACGCATCTAAGGTGAATTATGCAAAAGATAAAATACACAAAAAAACCACTACGCCACGATGTATGAGGAAAAACCCACAACGAAAAAAAACCTAGGACGATCCTAGCCTTAAGTCCACTAAGTATGGTTTTAAAATTACAAGACAGATGACTTACTTCCTCGACTCGACTCCTTTCAAGCCTTGACGCGTCTTCTTGTAAACACCTCCGCCTAGTCGACAACCCCAGAACTCCACCAGAACCTTGAAATTCACCAATGAGACTTTAGGAACACCGTCAACCACACATGGTGCCTTTCATCATGTGAGAATGCCGTAGCAAAACATCAAGACTTCTTCTTTGAGGGATGTATAAGTAAACCAAAATGAACTCTTCAACTTGGTAGAGTAAACCCAGTGCCAAACACTCCAAGCAATATATTTATATGGAAACTTGGAATAAACAATATGGGTGTAAACCAAAAGTGTTTTAGGGTGATTTTCTTGGAAAGCAAAACACTTAAACCATTAACATTTTCATAGAAAAGTTAAACTCTCAAAACTCTCTCTAGGAGATGGAAGAATATGAAAAAGTTAGATTAAAAAGCTTGGTTCCCGAACATATTAAATCTGTCAAAAGTTAGTGGGGAAAAAGTAGTGGGATAGAGGTGAAAAACTTCTTAAAACTGCCAACTAAAACTCCCATCGGAAATCTTGTTCGAACGAGATATTCTTTCGAATGAAGTCTCATTCGAATGACCCTTCTAACGAAGTTCCAGTGGAAAGTCATTGGCAAACCTCGTTCGAAGGAAATTCTCGTTCGAACGAAAAACTTGTTCGACCGACAATTTCGAACGAAAATCCAAAAAGCTTAAAAATTCGATTTTAGCCCAGAAACTTTATTTTAAAGTTTTAAATAAACCTTCTGAAAATAACCATCAGTTTAAAATAAAAGTACACCCAATTAAAATTATTCTAAGCTCCTATATAAATATGTAATGCATTTATACCTTAAGAGTAAATGGAACACATGTTGTTGACGTAGAAACGAGGCACAACAAACTCGGCATTTGTTGAAGCTTTAATCTTGGATGCCACGTCCTCAACTAACACGATATATGATTGAATGGATAAACATGAACATTTTCCTATGACTCAAATGTTTTTGTCTGAAATTGAGCCAACACAACATTAAGACTCTATCGGAGACTGGTGTCCTTACAATGCTTAAAGAGAAATTATGATATGTTGAGGGTGGGAGAGATAGTCTTTGAGGTGTGATGGAGGCTATGAAAAAGGAGCTTTCAGAATTTGAAGATTCTAGACGTTTACTTGAGTCTAGGATAGGTGAGCTTAAGAATAATTTGAGAGAATCAAGTAAGGTAAAATTTGATTTGGAGTCTAGGTTGGAAAAGCTAGATCAGATCTTAAGAAAGGTCCAAATTAAGGTGGATAGGGGTGGTATAGGCTTGGATGAGAGGGTTACACAAATTCCAAAAGCCAACCCCACACAACCTAGGGTTGTTAGGAGAGAGCCTCCGAAGATTGTTAGGAGAGAGCCATCTAGGCACATCGTGAGAGAGACACCTAAGATCATTAGGAGAGAGCCACCTAGGCAAATTCGGAGAGAGCAACCGAGAAATTTGAGGAGAGGCCCACCTTTAGGTAACACACACCGCCCGATTTACACTTGCACACATTGCGGTAGGCAAGGTCATCTTAGGCGCTTCTGTTACAAGCTTTTAAAAGGACCTAGGAAGATTAGAAAAATAATAAATTCAATTCCCCATACCCCCATGTGTCATTACAAATCTATTTGGGTTAGAAAATCTGATTTAGAGGCTTACGGTCTATTTGTTCATGATTCTCGTTTACTTGCACGTGATTCACCCCATGTGAGATCTCTTGGTTGATTGTGTTGGATGTTTGTCATACATTAGCGATGCATCGTGTTATATTCTTTCTAGTGTTATGACTCATTTTGATGTGGCGCACATTGGTTTATTTGTTGCATTTGTGTGTTTCGTTACTGTTTTAGCACTGTTTTGCATCTGTCAGCACTTTCCAGGTACTATTTTCATGTAATTTTTTTATTGGCAAAATTGCATGACTTTCTGGGAAAACTGGGATTTTTTGGATTTCTCGTTCGAGCGAGAACATCATGTCGTTTGAGAGACAACTCTTTCTTGCGTGAAGTCTCTTCTCGCAATGCCCCCTGTCATTTGTGCGACAGTCCTAGATCGTTTGAGTGACCAAGTTGACTTTGACCATTCTGTTTACAGTACACTGATTCATCCTGAAATTATTTTTGGTACTGCTGGTTGCTTATGACAGTTTATATGCAGTCTTTCTTGCTACATATGCTTAGTTGTTAACACTGCATTTGTTGGTTTATCACACCTGATTTGATTCTTGATTCTTTTGTGTGATTAATATTTGCTAGAATGACATGATGCTCCTATCGATATTATATGCTTACGTATCATTTTGTAGTTATTTTTCTTTTTGAAATTTTTTGAAAAATGTAAAGAGATTTTCTATTTTTTGAGTGTCCATTCATATTTTTTTGTATTTTATTTGCACCATTTATGGATAAACACTTAGGATGACCGAGTCACAATTTCATTCCATTTATCCATGTGATAATTTGATAGTGTTTTGAGACAATATATCATGTAATCCATGTGATTTACAATGTTTGGAGTCATTGAGATATCATTAGATGATACTTCCTACATGTTTGACTCAATATGTCCATTATTACACACTTGCACGAATTTACTTGATTATTGTACTTGTCAATCACATGTTGGTCGAGTGTTTTCATCTCAATCCCGTCCTTAAAATGAATCCAAGTGCAATAATACGAGAATAATAAAAGTAATGCATGTAAAAACCATTGCCCGTAAGAAATTTGTTTAAATTTGAAAAGAATGACGAGTGAACACGGGAAAGTGCTACGAGTGAATAATAATCATGTCGTGAAAGCCACCGTTTGAGAATAGCACGCATGAGAAATTAAGGGAATAAAAAGATGAAATATGCAAATAGGTTTTCTCTAAGTCGAGAATTTAGAAACTCTTTAGATATAAAAAATAAAATTGCATTACTATATATGAGGGAGTTTTGGATGGATATATCAATGGTTTTGCACGTCCTTTGAAAAGTTCTCGAAATGGCACTAAATAGTTTGGACGTTATTGGTGTGGAAATCATTTAGACTTTGATTTGTTGATTTGATTAAGACGATGTCATCTAAATTTAACAATTTTACACCTAAGGATATTTTTGATGTTCATTGTTTAGGGATACATGTATTCATCGTGCACATATGATTGATACAGTTGATTTAGCTATCAAATGTGTTCACACCCATACATTCCATTTCCATGACTTGGTTGTTTTAGTATAAATCCGTGGTGTATGATTTTTGTATCATCATTTTTGCTTTGAAAAAATTGAAAAATAAAATTAGTTTGTGAAATTTTTAGAGTTACACCTTTGCATGCGCGTAGTTTGATTCATATTTATCGTGACACTCCATGTTTAGTTTGTTTCTTCTTATCTGTCTATTTGGGGACATAATAAAAAGGGGAGAACGGATTATGATTTTATGGGGGAGTTTGCATTATGGGGGAGATTTGATTAGATTGATTTATTCTTATATCATTTCAAACTCGATGCGTCATGAAGGTATTTTCTTTATCTCATGTGTGTAGGTATGAAGATTGATGATTATTGGATTGCACACCCTGATGAGAAAAGCTTTGAGATTTGTTGTTGAAGACCTTTGAACAAAATTTGAAGACTTACAAAATTAGTACCTTTCCATTTTTGGGTTCATGAGGGATATTAGATTTGTATAGGAATTTTGGATTTTGATAATTCGGATGTTTTTATTTTGTACTGGAATAGATATAGGGGGAGATTTGTAAGGATATTATTTTATAAGTCCGTTATCAATTTAGTATGTTGTATACCGCTACACCGTTGAAGAGAATTCAAGAATCAAAGACGGATCCGAATATCAAGATCTTCAACATTTAAGCCTCCGCGAGGTTAAGTTTGGTAAGGTTGTGTTTTAATTCCTTAGCATTTCACTTAAAGTGTTGGGATATTTTTATCAAATATTTTTCTAAAGATTTTGTTCTCGGACACCTTTCCGTAGAAAAATCATATCAATTTAAAGAAAAATCACAAAAATATGAAATTGGTGGCCACGCAATCATATCGAAATTATCTACAATCAAGGCCTAAGATCTCGTTTGATAGGTCATTCAAACGACCTTCTTTTATCATTCAAACAACATTTGCCACGTGTCATGTTTTTTCGTTCGAGCGACCTACTTTGCTGTTCAAACGACATAGCATCTCGTTCGAGCGACATTCAACCTCGTCGAACGATGCACCGCCTTAAGTTTTTTATAAATAGGAGTCTCCAACTCCATTTTTCATAAGAAGACCTCCATATTTTCAATAGACGAAACTGCCACTGCAGAAATGATTTTTGTCTTCTTCTTTTAGGTTCTTTAACCTTTGTTTTCAATTCACAAAATATCCCAATCTTTATGTGAATTATTTTGGAACCCTATATTCAACTTTGTTGAAATTTACCTTTGTGGGGAGAACTCTACAACCAGAGAGCTGCATGTTATTGTGGAGGGAATCTCTATGAAGTTACTCTTGTGGGGAGGATAACCTACACCGTGAAGACTGCATGTCCTAGTGGTATAACTGCGTGTGAACCACTACTGATTTCTATCCGTTACTTTGAAGGTTTGACGAAGGCACCGTGCGTTACTCTTGTGGGCGATCAAGTTGTATGTAAGTCAATGGTCTTCTAAACTTTTCAAAGTTCTAGAAATAAAAGGTTTCCCCCTTCGGGGATTTTTCTTGAATTTAGTGTTCTTAATATTTGATCTTGTGATTTTTTGATTTTCATATTTTTGATTCAATCACTTAGATGCATGTTTTAGGGTTGAATTAAAATTGGATTTTATTTGAGAATTCGCATTATTTCGCTGTAGCGATTTTACAAATTTCAATTATCCATCCAATTATGATCAAGCACAATATCTATAGTGAATGAGTGTGTAATCTAACATAAACTAATACTTGAACCATAAATCAACACATGACATCAATTTTATAAGAAAAAAACCCATATGAAGGAAAAACCACAAATCTAGGGGATAACTCTCACATGAACTTCTGTACACATAATTTTTGCTTTGAACACTTAAACCTTTTCCCATTTATTGAGAATCAATCTGGGAACTCCACCCATCTTGAGAAGAATTTCATTTCCTTCCTAGCATTACACCATTGAGCAATTCCTCCAATAAATCACTCAATTCATTTTTAATTTGATCTCTCTATAGATATGAAGTATAATTTGAATATGATACAGTTTTTTTAATAAAGAGGGAAAAATCCCCAATTTGATTGAAAATAGGTAGAATAGCCCTACCTAGGTGGCTTATAAAAGCTAATGGAACTATGAGAGAATTAGAGCTATTATTTCTTAGAAATCCTAATTGAAGCGAATCCATAAAGGTTGATTCTATAGAAACCTCTAGAGGATTTGGGAAGATCCATAACTCTGAGGAATACTTATGATCCATGATTAGCTAAGATGTCTTCCATAAAATTTGCTTCCCTTTATCAATGGGAGAGCACCATATTGATGTCTAATTCCTTAATTTCATCTATGATGTCTATAATTGACCACGGAGGATAGAGAATTATGACTTTAAGTATATCAATCACCACTTGATAATTCGATTCAACAATAAAATTTTGGACATGGAGAGACTGACATATTTTGAGGTATTTGAGGATGAGTATGCTTGAATAAGACTACCTCTATAGTCCTTAATGATGTCACCTGTACCTGCAAGACCTAGGTTTCCCATTGAGGCCTAATGATAGTTAAGCTTAAAGAAATTCTCATTTGGAAATGACCATTTCACAAGAGAGAAAGAAAGGGATGAGTATGCATTTCTAAGTTCAAAGATAACCTAAGTCTATCCTAGGATTGTAATCAAGACTTGGAGGAGATATTTCATAAGCAGACTTTGATTAGGTTGATGACATTATTGATAATCCCCGAGTTGACATTTTTTACAACATTATAAACACAAGTGTTCCTGTTGTAACACCCCGCACAATCAAATGAACGGGGTGGCCAGCTGCCGCCGTCAAAACACACCGGGTGTTAACTAAATAAGTTATCATTCTTAGCATGTGACATATATGAGGCATATTCATTTCGTTCCATTAGATAATAATTTAAAACCGATCCAATAATAATGACCATCCATGCAATAAAGAAAATCCATCACCATGCTTAACTCCAAATAATCCAATCTCCAATAAAATAAAATTGAATTAAATGATCCAATGGAAATCAAATCTGAATAATCGTAAACAACCGTGGAACCGAATGTCCCACAAAATCCATAAGTAATGTCTCATAATAAAAATGCAGCAGATTGGAAATAAATCTAAACTACGAAGAAACTTAAAAATAAACTCCAGCTGCACCTCCAAAAAAGTCTCTAAATAAATCTTGTGCATCTACTCCAGCGATAACTTGAAATGTCAGTCAACGCAATGCGTCAGAGCCCGCCGCATGAATACCATCCACTCACCCCAAATAGGGTCCATGAACCCAGACATTAGCATCATACATAATAAATATCACAATAGAATATTTTAAATTAAAGGAGATAATTAAGGACGTGCGAGTAAAATAACTGCGAACACCTAACCACGTAATTACACTACCCCAAGTTTAATTTCCAATTATTTGACTTTATCAAAATCTATCCATCTAATTTAATTCAATTAACCCAATTATTATTCTTATCCAAAATAAATGTCATTCGCTAGACTCCAGCATAAAGTTTCTTTATTTAAATTGATTTATCACATTATTATTATTGCGATGCCATCATAGCCAACCGACCCTAATGTATGTCCTGCACTTATTCAAGCCTGTCTCAAGTTTTACACCAGACACATTTCTCCCGTAATAGACAACCATCCCGTATTCTGTCGGCCCTGCACTTATTTCCGAGGTTCTACACACGGCACGTCATAATAGCCATCCAACCAGTTTAACTGTAAGCTCTGCACTTATTACGCCGTCACATACCCACACATCGCAATAGCCAACTAACACGTTTAACTGTCAGTCCTGCACTTATTAACGATGCCAATTCATTTTAATACCCATTTATTATCTTAGGCATTCATTCTTGATTTCTTATTTTCTCATCATCTCATATTCTTATTATTTTATTTTAGTCCCACCCTATCATAGAGCATTATTATCACATCTACCTCTAGTCCCATACCTAGAGGTCTCCAAAAATACAACGCATCCTATCCTATTTCGCATGATGAATTTACATAATTAATCTCTTCCTAATATCGCACTTAGATTAACCAAAACAACTGAATGACACAAAAAATCAGCCCCACCCCGGAATCTCTAATCTGTACAATTTTACACTAACTAGTCCCATACTTAGCATATGTTAATCGCGATAACGCATAACCACTAGTCCCATACCTAGACAGTATTCCTAAGTTTAAGGTGAGAGCACTATCCAAATCCCGTCGTCCCTGCAATGATTAATTTAATCAACACAATAAATTGCACAACTATAATTTATTGACAAACGCACAATTTCTCATAATGGCACACTAAATCTCAATTTAAATTTATTAAATTCGTAGTTGTAACCAACACCAATATTTTTATTCAATAATTATGATCGTAATGTCATGCAAATACGCAACACACAATGATAATTTATTTTCACCAAGTCTACATAATTTTTCATGGTTATACGCGTCTAGTTTTCAAATAAATCGACTTTAAATTGTTTTTACATGAAAACCTATACCCACATACCCAAAATCTAACCTCTACCCTAATAACATAAGGGTCACAAGTATTAAAATAAGAATAGTATTTTTCAGGAAAGCAGTCTCATTATTAACTTTCACTTTTCCTAATTAAGTTGCTAATTTCTTTTAAGAAAAGCACATGAATTTAGATTTAGGCGACATCTAAGACGCATGATACTAAGGGGAGAGAATAAAGATATTCATGCCTAGGATTAGTCGGATAAAAAATTTGATTAAATGGTTGGAATGCTCTTAAAAAGTTAACGAAGATTGACTCTTGCGCTAACTTGAGAAAACACCAATTGGGCCTTCAAATCTTGAATCAAAACTTGATAACTTTAAGACCAGGGTTTGTAGGAGGAAGAAGATGAAAATTATAAGGGTATAATTCTTTTAAAGAATGTGAAAATACTTTTGAAAAGTCCTAACCCCGTTGATAGCACGCGAGAAGCCTGGTAGCGTAAGGCCACAGTCGTTGTTTTCTGTCTCGCTGCGACTATACAAAGAAACCTAAATTACTACTACACTTGCGGGGCAAGCACAACGGTAAGTCGGGTATCGAAAATCCACAGGGACGAGTTGCTAGAATTTAAGTGATTTAATATTCCGAAATAAAAGTGTAAAAGATGATTACAAACTAAAAAGGAAAAGATGCATAATAGAAATTTTTAACTAGGCGAGGGAAAAGAAACTAGATTAAGAAAGCGAGTAAAACTATAGGTTGCGTCGAATATCCCTCACCCGGATTAATTTGCATAAAATGGTTACATGGGTCGACGAGTTATTTAGAATGCGTCTCGTTTCAACAGTTAATTGAACCAAGGGTTGTCACGCCCCTAAATCCGCATAAAAGCCTAATATGATTTTGGCGTCAATAAATATCTCGAAAATTACGCGCGAAAGGTCGTAAGCACAGGACATACATGATATGTCCCATCAAATCTCCTAGGGGTAATAACTGGGACAACACACCCAAAATTAACCCGTAAAGACTATCACCAAGCAAAACAACGCGTTAACCCGAGTGAGTTCCATTCAAACACAACCTAATTTAAATTACCTAGAAAGCATGATAAAAATGAGATAAATAAAGGGGTAAAGAAGCGCGATAAATCTACACTAGAAAGCACGGGAAGAAAACATATAAACTAATTATAAAAGCTTGTAAACCTAATTAACAAAGTAAGAATTAAGGAAAAACAACTATATTAATAGAGAGGATGAATGAATAGTCAACTTACATACCAAAAAGGGTGTCAATCCTAAGAGAAATGAAGATGAACTAACGAAAATCACCCAAACCCTAACCTATTCTAAGCTAAAATCGTGTATATCTGTTTATTACAACAAAATTGGCTTATATACCAGTGGGAATTAAATTAGAAAAGAAAAGAGAAAAGAAAAGAAAAGGCAAAATATCTGCAGAAAACAGGGGATCGATCGATCGACCAAAAGGGTCCATCGATTGATCAAGGCCAAATTTCGGCTGTACAGAATGGTCAATCAATTTACCAAAAGGGTTGATCGATCGATCAAGCAGGGGTGAGCCAAGCAGCATCTTTTGCATTTTCCCCTGTTTTGGCTTGCATTTATTCTCCGCTAAAATCGCCGTAACTTCTTCATTCTGAATCGAAATCGCGCACCGTTTATGGCCACGCAAAGCTTGTGAGGAGGGATACAACTTCCATGTAGATGTTGGGCTAGGTGCCTGAGATGTGAAATGACTAAAATACCCTTGAACGTGCGATTGGTTACGAAACTTCACCGGAATGCGTTGGAACTCCATACTTAGTACCTAAATACCTACAAAAGCCAAATTATACCTCATATTGTATGTTAACAATATAAACCGAGGTTTTCTGGTTAACTTGATTAAATATAGAGATTAAGGCACCCGAGGGGGATAAAATGCGTAGGTTCGACGGATGAAATATGCAATATTTGAGTATTATCACACCCCTAACTTACACATTGGTAGTCCCTAGCAATGAAATAGGATTCAAAAACAAGAACAAGTAAACCAAAACAGGAGATAGTAAAAAAGTATGGTATAAAGGCAATAAAAAGATAAGGCCACTTTCGCGGGCTATTCGATTGCATTTAGCGTATGCAATAAGATGTTAAACCCCTAGTTCACTCTAGTGGATGAGTGTCGTTTCGTGAGGGTTTTCAGGGATGATACCAACAAACATCATAAAGTCTCCTTAAAATATGCCCAATCACATGCGATAAGCCCAACAATGGCAAAAAGGATTTCATATGCATTATTAGCACATTGAATGAATTCAAACAAAATTCCAAATCATTAACATTATAGAATGCACCTCATAGAATTGAAACCTTAAAATGTGGGAGGGTAGTGAGCACACGCAAAATATGATTTGGCAAAAACTTAAATAACTCGGATACTAAATATCAAAACATGCATAAAAGTCAATCCTCACGGGCATTACATTCATCAAATGAATTCACTTGAAACAGGGAGGTAACACACACGACATGCGGGCATAAGGAGTAAATGTAAATGAAAACTAGGCCGCGCACATGTCACAAATGAAGAACGCTATATAGGAAATAAAAACTGTAATCTCAGTGAAAGGATACTACACATAAATAAAAGAGGCGAAATGCATTTTCACAGATTATCAAAACTATTTAAACATTTGAATTACATCTACTTAAGATCACATAGGACTTATAATAGGGTTGTAATGTAGGATAGGTTAGGGTACGAAATGAAGGATATGTATGTACGGATTCAAAGTGTTCGGGATGAAAACTCGGGATAATGGGAAAATGCGGGCAATATCAAAATTGGAAAACAAGTTCCAAAACGACATTGGATATATCCTCGGGGAGAGTAATCAAAGCTTATTGAACTATATACACAACATTTACAACTTTCTCTTTCTTTTCTTTTCTTCTTTTTCTCATTTTTCTCTTTTGTTTTCTTTTTCTTTTTGCTTTCTCTTTTTCTTCACTTTTTTCACTACATTTTCTCTTTACTTTTCAAACTCTCATATGCCTAAATTGCAACTGACATCATAACAACAACATTCAATCCCATGTAACATTTCAAACAAAGGTATGGAAAGTGTATGTATGGCTTATAAGTACAATTTGGAGTTGGTTATGGGATTTGGGTTATGAAACGAAAGGCTATATTTAGGCTCAAAAGGGTTAACGAGGGTAAACATATAAGGGTGAGGTCAAGGCTAATATGGGTGATATAACAAAGAATGCCTATGATCATTTCACAAAGTTTACGCAATTCTCGAGTCAAAACAATATATGAAAATCATGATCAAGGAACAAAATTCAAGTATGAACTCAATTAATGAATGGTCAAATGAAAGAATAGTGAGATTACCAACGAATTCAACGTTTTCAATGAGAAAAGAATAGTGTATACACTCACAAATGATGAAAGGTACAAATCTTACTCGGTGTAAGTATATACAATGCAACAAAAGATTACCGAGTTATAAAAATCTTAAACCAAATCAATAAGGCAATAAAAGTGCATGTGCTCATGGAATTAAAGTTTAATTCATGAAGTCATTCATAATATCAATAAGTGAGACTAAAGTCTAATAACTTCTAAGATTGAGAACATGCATCATTGGGCTGTCATTAGATCGGGAAATTATTGAAATTTATCATCGGAAACAAAGGCAAAAAGCCCCAAAAAGGAGAAAAAAAGGAAATCTTTTTAAATTTTAAATTTTTCTAAGAAAAGCCTACTAAGTAACTAACATGTGAGCAAAAACATGGACTAAATAGTGAAATGGATAGAATATCCCACACCCCCTAACTTAAAACTTGACATTGTCCTCAATGTTAATTAAGAACCAAGTCAAAGAGAGGAAAAGAGTGATATTACCCAAAATTGGAGCGATTTCCATAAGAACAAGTCCAAAGAATCTACAAAACAAGTTAGTACCGAGCATAGCAAAAACAAAATAACAAAAAGTTAACTAATTACACTAAACTAAATTAAAAAGGAAAGAAAAAAATAAAAATAAAGAATAAAAAGCTAACTATATACAACCTACTATTTAGGCTTTACACTAACTATACACTAGAAGTCTAAATAGCTGAGGGTTCACCATAAAAACGATTTGACTTTGGAGGATAACCGGTGTACCCTCACATACAAGCATGCCTTTCGAAAAATATGAATTCCGTTTGAAAAACGGAAGGCATGTGTAAGGCGAAATAAAGGAACCATCGCCAGTTAAAAGTTTTGGAGGAATAATGGAGGGTTTGGATTGAACGGGTGATAAAAACATGTGGGGACCGAGAAAAGCTAAAAATACTCCCAAGAATTTAGCAAGTGTAATGGGAGGTGGCGCACACAAAAGCAAAGATGCAATCGTGGAGGGCGACTCGAGCAAGTACTCCTCATCGGCGAAAAGGTTTAAAACATTAAAGTTTGAAACCGAATCATCGGGTACTTGTTTCGGTGGGATAATAGAGAATAAAAATGGGGATGAAAGAAATTCAAACTCATGAGATGAATCATCATCTCATGAAGTTGGAATTTCAAAGGAAATAATATCATTTTCAATGAAATGTTCTTCTTTGGGGGGCCAAAGAAGAAATCATTTCATTGCAAATAGATATTACATCATTATCATCCTCACTTTCAATATCTATTATGCAACGGGCAAAGTCTAGAATGGCTTGTTCCAAAGTAGGTACAAGTACCTCATTTGGTTCAAAACATTCTTCGACCTCGAAAGTCTCGAAAGAAAAATCGTCGTTGGACTCAAATAATAAATCCAACTCATGTTCCCATGAACGATTTTCTTCTCGATAACGATTTTCAATTTTCTCATTCTCATACATACGCAAACCCTCACCGAATGTCATGGGTCGAGGTGCGGATGCATGAAAATGAAAACTTTGAAAATTACTATCGGACTTAAATGAAAACTCATTATGATAGGAATTTTGAAAACTAATCGAATTCGTTTCAAAATTGCTATTATAAGGAGGTAAAGGCCCAAAATCATTATCATCATCATCAAAATTCCAATAACCTAAATTTTGACTCTCGTTATACTCGCCCAAAGTCATATTTGAATTTGTTATACTTTGGGATTCTAAGTATTCACCGAAAGTCATAGGTTTGCGAGAATTTTGAGAATTATGATAAGGATTACCGAAAGAATTGGACTAAGACATGCTTACCCCAAAAATGGCTCGAAGTGGTGGATTCCACAAAGTCAGTGCACGCGGGAAAAATTCGAGCGTTTCTAAGTGCTCAAATGTGGAAGTCCTGCAAAATAATAGCAAATAATACAAATAAAAAAAAACTACTATGAAATAATAAATCAAATAAAGTCTAAAACAAACTAGTCCCCGACAACGACGCCATTTTGATAGCGCGCGAGAAGCGTGGTCGCGTAAGGCCACAGTCGTTGTTTTCTGTCTCGCCGCGACTATACAAAGAAACCTAAATTATTACTACACTTGCGGGGAAAGCACAACGGTAAGTCGGGTATCGAAAATCCATAGGGACGAGTTGCTAGAATTTAAGTGATTTAATATTCTGAAATAAAGTGTAAAAGATGATTACAAACTAGAAAGGAAAAGATGCATAAAGGGAAATATTTAACTAGGCGAGGGAAAAGAAACTAGATTAAGAAAGCGAGTAAAACTGTAGGTTGCGTCGAATATCCCTCAGCCGGGTTAATTTTTATAAAATGGTTACATGGGTCGAAGCGTTATTTAGAATGCGTCTCGTTTCGATAGTTAATTGAACCAAAGGTTGTCACTCCCCTAAATCCGCATAAAAGCCTAATATGATTTTGGCGTCAACAAATATCCCAAAAATTACGCGCGAAAGGTCGTAAGCATGGGACATACATGATATGCCCAGTCAAATCTCCTAGGTGTAATAACTAGGACAACACACCCGAAATAAACCCATAAACACTATCACCAAGCAAAGCAACGCGTTAACCTGAGTGAGTTCTATTCAAACACAACCTAATTTAAATTACCTAGAAAGCATGATAAAAACGCGATAAATAAAGCGATAAAGAAATGCGATAAATATACACTAGAAAGCATGGGAAGAAAGCATGTAAACTAATTATAAACACATGTAAACCTAAATAACAAAGCAAGAATTAAGGGAAAACAACTATATTAATGGAGAGGATGAATGAATAGTCAACTTACATACCAAAAAGGGTGTCAATCCTAAGAGAAATGAAGAAGAACTAACCAAAATCACCAAAACCTAACCTATTCTAAGCCAAAATCGTGTATATCTGTTTATTACAACAAAATTGGCTTATATACCAAGTGGGAATTAAATTAGAAAAGAAAAGAAGGAAAAATATCCGCAAAAAATAGGGGATCGATTGATCGACCAAAAGGGTCGATCGATCGATCAAGGCTTAAGGGTCGATCGATCGATCAAGCAGGGGTGAGCCAAGCAACAGTTTCTGCATTTCCCCCTGTTTTGGCTTGCATTTCTTCTCCGCTAAAATCGCCGTAACTTCTTCGTTCTGAATCGGAATCGGGCACCGTTTACGGCCACACGAAGCTTACAAGGAGGGATTAAAATTCCATGTAGATGTTGGGCCAGGTTCCAGAGCTATGAAAAGACTAAAATGCCCTTGAACGTGCGATTGCGTACAGAACTTATCCGGAATGCGTCCGAACTCCATACTTAGTACCTAAATACCTACAAAAGCCCAATTATACCTCATATAACATGTTAACAATATAAACCGAGGTTGTCTGGTTAACGGGATTAAATATAAAGATTAAGGCACCCGAGGTGGCTAAAATGCTTAGGTTCGACGGATGAAATAAGCAATATTTGCGTATTATCACACGTATTAATTTAAGTGGAGAAAGATTAAAGAATTTAAGTGGCATTAGGATCCTATTAAAACTAAAACAGTTCACCTGTTAGTGACGCTCCATAACTGTAACAAACAGTTAGTCATACTTTAAAGCCATGACAAATTATCTTAAGCGGGATTTTTATTTTGGCCCTATTTTTTTAGCCTAGAGAGATTCATGTTTTGAGGACTCTTCTAAATGGCCCAAGAGTTATATGTACTCATATTAGGAGTCTTTTAAGATAGCTTTTCGAATTCCGAATTGATTTAATTAATTATCGGATAAAATTACGGGTTGTTACACCTCCTTAACCAAATATCCCATATAATGAAACATGGGATAATAAGGTGAAGGCATGTAAGGAAGTCTTTATTTACTCTAATTAGCCACTAAGACGCAAGAGTTATATGCAAAGATGAAAGGTTCACCCTCCGTCCAAAGAACTTGGCAAAGTAATTCCAGGTTAGCTCAGCAATATGTCCATTGAAAAATAGATGATTGAAGGGTTTTGAGTTTTTATAGCATCACCTACAGGTTGGAGAAATACAAATACCTTTGAGATGGATCAAGTCTTCAAGGGGGACAGTATTATTGATGCATTTCCAAAGAAAACATGAAATTTTTAGTGGGATTTTTAGCTTTCCAAAATTTGCATAGGAAAGAAAAGGGCTTGGATTTTCAAATGGCCTCCAAAGAAGATTTAGTATAGAAACAACGTTCATTTTCAAAAGTAATCATAAATCATATATCTAGTATAGAACTAAGTGATTCCATCAAATGCGAAGAGTAATCAGTAATTGAAAAGAGTATAGGAAAAAACTTTAATGAACGAGTTAGTTTAAACTAATCTAAAACTCAAATTATGAACTATCGAGTAACGTGTTATGTGTATAAGCTATGTAAACATTATAGGGTGCTGTGCACACGGTGTCAGATTCCCTCAGTGAGCATGGTGAAAATTTAATTGGATGAGAATAAGCCACATGTTAAATTTTCTCGTATCATTAAAATCGTGACACGATTGAAATTTATCACCATGAGCGCACGTGTTCAACAATGATCAATTTTCACCCGGTGCAAGGTTTTAATCACAAAACCCTTAACTTTGCAAAGCATCACACATTTAAAAAATTATTTAATGCAATCACTCAAAACATAAATAGTTTTTTTTTAAGAATGTGCATGCGTGTGCAAATTCAATATATATCAAAATCATAACAACTAAAAGGATATCAAAATATAACTCGAGATGCTCTAGTCCTATTTAAATGTAATACTCATGGAGGTAAACAATACCTTAACTCATTTGAGGGAGAAAAAGTATCGTGCAGTTAGTGCACCACGTGTCTATGCTCAACACTAATAAAGGCACAAAACGTTTGCATAAGTACAAATATTATCTTTATAATGAGGGACATATGGGATACGTATTGCATCCATGTTGTGTCTTTATTGGCATTAAGAATGAACATGTGGTGCACTATAATTTTTCTCCATTTGAGGAACTATGTGTCTGAATTTATATTCTCCATATCACCATAAACTTGAAGTGATGAAAAAGGTAAATATTATTAACTTACATAATTTCCTTAAATTTATTTATAAGGAAAACGTAAAAATATATCATGATCAGTGCACCTTGAATCATGGTATGACAACAATTGGGAAGAAAAGTGAGCCACAATTCGCAAAACAAACCTATATATATTAAAAAGAAAAATATTGCAAACTCTTGATTCTAGTATTAAAATTTACAAGTTCAACAAATTTATAATATTTAGATTTAATTCTAATTTCCACTTACTTTTCTTCATCTACCAGTAATAACTAAAGGATGAAAACTTGAAACTTTTTGTTGCGAAAATTTTCGAGTTAGTTTAACACAAAAGGTGCACTAATCAGAAGGTGCATTTCTCACTTCCCTTTCGATTATAGTATGAAAATAACTGTTAGCATTGTATACTTTAAATAAATTTATTATACTATGTTTCTTTATTAATATTTCTACCATATGCATCAAGGAAAAATAACTTACAGATTACAATATACTGAAATGCTTATCCACTGAGGCAAAAGTTGAACTCTCTGACCTTAAGGTGAAATTTTCTCCCGCAGTGATGCTAATGGAGAAGATTGAAATAATGATCGTCTTCTAGGATACATTACGCCAAATACTAGAACAATTTTGGACCATGACCAACTGCTCGAGTCACAATTCTAGATCGTGATAATTTTAAGGGAGATCATTTTGAGGTTCGTGGTCTAAAATCGTGACCACAATATAGGGTCACGATATTTTTTGTAACCCTAATGTTTGGGACATAATTACAGTTATGAATTGCAACGCCAATCGTGACTATTTTTCCATGGTCACGGTCTCAAACTGTGACCACATGCCGTTATAGCCTATTTTTAACTTTGATTGGTCACTATTCTTGATGCTGACAACCTACCATTAAATTTGATTAGTTTGTCACGGTCTTAAATCATGACCCCCAATCAAGACCACGAGTATTGTGGTCATAGTTTCGATCCATGACCATATTTTAACACATTGATATTTTGTATCTAATATGGTCACAATTTTGGACCGGTACCAATAATGAATTTTTTTTTTTGTTTTCTACCAAAAAACTTCTAGTACACGTTTTCAAACCTGTATACATTTTCATTATAGAACTAACTAATCCGTCAATCCAAAAGAAATAATACAAAAATTATTAAGCCATAAAATTAATTACATCAATTCAACAAAAATAAATATTCAAATATTCAAAGTGTTTCTTCCATAATTAGACCTATAAATATTTCAAAATATTATAAATGGTAAGAGAGGACTTGAATCCCAAAATAATTTTGGGACGCCCATGTAGCCAAAAATGGCATAAAAATCACGTAATTCGTAAGATGAACAAGGTTGGGGTCTAACCTATAATCCGTATTTAGGGTGTCTCTTTTGATTTATAAAAATAGATATGAATGTGTTTAAAGTGTAGAAAACTGTGAGAACACTCTAAATTGGGAATTATGGTAAAAGCCCCCATTTTTGGATTTTTGATTTATGAAACTTGATGTGAATGATATATGATCATAAAAGGAGTGGGATTAGTAATCAAATTATAATAAACAAGATACACATGGAATAAAAACACAAAAATATGCAAAATAGAATTTATGGGACTGGTAAAACATAAGGGATATTACAAAATGTGATCAACGACGGGGTAAGTGTAAGAGAACTAAATATATGAGTAGAAGATGATAATTTCATGATTGAGATTTTGTGAGTTGTTTTGTGTGAGTATCCTTAGATAGTTTTTTAGAGGTATAACCGGTCCAACGCATCCTGGGTTTCTAGATTCATAATAAAACTATAGCTTAACCTTGTTAGGCTTAAAATCTCGGATGAATTCGACCGATTAGACCCCCATGAAACTATTCATGGGTACTCACAAGAAACAAAGTTACAAATATTACAAAATGTATTGAACATAATTTATAGTTATTTACAAAATATAAATAACTACCAAACCTGAACCGTTAACTTAACAAGTCTATTGAGCATAAATCATTGACGTGAGCGACAAAGAGTGAGTACACACGAGAAGAGTGATTAAAATAAATAAGTTTACATAAGAAAGGACTCGAATCCCAATTTGACTTTGGAATGGATACATATCCAAATAAACTGGCATCAAAGTCCACGTAGTTCTATCACAAAACAAGATTAGAATATTAATGTCCTATTAGTAATTTGATTAATGTGTGCAATGATTCAAACAGTGAAGCAAAAATATTGCTAGCATCAACAAAGTGTTGTTCTGAGGCGATAAATTTTTTTAGGGGCATCGAGAATGGATCAATCGACGTTGTGTGGCACGCATTGGTTGAAATAGAGGTTATTAGTCGGCCTTATAGGCTTGGCTAAATTTTAGATATACATAGCCTTATTTTTCCAAAGACTATAGGCCCGACTAATAACATCTGTTTCACCTGACGGGTTCCATAAATTGAGAATGCGATTGTTTTGTTGTGAATATTGGTATTGATCAAGGCTAATCACAAATCTAATTTTAGTGCTGTGTGAGTGAACTTGAACTTTGTCGTCCAGGTATAACTAGTCAAACTCAACATGTGATCTCTATCTTCACAATAAGACTATTATATAACATTGTCATAACTTAAAACACCTGATAAGTTTGACTGCCTGAACTTGGAAAATAAAGTTTAAGGGTACACATACAACATTAAAATTAAATTTGTGAGTATCCTTAATCAATATTTATATTCTGAACAAAAAAATCACATTTTCAATTTGTGTAACTCGTCGGGTGAAATGTATGCTATTAGCTGGGAAAATAGACTTCGCCAAAAGTAGGTTGTACATAGCTATTATTTGACAAGTCTATAAAACGAATTAATAATACAAGTTTCAACCGATGGGTTCCACACCCATCGATTAAAACCACTATAGAAGCCCCAAAAAAGGTAACCCCCTTTGAACAACACTTTGTTAATCTTAACAAGATTTTGGCTTCACTGTTTGGATGAGTGACCACGTTAATTACAATAAAAATCGGATATTAAATTCTAATCTGGTGTCTTATGATTGTGTTTCATGTCGTGTTATTCCACTCATAAATGGGTTATACTAACAAGTCGTACTATACATTCATACATAAATGTAAATAAATATAAGGGTTTTATTTCTTTAGTTCATATACATGCGATACAAATAAGGTTGTCATACAAGGGTTAAGTAAATAATAATAAAATAATGTTTCAAAACTCAATCTTCGTTTAAATCAAGTAAATGATCCTTAAAATTAGGGTTATCATAGAGAACAAACTGAAACTATGTAGGGGCCTTTAATGCGTCTTCTTGAGTAAGCAAACCCTTTGTGCATTCATAACAACATACAAGTTGTCATCATTTATGTACTTTAAGTATAATACATTCTTCAAGTTTTGAGAGGCACAAACAAAAGGCTTGCCCACCCCTAGATCTTTACTCTTTATCTTAGTTAAATCTACCATCACAAGTTTTAAGGGAGGATATAATTTACAACCATTAGTGTCCTTAACCTTCACTCTGTCATAATACAAGACGATTTCTTTAAAATCTAAGCAATCTAGTTCTAGGATTTGTTGTATAATCCCATAACATGTCAACACCGTATCCTTTGAATGTTTATCACTTTTTCTAGCCACATAAGAAGTCAAGGCAGAAATAGAAATTTTGTTATTTTGGGTCAATAGTTTTCCTTGCATGGGTATGATATAAAATCAAAACCATTAGCGCATAATTTTTTAAACTTCTTCGTAGGAGAATTGGGACCTTTATCTAGGCATGCAAGCCTTGAAAAGACATAACCTATTTTTAAAGTTGAATTTATTAGTGGATTTGTATTAGGGCGTGTTTTACAACACATGCATAATTAGTAACAATAAAAGGGTTGACAATTAGCTCTTTTAATACCCATGCCCTAAAATCATTCATCGCATCCATTCAACCTTTTCTCTTATGATTTAGTGAAATTTTGCACTGATACTTCATATACATGTTCATTAAATTATAGAATTTAGATGGTAATTAAGGGGTAATGTTGACAATTACACCAAGTGGACTGACACGTGGCTCCCGGAGGTTAGGAGACATATTTGGCCAAATACATATGGGAGCTAAATAGAAGTATAGGAAGATGATCACATATCACAAACGATTAATTGTAACACAAATCTATCACAGGGAGATAAAGTAAAGAGACCTAGGATTATAGGGACCTTGTAGTTATAAGTAAGATCAATCTCACCCAATTTGGTATTGATTTGTACCTTTCTCACGACGACTTGGACTCTCAGCTACTAACCCTATCAATCTAATTGTTCTTTGTTTTCCAAGAAATAAAAAATTCTCCCTCTCTTCCCCTTGGACAGAGGAAGGATAATTTTCCGAACCACGTATATTCTACATCCCTTAATTAATGCATACATATTTATTGGACCAAACCAAATATTTTTCTTATTATGGGTTTGATATCCTCTATAATTTGGCTCTGTAAGTAAGAATGATAAAATTCCCTAGTGTGAAATATCATCCATATAGAAATATGAGTGCTAATCAATCCCATTGTTCACATTCCAGGATCCATATCCAATATGAGATATGGGTTGTTAGGAGGGAGCAAACTCTTTCCAGCTCCCCTTTACCTCCCTGGAGATCAAGGTCAAGGGGGCCAAGGAGATCTGGTCCTAATCACTGATGTCATACTCCATCTATTAATCGAACTTTGGGCAGAACATCATCGCGACTAGTCAACATTTATGAAGAAAATTTGGATCATCGTGATGAAGAGATTACCCACCTAAGGAGGCAATTGACTAGGAAGTCAAAAGATTGTTACTCCGATTCTCGTAACCTGGAGCGACACGGGAGGGGAATGGTTCATTCCCCAAGGTATAATTTTATAAATAGAATACTTTGTACATCTAAACCATCTACTTACATTTTGTTAACCTCATATTATAGGCTAAGATATGTTTATTTTAGAATTTGAAAAGCTTTCCCAAAGTTTGAATTATAATGGATTTAAAATGATAAATTTAGGGCAAAGAAGGGAAAAAGGAAATTTCATATTTTTAACACCTTTTCAACTAAAATTTATGAGAAATATTTTATAATATCATTTTATAGGTTCCCCTAAAGTTTCATTGAAATCGAGATTGAAACAGACACAAAAATGACATAGTTTAACTTATAGAGCTTAAAAGGGTAAAATGGGTACTAAAAAGGCAAAATTATAATTTAAAAAATTTATATTTATTATGCCTAAAATATTCTCATGTGATTTTTTAATATTTTATAGGCACCTGCGAGTTTGGATGACAAATGAATTGAAACGATAAAGTTAATTAGATATTTCGCAATCTGACACGGTTGACACTTCTATACTAAATGATTTTTAAAAAATCGCTTGATGATACCTTGGGGTCGTGCCATAACTTTTTGGAAAGGTCTTAAAAAGACTCACAACTTTTTAGTTCGATAAAAAGTGACATTTTGATGTTTTGGAGGTCAAAAACACGGTTAAATTTGGTGTTGAAAAATGTAAAATAAAAGTGATGAAAATGCACATTGAAAAAAAAAGAAAAAAGAAAAAGGAAAAGTTGGATGTTGCTGGTTGATTGTGTGTGTGGATGTCAAGTCTAAATCTAAGAGTCCAAGGGAGAAAGGAGACCAAAAGGAAAAAGGAAAAAAAAATCCATAAAAGGAGATTAGATGGACACGGAACGAGCGGAGCTCCCACCCCCAATTTTTTTCCCTCTTATTTTATTCTTTTCTTATTCATTTAATTTAAATATTTGGGAATAAGACTTTGAATATTAATTTTTGTAGATTTATTTATTTATTGCCATGTATTAGAGTAAGTGTTCTTATTTATTTAATTATATTTTTATTATTAATATGCTCGGTTAAATTTTTTGCTGGGGTTAAGATGAAATTACATGTGTTAGCATTTATGTGACTCAATATACCCTAACAATTATGTGATTTTCATGTTTAATGTTACCTTTTGTCCTCTTTTCCATATTTATTTTTAAAAAATTAAACGATATATTATTCGTGCTTCGTTGGATTGAGTGTGTAATTTATTTAATTAAATTGATACACGCTGTGTTTTGACGGATTCAATTAATGATCGAGTTTTACACATTAGTTTGACGAAAGTGATGATACATTATTGATGTTAATGATATAAAAATGAGACTTTCACGACATATCACCCATGATAGTAATGCCTCATGATCAAATTATAGTGTAGAAATAATAGGGATATTGACAAACTGAATGTGACCACGTGTAATGGATTCTGAAACCCTAGTCACATTTTAAATTAGTTTTATGTTGTTAAAATTACCATCTCATTATATTAGTTACATTAATATTTTATTGAAATAATTTCTTGCATGTTCTTTAGCGTCATGCTATTTTATTTAGCATTACTTTAGTTGAAAATTTAATTTATAAAAAAATCTCAACTTTTTTTACCAAGTGAAAGCGCAGTTGGATCCCCAGTGATTAATTATCTCAAATAAAATATAATTTCCTTTTAAATAAATGCGGAAGCGTTGAATACAAGTGATGGTTCCATCAAAACAAGGCCGGGTTTTAATATCTTAAGAAACAAATTAAAACAACATAATTCAAGTCCTAGAATTTGCCTAAGTCATCATTAACAATTATTCAAAGTTAGGCGAAACCATATTAATGCAAGTGACTTGAATAAACCAAATTTTATCCAATATTTAATTTAAGTCCCAAATTAAATGAGTGTGATAATTAAACCGAATTTTATCTTGAATTAAACCTAAAGCATGCGTTCTAACTGATGTGCAAGATAAAATAAACAATGTCACACTACACCGCGATATACGAGGAAAAACCCACTAACGGGAAAAAACCTCGGGACGGCCCTAGCCTCAAATCCACTAAAAACGGTATTACAAAATACAAGACAAAAGACTTACTTCCTAAACTCGAACCCTCTCAAGCCGTGATGCTCCTTCTTGTATCAACCTCCAATTAGCGGATAACCAACGGACCTCCACCGCGGTCTCGGAATACACCGATGGGACTTTATACGGTCACCGTCACCCAAGCATGGAGCCTTTCTCCTTTTGGGTAAAATCTCAACAAAGGTCTTCTTTGTGATGGGGTGTAGAAGCAAACCCGAAACGTCTCTTGAATTCGGTAGAGAAAACCGGTGCCAAAAACTCCAAGTAAGGATATGTATATATAGAACTTGGAATAAACAACAATGGGTGTAAACTAGAGTGTGTATGAATTTTCCATTAAAGATTAACACTCAAAAACATGAACATTTTCCCTAATTAAATTTGCTCTCAAACTCTCTCTAAGAGTTGGATATGGAATGGAAAAGTTATCTTGGAAAATGTGTTTCCCGCACACAATAAAGTATGAAAAAGTTGGTTGAAAACCAAGTGGAGAAGTGAGGAAAAAACTGTCAAAAACTGCTCAAAACCGTTCCCGCCTGACGTCTCGTTCGAACGAACTTGACTCTCGTTCGAATGAGACTTCTAACGAGCGACCAGCCTGGGCTCGTTAGAATCTCGTTAGATATCTCGTTAGAACGAAAACTCATTCGAACGACCTATCGAACGACATATCGAACGACTGACCAGATTAGGGTCGTTGGCAAACTCGTTCGAACGAACCTGGTTCGAACGACAAAACTCGTTCGAACGAAATCTGGTTCGAACGAAAAAACTCGTTCGAACGACATTTCTAACGAACGTCCAGAAAGTTTGAAAAATTCGATTTTGTCCCATAAACTTTTATATACTTATTTCTAAGTTTCTAGTTGATTCTTTCTGAAAAATAAAATGCAGTTTTTATTAACCTAACACCCAATACATACTGTTCCAAGCTCCTATATACATATAAATACATTCATACCTTGGGAGCATGGAACCTAAGTTGATGACGTACAAATGAGGCACATAAACTACGGCATGTTGATGATGCTTTATACTCTTTGCCGCTACGTCTTCAACAAACACTTCATAGGTCTTGAAATATTACAATTAAATAAAATCCTATGAAAAAAATGTTTTTGTCCGGAATTGAGCCAAAACTATATATGGACTCAATTGGAAATTTGTGTCCTTACAAATCTCCCCCTTTGGCTATTCCGGGACAAAAACCAAACAAAAATCCTAAAGGGCCGTCAAGCTCTACTAGACTCAAAACATAACCCGCCCAATCTTGACTCAACCCAAGGATCAAACTCTTTGCCATAGAAAGATGCCGCTTTAGAATAATTCCTGCACACTTAAGCAAACTCATCAAATGCATAGGGAATATCAAAATATTAAATGCAATTTTTAATTAATTACTCCCCCTAAATTAATTCCCCCTTTAAACACATGACCTACTTAGAAAGACGTCTCCCCCTAAGATAAATCTCCCCCAAACGAAGATACGATAATAATAGGATTAGATACCATTTCTCCCCCTATCATCATTCTCCCCCTTTTTGTTCGGGAATAGGCAAAGGATAAAGAACTAATAAACAGCATGTGAAAGCTTAAAGTGATAAGACATGAAAGCATATGGGCAATTAAAGCAAGGCAAAGACAAACAAATATCATATATATATATATACTATAAATATACCAAGAAGTACATGCATATATAGATAGATATAAACACACACATGACACAAAATACAATAAGTTTGCACACTCGTATGGCAAAAATGTGTCATATGGAAACGGAAGTGTAGGGGTGTGAACTAGCAACAATTAAATTTAGACCCAAACACTTAAGAAACGTTCACGGAGTTCTCATTTGATTGCAAACTTCATCACAGTTAAATATAACCTCATGTGACAATATAAAGATTGAACTCAATGAACAAACATACACAATGCATACAAGCCTAGCATGATGATGATTCTACAAACCAAATAGAGTCATGACATTAAAGACAACTAGGATAAACGGACATTGTGCAAACCGTTGATATACCATCCAATTCTCCCTCAATGAGCATATATATTCTTTTGTTATTGAGTGAATATATCAAACAAACATAGGCCTTGGCAATTGCTTTCTGTTTAATGCCAAATATTCTGTTTTTAGGCCTTTGGATCACGTATTTCTTTTAGATCCAATCAACGGTGGCTTACTATCGCAAAGGATTAAATTCATCCTTTCGGAGCCCTTCCCCGTGCATATATGAATTTATCATGTTTTCATTTTTTCACACAAATCTCACATGCAACGGATTTTGACATGCACTAGTCCTCCTAGGTCATAGATATGTAGATGACTAGATTGATAGGAGAACACCTCAAAAAGCTCAAATATAACATGTGACATTAAGATTTCAAAAGAGCTCGTGCATGTGTGAATAGAGGCATATAGAAATAGAATCCATTTAAACAATACAAAATCCAACTACTCCATATAAAAACATGGTAAAGAACATTTTAAGGATTGAAAATCTAAACCAAAAGTTCTAACCACATGGGAGCGTAAACGATAGGATTCAAACACAAATATATGCCACATAAAGTGTGTCAAACAAAAATACACACAAAACAAAATCTTTTTGAGTTTTTAACATTTGTCAAAAATAAATATTTACTCAAAAGGACAAACAAAAATCATTTGTATTTTTTTCATTAAGCTTAAATGAAATAAATAAAACACAAATGATAAACAAAAATCTTTTTAAATTATGCAGTCGATTCAAACACAAAATATAATACAAAAAGATAAACAAGTCATGATTTCTAGCATGGGATATGAAAATAAGGCAATGACTAGAAAATGACTAAACAAGCATACATCTTAGCAATGATATATAATATGAAGTACAAAAAGCTAGAGTATGCATAAAACACTAACACATTCAACCTTTATATTTAGCAAGGGAGGTTTCATGTGATAGTAAATGAGAATCAAAATCCCTATTTTGTAAGGCAACCAAGTCGGATTTCCTAACCCAAATTAATGAAGAATTACTATCTTGGGGTGTAGGAACGTTAGCTATCGTGGTTGCTTTATTATGGGATTTTCTAGGAATTCGTTTAAGATCAAAACAAAATTTCCTAAGATGACCTTTTTGACCACAATGTGAACAAGTGAAAACATGTCGAAAAGATTTACCTAAGGAGTGATCTTGAAATGCATTCCTAGTAGATTCTCCTAAAATGTTGGTTTTGACTTTAGGGTTAAATTCATTACAAGTATTGAAGCCTAAACCAAAAGGGTCATTTTTAACTTGGACCGTTCCTAACATTTTATCAAGTTTTTCTGAACGACATTCCAAATCAAATTTGACATTACTAGAATCTTTTAATTTATTTTCCAACTCAACAATGTGAGATTCTAGTAAAACATTTCGCTCTTCAAAAGCAAGAAGCTCCTTTTACAAGGATTCCATTAAACCCCTAAGGCTATCTCTCTCGCCTTCTACATAGTTAAGCTTCTCTTGAAGAGTCCTCTCACGTGTCCTAAGGTCTTCTATTAAGGCACTTTCATTAACAACCTTGACACTCTCTCTTAAATTTGCTTCTAACTTCAAATTAGCCTTTTTCAATTTGATAGATTCTTTATATAATTCATGAAAAGCATTTTGAAGTTCACTCTCATCAACCTCTTCTTCATTTTCACTCTCTTTTTCTTCTTCACTCTTACTATCATAAAAAATAAGAGAATCATGTACAATGACCTTGGAAGTGGCATGCGCTATAATTTCATCATTCGATGAGTTCTCATTATCACTCACATGTCTAGCCATGAAAGCCACAAAATTTTTCTTAGTGGGGGAATCGGTCTTTTCTTCCTTATCACTATCACTAAGGGTTGCATTATATGCAGTGGGTCGTTTACCCTCTTTCCTTAGTTTAGTGGGGCATTCATAAGCCCTATGGCCATAACCTTCACAACCAAAACATTTATTAGACTCGTCCCTATCAATATTTTCATTACTAGACTTAGGGATCTTTTCGGCTTTAGAAATCTTCTCGCTTTTATCATGTTTAGAAGATTCAAATTTCTTAAAATCATTTTTAAATTTATCTTTGTTGAATTTAAGAATTTTTCTAAATTTACGAGCAAATAAATCCATATCTTCCGAGTCACTATCACTATCGCTCTCTACTACTTGTTTAACCTCTTTTCGGGCTTTTAAAGCAACGCCCTTTTCAATTTTCTTTTCATTTTTAGAGGGAAACATATCAAGTTCATAGGTTTGTAAATCACCTACAAGCTCTTCTAATTTCGTAGAGGCTAAAGTGGGTAAAGAATTTAAAACGGTCACCTTTGGAATAAATCTATCGGGTAGGAACCTTAAAATTTTCTTTACTACACGGTCGTCAGGTATTTTCTCTCCCAAGTTAAAGGATGAATTAACAATATCTGAAAGTCTAGCATAAAATTTATCAAAAGTTTCTTTTTCATCCATTTTGATAGTTTCAAATTGAGTGGTGAGGTTTTGGAGTTTAGAAGCTTTAACGACACTCGTTCCTTCATGAGTTAATTGTAAAATATCCCAAGCTTCTTTAGCGGTCTCACACGTCATAATGCGTCGAAATTCATCCGGTGTGATAGCGCTAAATAAAGCATTTAAACCACGGGAATTAAAATTTGCAAGCTTAAACTCATTTTCGGTCCATCTATCGACGGGTTTGGGAACTTGTTCATTTTCAATTAAATGTGTTGGTGGAGTCCAACCGTTAACAACAGACATCCAAACACGTTCATCGATAGATTTAAGTGCCGATTTTATTCGCGCTTTCCAATACGCGTAGTTTGAACCATCAAAAATAGGAAATTTTGAAAATGGGGAAAAATCCATTTTAGCCAAAAATTAAAGGATCTTTAACGAAATAATTTATCGTTTTTGGCTCTGATACCAATTTGAAAGCGCAGTTGGATCCCCGGTGATTAATTATCTCAAATAAAATATAATTTCCTTTTAAATAAATGCGGAAGCGTTGGATACAAGTGATGGTTCCATCAAAACAAGGCCGGGTTTTAATATCTTAAGAAACAAATTAAAACAACATAATTCAAGTCCTAGAATTTGCCTAAGTCATCATTAACAATTATTCAAAGTTAGGCGAAACCATATTAATGCAAGTGACTTGAATAAACCAAATTTTATCCAATATTTAATTTAAGTCCCAAATTAAATAAGTGTGATAATTAAACCGAATTTTATCTTGAATTAAACCTAAAGCATGCGTTCTAACTGATGTGCAAGATAAAATAAACAATGTCACACTACACCGCGATATACGAGGAAAAACCCACTAACGGGAAAAAACCTCGGGACGGCCCTAGCCTCAAATCCACTAAAAACGGTATTACAAAATACAAGACAAAAGACTTACTTCCTAAACTCGAACCCTCTCAAGCCGTGATGCTCCTTCTTGTATCAACCTCCAATTAGCGGATAACCAACGGACCTCCACCGCGGTCTCGGAATACACCGATGGGACTTTATACGGTCACCGTCACCGTCACCCAAGCATGGAGCCTTTCTCCTTTTGGGTAAAATCTCAACAAAGGTCTTCTTTGTGATGGGGTGTAGAAGCAAACCCGAAACGTCTCTTGAATTCGGTAGAGAAAACCGGTGCCAAAAACTCCAAGTAAGGATATGTATATATAGAACTTGGAATAAACAACAATGGGTGTAAACTAGAGTGTGTATGAATTTTCCATTAAAGATTAACACTCAAAAACATGAACATTTTCCCTAATTAAATTTGCTCTCAAACTCTCTCTAAGAGTTGGATATGGAATGGAAAAGTTATCTTGGAAAATGTGTTTCCCGCACACAATAAAGTATGAAAAAGTTGGTTGAAAACCAAGTGGAGAAGTGGGGAAAAAACTGTCAAAAACTGCTCAAAACCGTTCCCGCCTGACGTCTCGTTCGAACGAACTTGACTCTCGTTCGAACGAGACTTCTAACGAGCGACCAGCCTGGGCTCGTTAGAATCTCGTTAGATATCTCGTTAGAACGAAAACTCGTTCGAACGACCTATCGAACGACATATCGAACGACTGACCAGATTAGGGTCGTTGGCAAACTCGTTCGAACGAACCTGGTTCGAACGAACCTGGTTCGAACGACAAAACTCGTTCGAACGAAATCTGGTTCGAACGAAAAAACTCGTTCGAACGACATTTCTAACGAACGTCCAGAAAGTTTGAAAAATTCGATTTTGGCCCATAAACTTTTATATACTTATTTCTAAGTTTCTAGTTGATTCTTTCTGAAAAATAAAATGCAGTTTTTATTAACCTAACACCCAATACATATTGTTCCAAGCTCCTATATACATATAAATACATTCATACCTTTGGAGCATGGAACCTAAGTTGATGACGTACAAACGAGGCACATAAACTACGGCATGTTGATGATGCTTTATACTCTTTGCCGCTACGTCTTCAACAAACACTTCATAGGTCTTGAAATATTACAATTAAATAAAATCCTATGAAAAAAATGTTTTTGTCCGGAATTGAGCCAAAACTATATATGGACTCAATTGGAAATTTGTGTCCTTACACCAAGCTTAGAAATTAAAATTTAAGAAAAAAATTGAGTTATTCACTAAAAAAAATATAATTTTCATAGTTCCTTTGGGTTCGACCTCGCACTTGCATTCTATATTTTAAAGCGATCTGTGCGCTTGCGAGTAATTTAATTTGTAACAAGTTTTTGGCGCCTTTGCCGGGGAACTATTTTTTGGTAAAAAACTCGTTAGTCTTCGGTTATATTCCTTCTACTAGTTATAATTAACTATTTAAAAAAAAATAAAAAATAAAAAATAAAAAAAAATAAGAAAAAAGATTTTCGTAGTAAGTCGTGCATTAAGATTAATTAGGAATTTTACGTAGTGTATGCATTCTTGGGCTCATGATCAAAAACACCGTTTATCTAGCATTAATATGGCTGAGTAAATAAATGACGAAGAACCCGCACCTAAGACACTTGAGGAGCGTTTCTCCCCTATTTATACCAATCCACCTTCATGCATAGTGTGATATGCCATGACTGTGGCACATTATCAATTACAACGGCAAATAGTCCAAGTTTTTCCAACCTTTCACGTATTTGACAAAGAAGATCCATATGTATATATAAAAGATTTTCTTGAAATTTTTTCAACATTTAAATTTCAAAATTTCTCAGACGAGTCAGTTCGTCTACATTTATTCACCTTGTCACTAAAAGATAAGTCCAAATTATGGCTTATCCCATGCTCCCAATTCCATTACTACGTGGGAAACTAAAGTCTCTAAATTTCTAGGCAAGTTCTTTCCAATGTCAAAAACTAATACTATAGGAGACAAATATCACATTTCTCTTAAAAAGAAAGTGAAAAATTTCAGGAGTGTTGGGAAAGATTCATTGACTTACTTTTAAAATGCCTTCACTATGGTTTCGAAACTTGGCATATTGTTCATTACTTTTATACATAATTAACACGAGCTTATAGGAATATGATAGAGTCTAGGAATAACGGTGGCTTTCTAAGCCTTAGGGATGATTACGCATATAATTTCCTTGAAAATTTATCTGAAAACTCTTGAGATTGGGATTTTTCTGACCAAAAGGATCCCAATAATATCCCGAAATAGGCATGCAAGTATGAGGTGAAACACTACACCAAAAATAACAATTGGCACACTCCGATATTAAAAATCTGACACATTTTAAAACTGTGCCAAATTTTGGTACGGTTTAACGATAATCTGGCACACTTTAGAATAGTGCCAAAATTTGGCACTGTTTTAAAGTGTGCTAAAATTGAGTACACTTACTGATATATAAAATACCCTAACAAAACATTACATAACCTTTCTTTCATTCGTGCTCAAGTCGCTCTCTCTCATCTCATTAGCGCTCTCGCCTCTCCCTCTCTGGCCAATTCTCTCTCTCTCTCTCTCTCTCTCTCCCACCAGCTCCATCATCTCGCTGTGTACTCTCTTCATCTGTCCAGGATGACGCTTAAGGAGGATCACATAGATGGAGCTACAAAACCCTCTCTCTCGCCGATAAAATAACCTCCACCAGTCGATGAAAGATTCTGACTCCATTTACCCTCCTCCTATCGATAAAACTCCGATCAATAAAATCTATACTTCAATCGACCAAAGGTTGAAATTCCATCTTGTTTGGCCACTGAGAAAAGCTCAGAATCAAGGTATTCTTGTATTTTAAACAAATTTAAACCGAGACTTATTAAGTTAAACTAAAGCTCTGACCAAAGCTTCGAAATGTAGTTTTTATATTTTAAACAAATATATGTAACAAATTTACTTTAGCTTTATTTTGATGATTGTGAAATCTTGACCACCACCTTACAACCCAAAACCCAACGACCTTAGTTCTAGCTACGGTCTCAAAAACTTGCTGTCGAACTCATTAAATCGGATCAATTGGATTGTGGTGGTGTTGAAGGCATTGTTTCTGATGATGCTGGAAACAACACCACCCTTCAAGGTGTTGGTAAGCTCAAATCAGTGATAACAATGGAAGCACAGGAGAATATATAGATAAAAGTGTATACATATGAAGGCGGTGAGGAGAAGAGGATGAAAACCAATATATAAGTGGTTCAACCAATTAGGCCTACGTCCACTGTGCAAAATAGTGAGTAAGGTCACAAAAATGAGGCACTAATGGCCATGGATACAATCTCTCAAGCTTTCTCTCTCTACTGTATAATTAGACAGAGCTTCAACTAGGATTATCATTCTGGATCCCTTTACAAGGTAAAGGATGACCTCTATATATAGTGCTTCGGGGGTGTAATGTACCCCCCAAGCATACAATGAGCATGTGCATGAGCATCGAACCAGTATGAGAGTGACACCTGGCTGTTCTCAACTAAGTAATGATAACCTCAATATTCCCTCACGTCAAGGGAATAATTCAGTTATAACAGATTTGTCCATGTGTTCCAAGCCTTACATGTGCTTGTAAATACTCGTCTATCTCGATTGATACTAACCTCGACCTGGAAGAGTATGAGGTTGGTGCGATCTGGCTGTTGCCCAAGCTGAGATTACTCATGATGGTCTCGGCTCAGCAAGACACCAAGGTAAGTTAAGATGGGCCATAACATCAGCCCGGGCTGAAGTTATGTAGGAGTATTGGAACATCGGCTGATTCCCAGCTGAGGTTGGTTATAATGATGGTGTAGTCCTTACTTCCTTGGCTTATAGCCAACCGAGGTTGCCGTATGAGGTAAACGTGATGTCGACCTTGGGCGCCCTGATGAATAACGGCCTCCACGGATTATGGAGACCTTAGATGTTGTCTGACTGTGAGACAACTAGTAACGTCGGCCGTGGCCGACCTTGTAAAAGACGGGACCGCTGGTTGCCAATCTGGGGCCCTTCTAACCTCGGCCGTCTCCCTAGCCGAGGTTGGTGTCTCTGAGCTGTGGGGTACATGTAGGGCATATCAATCACCCCTAGCCCTTAGTTACCTATGTGAATAGGTGACTAAGGGATGAGGGTAGATTTCATTAAGTTCCAATACTTTCTTGACAAGTGTGAACTACTGAAGTGGATAGTGTGCCTAACAAGGGTGATGATGTTGGATGTCTTTTGGGCTCCCAAGGCAATGATGGGCCTTAGGATGCATGCACTCACACTTAAGAGTTTAAACCCAATTTTTCCTCTCTTTGTCCCTCATTCCTCTCTTTCTCTTGATTTGGTTATCTCTGCAACTCTCTCTCTACAAGAGCTTGGCTGCTGCATTTCAGGGGTTTCCTTATTTCCATTCCTCTTCTCCTTCATTTCGCACTTCAACAAGTATTGTCTTCACCCTACTTTGCCATTTTCAACCTTTAATTCTTATTTCTTCATTTTTTGGTGAGTTTTTTAGGTTTTTCGGCCACTGTCTTGCATTTTTCGGTGGCCCTTGTTCTTGACTGTATTTGATTATTCTTTTTTAAAATCCCAGCTTGATCCTTAGTTAGGTTGAGTCAAGTTGTTTATTTTTAGCTAGAGTCTACAAGTGTAGGGTCGTCCCCATATGCTCAGACCCCTTTATCAACTCTTAGAGGAATTCCCCTCTCTTAGGGAGAAGACCTTAGATAAAATTAGGAAAATAGAACGAGCCTAAGAGGAAGCTCGTAGGGCAGTGGCATTCCCTCTCAGGCCTATATTCCCACCCCCTTTGAAGGTGATATCCCCTGAGCCATCTACATCTGTAGAGGTCCCAGTAGAACCTATTCCGATGTCTGAGTCTGAGTCGTCAACCTCAGACCCCATGTCCGTGGATTCTTTCCAAGAGGCCATGGACTACTCCGTTTTGATGGACCAGGCCCCTGATCAAGCCGAGGTTTCTAACTGTGCCTCGTCTCACAAAAGTTCTAGCACCTCGCATTCTTCATCCGATGTTGAAATTATAGAACCCAGTGTGGCTGTTCCCCCCATCCTTGACGCTATTCCCCTGTCGATCACCACAGGAGATGAGTTTGCTCAGAGGTTCCCGATGGTTCTCCCTCCTCTGCTCAAGACGACGTTGACTGGGGTGAGGATGACGGTAGAGAAAGCAATGTTGACACCTCGGAGACATCCGAGATAGAGAGAAAAATTGACCTTCTAGCCTTCAGGAATCTGTATTCTATAAGTCCCTCCATAAAGCTTAGGAGACCTCTGAGGGACGAGAGGGCCTTCGACGGACGAGATGATGAGATCTGCTTATAGGAGCAGATGTTCAAGTTAGGATTTCGTCTTCCCATTCATCCAATAATCAGGGCTATATTACATTAACTTGGCTCCTTCCCAGTTATCACCCAATGCCTGAAGGGTGATAATTGGAGCTATAGTTTTATAGAGGGCAATCCATCATTCAGACCTTCCCGTTCAGGTCTTTACAGGTTGCTACGTCCCTTCCTCTGCCAGGAATCATCCGAGTTACTACCACTTTTTAGCTCAAAAGTCCAATAAGAAGATGTTGCAGGTTACCCAAACTTCAAACCATAATTAGAAACCACGCTACTTCTTCGCATCAGGGCCATGGGAGTTTGGTCCCTGTGCCCCCTCTTCATCCTTAGAGTCGAGGATACCCCTGAGATGGGGAAAGGTGACAATGGTTTCTTGGGTCGACCCTAGGCTAAGACAACATAACCTTTAGAAAAAGACCTTTAGGATTAGGGGGATCATGGTCTGCTAGTCAAGTACGAGCATTTGATGACCCCCTACTATCTCTCTGAAACTGGCCTTGGGGGAGTCCTCTGACCTAGCTCCATAAGTTACTTTATTATTTCAATAAGTTATACCTCTAAATTTATTATGTATCTGATTTTCTGACTCAGACCTTTCTGTTTGTAGAGTGCCCAAAAGGAATTTTTGACGACCGCTGGGAGATGGCAACCCCTAGTCTTACCAAGCTTGTGAAGAAATCAGGTCTAACTGCACCTCCTCCTCCTCCTACAACTTCAAGGGCTGTGGCCTTCAAGAAGAGGAAATCTGCTGTCCCTGCCCCTGAGGATCAGAGGCAGAAGAAAAAAACTCAAATGGGGGATCGTGCCATCCCCATTTCCACTGAGGACGTGTTAATTGCTCGTCTGGAGCAACTGAAGATTAGTGACAGTCTTATCGGCCAGAGTCTGAAGGCCCTGGACGCTATCGGCAACGTCATAACCGATTCTGACAAACGCTTCTGCCGCTCTGTGGATAGGCCTCAGTTGGCCGAGTTCACCCTCCATCTCTATATCCAAGTACGACATTGGACTTTTTCTTTTGCTCCAAGTGTAACATCGGCTTTGACTTATACCAGATCTTAAACTGACATCTCTGCACATGTTCTACAGAGTCTCCTCATCATGCACCATTTTCTTGACTAGACTCTGAGGAAACTTCCTCTGATTGAGAAGGTCAAAGAGGCCGAAAAAGTGGAGCGTCTGAAGGCTTCCTTGGAGAAGTCTGAGGCTAGCGTGAAGCGGCTGGAAAAGGACATGGACAAGTTGAAGAAGGATCATAGCTCTACCCTGAAGACTCAGGCTGAATATCTTCAGTACAAGGTCGATGTCGCTATGAAGGCTGCCTTGGATGATACCTCAGAGAATATTTTGGAGGACTATAAGGTCTCTGACAAATTCGTCAGCTTTGGCTTTGAATACCTCGAAAGAGGTGTTAAGTCCACTGGCAAATGGGCTGCAATGAAGGAGAAATAATCAGGGAGTCTGGAAGCCTCTGACTTCATTGGTCTAGGATACACCAATCCTCATTTTGCTCAGGCCTTACAAGAGGTCGAGGAGGAAGGAGGTGCCGCCCCTACCGAGAATGCTCCTCAAAAAGATACCAGGACTGAAGACGTTGGTCCCCAAGATGATAGGGTAGAAGTGACTAACCTCGGCCAGGGAGATGGGGGCATGGCAACTAACCCTGAGACTGTAGACACTTGAATCCACTTTGTGAATCTTTTGTAATTTTTAATTTTCGCTTCAATCTGTAACCTCTGATGACTGTTGTCTGTTACCTTATGGCTTGTGATTCTTATCTTTATGCTATAACAACCCCTAAAAGGGATTTATTTCTTTAGTTGCTGAATGTTCTTTGAATGGTTTTATATGTCATGCAATGTGTTTATGCTAAGGCCCGAAGCCTCCATATAATGTTGTCTTCATAAGCCCCATAAATAAAATATTCACCAAATTAATGATGTTGAAGGTCTGAGGTCATCCAAGTGTGATGTTCACCTCAGACCTTGTCACCAAATTATGATGTTTACGGTCTGAGGTCATCAACTAAGATGTTACCCCCATAAAATATTCACCAAATTAATGATGTTCAAGGTCTGAGGTCATCCAAGTGTGATGTTTACCTCAGACCTTGTCACCAAATTATGATGTTTAAGGTCCGAGGTCATCAACTAAGATGTTACCCCCATAAAATATTCACCAAGTTAATGATGTTCAAGGTTTGAGGTCATCAACTAAGATGTTACCCCCATAAAATATTCACCAAATTAATGATGTTTAAGGTCTGAGGTCATCAACTAAGATGTTACCCCCATAAAATATTCACCAAATTAATGATGTTCAAGGTCTGAGGTCATCCAAATGTGATGTTCACCTCAGATCTTGTCACCAAATTATGATGTTTAAGGTATGAGGTTATCCAAGTGTGATGTCTTACCTTAGACCCTGTCACCAGATTATGATGTTTAAGGTCTGAGGTCATCAACTAAGATGTTATCCTCATAAATTCTACCATTATAGCGTAATAAACCAAGAGTTGACATGAAAACTGATCTTCTCATTAATAATCTCTTTATAAGATGATACATTTTCATATACAATCTTGCAACATCATATTTAATACTTTTTTAGATGATCAGCATTCCAAGGATTAGAGAAAGGTTCCCCTTCAAGGTTTTCTAGCCTGTAGGTCCCGGGTACAACCTACTCGGTTACCTTGTAAGGGCCATGCCAATTTGGGTGGAGATTATTTTCCTTCTGTAATGTCTTCTTTAGCACGAGGTCTCCCACAGCTATGGGTCTTAATTTTACCCTTTGATTATAGAACTTTGCTGTTCTCTGTTGATAAGCTGCCTGTCTGATCTCCACGTTTTCCCTTCTCTCTTCAATCAAATCCAGTCCAAGTCTTCTCTCCTCCTCATTCCTCTCAGGATCATAAGTATGAACCCTATGAGTAGGGAGTCCTACTTCGGTTGGTATGACGGACTCTAAGCCATGTGCTAATATAAATGGGGTTTCCCCCGTTGGTGTCCTAGCCGTTGTTCTGTAGGCCTATAACACAACATAAACTTCTTCAGTCCATCTTCCCTTAGCTTCTTATAACCTCTTCTTAATCCCGTCGAGTATAGTTCTATTGGTGACTTCGGTCTGACCGTTTGCCTGAGGTTGGCCAGGAGAAGAGAAAAATTGCTTTATTCCATCTCTTTCGCAGTATTTTTTTAAGGAAAAATTCTTGAACCGGGTGCCATTGTCCGAGATGAGGGTGTTTAGGAGACCATATCTGCATATGGTGTTCTTCCAGATAAATTATAAGGTCTTCTACTCTGTAATAGTGATCATCTATTTAGCCTCTACCCATTTGGAGAAGTAGTCAATGGCAACTATCAAAAACTTGTAGTTGCCTTCCGCTCTTAGTAAGGGAGCCACCAAGTCGATTCCCCATACCGCGAACGGCCAAGGAGAACTTATTGGCGTCATAGTCTGATGAGGTTAATGGGGGATAATGGAGAATCTTTGGCATTTATCACACCTCTTCACATAGGTTGCATCATCCTTAGCCAAGGTCGACCACCAGTATCCCTGCGTAATAATCCTCTTAGCCAAAGGTCTTCCTCCTATGTGACTGAAGCAAGAACCCTCGTTCACCTCCTTTAAGACGTGGAGAACTTCTGTGGGATGGAAACATCTGAGGAGAGGTAATAGAAATCCTTTCTTATATAGGACGTCTCGTACTATTGAGAACTTTGCAGCTCTGTACCTTAGTTTCCTCCTCTCTAACTTTGATTCCAACAGCTCACCCTCTCTGATATATCTGATAAGGGGATCCATCCATGAGTCCCTTAAGTTCAAATTGAGGCAAGGGTTACTAACCTCTTCTTCTTCAATGGTCGCCTTGGGCAGGATCTCGACTGAAACCGTCCTTCTGATGTTTGTCCTTGTTGCTGAAGCTAAACTTGCTAGTGCGTTTGCGTGGCTATTATTTTATCGAGGTATTCTCTTCATCTTTATCTCTTCAAAACCTTATAATATCACTCTTACCCTCTTCAGGTATTTGGCCATCCTTTTATCCTTGGTTGGCCTCATAAACCCCCAACACTTGGTTAACAACCAACCTTGAGTCACTATGAAGTAGCAGTCGTCTAGCCCTAAGGGTCTTTGCCAAGGAGAGGCCTGCTATCATGGCCTCATATTCTTACTCGTTGTTTGATGCCTTGAAGTTAAACCTTAAGGAATATTCAATGTTGGTACCATCCGGGGCTGAGAGTATCAGCCCTGCCCCACTTCCACTTTTATAAGAAGACCCGTCAATAAAAAGGTTCTAGACGTCTTTATCTGATAAGAAGCCCTCTTCTAATATGATACCTTTCTAGAAGAGGTACCGGTATTCCTTATTCTCGGCTATTCCATTTCTGGCTCTGTTGGATATAACCTCTTTCAGGTCTCGTAAGATGCTGCTGTTTGATCCCTCTGCAGCCTCTAGGTTATTATCAACCTCGGCCTCTTCCTATATGAACTCAGCAACAAAATATGTAAGTGCTTGCCCTTTAATGGCCACCCTGGGTTGATAAGTAAGGTCATACTCCCCCAACTCAATGGACCATGTCATCAATCTACCTGACTTCTCGAGTTTGTAGAGGACCTGTCTTAGTGGGGAGTCAGTGAGGATGACCATATTATGGACTTGATAGTAGGGATTCATCTTCTTAGAAGCATGTATCAAGGCATAGGCTAACTTTTACATTCAAGGATAATTCTGTTCAGACCCTTGAAGGGCCTTACTGTTGAAGTATACATGCCTTTGAACCCCAATGTCTTCCAGTATTTTAGCTGCACTTATAGCTGATTCAGAGACTGCTAGATAAACATATAACTTCTCTCCCACTATGGGCCGAGATAAGAGCAAGGGAGACCCGAGGTAGGACTTGAGCTGGTTAAAATCCTCATCAGACTCTTTATCCCACTCGAAGGCCTTATAAGCACCTTAAAGAACAAAATACACTTGTCCGTCGCTCTGAAAATAAATCTGTTGAGTGAAGCTACTCTTCTAGTGAGCCTCTGAACGTCTTTGATACTTCTTAGCGTCTTCATGTCAAGCAAAGCCTTGATTTTCTCAAAGTTCTCCTTTATTCCTCTCTGATTGATAATGAATATAATGAATTTCCAAGCTCCTACTCTGAAGACACACTTCACGGGGTTGAGTTTCATTCTGTACAAGTCCATAGTATCGAAGGTCTTTTCTAGGTCTGCCACGTGAGTGCAGGCCTTTAAGCTCTTCGTCAACATATCGTCTACGTACACCTCCATAGTTTTACCTATTTGATTTTCAAACATCTTATTCCCAATACGTTGGTACGTTGCGCCCATATTTTTTAAGCCGAAGGGCATAACCTTGTAGTAATATGTCCTTTTGTTCGTGATGAAGGCTGTCTTTTCTGAGTCTTCGGCATCCGTGAAGATCTGGTTGTAGCCTGAATACGCGTCCATGAAGCTCATGAGCTCATGACCTACAGTGGAATCTACCATCTGATCGATTTGAGGAAAGGGATAGATGTCTTTTGGGTAAACTTGTTCAGGTTGGTGAAGTCTACGCACATCCTCCATTTCCCATTGGCTTTGGGCACTATGACTGCGTTTGATAACCACTCCGGATATATGACTTCCCTTATAAACTTGGCCTCTTCCAACTTTCTGACTTCTTCTCGGATGACGTCGTACTTCTCCCAAGAGTAAACTCTTCATCTCTTTTTGATTGGCTTAGCATCCTTAGTCACGTTGAGTTTATGACACATAACCTCAGGGTCGATGCCAGGCATGTCCGCGTGGATCCAAGAGAAGACACTCTGCCTCTTCTTTAAGAAACTTACTAGCTCTTCCTTGATCTCCGCTTTCAAGGCTTTACCGATCTGGACGGTTTTTTCTGGTTCGCCCTCATTGAGGACGATGGATTCTACCTCTTTTGCGGCCTCTCCTTTCTTCAACTTCATTTCATTTCTAGGGTCAAGTGTATTAATGTTATATGTGGTAGTTGCTCTCTTATGGGTTTCTATCTCTTCAGTTGAGTTGAAGTATCATTCTCGTGCTATGGTCTGGTCGCCCTGCACTTCCCCTACCCCATAGGGGGTCGGGAATTTTAGCATATGGTGGATCGTCGACCGCACGGCCTCAAATTCCTTAAGGGCTACTCTTCCTATGATGAGGTTATAGGTCGAGAAGACGTTTTCATTGATAATAAAAAAATTGATCTTTCGGGTTAACCTCTTAGGCCACTCATCGCCCATTCACACGTCCATATCATACATGCCCAACGGGTGGATCTTTTCACCACTAAAGCCCATTAACAGATGATGATAGGGTACCGACCTAGCTTTGCTAAGGCCAAGGATTTTGAAGCAGGTCCAGAACATCACATCTGCTGAACTTCCTCCATCTACGAGGATTCTCTATACCTCGCATCCATGCACCCTTGTTTTGATTACTAAAGGGTCATCATGCAGAGCTAGGATGCCTTTGAAGTCGAGTCGGGAGAACCCAACTATAAGATTGACCATATCCACCTTTTTTCTCTTATTCTTGGTTTCGAAAGACGTCAGATTTACCACTTTTGGTTTGGCCACTGACTTGGCCTCTGCCACATGAGCTTTTCGGTCAGCTACTTCAGAACCACCCCTGCGAGTCCTCCACATATAGTGTTAACACCAAAGGAGATCATACCGACCCTCTTCATCGGGGAATTGTCATCTTTTGGTGGGAGGTCTGGATCGTCCTCATCATCACCCTCTGAGTCATCGTCTCTTCTTGCTAGAGTATCGTCATGACATCTGTCGTTTCTCTTATTTTTAGGGTCATCTCTTCCCCTTTTAGGAGCCTTTCAATCAACATACTTCCTCAACTTTACTGATTTCAACATCTTCTCGATCTCATCTTTCAAGGCGAAGCACTTATCTGTAACATGGTCATGGTCTTGGTGGAACTCGCACCACAAGTTCTTATTCCTCTTATGTGGAGGATTCTTCAGCTTCTCTGTCCATCTCAGCGACCGATCATTCTTTATCTCATTGAGGATGTGTTTGCAGCTCACAGTTAGAGGGGTATAGCGTGCGAACTTATCGTCGACAAATCTCTTCTTTCCATCCTTCTTTCTTTGGAATTTCCCGCTGCTACCGCCATTCTCATCCTTGTATTTTGCAGCCATGGCCTCTTCAGCGTTCATGACCATGCCCGCAGTTTCCAACAGTTCTGCCATGGACTTTGGAGGGTCTTTCATAAGTTTCCACAATAACTTCCCTTTATAAAGACCTCCTATGAGGGTGTCATGGCTATATTCTCTTCGTAGTCTTCAACCTCGAGTTTTTCTTTGTTGAATCTAGTAATGTAGTCCCTTAGGTTCTCATTCTTGCCTTGCTTGACATACAATAGATGAGTAGTCTTCTTTTGAGGTCTTACCCCAAAACAGAAGTTGTGAATGAACCGTTCAACCAAACTCTTAAAGTTCTCTATTGAGTTCTTCGGGAGAGAGGTAAACCAGATGTGTGTAGCTCCCGTTAAAGTCCCGAAGAAGGCTCAACATTTCATCTCATTTATATTTAGTAAATGTCCGCCACAGACTGGTACATATCAATATGATGTACAAGGTTGGTGCTACCGTCATACTTGGGAGACACCGTAGGTGTCTTGAACTTAGAAGGGGTAGGGAAGCTCACTATCTTAGCCACGAACGAAGAGCCTTTTGAAAAACCTCTTTGCAGTGGGTCCCAGCTTTTGATGAGGTATCCTATCTTATCCTCAAGACGTTGGATGGAGTCATTCCATGGTCTTGCAATGTCGTCCTAGCCGAGGTTGTCCCCAGACACCTCCATGGGGTGGACCGAGGGTTCTCCAACCGCAGCACAACATCGGCTGTTGACCTATTCTTGGTCCCTACCTCGTCCTGTGTTTGGTCGGCCTTGATGAGGCTGACATTGCCCCTATTCCCATTGGGAACTGGCTACACTTCTCGACCTGGATAACCTCTGTCGCAGGTCGTTTACTGGGCCGAGCCTTTCAAAGGCAATCGATCAAAAGCTGACCCTCTTTGTTGGGCTTCTTCACCTCTTCTGCCTCCACAACCTCGGCTCTACTGGATAGGACGTACTGTGTTATTTAAAACCTCATACAACTCCCAATAATCTTCTGGAGCATCTTCTGCCTCCAAATCATCATACCTATCCTCAGGACAAGGGTGTCCTTACCTCCCCAGATGCAAACGTTTAGGGTCAGCAATGTCCCTCCTCCGCTGAGGTGTAGGTTGGTCTTTCCTCGGTGCCTGGGGTGGTCCCCTAGCATCAGGATGAGGCTGAACAGCCGCCGGAGTAATCATCTCTGGTGAGACCCCAGATGGTCTTATCATGTTTTGACTGAGTTATGAAAATTTCTCCTTCATTGCTTATTGCATGGCAGCCAAAGACCTCAAGGATGCTGCCACTTCCGCCATTTCAGACTGAGGCGGTACCTGGATGGAACTAGGCGGTCCAGCACCAGTCGGTGGAAGAGGTGGCGGTAAGTCCAGCGTCATGTGCTGACACTAAATAACTTGTAGAGTAAATGAGCTTTGTACCTTAATGGACCTCTTTCAATGGTGAAACAGCTCCACACAAGGGGTGAGGCCTGGTTCACCACCAGAGTCTCCGGTGAGGTTAAGCAGAAAATGAGGAAGAGATAGCTTCTCGTTCCCACAGACGGCGCCAAAATGATGATGCTGGAAACAACACCACCCTTCAAAGTGTTTGTAAGCTCAAATCAGTGATAACAATGGCAGTACAGAATAATATATAAATGTAAGTGTATACATATGAAGGAGGTGAGAAAAAGAGGATAAACACTAATATATAAGTGGTTCAGCCAATTAGGCCTACGTCCACTGTGCAAGTGAGTGAGTAAGGTCACAAAAATGAGGCACTAATGGCCATGGATACAATCTCTCAAGCTTTCTCTCTCTACTGTATAATTAGACAGAGCTTAAGCTAGGGTTATCATTATGGATCCCTTTTCAAGGTAGAGGATGACCTCTATATATAGTGCTTGGGGGGTGTAATGTACCCCCCAAGCATACAATGAGCATGTGCATGAGCATCGAACCAGTATGAGAGTGACACCTGACTCTTCTCAACTAAGTAATGATGACCTCAATATTCCCTCATGTGGAGGGAATAATTCAGTTATAATAGATTTGTCCACGTGTTCCAAGCCTTACATGTGCTTGTAAATACTCGGCTGTCTTCGATTGATACCAACCTCGGCCTAGAAGAGTACGAGGTTGGTGCGATCTGGCTGTTACCCAAGCTGAGATTATTCATGATGGCCTCGACTCAGCAAGATACCTGGGTAAGTCATGAGGAGCCATAACGTCAGCCTGGGCCGAGGTTATGTAGGAGTATTGGAACATCGGCTGATTCCCAGCCGAGGTTGGTTATGATGACGGTGTAGTCCTTGCTTCCTCGACTTATAGCCAACCGAGGTTGCCGTATGAGGTAAACGTGATGTCGGCCTTGGGTACCCTGATGAATAACTGCCTCCACGGATTATGGAGACCTTAGCTGTTGTCTGACTGTGAGATAGCTAATAACGTCGGTCGTGGCCGACCTTGTAAAGGACGGGACCACTGGTTGCCAATCTGGGGCCCTTCTAACCTCGGCCGTCTCCCTGGCCGAGGTTGGTGTCTATGAGCTGTGGGGTACATATAGCGCATATCTGTTTCCATTTCATTAAGTACAAATCGATTTAAATATGTTATATATCTTTTTGTTTAAAGAAGTTACAGAGCGGTTTTGTAAATAGTTTATTGTTATACTGTTTGAGATTTAAAGGTGAGGAATAAAATCGATTTTGATTTTTAGTATTTCAGATTCAGATCCGAATTCGTTGGGTTTCAAAGTCACAAATTGAATTTGGGGTATAAATCAAGTTGAGACTTCCATCATGCGCACAAGGGTTTTCAATTTGCTAAGTTGTGTTTCTTCCAGATCGTTACTTGTGTGTTCCATTTTTTTACCATTTATTCAGATCTGGCAGTGGCTAGATTTTATAGGAGATCCATCTGTGTTTCTTTTTGTTACAATGGACTTGATATTATCTTTTTCCACAATGAGGATCTGAACTGATAAGATCATAGTGTTTTAGTAAAGAAAATTTGTGTTGTTGCTTTTGTCTTTCAATCAGACGGTTGTTTTTAACCGGAGATTTAGCCGGACAATATTTTTTTGGCCGGAGTTTTAACTGATGAAGCAATATGATTTTGGTGTTACATTTTCGTGTTGATCGAGTACTAACCTAGAAAGATTGCTACACGAGATATTAAAGTAACGCAAATTCTATTCACCAAAATCAAATGTCACAAATTCGTTACACATATTGGATGATTAATCAAGAACTTCGTCAGCACATTATCCAAGTGTGTATTTTCCTTTACTACATTTGTTTAGTTATTTCGGTATAATTTGGCTTGCATGTAGTGTTACGTAGTTTTGATTATGATCATAGAATATTCAGTTGAGTTTTTTCTTTCACAAAGTTTATTTAGTAATTTCATTGGTTATAATTGATAATAGGTTATCATAGGTAGGTTTGCATTTGTAGTATTTCAGCGTATTTGTGACCTTGGTTTTAGCATTGATATTTTAAGGGATTTATTTGTATGAGTACTATTAGTTTAGTTGTTAGCAAATTTATTTTGTATATTTATCAATAATTTTTTTTCCAATTAATTAAATAAATAAATAAATAATCAATCTTTTTGGATCTACCACTGCCGGTGCCCAAGTCCGGAAGTGCAATAGAATACAAGGAAGATTTGGCATAGAAATTAATTGGTAGATTAGGGAAATTATTCCAAATATGAGTAAACGTAACTAAATATTATAAGAATCATTGTAACTTCTCTTCACGTTTTCTGCAGGTACCCTAACAAGACCTTGATATTTGGTAGAACTCATCTTCACGCGTACCAAATGCCCTGCTCCATTACTATTACCAGTACCTTTATTCCACTATAAAAGTTGCATAGGTACATTAGGAAATGTTTATGGGGTAGGCGAGATGTTCTTGTATTGTTGAATATATTACATATGAGTTGAAACTCAATATTCATCATATAACATTAATTCCTTTTACATATGTATATCACTTGTTAATTGATGCTATAATTGCTCAGGTTGGGTCCTACATTGAGGGTATGTTAGAGTTTAAATCGCAAGGTATATCAAAGAAAGGCTAATATCAAGTCAAGAAAGTCCTCCAAGCTGCCTTCAATGTATGTGTTTGGATAATACTATTTGATTACTTAAAAATAATCCACCTATAAAAATGGCTTGCAAATTTATAATTCCCACATCTTGAAAATGGATTGCATATTTATATAATAGTGATTCAAAACGGTGATGGAAGGGGTAAATATTTATTTGAAAAATAAAAGATCTTGCAAATATGTATTTGAAAACCCAAAACAACCCCCAACGGTCCCATAGGAGGCACTAACACCTCGCACAAGACTAATGTAACTTGTAGGAACTGACTGTGTAGTTACATGACTCTGGGTTTGTGAAGATGACACTTGTTCGAAAATATTTAGATTAGGCTTAAAAACACACCGTTAGAGTGTGAAACCCCCAAACAGCCCCCAAATGAACCCGTAAGAGGCACTTACACATCACACGGGTCCAATATAACTCATACAAACTGATCGCATGGTAACGGGGCTCTCAATTTGAGAATAAGACAAAAATTTGAAAATATATAGAGTAGGCTTAAAAAAATGTCGTTAAAGGGTGAAAACCCAAATCAGCTCCCAAACGACCCCGTAAGAGGCATAAATACCACTCACGGGATCAGCGAAACTCGTAGGAACTAACCGCGTAGTCACGGGATTTCTGTTTTAAGAATATGATGATAATTTAAAAATATTTAGACTTAGGCTTAAAAACACACCATCAAAGGGTGAAACCCCAAACTAACCCCTAAATGGACCTGTAAGAGGCACTAACACCTCGCACGGGACTAATGTAACTCGTAAAAACTGATCGCATGGTCACGGGACTCCTGGTTTGAGAATATGATGATAATTTGAAAACATCTAGACTTAGGCTTAAAAACATGCCATTAGGAGGCAAAAACACAAAACAACCCCCAAACAGCCCCGTGAGAAGCACAAACACCTCGCACTGGACCAATGTAACTTGTAGGAATTGATCGAGTGGTCATGAGACTCCCGATTTGAGAATATGATGATAATTTGAAAATATCTATGCTTAGTCTTAAAAACATGCCGTTAGGGTGCGAAACCCCAAACCATCCCCCAAATGGACTCGTAAGAGGCACTAACACATCGCACGAGACCAATTTAACTCGTAGAAACTGATTGCGTGGTCATGGGACTCCCAATTTCAGAATATGATGATAATTTGAAAATATCTAGACTTAGGCTTAAAAGCATGCTGTTAGAGAGCGAAACCACAAAATAACCCACAAACGACCCCGTGAGAAGCATGAACACCTCGCACGGGACCAATGTAACTCGTAGGAACTAATCGCGTGGTCACGATACTCTCGATTTGAAAATATGATGATATTTAGAAAATATCTAGACTTACGCTTAAAAACATGCCGTTAAAGGGTGAAAACGCAAAATAATCATCAAACAACCCCGTGAGAAGCATGGACACCTTGCACGGGACCAATGTAACTCGTAGGAACTGATTGTGTGGTCACGGGACTCTTGGTTTGAGAATATGACAATAATTTAACAATATCTAAACTTAGGCTTAAAAATAAACCGTTGGAGGGTGAAACCCCAAATCAGCCCCCAAATGGACCCGTAAGAGGAACTGACACTTCGCACCGGTTCAACGTAACTCGTACAAACTAACCGCATGGTAACGGGGTTCTTAATTTGAGAATATGATGAAAATTTGAAAATATATAGACTAGACTTACAAACATGTCGTTAAAGGGTGAAAACCCAAACCTGCTCCCAAATGGCCATGTGAAAGCACGAACACCTCGAATATGACCAATGTAAATCATAGGAATTGATCGCATGGTCACAAATGAATCACCTTATATCTTTGACTCACTTGAGTCTACATTATATAGGAGCTCATCTAGTTTGGAAATAGTGACAAAATTGTGTCTATCCCTAGATAAACCAAATAGCCTCAGAATCTTCAAAGCTTCATTGATATTCCTCTACAAGTTCATGAAGGTATAATACATAAACCACACACTAGGACTACATACATATAGTGATTTATTCATGTGATGATCATGTGTGACTTAAATCCCCTTAAAATGATTTTTAAATAATTTTTGTGATTTATTTAACATTTTCTAAGAATTTTAAATAATTTTTGGAAATTAAAATTGGAACTTAATAAAGCCTCAGGGTTGATTTGCAATTATTTTTCATTGCTTAAAACTTTTTAAAAACCTAAAAATCGCGTATGAGAGTGAATCGTAAGCCTACACTTGTTGCACATTTAGCGGTTTGATTTGTGTTTCTTGTCACTCACATACCCGAGTCTTACTTTAAACCCTTGGATCGTTTTTATTTACGGTAAGCATTTGATTGGGATTAATCCATGTGATCTATTTTTAACCAATCAAAGTTGGCTATTTCACCGCTTATTAAGAACCCTTAGATTTACATCGATTTAGCCACATTTAATCTCAATCGTTGGTTTTAAGTCGTCGTTCCAGATCCTTCGATTAGTAGTATAAATATATGCCTTTGGTGAGGCAATTAGAGACTTTTGATTATTCCTCGTTTGAGAGAAAAAAGAGAGAGTAGAGATAAGAGAGAGAAAGGATTAGAGAGAAAAATAAAACCCTAATCAAACTTCGTCAAATCCAAACCAGAAATAATTTTCTGAGAGTTAAACCTTTGAGTGTTTAGTTCGTGTTTTGAGAAGTTATCCTCTCTTATTCTTGATCATTCTTCCAACTTAGTCACGTTGGTAGAGTTTCTCTACATAGAAAATTGAGATCTCGTCTTTGTGATACAAATCACATAGATAATTTATTGTTTTGATTTCTTATTACGAGAAATCTTTCTTGTTGGTTATTTTTAAACTGATTTTATTTTTTCGAACCCTAAACCAACAATATTCGTTCTGATTTCATTTTACTCAAACAATCAGTCTTATATCTAGATTTGAGATATTGATTGGGGATTGCACTTTCTATCTTTACAATTTTCAAAACAAGAAGTGTTATGATCTTGGATATTTCACAACAAGATTCCCTCTTGATCTGCGGTTGCTTTGAAAGGTTTAAGGTCTGATTTAGTCTTGACTAAACTAATTTTGGAATATCTTGCATATCTAGTGATTTTTTAATTTAATAAATCATTATGTCTGTATTAAGTGTGAATGTGTTGCATACATATATTATAAAGCACATCACCACAACACTTTTCACTCTACCACACTTAAAGTGTTGGTTGAATGATCTTGAACTTAGTTGAGTTGATGTAAAGCTGGAATCGAGTAAAGTTATGAAGGTGAAGAGAACATGAACAACAACAACCTTCAGAGAAGTCAGATCTAATCCAGAGGAGTTGGTAGCGATTCTGAACTTAGTGTAGGTGTGTTTGTGTGGTTTGAATATTAAATAGCTTGAAATTTGTTACTCTATTTTAGTGGATTTTTTTTCTTTGTGATGTAGAGGTCACCGTGGATGTTTCCCCAATTGGGTGGGGTTTTACCACGTTAAAAATTTACTTGTGCACTTCCTCATACTCTCATCACCTTCTTCTAAGCTGATTTAATTTAATAGTTTCAATTTTGTTTTTCAAAACTGGTTCATTCTAGATCTAAAATAAGTCATTCAAACGCTTTTAATAATCTGTTTATAATCATTTCGAACACATCTTATGTCAAGTTTTGTTTTGAATTAATAGTTTCTCCAACAAGAAGTTCAAAGCCATTTTAACAGTTTAATATTGTATTAAACGTCTTAAGTGGCATTTTTCAATTAGTATTAGAGCTTGGCTATTTTAAAATCTTTTTGATCTTGTGTTTCTGAAATTGTTTTTTCAAAACAAAAGTATGGAAGAGAAATTTGAGAGACTAGGTAACCTGTCCAGGCCCCCTCTCTTTGATGAGACCAATTTTCCTTACTGGAAGGTAATGATAATTGCTTTTATTCAAGGGACTCGGGGAGATGAAGTCTGGAAAGTTATAGAAAACGGTTATATTTTTCTTACTAAACCAGCTGCTGAAGGAAGTACTATGAGGATCAGGAAGTTACTAAGCGGATTCACTAAAGATGAGAAACAAATTTCACTATGTAACAATAAAGGCAAGAATGTCATATTTATGCCTATTAACGAACATGAGTTCAAGAGGATCTCATCTTTCACAACTTCTAAGGAAGCGGGGGATACTCTTGTAACTGCACATGAGGGTGATAATAGAGTCAAAGCTGCTAAAACTCAAATGTTAATCCAACAATATAACTCTTTGATCAAGACTGAGACTGAGTCATTTGATGACTTCTATATTAGACTGACAGATATTATGACCAAATTGCATGCAAATGGGATTGCTTATGATAGGAAAGAGATTGTTTCAAAAATTATAAGATCACTTCCACAAAAGTTTGATAATAAGTGATACGCAATTGAGGAAATGGATGATCAAAATCTTACCCCAGAACTCCTCAGTAGCAAACTAAGAACTATGGAAATGTAACTAGAATTCAAGAAACAATTGATCCAGACCAATAAAATATAGGGCGATTCTAATATTATTTTTTCATCTAAGTTGATTAAACCTGACTTTGACCTTAACTCTAACGAGGACTGTGACTTGGATAACTTGGATAATCAGATTGCCATTATGTCTAAGCAATTCAAAAAGATTGTAAAATTTAGAAACAAAGTTATATCTAGACAAGGGAAACCTAATTACTCCAACACTTTTAATAATAGGCCTCATGAGAGATGACATGACAAACAAAAGAGTGATGATCACAAGAGACCTCAGAAAGACCTTAAAAATGTTGAATGTTATATATGTGGCAAATTAGGACACATGGCTAGTAACTGTAGGGTTAACTTAGACAAAAACCCCAAACATAATAGGGCTCAACTATGAAATACTTGGAATGACTCAAGTGACTCTGAAAATGATGAACCTGAGTTATCTAACTCTTTTGACCCTTGCATGTCATTCTTTGCTAAGATAATCTGTACTAATGATAAGGAACCTGATCATGATATGATAAATGATGTTGCTTCTACTGATGTGTCTGACTTAATGCTTGAGAATGATTGTAGTACTAAAAACTGTGTGTGTGTGAGTAAAAGTGAACGCCTTATTGATGATGTCAATGGGTGTGTGAGTCCTAAAATTGAATCGATAGGGGACAGTGCACATTGCTTACTTAGTGACTCCAACAATGAGGACCTTCCTGACTTTCACACACTTTACACTAAAACACTCAGGAAAAGTGCCAGACTAGAGAAGCTTGTCAAATATCTTTCCAAGAAACTAGAGTCCTTAAACCAAATAGTTAAACAAAATACTAAAGAGTATACGTCTCAATGTTTAACTCATGATGAGGAAATAAAGGCTTTTAAACAAAGACTAAAAGACTTGATTGAATCCAATAATGTTTTGGAAAATAATTATAAAGGAACGTTATTAGAGTTGGAACAAACAAAAGAAAAGGCTTCAATAGTCTTCAATTTTTTTTTAAAATTTAAAAGCAATTCTAATTATTTTTAGGACTGTGTTGCTAATAGCAAGACCAATTCTGACGACAGATCTGGAATAGGATTTTGCACCAAAAATTTCAAGCAAACCAAACCTTTTGAAACCATAAAGTTTGTTACTGGTGGGAAAAGACCTATGTAAATTTGTCCAGACTTTCAATCTTTAAAATTTGATTTTGCTGAAAACTAACAGCAGTTAAACATTGGTAAGACAAGTACCTCTAAGCATAATGTTCAACTTAAGTCCAAGTACGTTTGTCCTCCCATTAGAAAGAGTGAGACCTCATTTCAAACTGTTCCCTCTAGAAATAATGCCAAAAGTCATAATTTAGGGAAAACTATGTTCAACAACATTCCTAAAGACTTATCTGTAACGAGCAATCTTTATTGCTCATACTGTGATGTGCACGAACATTCTTTAGATGGTTTCTATTACAAACGTCTATACCAACCTACCTATACCTCCTTTAACTATCAGGATTTTAACTATTCTAGGAGAAGCCGTAACAATTATGAGTTTCCTAAACCACCGGATAAAAACTCTAACTATCGAAAGAGAAAGACAAGATCTAATAATAAAATACAATCATCAAGAAATAATCCTAGAGTCTTTTCTCGACCAAATACTCAAAATGTTTATAAATTTCAAAAACCTGTGCAAAATTTGTTTAAAGGAAAATATGATGCTCGCAAGTTTTATTAAATACGAGCTAATAAGAGAAAATTGAAAACCAGAGCAATTTAGGTAAGAAAGGATAATCTAGTACCCCAGATGACTTATAACATAGTGATCAGTGCTTTGAAAGCTGAACACACCACGTCTGGATGGTATTTAGACTCTGAATGTTCTAAGAATATGACCGGGGATGAATCCAAACTTTCAAACAAAACTAACTTCTCCAGAGGTAAAGTCTTGTTTGGAGATAGTGTATCAGCCCAGATTGTTGGCAAAGGAAAACTCCATGAAGAAGGATTACCTGTTCTTGAAGATGTTTTATTAGTAAAAGGTCTTAAGGCTAATCTACTAAGTATTTCACAATTTTATGACTCCAATCATACTGTCACCTTTTGAAGAACAATTACAAAATTTTAAATGAAAATGGTGAGTGCATCATCACTGGACTCCTTACTCCAGATAACTGTTACACAGTCAATCCAAGTACAGAGGTATGTAACATTTCTAAAATGGATGACAATGAATTATGTCATAACAGTATGAGTCACGTAAATTATGACAACCTTAGTAAATTATCCTCTCAGGAAATTATTAGAGGTATTCCTAAAATAAAACCTATTTCTAACATAGTTTGTGGTCCTTGTCAAGAAGGAAAAATAGATAAGGCACCTCATAAAAGGGTTAAAGACATTCTATCCTCTAAACCTTTAGAAATCATCCATATGGACCTAATTGGTCCTTCTCGTACTATTAGTCTTTTTTGGCAATAGTTATATTCTTGTTATGGTTGATGAATACACGAGATTTACTTGGGTTGCCTTTCTAAAGTATAAGTCTGAAACCTTTAGAGCATTTTTGAAAATCTTACTTCGTATAGAGAATGAAAAGAACTCCCACGTAGATAGAATCTAGAGTGATAGAGGAGGTGAATTCATAGATTCGGGAGTCATTGAATATTGTGACTATAATGGTTACAAACATGAGTTCAGTGCTCCCAAGACACCCCAACAAAATGGGATAGACGAGCGGAAAAATAGAATAATTCAGGAAATGATAAGAGTTTTGATACATGCCAAAGATTTACCTAAATACTTTTGGGTTTAATCAGTTCATACTGCATTTCACATTATCAATAGAGTCTACCTTAGGAAGATTTATAAACAACACGCTTATGAACTTTGGTGTGGCATGACACAAAATCTTAAATATCTTAGAACTTTTGGTAGTACATGTTATGTCCATAAAGACAGAGAACAATTATCTAAGTTTGAAAAAAGAGGAGTTAAAGCTATAGTTTTAGGTTATTCACCTGACAGTAGAGCCTATCGAATTTACAACTTGCGAACTAAGACTGTGATGGAATCCATGAATGTGATTGTAAATAACACTACTGTAGAAAGTAAAACTACTAGAACACCTATTATGGATGAGTCGAAAAGCATTTTAAATTATGACTCTCCTGAAATAACTGAGTCTTTACAAACTGAGACCCCTGAAGTGCCTAACTGGGTTTCCAAAGACCATCCTTTCGATAGTGTAGTTGGTAATCCTACTGAACCTATTTGTACAAGATCTCAACTTCATAACATTCCTCATTTTGCATGTTTTGTGTCTCTTATTGAGCCCAAAAATGTAAATGAACCCTTGAATGACCCCTTGTGGATTAGTGCAATGCAAGAGGAACTTCTTCAATTTGTCATTCATGATGTTTGGTATCTTGTACCCAGGCTTGGAAATAAAAGGGTTATTGGCAAACGTTGGATTTTTAAGAATAAGACTGATGAGTCTGGGATGATTATTAGGAATAAAGATAGATTAGTTGCCCAAGGCTACTCTCAGATTGAAGGAATAATTTTGACGAAACATTTGCTCCTGTCACTCGCCTCGAATATATTCGTTTACTTTTTTACCATAGCATGTCATTTATATTTCACTCTATATCAAATGGATGTTAAGTCAGACTTCCTTAACGGAATTTTAATTGAGGAGACCTATGTAGAACAACCCAAAGGGTTTATTGACCCTCATCACCCATATTATGTTTATCATCTTAAGAAATCTCTTTATGGGTTAAACAAGCTCCTAGAGCTTGGTATGAGCATCTATCCACCTTTCTTTTAGATAATGGATTTAGGAGAGGAGGAAATGACCAAACCTTGTTTGTCAAACATTTTGACAACAACATTACTATTGCTCAAGTATTTGTTGCCGATATCATTTTTGGATCCACCTCCCCTTCAGAAGCTAAGTCCTTCTCAAACATTATGCACAAAGAATTCCAAATGTCGCTTATGGGGGAGTTGCAATTTTTCTTGGGTCTTCAAGTTAAATAAAATTCAGAAGGCTTATTTGTTTCGCAATATAAATATGCATTAGAGATTGTAAAATTTTTGGCCTAGATACAGCTAAAGAAGCTAGAACGCCTTTGAGTACCTCTGTCAAACTTTCCGAAGATGAAAATGGTAAATCCTAAAGAGATCCATTTATTACGCGTAAAAAGAATAATTAAAAACATAAAAGGCACTCACAATTTAGGACCGTGGTACACTAATGACACATCGAACACTATAGTAGGATACATTAACGCTGATTGGGCTGGGTGTTCCGATGATAGTAAAAGTACTTTTGGCGCATGTTACTACATCAGTAACAACTTGGTAAGTTGGAACAACAAAAAATAAAATTGCACTTCTTTATCTACTGCAGAATCTGAATATATCGCAGTTGGAAGTTATTGTGCCCAATTATTATGGCTGCAACTAATGCTGAAAGATTACGGTATAAAAGAAGAAAAACTACATCTCTATTGCGATAACCAAAGTGGGCTTAATATTTCTAAGAATCGAGTTCAATATTCTCGCACCAAACATATTAAAATTCGATATCACTTCATATGAGAATTAGTTGAATCAAAAGAATTAGAAATTATTTACTTGCCTACTGATTTACAATTGGAGGACATATTTACAAAACCTTTGGATTTTAAGCATTTTGAATCTTTACGCAAATCAATTGGCATGGTTTTGGATGAATATTTTTTTTTTGCTTAATTTGTATAACTTTCAGGTTTTCACATGCTTATAATCAATCTCTGTGGATGTAAGGCATGGATGTTAGTATAATGACAAAGAACACCTCTTATATCTGTTTTATGTAGGAGATTCATGTGACTTCTCAATATATATTCACGCTACTGCTTATCTACCTGATTATAACATTTTTCAATATAAATAATTTTTGGGATTTATTTAACATTTTCTAAGAATTTTAAATAATTTTTGGAAATTAAAATTGGAACTTAATAAAGACTTAGGGTTGATTTGCAATTATTTTTTATTGCGCACAACTGCCTTGGGTAAAAAACAAAAGCGACAGAAAATATTGTGGGTGAAACTGGTAGTTTTTAGAATCCTAAAACTAGCGTATGAGAGTGAATCTTAAGCCTACATGTGTTGCACATTTAGCGGTTTGATTTGTGTTTCTTGTCACTCACATACCTGAGTCTTACTTTAACCCTTAGATCGTTTTTATCTACGGCCTGCATGTGATTGGGATTAATCCATGCGATATGTTTTTAACTTATCAGATTTGGCTATTTCGCTGCTTATTAAGAACCCTTAGATTTACATCAATTTAGCCACATTTAATCTCAGCCCTTAGTTTTAAGTCGTCGTTCCAGATCCTTCGATTAGTAGTATAAGTAGATGCCTTTAGTGAGGCAATTAGATACTTTTGAATATTCCTCGTTTGAGAGAAAAAAGAGAGAGTAGAGAGAAGAAAGAGAAAGAAAACCCTAATCAAACTTCGTCAAATCCAAACCAGAAATACTTTTCTCAGAGTTAAACCTTTGAGTGTTTAGTTCGTGTTTTGAGAAGTTATCCTCTCTTGTTCTTGATCATTCTTCCAACTTAGTCACGTTGGTAGAGTTTCTCAGTTTTTCTACATAAAAACTTGAGATCTCGTCTTTGTGATACAAATCACATAGATAGTTTACTATTTTGATTTCTTATTACGAGAAATATTTCTTGTTGGTTATTTTTAAACTGATTTTATGTTTTCAAACCATAAACCTACAATATTCGTTCTGATTTCATTTTACTCAAACAATCAGACTTAGATCTAGATTTGAGATCTTGATTGGGGATTGTACTTTCTATCTTTACTATTTTCCAAACAAGAAAGTATTAGGATCCAGGATATTTCACAACAAGATTCCCTCTTGATCTGCGATTGTTTTGAAAGATTTAAAGTCTGATTTAGTCTTGACTAAACTAATTTTGGAATATCTTGCATATCTAGTGATTTTGTAATTTGATAAATCATTTTGTCTGTATTAAGTGTGAGTGCGTTTCATGCATATGTTAGAAAGCACATCACCACAACACTTTCACTCTACCACACTTAAAATGTTGCTTGAATGATCTTGAACTTGGTTGAGTTGACATAAAGCTGGAATCGAGTAAAGTTATGAAGATGAATAGAAAAACAACAACAACAACCTTCAGAGAAGTCAGATCTAATCCAGAGGAGTTGGTAACGATTCCAAACTTAGTTTAGGTGTGTTTGTGTGGTTTGATTGTTAGATAACTTGTAATTTTCAACTCTATTTTAGTGGATTTTTTTCTTTGTGACGTAGAGGTCACAGTGGATGTTTCCCCAATTAGGTGGGGTTTTACCACGTTAAAAATTTACTTGTTCAATTTCTCATACTGTCATCACCTTCTTCTAAGATGATTTGATTTAATAGTTTAAGTTTTGTTTTTCAAAACTGTTTCATTCTATATCTAAAATAACTCATTCAAGATCTTTTAATAATTTGTTTATAATCATTTTAAACACATCTTGTGTTAAGTTTTGTTTTGAATTAAGAGTTTCTCCAACAAATAGTTCGGAGCCATTTTTATAGTTTAATCTTATATTAAACATCTTAAGTGGCATTTTTGAACGAGACTCCCGATTTGAGAATATGAAAATAATTTGAAAATATATAGATTTAGGCTTAAAAACATGCCTTTAGAGGGTGAAACCCCAAACTAGCCCCCAAGTGGACTCATAGGAGGCACTAACACCTAGTACAAGGCCAATATAACTCATAGGAACTGATCCTGTGGTCACGGTTCTCCCGATTTGAGAATATGATGATAATTTGAAAATATTTAGACTTAGGCTTAAAAACATGCCGTTAGAGGAAGAAACCCCAAATTAGCCCTCAAATGGACTCAAAGAGGCACTAACACCTCGTACGAGACCAATATAACTCGCAGAAACTGATCGCGTAGTCATGGGACTCCCGGTTTGAGAATATGATGATAATTTGAAGAAATTTAGACTTAGGCTTAAAAACATGCCGCTAGAGGAAGAAAACATAAAATAACCTCCAAATGGTCCCGTGAAGAAGCACGAACACCTTGCACAGGACCAATGTAACTTTTCGGAACTCTGTAACACCCCGTCTAAATACCGGGCGATCACTCCTTTATTAAATTAAAATCAAGGTGAACAGTTGGTTCATTCTTAGCATCACTGTCGTAAAAATACTTTTCCAATTTAAACACCCTAAATAATTAAACTAAGTGTCAAAACCATTTAAAACCTTATTCCCATTCTATTAAATCCAATTATAAAACTGTTAACCATTTACATTTTTAAGAGTCACACATTAATAATGAGAATATTAATGAACATTCCAGAATTGAAAAATCAATAAATAATCCCAACATTTAAAACACTAAAGGAAAACATCCTGATAGTAATAAATCCCGAAATAAAGATGCTGTAAGTAAAAAGAATTACAGTCTCTGACAATACCAACTAAATAATAGAAAGAGGGCAACACATGCCACTGCTGGATAAAACCAAACTAGGAGTAGAGTCAATAATGAGGTCGTCTAATCAATGGCCTGCAACTCCCACAAAAGCTACAGCGCATTCCATCCCAAGAATTCCAAGTAAGACGCCCCTGTGGCTGGGCACCTGTAATACATACATACATACATATATATATATATACACACAAGAGAGAAGAGGTGACAACAAACGGGTCAGAGACCGAATGTGAAGAAGTTTGAAAATAGTTTAGCAAGTATTTAAAATGCTACGGGCTAATGCAACAGTCATATTAGTATGCGACCCTCTCTTGAGAATTCTCACCTCTCATCTAGTGTGCACATCTATCGTACTAATGAACCCCATCTCTCTCTCTAACTTATTCTCCATAAGTTTTAACACGTGGAATTAAGGTTATGCTATTCACATTTAGAAAATCTAACTCTTCAAGATTTCTTACGTTATTTAGAATAATTCCGTATTATAATAACGTTTCCGAATGCTTATAATGAAGCTGATTAAATTTCATACTTTCCTTAACTACTATTTTACTCAGTAGAAAGTTCTCATATAGTTACACGTATATATATTAATTACTCGTATAATATATATACAAACATCACCCCACATAAAATCTATGGTGCTATACTTCCATATCTAAGTATATATATACCAATCACTCATAAATTAGATATATACTAACGGCACCCCACATAAAATCTATGGTGCTGACATACTCTGCTATCAAATCCCTGTATCACACAAACTAAGGGAAATACTAGTTCGGAATCACTCTCGAACTGTATTAACACAAACACAAACAACATTGAGGCGAATCATAGATTCCAAATCTCTAAGAGGTCAGTACATACCCTTACGCCTCTTAGGACCGTCTGAACTATCGATTCGATAGCCTGTACCAACGATGTCTATCTTCTAGGGTACAGTCAATATCCCCCATAAAGGTTACATCGAGATAAGACTGTCCCAGTGCGGTAACCTCAGGGATAGCAAGTAGCGCGGGTACGATTTTTACACAGAAATAATATATATGCACAATCACACCGTCATATATAAATATGTATTCACATCCACATTATTAAATTAGGTACTCTCACGACCCAAAATTAACATTATCCGTTATTACACGTTTTACTCAGTTATATCGTATAACGGCCTCATTCTTCTTTATTCTCGTAATTAAGTCATTTTTAACTCACTTCTCGTCTCTCGAAGTATTTCCTTTATCTAAGTGCAATTTCAGTAGGCCCTCTCTTGCCTTCTAATAAAACTTAATAGATGTTCCGATTATTTAATCACCACACGTATGATTTCTTAAGTCTGAAAGTCTCCCCGTTTACCCTTTTACGTCCACACATTAAAGTTCCACTTTATGGGATTTCTCTTGACCCTACTGGTCCTCTTTATGTTCCATTATATTCTAGCAACCCTAACCAAGGTTTAATACGCATAAAATCTAACACGAGCAAAAATGTAGTTTTTCCAGGAGGGTCGATCGATCGATGAAAGGGGTCGATCGATCGAACCTTCGATCAATCGATGCTCTGGGCTCAATCGATCGATCAAGTAGTTATGCAGATTCTGCAGCCAACCCAGTTACGGGATTCTTAACCCAAACTCCTCCAAATCATCATGTTATAGTCCCAAACTCCCAATCAATTATACTATAAGTGTTGTATACCCATTTAAACAATTTCCTACGTAACACATGCGAATTTTCCTCAAGAATCATGGGTTAAAAAGGGGCAAATTCTACATAATTCTTCTGAACCCTAATCTTTCCTTTAACTTAATCTCTTTCATTCTTTTTCCAGATTTTATATGTCTAATATCATAGAATTTCGTGGCTCATCCTCTATATGTGAAATGGATTTCCAGAAATATGATCTCTAACATTATAACATGCAATTTGTGTCACCAATTTATGTTTTTCTTCAAGAATACTAATCTAATCAACCTAAGACTAATATAAAAGGATGCATTAACTTGATAAAATCAAGATAGATACTTGCCTGGAAAATCTCAGTTCTGATTTGCGGACGATTTTGGTGTGGTTGTGTTCCCCATCGCGCGATCTACGCGTTGGTGGTGACGGCGGTGCAATCGGAGGTGTTCTTGGCCTAGAACTCCTTGGAGAGATTCTCCTCTTCCTCTCCAATGGCCGTCATTAGTATTTCATTGTGTTAACCCTAAAATATGATACTTCCCATCTGATATAACCCTATAAAACTCGTGGGTTTAATTACCCATAATTACAAAATGTCCAAAACGCCCTCCCGGGGTACTAATTAGGCCTAAAAACGCCCCGAGACCCAAACTAAACCCTCGGGTACACTTTTCTGACTATCTCGACCCTTCTGGACACTTTGGCGCACTCAAAATGACCATACGAACAACTTATAAAATATTCACTTTATTAATCCACATTTAGTCACGACACGACACAGGCGCGTCCCGACTTAAATTTCCACAATTGTCCCGACACGACACAAACGCGTCCCGACTTAAATTTCCACAATTGTCATTTTATTCACACGTGACAATATTATAAAAATAAATCTCATATATTACTATACTCATCCAGTAATATTCAACAAATAACAAATTTTCAATAATTACTAACTCTCGTCACGCTAGTAAATATTTAAAACAACATTCCGGATTAAAATTAAATTAATTTATCTCAATTAAATTTAATAAATCCTTAAATTTAAAAGCCATGAAAATACGGGGTATTACACACTTCCCCCCCTAATAACGGAATTTCGTCCCGAAATTCGGAAAATAAGGCCTACCAGGTAGCACAATTCTGGATATCCTTGTCAGTACGCAAACTATCAACATAGTACGACGCTCAATCACTATAGCTTTTTCCTCACAGCAACATTGTTTATATTCTCATTGGAGACACTTCACATTGTGCTCCCACCCGAAAACATTCGCATAGGTCACGCCTATACGTTATAATTTCCTTATCTCACTATCATTAGGAGGCTGCACCTCACCACATGACAAACTACTCGTATTTATTCATACACAAAAATCCCATTCTGAGAAGATCATACGAACATTTGACCACTCCTGACTGCTTAAAATAGTCGTGGAATTCCACCATAGATATCGGATATTTTCTTGACCGATCAAAAATTCTGATTATCTACTCTCCTCTAAACATACGGAAGGAGAATAGTCGAGGTTCTTCCATAACAAAACCTTAATAAGTACCTCGTACGCGACAAACAGGTACGAGTGCTTCTATAGAGCATACTTGAAATCATCGTACCAAGATTCCAAAATTTCCTTCACGTGGCTCCACTAATCTTTAATCACCGTGCGCCCATTCCCTGGCTACGGGTGATACATCCTACTTGAAACGAAACCTTATCTCCGCTGGTTTCTGAAGTCCCATATCAAAGGTGGGATTCACCAATCTCATCCTGATTTAGAAATTTATACTGTGCCGGACCATGCACTGGCGCGATCCTTCCTTTCAAAGGAAGTCTGGGGCATACAAGTTAATATTGTAAGCCAGCACAAAGGAATATCAATCACTTCCTTCTCGGTGACTTAATTCACATGTTCGGGATAAACCCTTGATCTTGTTTTGAGGATGGCAACCCATCCAAGAACTTTACCGACTTTACCAACCTCTTCCAATTTTAGGAATTTTCGATAAACACAAAATTCTTTGGTTGATTCTCCTCTTTCAACAAAACCTTACCTATGGGCAATGCATGTAGAGACTACTCACCACGTCTCACTAAACATCGATTCTTCCCTTGAAATGTCTCACATTAAGTGACACGTAATACTCCCCTTCCTTCCTTGGAGTATGTCGAAAGTTCCGACCCGTGCTCTTCTCTCCACGAAGCGCACTTCTGGATCTCTTATACTATACTAACATCATTACTCTTTGTATGCTCAAGTCGCTCTCACACTTGACTAATAACAACTCCGCTCCGGGTGTGCTTCATAACAATTAAATTCTACTCTATTAAAGGAATACCAATTCTTGAATGACTTCCCACAGCCTTCCAATCAAGTTAGGGCGTGCTATTCTCATTGCACACTTATGTATGGATTATCACCCCTCATGTGACGTTTAATCCACTCTATCACTTCCACTTCGTTATACTAGTCCCACAAACATATATTTCACACGTCTATTACCACGTCCCTTCGACTCAGACTATTTTAACTGTAGTTAACCAAGATGCCCACATTTTTGCAACACTCCGACCGCCCTGGGAGAGCGTACGGCGTGCTACTCATCTGTAGGACTAACTAAATTCAACGGAATAGAAGGAATAGTGCATCCAAATTCCATGACAACAAAAGAGGAATAATAATTCTCAACCTTCCTCAGATAAGTACAACAATTTTCCCAAATTGGTACAACAACCAAAATAAATCACTAACGCTCTATTCATCAAAATAATTACAGGTCCTCTCTTTTGTATAATAAAGTTCTTTCCAAATAATTCGTGCTAAAAATCATTCCAAATCTTTATTCGCCTCGTGTTCTGAAGGCGGTTACGACATTTGGGTACTCTCAATCACCCTAGAAATCAAAATTCTTAAATTCTCTTTATCACCGTTCCACCCCTCAACTCGTGGGGTAACTTTCAATGCTTTCTTACCACACAATCCGGCTCCAGTGGCTTTAAAACAAAATTCAACTTCCAACTTACATACATAATTACTTGATCCCATTTCGACCAGGTTACCGAACTCATGGAATAGTGACCAAACGTCTTCCTATTTCCAACCTTACGCTAAGTTTCATGCGTGGTATGTCTCGCAAAGCCAAATCCAAACAAGGAACCCCCCGATACACTACTACCTAGCTTTGTCGGTCATCGAAATCCGTTAGGTCCTCCGTCCGTGGTATGTACCCCTTTATTCCGTCTCTTGACAGAAAAGTTACAATTTCTCCCGTAATTATGCTTAATAAAGAACGTTTCACCAATTTCACTACCGTATTGGTTGATGGTAATTACATTCTATAAACCTCGGATACATACGATCGGAATTCTCGAAATTCCCTTCCCTAATAATAGGGGTATAACTATTAACTCCCACATCTCTAAAGGATAAATATAACAATGCACTCTTCCTATCACTAAGTCCGGAGTGCCAAACATAATACTGCGTCAAATCTTTTCGCTCAACGGTAAGTCCCGATACATACCGAATCATACTGACAAAGTCTATACATACATTGGCATCGAATATCTCGATACCACTATCTCCTCCGAAGTCTCTAGGATAGATAATATAAGTGAGAATCCAACCTTCTTACAGGTAAAGCCTCGCCAAAACAAAACGTGTTACACTAATGTAACTACTCCGATAGCCTTGCAATAAATGCCCACTATCATACTACCCATTTCTATAACATTTTAACAAAGATAATATCATACTCGTGTATCGCATCACTACAACGATTAACCTCAATAAAGTACAAAACACTGTTAATATACTCATTCATCCTCCGCGGATAGCACTAAAGAAAAATCCCGCTACACTAGGGAAAAATATTCACATAATTGTAACATTCATAATTATATGCATTAAGCTCGTCTCACATGCTAACCTAGCAAGGAACAAAATATAGTGACTCGCTCGTGTCACATAAACACGCCTCATCCTCTGAGGATACAACTTATACTTCCACCTTGCCAATCGTTTTGACTGCGCAAGTGGTTTCTGGACGTAACACGTCTACTCAAACCAAACAAAATTACTTTAATCGTTGTCTTTTATTAAGCACCGTATTCTTGTCCCTTTTTCTCACTTTGGAACATATTATCGCGAGCAATTTCACTACGCACCAAAATACCTCAACACATAATCCACTTATCACCTGTCCTACTAACCAGGTTAGGATTGTCCTTCTCTCGGACTTTAGTAGACTCGATTCCTGTTAGCCATCCCGGTTGTTCCCTTAGCTTTTTAGGCCATAAAGATCTTGTTACTATTTATAATAGTACTTACTGAATTTACCATCACTTGGTAAGAATTTTAACTATCTGAAGCATTTAAATGGTTTTCCTGATGTGTATCCACATCCTTTTGTGGTGCTATACCACCACCGTTGCATTCAGTCTCATTCTCAACTAAATTCTTTGATTCCTTTAACTTCCCCCACAAAGAAGCGTTATCATCTATTTTGACAAAATATGACAATGTCAACCTCTGAATCGTTCGTCCATCAGAATTACCTCTTTGAGTGTTATCAACTATTACTACGTGTCGATCTCCCACTCGGAGTTGTTTCCCCCACTTGTATCTACATCTTCCGATACAAAATTCGCTAATGGTTAAGATTCATATTCATGAATGGACCCCTGACATGCCCTCTCTCGATGAGTTCAGAACCACATTTGCTTCTAATCCTAAACAGTTAAGGAAGGAACATACGGTCAACACTGTACCTAAGGTTCTCCTATAGGCATAGCATTCCATTTCTAAAATTGGTGGTTGACTCCAACCATTATAACTTCATCCCGAAAGCCAAGAAAATTTTCTCTAAATTTTCACTTTCAGTTTGCCACACTCCGTCCTATATTTACGCCTTTGGATACTTTACCTCCTTTGGCAAACACATACAATTTTCGCGTTTCTAAATTTCCCACTGACAGTCTCTACACGTTTTTGTAATACGCTGGGTAAGTTTACCCTCGCACCTCATTTGACTATAACAGAATTTGAAAATCATTGCTGCACCTTAGTCGCCTTTCTAGTCGTGGCTTCTCGTGCCATAATGGAGGTGACCTCGACTACGGTCATCATCCTCGGATATATATCATAATCTCAACTGAGCCCTGCCTCCTGGTGTACGCTTAACGGTCCTCTTATGACATCCGTCATCGCTCGGCACATGCACACATCCGAACGAAATTAGAATTCACTAGTGTATACACATTATAGCAGGAGAACGAAATCTCGTCAAAGGAATCGACAAACCTAAACATAGGGCTCTATAACAAACAAAGAAACGCTGAAAGCATAATAAGCCGTACAGATCCTAAGGACACTAGAACCTGATGCTCTGATACCACCTGTAACACCCCGCCTAATTAAATATTGGGCGATCACTCCTTTATTAAATTAAAATCAAGGTGAACAGTTGGCTCATTCTTAGCATCACTGTCGTAAAAATACTTTTCCAATTTAAACACCCTAAATAATTAAGCTAAGTGTCAAAACCATTTAAAACCTTATTCCCATTCTATTAAATCCAATTATAAAACCTTTAACCATTTACATTTTTAAGAGTCACACATTAATAATGAGAATAGTAATGAATATTCCAGAATTGAACCATCAATAAATAATCCCAACATTTTAAACACTAAAGGAAAACATCCTGACAGTAATAAATCCCAAAATAAAGATGCTGGAAGTAAAACGAATTACAGTCTCTGACAATACCAACTAAGTAATAGAAAGAGGGCGACACATGCCACTGCTGGATAAAACCAAACTAGGAGTAGAGTCAATAATGAGGTCGTCTAATGAATGGCCTGCAACTCCCACAAAATCTACAGCGCATTCCATCCCAAGAATTCCAAGTAAGACGCCCCTGTGGCTGGGCACCTGTAATACATATATATATATATATATATATATACACACACAAGAGAGAAGAGGTGACAACAAACGGGTCAGAGCCCGAATGTGAAGAAGTTTGAAAATAGTTTAGCAAGTATTTAAAATGCTACCGGCTAATGCAACAGTCATATTAGTATGCGACCCTCTCTTGAGAATTCTCACCTCTCATCTAGTGTGCACATCTATCGTACTAATGAACCCCATCTCTCTCTCTAATTTATTCTCCATAAGTTTTAACACGTGGAATTAAGGTTATGCTATTCACATTTAGAAAATTTAACTCTTCAAGATTTCTTACGTTATTTAGAATAATTCCGTATTATAATAACGTTTCCGAATGCTTATAATGAAGCTGATTAAATTTCATACTTTTCTTAACTACTATTTTACTCAGTATAAAGTTCTCATATAGTTACACGTATATATATTAATCACTCGTATCATATATATACAAACAGCACCCCACATAAAATCTATGGTGCTAGACTTCCATATCTAAGTATATATATACCAATCACTCATAAATTATATATATATACAAACGGCACCCCACATAAAATCTATGGTGCTGGCATACTCTGCTATCAAGTCCCCGTATCACACAAACTAAGGGAAATACTAGTTCGGAATCACTCTCGAACTGTATTAACACAAACACAAACAACATTGAGGCGAAGCATAGATTCCAAGTCTCTAAGAGGTCTGTACATACCCTCACGCCTCTTAGGACCGTTTGAACTATCGATTCGATAGCCTGTACCAAGGATGTCTATCTTCTAGGGTACAGTCAATATCCCCCATAAAGTTTACATCGAGATAAGACTGTCCCAGCGTGGTAACCTCAGGGATAGCAAGTAGCGCGGGTACGATTTTTACACAGAAATAATATATATGCACAATCACACCGTCATATATAAATATGTATTCACATCCACATTATTAAATTAGGTACTCTCACGACCTAAAATTAACATTATCCGTTATTACACATTTTACTCAGTTATATCGTATAACGTCCTCATTCTTCTTTATTCTCGTAATTAAGTCATTTTTAACTCACTTCTCGTCTCTCGAAGTATTTCCTTTATCTAAGTGCAATTTCAGTAGGCCCTCTCTTGCCTTCTAATCCAACTTAATATATGTTCCGATTATTTAATCACCACACGTATGATTTCTTAAGTCTGAAAGTCTCCCCTTTTACCCTTTTACTTCCACACATTAAAGTTCCACTTTATGGGATTTCTCTTGAACCTACTGGTCCTCTTTTTGTTCCATTATATTCTAGCAACCCTAACCAAGGTTTACTACGCATAAAATCGGATTAAGCTAACACGAGAAAAAATGTAGTTTTCCCAGAAGGGTCGATTGATCGATCGATGAAAGGGGTCGATCGATCGAACCTTCGATCGATCGATGCTCTGGGCTCAATCGATCGATCAAGTAGTTATGCAGATTTTGCAGCCAACCCAGTTACGGGATTCTCACCCCAAACTCCTCCAAATCATCATGTTACAGTCCCAAACTCCCAATCAATTATACTATAAGTGTTGTATACCCATTTAAACAATTTCCTACGTAACACATGCGAATTTTCCTCAAGAATCATGGGTTAAAAAGGGGCAAATTCTACATAATTCCTATGAACCCTAATCTTTCCCTTAACTTAATCTCTTTCATTCTTTTTCCAGATTTTCTATCTCTAATATCATGGAATTTCGTATCTCATCCTCTATATGTGAAATGGGTTTCCAGAAATATGATCTCTAACATTATAACATGCAATTTGTGTCACCAATTTATGTTTTTCTTCAAGAATACTAATCTAATCAACCTAAGACTAATATAAAAGGATGCATTAACTTGATAAAAGAAAGATAGATACTTGCCTGGAAAATCTCAGTTCTGATTTGCGGACGATTTTGGTGTGGTTGTGTTCCCCGTCGCGCGATCTACGCGTTGGTGGTGACGGCGATGCAATCGGAGGTGTTCTTGGCCTAGAACTCCTTGGAGAGCTTCTCCTCTTCCTCTCCAATGGCCGTCATTAGTATTTCATTGTGTTAACCCTAAAAGATGACACTTACCATCTGATATAACCCTATAAAACTCGTGGGTTTAATTACCCATAATTACGAAATGTCCAAAACGCCCTCCCGGGGTACTAATTAGGCCTAAAAACGCCCCGAGACCCAAACTAAACCCCCGGGTACACTTTTATGACTATCTCGACCCTTCCGGACACTTTGGCGCACTCAAAATGACCATACGAACAACCTATAAAATATTCACTTTTATTAATCCACATTTAGTCCCTACACGACACAGGCGCGTCCCGACTTAAATTTCCACAATTGTCCCGACACGACACAGGCGCGTCCCGACTTAAATTTCCACAATTGTCATTTTATTCACACGTGACAATATTATAAAAATAAATCTTATATATTACTATACTCATCCTGTAATATTCAACAAATAACAAATTTCCAATAATTACTAACTCTCGTCACGCTAGTAAATATTTAAAACAACATTCCGGATTAAAATTAAATTAATTTATCTCAATTAAATTTAATAAATCCTTAAATTTAAAAGCCATGAAAATACGGGGTATTACAACTGATCGCGTGGTCATGGGACTCCTGGTTTGAGAATATGATGATAATTTGAAAATATCTAAACTTAGGCTAAAAACCATGTCGTTAAAGGGCGAAAATGCAAATTAGCCCCCAATGGACTCGTAAGAGGCACTAACACTTTGCACGGGACCAATATAACTCGTAGAAACTGATCGCGTGGTCAATGGACTCTCGGTTTGATAATATGACGATAATTTTAAAATATATAGACTTAGGCTTAAAAACATGCCGTTAGGAGGCGAAAACACAAAACAACCCCCAAACGGTCCAGTGAGAAGCCTGGACACCTCGCACGGGACCAATGTAACTTGTAGGAACTGATCGCATGGTCACGAGACTCTTGATTTGAGAATATGATGAGAATTTGAAAATATCTAGACTTAGACTTAAAAATATTCCGTTAGAGGGAAAAACCCCAAATCAGCCCCCAAATTGACTCGTAAGAGGCACTGACACCTCGTACGAGATCAATGTAACTAGTAGGAACTGATCACGTGGTCACGAGGCTCCCGATTTGAGAATATGATGATAATTTGAAAATATCTAAACCTAGGCTTAAAAACATGCCGTTAGATGACAAAACTCGAAATCAACCCTCAAATGGACTTGTAAGGCACTAACACCTCACACGAGATCAATGTAACTTGTTGAAACTGATCGCGTGATCACGGGACTTTTGATTTGAGAATATGAAAATAATTTGAAAATATCTAGACTTAGTCTTAAAAACATGCCGTTAGAGGATGAAAACATAAAACAACCTCCAAACGATCCTGTGAGAAGCACGGACACCTCGTACGGGACCAATGTAATGTTTAGGAATTGATCGCATGGTCACGAGACTCTCGATTTGAGAATATGACAATAATTTGAAAATATCTAGAATTAGGTTTAAAACATGCCGTTAGAGGGAAAAAGCGCAAAATAACCACCAAACGGCCCCGTGAGAAGCACGAACACCTCGTACGGGACCAATGTAACTCGTTGGAACTGATCCCGTGGTCATGGGATTACCGATTTGAAAATATGAATATAATTTGAAAATATCTAGATTTAGGCTTAAAAACATGTCGTTAGAGGGCAAAAATGCAAAATAACCCCTAGACGGCCCCGTGAAAAGCACGAACACCTTGCACGGGAACAATGTAACTCATAGGAACTGATCGCATGATCACGGGACTCCCGATTGAAGAATATGATTATAATTTGAAAATATCTAGACTTAGTCATAAAAAATGCTGTTAGAGGGCAAAAAACCAAAACAGCACCCAAACAACCCCAAGAGAGGCACGAACACCTCACACGGGACCAATGTAACTCGTAAGAATTGACCACGTGATCAAGGGACTCCCCGATTTGAGAATATGATGATAATTTGAAAATATCTAGACTTGGGCTTAAAAATAAGTCGTTAGAGGGCAAAATTTCAAAATAACACCAAACGGTCCCGTGAGAGGCATGAACACCTCGCATGAGACCAATGTAACTCGTAGGAACAGACCGTGTGGTCACGGGGAGTTGCGATTTGAAAATATGACGATAATTATAACTCGTATATGGAATTTTTCATTATGAATACAATTTTTTTTTTAAAAATTACTTGGTTACTGATATCATCTCTTTTTTGTATCTGATTTTTTGCAGGATAACATTATATTGTTGGCTTTTATCTGCGTGGAACATACGAAGAAGTCAATAGCTTACTACAAGAGGGTTGTTTATTTAATGTCATTAAATGTTCAGGATTCTATTTTTTTGTGTTATAGCCATGCGGGCTTTTGTAGTTTTATTGTTAACTTTTATGGTTGTGCAGGCTTTTGTAATTTTATTGTTATATTTTATGGTTGCGCGGGCTTTACATTACGCATGTTTTATACTAGTAGGATTTAGAATTTCTAGAAAACAGTGGAAACTCTGTCCAAATTTTTTTATATGTGAACTATTAAGACTTGTAATATTTTGAAGTTTCTATGTACATTAGTTTATCAACAACATGCGAGTCGCAATTTGTGAATTTTCTTATTTCAAATAATTAATTTTTTTCTTTGATAAAAAAATTTGGTATAGTTCAAAACCGTACCAAAAGTGTATCAAAGTTTTGCTCGGGTTTGAACTGTGTCAAAAGTGTACCAAAATGTACTCAATTTGGCACAGTTATAAACTGTGCCAAAAGTGTTCCAGAAATATCAAATTCTGGCATGGTTTAAAAGTGTCCCTGAAGTGTTCCTGTTTGATCAAATATGGTACACTTTTAAACCGTGCCAGAAAAAATGATCATTTTGGAACACCTGATTCGGGCACAGTTCAAAATCATGCCAGATTTGATCTGGAATAGTTTTAAACTGTGTCAGATTGTTGTTTTTGGTGTAGTGAAAGAGGATGTGGAAATAAAGATACAACTAGACAGTCTCTCAAAGAAGGAGAAAGCAATAACGTTGATGATGACTAATAACACAGTCAATCAAGTTCCAAATAAGGTATGTGGTATGTGTGCGAGTCTGATGCATCCAACACATGCACATCCTCCTGTAGTGGGTTATAATGAGAAATTAAATGAACAAGCTAATGCTATTAATAATTATAAAAAATCATTTAATCCATATACAGATCCATATAATCTAGGGTGGCGGAATCACCTGAATTTATCATATCAATAAAATTAACCTATTGCAAACCCAGGAGGACCTCCAATAATGGATCCTTAATTTCCTCCCAGATTTGTCTACCTATTCAAGAAAATCTATAACAAACTCAATCAGCTATCATCAACCAACCACAACCAACAACTTTAGATGAATCTCTCAAATAATTAGCATAGTTGACCACCCAAAATATTCAAAGCACAAATCAAGCTATTACACGAATGGAAAATAAATTAGTTCAGTTAGCTAATCAAATGGGTGAGAGGAGAAAGGAAAATTTTCTAGTCAACCTATACCTAACCCGAAAAGTCAATCCAGTGGTGGAAAGAACCTGAATCAATATTTTGTACCTTCACAACTTCAAGCCGACACTGCTCTGAGGTCGGGTAAACATGTTTATAATCAAGTTAATATGCCTATAGTGGATAAAAAAGAAGTGAACAATGATAATGAAAAGTCAACTGGGGTTGATGAGTCCCCTTCAGTTGCTGAAAAATCTACCACTTCTCCTTATAATTAGTTGACCCTCCGGTTAGAAACTTTACTCCTAAACCACAATTTCCATATAGGCTACAAAATAACAAGAAGGGTGTGAAATCGGGAGGAAATTTAGAAATATTAAAATAAGTACATATAAATATCCCTTTCCTTGATACTATTCAATAAGTATCTTCTTATGCAAAGTTTTTAAAAGACTTGGTTGCCCAAAAGAGGAAAACTAACGTTCCTAAGAAACCCTCAATAGCTAGACAATCTAGCTCAGGACTTTAATGTAAATTTCCCATTAAATATAAGGACCTTGTTTATCGTACGATAGAGTTCAAAATAGGAAAACATAATATCGAGCCCTCTTTGTCAAATTTTGGAGGGAGTGATAATTTACTCTCGTATTCTGTGTATAAGCAATTAGGTTTAGGAGACTTAAAGCCTTCACCAATTACACTCCAATTAGCTGATCGTTCCATGAAAATTCGTAGGGGGTAGTTAAGGACTTCCTTGTAAAGGTTGATAGCTTTTATTTTCTATTAGATTTTGTCGTCCTTACAACCCAACCAGTAGTTAAAGTAAAAGATCAAATCCTAGTCATTTTAGGGAGACCTTTCTTATCCACATCCAATGCTCTTATAAACTATCAAAATGGATTAATAAAAATTTCCTTTGAAAATATCACTGTCAAGCTTAATATTTTTGATATCGGTAAGTCCCCACTATATGTAAATGATGAGACAACTGAGATTAATCTTATTCATCATCTAGTCGATGAGACTTTTCTCCAAACACATTGTGAAGACCCACTCGAGGCATGCTTGGCCTACTTTAGGTGTGATTTTGATATTGATGAGTTCATTGAGCAAGTCAATTCTCTTCTGAATGCGGTTCCTTTAATGAACACATCTAATTACACACCAAAAGTGTAACCCCTCACATTATCTTCATCACCACCACTTCCTTCCATAGTTGAGCCACCAAAGCTGGACCTAAAACCCTTGCCCTATACACTTAAATATGCATTTTTAAGTTCATTTGGCATGCTACATGTAATTATGGCTTCAAATTTAGATGATTATGAATAAAAGAAATTATTAGAAGTCCTAAAAAAATATAAAGAAACCATTAAGTGGTCCATAGCAGAGATAAAAGGAATTAGTCCGTTTGTAGTTATGCATAAAATTCACTTAGAAGAAGGTGCTAAAACATCATGTGAACCATAAAGGCGAATAGATCCCACGATGGAAGAAATGGGAAGAGTGGAAGCTTTAAAGCTCTTAGATGCGGGTATTATTTACCTAATTTCAGATAGTGGATGGGTAAGTCCAGTGCAAGTTGTGCCTAAGAAGTCTGGTGTTACAGAAGTTATGAATGAAAATAATGAGCTAGTTCCATCTCATGTTCAAACATGATGGCGTGTTTGCATCGATTACCATAAGTTAAACTCAATAACGAGGAAAGATTACTTTCCTCTTCCTTTTATTTATCAGATGTTAGAGAGACTAGACGGTCATGCTTACTATTAATTTTTTTATGGTTACTCTAGTTATAACCGAATTCCTGTAGACCTCACCATTCAGGAAAAGACCACATTTATGTGTCCTTTTGGTATGTTTGCCTATTGACGCATGCCCTTTGGGTTATGCAATGAAACCCCCCACTTTTCAGCGATATATGATTTCTATTTTCTCTGATATGGTAGAGCATTTCCTAGAAGTTTTTTTGGATGTTTTCTAAGTGTTTGGATCTTCATTCGATGAGTTCCTACACCACTTATCCTTAGTGTTAGAGAGAAGAATTTAGTGATAAACTGGGAGAAATGCCATTTTATGGCACATAAAGGAATTATGTTAGGGCACATTAAATCCAAAAGGGTATTTAGGTTGATAAAGCCAAAGTTAATTTAATTTCTAACCTTCTGTCTCCACGCGTAGTAAAAGAAATACGTTCACTTTTAGTCCACACAAGTTTTTATAGAAGATTTATTAAAGATTTTATCCAAATTTAAAAACCTTTATGCAACCTTATGGATAAACATGCACCGTTTATATTTTATGAAGTGTGTCTTCGAGCATTTGAGGCCTTAAAATTCTCCCTAGCATCAACACCTATTATTCGGTCACCGAACTGGAGTATACCAATTGAGATTATGCGTGATGCGTCTGATTACGTAGTAGGTGACGTGTTAGGACAAAGGATTGAAAAAATTCCCCACATGAATTATTATGCAAGTAAAACTCTAAACGATGCCCAACTTCATTATTCGACTATTGAGAAAGAGTTGTTAGCCATCGTATTTTCGTCTGATAAATTTTGAACTTATATTTTAGGGTCTAAAGTTTTTCATTCTCAAATCATGCCGCCCTAAAATACATTTTGTCTAAAAAAGATGCGAAATTGTGGCTTATTCTTTGGGTCCTATTGCTAAAATAATTTGACCTAGAAATTTATGACAAGAAGGTTCTAAAAATATTGTAGTGGATCAATTATCTAGGCTTATTGTAGAGTTTACTAATGAGTCCATGACCATAAGAGAGACCTTTCTCGATGAGTAATTTATGCATGTTTCTCATTTGCCTTGGTATGCTGTCATAGTGAACTATCTTATTACTGTAGAAATGCCTTCATACTATTTCCTACACTTGCAGGAAATTTGATTTGCAATAACAGTATAACAGGTCCAAAAGAACTTGTAGGTTTTTTAGGACAAGGATCCCTCTTCTCATGCATTCTAATTCTTAACACGATAATCACTCGATGGCTCTCTACTCCACTAGTTGTAATCAAACCTTAGTTTTACCCACTAAATTTGCATACAGTAGTAGGTCGGCCCAACCCAAAGTATTGTCAAATAAGGTTGGGAGTGAAGAAATCAGAGACTCATCAGAAAGGAATTAGAGGGGAGGATAAAATTAAATTTAGTACGAACTCCCAAGAATCTCGCTAGGAACGTATTGGTACTTGGCACAACTTCGCCGTATATAATTGAGATAGAAACCTCAAAGCCATCGGAGATGTTACCCATTCTAAAGATCACTACATATGATGGGAAGGCAGACCCCGCTCATCATATCATGAACTATCAATAGACTATGTCCCTATGGATTTATCATGATGACCTCATGTACTGAGTTTCCCCTAAAGTTTAGGAAATATCGGTTTCAAATGCTTTGAGAGGTTGTCACCCAGATCAATCCACTCATTCAGAGAGTTAGTCAAGTAGTTCACAACTCGCTTCATCACCAACAATAAAGAAGTCAAGGACGGGGATTCACAGATTTCTATCAAAAGGAAAAAGGGAGAGTCCTTCAGGTAGTATTCATAACTTTATTGTTAATTATTCAATGAGATCGATGACTACAATGACTAGTTGGCTATCTCATCCTTTAAGTTTAGACATTTTAGATTAGATAATCTCTGAACAAGTAACCATCGTCCAGTAAGGATGACCTCATGGTGTGTATAAAGAACTATGCTAATATAGAAGATGAGATCACCATTGTTCAAGTTTCAATCGATAAAAGTTTCAAATAAGATAAGAATAATGATTTTAAGAAGTCGTCCAAATGATGAAATCAGTCAACCACCCTAAAGACTGTAACGAAGAATGATTTTTCCACGGGGCATACTAGACCATTGATCAGTGAAAGCGACTTCTAGGAATTAGGCACATTTTTCAAGGAACCTGTCTACAAATTGATCCGACAGACCAAGGATAAGCCATACTTCAAGAGATTGTCCAAGATGTCTAGCGACTCGATCTGAACATCTGAAAAAGAACTGTAAGATGTCAATACCATGATCACCACACAGAGAACTAAAAGATGTTCAAAAAGAAATTATAAGAACTCATTCAGGCCGAACATTTGAAGGAGTGTATTGATATAACCAAGACCAAGTCTTTCACCAAGGTGAAAATTTATATATAAAGAATGCAATGATGATGATCTTATACCATCAGGAATGGTGATAGACATACGCGGTTACATCGATCCATTGCAGTGCATCGTTAAGAAGCTCAGAGAGAAGGTGAGGGTCGAAACTTACATCCAAGAGTCCTTCCAAGTGTAGGTATCCAAAAAAATCCTATATAAGTGGGAGCATAAGGATATAAATGTTGATCGAACGATACTGTTAATCGACGAGGATAACATGCGCCTAAAGGATGCTCTGATCCTCACCCTTCGGACAACCAATTTTAATGTTAAAAGGATGTTGGTCAACCAATGAAGTTTGTCATAAATCATCTATCTGATCCTTCAACTCGAGATCGATTACTCGATCCAGGATGTGGACACAAAAGTGGAACCACTGCTCGATTTTAAAAGATATGCGAAATCCCTACTTGGGAAGATATGATACCTGTCAAAGTAGGACTTGTTAATCGTGAGATTGGATTTCATGTTATCCAGTATTATTCACCCTATAACGCCATTATAGGTAGGGGATGACTCCATTCTATAAGGGTTATCCCTTAATTTCTTCATGAGAAGCTCAAATTTATGAGCGATCAAGGGGTTTTGGATATAAGGGGATCTCAAGTGGTAGCCCGAAGTTCTTTCATAGTTGCCATCAAGATCAAGAAAACCTACTATAAGAAGAGATAAAATTTTGACACTTCAGAGGATGATCATCCCAAGTAGCGACTAAAGGGGGTTCAATCGGGAGTTAAGGAGGCCAGATTAGCTCCCTTCGAATGAGTAATGGAGAATATTATCACTATTTTTCTTTATTCATCTAAACCAGATAAGTATTTTTTATCAGTTCAAAATTTCCCATATAGGAAGCAAAGTAACTCATTCATTTTTTAGGTTTAACGTCGATATCTTCGTAAGGCAACCTTATGATCTTCCAGGCATTGATCCAAACGTTGGCTGTCACCAACTACACATAGATCTTTCGTGCCAAATGATCAAACAAAGTAGATAAAAGTCAACACCATAGAAATTAAGAGTTGTAAAAAACAAAGTTGATAACCTTCTCTAAGCCGACTCTATGAGGGAGGTTCAATTTACAGACTATATATCCAACACTATTGTGGTGCAGAAAATAAATGAAATGCGGAGGGTGTGTATACACTTCACTGACCTCAATAAGCATTTACCAATGGAAAAATTCCCATTACCCCGGGTTGATCAACTCGTAGACTCAATGGTTAGACACCAATGTATGAGTTCTATTCACGCATCCTCAAGGTATCAACGAATACCATTATTCGACTCAGATGAGGATAAGACCTTGTTCAGAATGACCTTAGGGATCTACTGTTGCAAAGTGATTCATTTCAATCTGAAGAACGTCAGAGTAACTTATCAGTGTCTTGTCATCAATATATAAAAGAAATAAATTGGTGCAATAATGGAGGTATGAATCGACGACATGCCTATCAAAAGAAGACAGATGATCGATCACATCAAAGACCTTTCGAAGACTTTTAAGATCCTCAGGGAGCATAAGATGAAGTTGAATGCCTCCAAATGTCTTCGGAGTGAGCTCTGGAATGTTTCGGGGTTACTTAGTGAAAAATAAGGATAAAGGCGAATCCATACCGGATTAAGGATCTGCAGGATATTAGAAATCTGACCAACATCTGAGATATTTAGGTCCTCATAAATTTTTTATCTTATCTCAACTGGTTTATATTTCGGTCGTCCGTTAAAAGTCTGTCGTTCTTCCAAGATCTTAAGAAGGCAAGCACAATGATTTGAATAGAGTTTGTGATCGATCACTAGATGGAATTCAGTAGTAATTGGGGTCTTACTCCTTGTTGTTGAATCTAAACACTGAGGAAGATATTTATTTGTATTTGGTCGTATCATAACATGAGATCAGTGGGGCATTAGTACGGCTGCATGACCTAGGGGTGGCTATAGACCCAAGGCCCGCCAAACCTGCCTAATTCACTCGAAAAAAATAGGCATTGGGTAAGGTAAATTGGCCCACGAAGAGGGCTTAACAAAATTTTTTAGACCCGATTTTTTTTTTGGGCGGGCTTGGGTATGTATTCTTATGCCTACTTGAGCCCGGCCCGACCCGAGGTCCGAGAATTAGATATAATATTGATTATATGTATGTATGTATGTATGTATGTATGTATGTATGTATGTATGTATGTATGTATGTATGTATATTAGTAGCTTAGTTTTTATTAATTTAATATTAAAATTTTAAAATATAGGTAAAAAAATTTGTGTCCGGACCTCGACAACGGGCCTAGGCAAGAAGTTTTTGAATTTAGGTGGGCTTGGGATTACACAAAGATGCCTAGATCGGGCTTGCGATAGATCAAATTTTTTATGGCCCAGCCCTAGCCTAACCCCTACATGATAGAGAACATTTTCGGTGTACTATGTTAGCCATACTCTCCTAGAGGTAGGCAGAAGGTACATGTCTATCGATAAAACAGTTGTAGTGTTAGTAACATCTATAAGGAAGCTGCGACACTACTTCAATGCTCATATAGTCGTCGTCCCATCAACCATCCCATTAAAGGAAGTTCTCAAGAAGGAAAATATCTCCAACATAATAGTAAAGTAGTCTCTCAAGTTAGCACAATTTGACATCAGGTTTAAGCCGTGAACGACAATCAAGGGAGAAGTCCTAGCTCACTTTGTCGTCAATTTCTCAGCATTACCACCGAAAAGGAAGAGTTATAGGCAAATTTGATAATAAAGTCACTAGCCATAATGGAAGATGATCATAATTAGAAGATATTTCTACATGGGGTATTTAACGAATGAGGCACGAGTGTTGGGATTGTCTTTATCACTCCTCAAAGAGCAATCACGGAATAAGCAGTTTGTCTTAGATTCAAAGGGTCAAAAAACAAGGCGAATACGAAGCTATAATTAATGGTATGAAATAGGATATTAATGCGGGAGCCAAGGCTATTGTTATATACTACGATTCTCAACCGATCACAAAGCAACTTACCAGAGAGTACGAGGCCATGGATCTTAGGATGCTAATGATCCAACTTTTTTGACCATCATAAATAGAATAGTTTCCATGGAACAATTATAGTCACGTTGACGCATTAACTCTGAAGGAAAACTTTATCGTAGATCGTTGAATGGCCCCTGTAGACACCCCATCCGAGGATCCCCTAACCAACTTCTTAGGTCCTTAACACTCAATGATCTGGAGGCCATCGCGTGCGCTCGAGCCCCGTTTGACTCCAGTTACTTTATATTCTAGAGAAAGCTCAAATATTATTCAAAGGGATCTGAATCCATTTTCCAACGATCCATCCTGTGCATCAATGAAACTTACAGTTCGAACGAACGGTCTATTTTACTATTAAAAATTAATCTGAAGGCCACTAGGCGCTCCCGGGTCCTATTTCGAATCCAATGAACTTTATTGTCTGAGTGAAAGCTTAATGATTCTTCAAAGGCATCTGAATCCCATTTCTAACATTCAATCTCATGCGCGAATCGAACGTACGGTTCGAACGAACGATTCATTTTACTATAAAAAACTAATCCGAAGGCCACTAGGCGCCCTTGGGTCCCATTTCGACTCCAATCACTATCTCACCTGAGCGAAAGATTAATACATCTTTGAAGGGATCTGAATCCACTTTCCAATAGTCCACCCCATGCACGAATTAAACTTATAGTTTGGGACGAACGATCCATTTTACCCCAAAAATTGATTTGAAGGGCATCGAGTGCTCATGAGATCCATTTGACTCCTGTCAAATCTTTATCTCGAATGAGACTGAATGAAAACTATAAGGGCACTGAATACCCTTTCCAACGATGCACCCTGCCCATGAATCAACCTTATAGTATATATGAACGACCCATTTTACTTCAAAGAGTCATCGGGCGCTTTCGAGCCTTGTTTGACCAAGGTCAACTCTCTGAACCAAATGAGACTGAATGAATCTTCGAAGGTCTCTTAATATCCTTTCCAATAATCCATCCCGGGAGTGAATTAGCCTTATGGTTCGGATGAATGATCTATTTTCCTCAAAAAAATTCCTCTCTAGTGACCAACGAGGGCTTTCGAGCCCTATTTGACTTCAGTCAAATCCTGAACCTAGGAGTGGATCAATAGATTCTTAAAGGTCTCTGAATACCCTTTCCAATGGTCATCCCCGTGTGTAATTCTGACTCGCAGTTCGCATTTTAAAATAGTTTTTCCAAAAAACTTGCCACAGACTACCAATTGGCATCCCCAGGACCCTGCGTATCGACAGCGTGTCTAGGGTTCTATACCGATAGGTAGGTATAGGACCATGCCGATCGGTACCCTCTTTGTCTTATAAATAGAGGCCATGACCTCACACATCTCTCTTAGCAATTCAGAGAGAATTCACTCGAATCCAGAGCTATTTTGTCCTTAAAAGCCTATTTTTCGCATTCTTTCCATCATTTTCATACTCTTTTGAGTAAATTCCCAACCACCTCCTCAAACCACTATCACTTTATCTTAAGATCAGCGCATCTATAAGCAAGATCTACTTCAAGTCTACACAAGGAGGTCCATTTTTTCCTCTTTGTCTTTAAATTCTCTTAATTTTACATTAGTTACTTCATTTTCACTTGATCAATCCGCTTCATTACATCACCTATCTTAATTCTAAAATTTATTATTAGTATTCGTACATACTTTATTTTCATTGAAAAACCCCAAAATAAGACAAAGATGGTTCACTTATAAATTCTAAAAGGGGACTTCTCGTCACACTTTCTCACACTAAAACACCTTTTTCTACACACACACACACACACACACACACACACACACACACATAAATAAAGTCCTCGATTGGATTTATGGGTTATACCCCACCCCATATTATTTTCGAACTACATGGACTTTGATGCCCCCGGACTACATAGGCGTCTTGGGTAAATCCCTAAACTCGAGTCCTCCAACATATAATTTTTATTTTATTCTCATCATATATTCGTGATATATACATTTTATATGATTGTTTCCTTGTGTCTTATTCGGCATATGCAATCATTTCTTCATAATGAATTGTGAATCAATAGACACTTACATCATTTTTTTATTACTATTTTGGGAACACTCCTAAGGATGACCTTGCACCACCTTTATACGTGATGCGAGTTGAGCGATTCCATCCTCCATTTATATTATGCACACATGCACACACACCATGGAGTTCTATAGGAGAATATAAAAACTTGCCCATGAGAGACCTAAATGGAGGGATAGGTTCCTAATACCTTCCCATTCCATAACTTAGTCCCCAGACCTTTAAACTACTTAGTTTCGCAAGCATCAGTATTGTCGTCGATGCCGTTCTCTCGAGGAGGCAACATTTATTTTGCCTATTTTGTGCAAAGTAGGTTGGCGACTCTATCTCTACATTTCACCCCACATTGACGATGGCCGAGCACCTCGATAAAGGACGCAATACCGCCCGTACGCCAAAATAAAGGGAAGGAAAGGGGGATCCGCCCCCTCGAGATGGACATAGTGGCGACTCTACTGGGGACTTTTATAAGAGGGCTAGAATCTATTTTTGCGTGGGCATTATTCTTTCCTACATGTGTGCATATGCACCTACTTGTATGCTGCCTTTTATCCTCTATATACCTTTTTGTATATCTCTCTCTAATGTATGTGTATCAATTTCCACTGACTTATTGATCTTGCGGTAAAAGTGTGTTCGTGTGAGGACACAATCGTTGTGTGTTTCGCCGCCGCGATGCAAAAAACCTAAGCTACTACTACACTTGCGAGGCAAGCACAACGGTAAGTCGGGTATCGTAAGAAATCCACAGGGAGTGATTGAATTTTAGATGTTAATTGCTTTAAAACTTCAGGAATAAAAGTGTAAAATAAATAAATGAAAAGGTGATGGTTGGGAATGGTGACAAAAGAGAAAAAGGAAGAAGTTAACACTATACTAAAATTAATAAAACGAGAGTCGGGATCGCATCCCCACCATGGGCTAAACAACTAATAATTCGAATTTCGGTTCGAAAACATTTAATCGAGCATTTTTAATTAAGCATAAACATCACACAATAAGGAATTTAACCAAAAGTTGCGAGATTAAACATTTAATCAAAAATGGTCACACGCGGATTAAATTCGGATTATCGCTATAAACACTAACGTTGCGTGACAAAGAAAGTTAAATGCATAATAATCCGACTTTAATACCCGAGGTTTCAATTAAATGCAATTTTCCCCAAAACCTAACTTTCGGAGCTCGACGCTCATTAATGGCAGAAATGCAATCCCAACCTGTTATCTACGGACAATACATGGATTAAACTACTTTAAACAACTAATTAATTAATTAAAGCAAGAAATAAATAACTACAACTAATTATCTAGGCAAGAAATCGAATGACATCAATGGAAATAAAGCAAAAAAAGGAAATACAACTATATTAATGGAGAAGAAGATGAATAGTGTTACTTACAAACCCAAATGGTGCAAACCCTAGAGAGAGAAGCTCCACCACCAAAATCCCCTCTTCTAACCTAAAATGAATTCTCCTCAAGTCTAAAAATGATCCCCCACTTAATACAATTCTTTTTCCCCAAAATACCCCACCAAAATCCACTTAAAAATAGAGATTTGCGGACTTTCTGTAGGGCCGAATCGATTTGGAAAAATTCCGAATCGATTCGCACCTACAGGTCTACAATTTTCAGCTTTGTCCTGTTTTACGGAAAATGCCGCCATTTCTTCGTTATAGCTCGGAATTAGGCACGGTCGGAGGCTATGCGAAGATAACTCAGAGGACTACAACATCCAAGAAGACATTGGACTAAAAAACTAAAATATGAAATGACTAAAATGACCTTGAATGTGACCTTGAGTGTACTTTTACAGTAAAAACCATCCTAAAAATGCCATAACTCCATCGATACAACTTGGAATCATGCACCGTCGGCGGCCACGCGAAGAGAAATCAAAGGGCTTTAACTTCCGTGAAGATCTCGGGATTCAAACCTGAATGCTGGAATTACTAAAATTCCCTCGAAGATGCAAAAGTCGACGAAACATTTTCGGAAAGCGTCCGAACTTCATACTAAGCATCCAAATACCTACAAAAGCTCAATTAACCCCTGTAAAATATGTTAACATAGAAATCCGAGGTTGTCTGGTTAACGAGCATAAGTAAGGGATTAAGATACCCAAGGGGGCTAATAAGGCGTAGGTTAACGGGTGAAATACGCAATATTTGCGTCGTATCACACCCCCTATCTTACACATTGCTAGTCCCTAGCAATGAAATAGGAAACAACAAGAACTACAAGAAAATCAGAAACAGGATACAAGTACAAAATGGGATGGAAAAGTAATAAAAAGATAAGGCCACTTTCGCGGGCGAACGATTGCATTTAGCATATGCAATAAGCCGTTAAACCCCTAGGTTACCCTAGCGGACGAGTGTCGTCTCGTGAGGGTTTTCAGGGATGAAACCCACAAGCATCATATGGTTTCCTCAAAATATGCCCAACCCAACATGCGACAAACTCAACAACAACGAAAAAGATTTCAAACATGTTATTAGCATATTGAACGAATTCAAGATAAAGTCCGTGTTTATTAATAGGTTGAATGCACCTCATAGAATTGAAACTTTAAAAGTGGGAGGGGGGAGAGCACATGCATAGTGTGATTTGGTGAAAAACTTATATAAACCGGATACTAATCAAAGCAAGCATACATTTAATCCTCACGGGCATTACGCTCAACAAATGAATTCACTATGAAATGGGAGGTAATACACGGGACATGCGGGCATAAAGAGTAAATGAAATGGAAACTAGGCCGCACACATATCACAAAAGAAGAACGCTATATAAAAAATGAAAAATTGTAATCTCAATGAAAGATACCACTCATCAAAAGAGGCGAAATGCATTTTCACAGATTATCAAAACTATTATGACTTTTAAATAAAATGCACCCTAAGATCACATAGGACTTTATAGGGTTGTAATGTAGGTTTGGGGTTAAGGTACGAAATGAAAGGTATATGTACGGATTCAAAGTGTTCGGAGATGAAAACTTAGAATAATGGGAAGGATGCGGGCAATATCAAAAATGGAAAGTAACTTCCAAACAAGCATTAGATATAACAACCGGAGAGTAATCAAAGCTTATTGAACTATACACAACATATACAACTTTCTCTTTCTTTTCTTTTCTTCTTTTTCTCACTTTTTCTTTTTGTTTTCTTTTGCTTTTTGCTTTCTCTTTTTCACTACACTTTCTTTTCTTCTTTCTTTACTTTTCAAACTCTCGTATGCCTGAATTGCAACCGACATCATAACAACAACATTCAATCCCAAGTAACATTCCAAACAAAGGTATGGAAAGTGTATGTATGGGCTAAAACTCCAATTTGGAGTTGGTTATGGTAATGGGGTTATGAAACGAAAGGCTATATTTCGGCTCAAAGGGGTTGACTAGGGAGACATATAAGGTGAGGTCAAGGCTAATATGGGTGATATAACAAAGATTGCCTATGATCATTTCACAAAGTTTACGCAATTCTCAAGTCAAAACAATATATGAAAATCATGATCAAGTAACACATTTCAAGCATGAACTCAATTAATGAACGGTCAAATGAAAGATTAGAGAGATTACCAACGAATTCAACGTTTTCAATGAGAAAAGAATAGTGTATAACACTCACAAACGACGAAAGGTACAAAGCTTACTCGGTGTAAGTATATACAATGCAACAAAAGATTACCAAGTTATAAAAATCTTAAACCAAATCAATATAACAAGGAAAGTGCATATGCTCATGGGATAAAGTTTAATTCATGAAGTTATTCACAAAATCAATGATTTGAGGACTGAAGTCTAATAACTTCTAAAATCGAGAACATGCATCATTGAGTTGTCAATCGGATCGGGCAATTATTGAAATTTGTCATCGGAAACAAGGCAAAATGCCCAACAAAGGAGAAAAAAGAAAGAAAATATTTTTGAAAATTTTCAAATTTTTCACAAAAAGGCATACTTAGTAACTAAATGTGAGCAAATCCATGGACTACACATGAAATGGATAGAATATCCTACACCCCCTAACTTAAATGTTGCATTGTCCTCAATGCGCATTAAGAACACAACACAAAGAGAGGAAAAGAACGATATTACCCAAAATTGGAGCGATCTCCATAAGCGCGAGTCCAAAGGAATCTACAAAACAAGTTAGTACCGAGCATAGAAAAAACAAATAACAAAAAGTTAACTAATTACACTAGACTAAATTAAAAGGAAAGAAAAGTAGGAAATAAAGAAAATTAAAAAGCTAACTATTTACAACCTACTATTTAGACTTCACACTAACTATACACTAGAAGTCTAAATAGTTGAGGGTCCACCATAAGAACGATTTGACTTTGGAGGATAACCGGTGTACCCTCACATACAAGCATGCCTTCCGAAAAATATGAATTCTGTTTGAACAACGGAAGGCATATGTAAGGCGAAAGAAATGAACCATCGTCAATTAAAAGTTTTGGAGGGACGATGGGGGATTTGGATAATAAGGGGGAAAGAAACACTTGAGGTCCAAGAAAAATTGACTCATCTCCCAAAGATTTTTCAAATGGAATGGGAGATGGTGCACACATCGGGATAACATCCATCGAAAACAAGTCCGGTAATGAGTCCTCATCGGCAAAAAGTGTGGAAGTTTTAAAAGTTTCTACCGACTCATAGGAATCAACCGATAATTCTAATGGTTCAATGATGGAAAACGTATATGGTAATGAAATAAATTCAATCTCCGTCAACATATCGTCGGAAGGAGATTGAATTTCAGGGGAGAGAGATTCACATTCGATGAGAAATTCTTTGAAAAATTGAGGTGAAACACAAGTTTCCACCTCCTCGTTGTTTTGTGAAAAAGAATTCATCTCATCGCAAAGTGCGCCAAGTCTCATTCCAGCATCATTTAGGCTTTCCAAACCTTGGGAGTAAAGAAGCAAAGTTTCTTCCAAAGTAGGCTTCGTCGGCTCAAGAGCCTCGGACTCCTCATTTGGTTGAAACTCGTCTTCGAAAGTAATGAAATAACAATCGTCATTGGATTCGAATAATGAATCCAACTCAAGCTCCCAATAACGATTTTCATTCCGGTAAATGTTTTCAAGTCTTTCAAACTCAAGAAAATCTTCAAAATGGAAAACTTGAAAACTATCCCCAAAGTAAGAATCATTAGAATGATCGTAATAACTATAATAGTAGGACATGATTACCTCGTTGTTTGTAGATGGAGAATCCGAGCAAGAAAGTGAGCAACCGCGAATCAAAGTTTCTTAGCGCTCAAATATGCTATCCTGCAAAAAAGGTTAAAACAAAGAATACAAATACAAAAGAAAAAATACTACGAAACAATAAAACAATTACAATCTAAAACACACTCCCCGGCAACGGCGCCATTTTGATCTTGCGGTAAAAGTGTGTTCGTGTGAGGACACAATCGTTGTGTGTTTCGCCGCCGCGATGCAAAAAACCTAAGCTACTACTACACTTGCGAGGCAAGCACAGCGGTAAGTCGGGTATCGTAAGAAATCCACAGGGAGTGATTGAATTTTAGATGTTAATTGCTTTAAAATTTCAGGAATAAAAGTGTAAAATAAATAAATGAAAAGGTGATGGTTGGGAATGGTGACAAAAGAGAAAAAGGAAGAAGTTAACACTATACTAAAATTAATAAAACGAGAGTCGGGATCGCATCCCCACCATGGGCTAAACAACTAATAATTCGAATTTCGGTTCGAAAACATTTAATCGAGCATTTTTAATTAAGCATAAACATCACACAATAAGGAATTTAACCAAAAGTTGCGAGATTAAACATTTAATCAAAAATGGTCACACGCGGATTAAATTCGGATTATCGCTATAAACACTAACGTTGCGTGACAAAGAAAGTTAAAAGCATAATAATCCGACTTTAATACCCGAGGTTTCAATTAAATGCAATTTTCCCCAAAACCTAACTTTCGGAGCTCGACGCCCATTAATGGCAGAAATGCAATCCCAACCTGTTATCTACGGACAATACATGGATTAAACTACTTTAAACAACTAATTAATTAATTAAAGCAAGAAATAAATAAATACAACTAATTATCTAGGCAAGAAATCGAATGACATCAATGGAAATAAAGCAAAAAAAGGAAATACAACTATATTAATGGAGAAGAAGATGAATAGTGTTACTTACAAACCCAAATGGTGCAAACCCTAGAGAGAGAAGCTCCACCACCAAAATCCCCTCTTCTAACCTAAAATGAATTCTCCTTAAGTCTAAAAATGATCCCCCACTTAATACAATTCTTTTTCCCCAAAATACCCCACCAAAATCCACTTAAAAATAGAGATTTGCGGACTTTCTGTAGGGCCGAATCGATTTGGAAAAATTCCGAATCGATTCGCACCTACAGGTCTACAATTTTCAGCTTTGTCCTGTTTTACAGAAAATGCCGCCATTTCTTCGTTATAGCTCGGAATTAGGCACGGTCGGAGGCTATGCGAAGATAACTCAGAGGACTACAACATCCAAGAAGACATTGGACTAAAAAACTAAAATATGAAATGACTAAAATGACCTTGAATGTGACCTTGAGTGTACTTTTACAGTAAAAACCATCCTAAAAATGCCATAACTCCATCGATACAACTTGGAATCATGCACCGTCGGCGGCCACGCGAAGAGAAATCAAAGGGCTTCAACTTCCGTGAAGATCTCGGGATTCAAACCTGAATGCTGGAATTACTAAAATTCCCTCGAAGATGCAAAAGTCGACGAAACATTTTCGGAAAGCGTCCGAACTTCATACTAAGCATCCAAATACCTACAAAAGCTCAATTAACCCCTGCAAAATATGTTAACATAGAAATCCGAGGTTGTCTGGTTAACGAGCATAAGTAAGGGATTAAGATACCCAAGGGGGCTAATAAGGCGTAGGTTAACGGGTGAAATACGCAATATTTGCATCGTATCACTTATACACTTCACACACTTGTATATACTTGTGGATACAATTATTATGCAACACAAATAGATAAGAGAAAAGCAACCACGAAGCAAGAATAAGGAATGTAAAATGACAATCACACAACAAAGGATGTACATGGTTCAGCAAAGATATGCCTACGTCCACGGTGGTGCAGTCAGTATTATTTCTATATACTCCGAAGAGTGGTTACAGAGAAAACAACTTGTCCTTTGCCCCGGACCTAGGGTTCAATATATACATGTTCATTTTAGTAAGTGGGGGTATTGGACTCCCCCACATTTTCCATCTCTCCCTAGAACCTCTCTTAATGGGAACATGAGAGGAGACTGGATCATAATCAGTTAAGATATGGGGGGTTTGGACTTTGGGCCGCCAAAATTGGGCTACTCGTCCAGGACCATCATGCTAATTTCGGGTACCCACAATTGCCCCTAAGTTTGTTGGTCCATGCTTTGGGCTCAATAAATTTAAATGATTTGCCATAATGGCTTTTTCGTGCATCATGCAACTCTTCAAAAGTTGGAGAACTGATTCTGGCGGCACCCGCTTCGTGGTCTGTGCACTATGATTAGCAACACTTAAAGGTTTTCTAGAGCAGTCATTTTTCGGCCATCATTTCAACCTTCTCAGCATTCTTCCATTTCCTGTGAGCTCTAGTGATTCACACTTTCTTCTCTCAGTCTCCATTCTTATTGCATCCTTATTATTTGGGCTTGTGATTCTTCATCGTTCGAGTCGAACTTCCATCTTGTAAGTCTCTTGTGCCTTCTCTTTGTATTTTCTCTTTGAATTTGTAGTTTTCTAGGGTTTTCCAATGGCAAAGATCGGTAATATGAAGCCCTTATACCTTTGACTCACTTGAGTCTATATTGTATAAGTGCTCATCTAGTTTGGAAATTGTGACAAAATTATGTCCATCCTAGAAACCAAAGAGCCTCAGAAGTTGGAATGCCTATTCATCTCTCTTACTTGTAGTGATCAAGAGACTATTGCCAACTCTCACACACTGTAGAATTCAATTCATACATGTCATACTTCATAATAATGTGTGTACATATGTTGAGTGTGTTTAAATCCCTAAGTTTGATTTTTAATAATTTTTTGGGATTTTTAAAACAATTTTTTAAACCATGTTTTATTAATTAAAACTTGATTTATAAGTTTTTGGGGTCAAACTCTAAATAAACTTTGTTGTGTATTATGGCCTAATGTTACCGTGGGTAGAAACCGAAAGAGGCATAAACTTGAGGGTATGGTTTTAATTATTTTAGACGCGCGTTTCAGATCCCGTATTTGCCCTACATCTGTCTGCCTCTGATTGGCTGGAAGTGTGTTTCTTTACTGAGATAACAACGCGTGTGTTATCAACCCTTGGATCATTTGCTATCAATGGTCTGCATGTCGTCTTGATGAATCCCTGTGTAACCTTTTAAACCAATCATCTTTCGTTTAACCACCGCCTTGTTTGAGCCCTTAGATTCAAGTCAATTTAAATTGACTTAATCCTGACCCTTGATTTTGAACCAGCATCTCGAACCTTCTCCTCTCACTATAAAAGGGCCTCTATTCTCAAACTTCGAAGACTTTTGCCATTTCATTATTTCTGAGAGAAGAGAGAGTAGAGAGAGAAGAGAGAAGAGAGAAACCAGAGAGAGAAAGATAGTTATAAACCCTAACTTCATTCGTCTAAATCCTCTTCAAACCTAACCCGAACACCTCTTTAAAACACCATATCCAAAAACACTACCCTGAGTGTTCTTGAGTGTTTGAGAGTTTGAGTTGAGTTATTTTTGTTGCTGTAACCTTGTGTTCATGAGATCTTGTTTCAACTTAGATTTTACTTAGATCTAGTTTCTGATTTCATAGAAATCTCAGATCTGAGTTATTCATGTTACATTACATTTAGTTTCATTCTTTATTTCGCATCTTAAGAAATATATTGTTGATTATGTTCTCTAAAACTTTTTTTTACTTTGAAATCAATAATAAATGCTTTATGTTTCTTGTTCTTGTAAAACTAAACCTTTGACCTAGTTTGGAATCTCACTTGGAGGTTTTCATTCTCGAAAATCTTTTCAAAACTGAGATTGATTAAGATCTTAGCTGATTTCTAAGCAAGATATCCGTGGATTCTGGGATTAATTGAAAGGTCAAATAAGGTTCAAAGTTTTGTAAGAAGAAAGAAAAGAAAAGATCACAGCATATAGTGTAACTGTAATTTGTTAGGACTGATTGTACTTAATAAGTGTGTGTGTGTGCATGCATGTGTTAGAAAGCACCTCCACAAACACTTACACCCTACAACACGAAAAGTGTTGGTAATAAGATCTTGTGAACGTAAGTCGACGTAAAGTGCTGGAACAAATCAGAAGTTGACAAACTGAGAGAACTACATCTACAATCAGAACTGCAGAGAAGTTATAAGGACACCAGAGGGTACATTCCTAAACTTATATAAGTCTGAGTTGTTTGCATGTTAGTTATATAGTTTGTAACTCATAAATTTGTTTTAGTGGATTTTTCATTTTACTCCATAGAGGGAGTCGTGGATGTTTCCTCAATTGGTGAGGTTTTACCACGTAAAAAATTGTGAACAGAATCTTTCTACATTTTCTCATCTCATTCTTGGTTGTGCTGTGTTTAAAACTTGTTTAAACTATCTTTTAAACTTGTTGCCCAAATCTTGAATAAGATCTAGTACATACTGTTTTATTAAACACTTCTTGTGATTAATCCTTTTTTTATTTAAGAAAAGAGTTTCTTCAAAAAACAATTCGGAGTTACTTAAATAGTTTATTTTCAATAAACGGCTTTAGTAACGCATTTTTCATAATAGGTCGATCTCTGAGTTTAGGAAGTTTTATAACATCCCAGAATGGGTAGATATTGAGTGTGTCCTTCTCCCTAGAAATGTTAGAGAAATAGAGGGTGCCCATTGGATCCATGTTTTGATGCTTTCCCAAGGGGGACTTACTTTTCCTCCCAACGATCTGTTCTTGCACTTTTTTGGTTACTTCAATATTATTCTTACACAGTGTTCGCCCAATGTGTGGAAGATAATTAATGGCGTCCATAGAATAAATCAGTTATACGGTACCAAGTTAGGGATTGCCGAGGTCTGTTTTTCTACTCTTTCTCTCGAACTAGTTATGGTGTCCTCTACCTCATAGCCAGGAGCCCTGACAGGGTATTTGTAGTAAACCTACCTAAGTCCCATAAGGACTATTGGCAAGAGGGTTTCCTTACTAGAAATTGGCAGTTTTCTCCCCAGTCTGAAGGGTCGAGGTCTGATAGGTCCTCTGTTCCCTTTTATGGGGAAGAATACATAGGTTGACTTTGCTCTGATCCTTTAATTTTTGTTGATTTGTGATCTTTCTGATTTTTCTCTATTTTTTCTTCAGCGAGGTCGAAAAACTTGGAACCTGCTCTCAGCGAGGTTCACCTTTCTGAATTGGTCAAGGGTTGGAATATCAGGGAGCCCTTAGCTGACGACGAGCATCCCCGGTCTGCTGCTTTCTTGCTTGAATATAAGAATGTTGGCTCTAGTTTTATAGCGAGGCTGGTGGACAGAATCCCTGAGTTTGATACTTCTGAAGAGACTGTTGTGGATCCCATTCAGTTGGACGAGGAGGAGAGCAACTCTAAAAGTGATATCGCAGGTGGTGCTGGGGGTAACTTGGGTGAAGGGAGCTCCAGTAATAGTAGCTCTTCCGATTCAGGGGAAGTTTTTGAAGTTCAAGAATCATCGAGCACATCCAGTTGTTCAAGAGAGGATATGGTTCCTCCAAGGAAAAACCTGATTCGGGATGATGATGATGACGATCATGTGCTCCGTGCTCAGAGGTCAAAGAAGCCGAAGTCCAGTACTGGGGCTGTAGCTACTGGCTCTCGGTCTTCTACTCAGGAGCAAGAGAGGAAGAGGAGATAGGAAGAGCAGGTGAGAGAGAGGGAGAGAAAAAAGAAGGAGGAGAGAAAGATGGTCGAGGAGAAGAAGAGGATGGAGGAGAGGAGGAGACTGGAGAAGTAGAAGGAGGAAGAGAGGAGAAGGAGGAAGAGAGGAGAAGGATGGAGGCAAGGATAAGAGCTGGGCAGGCCTTAGTCCCGGTGTCTGCCTTGCCTGAGGGAGCTTCAGTTGCCATTTCTCCTCAATTGGCCCATGCGCTTCTTGAGAGGGTAGTTCTTCCTGCAGATCGCTAGAGGGCGCTGGGGTCTGATCAATTGTCCCTACAAGCTAGCCAGAGGTTGGCCTTGGTAAGACCCTTTCCATTTTCTAGTGCTTTAACCAGTTTGAGCTGTTTCTCCTTTCTAATCTCATCTTTGCTTCTGGCAGTTTATGACTAACTTCTTCGTGCTCAATCGCTCTCGCGATGAGCTGGTAAAGAGGAATAACGAGCTGGAGCAGCAGAAGGCTGCTTTGGAGGTGAGGGGTACTCAGCTGGAGGCTGATCTGGCTCTCGTCAATTCTAATAGAGAGAGGGATGCGGCGGTTAAGGAGCTAAATGAGCTGAGGCAGGACAATGACCTGGTCTTCTCGATCAAGATGGCTTTCGTGGAGGAGAATAAGGTTCTGACCGAGTAGTTAAAGGAGAAAGAGTCCCAAGTAGCCACCATCAAGGAGGACTCATACAACTCCGGGTGGAGTGCTTCTTACGAAGAAGTCGAGGTTCAGCTAGGCTACATCAGCCGTCTGAACTTCAAGAAGGGATCGAACAAGGCCCTCTTAGCTTCTGGTGTTGATGCTGAATCTCCTTTATTTGATGAGCATGACCTGGGCCCGAAGCCAACTGTGGATGAAGAAGCCCTTGCCCCAGCCATCGAGGGTGTTGATATTGCCTCTCAGATAATTCATGTCGGTGCTCGTCCTGCCCATGCGATTGAGGGCATCCCTGCAGAGGGGGACGCCTCTGCTCCTGCTGACAAGAGGAAGCAGCCAGCCACCTCTGGGCAGCCTGAGGTTGCTAGTTAATCCACCTTTAGGATTATTTTTGTACTTCTGTTTGTAATTTTCCCAATTTCTGCTCGATGTACTTTAACTTTTATCAATGAAATGAAAAGGCTTCTTTTTCCAGTGCATTGATTGATTTTTCTCTCCATTGCCCTTTTATTGCTTGTAGTCGATTGATGTTGATGATTATATTCTTTCCACTTCTCAATTGGGAAGGATGCTTGGGCCTGATGTAAGCTCCGAAGTTCGTCACACTTTTGTGAGGATTTGAAAATCTCTACGATTGAGGAACAAGAGCTTTATAGAGCAAACTGATCTCATCGTCAAGCTGAAGGACATGCTCCAAGAAATGGAAGATATTGGTGCTTCAGTCCAAGAGGAAGTTAATGTGCTATGAGCGAAACTATTATAGGCTTCTGATATCAATCAAGTTGGGGAAGTTCTTCAGTAGGAGAATGAGGCTTTGAGGAGAGAGGTCTTGCGACTTAGGGAGCATGCACCGAGAACTGCTCCAGCAGTATTGCGAGGTTCTTCCTCATCGCGAGCTAGAGCTGGTCAGCGCGATGTCCCTCCTGCATTGCAAGGGTCTTCTCTTCCAGTCATTCCACGAGCTCGCAGGAACACCAGAGGTCCAGTTAGAGAAATGGAAGAGCTTCATGATGATGTCCAACGAGCGTATGTGATTGCTGCTGGTCTCCAGAGGGCCGTCACTCGGTTGCGGCACCTGTTTAAAAAAGGACCTCAGTGAGTGTGGGCCAACGACTACGACCAGGGTTGGTCAGATGCTCCAACGAGACTGTCAGAGTTTGAAGAGCTCTCTTTTATCAGGGGGTGGCTGAGTGCCTTGAGGGAGCTGCAAGTCCCGAGGAACTCGATGCTCTGGTACCGTCATGAAATTTCTCCCTCCACCCTGATGCCTAATCCCTTCCGGAGAGATGATTAATGGATCCCCATCGACGCCATCCCTTTGCAATTATTGGAGTTAGATGTAAATGAAGTCGAGGAAAAGTTAGTTCCTTCTCCCGATGATGGACGAAGAGCTCGAGTGGCTGAAGTAATGTTATGTCAATGTTTTAGGTGAGCTCACCGACTAAACATGTATTGTACTTGTCATAACTATAGTGGATTAATAAAATTTATGTTTTGGGCCAATTTAGCCGACTAAACAAATGTTTTATATTCTCCATATTCTTGCTCCTTCATGATCTCTAAATTTGTATTATCACGCAAGTGTCCTTCCAGTCCAGTATAATATCGAGATACCATTGTGCACCACTTTACCTTTTAGGTTGTGCCATCACACTCCCTTAGGCCTAAGTGTGGCAATTGGCGAGGACACACCTGGTGTTGGATGTTCTATCTTATCAGGATTTTATTCAACCAAAGATTGTTTGGTGGCCAGTTTAAATTTGGCCATATTGCCTAAGGATCTCCTGTAGGGCTTCATATATTGCTAGGGGTAATGCGAAGAGGTTTTTCGTGTTTCATAACGAAAACCTGAGGAGGGGCATTTCCCTGCTATAGTGCAATGATCAGCGTGTCTTTTACTTGGAAAGGGTGTGTGAGTTGTAGAGTCTAAATCCTACTAGTTAACTGATACTTTGTAGAATGCAATTGCTAAATAACTTTGATTAATAAGTTTTAATTTCATAAGTACAATGCAAAAGAAGAATCTAAAAATAGAATTTCTTGAGATTGGATGCATTCCATGCTCGGGGTATATCTCTGCCTTCCAACGTTTGTAAGTGATATGCGCCCTGCAGATTATCTCTTGTTATCTTGAATAGTCCTTCCCAGTTTGGCCCTAGCTTGCCGTCTGATGACTTCACTGTGCTACCCAGGACTTTCCTTAGGACATAGTCCCCAACTCGGAATGTCCTTGGGTTGACACTCTTGTTATAATTCCTCGCGAGCTATTGTTGATAGCTCGCTAGTTTTACTAGGGATATCTCTCGGTGCTCGTCGGCTAGGTCGAGTTCGGCGAGCAATGCTGTATCATTATGGCACTGTTCGACAAGGATGGACCTCATAGTCGGCAAGCCTGCTTCTAATGGGATAATTGCTTCCATTCCATATGTCAGTGAAAATGGGGTTTCCCCTGTTGCTCGTCGTGGAGTGGTTCGGTAAGCCCATAGAACATGTGGTAATTTATTTACCCATGCGCCTTTAGCTCGCTCCAATCGATTCTTTAACCCGTCGATCATAGTTTTATTAGAAGCGTCGGCTTGGCCATTACTCTAAGGATAGGCCACCGAACTGAAATGGTGTCTGATTCCATGCTCGTCGCAAAAACTCTGAAAGGAGCCGCTTTCGAACTGCATTCCATTGTCGGTGATGATGGTTCTGGGGATGCCAAAATGAGTGATTATATTTCTTCATATGAACCTTATCATATCTGCATCTCGGATGTTCGCTAGGGTTTCTGCCTCGATCCATTTGGTGAAGTAGTCAGTTGCAACCAACAGATATTTGCGATTGTCGGTGGCGGTAGGAAGTGGTCCCACGATGTCAATTCCCCATTGGGCGAATGGCCATGGGCTGGACAATGATTTTAGGTCACTAGAAGCTTAGTGGACCATAGGAGCGTGAAGTTAGCATTTCAGGCACTTGCGGACATACATCGTAGAGTCCCTTTGCATATATGGCCACCAATAGCCTTCCTTTATTGCTCGAAAAGCTAGAGACCTTCCTCCGATATGGCTTCCATAGACTCCTTCGTGAAGCTCATGTAGAACTTGCTCGATGTTCCCTGGGTGAACGCATAGAAGGTAGGGACCGGAGAAGGATCTCTTATACAAGTTGCCCTCTGGAGATAAGTGAAAGCGAGAAGCTTTGACTCTTATCTGGTGGGCGGTCTTCTTATTATTCGAGAGTGTGCCATCCTTCAAATAGTCCCTTAAAGGGTCCATCCAGCTGGGAGCTGATCCTACCTGGAGTACCTGTTCCATGTCTAGTGGCTTGCTGTCACGATTAATGCTCGGATGAGTGTGGAAATCGATGGGGATGGTTCTTTTTAGGTCGGAGTCGACTGTCGAACTCAGGGCTGCTAGGGCATCATCACGGCTGTTCTGTCCTCTAGGAAACTGCTGGACATTGATCTCTTCAAAGCTCGCCATTAGTTTTTTCACTAAGGCGAGGTAAGCTGCCATTCTTTCATCTTTTGCATTGTAGTTTCCACTTATCTGATTGGAGACTAATTGAGAATAGCCGAACACCTATAAATGCTTTGCTCCCAAAGTGTTCACCTTCTGGAGGCCGGCTATTAAGGCTTCGTATTCTGCTTCATTGTTGGAGGCTGTAAATCCAAGCCTGATTCCTCTGGAGTAACAAGGACAATGCCTACTCCTGCCCCCTTTGAGTTGGAGGCTCCATCAACAAACAGTTTCCAGGTTTCCTCTATCGCGTGGTTCTCCATTTTCCTTGCTGGTTGAGGTTGGTTGGAAGGTTCCTCGCCCATGAATTCGTCTATGAAATCAGCAAGGATCTGCCCCTTGATTGCGTTCCTTGGTTGAAATTGGATGTCAAATCGCCCGAGCTCGACTGACCATTTAGATAGTCTACCCGGTAAATCCGCTTTCCTCAGGATTGCTTTAAGGGGGTGCGATGTAAGGACGATTATAGTGTGGGCTTCGAAATAGTGCTTCAGCTTCCTCGAAGCCACTACGAGTGAAAAGGCGAGCTTCTACAGTTGAGGGTTTTGCTCGCGTAATAAACAGGGTGTTGGATTCCTTCATCCTCGCACATTAATGCAGAACTGACAGTGTGGTTGGAAATGGAGAGGTACAGGTACAAAGAATCTGTTTGCCGTGTATGACGAGCAGTGCTGGAGAGCTTCAGTAAGATTTAAGCTCAACCAATGCCTGCGAGCAATCTGGGCTCCACTCTACCATTTTTTTCCCCTTTAGAAGCTGGAAGAAAGGCTTGCATTTCTCGGAGGATTTAGAGATGAAGCGATTTAAGGAAGCGAGCATACCAGTGAGCTTCTGTACGTCCCGGATTGTTCGAGGAGGTTGTACCCTGTTAATTGCATCAATCTGGTCTGGGTTGCCACTATGCCTCTCTTACTGACCAAATAACTAATAAATTTTCCTGACTGGACACCGAAAGAACATTTTCTCGCGTTAAGTTTCATTCGGTACTTCCTGAGGATTTCGAAGGTGTTTGACAGGTCTGAGAGGTGGTTTTCTTTCTTCTTGATTTTAACGAGCAAGTCGTCGATGTAGACCTCCATGGTGTTTCCCATCTGGTCCTTGAACATCTTGGTGACCAGCCGCTGATAGGTTGCCCCTGTATTCTTGAGCCCAAAGGGCATGACCTTGTAGCAGTATAATCCAACTGTTGTGATGAATGCTGTTTTGTCTTTTTCTGGGGCATATAAGGGGAACTGATGATACCCTGAGTATGCGTCCAGAAAACTCATTCGCTTGTGAGCTGCAGTGGAGTCTACCTGTTGGTCTATTTTTGGGAGGGGGAAACTGTCTTTAGGGCACGCTCTGTTGAGGTCAGTGAAGTCGATGCAAACTCTCCACTTCCCGTTACTTTTTTGAACTACTATTGGGTTGGATAACCACTTGGGAAATTTTACTTCCCGTATGGATCCTGCATCCAACAGTTTTTCAACTTCTTTTTCCATCGCTTTTGCCTTCTCGGGCGCAGTGCGCCGTGCCTTCTGCGTGATTGGTTTGAAGGTGGGATCGACGTGCAGATGATGACAGACCATACTAGGATCGATTCCAGGCAGCTCGTATCGTTTCCATGCGAAAACATCTACGTTGCGTCTCAGCAGAGTAGTCAACTCCTTCTGTTCCTGGTCAGTGAGAGATGCTCCAATCAAGAAAACTCTGTTACTGTCTCCATCTCCAGCCGTAACCTCTACCAGGTCCTCGACGACCCGTTCATAGGGGAGGAGCCTAGTCTCCTCTACTCATGGTCTTCCGTACTTTAATTGCTATTTAGAAGGTGTCAAACCTTCTTGTTCTTTAACTTTCTCGCTGGGCTGATCGGTCTTCTTCTCTGGCCTTGGTAGGATGGCTGCTATGAAGCACCTTCTTGCCATCGCTTGATCACCTTGGATCTCCATTACTCCTCGCTCGGTTACGTACTTGAGTTTCTGATGGTAGGACTAGGAGACTGCTTTCATTGCATGGAGCCATCCCCTGCCGAGGATGGCTAGGTATGGCGAGTCGATGTCAACCACCAAAAACTCAATCATCTTGGATACGTTTCCCGCACCTATAGGTAGTATAATTTTTCCCAGGGGCATAGCTATTTTTCCAGCGAAGCCAACTAAAGGGACAGTAGCTTCCTTTAGGTCGGCGACGCTTAACTTCAATTTTCTGAATAGGTCGAGATACATTACCTCGGACGAGCTTCCTTGGTCGACGAGCAACTTGTCGACGTCAAAGTTAGCTATCCTAAGGTAATGATCAAAGCATCGTGATGTGGGGTTCTCACTCCCACCAGATCTTCATCTGTGAAAATAATATGCTATTATAGTTGACGTCATCTTCTCGTCGACGCTTTCCTGACTGTGACTTTGCTGGATCGATCTGAAAAGCTTGCATCACTGCTAAAAGTTTCTTCATCTCCATTCGAGCTGAATTTCCTTAGATCTGTCTGGCATCAGAGGCCCCATAAATTACCGCGAACTCATGTCCAGCGTCATCTTCGAGCATGTTGTCAGGTCTTTCCTCTCTATTGGCAGCAACTTTCTCTGCCTTTTTCTCCACAAACTCATTTAAATGCCCGGACTGGGCTAGCTCCTCGAGGTGAGACTTAAGAGCTTTGTAATGCTCAGTCTTATGTCCTCCCTCTTTGTGAAAAGCGTATCTCAGCGCATTGTTCCTCTTCGAGGGATCTCCTCCCATCTTCCTGGGCCACTTGATGAATGGCTCGTCTTTGATTTTCGCGAGAATTTTGTAAATTGGTTCTTTAAAGACGGTGTTGATCGCCTGAAATGCTTTCGATGCATCATTGTTGCCTCCGTTTTTGGAGCCATTTTTGCCCCCATTCTTTCCTCCTTTCTTCTGGTTCTCAGTTTTGTCACTGCCCTTGGTAGTGAGTTTAGCTCGACCGTTTTGTCCTGTACTGAGGCGGGTGACATCTTCCACCTTAGCGTACTTCTCGATGCGGGCCATCAGGTCATCGATGGTCATGGCCTCTTTCTTTATCAGAGATTGGTACAGAAGGGAAGAGTTGGGTAGCCCAATTTTGAAAGAGGCCACTGCCACTTGCTCCGAGCAGTCCTTGACCTCATTGAATAATTCCTAGTACCTCTTCGCGTAGTCTCGGAGGGTCTCCTGAGGCGCCTTTTTCATTATCAGCAGAGCATACATCCTTTTGGGATGGGAGCTACTAGTAATGAATCGGTCCATAAAGAGCTCGACTAGGGATTTAAAACTTCTGATGGATCGGTGGGGGAGCCTTTTGAACCATTTTTTCACCACATCATGCAGGCTCGAGGGGAAAATTCGGCACATTAGTGCGTCTCGATGGTTCCAGAGGGTCATGGCCTGTCGGTACTGCCTGGCGTGATCAATGGGATCAGTCTTACCGTCATAGATTTTAAACCTTGGAATGGAAAACTTCTTTGGGGCTTCCTCTTCTTCAATTTCCCTTAAGAAATGTGATTTCATCTGAGTTTTGAGAGCTCGCCTAGCGAGTTCTCGGGTCGATCTGGTACCGTGATGGGCAACATGTTGGTCCATCTCCCTTTGGACCAAATTTTGTATGTTCTCGTTGCTACGATCTGGGCTCTGGTAACGGCGAGCTTATCGCAGCTTCTCCCGTAGATCTTCCTCTGACTCGTTTCCCTCAACCTTTTGGGATCCTCGCCTGGGAATCCTTCCTCGGCTGCGAGACTTTCTCACCTGAGGGCTAGGAGTGCGGTACGGACGTTTTCTGGTATCTCGATGGAGCTCTTTATCCAATCTCTCCAGTCTTCTTTTCAGGCGAGCATTCTCAGCCTCGTATCTGCGAGAAGACTCCCTTTGCTCGTGGAGCCTTGCCTCGTATGCATCAATCAGTCTGGATATCTGCGTGGACCTCACTGGTCCTTGTCTTTCTTCTGAGGCTGGCCTTTCTAAGTGAGCCCTCTGATTTGAACGTTGAACTTCAGATCTAATCCTGCGAGGAACAGGTGGTTCTTGAATATCCCCTGCCTGGGGAGCATTGCTACTGTGACCAAACATTTTAAACTCCTTTTTTGGTGTGGGCTTTCTCAGGGAATATAAATGTTTCCCACAGACGGCGCCAATTGTGGAGACAATTATTATGTAACACAAATAGATAAGAGAAAATCAACCACGAAGTAAGAATAAGGAATGTAAAATGATAATCACACAACAAAGGATGTACGTGGTTCAACAAAGATATGCCTACGTCCACGATGGTGCAGTCAGTATTATTTCTATATACTCCGGAGAGTGGTTACAGAGAATACAACTTGTCCTTTACCCCGGACCTAGGGTTCAATATATACATGTTCATTTTAGTAAGTGGGGGTGTTGGACTCCCCCACGTTTTCCATCTCTCCCTATAACCTCTCTTAATGGGAACGTGGGAGGAGACTGGATCATAATCAGTTAAGATATGGGGGGTCTGGACTTTGGGCCACCAAAATTGGGCTACTCGTCCAGGCCCATCATTCTAATTTCGAGTACCCATAATACTTTCCATGTACACTTCACACACTTACATTTAGCTTCACTTCACACTCATATGCTTCACATACCACTTAAAATATCCATGCTTAGGCTTCTCTAGCACACAACCATGTTTGTACACTTATATATATACGATCACTTACACATGTCACACACCACTTGTAGTTGATCCATTTATAGGTTCACTACCACACACACTCACTTGTATATACTCCTGTGTCACATACTCACTCACATGTATCCATGCGTAGTATAGTTTTCATGTTAGATATACTTGTATATTCCCCCATTTTACTGTAGTATTCCGTTTACTCATCATGACAATATATAATGATAAGAAATACTCGCTATCCATAATATGTTGACTAAGACTCATGAAGTTTTTCATACTACATCACCAAGAGCATGGCTATATTGACCAAAATTTTGTCCCAGGACGCCTGGACCTGCGGGTCACAGTTATCCCAAATGATATGACTCTCACCTTCCATTGGGCTTGTACCTTCGATGTATATTGAACGATTACGCTTGTATCCTAACGCTTGATCAAACTCACGATGGGAGGTATATATCATGGAACTCTTTCACGTATGTTCAGTATATAGAATTTGATCTCTCACACGTACTGTCCCCATTAGGTATATATTGATGCAATTTATGTACACTCATGTATATCAAATGGATCATACACAAGTACTGATGAATAATTTACCTTATAGGCAAGAGGTATCTCATGGAAGTCATATGAAATGGGGGAACCCTTCCACTAACTCAACAATTGCAAAAACCTCATATAGGTGTCAAATCTAGGATACTCATATTTAGTTTATCGGTTACCATAGGAAACTCTGTCAAAATTTTAGGTTGGCATACTGCCCGAAATTTTGCACAATTTTGCCTTTTTTCAAAATAGGACTTCGTCCGTAAGCCTGGAAATAAGTGCAATCGTGTTTTACACATATTTTTAAACCTTATTTTCCCAATCTTGGGTCTTATCCAACATTTTTTCTGCATTAAGGAAAACCTAATACAAGTGAGAACCTAATAATAACATTAATAATTATCATGCTGAGATCCTTCTCCTTTGCCCCTCGTTTTCCCCAAAAAAATACCCAAAACCTCTGTTTCTCCTCCTTTCGAAATACCCAAAATTTTCTCCCTCCTTCTTTCAAAAATAAATTTGAACCCTTTCCCCTCCCAGGTCGATCGCATACCCGATTTTGGCCTGGATACCTATTGGCTTCGGTCTTCTGTCAAACCGGTCCAAAGCTCTGTCAGTTCTTCTACTACCTCATCCGAGTTTAGGATTTACCTTCACGAGCTCTTCATGGAAAGTTCCTACCAAGCACCGAATGTACAACCCAATATCATGACCATCTTAGCCAACCTTGGTGCCAAGATTGAAAACCTTTTAACTGAGGTCCATGAGATACAACATCATCAGTCCCAGATTCCTAAAGAACCCAAGGTTCTCATTCCTCGTTCCATGGGTCCACCTTCTCCCGAGCCTATTAGGGTTCTAGAAGAGTATCAACATGCTCTATGCACCCCGCCTACCAATGGGCCATCGCTAGCTCAACTCCCTATTCTGAACCTTGCTCAACCAGGGCCGACCTTTTAGTACCAATGGATCCTGAGGAAGAGGAACTAAACAAGGCCAAGGAAGATATCAAGTTGTTCTCAAAAAAGTTTTACCAAGTCAAGATATCCGAGAAGTACATGTACTACACCCATATGTCTCCCTATCTCAAAGTCATACTTCTTGAGAAGTTTAAGATTCCAAACATCGAGAAGTTTGGGAGAAGCAAACCTTCGATTATTCACCTTTGAAGCTATCACCAATCCATGAACCTCCTTGGTGACTCTGAAGAGATAATGGACCAAATGTTCCAATAGACCTTATAAGAAAGCGCCCATTCGTTGGTTTATATCCCTCGAAGAATCCTGAATCCATAGTTGGGAGGAGGTCGCTCAATAATTCATGTAATAGTACAAGTACAATAAGGAGATAGAGGTTACACGCCGAGATCTAGATCTTATTAAGAAGAACCCTGGGGAAACTCTTAGTAGCTTCATAGAAATGTGGAGAGAGAAAGATACTACCATGAAGAATAGACCCTCCGAGGAGGAATAAGTCAATATCATGAAGATGAATTTCTTACCTCATATTCGAGTGTCCATGGGAGGACAGTACTACCCACACTTCTGAGCCCTTTGAGAGGCTAGTGTAGAAATTGAGGAAGGCGTTGCCAAATTCGAATCTGAACCGAAGAAAGTGACTGGATAATTTGATCCCCAAAAAAATGAAAAGCCCGCCAACACTACAGTCTCAACCAGTAACAGTATTTCCTAAATTGCTACCTCCTGGGCACTAGAAAGTCTCCCTAACCCTACCAAGAAAGAATACACTGAGTTCCATGCTCCCTTATCCAAATTCTATAAGGACTTGTTGAGCCGAATCCTCATCAAACCCTTGGGATCTCGTCCACTACCAAATCCATTCCTTAAGAACTTCAAAGTCGATGCCTATTATGATTTCCACAAGTCTTCTGGTCATGTTACCGACCAATGCTTCCACCTTCAAAATGTGATCCAAGGTTTAACTGACCCGGTTATCATCGCCCCACCAGCCAATCCTAAACCCAACACCACTCATAACCCACTTCCAACCCTGCAAATGCCATCTTTCTAGAGAGTGACCCATAATTTTATCAATCGAATCAAATTGTGCCTAGTAAAGAAACCATCATACTCGTAATCTTACCCAAACCGCTCAAAGTTTTCCCATATTTCCTTTTAGACCCTACTTGCTTCACTGAACAAACTATGTCACTCCTCACAAGGGCCTGCATCACCGTCCATATCCAATTTGAAGGGAAGGATATGGAGTTACCTACTATATTAAACCAACTCCTAGAGTTTGGGCTAAAATTTCTCGTCGAGATGACGGTTGATTGTCGCAAATTCGGTGGCTTGTTCATGGAAGCCCAAAAATGGACTCTGGAGTAAGATGATTGGGTGGAACCCATTGATGAAGTCAGTCTAGATGACTTAGTGCAGATTATAGTAGAGACATTTAGACAAACATGTGAAGTTTGCACCATTGATGAGCTACTCACTGCCTTGAAGCTTCAGGGACGGTTAGTCCCTTCACTCCCGCACCTCCCCGTTGAGTGGGAAGATCTATATGATGAAGCCATCAAGGTTGTTGAATGGATTAATTTCTCTTGGTAAGAGGATATAGTCGCCATCGGATGGGGAGACGACTTTGATAGCTCAAATGACGAACCCAGTCAGGAAGACACCAGTCTGGTAGCTAGTTTGTGCAAAATGATATCCTTTGAAGATCTGTTGGGGGAAATCAACAAGGTGTCCATTCATCTAGAAATAGATGAAGAGATGGGGTACCTATTTTTCCCTACCTCAGTAAATCACATAACCAGATCAGGGAGACACTACAAAGATTCGATTCCTCATGTGATCGAGACAGATAAGGTAAAGGGAGTTTCTAAGAAACTTCCCATGCCAGAGATGGCCATCGAAAAAAGTAAAGTCCTTGAACCTCTCAAGAAAACCCAAGCCAACATCACCTTATGAGGGTTTTTCATGTCCTCCCAATTGCACTGAAATTCTATGATAAAACTTCTTACCGGGCCTATAGTCTCTCCTTCCACTACCCCCGAAGAAGACATGAACATGGTTGGGTCCTTTACCTCTTCCAGACTCCTCTCGTTTTTTGAAGAAGAAATACGAAAGATTATCACTGACCACAATTATGCCCTCAACATCTTCATTGAGGTATTGGGAGTCCCACTATCACTTGTTGATAACAGATCTGCCCTCAATGTTTGTCCTCTCATAACATTCAATTACTTGGTCTTGAAAGTCAGCGATCTCACTCCCATTTCTGTCGCTGTGTGTACTTACGACAATACCCGCCAAAAGGTAATGGGGTCCATAAAACTCACAATAGGGGTTGTGTAACATCCTGATTTTTATTTTTTTAAATTGAATTATTTTTTGTGTTAAAATAACCTTTTATGAGCTATTTATAATTTTTGCGACACTTGTGACCCGTAAGTATTGTTCGTGAAATGAAAATAGGGTCGACACGTTTATTCTCTAGTTTGAAATCAAATATTTGTCATATAAAACGGATAGTAGAACGAGTTTAAAACATATTATTTTTAATTATTATTTAAATTATAGTGTGTATAAATTAGTGTTATCCAAAAGTAATGTCAATGAGAAAAAAATACAGAAAGGTATCGTGCACACTCCACTACTAATTTATAGTTGAATGAAATTTTAAAAATTATAAAACTTAATACCTGCTAAAAATTATACACGAGTACCAAATGCACCCAATTGCATATTTATACTTTGCTGACTGTACCTAATTTAAACACTATAAATAGGGATCCAACCTTTTTGGTTTATTTCCCACATCAGTTCTCTCTCTCTCTCTCTCTCTCACACACACACACACACACACACACACACACACACACACAAACACCTTACCCATCTCCCTCAACCCCTAACCCTGTCGGCCTCCTCTTCCTGGAACCCCTGCCACCGCCGGACCTGCTTCTTCTTCTCCTTCTTTTTATTTTTTTCTAGTGTTGTTTATATATATGGATGTGTATGTGCGTATGTGAGCGATTTTGATGCTCTGAACACCACCCATTTCCATAGTGGTGGTCGGCCAACAGTTAAAACCCATTTTGGGTTAGACGACATAAGGACAAAATTTCCAATTGAGTCTTAATAAAGTTTTGACTTATACCCGGAACAAAACACGTTTGAGTCATAGGTCAGTTTTTATTGTCATGATCCCACATAGACAATGACGTGTCAAAGTTTAATTGAAGACGCTGCGACATATCTTAAAGGAATTTAATTATGTCGAAGTTTATTTGGTACGATTTATTCATCTTTAAAGTTTAATTCCATTCCGGGATCACTCAGATATAAATCCATATTTTTAATGGAACTCAGAATTAATTTTCATAAAGATAAGGATGTTTGTTTAATAAATAAATGTTTTCTAAAATGTTTGAAGTTTTTGAAACTGTTTAGAGTTCGTTTAATCTGATAAGGATGAATTAGAGTTGGTTTAAATTAGAACTTTAATCTCGCTCATCGTTCAAACGACAGACTCTGTCATTCAAGCGAGATGGCACCTCGTTTGAACGACAGGTCATGTCGTTCGTGCGACAAGTCTAGTCGTTCGAACAAACCACTGCCTTAAGAAAAATATATATAGGCATGTTTCCTTCAGATATCGTGAGTGTGCATTCTGCAAAAACAGTATACGAACAAGAGAGTTTTCTGCACACATGTTTACAAAGGTTTTTCAAGTTTAAAACATCCTTAGAGTTTACAAGATCCGAGTTATCATTAGTATATGTTATGTGATCTTGTTTGCACCAAGAAGAATTTTTTAATTGAAGAAAAATTAGTGGTTTTGCTGTGAAGATTCGGTGGAGTTCGGTTTCAACATCGTAGACGTTACAATCCATATCGGTGGACACCGAGATATACGTCGACGCGTGTGTTGTGGACAAGCAGCGTGGAAGAAGGTTACTTTCTGCGTGAGCACTGTGAGAGGAGTTGTTAAAGATCAGAGGAGCATCAAGTCTCATGGGTGGATCGAGTTGTTAAGTAAGATTACCGTCTGTAACTTTATAAGACCAAATTCATTGTGATTGACTGGCTTGGGCCGTCCGAGGTTTTTCCCGTTTATGGTTTTCCTCGTACATCCGGCGTTATGAGTATTCTTAACTTTATTTTACTTGATTTAATCACTAGATGGATGTTTATAATGAAATAAGATAAAATTTCGTTAAGTTAAAAAAATTTCACAACTTGGTGCAAATTAAAAATTTTAAAAAGGTTTTTCACAAAAATATAATTTTTTTTATCATCATTAAAACACTTTCCACATAAGAAATTAAAAGGGACCATCAAATTGGTATCAGATATAGAAACATATTTTTATTGTGTTTGATCCCTTGTGTTTTTCAAGATGAATTTTGGAGGCTTTGAAAGTTTTCGTGCACCTATTTTTGATGGCACAAATTATGCTTATTGGAAAATGCAAATGAGAAGTGCTTTAAAATATATTGATGAGCGTGTTTGGTTAGATGTTGAAAAGGGTTGGACACCACCAGTCAAATGAGAGGGTGAGGTCACTAGTTTGAAACCCATTGAGTCATAGACTGATGTTGAACATAAGTTTCCATTCTAAAACTCTAAAGGTCTTCACGTAATTTCTTCACATGTCACACCTGAAGAGTAAAATAGAATCATGACTTTTGAAACTTCAAAAAAGGCTTGGGATACACTTGCACTTACTCACGTGGGCACTAGCACGGATAAGGCATCTAAGTTACAAAACCTCACTACCCAGTGTGAGACGATTAAAATGTTAGATAGTGAGTCGTTTGATGAGTTTTACGCTAGGTTGTCTAATATTGTTAACTCGCCGTTTAACTTAGGTGAGAGGATTCCCAACAATCGTGTCATAAATAAAATTTTTAAATCTTTGCCGAGTAGGTTTGATGCAAAAGTGACTGTTTTAAACTCCTTAGGAATGCTTGATTCGACGAAACTAGAAGAGATTATAGGTGACTTACAAACCTGTGAACTCGATATGTTTACCTCCAATCAAGTGCCTGAGAAAGAAATGGGCATTGCTTTGAAAGTCCGGAAGGAGGAAACTAAAGTTTCGGATGATGATTTCGATTTTGAGGATGTCGCCTTGTTGGCTAAAAAATTATTAAGTTTCAAAAGCAATCGCAAGATGCCAAAAAGTTTGAGAAATTCAAGAACAACAAGGTTGAGTCCACCCCTAAAGATAAAAATGAGAAACTTAATAGGATTCAGTCAGATAGGTGTTTTCGGTGTGAGGGGTATGGTCACAAAGTTACCGAATGTCTAGCTAGAGTTAAAAAAGAGGCCGAGAAACCGATTGCTTATAATGCCACCTTAAGTGATAGTATATCACTATGTGATAACTTTGAATTTTTATTATCATTTATGAACTATTTCAATAGTTCAACTGTACCGTAATTATTGATTCAATTTGTTATCTGATTAAACTCAATCCAACCCCAATCCTGACAACCTATTTGATTATCCAGATTGCAGTACACCACTGAATCCTGTTGAACAAATTATTTAAACTATTTTACCACATTGCAGTATACCCTGCATGTTATTAAACTTTGGTTTCAATTATTTGATTTGCAGCATAACCTGTCATTTTATAACTATTATCAATGAAACCTTTAGTAGCATACCGTATAATCCAGGGATTAGACTCGATAAACCCTCGATAAATCTAATTGTCCGGAAGGAATCAGATGTGGAGTGCCTTGTTGTTATATTTGATCTACGTGTGAGTGACGATTTAGCTAAGTGTGCCTATTTATTATTCCCCAATTATTTGGGATTACTTGTTCAAGTTCATTTTATGCCTTGAGCGATATTATAACGGTATGAATACACATTTGCAGCCCCTATCGATGATAATTATGGGTTATCATATTATAGTCCAAACCTTATTTATAACTCAAAAAATACTATATCCGGTTAGAATCACCATACAGTCTTTCATATATCGCAGACTTTAGTATACCCCTGTTTAGTTCTGTTGATATTTCATTTTGCTGCAGATTGCTATACACTGTTTTATATTTCGAGCATTTCAAACCCAGATATGCTAATTAAACAGATTTCCATATTTACATTGTTATAGAATTATAATTATCTACTGGGCAAAGTTTTTCTTATTCCTTATTTTTCAGTTATTTTACACTGGTACCAATAGGCCATGATGAATAGTTCAGTGATCAACTGATACATAGAGAAAAAAGAAATGTCAGGTTAGAAGAAAAATAGCCTAATTAGCAGAAGAAATACTTTTGTATTGTTCCTAGATTTCAGTGGTAACACATTTGAGAATCAATAAATTCCTTGGTTATTTCAGTATTCAAATTTACTTATAATTCAGCAATTATCAGGTTAACTCTCACCCTCGGCAAACACCAGGATGTGACAGGCTATCCCTATCAACCCTGTTAGTGAGTTCCAGGTTAGTGACATACCTTCATGTTTTAACCTTCTTCTTGGCTGCCCTTGTATCCACAGTATCCGAGGGGTATCATTTTCTCTTCATCAAAAACTGAAATTCTTCCCCAATGGATATGTTGTTTCCATCTTGGGGAGATGGCGATAGTTTAGACACTACATCATAGGATGAATGTAATTCTCCTCTATAGTTTCAGAGTTGACCCGCTTCCTTTTCCAGTAGGAGATAGTCTTAAAGACTGGGTCTATCTAAAACATAACCCTCATGGCAATGTCGACGTGATTAAGATGTTTAAGAACATGCACTTCATGACCTTAATGGGGCTAAGGCGACGCCATTGAGGGATATTTGAGCCCATAGTCCTAAATGAGGCTTTTACCCATGTTTCCTGGGCTACCAACCTTCACCAGAAGAGCTCAAAGCCCTCCGGTGGTCACGATAAAAAAAATGCCTAGAAGAAGGAATGGCTATTTCGAGAAACTTTTTGAATAGAAGGTTTATCAAGAAAGGTAAATATTTCCCTTTCTGCGGATTCCTCAAACCATGGTATGACCACATTGATAAGAATATGAAACCAAGTTTGGAAATATTCTTTCATGACAACAACCCTTGGGCCACAGACTGTTAGCATGAAGTTTAACCTCTCATTGAGAAAGTGACGACAGTTACCGAGGATTTTGAGGAAAGTGATCCCGAGGACTTGTTCAACCTTTAGACAGTGGGAATGGGTCTTTGCATGATCCATTAAGATACCACGCTGCCAAACCCATTTACTCAAATCAGAGCTACTGACATACCTCTCCTCAACTAGAATGTCGTGCCTATCCAATCTACCCAGATTTAAGTCGATCGTGTTATCTATCCTATCCAAATCTCTCCATCCAATATTGTTGTTCCTTTTTTTGATGTCAATGTAACTGATACCACTTTTGACTAGGTTCTCAATGTTGTTTTTCCTAAAAATAAAATAAACGAAGATTTTGAGTATATGCCTTACATTAATTGTCTTGATCATAATGAAAATATTGATGATGATGATTTTGCAAATGAATAATTCTTAATTAGTATTAATAAGGAGAAGAACAAGCAACATAACTATGTTCAAATTAATAATGATGAAACTGCTATTATTAATATCGGTTCTAGTAGCCATCAACGTGAGATTAGGATAGGGTCCATCCTTAATGAGTATGAGCATGCGCAATTCAAGTCACCACTAAAGGAATTCGTGGACGTCTTTACATGGTCCTATAATGACATGTTCAACATTGACCCAGAATTAGCTCAAGACGAGATCCCAACATTTTCAGATTGCAAGCCGATGAAACAAAAGCTAAGGAATCTCTGAACTAAATGGTTTATCAAAGTCAAAGAATAAACGGTCAAGCAACTGAAGGTAGGTTTCATTCGTGTAGTCGAATATCCTACATAGCTCGCCAATATCGTCCATATATCGAAGTCAGGAGGGAAAGTCTGCATGTGCGTCAACTACTAAGATTTGAATAAAGCATCCTCGAAAGACGATTAGCCATTACCCAACATCGAAATGATCGTGGACAACACGGCTAGTTATGCCCTCAAGTCATTTGTCGACGGATTTACCGGATACAACCATATCAAGATGCACCCTGACCATCAGGAGAAAATTACCTTCATCACCCCATGAGGAACCTCTGCTACATTATCATGCCATTCGGACCCAAGAACGCTGGGGTTACCTACCAAAGGGATACCATAAACATTCGCCTTGACCGTATTCACAAGGAGTCCGAAGTCTATGTAGACAATATGATCATCAAATCTAAGACTCGAGAAAGTCATATTTCCACCCTTTGGAAGTTTTTGGAGCAATTGCGGTAATACCAGATATGGTTAAACCCACAAAAATGTGTTTTTGGCATCACAAAAGGAAAAATCGTCGGATTCATGGTTAATGAGAAGCGAATTCGAGTAGACCATGCCAATCTGAAATCCACACTTGAGATTGCACCACCACGAACGAAGAAGGAATTTTGAGGATTCTTAGGAAAATTACAGCACATCAGTCGGTTCATCAGCCAACTGAATTCTATCTGTAAACCCATTTTCAAGATTCTCCAAAAGGATTCGACTAAAGTCTGGAATGAAGCCTACCAAGAAGCCTTTGACCAACTCAAACGATACCTCACCCGACCTCCGGTGCTTATTCCTTCGCGTCTAGGTCTCCCCTTACTCCTATACTTGACCTTGACAGATACTGTAGCAGGGGCCTTACTAGTCCAATACATTGAAGAAAACTGTAAGGAAATATCCATTTACTATGCCAGTTAAAAATTATCCAAGTATGAAATAAAATACACCACCTTGGAGAAAGCATGTGTTACCCTGGTCTGGGTCACGCAGAAGTTACGACATTACATGCTTGCTTTCCCTATCAGACTTGTATCTCATATGGATACCATCAATTACTTCTAGAAAAGCCTTCTCTATCCAGTCGAATGGCCCGATGGTCGATCTTGCTAGTCGAATTCGATATTGTTTATGTCACGCAGAGAGCTATGAAAGGGAGAGCCATATCCGGCTACCTTATTGATTATCCCATGGAAGAAGTCGATGTTAGGGTCTCTAAATTCCCGGATGAAGATATTATTTACATCTCTCAGGAGGACCTTTGATGATAAATATACTTTGATGGAGCTTCTAATAAGAAGGGATACAAAATTGTAATACTCCTAATCTCCCCTGATGACACTCACACCCCAATTTCCATCAAACTAGACTTTCCTTTCACCAACAACATAATCGATACGAGGAATGCATTGTACGCCTCAAGATTAGCCTTCAGAATAGAATCCGATATCTAGACGTTTACATAGACACTTCCCTTATTATTGAACAAATCATCAAAAAATGGAAAGTCAAAGACAAAAAACTCTTACCCTTCCATGCCCACTTAGAAAACTGGCCTCCCAGTTCAATAATTTCACTTTCCATTACTTACCTCACGTAAAGAATAACCTGAATAATTCCCTTGCTACCCTTGCCTCCATGGTCAACATGATTGAGGGAATAAAAATGACCCCTTTCTTGGTTCAGAAAGTAGCTAAGTCTACGCACTGCTACCACATTGAACTTGAACATGAAGAAGATCATGATATGATTGGGTTATGGTATTATGATATTTAATGCCTCCAAAAACATGGTAGGTATACCCAAGATGCCGATAAGAAAGATTGTGCCCTTCACAAACTTTTTTCCTAGTATATCATCTATGACAAAGCACTATTGAAGAGAAACTTTGATGGAACCCATTTGCACTGCATTACAGGGGATAATGTTGAAGAAATAATGCAGAAGATCGGTAGTGGGGAATGCGAGACCCTCATGAACGGTCACATGATTTCCAAAAAGATCATCATTCAGGGGTACTATTGGACCACCATCGTTCAAGATTGCACTGCCTATGTACGAAGATGCCTCAAATGCTAATAATTCGCCAATGTCTAACACTTGCCTCCTCGTAAGTTATACAACATGACCTCTCCTTGGCCCTTCTCTACCTAGGGCATCGACATCATAGGGAAGGTTACTCCCAAAGCTTCAAGCAATCGTAAATTTATCATGGTCACCATTGATTACTTCACCAAATAGGTTGAAGTCGAGTCATACACAGTGCTGAATGCCAAGAAAGTGGCCAAGTTCATCAGAAAGAACATCATCAGCCGATACAGAGTTCCTCATGACTTAATATTAGGTAATGGGATCCATTTCAAAGGTGAGGTTATAAAATTAGTCGACGATCATGGGATTCAGAGACACAAACCTTCTCCCTACCAACCCCAAGCCAATGGTAGTATCGAAGCCACCAACAAAAGTTTCAAGACCACAATCAGCCAGATGATTGAGAGTTATAGAGATTGGGCCGATCGGATCCCTTACGACCTAAGGGGATACCTCACTTTAATAATAACACCCATTATGACTACCTATTATTCTCTAGTATATGACAAGAAAGTAGTCCTAATGGTCTAGCTAGAAATACCTTCCCTTCTCATCCAGCTCGAGAGCAAAGTTGACGAAGAAGAATGGCATCTAATCCTCTTCGATGAAGTATCACTCTTAGGTAAAAAGAGACTGAAAGCTCTGTATAATATACATGGTTACCATCGCCTTCTAGAGCGATCATTCAACAGGAAAGTTAAGGGTTATGGTTTCTAGGAAGGAGACATCGCCCTTAAAGAGATCATAGAACCCATCTGGGATCCCAGAGGGAAATTCAAACTAAATTAGAGCAGTCCCGACATCCTGAAAAGATTATCTCAGGAGGCGTCGCTATGCTCACAAACCTCGATGGAGAAGAAATGGCGCGTACAGTCAACTTGTACCGTCTCAAGAAATTTTGTCCTTAATCCAAAATCTTAGCGCGCTACGATTTTTCTCACCCCCTTCTATTCTACAAAAAATAATTCTTCATTTCCCCCTATCCAGAATTATTGGAACTTGATCCTCTTAAAACATTTTCTTTTCAAAATTGAAACTCAAGAAAATTTTCAAAAGCCCAAGAGGTACGTAGGCAACCCATATGACATACATGGGTCCTGTCCCCTTTTTTTCCACAAAATGCTATTATTTTCTAACCTCCGAGAATGACGGTTCATTTAATCATTTACATGAACAAAAGGATTATGTATGCCTTAGCGATTAATATAGATAATTCAAACGCAAAACTTATCAAGAGGCACACCAAAATATATTCAAAATCAACTTTTATTTATGATTAAGGAAAATATCACTGTTACACGAAGTATCAATAAAGGGAGTCAAACTAACCACCCCTTTCCACTGACCAAACCGTTCCTAAACAAACCCTAATAGAAAATACACAAATTTATCTCCAAACCCCAAATAGAAAAACACCCCAATCACCATAGTTTCATAAAAAAACACTAAAAGCTTCACAAGACACTCCCTTTACTGTCAAATGGCCCTATTTCATCATCATTACCTACTCCTGGAGGTCCCCAATTTTCTCACTCCTGATTGGCATTCCGTATACATTCCATGGAGAGGTATGCCCTGACAAACCTGGACAAAATCACAACGCTATTTTCCATGGTGTCAAAAGCCACGAACTACCTTTCACCAGTCTCCTTCGCCAGGACCTTCTTTACTACCCGCTTCCATAGCCATTTTAGGTAGTCCCCAGATACATGTCAGGCCCCTCTTATGGACTATAATGGATAAATAAACGGTTGACGGTGCTTCCATAAAGATCCCAGGATCATCCTCAAGGATTCAGTCAAATCTTTCACCGAAAAGAAATTTATTATACGAGGGGGTAAAATGTGTTCCCATCTGACTTGGCGTAGGAGCCACCAGGGGAAATAGAAAGAAGTCTGCCGAAGTCCCATCTGCCGCACATACTGATAATCCCCAAGATATAAGACAGGCAATAAGTCCCCCCACCATGGCACTGACCAACGAAGACACCGGTATCCATGCTCTATAAGTCAGTTTACCCAACTCTCCATAGATAGGCTGAAGCTAAAGAAAGGACAGACAAAGAAATGGGGCACAACCTCCAAAGGGTACTTAAGAGGGGTCGCCAAGGGAAACCTCTCCGTAAGACACATAAACATCATTACAGGGCTCCCCTCAAAAAGTCAGAATGACCCTCCTTCCAAGCATCCAATCCTTTTATAGTCTTAACCAACACCACCATCGAAGGATTATGGTGGTAAGACATCCATGCCGTTATCGCAGCAACCTGGGGATCAAAAGTTAAGTCCCCCGTCACCAATAATAGCCTTACAGTAAGGCCTAAGGTGACTGCCCTGATAAAGTCGGCATCCTTAAAACCTCTCAGGTGCATTGAACACATAACCTCAAGGAGAGAAATGACCCCTCCAGTAACCAACAGATGAGCTGTTGAGGGGGAAATCACAAGAAACTCCGATAAGAACACCCGAGGAGAACACAAAAAACTATGCTTAGTTGTCGCCACACTGGGGTTTACCCCAACATGGCCGAGAACTCCTCATAAGTGGGATATACCTCATCCAGGACAAAACGAAAGACATGATCTTCGAGATACCAAAATTTCACTACTGCTGCCAATAAGTTCCATTTTATAATGCAATTATGCCATAAAGAAACTCGACGTAGATTGAAAGCATCATAGTCCACATTATACAAGAACATGTTCTCCAGACCATTAAGATATGAAGCAAATCCTTCATGCATTGGAAAATCCATTTGAAAATATGTAATGTGAAGCAATAAAGGAGAATGCGGGTATTGGTGGAGAAAACCCATACCACACACCCCATTTTATACTTGAAATCTTTGGATAAAGACAAGATCCCTGGAAACTCTAGTAAAAGCCAATCCCGACAGAGTACTCTAAAGTGCAATCAAGCCCTAGGGATGATTTGACTTGACCCCCATGCTGATAGGTAGGTCAAGGATTATGCCGATCGACACCCCCCCTATTTTGGAAAATTCCATATTTCCTTTAGGTTATCTACGCATTTATATCTTAAAGAGAATCATTTTCTCTTAAAAATAAATTCATACTCAAAAATCCTTTTCTCCGAGTTAATTACTTTTACTCTTTTTATCACATCCTTATGAATTTCATTATCATTTTCATATTTATCTCTATTTTTGCATAACAATAAATAATCTCAACAGAAAATTAAAAGATCACATGGGATAAGTTAATAAATCAAGAAAAAATCCAAAAATAAAATGCATGTTTATTCATATATATTGCTCCACTAAGTTACATTTTTCGGATAAGAGAAAAATAGAAAAAAATAACGTGACTCTGCCCGAACCCATAAACTCTCTCTCTCTCTCTCTCTCTCTCTCTCTCTCTCTCTCTCAACACCCACGACGGACGCGTTTTCCCCTAAGACAAGTATTGGATCCTACACTCCCAGAACCTGGGCCCTCATCAGAAGTAGAAGGCGACACAAAGCATGAAGAATTCGAGTCTTGATATACTCCGACATAGAGGACATCCAATCCTTTATATACCTCAGCCAAGTGGTCAACACCTGAAAATACTGATAGTAAAGAAGTAACAAGAAAAAGGCAAATCAATCATTCAAGAAGTAAAGGAAAGTCAACATAACAAGAAAAAATTAAAAAGGATATAGCTCAGGTCGAAGGGCATCATCTGTAAGCCCCATCAATCCAGACACTAACGTGTGAGGGCGTGTTGAATGCTCAGTGCTTCCCCGCAGTTGAATAAAAAATTATAACAAGGGGGAGTAATCTAAATAATCGAAGCCTCCTTTACCACCAGTGCAAACATGCCACCACCTGCGTTGTGAGACGATTCCGCCAATGTACTAGTCCCCTTACACAAAGCTATAGCTGTTGGAGGCATGTTCTCCATGTCATAGATACAAGAGGGAATCAACCAGCTCGTCACAAAATCTAGATAATCATAGCTCGTCGTTGTATTCGTATAGTGTGTGTAGGCTCCCCAACCATCCTCGCCGTTCGAGCATCATCCAACATCTCCCTTTCTAGCCACATATACATAGGCGGCACCGGCGGTGGAAACTCCACCTCCTCCTGCACCATCTACCTAGCACCCTCTCTCATAGGTACTAGCCATACCCAAACTCATGCGTGATCAATATCCACATCTGCGCATGTATGCCTGTCACTCCCGTATCATATGGAGTCATTCCTCCTGCAATCCCCAAAAGAGAATCGGTATCGACTAAAGGAATAAAAATATCAAAGGACTCAGAGAAGACCATAACTTGATCACAGTTAGTCCATTCAGATCCCATCGCACATCTGCCATAGGCAAAGCCCGATTCGACCTTCGATTGGACTTCCTCCACCATAAAATTTGGTAGAAGTCCCCCTAGATCTCATCCATTAGGGTTATCAACCCTGCGTTACACATAATCACCTTGTAGAACCACATATGTAAAAGACATGAATTAGCAAAAAGAAACCCAAAGAAGAGTGTAGGGAAATACATGAAAAAGGAAAATGAATCCAAAATTACATCCAGAAGATACGTGGTCCCAGTAAAAGTCTGCTGGCAGCACCGGCTAAAAGAATCAAAGGAAGAATAAATACACGCCAAGGTCAGGCTCCCCCAATCATACATCTAGATTTCAGAAATCATCTGAAAATACAACAAAAACTAGAGATGGACGACGTCACCACTCGCCTCAATAAAAAATCCATCCAACAGAAATAAAATAAATAGATGGGATGTCTTCCTCACCTGTCGCGCGTCATTCATATCCACCCTCTTCTTCAAGAGAGTATCCCTAAAATTAGAAATACATATCAAATCCCCAAAAATAATCCTACCTACATCTCCCAAAGCTGCCTGCACTACCTCCGGCATCACCATTAGCTACAATCCACCACCATCTGAAACCCCTTTAGTCAATCTCTTTAAGTTGTTGAACATCTATGGGAGTAACCATAACCTCCCCAAAGCTAGGATGGAAGGTGTGGGTAGTTTCCCATCACCTCTCCCTTAGAGTACATAAAACCAAAGTAGAACGCGGTGTCGTATCCAAAGCCTTAGTTATACGGCCAAAACCTGCATAGGAGACCATCTAGTGTACCGCACTAGGGAGCTTCTCCCAAATATCCTTCAAACCCATTGTCCCCCGAGATCGGATAGTCGAAGGAGCAATGTCAATCTACAAAAGGAAAAGAAGAAAAACCCTTCATTAGCACAAAAAAGAAAGAAAGAAATGAAATGGAATACCAAAAGTCACTTCACTTACATAGCCACTAGGGTTCCTCACCCTAGACAAATGGTGGAATGCCAACTCACGTATTATAGTACGCTCATAAGACACATGCTCAAACAAATCAAAGACATTATCATTGCCTGATAACAGGCTTTTTGCGTATGGTCGTTGTCTTCAAAAGCCAATCTCAAAATTCCCTTGAATTACCTACAAAATTTATCTAAAATAACTCATATTGCGATAAGTGCGGGTATCAATCCAACTTCCAAGGTGAAACAATTATTGTGACAACTTGCAATTCAATTTTTTTTTGAAAATATTTTTTAATTTTTTAATTTTTTTTATTCAAAACAACTTCAAGGGAAAATTAACTAATAAATGCTAAAAATTATAAAATGACAAAATAACGAGAAATAATGTGCAATCGAGTGTGAAATATGTGGGAAAGTCAAGAGATGCGATTACACCGCATTATCAATTACTTTAATTTCTCAATTTATTAATTTGAAATATTTCAAGATAATATTAAATCGATAATCTAACTCTTGTTACAATTATAAATTAAATAATATCTTTTTCAGAAAATTAATTTAAAAATGTCACACGATGAAAATTAAGAATTATACTATTTTCAAGAAAATTACTCGGTAGGATCAATTTAATAAAAATAGTACCAATCCTCAAATTTCAACATCTAATTAAAATTTAATTTTAAGAAAAACATATCTGTAGTTCGATTCCCAAAATCAAACATTAATTTTTAAAATTAATTTACTATCTCTCGATACATAAATTAATTTGTGACATTTATAAATTAATTTTTCTAGAAATATGACGATCAATGAAATTCATTAATTAAACTAACATCATACGCAGTGCATCCCACCCCTTGAACATGGTGTTTAGCCAAACATATTTAAACAATTAAGCACAATCACAAACATGGCACAATAAATTAAAAAAGAAGATCAAGAAATACAATACACAAAGTCTCCTTTCGAATTGATTTCTTGGATCGTGTTCATGGACGTATGTCCCAATGTTCTCACAAATCCGATACTTGATTACACAAAAAAATAAAAAATAAACCTATAATTTATTCTAAACTAAACTATTTTTTTTTTGGATTTTTCTGAATCTTTTTTATGTACATAATATACATTGTTTCTCTCTTATTTTGCTGTCTCGTTGCTCTTATGTGATCCCTTTTGAAATGAGCTGCTCCTCTTTTTTTTATAACTTTCCATCCCCCTTTTTTTTAAGAGTCCCATGATTTGGTTTTCTTGTAGAGATATTTGTGGGATTTTCTTTTGGCCATGTCAAAGGGACATTTGGAAGGGGTTTTGGGTTTGAGATTTGGTTGTAGAAATGGTGTAAGGACATAATTCTGTAAATGTCCAGGATAGAATCTAGGAATTTTCTGTTTTTCCTAGATCACAATTTGTATGTCTAATACCGCAACATTGGGCACGTCATCACGATCATCCATGACGTCCTTTTTTCAAATCCATGCATCCATCATCTTCACACGTGCATAATGCTACATGCGACGTGCTTCCCACAACTCCACGACACATTATTGGTAAAATTGCATAAATATTTGGAAATTTTTTAGAAAATATTTTTTGAAGTCTAAATTATTTTTTATCAAATTGCAGAAAATTTTCTATGTATAGAAGCGGAATTTTTTGGACAGTGTGCTCGTTCAAACGAGATGAGCTGTCGTTCGAACAACACGCGTCCGTCGTTCACGCGAGATGCCTATCTCGTTCGAACGACGTTGTCGCCTCGATTTTTGAACCAATTTCTGTCACTTTCAAATTGATTGTTCAAAGATTTTTCCATCACTTTTTTCTGCACTAAATCGGCCTATGATGGCTCCCTTTTTAGACTTCACATTTTTAAGGCTTTATGCCTCTTTATACGCAAAACTTCACTCCCATTTATCAAGTGTAGAGTGTAAACCTTCAAGAGATCATTTTTACTCATCTGGAGTATTTTGTGGAGAAGCCAGTCTTTTCTTCATTGCTACCCATCTGGAGTTATTGCTGGAGATTCCAACCGACGACATCGGAACCGACACCTGTAGGTATTTCGTATGTCACACTTATTTTCATTATAATCCGTGTAACCTTTTTTACAAATTACAGTGAAAATAAATGGTTTTGCCCTGCGGGAATTTTTTCGGATATTTTGTGTCACATGTTTTTATTTATTTTTGGTTTGACACACGCACACACGTAGGTGCATATTTAGGGACTGAACTTATTTTGTTAAAAAAATAGATTCTTATTAATTATGGTTTTCTTGGAAACTTGCGAATAATTTTATTTCGATATCATGCACCGCATTTATTTATTGCGCATTCTCAAATGGGTAATGGGTTTCCGGTTTAGTGGGATTTGAGTCCGGTATTTACGGGTTGGAGGTTCGTGGGCGCTTGGCTCAGCTGGGATTCGGGTAGTTTGGGCTGTTGGTTGGGGTTCGCCAGATCGCTAGGGTTAGGGGTCAATGGAGGTCGTGACGGAGGTGGGGGTTGGATTTAGGTATAAGGGTTTGAACAGCGGGTTTCAGGTTTGATTTTCTGCCCAGGTTCATTGGGGATGTTACGAGTTTGAGGTCCGGATGGAAATCAGAGGTGGGTTGATCCGGGTTGAAGTTATAGGTAAAGGAAAGTGACTCGGTATGTTGTCTATGGAGTTGAGTGTGTTTTTTTTTGTTTATTGGAGGTGAGAGAAGATAGTTGTGTTTTGGGTATGGAGGTGGGTGATGAGAGAAGAGAGAGAAGGTGGTTGGAGGTTAAAGAAGATGGTGGGTGAGTGGTGTATGGGTGTGGTTGGGTGTATGGAAGTTAGGTGTATGCGTGAGTTGTTTGGGTGTGAGTAAGGTGTAGGTAATTGTGTGTGTGTATTAGTTTGTACCCAACTAACTAAAAATAACTAAAAATAAGAAAATAACAAATAATAAAAATAAACCTAATAAAAACAAGTAAAATAAAAATAAAAGCTAAACTAAACTAAAAATAAAAATCTAGTAAACTACTAAAGACTAATCCTAAAAATAAAAAGAAATAAAAATAAACATTAAAAATCTAATAAAACTAGAAAATAAATTCCTAAAAACTAATCCTAATAAAAATAAAATAAAGATCAAAATTAAAAACAAATTAAAAATCAAAATCGATATAAAGAAATATGAAAATAAAAAATAAATCCTAGAAAATTCTAAATAAATCTAAAAATAAAAACGAATCAAAATAAAAATCTAAAAAAATAAACGTACAAACATAACACACACACGGTGTTTGGGTGATGGACTGGGCTCGGTTTTGGCTTAGGTTTGGTTCGGGGAGAGGGTTCGAGGCATTGGAACACATCGGAGCAAGCTTAACAGGACACCATCATTCACGATCGCTTTGATTTCTTTAATGCACACTTTTAACCGCTATTGTGTTGCAATTAACTTGATTTAGCACATTTGATACCGCGACTGTGTAGTGACCTGAGAAATAAATAAATACTAACATAAGGTCAATTTATTAAAAACGAGCGACTAAAATGTATCTATTCGGGACATAAATTATACTTTTTTGGGTGCTTATCACACCACCCCAAACAGAACATTGCTAGTTCTCGAGCAAAAATAGAGAGGAAACAGAGATAAGTAACCAAAAGTGTGTCACTTTTGCAGTCACTGGCGATTGCACTTAGCATGTGCAACAAGCCGTTGAACCTATATGTTGCCCTATAGGACGAGTGGTGTCTCGTGAGGGTTTATAGTGAATGTACCCACAAAATTCAAAATTTATTAAAATGCAGTCTCTTATTTTGACGATGAAACTCTATACAACCCAACTAAAAAGGACGTCACAGAACACCGTATTAAACTATCAAAATATGATATAAAGTTACTTAATACGAAAAGCGTAATCCTTCCTAAGACTCAGCATGTGTTGATGTGAAACACTCTTAGGTATCATTAGAGTAATTCTTAGATTGCCTTTATAGAATCAAATCTTTGACTTCAATTCTCATTGGGTATATTTCTCTAAATCGAATTCTCTGAGAATTGGGTGAGTGTATCTCTCTAGTGTGTGAGGATGTGAGTAAATATAAACAAGTTCAAACGTCTCACACACTTTATCAGAAAGGACGGATACATGATTTTTTTTTTGATCTCATGAAGGATTTCTAACCACTATGTCGAGAATGTCAAGTTATTCACCATATAGTCTTCTCATTTGCCCGAACACTTTACCAAGGGTGAAAAATGCAGTTTATGAAAGGTGTGAGGGAAATGAAGAAGATGAATGATATAATGGAAGTGTTTTGAGAAGAGTGTGACACAAGAATAACTAATGTCTTCATTTTTTGGATTTATGATCGCATGTTTTCTTTTCTTCTTTTTTTCTTCTTTCTTTCTTGTCTTTTTTTTTTCTTTTTTTTATTGCGATACAATTTTCTTTTCATAACAAAAATGAAGACAATTTACATTGAAAATTTCAAACACTCTTTTTCTCAAAATCGATGGTAGTGACGGGGAATGACATATGGATGGTGTCTGGAGCATATATGGGTAAGGAAAACATAGAATGATAGTTAGTGGATTGAATGTTAAAAATGGTAAGTATATGGTAAAATCGGTTTAGTGCTCGGGACAAACTACAAGACACATGTTTCTTATAACTCGAAGATGATGTCATTCTCAGTGATTAAGCCAAATTTGAAAAAATAATAAGACCATGCAACGACTAAATGTAGTACCCAAAGAAAGTTGAGTCAACATGTGACTCGAAGATATGTGAAAACCCTCAAAACGTGAAAAGATCAAATTGCATGGGTTTAAGTTGCCACCAGTGATCTTTTAAGTCTCTCCTGAGAATATAGTTACTCTTCAACTTTTGATTATAAGAGTGATATTGTAAATTACGCTTTAAGCTGTATTAATTAATTTGAGGTTAAAAGCATAATTTTAGGATCGAGTACGGGTGTTCTGAGATTTCTAAAAGAGGGATTATAGACAAATCATGTCATAAAAAATTATTTTTAACTGCACAAAATGTTTAAAATCACTTGTTTCTGAAAATTGATCAAAAGAGGCACGATTTTGATAAATTTCCCACCTCCAGACAAAAGAGAACATCGTCCTCGATGTTTAAAACTACATATAAAAAAATTGAGAAGCACAAGGGAGGAAATATATTACCATAATGAACCGCTAATGAAAATGTACCGCATGATGGAGCAGAGATAAAACCTGAAGAAAAAATGCGACACAAATACGTACAAGTCTAGAAATCATGTGAAAATCATGGGGTGATGCGAAACAACACCCCCAAACAGGATAAGACTCATACTCAGAAACAATGAACGACGGGATGCCTCCCGGTAGCGCTAAGTTTAACGTCTTCAGCTAGACCGAACCATTCTCACTCTAATGATAAGATCTATGAAAGTGAGGGGCGACAGAAAAATTGGGTGATGATAATCACCCCCAAACAAGACTGAAGCGTCAGTCATGTTGGATAAAGGCTAAAAGAGGTCAATGCACTTGGATAGCAAAATGCATCACTCGATGCAAAGCAACGGTGGACCATGGGTGGGTGGGTATTAGGGGAAGGCGAAGATGGGAAAGGGTGAGGGTGAACAGGCACCAGTCATGGGCCTTATTAAGCGTAAAGGTGAGGGAAACTAGGGACCTATAAGCAGGAAGCTCAAATTGTATAAAAAAGGCAAAATGGTTTGGCAATAGGGATAAGGTGAGCCTCAGAGAAAGTGCACGACCATTCTATAAATGGACGATGATAATGGTCGCGTCGTGACACGCCAGGGAGATGTTGAGGGAAAAAGTCAACACCATAAGGAAGTGGTGTGCATAGAGTAACAAGCTCGGTGTCACGTATGGGGAGAGTAGCATGCATACGTACACGGATGGTGGGGTCGATTAAAAGTGAACAAATGGGATTGTGGATCACTAGGGTGGAGGGTGGGTGTAGGTGAGGACCTAATTTCTTAGATGTGATCAAGGAAGGTACAATAACAAGGTCCAAACCAAGTGGTGGTGTGGTATGGATAGTGGGTGGGTTGGGTGGGACAAAGGGTAGGGGTAGATGATCTAACTCAAGAGTAGGGAACACACACTTCTCACGAGGCTCATAATGACACTTAAGGCCACTCGTAGGAGGAGGTGTGAAATTAAATAATGGAGCGATAAACCTAGCCACTCGAGAGGCACCATCCGAAGTGGTGGAAAAATCAAACGAGGAAGCCAAATCCTAGATAGAAGAATCAACATTAATATATGACTCAATGGGAGACAAGCATGGTGGGATAGGATCCATATCCAGGGATGTAGAAACCATCTTGAATTCAATCTCAGGACATTAGGAAGCACTCGTAGCTGGAGCTAACCTATAAATAATGGTTTCCTAAAAAACACACAGGAAAGGATAAAAAGGTGTAGACTCGGGCATAAATAGGGTTTCTGTGGAAGGGGAAAGGCGAACCTAAATGGCGTGTTCAAGAGGATAGGGCGACATGGGATCAGTCTCACAATTGTTGGATATGTCATCACAATTGTCAACTTGGGTTCTGGACCACGAGGTGGTCTCAACTTCAAGATTCTCAGGATGATAGGGTTGGTCACACTCAAAAGCAGATGCACAAGATGACACATCATCGTTCCATACGGGTGCAATAATGGGTTGACTTGGGGTGAAATCCGACTCGTTCGCACACTCAAATTTATTTAATCATTGTGCAAGCCGTTGAAGGGCTTCATTTTGAGATTTAGGAGTGTGATCTTGTTCGAGGAGGAACTTGTGCAAGAAGTTCTCAAGATCGGATGTGCAAGGTGGTAGTGAAATATCGGCGGGTGGAAGTGGTGGTTGAGGTGGACACAACTCATTATAGACACTAGGAGGTGGATACTACTCATAGGAAGTGTGGTTAATGGGTTCAAGTTGATCATACATGGGAGAAGCATCTCCGTGAGAGATAAAAGGTTAATCAGCACAAGGAGCATAGTAAGGGGACTGATAGGTATGAGGTGCACAAGGTGGCGATGACGATTGATGGAAAGCGTAAGGATCCACAATATGGTATTGGGATTCATATTGCATGGAAGGGTGATCAGGCCGCCATGAATAGCTGGGGTACTCATACCCCTCGACATTAAATATGCTGTGACAATACACTGAGGGTGGGTCCAAAATAGTGTCATAGGGATACACATGTTCCATGGTGGGTTCAGGTGGAGAGAAAATAAATGGACACTCATGGGATAAGTGATCGACAAGAAAGCAGTATGTGCACGGTGAAACATGGGATTTATTGACACTCTGCACCAGAGGCGGTGGAAGAGGAGATGTGGACGTGGACGACACATGAGTATCAACAGTGGGTGTTTAAGAGCTAAAGCCACGAAGTAATGTATGGAGGTTCGATTCGTGCTTAACATCAAACAAACTTCGATAGAATGGGAAATGGCCAAAGTATTCTTGTAAAGGACGTTCTTTGTCCATGACGAGAGGAATATTTTTGGATTTTTAAATATTTTTGAAAAGAAAAAGAAAAAGAAAATCTTTCTGGGATTTTTGAAAATAAGAAAAGGAAAATATTTTTGGAATTTGGAATATGGAAAAAATAAAGAAAATCTTTTTGGGATTTTTGGGAAAAAATTTTAAAAAAAAGGAAAATATTTTTGGGATTTTTTGGAAAAGGGGAGAAAATGGACTTTTGAATTAGACGAACTAATTAAAAACCGACTACCTAAAGAATTGAATTGGACACACACGAGTCAAGAAAAAATCTGAATGAGTACGTAACCTATTATTATCTTCAAAATTAGTGAAAGGGGTAGTTAAATTATAATTAAGTCCGTGGATGACCAAAATCAAGAAATTTATCTTTGTAATCGCCTGTTGCAAAAAGGTGTTCCTACGGGGCTACCTAGTTGATTGATTTTAAATTTAATGACAACTAGGGTAGCACACAATGGATACGTGTGTGAGTCGGGTGATGAATTCACTTCTCGTTTTAATGACAGGGTCCATGACTTAGGTAAATTAATTCATCAAACCATTAAATTTAAGTGCAATGCAGAAATTAAAAGCACACAGGAACAAGTAGGCACACAAACATTGAACTCGCTGACAGGAGATTCGCGAGGGATAAAGAATTGTACCTCTCATGATTTTTACACACGTGTGGTGAAGATCGAGTTGAGTCTACCGGGGGGAGATCTCATCTATCTCAGTCGTCCCCGGGAGTCTTACCGACCCAAAGTAGAGAGGCTTAGAAATCCTCTCATTTGGACGCCCTCTCTCTAGCTTGTCTGGTTTCCTTTTTCGTTTTTTTATGGAATAATTTTTACAAATAAATCAATGTCCAAATGCATTAAAATAAATACAAAGCTTCAAAAATCCTATACAACCAGTCTAAGGAGGAGGGATAAGGAATAACTACAACTAAAAAAAATAAATAAAAAATTACAAGGCTTCAACTTTGTCTCCATGTCAAGAAAGCGACAACGGCACCATTTGATAAAAAGCTTTTTTACGTGTGGTCGGTGTCTTCAAAAGCCAATCTCAAAATTTCCTTGAATTACCTACAAAATTTGTCTAAAACAACTCGTATTGTGGTAAGTGCGAGTATCAATCCAACTTTTAAGGTGAAACAATTATTGCGAAAACTTGCAATTCAATTTTTTTTTGAATTTTTTTTTTATTTAAAACAACTTCAAGGGAAAATTAACTAACAAATGCTAAAAATTATGAAATGACAAAATAACGAGAAATAATGTGCAACCGAGTGTAAAATATGTGAGAAACTCAAGAGATGAGATTACACCGCATTATCAATTATGTTAATTTCTTAATTTATTAATTTGAAATATTTTGAGATAATATTAAATCGATAATCCAACTCTCGTTACAATTATAAATTTAATAATATCTTTTTTCAGAAATTAGTTTAAAAATATCACACGATGAAAAATTAAGCATTATACTAATTTTAAGAAAATTACCTGCTAGGATAAATTTAATAAAAATAGTACCAATCCTCAAATTTTAACACCGAATTAAAATTTAATTTTAGGAAAAAACCTATCTCTAGTTCGATTCCCAAAATCAAACATTAATTTTTAAAATTAATTTACTATCTCTCGATACATAAATTAATTTGTGACATTCACAAAATATTTTTTCTAGAAATATGACAATAAATGAAATTGATCAATTAAACTAACATCATACGCAGGGCATCCCACCCCTTGAACAAGGTGTTTAGCCAAACATATTTAAACAATTAAGCACAATCACATACATAGAATAATAAATTAAAAAAGAAGATTAAGAAATAAAATACACAAAGTCTCCTTTCGAATTGATTTCTTGGATCGCGTTCATGAACGTGTGTCCCAATGTTCTCACAAATCCGACACTTGATTACCCAAAAAAAAAACTAAACCTAAAATTTATTCTAAACTAAGCTAATTTTTTTGGATCTTTTTTATGTACATAATATACACTGTTTCTCTCTTATTTCGTTGTCTCGTTGCTCTCGTCTGATCCCTTTTGAAATGAGCTGCTCCTTTTTTTTTATAACTTGCGATCCCACTTTTTTTTAGATTCCCACAATTTGGTTTTCTTGTTGAGATATTTGTGGGATTTTCTTTTGGCCAAGTCAAAGGGACATTTGTAAGGGTTTTTGGGTTTGAGATTTGGTTGTAGAAATGGGTAATGGGTTTTCGGTTTAGTGGGATTTGAGCTCGGGATTGGCGGGTTGGAGGTTCGTGGGTTGAAGGTTTGTGGGCCTTGGGTCAGCTGGGATTCAAGTTGTTTGGGTTGTTTGTTGGGGTTCGTCGGATCACTCGGGTTAGGGGTCAATGGAGGTCACGCCAAAGGTGGGGGTCGGATTTGGGTATAAGGGTTTGAATAGGGGGTTTTGGGTTTGATTTTTTACCCGGGTTCATGGGGTTGTTACGGGTTTGAGGTCCGGATGGAAATCGAAGATGGGTTAATTCGGGTTGGGGTTATGGGTAAATGAAAGTGGCTGGGTATGTTGACTATGGAGTTGAGTGTTTTTTTTGTTGAATGGGGGTGAGGGAAGAGAGTTGTGTTTTGTGTATGGAGGTGGGTGATGAGAGAGACGAGATAAGGTGGTTTGAAGTTGAAGAAGATGATGGGTGAGTGGTGTTTGGGTGTGGTAGGGTGTATGGAAGTTAGGTGTGTGTGAGAGTTGTTTGGGTGTGATTAAGGTGTAGGTAATTGTGTGTGTGTGTGTATTAGTTTGTACCCAACTAACTAAAAATAAATAAAAATAAGAAAGTAATAAATAATAAAAAATATATCTAATAAAAACAAGTAAAATAAAAATAAAAACTAAACTAAACTAAAAACAAAAATATAGTAAACTACTAAAGACTAATCCTAAAAATAAAAAGAAATAAAAATAAACATTAAAAATCTATCAAAACTAGAAAATAAATTCCTAAAAACAAATCCTAATAAAAATAAAATAAAGATAAAAATTAAAAACTAATAAAAATCAAAATCGAAATAAAGAAATATGAAAATAGAAAATAAATCCTAGAAAATTCTAAATAAATCTAAAAATAAAAACGAATCAAAATAAAAAGCTAAAAAAATGAATGTACAAACACAACTCACACATGGGGTTCGGGTGATGGACTGGGCTCGGTTTAGGCTTAGGTTTGGTTCGAGGAGAGGGTTTGAGGCATCAGAACATATCGGAGCAAGCTCAATGGGACTTCATCATTCACGATCGCTTTGATTTCTTCAATGCACACTTTTAATCGCTATTGAATCGCAATTAACGTGATTTAGTACATTTGATACCGCGACTATGTAGTGACCTGAGAAATACACAAATACTAACATAAGGTCAATTTTATTAGAAATGACCGACTAAAATGCATCTATTCGAGGCATAAATTATACACTTTTGGGTGCTTATCATTGCCCAAAGCAAAAGGCACCCTAGACTGCCACTCCCAGTCATCGACAACCATCAGGCATTGTTGTACACCTCATTTGAACCCACTATTTGAAGTCTTGAATCAAGAAGGACTTCAGAACGATTTTTAAAGAGATAAAGAAAAAGATTCTAACACTTGAAGGGGTGAAAAATAAGGAGGATTCACCCCCTTTCTATCGAAGGCTGAGGGGCCTGCCGATCGGCAGCCCCCGACCAAGACAGTCGATAGTCGTCCTTTCCCTTTTCGAAGAAAGCTCAAGAGTTTGTTCCCTTGCCAATTGGCACCCCTCCAGAATTGACTATCGGCACCCCTTCAATATTTCGTACAAAAAATTCAAGAAAAATTCAAAAAAATTCCTGAAAAATCTTAGAAAAATATGGAACCTCTTTTTCCCCAAGAAAATCACTTTTAGAGAACTAAATCCCCTTACTAGACTCTTTAAATCCCCAGTAGGATTAATATTAAGCTCTTATCCCAAGTATAATCCACAACTAGGTTAATCATACAAATCTATCCTTAACATATTCCATAAGAATAACCAATAATGCGTCCGCATCCAAGTCTACTATGCGTCAGCCTAAACATCCCCTCACGAAATCTCAAAACAACATAATCCCCTGTCAGATATCTCAAAGATAAATCCTTATAAAGTAGAATCTCAAAATAACACAATCCCCATCGGAACCACACATGCATCCGCACTCCCAAGATAATTTAAAAATTCCTCAGGAGAGTAAATCCTCGCGCTACAACTTAGGTCCTCATAATTGACCTCGACTCGTAGAATCGGTCGTCATAACTTTAGGTCCTTAGAATTGATCTCGGCCCTCAGAATTGGCCACTAAACTTTGGGTCCTGAGAATTTACCTCAGCGCGCAAAATTGGTCGTCATCACTTAGGTCCTCAATATTAACCTTGACCCTTAGAATTGATCACTATAATTTTAGGTCCTCAGATTGACCAGGACCCTCAGAATTAGTCGCTACAATCGTAGGTTTTCAGAATAGACCTCACCCTTAGAATGGGAAGTCATCACTTTAGGTTCTCAGAATTGACCTCGATGCTCACATTGGTCGCTGCAACCTTAGGTCCTCAGAATTGATCTCAACCCACATAATTGGTAGCTATAACTTTTGGTCATCATAATTAACCTCAACCCTCAGAATCAATCGCCATCAGTTTAGGTCCTCAGAATTGACCTCAGCCTCAAAATTGGTCACTATAACTTAGGTCCTCAGAATTGAACTCGGCCCTAAAAATTGGTCATCCCCAACACAACAGACCTCAAATCGCTGAATCAATCATCTTTGTCTCCTTAGAAACTGACCTCGACCCACTGAATCGTTCATCCTCGTATCATTCGTCGGCCTTCACTTGTTTCAAGCTCACCCATCAAGGGGATTTTTGTAGAAGCCCCATCGTAGGACCCCCAAGAATCTCCTTAGGTCCCTAGAACTCAGTCATTCATCATAAACCCTAGGTCATGCCCCGAGAATCGATCTGGAGGCCACCGGGTGCTTCCGAACCTCATTTAAATTTGACTAACTTTCTCATTTGAGAGAAGGGTTAAAGATTATTCGAAGGTACCTGGATCCCTTTTCCAATGATATGCCCGTGAATGAATTAACTCTATTGTTAGAACGAATAATACATTTTACTATATAAAATTGATTTGGAGGCCACAAGGTGCTCCCAGGTCTCGTTTTGACTCCAATTAACTTTCTCATCTAAGTGAAAGCTCAATGATTCTTCGAAGGGCTCTGAATACCCTTTCCAACATTCTATCTTGTGTGCAAATCGGCCTTACGATTCGAACGAATGGTCTGTTTTACTATCAAAAACTGACCCAGATGCCACCGGACGCTCCCAGATCCCGTTTTGACTCCAATCACTTTCTCGCCTAAGAAAAAGCTCATTGATTCTTTTAAGGGATCTGAATCTCCTTTCCAACGGTCTTCCCTGTGCATAAATTGGACTTACAGTTCAGATGAATGATCCATTTTACTCTAAAAATTGTTTCGGAGGCCACCGGGCCCTCTCGTGATTCATTTGACTCATATCAACTCTTTAGCTCTAATGATACTGAATGATTCCTATAAGGGCACTAGATACCGTTTCCAACGGTGTACCCCATGTGTGAATCAGCCTTACAGTAAGGATGAATGATCCATTTTACTTTGAGGGGTCACTGAGCACTTTCGGGACCTGTTTGACCAAGGTCAACTCTCCGAACCGAATGAGACTGAATGACTCTTTGAAGGGATCTGAATAACTTTTCCAAAAGTCCATCCTATGCATGAATCATCCTTATGGTTTGGACGAATGCTCCATTTTCTTTCGAGAATTTCCTATCTATCGACCAACGGGTGCTTTCGATCCCCGTTTAACTTTGATGAACTCCCAAAGCTGAGAGTGTCTCGAGGGATTATTAAAGGGATCTGAATATACTTTTCAATGGTCCACCCCATGCATAATTCTGACTTACGGTTTGCATTTTAGGCCTTTTCCAAAAAACCTGTTTCAGAGTGCTAATTGGCAACCCAGGACCCTGCGTATTGGCAATGTGTCCTAGGGTCATACCAATTTGCACCCCCTTGGTCCTATAAATAGTGTCCATTACCTCACTTTGAAAGTCACCCCTGAGACCCCTTAAGACCCACTGGACATCCCTCTCAGCAATTCAGAGAGAATTCACTCGAATTTAGATTTGTTCTTTCCTTAAAAGCCTATTTCCCGCATTCCTTCCATCATTTTCACACTCTTTTGAGTAAATTCCCACCCACCTCCTCAAACCACCATCACTTCATCTTGATATCAACGCATGTACAAGCAAAATCTAGTTCAAGTCTACATAAGGAGGTTCATTTCTTCCTCTTTTTCTTTAAATTATCTTAATTTTGCATTAGTTACTTAATTTTTGCTTTATCACTCTACTTCATTACATCACCTATCTTAATTCTAAACTTTTATTATTATTATTATTATTATTATTATTCGTACATACTTTATTTTCGTAGAAAAACCCAAAAATAAGAAAAAGAGGGTTCACTTCTAAATTCCAAAAGGGGATTTCTCATCACACTTTCTCACACTAAAATGCCTTTTTTGACAAACACACATGAATAAAGTTCCTGATTGGATTTATGGGTTAAACCCCACCCGATATTGTTTTCTAACTACGTGGACTTTGATGCCTCCTGAGCTACGTAGGTGTCTTATATGAATTCCTCGACTTGAGTCCTCCCATATATAGTTATTATTTCATTCTCATCATATATTCATGCTATTATATGCTTGTTTTCTTGTAACTTGAATGATATATGCAGTCGTTCCTTCATAACAACTTGTGAATCGACAAACACTTAGATCATATTTTTATTACTATTCTAGGAACACTGCTAAGGATGACCTCGCTCCGCCTTTATCCATGATGCAAGTTGAGTGATTCCATCCTCCAATTATATTATGCACACAAGCACACACATCACGTAGTTCTATAGAAGAAGATTAACACATGCCCATGAGAGACCTAAAGGGCGGGTTAGATGCTTAACACCTTCCCATTATGTAACTTAGTTCCCAGACCTTTAAATTACTTGGTTTTGCTAGAATTAATATTATCCTTGATGTTGTTCTCTTAAGGTGGCAACATTTATTTAGCCCGTTTTGTGCGAAATAGGTTGGCGACTCTATCTCTACATATCACCCCACACCTGATAAAGGACATAATCCCTCACGCACGCTGGGAAAAATGGGAAGGAAGATGGGATCCACTTTCGGAGACTCGACCCCTCGGGATGGCCATAGCCCCCTCCTCAAGTGTGCCTATTCAGATGAAGTGGATGGAATCCATAACAAGATACATGAGGGCAGATGTAGATCCCACACACTTTCCTATAAGGAGATCTCTTATGGATATTGGTGGCCATTCATGAAAAAAGACACAATCCAATTCTCCTATAAATTCACTAAATGTTAGAAGTTCTCCCCGATCATCAAGCATCTGACTGGAAACTTGAACCCCTTCATGAGTCCTTAGCCCTTTGATCAATGGGGCATGGACATCATAGGCCCTATATCGATAGGTCCTAAGAATCAGAATTACTTGATAGCTGCTACCAACTACTTCAGAAAGTGGGTGGAGGCAAGAAAAAAATACTATGTGATTCGTGTGCAGAAACATTATCATAAGGTTTCGAATTCCAAGAGCACTGGTCATCGACAACGAAACACAATTTGACAACGGCATCTTCAGAGAATTTTGTGTAGGACATGGAATCAAAATCTAATATGCATCATGTAACACCCATTATTTTCCATGTCCAGTTGATTAGGACGGATACAAAATAATTTATATCACCCTCAACATCAATGTACATATAAAAATGACAATAAATAAAAACCATCCAGAACAAAAACTTAGTAGAGGATGGCAATAAGAATAAATAAACTGAGATATAAAGTCCAAAAAAATTGAATCCACTGTCGTAAAATCTCGTTATACAAATGTCTTAATTGAAATGAAATAAAAAACCTTAACCATCTCGAATCAAAGCTCCCGAACACAAAAGATTATGGAAATGAAACAAAAATGCATGCTCTAAGGATGATGATTGATTCGTCATTCATTACAAGTCTGACCGCCCAGTCCTGTTAATCCTGTATATAACAATAATAATACTTGTGGGGAAAAAAGATTTATTGATTTTGGTCAGCGCCCTAAAGTTGTAAAAAATATCGTACAATATAAGAACATAAATAATCGTGCGACTCATTAAGGATAAACATGCCATCTCAATGCCATTCACATACAAGAGATACCTCACCCATCAACATAAGTGAAATACTACACGAGTGTCCCACCCTAAGGCATAAAGAAAATGAAGAAGTCTATATCACTATACTAGAAAGTACTCTCACATAACATAATACTAATATTGGATGTTTTGTAACTTAAAATAATACGACCAAGTGCTCCAATAAAAAAGTGACACCTGTCATCAGAAAACGTGGTCGGCGCTATTAACTCACTGATCGACACACTGGATGACCACCCCCAAGAATATGAACAGTCAATATTGTAAAATGATAAATGTAAGACTTTCAATAGTCACCATGCACATGCACGTGAAGAATACCCAATTGCTAATTATAATGTAAAGATGTAAATACCTAATGTATAAAGGTATTCAATGTTTTCGTCTTCCTAGCTCACTACCTCTCTCAGCTAGAGGCAACTGAAAACAGTTTATCCAAAACCCTAGAGATTTCTGAGAGGAATGTACAAAACCCTAATACCTAGTGACATTGTATCCGTGGATGTAGGCACCACATTGGGCTGAACCATGTAAGCTAAGACTCATCCAAATTAGCAAACTAATTTTAGACACCAACAAGATGAGACTAATTAATCATGTACAAAATACACTCCAATACCCATATACTCATTAAGATCCTCATGATCTCAAAATATTATATCTATTATGCCTTAACATTTTATCTCAATTCTTTTATCTCTTGTGGTCTTCAGATAATAAGTGTTTTCATTGGTGGTCCCCCAACTATAGCACTACATTAATTCTTTTATCTTTATGTTGGTTCTAAAATTCTCATAAATACGATTAACCCCATTAACTACCTTCCAAGTGTTGTGAGCCACTTGGGTTGAAAACACATCAAAATATTGACAAAATTCAAGAAACAAACGATTGACAGGGAAGGTCACCCCACACTCAACAATAAATATTGCGAGGATCCCGCAACCCTCCTCCAATGTGAAAAGGTCAAAAAGCCCTTCTACGAACTCAGTCTATACCCTTTTTGGGATCTTATAAGTTTCCTTAATTTCTCTAAAGAACTCTCGTCTACAACATACACCATTTCAACAAAGAATAAAGAAATGATAAGATGAAAAGGGTTCTTACAATGAAATAAGATCACAACAACAACTCTATCACAACTGGTGAATATTGAGACTAAGAAGACTAGTTTGAAATTCAAGGTGAAAGAAACAAAGGAAAATGATGTTCTATAGGAATCTATTGCACCCTTAAGCTACACAAATTGAAATGATTATGTGTACCATTGCTTCGCATTTCGACGACATCTAAGTTCCCAGAAACCAAAATGACCAGTGTACCCTTAGACGGTTCACTATTTTTGCTACTATTTACAAAATTGCCACTAGCCATAAAGTGATAGTAAGAAATTTACAAGTCCCAGAGGTTATAAGCCGACCATACGTCTCCAGAAAGTCGAACAACTCCTAACAGATAATATTCTATCCTTTCAGTCATTAAGTCACTTCAATCAAGAATGAAGTATTACGGGCTTTTCTATTACCTAAAATAACACGACTAAAGTCGACTAACAAAAAAGTGACACATGTCACCATACTCAGTGGGTACAAAACAGCAGGCAAATATGGTCAGCATTATTATCTCACTAGTCATCACACTGGCCAACCACCCCCAAGAATATGAATAGTCAGTAATGTGAAAAGACACATGTAAGACTCTCAATAGTCACCATGCACATGTACGTGAAAAATATCCAACTGGTAATTATAATGTAAACATGTAAATACCTAATGTATAAAGATATTACATATCTTCATCTTTCTATAATTATAAATACCTCTCTACCTATTTCAGTTAGAGGCAATTGAAAATAGTTTATCCAAAACCATAGGGAGTTCTGAGAGGCATGTACAAAATTATAATACCTAGTGACATTATACCCGTGGAAGTAGGCACCTCATTGGTCTGAACCATGTAAAAATACCATGTCTCTTTCTTTGTCTCTCATCCCTCTATATTTTATAGCTTTCTTACTTTATCTATGGTTTATAATTATTGGTCTAACTAAGCTAAGACTCATCCAAATCAGCAAACCAATTTTAGACACCCATAAATTTGCACCGTTTGTGGTAAATGACAAGACATTGTTTGTTTCCTATGCATTTCCAAGCAATCAATAATTTTTTCCAGTCACTTTCCATCAAACACTGAAAAATGGTAGATAGTCCATATGGAAGTTGTGCCATTGGCGATGCCTTCTGTCCCTCTGCTCCTCTTAGTATAGGGGATCTATAAGTAATTCTGGTGAACATAGCCCAGGGTCAAGAGACTATGCAAGAGACAGTGAGACAACTAACTGAGATGCTCTAAACAAGGCTCGTAATTGGTCCCACTACCAGAGGGGAAATGTTTCCTCCAACACCTATGGGTATAGGCAATTTAGATAGGAAATAAGTAGACCTAATTACTCTAGATCAACTAATGATCGATCTTACCGCGCCGGCGTAACCTCGTGAATAAGATTTACTAATTACTACGATAGGAATTCATTCTCTCAAGAGAGGCTGAGTGCCTGAGAAAGGCTAAAAAGAGCCTCAACCTTTGATCATTTGGACCCCCTAGAGATAAGGGGTCATAATCACAGAGAACCCTCCAAATCACATGATCGTTGAAAAGGATCTCTCAGGTTAAGAACCAACATACGAGGGTTCGTGCATGCCAAGAAGACTTCTTAGGAAAAGAGCTCAACATAAACTCACTACTGAGTGGTTAAGACGGTTTCAATTAAAACCGATCCATATGAGCATCCCTAAAAAGGTTTTATTCAACAGTTGAAAGATCATTTGGGAGAAATAGCTAAATCCAAAACTCCTTGCACAAGAGTTTTGTGAAGGGATCACCTTTCATCCCAATTATTGTGAACTTCCCTACATCTGCCAAGTTCAATCCACTTGTGGTCACTCCCAAGAATAATGGCAAAACTGATCATGTACTTCATCTCGAATAATATCAATCTAGTTCTGACATCTACTCAGTCCCGAACGAGATGCGTTGTAAGGCATTCTCTAGCACTATTACTCGATCGACGCTGATTTGGTATAACAACTTTCCTCATGGATAGTTCTTTATCTTTCAATAGCTCGTTAACCTGTTCATCGGTATCTTCTTCTTTAAAGATAGGCCAATCAATAGGGTATCTCATTTGTTGAGTGCTCGCCAGGGAATATGAGAGACTACACATGAATATATCACTCGCTTTAATAACAAAAAAAATGAAAGTTATGGATTACGAGGAAAAAGGGCAATCACTGCACTGATGAGCAGTTTAATCTCTGAGAAGCTATATTAATCCCTAGCCAAATATCCCCACAAGAATATGACTGAATTTATGGCTAAAGAGGTCAAAATTAAGAATGCCTAGGAGGCTATAGTTACGAAACAATCTTATAACTCCAAGGCCGACAACAATAAGGGCTTCGAGAAGAAAGACCAGAAAGATAAGAAGGCAGATAAGACTAAGAAGTATGATGAATATACTTGACACACCCCAACACAGTTACTTATACTTAAGTTTGAAAGTCAAAGTGAGTCAAATCATAATTAATTTAACCAAGCCATAAACACGAGTCTTAATTATAGAGTCATCATCGTAAATCCATCCAACTAATTTTTTTTTTATAACACGAAAGTAGTCATGCTTATACAAACTTGATTAAAGGTTAATTTAACTTAATTACATCATATACATTTAAACAAAGTCCTTATTTTATCCATTTCTAGTCGACCTCCTAGATTTGGCAGTGACATCGTGTTACTTGAAAAATATAAATATTGGAACCGTGAGCAAAACAGCTCAGTGAATGCATCACTACTATACTATTTTATGAAATTAAATGCAATAAATCATATACCTATGATAATATATATATATATATATATATATATTTATCCGGTTCATTCATAAATAATGACCAAACTTTTGGCTCATTCATAAGAATGACCTAATTTCCGGCTCATTCAGAATGAATCACCAAATTTCTGAATCATGATTCACATATCCTATTTGAAATAGACAATTCTCCGCCATTCTGAGTCAGGGAGTAACCTCCCATTTCGATAAACTGAAATGAATAGTGTCATATTCATAACATTCTGATCATATCCATAACATTATGCAAATACATCTTTCCAGTGAGTACACTCACCTTGGCCACTAAATGAGTTTTTTCTTTGTCATTATCTGGCACTTGTTCCACTAGTTACCCTTTCTTTAAAATCATTCTAACAATATTAGTATCATCATAAGAATATTAATAATCCAAAGAATAACTTAAACGTAACTCAATTCATAAACATCATATGATCCCATCCAAATCATTTATAAATTCATGTTAAGATATTTAATGTAACCAAATCATAGTCCAAACATACTTTAATTTCTTCTTGGTAATCCAATTCTTACCATATTAGGTTACCAATACAAAAGAATACACGTTATTTGAAGTTTTCTAGAGAAAAATATACCCATTTATTTACTACATAGCAAATTTTCCCTATAGGCTCCTCTATCATTAAGTCAACTTCCAGGATTTTTCATAATTTTTCTACATTATAACTTTCCATAATATTCCACTCAATTTAAATAAACATATTGAATAATAAAAAATAAAAGTTTCATAATTTTTATATTTCATTTGCTATGTCAAGAAAAGGCTCAGACATATGATGTGTATACTTACACTTTGGGGGCTAATTCTATACCTGAACTTCAGACTATCACCCAAGATTCATTTCTTGGTATTGTTACATAATTTTTGAATATGATATACATATATGAGTATATTTTAATATCCAACTATAATTACTCAATTCGAGTAAGTATACAAAAATATATAGAAGTTTGAATACACAAAATTTCTAAACGAAGCAATTTAAAGGGTTTACACCTTCAACTTTCTTATAACTCGTATTTACCCATACATACACACCAGGGCATGAAATTTTAATAAACATTTGATGATTTATATCATTTAAATCATAATTAAAATAAAAATAACAAGACTAATGGATAGAATTAACTTAGGGACTTTTATGTAATTTCTTATTGATTTTTTCTCATTTTTCTTCCTCAATTTCTTCTTCTGAACTTCTTGACTCTCTTTCCTCAAGCTAAACTCTCCAAACGTGAACCAAGGCTGAATTTTTATTAATAAATTGAATGATTTTAAGGGTTATAAGTCGGCCTTTCCAACCAATCAAAACAAATCATTTGTTGTATAATAAGACAAAATACCACTTAATGAATGGACAGATTTACCCTTGCTTCGTAAATTTAGCATAACTCCTTACTCAGAACTTTTTTATACACATCGTTTGTTATGTTAAAAACTTAACTCACATATCTACAACTATCTATTTTTCACATCAAGTCAATTATAAGGGTCAAAACTAGTCTCCAAAATGAACGTTTCTATCGAAAACATCAAAACTTTGTGTTTGTAACTAATGCAATATTTCATGATTTTTAAAGGTAGGATTAGACTAAACCTAATAAGTTAACATTATATAGACTAATAACAAATTAGCCATATCTAATAAGTTAGGCATGATTTAACATAATTTATCATAATTATATTCGTGTTGTCACAACTTTTTCCCTTAGAAAATTTCGTCCCCCAAATTTAATATGAATGTCACTTACCAAAAAAATGGGGATATTGTTTCTTTATGCTATCCTCTGTTTCCCAAGTTAATTATTTAATTCCATGGCTCATCCACATAACTTTAACTAATGTAATAACTTTTTTCCTTAATACTTTCTCCTTACGATCTAGAATTTCTATTGGTTCCTCGATGTACGATAAGTCTTCCTTCAGTTTAATAGGTTGAGTTTTCAATTGGCGAGATGGATCCACCAAATACTTATGAATCATTGATATGTGAAACACATCATGTAAACGAGATAACTCTAGAGGTAATGGTAATCTATATGCTAGTGTCCCAATTCTTTCCATCACTTCATATGGTCCAATGTATCTTGGACTTAACTTCCCTTTTTTCTCAAATCTCATGACACCTTTCCACGGTGAAATACGTAGGAATACAAAATCTCCCTTTTGAAATACAAATGGATACACTGTCTTATCTACATAAAAAAATTTCCTTCTTTATGCTATCTTTATCCTTTCCCTTATCATTTTGATCTTTTCAGTTGTTATATCTATCAATTCAGGACCCAAAATTTTCCTTTCACCTACTTTATCCCAACATAAAGTTGTTCTATATTTCTTCCCATATAAAGCTTCATAAGGAGCCATACCAATGGTGGACTGCTAAATATTATTATACGAGAACTCCATCAATGTTAAATGATCATCCTAACAACCCTTGAAGTCAAATACACAAGCTCGTAACATGTCCTGTAATATTTGAATTCTCCTTTCTGATTTCCCATCTGTTTGTGGATGAAACGCAATACTAAACTTCAAGCTTGTGCCCATGAAATTCTGTAAACGAGGCCAAAATTTAGAGTTGGATCTCTATTTGATACAATTGACACTGGTGCCCCATGTAAACTAATAATCTCATCAACGTACATATGTGCATACTTATCAATAGTGTAAGCAGTCTTAAATGGAAGAAAATGAGCTAACGTTGTCAATCAGTCTACAATCACCCAAACAAAATCATGCCCCTTTTGTGATAGGGGTAATACCACAACAAAATCCATCATTATATGCTGCCACTTCCACTCTAGAATAGGCAAGGGTTGCAATAATCGTGCTGGTCTCTGATGTTCCTCCTTCACTTGTTGGTATTCTAAATATTTAGCTACAAATTCTGCGATCTCATGTTTCATATTGTTCCACCAGTAATAATTTTTCAAATCTCTGTACATTTTAGTGCCCCCAGGATGCATCGAATATATAGAACTATGTTCCTCTTCTAATATATCCTTCTTTAAGGATAGATCTTTCGGTACACAAATTATATTTTTATAAAATAAATATTTATCATTCTTAATTTCAAATTCACGCTCTTTACCATCCTAAACTTCCTATTTCTTCTTCTCAAGGAATGGATCATTGATTTGCAATTTCTGTATGCGTTCTGCAATTTACGGTTTCACTGTAACATATGTTAATAATCCTACCCTTTTTGAAAACTTTAATTCAATCCCCATCGATGCTAAGTCAAGAATATTTCCAACACGTTCACACTGTATGCAACCCAGAATCACTAATGCTTTTCGACTCAAAGCATCTTCTACTACATTGGCCTTCCCAGGATGATGAAGGATGGTACATTCAGAGTCTTTAATCAGCTCTATCCAATGCCTCTGTCTCAAATTCAATTCTTTTTGTGTAAATAATTATTCCAAACTTTCATGATCATAAATATCTCACAAGTTTTTCCATACAAGTAATTTCGCCACAAATTCAAAGCAAAAATAATGGCAGCTAGCTCCAAATCATGTGTAGGGTAATTTCGTTCATGTATCTTTAATTGTCTAGAAGTAGATGCGATTACTTTCCCATTCTATATAAGAACACATCCTAACCCTCGAAATGAAGCATCTATATTGATTACAAAGGACTCATTCCCAGATGGATTAGTAAGTATAGGAGCTGAAACTAATCGATGTTTTAATTCTTTAAAACTCCTCTCGCATTTTTTGTACCATATAAATTTCACTTGTTTACGAGTCAACTTTGTTAATGGTACGCTATTGATGAAAATACCTGAATGAATCTGTGATAGTAACATGCCAATCCTAGGAAACTCCTAATTTCTGTCATATTCTTAGGACTCTCCCATTCAACAATGGCTTCTACCTTCTTTGGATCAACACATATCCCATTTTATGAGACAACATGTCCTAAAAACATAATTTCATTCAACCAAAACTCACACTTGTCGAATTTAGCAAATAATTTCTTCTCTCTCAAAATCTACAATATAAACCTCAAATGTTTCTCATTTTCCTCCATGCTATATGAGTAAATCAACACATCATCTACGAATACAATAAAAAATGAATCAATAAAAGGGTGGAATACCATATTCATCAGATCCATAAAAACTGTTGGAGCATCATTTAATCCAAATGGGATTATAAAAAACTCATAGTTCCCATATCGAGTCCGAAAAGCTATTTTGGAAATATCACTATCCTTTACTTTTAATTAGTGGTAACCCGATCTCAAATCAATCTTCGAAAATATGGCGGCCCCTTGTAATCGATCAAACAACTCATATATACAAGGTAAAGGGTGCTTGTTTCTAAAGGTCACTTTATTCAACTGCCGATAATCAATACATAATTGCATTGTTCCATATTTATTTTTCACAAATAACACTGGGGCTACCCATGGCGAAACACTAGGCCGAATAAAACCTCTGCTTACCATATCTTGTAATTTCACTTTCAATTCTTTCAACTCTGTTGATAAGGAAGGGAAATTGGACCAGTACCTGGAACTAATTTAATGAAAAACTCTATTTCCCTATCGGGCAGTAATCCCAACAATTCCTCTGTAAAGACATCAGAAAATTCTCTAACTACTGGTATATCTTCAATTTTAAGTGCCTCCTTACTAGTACTAATAACATAAGCTAAATACCCTATACAACATTTACTTAATAACTTTCCGCTCTTAATTGCTGATATAAGACAATTAGGACAAACATTCCTTTCTCTTATAAGCCAGAACTTGGGTTCACCTAGCATATGAACTTAACTTCTTTTCGAAAAAAGTCAATAGAAGCATGATACGTTGATAACCAATCCATCCCCAATATAATATCAATATCTCGAATGGTCAACGGTATCAAATCAACATATAAATCTCGCTCACCCATTCGTAAGACACAATCTTTGTAAACATGCTCAACCGAAATTAGACTTTCCATTGGGGTAGAAATATATAAAGCACAATCACGAAATGAACATGGTCTACCCAAATATGAAATAATAGGTAATGCTACGAATGAATGCGTGGATCCAGGATCAATGAATGCATATAAATATTTATTTGCAATAGAGAGTTTACATGTAACAACTTTCGGTGTAGAATGGGCATCTTGCAATGTCATCTCAAACACTCTCCCTCCTGACTTCGATCCACTTTCTTGTCCTATATTTCTTCCCCTGGTTGCACTTCCTAGAGAGGATCCTTTATTAGGACCCACATTACTGACTGAAATTGTTCCTACTAACATAGGACATTTCTTTTTCAGGTGACCCTTCTGATGACAGTTAAAACATTCTCCATTCAGTAACCTTGGGCAATTCCTCTTTAAATGACTAGTTGCCCCATAAAAGAAATAAGCATTTGGATTCCCTTGTGTGGAAATTCCTAAACCTCTTCCACTACTAGCTCCACCCCTTTGTAAACTACTTCCCATACCTCTATCGTACTGAAATTTCTACTCCCCAAGTCTTGAATATTTTTTATTAATACCTTTTTGATAATTCGGATTGAATTTTTTTCTCTTTACACCTTGTTCTTGATTCCCTCTCACTTTATTCACATCCTTTTTTACTAGCATGGCTTTGTTCACCAAGGGTGAAAAATTTACAGTCTCTAAATCCGACAACCGTGATTTAATAACTAAATCTAGTCCATCGATAAATGGGCTACACATGTCTTCCTCGTTTTGTATAAACCTCGAAGGAAATTGAGATAAGGCTATAAGTTTAGCTTCGTATTCTCTAACTGCCATTCTTCCCTGATTCAACATAACATATTCTTTCTCCTTCTATTTTCGATAAATTAGGGAAAATACTTATCATAGATAGATTTAAAAAAAGCATACCATGGAATCACATTCCCACCTCTTGGATTAGTCAGTGTTTAGTGTTATCCCACCAATACTTAACTTCTTCTTTTAGCATATGCATTGCTAAGGTCACTCATTGATTTTCAGGCATTCTCATTACCCCCAAAATAAGTTCAATCTCTTTAACCCATACTTCCGCATCACTAATGGAGAGATAATGGCAGCTCAATCGATGTCTTGTTTTATGATTGCTTCAAAGGACTAGGGCTAGGACTGTGAGACAGTAAATTGGATCCATATCACAGGCCCCTTATAGGCTTCTCTATAGGAAAAATGTATCCATTGGGAACTGTCAAGATGGGATCATAATTGGAGCTTGGCCGATCTGTCGAACTAAGAGGATTCATTTTTTTCTTAGATAAGAACCTCCAATCAGCTTATAGCATCATCTTCGATCAGCTGGAAAAAGTTTTAAAGCTTTCCCACCCACTTTACACCAATGCCTAAAATTCCCCACATATTATGGGGTCAGTGTTGTTATTAGAAATCAAATTGAATCCAGGGAATGCTATTACACTTATATCGACCAGGAAAAAATGAAAAACTAACCACCACTTACTAGATAGAGACCATAGATCCTTGTGAGGAGGCTGACTTGGTCAAAGGACAAATTGAAGAGGTAGTGGAGACTACACTCCTTGGCAACGAGCGCCCAAAAAGGATAAAAAAAGATCGGCCATCCATATATTCATCCCTCAAACAGGAGTTAGTAAACTTCCTTAAACAACGAAAGAATGTGTTTTCTTGGAGCCACAAGGACATTATAGGAATTGACCAAAACTTCATATGCTATGAACTAAATATTATCAAGCAAAGTTGAGCAAACAGAAGTAGCGTCTCTTTAGCCCCGAGAAGAATATGGCCATGCCTAAAGAGGTGGAAAAGCTATAGAAATCAAGTTTCATTGAAAACTTTAAATATCTCGATTGGTAGGACAATGTGGTTATGGCTAGAAAAGAATAACAATAAATGGTGCATGTGTGCTGACTTCAAAAATCACAACAAGGCTTGTCCAAAGGACCATTTCCCTTTGCTAACAATCGATCATTTGGTCAATGCTACTACCAGACATAAACTGCTCAGTTTTTTGGATTCTTATTTAGGGTACAAACAAATCAAAATAAAGCTGGAGGATAAGGAGAAGACCTCATTCATCACTTATCGAGGTACATACTGCTACAACGTTATGCCTTTTGGGCTCAAAAACACTGGAAAAACATACCAAAGGCTAGTGAACAAGGATTTCAAAGAGCAGATCAGAAAAATATGGAGTTATATGTGGATGACATGATCACCAAGAGCAGGAAAGTAGCCGACCACATAAAAGATCTAAGTTAGACGTTCGACTAGTTAGAGAAGCACCAAATAGAACTCAACCCAACCAAGAGTGTGTTCGACGTGTAAGAAGGAATGTTCCTTGAATTCATAATAAATTAGATAGGAATTGAGGCTAATCCAGGAAAAATCCAAGCGCTGATAAATTTGTAGTCTCCTGGAAATAAGAAGGACGTGTAAAATCTCATTGGAAGAGTAATAACGCTAAAAAGGTTTATCTCTCGAGCTACAGATAAGTATCTACCATTCTTTAAGGTGCTAAGGAAGACTTTTAAGTGGAACGAGAAATATGAGAATGCCTTCTTAAAGTTGAAGAAATACTTGGGGTCTCCGCTATTACATTCAATATCACTCATGGGAGAGAAACTATACCTATATCTGGCAGTATTTGAGCCGGTAGTTAGCTCGACACTCATCCGATTGGAGAATGGAGTGTATAAACAAATTTACTACACTAGCAAAGCCTTTCGAGAAGTAAAAATTTGATACACATGTCTGGAAAAAGTAGACTTAGCCCTCATTGAAGCCTCATATAGAATAAAGCCATATTTCAATGCCCAGACTATTGTGGTCTACAAGGACTTACCCTTGCGCCAAGATATTCACAAGCCAGAGAAGTCAGGAAGATTAATGGCTTGGGTTGTGGAACTTGGGGAGTATGATATACATTATGAGCCTAGAACACAGTGAAAGTCCAAGAAGTAGAAAATTTTGTAGCAGAGTTCACCTATAAAGAGAAACTTATCGAGTAGACTTCTATGGAAGAGGGATCAATAGTAAATCTAGTCGAGCAGACATCTCAGGAAGCGAGCTCAAAAATTCAAACACCCAATCATACTTCTCCAGAAGATATCTCCATGACTAATATAACCAACCAAGAGAAAGACATATCGAAAACATCAACTAATCAAGAGATTATAGCATACTACTTGTAGAAAAGTAACACGATATTCAATTATGGAACCCTAGTTGAAGGTGATTTCAAAGAAAAACTACCTATTTGGAAGATGTATATAGATGGATCGTCATGCACTACTGGTGGTGGTGCTGGGATGATAATTAACACCCCAGGTGACATAGACGTGGAATATAAGCTTAGGTTCCAGTTTAAAGCTTCCAATAATAAAGCAGAGTATAAGGCATTGATCGCGGGTTTCAATTAGCACTCTCTCTGGGCGTCGAGTGAGTACTGGCTCATAACGACTCCCAATTAATTATCAATAAAGTGTTGGGAGTGTATGAGGTCAAAGGAGAATTTATGATAAGGTACTTCACCAAAGCAAAAAAATAAGAATATTTAAGTTCCAAGCTGTCAAAATGATCAAGATTCCAAGGATTGACAATGCTCGAGTAGATGCATTCGACTGGATTGCTTTTGTAACCAAAACTGAATTAAGGAGGACCATTGAGGTAGAAGTACTCATACACATAAGCATTAACGAAGAAATCATCAACATCGCATTGCATTTGGGTTTCTCATGGACGGATCCAATCAAGGAGCACATTGAGAGAGGTATCCTGCCATCCGATCCAAAGGAAGCAAGGAAACTAAGGTATAAAGCATCCAACTACGTTATGGAAAGAGGAATTATGTACAAAAGAGGATTCATTATCTCTCTACTCAGATGTGTCCATCCCGTTGAGGTAAAAAAAATACATAAAGGATCTTGGGGGGCCCATTTGACAGGAAGATCATTAGGCAGGCGAGAAGACACACAAGATTATTATTGGCCAACCATGAAAGCATATTATTCTTCTTATGCAAGACGTTGTGATAAATTCCAAAAGTTGACTTCCATCTACAAGATACCTTGAGCTGCGCTAACGACGATCACATCCCCATGGCCTTTTACTATGTGGGGGATTGACTTGGTCAACCCACTGTCGAAGATGAGAGGAAAGTTCAAATACTTAGTCGTTGCCATAGACTATTTCACTAAGTGGCTGGATGTTGAGCCTCTTATTGACATGTCCTATGAAAAAGTCTTCCAGTTTATATGGAAGAACATCATATGTCGATATGGTATGTCGTATGACTTTATTACCGACCATGGCACATAGTTTGACAACCAGGATTTTGAAGAATATTGTATCCCGTCAAAGATAAAAAAAAAGATGCATTTTGCTCCCAGACAGCCTCAGTGTAATGTCCCAACAGAGGTGACCAATAAAACCCTTCTTGACGGACTGAAGAAAAGGTCAGATAGTGCTAAAGGAAACTGGATCAATGAGCTGCAAAGTGTACTATGGGCCTATAAGACCACATCGAGGACAACTAAAGCGAGACCCCCTACGTGTTAGCATTTGGAACAAAGATGGTGGTCCCAACTGAGATTGGCCTACCTAGTCACAGGGTACTAAACTTTAATTCCCTTAAGAGAGACCCCATGCAAAGGTTGGAACTAGACTTATTTGCGAAAGTAAGAGAAAATGCTGCACTGTGCGTGGCAGGATACCAGCAGTGAAATACTCATTTCTACAATAGTAGGGTCAAGTTGAGCAACATTAAGTAAGGTGACTACATGTTGAAAAATGTGCTCTAAAAAGGATATAAATTGGAGGAAAATTTCCATGACCCATATCGCATTTTTGCATTTGTTCGACCGATACTTATCATCTTGAAACCCTAGAAGGAGAACAATTCAAGATCCCATGGAATGAATAGCACTTAAGGAAATAATATCAACAATGACTTAAAGTTTAATCTTTCAGTATTTCTATAACTTATTTTTCAGTTTCCAATAAAGAACACCCTGTCCATCAAAAGTCAAATTTATTTTCATTTTTTTCGGGAGTGGGAGATGTACAATCTCAAACAAAAAAGGAAAAGCTAGTCACAAGGCTAGTCACTAACTAACCACTTAATACTAGTCCCAAATATTCAAATAAAAAACTTCACGTATGACTTTGTGGCCCTATCCGAATTTATGGGTTACCTGTTGCGAACCCGGTCTGACCCAAATGTTAGGTGTGAAATGCAACGAGACAATGTAGATAATATTGCAAATCCGGTTTTAATTTAATTAACATTTCACTTGTTTAGCATGCAATTCCAATTTAAGTCAAACTATGTGAGGGACTCACGTGAAGCGTCCCCAGAGTCCAAGTATACATATCTACTAACGTAAAATAAAAAGGATACTTATATGTACAACGCTCTCAAAATACGAAATCGCACCCAACCAACCATAACAAATAAGAGGGAATAAGCCAAATGCCAAGTGGAAAAATACAATAATGAAATATAAATTCAAACGGCCAAAAAGAGACTCTCAAAATGTTATATCTATGTGCAGATGCAACAACCTTATACACACACACACACATATATATACTTTATGCAAGAAATCATTTTATTTCCAAAAACGTTACTTGTCCCATTTAATTTTCCATAATCTTGTAAAAGAACTCCTTTTTACTCGACTTGACATTTATCTCTTGATTTAACACACGCGGTTTATAACTTTAAACAAATACCCTTTGTTTAAGGAAAATAATTTCTTTCACCGAAATGAGTGGTTTGCTCATGCCCAATTTACCTTAGTATTTTCATTAAAAATCACCTTTCAACATACACACGCACTGTGTTAGAGATTACTTATTCTTCCTTAAAACCTTTCATAAACATACACTTGTATTAATCATGGGTTAAACCTCATTATTTTGCTTAATTACCCATTTAATCACTTCACTTTACCATTCCTTTTATTTCAAGGACATTAGCCAATTTCTTACATTACTTGCCCACATTATCTTTCAACCAAAACATTTATCAATATCATTCAAGTTAGGTTGTCTTTTCTTATATACACCACACAAATCATATCTTGACAAGTTCCACTTTTCATTATCTTTTTTTCGAAATTCCCCAATAATCATATACTTTAACGGGCTCCACACCGTCACCAATGCTACCATATGATCTGGAAAGTGATTTTCAATATTTCACCCAGGGCTCTAAGCCTTTCTTAATTTTTTTCGGTCTCATCCGAGTCTATATTAATGTGTTTAAACATTTATCAAATGTCCACACTATTCCATTTTTACTGACCGAAACAAAAAATCGGGAATTTCACCCCACCTTGTGTTACACTTTGAAAATCACCATTTCTTGTCCTGTATATACTTGCATTGATTTTATTTCAAAAATCACTTTCATTTAGGACCATTTTGTGTAATACATTTTCAAAAAAAAATTATTTCTTAAAAATGTTCAACTTTATGTAAAATTGCCATTTTACCCATTTATCTCCAAAATTGCTGTAACACCCCGCCCGCCCGGGGAGAGCGAATGGCGCGCTACTGTCGATAAAACTAACCAAATCAACAAATAACAATGTATAGAGCATCTAAAAACTCACAATTAAAATAAGAGAGAATCCACTAATCTCAATCTCTTCAATTACAGCAAGTCTCTCGAATTAAAATTACAACTATCTAACTCGAATAAAAATACAAATCTCCAAAGCTCTATACATCAAAATAATACAAATATTTCCCAAACAATCCTCTCTAAAATCAATCTTCATAGCGCCCCTAAATCCGTGCTAACCTGCCACTAAAAGAAAATATGGGGAAGTACACAATACGACAGGAAAGATGCTCAACAAATATATTAACGGTGAATAAAACGTAACAACATGAGTACGAATATTCAAATCAAAATGCAAATCTCAAAGCATTTATCAATATAATTTCTCAACAACACTTTAATTGGGTCACCAGGCCTCACCACATCCGTATATGCTTTATCAAGCCATAGCCCGGGAAACAGGAATTTTGGCGAGTGCCCTGAGAGAGCAGCTACAGCGGAAATATTGCGACTTCTCAAATAAAAACCAGTTTTAATTAAACCCAAATTTTAGTTAAACCCTAAGACATGCATCTAGATGATTTATCAAATAAAATATAGCATGCAGGATAAAACAAATAAATTTAAGGAAAAATCCCCCACAGGGGCAAAACCATTTATTTTCACTATAATTTGTAAGAAAACGTCTTACAATCGGATTACAATGAAAATAAAAGTTGACTAAGAATTACCCTCGGGTATCGGATTCTGTAGTCGCGGCTGGAACTATCCCTTTCCAGTAGGGCTGCAATGGAGAAGAGAAACGGCTTCTCCACAAGTTTGTCAGCTGGAATTTTCCCTTTCCAGAATGGCAGCAATGAAGAAGAGAACGACTTCTCCACAAGGGTTGAATAAACTAAAGTTGTGTTCTTGGGTTGCAAAAGGATTCACAAATATTTGGCAAGGATGTGTGAATCAAAACATGAGTCTTGGGACTCAAAAATATGAAGACTAGGTGTATTTGGACTCTCAAATTCGTCTTCTAAAGTCTTGCAAAACAACTCTCCCGAAGTTGGTATTTATAGGGAAATACATGAAGAGACCCACGATCTTAAAATGCTGAAATTCTATCCAGCGTACAGGTACCCCAAACCGGTTCGGGTACCCCTGCGAACCGGTTCGCCCCCCCGAACCGGTTTGGGTCTGGGTTCGGGAAAGTGTGCTGGGAAAGGGGCTTAAACACTTAGAAAAATTCCCAGAATTTTCAATGAACATATCTCCATTTTCAACGAGCCATAACTTGTTCACCGTAGCTCGGATTGAGGTGCCGTTTCTTCCAGTATCTTTGTTGTGGCAAGCTCTTCAACTTTCCAGTTGATCAATCCTCCGGACGGTGGCTGTAAAATTACCAATTTTCCCTTGAACATCCCTATCATGCCTTGTTTCACTGATTTGACTTCTCTTGCGTTCCACTTGCATTACGAGCCTACAATCAAGGAACATGAAGTCGTTGATGCAGATGCGGGACATATTAGTGGAGATAATGCATGCTTGATTCCCGAAATTCGGATAGAGGCCGTCATGTGAGATCGTGAGGTGACGTGCCAAATGTATCGGCGTACGACATAAATAAATGAAACATTTCGGACATGATAAAAATGTCCTTACAAATCTCCCCCTATGTCTATGCCGGTACATACATAAAAAATCCGAATTATCAAATATGAAATTGCCTATACAAATCTACCCTCCCATGAACCCAAAACTGGAAAGGTACAAATGAATAGTCTTCATCGTTTGTTCTTCAATTCTTCAGGAATCTCAAAACTTTTCTCATCAGGGTGTGCAACATATAGATCTGCAATCTTCATACCTACACACATGAGAAAAAGAAAATACCACGTGACATATCAAGTTTGAAATGAGATAACATGGATATCAATATATGATAAAAAAAACATAAGCAACATCTCAAAAACTCCCCCAAAATTCAAACCCCCCCATAATATGATAATTCTTTCTCCCCCTTTTTATGATGTCCCCAAATAGACAAATAAGAAGAATGAATCAAACAAGCAAAATCGAGGTGTCACGGTATTCAAAAGCAAAGCATCAATCAATATGGTAAACGTGCTCTAGCAAGGAGATGCTCAAAAAAACTTTCACAAACTATTTTTGATTTTTCAATTTTTTATACAAAAAATAGATACCATTTTGAAAAAAAATGTAAAACATGATACAAAAATCACGCCATGGATTTAGACTCAAACAACCAAGACATGGAAATGGAATGAATGGGTGTGAACACATTCGATAGGTAAATCAACTCAATCAATCATATGTGCACGATGCATATGTGTACCCCTAAAGAATGAGCATCAAAATTATCCTTAGGTGTAAAAGATTGTTGAATATAGATGACATCGTCTTATGCAAATCAACAAATCAAAGTCAATGTGATTTCCACACCAATAACGTCCAAAACTATGTAGCGCATTTTCAAGCAATTCAAGGACGTGCAAACCTGTTTTAAATTCTCCAACCAAACACCCTCAAATATATTATCTTTTAGAGGTAATCTAAATTCTCAAACATTGGAGAATTGGTGCAAAAACCTAAATGGCCCCCTTTTGGCATGAATATCTTTTTATTGCCTTTCAATTTTTTCGGGCTCTTTTAACCTCTTTGGACCTCGGATAATAAAATTCCTCAATTTTTTAGGTCCTTTTTAACGGTGACTTTTGCGCAAAGGATAGATAATTACCTTTCGCAGCCCCTCCCCGTTATTCAAACAAAGCACACAAACTCACAACACGATTTTTATATGCACAATTTCCTTATAAAAAATTATCGCGCTTGGTTTGTTTTAAAGACAGGATTGAGATGAAAACACCCGACCAACATGTGATAAGACAAGCACAATAATCAAACAAATCCGTGCATGTGTGCAATAAAGGAAACATGAGTCAAACATGAAGGAAGTAACACTTAATTACATCTTAATGACTCCAAACATTATAAAGCACAAGGATGAATTGACCTATTATCTCAAAACACTATCAAATAGTCACATGAAAAAAATGGAATGATGTTGTGACTTGGTCATCCAAAGTGTTCATCCATAAACGGTGCAATACAAAAATCTTTTTGGATTTTCTCAAAATTTTATCAAAATAAAATCTTTTTGTATTTTTCAAAAAAATTCAAAAACAAGAATTTATACAAAAAGTACAAGTCATCACACTAGTAAAAATATATCATGAAACCACAACTAGTGTATGACAAACATGCAACCACAATCAACCAAAAGATTTCACATGGGTTGAATCACGTGCAAGCAAACGGGAATCGTGGACAAATAAACCATAAGCCTCTAAATCCGATTTTCTAACCCAAATTGATGTGTAACAAAGTGTGGGGGTTTTGGGAATCGAATTTATTCTTTCATTAACCTTCCTAGGTCCATTTAAAAGCTTGTAACAAAATCGCCTAAGATGACCTTGCCTACCGCAATGTGTGCAAGTGTAAATCGGGCGCTGTGTGTTACCTAAAGGTGTCCCTCTCCTCAAATTTAACGGTTGCTCTTTCCGAATTTGCCTAGGTGGGTCTCTCCTATTGATCCTAGAAGGTTCTCTCACAATGTTCTTAAGGGGTGCTTTCCTAACAACTTTAGGTGCCTCTTTCTTAACAAACCTAGGAGGCTCTCTCACACGTGTGGGAATGGGTGCAACATATTTTTCAAGACCAATCCCACCCCTATCCGTTTTGATCTCGACTGTGCCTAAAATCTTATCAAGTTTTTCAGACCTAGACTCCAAATCAAATTTCACTTTACTTGAATCTTTCAATTTTACCTCAAGTTCACCTATCCTAGATTCAAGTACTCGTTCAGAATCCTCAAACTCTAAAAGCTCCGTTTTCATAGTCTCCATCAACCCTCTAAGACTATCTCTCTCACCCTCGACGTACTCAAGCTTCTCTTTCAAAATCTTCACATGAGCCCTAAGTTCTTCAACTAAAAAATCATTATTTTTTATGGCACACTCTTTCAACTGAGCTTTCAATTTCAAATTTTCTTTCTTTGTTTTCAAAGTTTCAGCATAAATTTCATTGAAAGAAGTTTGCAAGTCATGCTCATCTACACTTTCCTCCTCACTTTCATCCACACTCCCATCACCTTCACTATTATCACTAATCACATGGATGGGAAACTCTCGCCTAGAAGCATAAAACACTTCTTCTTCCGAATCACAATCACTAAGGGTAGAAACATGATAAATCGGTTTATTCAATTTCTTCTTTAAATTTGTGGTACACTCATGTAACGTGTGACCAACACCCTCACAACAAGGACACTTCTCAGATTCGTTTTCAACAGAAGATTTAAAGCAAGAGTTCGTGTGAATTTTCCAATTATTTTTTTCAAAAATTTGACATCGAAGATCATCAAAAGCCATTTTTATGCAAAATCAGAATCAAATCACAATAACTTAGTGCAACAGGCTCTGATACCAATTTGACGACGTGAAAAGTCAAATTGTATCAAAAAAAATAAATCCTCGAAAAATCAGGATCACGCGATAAATTAGCGTAACCATCTCTGATACCAATTTGACGATGTGAGAAGTCAAATTGTATCAGGAAAAAAACTTTAACAATCAAGATCACTCGATAATTTAGAGTAACCCGCTCTGATACCAATTTGAGAACGTGAGTAGACAAATTGTATCAGAAAGTAAATCCTCAAAAAAAATCAGGATCACGCGATAAATTAGCGTAACCCGCTCTGATACCAATTTGAGAACTAGCTACAGCGGAAATATTGCGACTTCTCAAATAAAAACCAGTTTTAATTAAACCCAAATTTTAGTTAAACCCTAAGACATGCATCTAGATGATTTATCAAATAAAATATAGCATGCAGGATAAAACAAATAAATTTAAGGAAAAATCCCCCACAGGGGCAAAACCATTTATTTTCACTATAATTTGTAAGAAAACGACTTACAATCAGATTACAATGAAAATACAAGTTGACTAAGAATTACCCTCGGGTATCGGATTCTGTAGTCGCGGCTGGAACTATCCCTTTCCAGTAGGGCTGCAATGGAAAAGAGAAACGGATTCTCCACAAGTTTGTCGGCTGGAATTTTCCCTTTCCAGGAGGGCAGCAATGAAGAAGAGAACGACTTCTCCACGAGGGTTGAACAAACCAAAGTTGTGTTCTTGGGTTGCAAAAGGATTGACAAATATTTGGCAAGGATGTGTGAATCAAAACATGAGTCTTGGGACTCAAAAATATGAAGACTAGGTGTATTTGGACTCTCAAATTCGTCTTCTAAAGTCTTGCAAAACAACTCTCCCGAAGTTGGTATTTATAGGGAAATACATGAAGAGACCCACGATCTTAAAATGCTGAAATTCTATCCAGCGTATAGGTACCCTGAACCGATTCGGGTACCCCTGCGAACCGGTTCGCCCCCCGAACCGGTTTGGGTCTGGGTTCGGGAAAGTGTGCTGGGAAAGGTGCTTAAACACTTAGAAAAATTCCCAGAATTTTCAATGAACATATCTCCATTTTCAACTGGCCATAACTTGTTCACCATAGCTCGGATTGAGGTGCCGTTTCTTCTAGTATCTTTGTTGCGGCAAGCTCTTCAACTTTCCAGTTGATCGGTCCTCCGGACGGTGGCTATAAAATTACCAATTTGCCCTTGAACATCCCTATCATGCCTTGTTTCACTGATTTGACTTCTCTTGCGTTCCGCTTGCATTACGAGCCTACAATCAAGGAACGTGAAGTCGTTGATGCAGATGCGGGACATATTAGTGGAGATAATGCATGCTTGATTCTCGGAATTCGGATAGAGGCCGTCATGTGAGATCGTGAGGTGACGTGCCATATGTAGCGGCGTACGACATAAATAAATGAAACATTTCGGACATGAGAAAAATGTCCTTACATGCCCAACATCCGTGCCATATTAAAATCTCATGGCAACGTTCTCATTAACAATATAATGATACCACATGAATCAAAATAATTTCAACAATTATTTTCCAGATTTCAATGAATTTAACAATTCAAATATGAGTTCAATTAAACAAGAATTCGAAGAGAATGACACTCGCGAGATTTAAGGAGCATATTGTGTAAAACCCCATATCTCAAACCATGATGAGAAACCAACGATCACATCCTCAAGATCAACACAAAAGATCTACAAAATCTCCTCCAAGATCCTCCAACAAAATATCCCCAAGAAGACCTCTAATCTAAGGTTGGAACTCACAAATCTCAAGGGCCAATGTGTATATAAAAAGAAGAGGAATATAAAATATATTTGCTGCCAAAATTTGTGCCAAAAGTATGTTAAAAAGGCTTGCCCTCGACTTCCTTTTATAATGCAAAGAAATAAAAAGTTGGAATCCAAAAGACTCCTTTAAATAAGGCAAAGAAATGAAGAGGTGGAAGTCAAAACAACTCCAAGAGTTAAAAACATTTAAAAATCATTTTCTAGTGTCCTTTAGGATCTGTACGGCTTAGTGTGTTTTCATCTTAGCGTTCTTTGATATAGAGCCCTATGTTTAGGATTGTTGATCTCTTTGGTAAGATTCCGTATATATCAGTGAATCTTATTTACGTTCGGGAGTGATCGAACAAAGAAGTATGGCAGATGAGGGCCATTGTATGGATAACAGAGATCGTACTTAGGAGGTTATGAAGTATATTCGAGTATGATGACCGCAGTCGAGGTCACCCCTATTATGGAAAATTGAGGAGAGACATCAGTAGAAGTTCTTGAAATGCGGGAATTGTGTGTGTTACCTAACGAAGGCAATATATTCAAAGGCTTGGGCATATAGTGGAGTGTGGTTAACTAGAACTGAAAATTTGGGGTAAAATTTTTCTTGACTTATCGGAGCAAAGTTATAATAGTGGGATCTAACAACCACCACCCACGAATGAGGGTATGTTCTCTATCTAAGGAATTATAAGGCGTATATTGATTTTTGTAGCGATTAATATTATATGGGAAAATGGGTTGCTAAACTTTGACAATAGCATTGTTATTTACGTAGACTCACCGACGGGTGTAGGATACCTATATTTTCATGTCATCAAGTGGGTTTAATTTTTATCGCGAAATTACTTACTTTGGGCATGTCCGAGCATGATATAACTATCGGCATGAATTGACTTGTGGTATAGGAGAGCGTATGTACTACTACTATAGCTAGCATCTTGTCTTTTATAAGAGAGTAGATGAGTAGACTTTATTCGAATTATTAAAATCTGTAGAGAGGTTATAAACTATTGACTAAAGACCTGAGGAGTTTCGATGACCGACTACTTTAGGTAGTAGTGTATCGGGGGGGTTCCTTGTTTGGATTTCTCTTGCGAGACACCCCACGCACGAAATTAATAACCGTTGGGAGTCGAAATAAGATAGTTCTTTAGGATATGAGTTTATAACCTTTGCTATTATAATAAAAGTTGTACGATAGGGTGTATGGGCGCCCTGGATGATTGGATTGTAGTAGTTTTCAAAATTGTGAAACAGTAAGTAGTTGTGACTTCAGGGTTTATTTGTTTAATAAGTGAGGATCATTTTTCCCAAACTTTGTCACGAGGACGGTATAGGGAAGATTGGGTATAATTTAAATTCGATTCAGTTGAAACTATATGGTGAGGCTTGGCGTATAACATCGATAGGGATTTTCGTTAATGTACTGTATGGGCGGTACATTTTAGGTTTCTTGCGATGTGAGATGTATACTCGGAGTTGACCTTACCGGTATGATTTATATTCCTGAATTTCGAGACGAAATTCTATTATAAGGGGGGAAGTATGTAATACCCCGTGATTTTAATGACTTTTAAAATGGGTTATATTTTAAATTAATGGATTAATTGGATCTTATTATAAATTAATTCATTTGGGTTTTATCCGAATTGTGGATATTAAAATGGATGATTCTGAATATTACTTAAAGATATTTAGGTAATATATGAATGTGATGTCATTGATATGACGGTATGATATAAATTCGGTAATTTGAATTTTTAGTCAGACGCGGTATGGGACGTGTCGGGACTAATTTATTAAATTAAAAAGGAAATTTATTTTCTATCGACCTTATAGTCATTTCGACTGCGTCGTTGCGTCCGGAAGGGTTGAAATAGTCAGAAAAGTCTACTTGGATGTTAATTTTGAGTCTCGGGTCATTTGGAAATGAAAAGACAACCCAAAAGGGCATTTTGGTTATTTTTACAAGGGGGATGAATAGTGATTTCGAGTTTTATCTTATTATAAGTATTTGGAGATTAGTGTATGTAGGTCCATTTCATCTCTTCTACACAAAATTGAAAAGTCATCTTCTTAGAGAGAGTGGAAGGTTGCTTGGAAAGAAAAAGAAGTTTGCTTGGGAATGAGGAGAACCAAAGGTCAAAGGTCACCACCACCATCACCACCTGTGTTATTCAACTCCAAAGGGTCAGATCTTCATTAGAGGCAAGTGTTTGATAAATGCAATTTAAGTTCGTATATTGTCCATGTTAGGATAGTTATAAAAAGAGATGATTTTCATGCTTGGAAGATGAAAGGATATAGTTGTTAATGGATTTTTGGAATCTAAAAATATATAGGAATTAAACTCATGTTGTAGGTAGTTAGTAATCCAATAAATATTCATCAATCTGTGGAAGAAATTCGGAAAATAAATTAGTGTTCTTGAAGATAATATGTTGATAATTTTCTGGAAAAAGAGGCAAAAACGAGTGGAATGAGAAGAGCCAATTTGGAATGTTTAGATCTTCTTTTTGAGTGCATTTGGATGAGATTTAAGAAAAACTCAAAACACATACCTGACTCAATTTTTCGTGTAGAATCCAAATCTGAAGTCGGATTGATGATTTGAATAATTTTTGGATCTGATTTTTCTGAGTATTTAAAATATGAGAATTCATGATGTTGTTTCTTTTTAATGTTGGTTCTTATCCCAAAACTTTTGTAGATCTTCGGTGATTATTAATTGGATATTATGGGACTTAGAGAAGATCAGTAAGCCCTAGTTAAGATTTGAATTAATTTGATTGGGATTTAATTGATTAGAATTATGATAATTAAAGTTAAAGAGATTTCGATTGCTAGATTCATGTGTTGGATTCTAATCTGTTTGTATGAGGATTAAGGATAATTCAAGTAGGGGAGATTTAATATAACACCTGGGTAGCCTTAGGGTTACAATTTAAACATCAAGGACTGAGTTTAAGCTCATTATTGATTTCGCAAGGGCTGAGTGTAGTACAAGAGCGTAGTGGTATGGCTCTTGGATAGAGATGGGAGTTTAGAACATATTTGGTTGAAAGAGGGGATGAGGTTATTTCGATCGCATATTTGAAGTTGACGAACCTCCTCGATCGACAAAGTTAAGTAGTAGTGTATTAGAGGGGTTCCTTGTTTGGATTTCGCTTTGCGAGACGCTCCGCGCATGAACCTTAACGACGTCGGGAGTGGAGAGATGTTATAGGATGCGAGGATAATTAAATTATGAACTAAAGATATGATATTTTAATACGTGGAATTTAAAAGAGCTATAATGCTACGTATGGGAATTATCTTAGGGTAGTGATATTACCTTATTGATATTATATTATAGGTATGATCATGCCTATTTGATTGATTGATGATTTATGTGTATGACATACCTAGCTTACTTGCTATCGGTGGGAGGTTTGCGCGTGAGGGCAGTCATATCCTGATGAATCCATGGGATCTTTGATTTGTTGCTCGAGAACATAGGTCTATGAAAGACTTATCGGGGAGTTGATAAGTCCGCTGACTATGGGTACATAGGTATGTGCGTGACCCATGGGTATGAGAACTATGTTCGCCTCAATGATTGTGTTGTTGTTTATGGTTCGAGGTATCCTCACCGAACCTTTTATCCACTATTCGGCGACCAGTGATGATGGGACATGATAGCAGAGTAATGCATTGCACCGCAGCTGTGACTCGGGGTGCCGTATTATATATATATATATATATATATATATATATATATATATATATATATATATATATATATATATATATATATATATATATAATGATTAAATGGTTATATTGTGGTTAAGTCATCTACTGTGTGATAATTGTAGATAAAGGCGAATTGAGAAAATAATGGAATTAAGTTAATGAATGTTTATTCTTATAAAATTGAAAAGCTTAATTCATATTAATGAGAAATGATTCACGTTAATGAGAAACGATGAGACATGTAAATGAATAATAATGTGACGTATGGTATGGGACATATGGTGATTATGATATTGGGATGGAATTATAATATGGAGATTAGAAAAGAGCAACCATTAACTAGGAGGTTAATAGGAAACGTTAAGTGTGCACTCTAGTTGAGAGGTGAGAATGGCAAGTGAGAGTTGGGTCTAACATGTACATAATAAAAGATTTATTGCACTTGTTAAATACTTGCTGTTTTAAAAATCATTTTCACAATCGGGCTCTGACCCATTTCCTTGCATATTTTCTTTTCTATTGTATCTTCTATATCAGGTGTCCAGCAACAGGGACGCCAACCTTAGCGGATTATGACAGGCTATGGATTTATGCAGTTTTTCTTAGACACCTATCATCATTTGATTCACAGTATTCTCTTAGTAGGGCATGTCGCCCAAAGGATTCAGTTATCTTCTTCTATCGGGGTTAAATACTATGGTATTCGTGTCATTTTAATACATTTGATATTGTTGGGATTACTGTAATGGATTAATATGATTTGGGAATGTTTATTCCAATTACATTCAAATTATTTTGTGTTATCTAATTGGTTATCGGTGTTGTAGAATAAAATGTGTTGTGTTATTCTTAAACTGGAAATGGATTTTGTTAAATTAAAATTTGAAAAGTTTTTAACACCAACTTAATTGAGTATTGGGTGAGTTGTAAATATTTTCGACAATGATGCTAAGAAAGAGCCAACTGTATATTCTGTTTTAATTTGGTATGGGACTGGCCACCCGGTATTTAATTAGGCGGGGTGTTACAATTTCCTTTTCCTCCATTTTCACAAGTGTTACTTACCAAAAATATTATTAAGTTATACACACTAACTTCTTAAATATTTTTAACTCATTAACACTTATTCAATCCTTTGGAGTAACATACTTCTCAAGCTTAAAATCTTTTTTATATCATTACTTTCTTTATCAAAGAAATCATTTTCCATATTAAGACTACTTTACAAGGAAAGCACCATTTTCTCTTATCATCACATATCGTCTACAAAATACACACTTATCACATTTTCCACACTTATTAACAAACTTTAAGGGATCAAATTTTTATTTTATTTGTTTTATGTAAAAAACTCATTAAAACATTCACTAAACTTGTTATCAAAATACTACAAGTTTTTATACACGAGAAGAGGGATTTTAAGCTCAAAATCCAAGAAACGAGTTTAACACATGATTTTTTTTAAGAAATTGCATAATATTGGCAAAAACATGCTTTTCAAGACCAGAGACACATTTTGTTCTTCAAACTTGCACAAATTTCCATTTTCATAAAAAATGCCATTTTTACAAGAAAACTCTAAAACTTTGTTCCTCAAATATCTCAACAAGATAAATATTATTCTCAAAATATTTTATTCCATAAATTGTTTAACACCATTTTTTTCTTAAAATATATCATTTTACTGAACAATCTTGAAATCCTTTGAAAGACATTTAACACAAATCATGAGGATTAACTTTCTTACAACATACATGCATTCTGCTTATAAACTCTATATATAAGACCAAATACTAAGAAAATGGAGTTAAACTTAAAGAGTAGAGTTTTTCCCACCTCAAAGAAGCTCTAACAATGGTAGGCTGAATGTTGAAGAAGATGGCTACCTCCCACCTCCTTAGTTTCCTTAAAGAGGTTGCCTAGCTCCACCAAGCTTGACTCCATGAAAGCTCCAAGTAAGCCTCCCTTCAAAATCCATTAATTTCTACTACTTCTTCTTCTTCTTCAAACCCCCAATAATAACTTCAAAAATCTTTATCTTTTTTACACAACCCACTTCTACCCTTGATAAAGCTTCTAAAAGAAGAATAAGGCTTGGAAAGGTATAGTATGGCGGTGGCAAGGTGTAACAATGGTAGGAGAGGCTTGAGGAAAGTGGAATCCTCTTGAAATGAGAGAGAGAGAGAGAGAGAGAGAGAGAGAGAGAGAGAGAGAGAGAAATGCTGATAAAAATGGTGTTAGAAGAACCTCCCCATCTCTTACTTATTATAACCCCAAACAAACCCACAAAATGGTTTTAAAGACCAAGGACAACACCTTAAACCCATTTAAGGCAATTTGGTGCATCTAAAGATCTACACATGCTCAAATAGAGGGCCCAAAACTCGATAGCACACAAGAGCAATAAAAATCTTAAATTTTCTGATGTCGTCGTTCATACGAGATCACATCACGTTCGAATGGCGTTTGAACGACATACTAATGAGGTAAAAATCCAAGGCAGTGGAGGTTTGTTCAATCTTTGTTATATTGTGTTTCAAATGAGGTGAGCTTCTCGTCGAACCAAAAAGGTCTTCATTCGAACGAGATGGGGATCTCGTTCCACCGACTCTCATTCTCGTTTGAACCTCATAATCCCTATAAAATTTGAAATTCTCCCAATATATTTCCAAAAATCTCCACAAGGGTCACAAGAATATTCAATTACCAATAATCATGCATATAAATATTGATTCGAATTCCCAGGGTATCTATATAATTACACATTACACAAAGAAGGAATAAAATCTCGGGCACGGGTGTCACATTCGTCCCTCCTTAGGAGATTTCATCTCCAAAATCATCGATTCACCTATTCCTCAAGTTCCTGGGACTTATCAACTCTTATTCTAAATCATAGGAACCCTTTAAGTCTAAATCATTGAAATCCTCAATCACTAAGGTACCACCATATGCTCTTTCCCAAAAGGGCTATCATTAAAGAGCTTGACAGGAAACATGTTCTAACGCTCTCCATCAGGCTAACCATGAAAGCCACATAACTGTCCTTGAGTCTCATCTTACTTGAGGATGACGCTAATGCCCAAGAATATCGATATCTCTATCGACAACATTCTTTTGTGATCAACATTCACTCAAGAGAAAATGAAATATGACAAACACCTAGTTTAATTCATGACCAAGAACCATTTTTAGTCTTAGGACTACACATCATGAGTTTCTTCAAATTCTTAGGTCATCATGACCACATAATCAACTTAAACTTGGTACTAATCTCTCATCACAAGTCACTTACTTCGTGGCGACACACCAACCAAGTCACAAATCATGCGCTAGACTAACACCTACCGCAAGATACTTCCATGAACCTAGGATTAATCTAGGCATCTAACTATGGAATACACACCCGAACATTAGTCTAATCCAATTACTTTGGCAAAATAACACTGTGTGTCAAGTTTTTCTCGAGTTCTAACACCTTATGACATCCTTAAATCATAATTTTGTTCTTTACAACTAGAGCCTTTAATCGCCATGTCGGCTAATCATAAGGTCGCTCATCGTAAGGCAAACGGATATTATGAGCAAATCGTGTGGCTCAAAATGCAGTTGCCCGTACAAAGAACTCTGTGCAATATAAAAGGATACTTTAAATAAGAACGCGCCTAGTTGCTGACTTATAATGACCATATTAGTTCCATCCGCACTCATAGTAAGACAAGATGCGTTATGACCAAACCATCAACCTGGACCAATACCAGACCAATAAAATTGAAAGGGCACCATTTCCAATCATTGGAACCAAAGGAATACAGTGCTCGACTATCGAAACTGAAAGCACACAGTGAATCAGAATGAACTAACAACTATTTTAAGGGAATCCCATCTGCATGCAACATCTACGATCTACGAAAGGTGAACCTATGCCAAACGCTCGAAGTTTACGACTCCTCTCAAACGTTCTCGGCCACTATGGTTCGATTCATCAAACGTGATGAATCAGATCACAAACCACTCATATCCTCAAGATAAAGGTAACAACAAACCCATTTTTCCTCGGGAAGTGAAACACTGGACATCCCTCCTTAAGAATAAGGCTTCCTCCTTTCATCCTTGACAAACGTGAACCACTCTGATCGATGAATGCCAAATGCCTTTTAAACACCGACCTTTCCCATTTCTCTAGTTAACATGACGTCATGAAACATCTAATACATTTGGGTCACTATCCGATTTATCACACCATGATCATATCCCAAATGTCTCCTTAGGCAGTACCTAACTAGGCGAAACTTTCACCTTATAATAACCTCTAATGACAGGTACATCATTTCACCTATCTCCAGATTCTACCCAAACTGAATTTATGTGATGGCCATATCGGTCACCATCATCCCTATAAAGATAACAAGTACTACATATGCTTATGCTCCCTAATCCATACATGTTTGGAAAGACATGCCAAAAACTAATCATTGTCCTTCTAGGCTGTTCTAATTCACATTGTCGACACATGTCGATATCCTAATCATGCCTCGACATCCCTCTCGGGGTGTTATTTTGAAGTCCCTAACTTGACATCATCACTCTAAGTCCCCAATGCATCTCCAGGCACCCATCACGATCAAGTACGCCACTTTCTACACGAGTCATCTTACAACAACATGATTTTTGTCCAAACATGATGCTAATCTTCAATTACCATTTGAAGGTTACCTCATCTACTTATATCAAATTGGATGACCTTCCCAAGGACTAAACGATTCAACTCCTTTGAGTTTGACTAATAACGTGAGATCATTACTCAACCTTCAATACAATCATCACTAGGACACTAACACTTCATAATACCGGAGTTAATTGGCTCCTTAAGGACACTAGGCATATTCTGCGTAAAAGTACTCAATCCCAATAACATTTCGTCACCAATGACTCTTTCATCGTAGGCACTCTCTACAAATTTCTCAATACCCACATGATGACTATTAGGTGCTCGTAAAAATGTTAGTCTATAAGTGTTTACACATGGCAAATTTAACCATTAATACCTCAATGTGTCACCATAAATAGATTTCTATTCCCAATGATGCCACACACAATTAGTCCTATGGACACTCTAAAACTTCCTCGCATTCAATCGTCACTCTGGCAACTAGAATGGGCCATGACATTCAGATAAAAATCTTATCTCCCTTTTTGTTTGAAATTATGTAATATGTCTAACTTACGACTCTCTTCTCGAGATCCCATAAAGGTCAGAAAACTCCCTTCCAAACAGTTGTTGCCATAAACCATGTACTAAATCACAAACTGACACTAATGAGGATTCTGGAAGGATACACGATGTCGTACACAATAGATAAGCCTCTAAGTCCACACTACCGACGTCACTAGGGATCTTATTCCTCAAAGTTGCATCACAAACTCTAAAACCACATTATGGAAGACTATCTGGGGTTCACTCTTATGTCACTTTAACTTATCATTATTACAAATGTAACACACTTACCACCAATGGCCCGTAACTCTTATTATATCTTACGAGGTACATCTTTCAATCGATAATTACCAAGGCACTTATTTACTATAATAATAACTTATTAACTCAGGCCGAGCACACATCCTCAAGTAATAACCGACATGGTTCTACATGCCCATCAAGTTATCAAATTCTTATGACATGTCACTACACCAAGGATTGACTATCACATCATCAATACGAACTACTCACATGCACCTAATGATGGAACTTAATGCATCCTTATAACAAAACCAATATCGTTTAAACATGACACCCTATCTACCTAAACTCAGTAGTTGACTTTACACAATTCATGTCTCTAATTCGATGGATATTATTCACCTTATTAACATCTTAATAGACCTCTCACAGAGTCAAGGGTTGACACACAAGCACCTCACACTAAAAACCGTTGTGTCACCACTATAGGATCATACAGACACTCCCAAATTACTAACATCTCTAAACTAGAAAGCGGTATCTATTAATGGAAACTAAATTGATCATATGTCACTTGATAAGAAATTCCCCATCATGCTGATATCCTTGACTCCATCATAGATAATACTAATCGAAACCACTGTTCTAAAAAAACCCGCCTAGGCTCCGCCTAGGCACGCCTAGACTTGAAGCTTGGGAGAAACGCCTCGCCTTAAGCTTTTGACGCCTTAAGCTTTTGACGCCTTATGCTTGGTAAAACCCTTAAGGCGCACTTTTTCTCTAAAAAAAATAATGCTTTAGTGAAACGATATCGCCTTTTAAAGTTTTTTTTACAAACCGGACCATTATCTCATCTAAAATAATCAAATGGTATTTTAATTTACAAATATTCAGGCATATTTTTATGATATGTAGAATTTTAGTATTTTAATAGCCTTGTTATGGTTAAAAAATATTAAAATATATTAAAAATGCCTAAACGCCTTTTCACGCCTTTTTATGCCTAAGGCCCGCCTAGTCTTCTAAGGCTTAAGGCTTGGCCTCCACGCCTCGATCACGCCCCGCGTTTTTTAGAACCTTGATCGAAACCATCACCAATCCAGCTTAACCGATGAAAAACCAACACCGACATCAAATATCCACTACTGACCTCACAACATCATTCCCGAATGGAACCTTGAACCTAGAGCTCTGGTACCATTTGTAACGCCTCGACCCAGATTTATGGGTTCACCATGGCTAACCCGGTCCGACTCGAACGTTAGGTGTGAAGTGCGATGAGATAACCTAGATAATGTTGCTAATCAAGTTTTAATTTAATTAACATTTCACTTTTGCTTGTAATTCCAATTTAAGTCAAACTATGTGAAGGAACCATGGGAAGCATCCCCGGAGTCCAAATATACAGAGCTTTTAATGTAAAAGAAAAAGGATATGTAACTGTACAATGCTCTGAAAATACAGAACCACACACAACCTGACATAACAAAGGCGAGTGAATGGCTCGAATGACCAGTGGGAAAATACAATAATACAATATAGAATTGAACAACGAAAAAGAGATTCTAAAACTTTATATCTACGTGGACATGAAGCTACCTTATATATATACACACAGATATATGTACTTTATGCATGAAATCATTTTCTTTCTAAAAACATTACTTGTCCCGATTAATTCGCCTTAATCTTATAAGATAACCCATTTTTACTTGACTTGACATTTATATCTTGAATTAACACACCCGGTTAATTACATTAAACAAAGACCCTTTATTTAAGAAAAATCATTTCTTTCATCGAAATTACCCTTTTTGTCATGCCCAATTTACCTTAGTATTTTCATTGAAAATCACCTTTCAACACATGCCCGCACTCTGTTAGAAAATACTTATTTTTACTTAAAAACCTTTCATAAACATACCCTTGTGTAAATCATGGGTTAAACCTCATTAGGTTTCTTAATTACCCATTTAATCACTTGAGTTTACCATTCTTTTTATTTCAAGGACATTAGCCAATTTCTCACATTACTTGCCCACATTATCTTTCAAGCGGAACATTTATCAATTTCATTCAAGTTAGGTTTTCTTTTCTTATATTCACCATACAACCCATCTCTTGACAATTTCCAATTTTCATTATCTTTTTTAGGAATCCTCCAATAACCGCATACTTTAACAGGCTCCATACTGCCGACTATGCTAGAATATGCTATGTCCAATATATTTTGGGTCTTTCACCTCAGGGGGCTCCGATCCCTTCTTAAGTATTACTGGTCTCATATGAGTCTATATTAATGTGTTTTAATATTTATCAAATCTCGACATTATTTCACTTTTACCGGCCGAAGCCAAAACCCGAGGATTTCACCCCACCTTATGTTACACTTTGAAAATCATCAATTCTTGTCCTTTATACACTTGCGTTGATTTTATCTCAAAAATCACTTTCATTTAAGACCATTTTTTGTAACACATTTTTTATTTCTTAAATATGTTCCACTTTACGTAAAATTATCATTTTACCCATTTGTCTCCAAATATGCCTTTTCCTCCATTTTCACAAGTGTTATTTCCCAAAAATATTATTAAGTTACACACACTAACTTTTTATATATTTTTACCTCATTAACACTTATTCAAATCCCTTGGAGTAACATACTTCTCAAGTTGAAAATCGCTTTATATCATTACTTTCTTTATCAAATAAATCATTTGGCATATTAAAACTACTTTACAAGGAAAGCATCATTTTCCCTTATCATCACATATCATCTTTAAAACATACACTTATCACATTTCCACACTTATTAACAAACTTTAAGGGATGAAATTTCTATTTTCTTTAGTTTATGTAAAATAAATCATTAAAACATTCACTAAACTTGATTATATACTTGTTATCAAAATATTACAAGTTTTTATACATGGGAAGAGGGATTTTAAGACCAAAAATCGAAGAAATGGGTTTAACACATGATTTATTCAAGAAATTTCATAATAGTTGCAAAAAAATACTTTTCAAGACTAAAGACACATTTTTTCTTCAAACTTACACAAATATCGGTTTTCACCAAAAATGCCATTTTTACAAAAAAAAAAAACTCCAAGACTTTATTCCTCAAATATCTCAACAATATAAATATTATTTTCAAAACATTTTATTACATAAAATGTTTACCATCATGTTTTCTTGAAACCTATCATTTTACTCAGCACTCTTGAAATCCTTTGTAAACCATTTTACACAAATCATGAGAATTAACTTTGTTATAACATACATCCATTCTACTCTTAAACTCTACATATAAAACCAAATACTAAGGAAATAGAGTTATCAAACCTAAAGAGTAGAGTTTCTCCCACCACAAAGAAGATCTAACAATGGAAGGATCAATGTAGAATAAGATAGCAACCTCCCACCTCCTAAGGTGGCTTTAAAAAGGTTACCTAGCTTCACCAAGATTGACTCTATGAAAGCTCCCAACAAGACCCCCTTTAGACTCCATTAATTTCTACTACTTCTTCTTCTTCAAAACCCGCCAAGAATAACTCCAAAAATATTTATAACATAACCCACTTCTACCATTGATAAAGCTTTTAGAGGAAGAATAAGGCTTGGAAAGGGTTTAATATAGTGGTGGAAAGGTGTAACAATGGTGGGAGAGTCTTGGGGAAGGTGGAATTCTCTTGAAACTAGATATAGAGAGAGAGAGAGAGAGAGAGAGAGAGAGATGTTAATAAAAATGGTGTGGGAAGAACCTCCCCATATCTCTCTTCTTATAACTCCAAATAAACCCATAAAATGGATTTAAAGACCAAGGGCAACACCCTAAACCTGTTTTGGCAATCTGGTGCCTCTAGAGATCGACACATCATCAAATCAAGGTCCCAAAACTTGACAACACACAAGGGAAAATGAAATCTTAAATTTTCTGATGTGGTCATTCGAACGAAATTCCGTCTCGTTCGAATGACATACTAATGAGGGTAAAAATCCGAGGCAACAGAGTTTCATTCGATCTTCGTTAGAAGCATGTTTCAAACGAGGTGGTGTTCTCGTTCGAACCAAAAGGGTCTTTGTTCGGACGAGATGGGGATCTCGTTCGAACGATTCTTATTCTCATATAAACCTCATAATCCCTCTAAAATTTTAAATTCTCCCAATATATTTCTAACAATTTCCATAAGGGTCATATGATTATACAATTACCAATAACCATCCATATAAATATTGATCCGAATTACCAAGAGTTCTATATAATTATAAGTTACACGGAGAAGGGATAAAATATAGGGAACGAGTATTACACTTCGTCTTTGATAAGTCACAAATGAGAAGTTCAAAACATAAAACTTCATGTATAACTCCATAGTGTCAAGAACAAAAAGTTTTACCAGACCGAATTAAGAAAACTCCTAAAACATTTGGTCACTAATGGTAACTAACATGAGCACTTGGTCAAAATGACAAGATCCGTTTGAGAGACCTCAAATGAAAGCACGTTAGTAGAACCTAAGGCAAGACAATATGTATTCATCCTAACTGGTAACCAGTAAGGCAGATTAGTCGGCTTAATACCGACCACCTAATCGTAAGACTAAATAACTGGTAGGCCACACTCATACAATAAAGCATTCCATTTTTTATTCAAGTCAAAGTTTTTATTCTAATAGTTCATTATCTTTGCATCCTTACAAGAAAATATCCATTATGCACTATTACTAGGAAAGAATAAAAAACATAAATTGCTTAGTCTAATGGGCATTTTCCAAGGGCTTTCTCCATTCCAGCAGGAGGAACATCTAATGCAGAGGGAAGAACTTCTTATCTCAACTCTCTACGTCTAGATTAACTACTAGAACTGGTTTTATCTACTAAGTGTGGGGTCCAACTAAGCACAACGTCTCCTTACAGACCATAACCCCTAGGTAATTTTTGACTAGTCTAATGGGGACTACATGTGTACATATCCATGTAGTTTCCAACCTATATGAGGGAGTAGGCTTGCCTAAGCATCCAAGATCATACTAACACCATAAAGTGTTTTTCCTCGGCACCTTTATTACACTGAGAGCATTGATGCATCGCCACTTATATCCTCCTCTACGTGGTTATTCAAGTTCTTCGCCCAAGTGCTCCAGATCTTCGTTATAGCCATTCATCCATATAGTACAAAGCTGCTTATGAAAGTGATAAGAGAGTCGATCAACTTTCTCATTCAATCTTTTGATACTAGTCGGTTGGTTCTTTATCAGATTTGCTTGGTCAGACAAGGTCTTCTTTATTCTATCTTGTTTTATAAATGGGCGAGAAATAATAACTTGCCTAGATGATTGACCCCCACATATTTCTTCCATCTCTCCAGCTCCTCCATGAGCCAAGCATTCTCTTGCTCTAGAAATGATTCACCTTCACTCTGATTGACAACAATCACCTTCTTGATACCCTCCAGTTCATCCGTCAACCTATTATTCTCTTATTCTAAGAGGCTAAACACCACCTGAGCACTCTTTACCTTAGACTTAAGCACAAACTTCTTCTTGGAATATGCCGAGGATAATTCCTGTAACTTCTTATCAAAACTAGTGTCGCTTCAAAGAAAGGAAAATTTACTCTCATAATCTGTCAACAAACTAGCAATTATTTCTTTATGATCTTATTGGATTTAGAGTATCGTCTCATAATAAGAGGCATTGGTCACTAAGACTTGGTGGAATAACCTACTCATGTGGAGGTAATCTTCCTTAGCCTAGTTGAAAATATCTAAGCCAAGTTCCTCCTCCATCTTTTCTTCATCTGGCTCTTCATGGCCTGCCTTAAATAGTTGGATACTTTTTCTAAAAAGTTCCCTTTCAGAAATAGCCAGACTAATCTTCCTAGAATTAAAATGAAATGAATATGACATTGTATAAGTATGGAAATCAGAAGAATGATCAGAATAAAATAACATCACTACTAGAAATAAATGGAAATTTTAATAATATTGTGAACAAGAGTTACAAGCAGAGAACTATTCAAACCACAAACGAGATATCAAACAATCTCAATGTCGCGATCTCTCAAGCACCCCTATACAAATGTGCCAACATGTACACATACTATACGCACCCAAACTACATAGGCATTGATCTCGTGTATACACAAGTATATATGTGAGATATCTAGTCCTTGCGAGATCGAGCATCGATAATATATTTCATGATATATTATCCCCATAAACATGCACACATCTCTCTCATCCCTTACCTTTACTCTTTTTAGTCCTCTTAAATATATCACTGAAGGTATGAACCATGGATTGTCCGTCCACCCACTTGAAAATAGTATTCTCCATTGAGATGTTGGAAGAAAAAGAAGTATATTTATAATTGTTAACACTCTCATGATTAAGCGATATATTTTTTTATTTAAGGATCATGCCTTGCATGATTATGACAAACTTGAAGTGCGAGTGTAACCATTGAAATAATTTTGATCTGCCTAAACTCAAGACTACATATTTCAAAGGACGAAAAACCCTCACCCCTCACACCTCATCTCCTTCGTACCAAACAAATAAGATATCAAACTATCTTAAGTCGCCAATTCCTGTTCAAACCTACAAAAATGCTCAATCACATATATGAAATAGAATTGGGTAGGCATGTTTCCAAGTCTTCTTGGGTACGTAGGTGAGTTATCGAGTCTTTGTCATGAGTACAAGCCTTGACAATACATATTCTGATATGTTATCATAACAGAGATGCACACATCTCTTTCATTACCTTTTTATCTCTCTTTAAACCTCGAAAGAGATATCGAACTATCTCAAAGTCGATCTCTATTGCACATGTGCATGCATACCAATGGCCACCCATTATACATTAGCACAGATTCATGCACAAGCACCCTTATGCAGCTGCATCAATTGAAGTAACTTTCTTATGCCTCTCACTGATACCATTTTCCTACCTAAGAAACTATTTACGCTTAAGGAATTGTCATCCTGGTCTCTAAACCAGTTCTAAAAATAACTATAATGTAATCAATTAATATTAAAAGCGATAATAAGTATATAATTAAGGAAGCATTAAGAAAAAGTGGGGTTCTTAATACCTTCCCTACTCATTACCCAATTTTTGAACACACATAACAAGAATCTCTCGACTAACCGCATGCTTAAACCAACCTTAGGATTAGATAGAAAGAGCTAACCCAAATATTTTGTTTATTTTTGTATAAAACAAACTGAAGACTCTGAACAAATCAATCAATCCCTTTATTACACTCCATACACTTAAGCCTAAGACTAAAACTAGGCGTGTGGGACTCAAACTGGACATAGTGTTAAACATCTTCAAAGGGTAAGTCCTTCTACCCATGTCAAACCGATAACTTGGCCTCAGAAGGACACGATGGAATGGGACACAAGCACACCTAGGCATCCACCATCAATGCATAAAGAGTTCCCCCGAGAATAACATCATGCTAGCTTGGGGCCATCAATGCCACACTTAGACATGACAAAAATATGAAGGAATCAAGGATGGGATAAATGAGAAATGTAAATGCTCTGGTTTAGACGGATTTTGGGGAGAGAAAGAGTTGGAAAATACCTTGGATTGTCATGAAATAGCTAAGGTAGAAGGTCATTGAAACCTTATACCTTATGTTGCCAAAATCAAATCAACTAATGTCTAGGAATTGGGCAAGGATCATTCCCCATTGGCAACACAACCCATACACCCACACACAATCATTGAGTATAAAAACTTGTAGGCGGTTTTTGATACCCTAATAGCAATCGTGTATGTAAGGTAAGTAATGATGGTAGCCCACTTTTAAAAGTGGCAATACATGAAGATAAAAAAAATGACGGTTGATTAAATCCATGACGACACGTGTCCATATAAATGGCAAGATTGGTACAATTAGGATAACAAGTCTGATCACCCCAACCTTGGGTAAATTGAAAGGTGATGTAGATGATTATGCCATATGGGCTGACACGTGGCTCCTAGAGGCTAAAAGACGTATTCGACCAAATACATAGGGGAGATAAGTAGAAATCTAGGAAGGTCATCACCTATCACGAACGATTAATTATAACATAACTCTATTACCTATAGATAAGATTAAAGTTGAGAGACCTAGGATCATATGAACCTTGTGCTTATAAATAAAGGACACCTCACCCAATTTGGAGCTATTGATTTGTAACTTGCTCATGGTGACTTGGACTCTCAGCTAGTAACCCTAGAACTCCAATCGTCCTTTATTATTTTAAGAAACAAATAACTCTTCCTCTCTTCCTCGTGTATGTAGACAAGATAATCTACCGAATCACGTATATATTGTGTCCTTTAATTACTGCATTCATATTTGGGGGGACAAATAATTATATTAATCTTATTAAGGGTTTGATATCCCCAGCAATATAATAGAGAAGACAAATAATCAAATAAAAATACATTATATATATAGGTACTTTCTCTCTCTTAGATCTTCAGCTTCATCTTGCGATTCAAAAATAAAATGAATTGTTTACTCGTATTATAGATTGGTCAGTCTCACCTCTTTAGGGTTCTCAAAAGGCAAATGATCCTCAAACTCATCAGGTTCATTGACCACTCGTTTCCATGATGATTGAACCTCCTAAGAACTTATGTTCCTGAGAGTATAATGACGATTCATCTGTTTTGTATTATTTCGCAATTTACCCTCCAATATACCATGTATTCTTAATGTAATCTTTGAAGCTTTTCATCAAACCCTAGAAAGGATACATCCAGCGATACCTGACGGGTCCACACAATAAAACCCCATCATATAGATACACTAAATAGTGGATGATGATGTTAAAGAGCCAAAATATTTCTCTAAGACACTAGTTGCCTTAGCTAAAGTTTCTTTCGCAATCTTAATGTGCGTTTTGTTTACCACTTTTGCACACAGTAAGGTGAAGCACAAAATAATATGCATAATTTCCTTGCAAATATCTTTGGGCTTAGAAAATAAATGCCTAAACAACAAAGGGATTAATTGATTGATGATGTGCCAATCATGAGACTTGTAATGTTTCAAGTCATTTGTTTAGTAATTTACAACATTACGCAAATTGAACAACATGTCTAGGAGTATATTTTTCTCACCAATTGTAATAGATTGGTGATATGGATGATTTGGTAGCCAAAGAGTTATATCCCATATTGTATGGGTGAGGTAATGTAATAGTTCACATTTGTAGATTTTCACTCTCTTAACATCGAGGCCTTTTATCACCACTGGTAAGGCATGTGATTGATGATGCACATGTTAGGGGCCCAAACCCCCACTGCCACCAATTTATAGATTTAGAGCTAATAAAACACCATTAACTATGAGTGGTGGTTAAATTGGGGACAATGTCGGTGGTGGAAGAGTGGGGTATTACATAATGGTATCAGAACAAGTACCCAACCGAATTAAGTGTGCCAACGTATTGGGTGATAGTCGATTTCATCCCAACGAGGACAGTGTACTCCCTAGGGGGTGGATTGTAGCATACTGGTGACATGGTTGATTTGGTTGAAAAATATAGAAACTATATGGACACTCAAACAAACAGACCAATTTTTAATTTTTGAAAATTAATATAAACTTAACTTATGATCCCAATTAAAACTTGCACCAAATTTTATATATTGTTATGTTAAACAATTAACCAATTTTATCTTACCTTAAAATATGCATCTATGTGATAATAAGAATAAAATAAAATAATTAACCACAATGGTCTATGTACGAGAAAAAACCAAATAGGAAAAACCTTGGACGGCCCAACCATGAAAATTCACTATATCAGGAATTGCACAAGGACATGATAAAAGACTTATGTAACCATCTTGACTCCTTTTAAGACTTGGAGCGTCTTCATTCCTTCAACCTTCTGTATAACAATACTTAGGATTCTACCTATGCATTGCCACAATGTATGAGTCAACACACCTCGGTTCCACCGATCCAGACTCAAGTAATCGTCAATAATATGACCATGGAGTCCCCCGCTTCAAATCACCACACACACGAAGTCCACCATATATAAATAATGAACGATGCACCGAGTCCACTAAAAGAAACTCTTCTCAATCAAGATGATGAGAAAAAAAACTTGGTGCGCAAACGGAGATCACAAAGTGTTTAGGTGTATACTAGGATTTGGAGGCTCTTTGATATGTATTTGGAAAAAAATTGAAAACCTTAAGAAAAGAAGACTGATGCCATAGTTATAGACAATACATTTTTAAGGTGACACAATTTTTTAGGTGAGTCATTCAAATAATAACACTAGGTTCGTTTGAAGGAGATTGCATATGTAATTCAAACCAAAAAAGAAACTCATTCGAACGAACTGTCACATATCTTTTCAACAAATTTCAAATAACCTTCGAACGAAAATATTTTATAATAGAAAGATATCTTATTTCATACTAATTCGATGTTCGTTCGAATGAACTCATACAACTCAAGTATTGAATCAATATGAAATAAAACTGAACAAATTAAGATGACATTAAACCCCCAAAAAATTAAAATTAAAATAAATTAAGATGTCATTACATGTCCCACAGAATTAAAATAATTATAAACTTCTCACAAAATATGAAAGAACATTATAAAATTGTCCCCAAATAAAACATTGTTCATCTCCTAATTTTCACCAGCAAATAAATTGGCCAGGAAATATATGCATTATTATACTCTTATAACATAGACCCCCTCAATGAGATCAAAATGCATAGGCACCTCTCCGCAACCCGAGTATCTGGTATCAACCCATATCTTAGCCTCACCTACTTGCAAAGAGTAATCATGCATGTGTTCCCTGAGTTATAAAAACGAGCGTGCATATGCCAATGACCCAGGTATTGGTCAAATACCTCATATAATACTCCTCACCATAGTCACCATACATGGAAAGTGATGTTGCTTAGAAAGAGGGTGAAACATGTGGCTGAGAGGGGAATGTTGGAGGGGGAATTTTAGAGGGGAAAGCTTGAGGAGCAGGAGAGGGGGAATATCGAAGGAGACGTTGGGAAACATTGAGGCACAGGAGAGGGAAAACCCTGAGGTGCAAACTGAGAGATGCATTGTTGTTAACTAAGAAATTGGCACAATCCCTTAATCTTAGTTTTCATCTGCCCCAAGGTATTGGTAACAGAGCTCAGATCCTTCTTAAGACCTGACACTTTCTTTTTCATATTGGCCTTTTCTTTAGCTTGACTCAACATGTGACTCTTCATCGAAGAGATTTTGACCAATAAAAGTGCGGTGTGTTGTAATTTGGTCCCTGGAATCTTGGAGCACATAACTCTTGTCCTCTCCTTCTATCCTTCCCAAGTACCTTAGATAGGGCATCTGAGTCAACGTCATAGGGGTTGCACTTGGAGTGACTGCTCGTCAAGCCTTATATCATTTTCTATAGTATAATATAATATTTAGGACTATAATTTCAACATTATTTTTACTAAACCATATATATATATATATATATATATATATATATATATGATTATTAAATTTAAACTCACTAGAGTCAGAGCCAATTTTTCTAAGAATTTTCCAGTCTATTTTTCCTCCTGGGTATGCAAGTACAAGTTTACTCGATTAGTGTTTTCCCATCTTCTGGACTCCTCTCGGTCCTTTCCACCCATTCCCCTTTCAAATCATCATTTGATTTGGAACCAATTTTATGGTCATTAACTTTATTTTACCTTATCTACTCTACTTTTCTCCCCCTGGGTAAGTTTTTCCTCCCAAAACCCTTTCTCCAAGAAGTCGTTCTATTGGTAGACGGGCATTTTAACATTTTTCAAAACTTTGTCTTTTTACCCTAAAATTCCAGACCTTGATGTCTCCGCCGGGAAGTGAACCTTTTGGAGGTTCTTCTAATAGGTTTTCAATTGTTCAGCTACTCGAAAAAAAAAAATATGCCTTCAAACTGGGCCGGAATGTAAAAGTTTTAAAAATTTGTTCCCACACATCATCCTTTATGGCGTGATCGACGTTCTTCCAGTTGTCTATGCCCTCGAAGACCAAATTCATATTTTTTATAGATAAACAATGGGCTTAAAAAATCTTGACGTTATTTTTGTTATACTGGCAATGAAGAACCCAATGTGCTTCTTATCTCGTACTTGGGATTAGTGAGTAACGAAAGTTCAGGGAGTTGGATTAACAGGGGTTTATGGAGTCTAATGGCTCGAAGAAAGTGTAGATGGATTAGTAGAATGAATCTGCGATATATTAGAGTATTACGAACCCGCATGTATCGAGAACTTAGCTAAGGAATTTGCAAATGACTGAGTTGGATGAGGTGTTTCGTTACTTAGTTTATCATCTCTATTCCCATTTGACATTACCTACAAATAAATTAAAAAATAGCGAATAATGTATGATGATCCTGTTTAAGACTATATATACACATATATACTCATATATGTATATACCTTTTCAAGAGCTTTTAAAACATGCTCAACGTGTCTGCTTTTCATCCAATTAGTACTATGTTTTTTCATACATTTGTGAAAAGTTACACATGGACAACTGGACGAAAGCGTATCTATGATTGTCATATAAATGTCCGTGACATAACTCAAAATCCTTTCTTCTTCAAATTTTTTGCTCATATCTAATGTGCATATATTGTGAGACGTCACAATCTGGGTGGATGCTCCTTTTACGAAATTGTATCCACAATGAATGAATATTTTTTATGCCTTTTCTAATAGTGTCACTAATGTCAGTGTACAATCAATGTCATGAATACGAAATATATCTTTATTGCCTCATCCCAACATTATGGAAAGGAAAATTGAATGCGATTGAACAAGTAAGGTTACCAGAGATCAACTCCACGATTTGTAAGATAATTGAACTGTTCAATTTTCATATTCTTATATTGATAAAAAGGAGTTTCTCTACACAGCGAGCAATAATAAAAAAGGTTTTTCTTCATTTCAATTGTGATCTCTCGGCCATCTGTTGAAAGTAATTACTACCATGACTCGTTTTTTCCTGAGAAGATATATAAGAGGAGTGTATGAATATGACTAGTATTTTTTAACGTGAACGAGAAGAAGAAAAATATATAATATATTTTTGCATGTGGAACATCAACACCAAATACTAGGAATAAAGGATGTAATTAGTCGTAAAATTACTATGATTCCCTCGAGTAATTAATATTTTTTACTTAATCAACTAAACACAAAAAGTCAAATTATAGTTTATTTTAAATAAATTAATACTAAAATTACTATGTGTCCACCAATGTGCAAGCCCTTTCACCAATACGTGTTCACCCAAACATCACCAACTTAAGGAATGGGTGAATATGGCCACAATAATTAACCAACAATATATATGCACTAATGTTCATTCACACAATATCAACGCTAGCTAAATAATATTTTCTAATTAATCAATCATACACAACAAGTCGAATTTCATTTTAATTCAATTTATCCTAAAATTACTACGTGTCCCACCAATGTGCAAGCTCTTCCACCAATTTGTGTTCACCCAAATAATAACCACTTAAGGAATGGGTGAACACAACCACAACAGTTAATCAAACAAATATATGCACTAATATTCATCCGTACAATATCAACATCAACTAATTAATTTTCTTCAATTAATCAATCATACACAACAATTCCAATTTAAGTTCATTCTAATTAAATTAATTCTAAAATTACTATGTGTTCACCAATTTGTATTCATCCAAATAATAATTACTTAGGGAAAGGGTAAATACAACCATAACGGTTAATAAAAAAAGATATATGCGCTAATATTCATCCGCACAATATCAACATCAACTAATTAATACTTTTTAATAATTAATCATACACAACAAGTACAATTTTAGTTCATTCAATAAATTAATTCTATAATTAATATGTGTCCACCAATGTGAAAACCCTTCACTAATTTGTGTTTACCCTAACAACAACTACTAAAGGAACACAACCATAACAATCAACCAATAAGACTATGTTAAATAAAAAAAAGATAAGTAAAATTACGTTAATAAATATAGCAACTAGAATCAGTTAAGCTTCAATAATTGTTCTCAATTTGCATGCATACGTGGAACGAGAAGAAAATATGTTATATAATATTCGATTACATGACGTAAAATTAGGGCTAAGTAATTTTTTTTAATTTACTAATCAAGAACCATTTCATTCACTAAATGTAATCCCAACAATCCATATCCAACCCAATTACTAATAATCCCATCAAGTGTAGAAGTTACTAACTTGTTTATCCCTAATTAATGTTCGATTTATATTACTAATCAACAACCAATTTACTTACCTCATTTATTATCATAATGGGTTAATTAAAACCTACATGAAATTACTCTATTTCATTCCAATATATTCACATATATTAAATTTATAACTTTTATCTTATGTAATTTTAATATTTTCACGCGCGGGGGTGAAGGAGAGAATTATATAACGTTATGTTCGAAAAACTAAATCCAAATATTCACCATTTCAATTTATCATTCCGGGTACTTACTAGTTCATGTAAAGGGATGAACAACATATGAAAATAACATACACAACTTGCAGCTAATAAGGTATAAGGATTAAACTCCCAATTCATTTTAATAGAATAATTAATACTATAACATGCCCATCTAATTAAATTCAACAATTTAAACCTTTTCATATAATAATATTATTATAATATATCAAGAACATAAGAGGGTTTAGAACTAAAATGGGTGAAATTATTTATATGAGATAACAAATGTGTAAAATCCAATTAAAATAAGAAAGGGGTAAACATGTTATCACTCCTACTTTACATATACATTATGAATAAAAAAAATATTCCTTGTTTCCATAAACAAATAACTTTTCAATAAAAAATAGTAAAATATAAATATGAAATTTGACATATATTCCCATAATTTTATTTTCCCTAACACATACATATACATTAAACAATAAAAGCAGAATATACCAAATTTGAAATCAAATTCATACCAAATACATACAAACAACAAACTACATACCAAATCTAAAATCACACAAGTCATACAAATCAAATACATATTCATTTCGAGGTTTTGC